>OX402010.1:13276256-14554116 GCA_947859395.1 Eupithecia insigniata | reverse complement strand
CTCGACAAACAGGATGACAGGATCGAGATCCGCTACAGAAAAAGGGCCAGGAATCCCCATATGTGCCACATCGTCATCAAGGTTTCCCCCAAGATCTGGAACCTGATGGTGGAGGTGGGAGAGGTTCATGTCGACCTCCAGAGAGTGAAGGTAGCAGACCAATCACCGCTGGTTCAGTGCTCTCTGTGCCTTGGATATGGCCACGGCCGACGCCACTGCAGAGAGAGCATTGAAAAGTGCAGCCACTGTGGGGGCCCTCACATGCGGTCCAAATGCGAAGACTGGCTGAGTGGCATGGCACCTTCCTGTTGCAACTGCAGGCACGCCAAGCTAGATGCAACAGAGCATAACGCTTTTAGTGACGAGTGTGCAGTGAGGCGAAGGTGGGATGCCATGGCGCGAGCCTCTGTAGCGTATTGCTAAGGGCACCACTGGCGTACCAACCCCAACCAAAGAGAAACCCTACCGTGTCCTCCAGGCCAACCTCCAACGGATGCAGACGGCCACTAACGAGCTGATGATTGAAGCGGACAAGAGAAAGGTGGCATTCGCATTGCTCCAGGAGCCGTATGTGGGTAGCATCAGTAGGATGAGAGGACACAGAGGTGTGAGGATCTACCAGGGCACCGACCAAGGAGAAGGGACTGTCAAGGCGGCAATAGCCGTGTTTGATCAAGACCTTGACGTCTTGCAGTGCCCAGAACTTACCACAAACAACATCGTCGTGGTAAGGATCCAAACCGGTGCCTGGCAGATTGTTGCCATCTCATTCTACTTCGAGCCAACCCAACCCATAGAGCCATACCTGGAGCAAATCAAGAAGATCACGGAGCAGGTTGGCCCGAGGAGAATCATCATTGGGGGTGACGCAAACGCGAAGAGCACCTGGTGGGGGGGCACTACAGTGGATGACAGAGGAGAGGACATGTCGGGCACACTCGAAGAGCTGGGCCTGCAGGTGCTAAATGAGGGAAATACCCCCACCTTTGATACTATTAGAGGAGGGGTATCCTACACCAGCCATCCCGATATAACTGCCTGCTCTGTGGACATGTTGGCCTTTATAAATGGGTGGGGAGTTATGGATGACTTGACGAACTCGGACCACAACGGAATCACTTTCAACATAGCGCTAAGGAAAGCAAAAGGGGTAAGCATAAGCAGAACAACCAGGCTTTACAATACAAAGAAAGCAAATTGGAACCAATTTCGTGAGAAATTGGTCCAATTAAAAATAGAAAATAATATTACCAAAGAAGCAATAGAACAAATAACCGACGCAATACAATTAGAACACGCAATAGCAAAATACATAGATATAGTAACGCAGACATGCAAACAAACATTAAAAAAGAAGAAAACAAAAGAGAAACTTACCTTTCCGTGGTGGTCCGAGAAACTCGCCGCATTGAAGAGACATTCCATCACCCTAAAGCGCCGCATCCGAGGTGCAGTGGAAGCCCGAAGACCCAGAGTTGTAAACGAGTACCTGGAAGCAAGAAAACAATTTTTAGAGGAGGTAGAAAGAGCAAAGACGGAAAGCTGGAAGGCATTCTGCGGGAAACAGGATAAGGAGGGATTATGGGAGGGAATTTATAGGGTGATTGGTAGAACCTCCACACGACAGGAGGACATACCCCTTGTGAAGGATGGCAGGCAGATGGACCCAAAAGAGTCCGTAAAGGCCTTGGCGGACATTTTTTACCCGGAGGACAGAGAGGAAGAGGATAATGCCGACCACCGACTGACTAGAATAAAAGCAGACCAAGTAAACGGTCAAGTGCATGATGAGTCTCATGACCCACCGTTTACAATGGAGGAGCTCAGAGCAGCGGTGGAAGACTTCAACCCCAAAAAAGCTCCGGGAGCAGATGGTCTCACTGCCGACATCTGCAGCCAGGTTATAGGGAGTGATCCGGATGCTTTCTTGGCATTGACCAACAGGTGCCTGGCTCTCTCACACTTCCCAACCATCTGGAAGGATGCCACAGTAGTGGTATTGAGAAAACCAGGCAAGGATGACTACACTAAGCCAAAATCCTACAGACCTGTAGGGCTGCTGCCAGTACTAGGAAAGATCTTGGAAAAGATGATCGTGGCGCGGATGAAGTGGTACCTTATACCAAAGATGAGCCCCCGGCAGTACGGCTTCATGCCTAAGAGAAGCACCGAGGACTCCCTCTATGACATGGTACACTATATACAAGACAAGCTCAGTCAAAAGAAGATAGTTGTCATGATATCATTGGACATAGAGGGAGCCTTCGATAGCGCGTGGTGGCCCGCGATAAGGTGCAGACTGGCGGAAGAGGAGACTCCTGTCAATATAAGAAGGCTAGTGGACAGTTACCTGTCTGATAGGCGGGTCAGGGTTAGGTACGCGGGGGAGGAGCACGTTAGGGTCACCAGCAAGGGTTGCGTCCAGGGGTCAATAGGGGGTCCCATTATGTGGAACCTCCTGTTGGATCCATTACTCAAAGGACTAGAGGATAGGCAGGAATACTGTCAGGCTTTTGCGGACGACGTGGTCCTTATATTTGATGGGAACACGGCTCTAGAAGTCCAGCGACGGGCAAATGCCGCTCTCGCCTATGTTGGGGAGTGGGGTATCAGAAATAAGTTAAAGTTTGCGCCACACAAGACCAAAGCGATGGTCATAACTAGAAAACTGAAGTACGATACACCACTCCTTAGCATGGGCGGGGTTGACATCGGCCTGTCATCGGAGGTCAAGATCCTGGGGCTCACGATAGATAACAAACTGACGTTCAACAGCCACGCTGCCAATGTGTGTAGGAAGGCGTTGAACGTCTATAAGCAATTATCTAGAGCCGCCAGGATCAGCTGGGGCCTGAACCCCGAAGTTATTAGGGCAATTTATACGGCGGCTGTAGAGCCAATTATAATGTACTCAGCAAGCGTCTGGGCACCGGCAACTAAGAAGATAGGGATCCAGAAGCAGCTAAACGCGGTCCAACGAGGATTTGCGCAGAAGCTTACTAGAGCGTACCGCACCGTCTCCCTGAACTCCGCTCTGACTCTGGCGGGGATACTCCCACTCGATCTCCGCGTACAAGAGGCAGCTGCCCTATACGAGGCGAAGAGGGGAGTGTCTCGACCAGAACTCATGGACAGGGAGATAGAAGAACTTGTGCCATACGCTCAGACGAAGCACCCGGCGGAGCATATATGCCTGGACTTCGGCTTGATAGATCAAGAACCAGACCATGACTCAACAGTAAAAATTTACACCGATGGCAGCAAGATTGAGGGTGAAGTCGGAGCAGCACTATCCCTTTGGGTTGGTGATGCCGAGATCCAAGCCCTCAAGCTTAAACTGCCATCTTACTGCACGGTCTATCAGGCGGAACTTCTGGCAATATGTAAAGCTACGCGAGAAATCCTCAAGCGTAAAGAGCTGTCTTTTGGGATCTATAGTGACTCAAGGTCCGCGTTGCAATCGGTGACGAACAATGGTTCCCTTCACCCTCTAGCCGTGGAGGCTCGTGAAAACCTAAGATCGAGCAGGATCCAGAATAAAGAAGTATCTTTATTCTGGATCAAAGCCCACGCGGGTTTAGAGGGTAACGAACGCGCCGATCAGCTTGCGAAAGAAGCTGCTGCAAACAACAAGAGACGAGCCGACTATGATTACTGTCCGGTCTCATTCGTCAAGCGTCAGATTCGTCTGAATACGCTCGGCGAATGGAACCGGCGGTACATAAGCGGCACGACAGCAGGAGTCACCAAACTCTTCTTCCCGGACGCTACGCTGGCATACAAGAGTGTGCGGAAGTTTGAGGCCACCAGTCTGTTAACGCAGATTCTCACGGGGCACGGTGGGTTCTCCGAATACTTGAACCGGTTCAAGTGTAAGGAGAATCCATCGTGCATATGTGACCCTGGTGTGGCCGAATCAGTGGTGCACATTCTTGTAGACTGTCCTGTCTTTGCGCTGAAACGTTATGAAGCCGAGCAAACCTTGAACCTCCAGATCTCCATAGAAAATTTTGTCAAGTTTATGGCAACCAACAACCTCAGGGATTTCTTTATTGAATATTGTACGGAAATTGCAGAAAAAGTTGTAAAAAGAAATAAATAAATACGAAAATTATGGTGTATGTATATTTTAAATAAATATATAGAACAGCATGAGACGAAATAGATACTAATGAAAATGTATATAAGATAAGTATAATATTTAAGGGAAACGTAGATAAATGAGATAAATGTAAGTAAAAATTTGCTGAAAATACAAAAGCCTAAGTTTATTTTTGTTAATAAAACCATAAATTGTAAGTAAGTAGCCAATAGATAAAACTAGTATATTTTGTAAAATGTAACATGGAGAAAAAATTAATTAAGTTTATCCTGTAGCCCTTAGGGGCATGAATGTATCCCCCTGTAGTTTAGAAATAAAGATATGAGACTTTGATTTATTATATGTCAAAGGAATAGCTCGCGGGCCGGGACATCGCTCCCGGACAGGAAAAAAAAAAAAAAAAAAAAAAACCTAACCTAACCTAACCTAACCTAACCTAACCTAACCTAACCTAACCTAACCTAACCTAACCTAACCTAACCTAACCTAACCTAACCTAACCTAACCTAACCTAACCTAACCTAACCTAACCTAACCTAACCTAACCTAACCTAACCTAACCTAACCTAACCTAACCTAACCTAACCTAACCTAACCTAACCTAACCTAACCTAACCTAACCTAACCTAACCTAACCTAACCTAACCTAACCTAACCTAACCTAACCTAACCTAACCTAACCTAACCTAACCTAACCTAACCTAACCTAACCTAACCTAACCTAACCTAACCTAACCTAACCTAACCTAACCTAACCAACCTGACACTGAGCAAGCTGCTTTGATTTCTCTCTCCGAGTTTAAATATTTATAAACTGAATAACAGTGCTTCGTTTTTCGTTCTGTTTTATTATTTTCGACGCAGAAGTGTTTTCTGATCACAACAGTGAAAAAATTTTCAAAATCGGAGCAAAACTCGCGGAGTTTTAGTGAAATCAATATTGCAAAGTTTTGTGTAAAAGTTCTTCACCATTTCATTGGGGTTTTCCAGTGGCAACACTGAGGTTCAAGCAGCTTGAGAGCATCTTTCCTGGGAGCTCTTCCATTTGATACCTCAACCAGTTTTTTAGCGCTAGCCAGTGCTGAGTTTTCGTCGTTTTTCTGGAGACCATACAAATTTTGGTTCAGATCTGAAGAAACCCAGAAGTCTGGAAAGTGCAGCAGAAGAAGGAGAATTGTTTGAGCTGCTCGGCGCTGCTTTCGCTGTGCAAATAGGTCCAGTGGTTGCTATTATACAGGTAATATATATAAGCAAAAATATATTCACCTAATTTGTTAGGCAACCTAACCAAAACAAAACGTTTTGAGGTAAATTAAACTTTCATTTTTCAGCCTTTTCAGCATAATTTAGTGCAAGATTGGCTTCAACACATAAAATTTTTCAATAATCCCAACGATTTATCTCATAGGCTAACTTAATCTCATTTTTTTGTATACAAACTCAGGGAAAAGTCTAAATTTTATACTTCTCCCAACGGTGAATGAGACCTATTTAGTCTTCTTCATAAATCGTTGGGCAGGTACCTGTTTCCTTGCTAGCTGATACAAGTTATATATATTATAGCCAGTGCAGCATAAGAACCTCTACAACCCTTATCTTATGGCCAGATTCTGTTTATTGTACCTAGGGTTCAGTTCAGCCATAATAGGTTTTGTCCTAAATTGATATCATTAAAGACAATCAATCTTATAGGTCGGGTTACATCTACTACAGCTAAAGGGTACTGAACCAACTTACTTTCACTTATTCAGTCAGTTTATTACAGTATATATTCTCCATAGTTTTTAGGTATTTTGCTTGTCGGAGTCAAAAACAGTCGAGCCCAGTTTACAGTCCGGCTGTCTGAATATTTTGATTATTTACTGGGATCAAACTGCTGGTTTATAGGTGGCCATCATTATTTCTATTATTATATTTGCCTAATATATTAACATATGTATATTTATAATTTTTATGAGAAAATACTTATATTGTGTTGATGTATATGTTGTAGGGTGTGGGGTTCTCATAGTCATATAGTAAAACAAGGAAGCAGGCAATTGATTTTATTTTATTTAACGGCATCATTTAATTTATTTATTAAACCAAACAACTTGTAGGCATCCGGTTACTTAAAATGTCTTATAAGACTAAAGACTTAAGACTTAAGGGTAAACCTGGCGGGCAGCCCAAGTCGGGCAGGTTCGCTTCGCCGAAACCAGCTTCGCTGTCATCGTCGCTGGCGGCCGGTTCGTCCAGCGGACTGATGCCGCAGGCTGTGACTCGCTCGGCACTGCCGACATTCCTTTCTCAGCCGCGAAGCGCTGTCGACAGTATCCCAAAGTCTGGAAACGAATGGCCGGTTAATATCGTGAGTAATAGACTAGAGTCTAGCTCCAACCCTCCGACTTACCACCCGCCTAGTTCTGAAGCCAATGAGTCTTCTCTCCGGCTGGGACAGGGCACGCCGGACGGCGACCCACGTGATGGGGCACCCGCGACGCCGCACTCGCCGACCTCGCGCTCGCGTTCGGGTTCGCCCGCCGCACGGCCTTCTCTCCTGGAGACATCCGTTCTGGCGGCGGGCGAGCCGGTGCAGGACGCGCCGCGCCTTGCGAGCCTTCTGCTGGAGAGCACGGTTGCCGAGCTCGAGAAGTCTCGCCACCTCAATCGAGACATCAAGGAGGCGGTGCTGGCGGGCGTGCGAGGGCTGCACGGCATGGTATTGCGTCTCGCGGACTCGCGCGCGCGACACCTCCTCGAGAAGGAGCACGTGCGCAGGCTTGCCGAGGGGCAGCACGCCCTGCTGCAGAACGTGCACGCGAACAAGCTGCAGTCGATCACCGAGTGCCTGCAGAGCAGTCTGGACGAGCTGCGGTGTACGACCGGCAAGGCGGCGCAGGAGGCCGAGGCCGCGCGCCACGCTGCGGAGCGGGCGTGCGACAAGCTGGACGCGCGGCCGCCGGCGCTGCCCGAGGAGGCGGCCAGTCTGCGGCTGGTGGGCCAGCTACTCGAGGAGGCGCAAGCTATCCGCGAGGAGTGTTCCGGCTCGCCGATGCCGCCCGCGCGCGTCTCCAAAGAGCGCGACGTGCCGCGTGCGCCGGCGGGCGAGTGCGCGTCGCCGCCGGACCGCGCCTCGTATGCGCGCGTCGCTCGACACCCACTGATGGTTAAATCCAGGAACCCGACGCACACCGGTGACGACATCCTGCAACACATCAAGAGGAATGTGGACGTTATCGGGCTGGGCGTCGGGGTGAACGGCGTGCGCAAGTGTCGCGGCGGCGGCGTCGCCATCTCGCTGGAGAGCGCGCGCGAGAGAGAGGTGATGGAGGGCGCCATCCGCGCGCTCGGCGACGACTACAGCGTATCGGAGCCGCGCCTGCGTGACCCGCAGCTGCGGCTCGTCGGCGTCGTCGCGGAGCTCACGGACGCGCGGCTCGAGGAGGCGCTGCTCCGCCAGAACGAGGCGCTGCTCGCCGCCGTGCCGGAGACCGAGCGCAGCGTCCAAGTGGTGAGGCGCATCAAGGGAAGGAACGCGGGCCTCAGCAACGTGGTCGTGCGGGTGAGCCCCGCGCTGTGGCGCGCGCTGCTGGAGCGGCGCGTGCGGCTCGGGTACCAAGTGGTGACGGCGCTGGACCAGTCGCCGCTCGTGCAATGTTACCGCTGCCTCGGCTTCTCCCACCGCGTGTCCGAGTGCCGTGCGCCGGCGCCGCGCTGCGGATACTGCGCGGGCGAGCACGACACGCGCGCGTGTCCCGCCCGCGTGAGCGCGCCGCCGCACTGCACCAACTGCGCGGCGCGCCGGCTGCCGGACGTGGGACACCCGGCCTACAGCGCCGACTGTCCCGAGTGGCGCCGCTGGGACCGCATAGCGCGCCTCGCCGTGCGCTATTGCTGAGGGCACCAATCCGGCTGCGCAGATAGACGTAACTATCAAAATACTACAGTATAACCTGGGCAGGGGCAGGGCGGCGACGCACGAGTGCCTGAGAGAGGCCACCGCTAAAGGTTTTCAAGTGCTGCTTCTGCAGGAACCGTACGTCGGGGCGAGGGGCCGCATGGCGCCGCCGACGGGTTGTAGGGTGGTGCAGAGCGCTGCGGGGAGCCCCGACTCGCCGGTGCGCGCCGCCGTCGTCATCTTGGACCCATACTAACCCACTAACCGAAAGGAGGTACGACGTTTCCTTGGAACTGCGTCTTGGTACCGTAGGTTTATACCTAATTTCAGTGCTTTAGCTTCTCCCTTGAATAAACTAACGTCTCAGAAAAAGAACTCACCTCCATTTGCATGGTCTACTGAGGCTGACGACTCTTTCCATAAACTTAAATCCCACCTTGTATCTGCACCTATTTTATCGTGCCCGGACTACCTTAAGCCTTTCGAAGTACATACTGATGCGAGTGATTACGGTATTGGAGCCGTACTCACTCAAAATCTAGATGGTCAGGAGAAGGTTATAGCCTACATGAGCAAGTCACTTACACTGCAGGAACGACACTACAGTGCCACAGAACGCGAAGCTTTAGCCGTTTTACTAGCGATAGAGCATTGGCGATGCTATCTCGAGAATGGTCTGACCTTTACTATTTTTACAGACTATTCCTCGCTCAAATGGTTTCTTAATCTTAATAACCCAACAGGTAGACTGGCTAGGTAGGGTGTTCGTCTCTCTGCTTTTAAATTTGAGATTAAGCATAGGAAGGGCGCCGAGAACGTGGTTCCCGACAGTTTATCTCGCGCTATTCCGGTCATTGCTATTGACTCAGCTCATTTGATACCTCAAACTAATGATGCTTGGTACATGAAACTATTTAAAGGTTGCCAAGAGTGCCCTACGTCGTTCTTAAACTATCGCGTGGAGAATAATAGGTTGTTCAGGTACGTTAAATCCTTAAATCCTCTGACAAGAGAATTTGAATGGAAGGAGATAATTCCGTTAGAAAGACGCCAAAGCATAATTTCACAAAAACACTCAGAACCTACATCTGGACATTTTGGAATTTTTAAAACGTTCAAACGCCTTAGTCTCAAATATTTTTGGCCAAAAATGCACCAGGACGTAGCCTGTTTTGTCACTAGCTGTGATGTGTGCCTGTCTCACAAGCATCCTACTCATACTACGCTTGGTATAATGGGTCGTCCTAAAGAGTGTAGCTGCCCATTTCAAATGCTCAGTATGGATTTAGTTGGTCCTCTACCATTCACTAGAAAGCAAAATACATTTCTACTTGTCATTACTTGCTGCTTCTCCAAATATTGTATGCTGTTTCCAATAAGGCTCAGATAATCATGCGTATCTTGGAAGAACAAGTCTTCTTAGTGCATGGTATTCCTAGCACTATTCTGATGGATAACGGTAGACAGTTTACTAGCAATGGCATGAAAGCTCTGCTGGCTTGCTGTAAAATCCCTAACGTTTGCTTTACCTCGTTATACACTCCGCAGGTTAATACTGTAGAACGGTACAATAAAACCATTATGACAGCTGTCTCAACCTTCATCGAAAGTGACTTTCGCACTTGGGATACTAACATACCCAAAATACAATTTGCTCTAAATAGCGCCGTAAATGAGGTTACTGGTTTCACTCCTTCATTTCTGGTTTTCGGGCGGGAGTTAGTGAGCTGTGGATCACACTATGTCGACTCCGACTTAGATGGTAGTATTATATTCACACCACGTCGTGACAGTTATGCGGAAAACTTAGGTACACTTCATAAAATCTTCGATAAAGTGCAATTGTCACTACTAAAGGCTCATTCTCGAAATTCTTCGCATTACAATCTAAGGCGCAAAAACGAGTTTAACGTAGACGATATTGTATGGAAACGAACATTCTACTCAGTGACAAGGACAAAAGATTTTCTAAGAAATTAGCTCCTAAATTCATAAAATGCCGCATTGTAGCAAAAAATCTAAGCTCGTTTATGAACTCGAAGATATGACAGGTCAAAACTTAGGAACCTGGCATGTCAAAGATTTTAAGCTGACATGACTATTTCTACCGGATTTTCCTTAGGAAAAATCCAAACCTGGGTATGTAACGATTCCGTTTGCGGCTCAAATAATTAAACTTTCGCGCCTCTCGCCGCATCGAACTTCAGCGCGCAGCGCATAAGTTGGCAGCATTGCGTCTATACATCGCCCGCTTGTCCTGGACGGATTAGAGGTGACCTTTGACTTTCACGCAGACAAAGACTTGCTAACCGAGATTCTTTCTACTTTTATACCGTAAATAAAACCTTAAATAATTTACCTAAAACTACTGTGAACCCCTATATCGGGGTTCATCTTACGGGTAGTTCTACTGAACGGATTCCACTGCACACTTGGCGCACGTCTTCACAAGCTGCTCACCCATCCTGCCCGAGTCGGCACCCATCTTGTTTACTGCTCCGGACAGACTCCCGCTTTTACTAAGGCCAGTGGTACACTTGTGGGTTACTTAACGCGCTTCGGATACGACACCTCTAGACTAAATTCACGACCTTGAGATATATTCTGTTAGATTAATATATATTCTGTAATTGTTACTCTTGTTTTCTTCATACTGTCCTTAGACTAGGAAACACAGGTAGGACTGTTTCACTGAAGATGTCAGAAACCCGTTTCGGTATATACAGCGACTCACAGTCTTCGCTCCAAACAATTACAAACAACAGCTCCACTCACCCTCTTGCTATAAAAGTTCGTAAGAACTTAAAAGCATCCAGGGCACAGAACAAATGCGTTGATTTGTATTGGGTCAAAGCACACACGGGACTTGAAGGCAATGAGCGGGCCGATGCACTGGCAAAGGATGCTGCCCTGAAAATAAAGACAACACCACTATATGACGCGTGCCCGGTTTCATTCGTCAAGCGACAGATCCGTAAAGGAACTCTTGACAAATGGAACAGGAGATACGTCACAAGTCAAAATGCAGCCGTGACAAAAATCTTCTTTCCCGACATAATCAAAGCCCACAAAATTATAAAAAAGAGAAAACCTGGTGTACTCACGCAATGGAAACAGTAGAACACATCCTGTTTGAATGCCCAGTAACGGAGATATGAGACTGAGCAAAAATTAGATATAGACTTAAAAGTTGAAAATGTTAAAGATTATATAAGTAGTAAATATATCAGAAAAGATTTTATAGAATACTGTATAGAAATAGGTAATATAGTAATAAGAAGAAATAAAGATGACTTTTGCTGAACACTTATAATTATTATTGAATATAAAGGATTCAGCAATAAAATAAATAAAACAAGTAATAAATGTATATAATAGAATAAGTTTACAAATTGTCGAAATATATATAAGAACTTAGATTAAGATGACACTAATGTAAAACTGATTGGTAAAATAAAGGAAACCCTGTCTCTTCATTACTATCCTAAAAATAAAAATAAGGTCAGATTATAAGATTAAAAAGGTCTCTGATAAAGTCAGAGGAACGTTAAGTAGGATAGCTCGCGGGCCGGGACATCGCTACCAGACAGGAAAAAAAAAAAAAACCTAACCTAACCGTTGCTACTTGAAAGACAACTTCATACATTTGAAACTTCCTTTAAAATTAAAGAATTAAAATTCAATTTAAAAAAAAATTAAAGATTCATAACAGAGTTCGACAGTAAAAATAAAATGAAAGCTTAATTACATATATGAGTAATGTATTCATACTTAAATAATAATAATATTTATACACACATTAAACATGGGTACCTCGCCCATGCATCCGCCCGTCCAAATAAACATGTCGTTATCTTGTTGCCCAAACTCTCATGAGATTGGTGCCTCCGGAGAACACACATACACACACAATTTCACACATACACAATCACACTCCACATCACCTAACTCCGATTGCCTGAGAATGTACTTGGTTATGTATTAATTTATATTTATAGTTTTTAATAAGTATGTACTCATTCATTTTGTAAGTTTCTTTATAGATATAAGTTATGGTTGGATATGTTATGTAACTTACAGTTATAAGTTCAGGCAATAAATAATTATTCTTATTCTATTCTATTCTCAGCGTTGAGTACTAGTGTTTGAATGGATTGCCTAATGGGTAGGTTGACCACCTCAGCGTTGAGTACTAGTGTTTGAATGGATTGCCTAATGGCTAGGTTGACCACCTCAGCGTTGAGTACCAGTGTTGAATGGATTGCCTAATGGGTAGGTTGACCACCTCAGCGTTGAGTCCTAGTGTTTGAATGGATTGCCTAATGGCTAGGTTGACCACCTCAGCGTTGAGTACTAGTGTTGAATGGACTGCCTAATGGGTAGGTTGACCACCTCAGCGTTGAGTCCTAGTGTTTGAATGGATTGCCTAATGGCTAGGTTGACCACCTCAGCGTTGAGTACAAGTGTTTGAATGGATTGCCTAATGGGTAGATTGACCACCTCAGCGTTGAGTCCTAGTGTTTGAATGGATTGCCTAATGGCTAGGTTTACCACCTCAGCGTTGAGTACTAGTGTTGAATGGATTGCCTAATGGGTAAGTTGACCACCTCAGCGTTGAGTCCTAGTGTTTGAATGGATTGCCTAATGGCTAGGTTGACCACCTCAGCGTTGAGTACAAGTGTTTGAATGGATTGCCTAATGGGTAGATTGACCACCTTAGCGTTGAGTCCTAGTGTTTGAATGGATTGCCTAATGGCTAGGTTGACCACCTCAGCGTTGAGTACTAGTGTTGAATGGATTGCCTAATGGGTAAGTTGACCACCTCAGCGTTGAGTCCTAGTGTTTGAATGGATTGCCTAATGGCTAGGTTGACCACCTCAGCGTTGAGTACTAGTGTTTGAATGGATTGCCTAATGGCTAGGTTGACCACCTCAGCGTTGAGTACTAGTGTTGAATGGATTGCCTAATGGGTAGGTTGACCACCTCAGCGTTGAGTCCTAGTGTTTAAATGGATTGCCTAATGGCTAGGTTGACCACCTCAGCGTTGAGTACTAGTGTTTGAATATATTGCCTAATGGGTAGGTTGACCACCTCAGCGTTGAGTACAAGAGTTTGAATGTATTGCCTAATGGGTAGGTTGACCACCTCAGCGTTGAGTCCTAGTGTTTAAATGGATTGCCTAATGGCTAGGTTGGACACCTCAGCGTTGAGTATAAGTGTTTGAATGGATTGCCTAATGGGTAGGTTGACCACCTCAGCGTTGAGTCCTAGTGTTTGAATGGATTGGCTAATGGTTAAGCCATTAGGTAAGCCAGGTTAGGGACCGTTCAAGTATTACGTAACGCATTTTTTGGAGATTTTTGACCCTCCCTCCCCCATGTAACGCACCGTTATGTTTTTCTTTACCGAAAGCGTAGAATCCTACTGTATGAAATGATTGGCTACTGGCTAGGATGTCCACTTCAGCGTAGAATCCTACTGTATGAAAGGATTGGCTAATGGCTAGGTTATCCACTTCAGCGTAGAATCCTACTGTATGAAAGTATTGGCTACTGGCTAGGATGTCCATTTCAGCGTAGAATCCTACTGTACGAAAAGATTGGCTACTGGCTAGGATGTCCACTTCAGCGTAGAATCCTACTGAATGAAAGGATTGGCTACTGGCTAGGATGTCCATTTCAGCGTAGAATCCTACTGTACGAAAAGATTTGATACTGGCTAGGATGTCCACTTCAGCGTAGAATCCTACTGAATGAAAGGATTGGCTACTGGCTAGGATGTCCACTTCGGCGTAGAATCCTACTGTATGAAAAGATTGGCTACTGGCTAGGATGTCCACTTCAGCGTAGAATCTTACTGTATGAAAGGATTGGTTACTGGCTAGGATGTCAATTTCAGCGTAGAATCCTACTGTATGAAAGGATTGGCTAATGGCTAGGTTGTCCACTTCAGCGTAGAATCCTACTGTATGAAAAGATTGGGTACTAGCTAGAATGTCCACTTCAGCGTAGAATCCTACTGTATGAAAAGATTGGCTGCTGGCTAGGATGTCCACTTCAGCGTAGAATCCTACTGAATGAAAGGATTGGCTACTGGCTAGGATATCCACTTCAGCGTAGAATCCTACTGTATGAAAGAATTGGCTATTGCCTAGGATGTCCGCTTCAGCGTAGAATCCTAGTGTGAAAGGATTTCTGGCTAATGGCTAGGTTGTCCACCACAACGTTGTTGCCTCGTTTTGAGTTAAAATTTTATAGGTATGTATTTTCAACGTGACTCTTTGAGCTAGCCGCAGATGGACTGATGGATAGACTGACATGGCGGCAAGAGTTCATTGTTGACTTCGAAAACGTACAAACCCAAGGTAAGGTACCTAGCAAAGAGAAACGAAATTCATAGAATTATTTTATTTCTAAAACTAAACAAAACGAGCAAACAAAATGCATTTCCAATTCTAATGTGAGCGTCAGGGTCAGGTCCGAGCTACTTGTGGGCGGCGGGGGCTGTGGGGGCGGCGGGGGCAACGGGCTCAGGGGCAGCGCTGTCCGCGGCCGCCTCCTCCATGGCGGCCGACAGCTCGTCGTCGTCCTGCAACACACCACACGCCGCATGAAGCGTGCGCCCGCTGTCTCTACTACTTACACTAACTCGTCTCTCTACTGCCCCGCTAACACGGGCTTTTCATTTCTACTCTACCTAGACTAGAGAATAAAGTTTCTTGTCTTCATAATCTTTCTCTTGCCCGAATATGCCATTTCGAGAAACAAACCCTAGAAAGTAGTTTCTTCGTAGAGCCGCTTTCTATAGCAACGGGAACCAAACCACAGAAAAAATATAAATGCTGTAAAAAGTTCGTTCTTTGCGTTTCATTACCAAGAAAATTAACATAAAACCAGCCGTATCGCTAAAAAGAAAAGTGAGCCCGTAAAACGAAACGATTTTTGATTACGCCAACATGTGACTATATTGTACTTGTCAATGTCAATTACAATGTTTTGAAGGGTAATTTCTTTCCATAGAGTAGGGAAGAGGGAGCCATGTCATTTCCGGTCTTATATCTATGTATCACCATAGTTGTCATGTATCTTTGTCTATCCCACGGAAGCAAGCAATGAGTAAAAGAGATAGCTGGTGTACGTATAGCTATGCTGCACTGTCAGTGTGAATCGTGTCAGGTGCTGACACGGCTCTAATGTTGTGGTCAGACTGATGAACTTTATTGAAATTCTAAGAAATTACTGCGTTTTACTTATAACTTTGTTGAAAATGTGAAAATATGTCGTGTTGCGCTGTGTACAGTCCTTCAAGAAGGACAAAAGGTGGAGTTAAATTCCCGGATTTGTCATTCCATGCGTAAGTTGTTCGCTCAGTATAAATACAAAAGTAATGATGTTTATTACTAGAAATTTGTAGTAACATAACAACATTTTAACTAGTTCATGTGTTCCTATGGGTCTAGGATACAAATAATATCCAAATCAGGAAGGTCTAGAATGGTGGGTACACACGTACGTAGGTACATGCTCAATGAGCATGTTTCATCCGAGCATGGCTATCTATAAACATGCTCGACCCTGCGTCTACACGTAAAAGCTTGCTCGAAGAACATGTTTAGTGTGCGTTGAAACTCTTTGAGCATCGGACGATTCGTTGTTGTGTTTAGTGGGCATCGCCTGCTACGTTTACTGTCGGGGAAAATTTTAACCAATTAATTTAATTACAATTAGCCTGTAATGTATGGGACATTAGGCAAATCTTACCATGAATTGGGACTCTGAGCCAGTTGGGCCCACGTTCTATCGAAGGTGTCTAGTTCATCGCGCCATCGTTTCTTTAGTCTACCGCGATGCCTTACGCTGTATTATTTGCTGAATTAATTAAAATTATTGATTAAATAAATTAATAATTTAATTAATTCATAAATTTTTCCACAAAATCTCGAGAAAATGAACGAAAGTCCGACATTATAGCTAACTAACATTCACAAAAATATCAATCACGACTAACATGCTCGACCTTGTTGCTACACGTACAAACATTTTTGTTTCGAACATCGGGCAAGAATTATGAACGTTTGAATCTTGTTCGAATCGAATATTTTGGTTGGCTTCGAGAATTTGTCTTGAGTCTTGCATGGTCCACACGTTCGTACTTGCTCGAGATCGAGCAAGTTTATCGAGTATGTACGTAACTGTGTACCCACCGGAAGACCCACCACATTCACTCTTGTCTTAAAGAGACCCAGGTTATAACTGGCCGAAAAAATAGGAGCAGACAAGCTGGATTAATTCGGCTTGCAAAATACATACATACATAAACTATAAGTAATCACTTTTAATATTTTTTTATTGCGTTCACGCAGAAGTTGGTAAATAAGGATTAGCAAGAAATTTCAGGTTTTATAGCGGCAGTCGCCCAAAATGACAAAGAAACTAATGCAACGGAAAGCGGAGCGAATCCTAACCCCTTTTTTAGATTTTTGCATCGCGTGAGTGGAGCAAAAAATTTACAAAAAACATGTTTTTGTGGAGCTCCCTTTAATTTTAATATTTATTTTGATAATATGTTATTATATCGGTAAATGGAATACACACAAAAAATGCAGGTTACCTTTTACGAATCTTGAGATACAATTAAGCTCGATAGATCGACAGAGAGACAGACAGCGGAGGAAATATGGGACGAATCAGGAATGAAATCGGCATAAAAATTTATTTTCCTGATTCGGACTAGTTTGGGCCGAAACCAGTTCGGCTTGAAAGCGAAGTCACATCCCTAGTCACGCACACTATTACAAATCTGCAACAGCACACTAACAAAAAACGGACATGCGTAGAACTGTGTCTGGCGGTACCCTCTAACACTTCATCCGAGTTTCTTTCGTTCAAAGATGTATTTTTCTTTTTTTCTTTTATTGGACGAAAGAAATACCGAAATCTTTTCACAAAATGTTTCGGTGAAATACTGTCTCTGGCAAAGGCGGCAAATGAAGATTATTGAACTCATAGCATAAACAATACAGAATAACGGAGATTAATTTGGTTTTGGAGCAAACAAACAATCAAATTATTCTCCGACTTTTTATGTTGCATTTGCTCGTAATGGCTGTGGGGCCATTAACTAGACACAAAAACCCCAAAAATCAAAGAGTATTATAATAATATAACTAAACATCCAAATATTGCGAGATGCGAGGGCAGAAAGACCTTGTCTAGGTCTCGAGAGGTGTAGACAATTTTAGAAGAAATGTTTCTATTCTCAAATGTCAAGAAACGAGTAAATTGATCCCCATGTTCGCATCGGTAGATCTCTAGGGTAGAATAGAAAACATCTCTACCGCTTATTCTTCCGAACGCCGTGTTCTCGAACTAAAAAAACTTTCTACTCTCTACCTAAATGTAATTTTTTATCTATTCAACCTAGACAAGAAAGCCTGTGCTAGCCCTACTGGTCGGCTGAAGGGAACCTCTGGCATGGAGCAAGATTGCATCCTGTCCTGTATCAGTACAGTAGGTACAATACAAGTAGGGGACGGAGGTGCGTCCTATACAATATCAAAGTGCTTTATTTGTTTTAGACCTGGCAGGACTCTTTGGACGCGTCACAAAATTAAAATTACATTATGTTAAACTAGAAAATAAAGTGATCACTTCGATAACTTCAATCTTTTTATGGTAAAGTAAATGATGGAATAAGAAGCCTTGTTGGGTTGTTAGTTTTTTTGTTAGTTAACTCGAGTGAAGCAAAACTTGTCCCAAGCTTTTTTATTGTCTACTAGATAATCTGATATTTTGTAATAGGTAGGTATCTAAGCCTTATTATTATTCAAACTATAATTATTTTTGACAATTTGTTACAATTTATTTATTGATAATTTTTGCATCTTACTTAGAGTTTTGTTGCAGAAGCGTATACATGGCCCTTTAAAAGATAGGTACATTAATCTTGTGCAGTTTAGTTGTGGGCACAGGAGTTTATTTTTATTTCTAGTATTTAAGTTATGTACTCGTATGTCTAGTAGAGTAGAGTATCTAGTAGAGTGTACCTACAACAAGTTTTGATAAATATATTGACAAGGTACCTACTGCCATTATGTTTATTTTTAAACATAATGACAGTACTTACCAAAAGTATTTTGGCTAATCATCTTAAAAATTAAAGAAGTATCATCAGCAAACAGTACAAACAATCTCGTGATTTATTTTAACGAGATGAGGCGTTAACATACTATATGAGGAGGTCATTAAAATACCTAAACCAAAAATAGGAAATGATAGATCCCTGCGGTATTATGCCCCATTTTAACTACAGATACCGAAGACAGTTTCCCACTAATATCAACTTTTTGTATCCTGTCACTCATGAAAGAAGTAGGAAGATCCAAAGAGGTGTTCTTTATTCCACAGTGATGCAGTTTCCTATTTAATGTTTCATGATGTACCTACACAATAGGAAGTCGCAAAGAACGCCTAAAGCACCTTGCGAATTCTTTCGCTAAACCAACCAACAAATTGTACCTATTCCAAGTATCTCAGCGGAGAAGCGGAGAAGACAGTTTTTATCCAGGAAATGCACGGCACGAGCAATGAGTCAGGTATAAATAATTCATTTATATTGTTATTTTGAAATTGACGGATATTTGTTACTCTTTCACGCAAAAACTACTGAACCGATTAGGCTGAAATTTGGTATGGGTATAGTTTGGGAGTCGTTGGATGGAGGCGGCTAAGGATCGCTATTCGTGGCGTCGTTTGGGGAAGGCCTATGTTCAGCAGTGGACGTGTACGGGCTGATGATGATAGTTTGTGACCTGGAATAACATACAGGCTATTTTTTATCCCGATAAAACGCGGGCGAAGGCACGGGCAGCAGCTAGTGTTAAATAATGCAAGAGTCGCTAAGTATACTAGACATTGTTACGTGGCGCCCTGTAGAGAGACACAGAGATAGGGAGAGAGAGAAGGAGCACCTTCCCGTAGAGGTCCGGGTAGTGCGCCATGCACTGCTGCATCACGCTGAACTTTTCGTAGCACTCGCTGCCCTTCGGCTCCGCCGTGCTGGAACAACAAGCGCAACAATCAGTCGGGAGGGCGCGCGGGGCGGGGGGTGGGGGGGGGGGAGCGGAGACTCACCTGTAGTGGAAGCAGGAGAAGGCGTCGCGGAACTGGTTCCCGCAGGGGCCCGTCGCCATCCCGCCGAGACAGGGGCAGCCCCAGTTGATGCTGCCGTCCGGCAGGATGAGTCCGGGCGCCGGCTCCGCCTCCGGCAGCACCACCGCGCTTGGCGCCGCCAACTCCTCCGCCGGCGCGATCAGCAGCGCGTGCTCGCCGCGCGCGCCGAACGTCTCCAGCCGCCGAGACATATCTATCACCTGCAACCAGAGGCGCTGCGCTAAAGCAGCGCCGGCAGCGACGCGGCGCAGCGCCGCACGCGCAGCCCGCCGCCCGCTAAAGCAAGCGCGGCGCACAGGTCGCGCGCGGCGCCCGCCGGCACGCGCAGCACGCCCGCGCGCAGCACGTCCACCCGCAGCGCCGCCGCGCCCGCCGCGCCCCGCACCTCACGGGCCGCCTCCTCCACCCGCGCGCGCAGCTGCACCGCGTCCCCCCCGCACCTGCCATCCGAACCCACCCACAGGTCAGACAGACGACGACGCACCGCACGCCCTCCGTCACGGAGTGCGCACGAACAGAGACCTCTTCAAGTCGATTCAAGGTTTTATGTCGCAAGTATTTCGAGTCGGTACCTATCAGAGAAAGGGTGTCCCTGCTCCTTTCTTCTACTACTACTACATACACATGTATACTACCTACTATGTACGTATGTACTCCATCCAAGCTCTTATTCTTGTTCGTTGTTCAACTGATGACTGACTGAGTTCAACTAGTCATGTCTCCTAACCACAGAATTGGGAATAATAAGTTACTAGAAATTGTATAAGTCGCAAATTACGTACAAAACGGCTGTCGCCGGATTTCTCCCACCCATCCTGTCACTACACTAGACTACACTACATACGCATATATTCAACCGCAGAGCCACGCACCCACAAAAAGCGCTACACAAACGGTGCATTCCAAATTACGATTACAGCGCTGATAGCGATCACAAAAATATTTTGCGTTCCATATTAGATATCACGATATTGACAGTTGAGTGCTAACATTAATTCGGAACACTTATGAGCGCGCTCACGGTCACGTGTCGTGTCGTGGTGTCAATGTCAATATCTCATTGCAATACAAAAAGAGATCATCAAAGTTATTCTCCGACCGTTGATTTGGTCTTCTATATTTATTTCCATTTCTTTGTAAAAATTTACAAACGAACCTTTTGTTGAAAAAACCGTTAGTAAACAAACCCAATTGTCAGATTTGACGGCACGCTCACAGAGATTTCAGTTTGTAGCATGGTCGTTGATATCGCAAAATGGCGCATGTAATGATGTCATCTATGACGTCACACGGGACAACGTTGTCGCGCTCACGATAATACGGAACGCGTGTGAGCGCGATGATATTGATTTTAGCGTAATTAGGAATGCACCGAAAGAATCTTGCACCGTGATTAGTTCTTACACATACACAAACGCTTATCTGTGAACTTACCAATACAATGAAAAATTTACATATACGCTAGCTAGTGCTTGATAAAATTTAAAAGTTGTCGATATTATCGATATTTCAACATGCGGACGCACGCGTCCTAATATAATTTACGATTAATGTACGTATGTTTTATTATTAATATACTTGAGCATGAACCTGTTCAAGTATACAGCATACGAAATTACGATTACACGTTTCTGTGACGTACTGTAAAGATATAATAATAAAAAATTTAGGTACCAAGTATACATGTGTCGTTTTGGACCGTACCTAATTGTTCTTGAAGTCCTCACTCGGAGCGAGGTCGTTCCGCTCCGATGCGTCGGCTGAAGTAGTTCCATCGTTCCTTCAATACAATCCAATCATCGCTGGCGTCTCGCATCGCGTCGTTGTGGTGGACGAGCCACTGCGTAGGTAAGGAACTAGAAACGATAGGTATATCGTTTCTAGTTCCTTTACTTTGCTTTCCTTCCTCGTTCCTTTAAAACTGGATTGACATCTGACATTGACATTCAATGACACACACTGACACTGACTATAGCTAGAGACATAACGACGACTAACATTCCGCTGTGAGCATTAGTCCGGTCGACACGTATCGTCATTTTTACTCAGCTATCATATATCGTAAACATTTGGTTACAAAATGCAGTGCGGAGCATGTGGTTCAAATTTTAATGATGGAGTGCAGTGCAGTATCTGTTGCAAACACCTCGATTTTGGATGTGCTCAAATATCCGAAACAGGGTGGAGGAAATTGGGGCCGGATCGAAGGAAAGCCTGGAAGTGCTTCTCCTGCAGGGGCCTTTCTCCTAGACCAGCCAGCTCTCCGGTTCCGGCAGCCTCACCTGAGCCATCTTCATTCGACGAAATTATGAAAGAAATTCGGGACATCAAGTGCAAACTTGTAGGTCTCCCGACGCTCTTCGAAGACATAAAATCTATTAAAAGCGAGTTGATAGACCTCAAAACGAGTTGCGAGTTCATGGGAGCCCGTTTGGACAACTTCGCGACCAAGATTGCGGATGTGGAGACTAAGGTGTCCCAAATCGACAGCATGCAAACTTCTATTGATGTCCTAGAGAAGGATGTTGCCGTGCTGAAGATACAACTTTCCGCTGCTGACCAGAGGTCCCGTCTCAATAATGTAGAGATCAAAGGTGTTCCGGTGCGGAAGGATGAAAATCTTTACTCAATAGTGGAAGCTATAAGCAAGGAAGTGGATTTTGGCTTTCCAAAGAACCAAATTAACTACCTATACAGAGTTCCAGTTCACGGCTCTAACGATAAGTCAATCATTGTTAGCTTCACAAACCGCTACGTGAAAGAGGACTTTGTGGCTGCGGCTCGCGCGCGCAAAACCATGTCAGCTCCCGACATCGGCTTCCGAGACTCCGTGCGCCACATTTTCATCAATGACCACCTCAATGCCGAGTCAAAAGCCTTGCTGAACAAAGCGAAGACTTTTGCGAAGGACAAGGGATTCAAGTACGTTTGGGTTAAGTTTGGAAAAATCCACATACGGAAGAATGACACTTCGAAGGTCTTCATAATTAGTGAGGAAAGCGATTTAAACAAATTAGCTTAATATGTTACTACGATGACCTTTTTCTTGCACTACACTTGCGTATGCTTTCTCATTGCTTAGTCTTTGTACTTTCGTTCACTAATTGTTATTTTAGTGTCATATTATTGGTTATTAGTATAATTCTCCATCATTTGCATTTAGTTCAACTCATCACTAATTTCAACCACGCCATAAAAATGTTTGTGATCTCTGACTCCGCCGCTGACCGCTTGCTATTGTTCTCCGCTCGCTATTGTTCTCACGCGCAGGCAAATTACCGCACTTCATACCGCGCTTGCACTCGCCCGAGGTGCACGTTTACGTCGCTTGCTATTCATTCGCACTATTATATTACAACCAACCTTGCTAATAGATATTACTCACTTTGCTATATATCCGCTTACGCAACTATTGAAATATCTACTCAATGGAATAATATGTTGGAGTATGTTTTACGTATGAATCTAGTAAGTATGCACCCACATGATATGCCCGTGGTTCTAAGTGTTTGTGCCTACCGTGAATCGTTTGTGAACATCGAAAATAGATTAGATTATGCCGAGTTTGTTATGGCGCTATGTGTATGGACTAATTATGGGTAGTTTAAATTTAAGTATTTATTATCAGAATGTTAGGGGGCTTCGTTCCAAGACTCACGTTTTTTATCGTAATATTTGTTTGTGCTCTTACGACATTATAGTTTTAACGGAAACTTGGCTTGTGGATAGCTTGAGTAACTCTGAGATTTTCGATAATAGGTATGCGGTATTTCGACGAGACAGAGATTATGATTTAACTAGTCAATCACGAGGAGGGGGCACGCTTATAGCTGTCCGTAAGGATATTCTCACTGTCCCCCAGCCTTCTTTCCATTCTACTGCCGAAGATATATGGGTAACAATCTCTGTAAAACATAAAAATAAGTTTAATGTGAACATTCATATTTGTTGTCTGTATCTCTGCAAACAAAACATGGGTCTATCTTTTTCAGAGCAATTAGATAACTATCTGAATAAACTTAATGATATAATATTAACTTATCCGTCAGATAAATTTATTATTGTGGGTGATTTTAATCTAAGTAGTATCGATTGGCTACCCTGCTCGCATTCACATTATTTACCTTCTAACTATTCATCACCAATCGAAACTCTACTGATTGATGAATTAAATACCCATGCCCTGCTTCAATTCAATGGTATAAGAAATACTTATGGTAAAATCCTTGACTTGGTTTTGTCAAACGACGACTTAACGGTTTTGGAATGCTTTGACCCTCTAGTGCCCCTTGATCCCCACCACAAAGCCCTATTGGTTGGTGTCACCTATTTGAATTCCCCTTGCCTTCAATCCCAACCGTATACAAAGTTTATGTACAATAAAGGTAACTATGACTCCATTAACTTAAAACTATCAGAAATAGATTGGAACACTGAAATCTCCTCAAGATCTCTAGAAGATGCCATTCAATATTTTTATTCCATTCTTGACTTACTGAAAACCCAATTTATACCTACTAAATTAATCACTAGTAGTTCATATCCCATATGGTATTCTCCAGCACTTATCAAACTTATGAAGGAAAAATACAAATATTATAAAAAGTTTAAAAATTACAATATGAAATGCGATTTGGAAGCTTTTAAATTGCTACGTAACCGGGTACATTTTCTAGAACGTAAATGTTACCAATCGTATATGACATCTATTGAAGACGGTATTGAGAAATTTCCAAAAAATTTTTGGTCGTATTTAAAAAACCGCTCCAAATCGAATGGCATTCCTACTTCCCTTAAATACCTCGATTCGACGGTCTCCACTGGCGATTCCATTTGTGAGGCATTTTCACAATACTTCTTCTCAACCTTCTCTCCAACGTCAGTACAGGCTTCCGATGATGATTCATCTGATTTGGAACTGAACGTACACGATATTGCTAGCATTGAAATTAATGAACTTGCCGTTGAGAGATTAATCATCCAGTTAGACACCTCCAAATCAGCAGGACCTGATAAAATTAGCCCAATATTTTTGATCGGTTGTGCAAAATCAGTGTGTACTCCTATAACCTTACTGTTTCGTAAATCCTTGGCTAACTGCGAATTTCCAAATATTTGGAAATGCGCTTTTGTCTCACCTGTCCACAAAAAAGGACCTAAATCAGAAGTTACTAATTATAGGCCGATTTCTAAATTGTGCATAATAGCGAAAATTTTCGAAAGAATAGTCTACAATCAAGTGTACGCTACCTTTCAGAATTCGTTTAATGAAGCGCAGCATGGTTTCCTCAAAGGTCGTTCGACAGTATCCAATCTAGTTCTTCTTAACGATTTCCTGACTGAATCTATGGATAATGGCCATCAAATCGACGTAGTTTATACAGACTACAGCAAAGCCTTTGACAGGATTGACCATAGGCTGCTTCTGAACAAACTTAATCTCATGGGTATACGAGGTGACTTGCTCAGGTGGTTTGCCTCCTATATCAATAACCGCTCCCAGGCTATTGTAATCAGCAATTATATCTCTAGTTGGATCTCGATTCCCAGCGGTGTCCCGCAGGGTTCATTGCTGGGTCCACTGCTGTTTTTAATCTTTGTAAATGATATTTTTAGCTGTTTTCTAAATAGTCATGTGCTAAGTTTTGCAGACGACATGAAAATTTTCAGTATTATCAAGTCTCAGAACGATGCTCTTAACCTTCAGGCGGACCTCTCTAGGCTAGACAACTATTGTCGTATTAACAAGCTCGAGCTTAATCCATCCAAGTGTTCAATCGTGACTTTTTCTCGTAAGAAAACAATAATACCGTTTAGCTACTCACTGAAGTCCGAGTCTCTGCAACGGTGCAGCGTTGTTAGAGATCTCGGTGTCATCCATGACTCTAAACTCGTTTTCGATGATCACATCCATTCAATTGTTTCTAAAGCCTCTAAAGCACTAGGATTCGTCATGCGGAGTGCTTCTAGCTTTCACCGCGCAAAAACATTTAAGATTCTTTACTGTACATTTGTTAGAAGCATTCTAGAATATGCATCACAGATTTGGAACCCTCGTTATGATATCTATATTAAAAGAATTGAGCGCATTCAAATCAAGTTTATAAAGTACCTTTGTTTCCGTCTAAAAATTCCATATAGTTCTGCCAATTACCTAGTTTTATGTAAGCAATTTCACATTCTTCCACTATCCAAGCGGCGTGAGATCGCCGACTTATCCTTCATACTTAAAATCACATCTAACAAAATCAATTGTCCCAACCTACTTCAAAAAATTCAACTTAACGTTCCCTATAAACCTATCAGATTTAATCCCCCTATCTATGTCTTTCATGCTGGCACTAACTACAGACAGAATTCTTTCTTGTGGCGAGCGAGTAATAACTTTAACATCTTATGTAAACAATTTGACCTTGACTTATTCTGCACAAGTGACAGCTCGGCCAGGCGGCGGCTCACCGGAGAATTTTTTGGCGACAGTGATGATAATGTTGTAATGATAAGTGTATAAAATAAGTAAAATTATAATTAAAAAGCAAATATTAGATGATGCATGTAGGCTAGTCACATTATATATGTTCACAGTATTTTTATTATACTATTCTGTTATGTATCCGTGAAAACCTTTAATAAGCTTTCTGTTACATATCAATTTGTAAGTCTGGTAATTTATAAGCCTCTGGTTTTCCTTCAAATAAATATAATATAAATATAAATATAAATATAGAGTATAATTCAACAATTACAATAACCAATTCGACTTTTTTGCATCATTAGATAATGAAGAGCAAAAACGTCGAATTGGTTATATAGAAGGCGCGAGTTTGATAAAAGTGAGTAATAAATGTACTTACCAACATAGGCGAGCACGATATTAACGTAAGTTTGACATTACATTGCTACGTGCGCTTGTATTGCTCCGGATGTTGAAGAACTAATGCAAACTATGATTCTCATAGTGAATAATTTATCAACGTCTATTTTATTAAAAAACAGCAATAAAATAAAATGCCTAACCGATGAAATGTAATCCTCATATAGGTATAATTACAAGTTGTGGAAGAGTTTCCGCAATTGGATATGCTGCAACACACCATTTTTATTGGTTCTTTCACGTACACTCTTTCGAACAATACTAACAAGCTTACTAGCGCGCTGGTGGCTCATTAGTCACCTGTGCGGCGACAAGGTCACGCGGCGAGACTTCTAGTACCCTATTATTACGAGTTCTGTGGTCCTAGCACTTGACTGATTAAATTTTCTGTAGGTATATTTACAAAATTCAATATATTCCCAACCACCCCATTAACCTCCCCATCAATGGGGTGGTTCCATTATAAATAAATGTTTCATCGAGGATAAAGCTCATTACAACATAGACTAAGTAACCTGGCAACCTGCTATCAGCAAGGACACCAGTCATTGGTAAAGATTATTTAACATTTTCACATTCTAGTTTAGTAGGGGAGATTGGAATTGAGAAAATGGTAATTTCCTTTCTATTTCAATAATTAATTTCTTTGCAAAGATTGATTCATAATAGTAAACAAATCCATTAGAGCACAAATACAGGCCTATATATTTTTTATCAATCGATATCTGCCACAAACAAAAGATTAAGAAAGAATTGAAATGTGTAGTTTTTGTTTTTGCTTCATTCAAGGTCATGACTCCTTTCTTTCCTAACCTTTCTGTTCACGGTTTTAGATTCGGCCATTCACTCTCATCTCCAAAAGCCACCCTGTCTGTATTTGTGTACTGTATTTATGTTTCCAGTTGTGATATGTACCTACTCATGGGGTTAATTTGGCACCCCTACGGCCTTCACACATGGGGTGCCATTTGAAAAGGTGGGAGTGACAATTATGTCACTCCCACCTTTTCTGGCCTTTTATGGCTGGTAATGATTTGTCCTGGATTATTTATATGTCTTATAATATTATGTATTTATTTATATGAAATCTGTTTTTCTAATCAAAAATACTTACTCAACCTCCAGATAAAAGTATGGAGCACTCATCCAGCACAGCAGCTGGCACCCACTTCCACTGCCGCAGAGCTCAGGCACAGGGCAACCAACTCAATCAAACCAACGAGCGACTGGCTCCTACCAAGAAACTTCAAATTTAATCATTCTAAATTAAAATATAGGTATTTGCACTTTTCTTTTTAATACCTATTTGCGTAAGTAGTACATACCTAACTTTTTTAATATTTAGCTAAATAACAAATAATAAACAATTTTCCTAAATAAAAAATATAATGTAGGTAACCTAACTATAGGTACCTAAATAAGAAATAAGACCTAATAAAAAACTGAAAACCCACCTGTAGGCGATAAGCAGATTAGGGACAGGCAAGTGGCTTCAACAAATTGGTAGATATCTTGCTTCGTTGCAGCTTTATATAAATGTGAGTTGGTGGAATGTCCTGTTCTGTTTCAGCGCAGCACAGGACTATCTGCAAGTTATAACCCCCAAAGATTACAGGAGAGCACATAAGGTTACTCAGAGAGACTCACTTTTTACAGAAACGAAGTTTTCGCTTCGCCTACTATATATAGAGAATCAAAGAGAATACAATACCTACTGACGAGTAGAGAATCACAAGATACTAGGTATACAAAGAGAATACAATACTACCGAGGTACTATTTAAATAACTATACCTACGAGCAGTCAAGGAGAGAAGACAGGCAATGAGAATAAAACCATTAGAACCACTCCGAGAAGACAGACCAGTGTTGCCGGCAGTCATACCAGTGCTGCCGGCAATCAAACGCAAAAAGGTCCGATCCGAACGCAAATATGGTCCAAAATATGTCAAAAAGGTCCGTTTTTGCATTTTGTACAAAAATATTCAATAGCGGGGATATTTATTTATTTATTTATTTATTAAGGAATAACAAACGACTACATTAAACTTATTATACATTTATGTTAGTTCTTTACTGTGTAAAGATGAGATATATTAACAATGTAGCCCACAGCGCTATCCACATATACGTTATATACATAGAGAATAAAAAGAAAAACATGCAACTAGAAGGCCCAACTAAAACATGAAGTAGATTAGGGTAGCTAGCCGATAACTGGGCTCCTCTTAAACAACTAAGTTGAGAGAACAAACTAGAATTGCTATAGATTATATTATTCTAATCTCAAAATTAGTTATTATTTGTAATAAAAGTAATAATGACAAAATATGATGTAGAAATACCTAGTAAAGAATTATGTTGTACTTAAATTTACTTGACAAAGTAGACTGTATATCAACTTTTTAAATTTATACAAATTGCAAAAAAATATGTCTATGTTTACGAAGTAATTATTATAGGACTCAACCATACGACGAATAGGGGCACGTAGTCCCGAGTTTGTGCGGCAGGTAACAAGGGCAAACAAAGGACGCGAGCGAGTAGCTCGCGGGGTGCAGGTTCTCGGGATTGCGTAGCATAGCTTATTGACAAGATCCATGCAGTCAAATTATAGGATATGAAGTATTTCTTATGTATTTTACTGTGTGCTGCTTTATCTATGAGAACTTCAATATATTTCGCTTATTTTTCTTATTTTTGAATACATTTTACTACAAAGATATCGATAGGATAACCTGAAAATCGAGAGACAAGGTATATTTAAAGGACTGAGAAAAAAAAACGTTATTGTTGTGACTTAGGTATTAGAAATATCATTGAATTGTAACTTGTAATTGTACGCCGAATTGCCAATCGATTAACCGAAAAACCGATTAACCAACTGATATTATGGCGGTTTTCACCGTTTTTTAGTAATATATGATAAATTTGTTTCAAACTACTACGCCTTGCAGACTTTTAAATAAAGTCTGCAAGGCGTAGTTTTAAATAAACGACCGTAACAATATCTTATCCACCTAATTATTTTAATACATTTTATAAGTTATCTATACAAAAATTCAAACAAACACCTCGGAAAACTTTGGACCGCATAAAAAGTCGTTACTGAATGTTGTCATCATGCAAATAAGTTATTATTATTAACTGAGTAAAGCAAGAGAGCGACGGCGGCGTTGCATAGGTGCATTGGGCGCCACCGTCGCTCGCTGTGGTTTACTACGGTAAGCGGTCGAACTGTTCGTTTGAACTGGCAAACAGTGTGGCCAACGTAGGTGATTTATCGCCACTGAGGCTACTCACGATTAGAATCGGCGATGAAAAAATCTGAAAGGCGACTGGTTGCCTTTGAGGCTACTTATAACACAAGCCATTACAAGCTTTTAAAAATAGCCGATACACAAATGAAAAGCTTATAAAAAAATCATAGTCACCCTTAGGTCTTTGCAATTATGAAACCAAATTTAGGATGCAATTAATTGATATGTATTTATTTTGCAGTTAGTGACTACCCCATTTATTTAATTTATCAACTGAATAAAGAAATCGGGATTTTTTGTCACTTTGCTTTGTAACGCCGTCTTTAAGATATCCTGCGCATGTACAAAGTCATTTAACAGTTATCAGAGCCATGAAAAATATGTGAAGCATTAAAATAATATCCGTCAGAGACAAGATGCTGGGCAGCACCAATAGTTTGCTAAGGGTTCTAGCAGACAGACATTGCAGTAGCCTGCAAAGGCACTGGATATCAAGTCTAATGAACCCTTATGCTAAACAAGTTTATTATATAAATTAAATGAATTCTATGATATTTTTCCTTGCATGTACATATGTAAGTGTGTATTATAAACTTTCTAAGATTTGATACCTATAGATGTAATTGTCTGAATTAATAAACGTTTTATTTTTTTATTATTGCGATTAGTGCGAAACGACCCGCACACGTAGGGTTCCGTACCATCTCACATAACTTATTCGCAAAAGGAACCTTTAAAAAACAGTTTCATTATTCGAAAAAAGTACTCGTACAAGTACTAACCTCGCCCAATGACGTCGTCGAGTAACTATGGTGATCGGTATGGGCATTAGGAGTCTAACTCCCGTTATATAATTATATTATTTTTATATATTTTTTTAATCGGGGCAATACACATCCTGTCAATATTTCAGTTGTCTACCTTTTATAGTTCATGAGACGTAGCCCGCGGATGAACGGACGTACACTAACATAAAGTTTATTTGACTTAGAGAGAAACAGGCAGTTTTATTACTACCAAATAAGAAAGGGAATAAAACTTAATAGTTTTTAAGACTGATTTACTGTAAAGTTTTAAGATATCTATTTTGTTGATTTTTATATCTTTATTTGAGTAAGTGAGAGTTTTAATACTACCAAATCAAAAAAATAATTTCATTGAGTAATTTATATGACTTATCTATAATAATGTTTTCGAATAACTATATTGTTAATTTTTATAACTTTATTTGAGCAAGAGTGTTTATTTTTGTTTTGTTAATTTGATTGGTGATTGCATATCAAATTAATAAGTTCATTTTATTCAAATTTTATGGTTTTATTTTGTCCTAAGATACTTATGTTTATAAACTGAAAAACCGGTTTAACCGGCTAACCGAAAAAAAAAACGAAAAACCGGCTTTGTTAAACAACCCGGTATTTACATGCCCTAGTAAGTACTCCGTATAATGTATGAAGGTAAGTTGAGGTTGTTTCGTATGTGCACATGCTGTTAAAACTGGTTTAATAAATGCTGAATTAATAATAAATAAAACACTAGGATCTATCCAATGATATTCTATATAAACTGGATCTATCCACTTACCTATATTATCTCCCTAAGTCACGCAATAACATTCAACCACGTATGATGACGCCTTTAGTCAGTTTTGCCTTTAGTAGATACTGATACATCTAAGTTCCTTGCTAGCTAGTATTCATAAAATTTATTCAAATTTCAAACGATAGCGAAACATAAATTTGCAAAATCTTACAGTCCACCATTCCATTCATTCACCGCAAAAAGATGAAGAGAAAAACGAATTTAAAAAGTAACCTCCTTAAAAAATTTGTGGTCCTTCCTACTTAAAAAAATTGCCTTAAAAATAACCTTAGTTCAATTTTTTTAAGGATTTGTCGTACTGGACATACTATTGGGCCATACTTCCTGGCCTTTTTCATAAGTACTGGGTGATGTTTTTTCTCTGTTGATGTACTGAGGCCCTTTGGATAGGCGTTTTGGTCCGAAAAGGTCTGCAAGTACTCATGGTCCACAAAAGGTCCGCAGAGGCAGAAAAAAGTCTGAAACGGACCAAAATGGTCCGCACCGGCAACGCTGAGTCATACGCAAAAAAGTCCGATCCGAACACAAATATGGTCCGAAATATGACATAAAGGTCCGTTTTTGCATTTTGTACAAAAATATTCACCTGGCACGGCGTAGCGGGGATATTAAGTCTTCGTTATGAATTTTACTGTATGCTACTTTATGTATGAGAACTTCAATAAATTTCATTTATTTTTCTTATTTCTGAATACATTTTACTACAAATATATCGATAGGATAACCTGAAAATCGAAAGACAATGTATATTTAAAGGACTGAGATAAAAAAAAACGCTAATATTGTGACTAAGGTATTAGAAATATCATTGAATTGTACTTCCCCGCAGAATTGCCATTTTTTTCATATTCCCGCACTCAAATACACACTATGCACATGGAGACGAAGCATTCATTCGGTCCTATCCGAATGCAAGTGAAGGAAAACATCCTTAAAATCCAAAAGTTAAAGTCTGTTGACTTTTTCTATATTCACAATCAAATCAAAATGATTAGTGCTGACCTGAAATAACAGTTAAAATAAGTAAACGCAAAAAAAGCTTTATTTTAATTAAATAGTCGTAGTATTGAACTTCACTTACACATAAAAAACAAAATTAATTCAATTTGTTATTTTTATACAGTTTTGCTTGATTTATCAATTAGCATAGTCGCTAGTTTCAAAGAATCGTTGTCAAGTTGGCAGCACTAGTTAAGTTGGTACAAAGTGGTACAAAGTTATGTTTGACGTTCTCTTCACGTTTGAAGTTGCGTTTCTTGCCATTTGCCACGATTATGTCAATGTCAGTCAGTAACCAGACACATAGACATGCGAGTGTAACAATTTTATTCTATTTCATTCGTCCATTCATTAGCCGAACAAAACATGATGGCAAGGAATTTATATACTATGGTGAGTCGAGCGAGTCTTGCGTGCATAGAGAAATAAGTAGGTAGAGGTAGGTCATTTCCGGTCTTATAACTATGTATCACCATAGCTGTCATGTATCTTTGTCTATCCATCGGAGTCAAGTTATGAGTAAAAGAGATAGCTGGTGTACGTATAGCTATACTGCACTGTCAGTGTCAATCGTGTCAGCTTGTAACTGACTAGTTAGTTCAAAGTTGTGGTAAGACTGATGAACTTTATTGAAATTCTAAGAAATTACTGCGTTTTACATAAAACTTTGCTGAAAAAGTGAAAATATGTCGTGTTCTGCTGTGTCCTGTCCTTCAAGAAGCACAAGAGATTAAGGATGGGAGTTATTGGATATTTTGGCTACCGGTTATTAGTTGGGTATTTTGTTTCAATACCGCTAGTACCAACTGGTACCCAATAACGTTACAATACTCGATTCGGTTAGAAATACCATCTAACCGATTTGGTTAGCAATACCATCTAACCGATTTGGTTAGAAATACCAAAAACTTGTTGCAGCTACCTAACTTTACGGGTGAACGGTCCGCTAGTACCTATGCGTAGATGATAGTTAGGTAAGTATTGGTATTGAAGCGTTGGGTAGTTATGGCTCACGGTCGGTTAGGCGCGATGCTCGCTTTGCACAGTTATTCCCTAGCGGTATGCGGATTTTACAATAGCGTTAGATATTTTAGGACCATGCTAACAGGTACTGAGTTAGTTATTGAATACCGGACTCATCTCTTGAAGAGATGGAGTAAAAGTCCCGGATTTGTCATTACATGTGTAAGTTTTTCGCTCAGTATAAATACTAAAGTAATGATGTTTATTACTAGAAATCTGTAGTAACAACCTTTTAACAATCTAGTTCATGTGTTCCTATGGGTCTAGGATACAAATAATGTCTAAAACTATGAATAATTAGCCGAGATAATTTTTGCATCTGTGCCAGTGATGGGCTTACCGTCAAATTTAGTTTTCGGGTTATTCCGCATTCTTCCCACTGGTTTCGGCCGAAACTGGCCCAATCAGGATATTAAAATTGTATGCTGATTTCATTCCTGATTTCAACACTTCTTACAGGAAAGTAATATCTTTCACACTCTTCTCGTGCATGTAGCATCGTGATACATTGATTTAATATTATTTTTCCGTAGTATTTATTTAACTAGTTTATGTAACTCAAAGTACGAGGAAAGTAGAAATACACAAGATATTAACTTTAATAACCTGGAATTATTTTCACGCGATTTTTTTCCGTAAGTTTTCGTTCCAAAAGTTACGGAATTTGATTTGAGTTATAAAATAAATTTTGCGTAGGTACATATGTAGGTATTTACTTTGTTTATATTTTCCAAACTGACAACTTGACAAATTTAGCATCTGTGCTAGTGATACGCTTACCATCAAATTTAGTTTTCGGTTTATACCGCATTCGACCCACTAGTTTCACTTGTCGTGCATGTAGTATTGGTTTATCATTATTGTTTAAGTAGGATTTATCTAATTTATACAACTCAAAATACGAGGAAAAAAGAAATAATACAAGATATTAACTTTAATAACTTGCAATTATTTTCACGCGGTTTTTTCCGGAAGTTATCGTTCTAATAGTTAGGTAATTTGATTTTAGTTAATATATACATTTTTTGTAGGTATTTACTTTGTTTATATTTTTCTATTATTAAGGCACAAACAATACAATATCCCGGCTCGGCAGCAAAGTCACTTCCCTAGTCATGCACACTATTACAAATCTGCAACTGCACACTAATAAAAACGGACATGCGTAAAACTGAAAGGCGGAGTCCATAAAATTATTGGTCCAGGAATAAGACAAAGTGAATACAATACTGCCGAGCTTAGAGTACTAAGCTACCGAGGAATGAGAGAGATTCTTCAATGCGTGCGCGACTGCGCAGTGCGCTTGTATATAAGTAACCGTTAAAAAAAAAAAAAAATTGGTAGATACCTACTGACGACCGGTGTGGCGCGGTGAGTGATGATCCGCCTGTGACGCAGAAGGTTGTGGGTTCGATTCCTTGTTAAAAATGTTTGTACGATCTGGGTACAAATATTTTTCAGATCATGAAAAAATTACAAAAGGCCGAAGTAGGTGTAACTATTTTAGATAGGTAGGTACTCAGCTACCTATGTACCTAATATATATATACCTAAATAATGCTGGACAATCCACACAACATTATCCATCTGGTGCTATGAATGAGGCTGAATGTGTGTGTGGGCCTCACCTCGTCGTCGTCGTCCGCGCGCGCTGCGATCAATGCCCTTGACGGCGCGCGGTGCGGGCTGTGTCACTCGGTCCTCCCCCCGCCCCCCGCGCGCTGCCTACCGGCGGGAGCCGCGCGCGTCAGTCGATCTCCAGCCGCGGTCGTCGTGCTCCATCTGTGACGTCATCTTCTGTACCTACCTACTCGCCCTCACCGCACCGCACCGCACCGCCATGGACCTGAACCGACGCCACGGGCGGCGCTACTGCATCGTGGCCGGCTGTTTGAACTCCAACAGGAAGATACCGGACTTGACATTCTTTTCACTGCCGAAGGATCTCGATCGGTGAGTGTAATGCTTACGGATTATAATAACAGATAGGTACCTAATTACATCTAGGTACATATAAAGTAAATACCTTAGTGCGTGTACTTCTGATACCTACCTCCTAAGCCTAACATTTTTTATACAAAACTTTTATTTATGCCGTCGTTGGCTAAGAATAGAACCTACTAAATGTATGTAGGTACCTAGGTACCTATTGTTATTGACTATCTAATTTAAAAACCATCTAGTTTGGTAGCAATTCGTCTGAAGAAATACATACCTATAATACCTACGCTACGCCTAACTAACAGTTTGTGTGGAGCTCTACAGGAGTAGTGTAATATACCTAATACTTTCGACGACCTCTGTGGCGCAGCGGGTGAAGGTCCGCCTGCGACGCAGGAGGTTGTGGGTTCGATTCCCGCCTCGATACAAATGTTTGTACGATCTGCAAATATCTGTTCAGGGTGTTCTGGATGTTTTCTATGTATAATAAAAAATATCTATCTATGTATCGTATTATATTAAGTATATCAGATAACTAGTACCCATAACACAAGCTCTGCTTAGCTTGGGGCTAGATAATGTTGTGTGAATTGTCCAGCATTATTTATTTAAGATATTGAGTGTTTTGGTCAATTTGTACTTTTGAAAAATAGAGCCTGATGGTCAAAGATTTACATCGTTAGATACCTAGGCCCTTACCGTAGTGAGACCACGCCCGTGTTGGTGCCATATGAAATGAGATAGCTTGCTCATTTGGAATCAGTGTACATCTAAACACAGTGTCAGCCGGACGTGCTGTAACATTACCATTTTTTGTTGAAAAGTGTCACAAAATGCCATGGTGCGCATTTCGCAAATGAAACCAAAGATGTAAATCGTTAGATAGGCCCTTACCATAGTGAGACCGCGCCGTTTTGTGTGCCACGCGAAATGAGATAGCTCGCTCATTTGGAATCAGTGTACATCTAAACATGGTGCTAGCTGGACCTGTTTAACTTTGGCATTTTTTGTTGAAAAGTGTCTCAAAATGCCATCGCGTGCATTTCGCAATTGCAACAATAAATTCTTAAAATACAAATAAATCCAACGGCGTGATGATGATGAACATTTCACTGTTAGGATTGCGATATATAATTAAATAACTATTATTTTTCCTGTTTTTTGTATTTTTTTTTTGTATTTTTATTCATTAAAGAAGGTTTGATCAGAGTGATCATGTCACCCTCATAGTTTACAATAAATTTACAGTTCCGGAGCTACATATTATGACGGTTTGATATTGCCATTGCAAACGTAAGGCGCAAAAATAATAAAAAATCCATCCATAAACCATTTAAAAATGGGATTTTTATTGTTTTTTGCTTTCTCCTACATGAACGGTCAAAGAGGTTCGCTAAGTTTGTTGTAGAAAGCGATGTACGAATTCATATATCAAAACAAAAAAAAAATTACAGCTCGGTCTTGGCTACAAGAGCTTTCATTTGATAGGTCGGTATTTAGTGTAAGGTAAACCTCACCACAGTAATAACAGCAAAAGGAGCGAGCGTTTTTTCCAGACTATCCACTGCCGTGCCGCGCCACTGCAGCTGCTGCGCCGTCGCTGCCCCATGTGTAGTCGATCAGTCAGCGCGCCGACCAGCGACCAGACTGTATAGATAATCTGTTTTATCAAAACTCTTTAAGAAACATAGCAGTGGTGCGCTGAAAATTTCTACTTCTTCTAGCAACCGCAATCACAGAAAACCTTGAAGGAGACTACATTCTTAAGTACTGGAGGGATAAATGATATGTTTATTGGAGAGTTTTGAACAGATTCTCCGGTCGGGTTGCTGGTCGTCGCACCGACGACGCGACTGATAGAGACGGCGGCGGCAGCGTGAGAAAACAGCGGCGCGGCGCGCACGTCTACACACTTACATGTCTACAGACTGCACACTTTTTTCACTTTTCGATTTCAAGGTATGATAGGACCTTTATTTTTTCACAAAAATGTGTGCAATATGATTGCACAATAAATGGGATTAATAATAATTAGGTTTATTGACAAAAACACTATTTTTTACTTTTCATTTGGAGTGTGCGTGCGTCGCATTTTGACTCACACATTGAGACATTTTCGATGTGTGCAAAGTGATTGCACACAATATGGTTATAATAAGAGTTAGGTCCATGGTTAGGTTTACTGGCAAAAATATTATTTTTAACTAGTACTCATTAGTGTGCGTGCATCGGCATTTTGTTAACGCACACATTCAAAGACAATGCCACAGTTTTTGGTGTCAGGGCATATCTAACAATATAAATCTTTGAATGAAACAATAATTCTAAACATAACAATAAAGACAAAAGCGTTACATTTCACTCTCAGGTATTGCGATATAATTAAATAACTATTATTTTTCTTTCTGTTTTATAAGTCTGTTTCCGCTGTTGCGTTCTAACCGCACTACAAAATAACATTACCAGCTAATCTGTGGTACTACCCAAATTGCACACTTTTTAGACTTTTAGATTTCAGGATATGATAGGACCTTTTTTCACCGGATATTTTTTCACAAAAGTGTGTGCAGTATGATTGCACACAATATAGTTATAATAACAGTTACTGGCAAAAACACAATTTTTACTACTCATTAGAGTGCGTGGTTTTTGGTGCCAGGGCATATGTAACGATATAAATCTTTGGTGATGGTACTGTTCCATAAGAAGGGTGACAATGCCCTTCTAAAGAACCAAAGGCCCAACTCACTGCTGAGCTACTGCTGCTATAGCGGTTCGAGAGTTATCATATCACCGACCGTCTCTCTCGACGGTTTGACGACTTCTAACCCCGCTGAACAAGCCGGGTTTCGAAAAGGATTTAGAACCGGAGACCACATTCATACGCTCCGGCAGATTATACAGAAGACAGAGGAGTATAATCAGCCGTTATTTCTAGCGTCTGTGATGTGAACTAAGAGAAAGTCTTCGATTCAGTCGAAACCTGGGCAGTCCTGCAGTCTATCCAGCGGTGCCGAATCGACTACCAGTAGGTATATCCAAGTGTTGAAGTGTTTGTACAGCAAGGCCACTATGGCTCTAGAACCAGAGCACAAATCCGATGCCATTGCTAAAAGGGGTGAGACATGGAGAAGTTATCTCTCCGAAACTAGCGATGAGACTTACTTGTAAAATCGAGTACCAAGTCTTCCAAGTACGTCCTCGTATAAAAACCAGCGCCAAAAACCAGGGCTAAAATACTTCCAAGTATTTTTTACCATGTGGTATCAAAAATACTCGAAGTACGGATAACGCGGGCGGGTGCGACTCGTGGCGGGTCTCAGTGCGCCACGCACTTTGAAACTAAAATACTTGAATTTACAGAAAAAATACTTCCATGCTCTCGTACGGGTAAAAATACTTTCATAGGAAATTGATCCGCGCGTCATTTGTTATAAAGATCAAAATAGTGTGAACAAATAAATACTTTTACAACTAGAAACTTTTGAATGTTTTAATTTATCAGCATGATTGACTATGACTATGATTTAGGTACAATACTCATATTATTAATTGTAAGTAAATATAGCTGACAGATTAATAGGTAGGTTTTAGGATATACCTACTGGTAGTCCAAATAGGGAAATTACCTATGTTGTACCTAGATACATAATTATATCTAACCCTAACGCCTGCATAAAAATTGTAGCAGACGAGACGGGACGTAGGTAGGTATTCTACCTATTATTAGTTTTTATTAGTACGGGACTCACTTTTCACTCTAGGCACTCTAGGTAGTTGTGACGTATTTATTTACAAAGTAGGTATTATCTTTTCATAAGTAATAATATAAAATGAGATTGTGTTCACTCATCTAATTTACATAAGTTTGATGCAGATACCCAACTAACCTATGTAGGTGCTTACATTATTTTTATTTAAAATTGATATTTATCTAGGTAGGTACTTTACTTTTTTAAGTACAGTATCTAAATTATTTACTTACTGTAGGTAGGTAAATGTTATACTTTGTCATAGACTATTAAATACAGTTAAATACCGGTACCTCATATTTGTTTGATACGAATGTCAATCAAATTGTGAACTCTGAAATGTGCTGTAGGTACAGAACAATTTTAATTGAAATTGGTATAATTACTTACCTATTGAGATTTTCAGGACCAAAAAATTAATTTAGCTAAATAGGTCGCCTCGACTCTGGCAAACCGTGTTTTCAGAGTTTTCCAGAGAGAACTAACCCAGGCGCTATCTAGTTATGTACCGACAGTACCTAGTAGGTATGGTAGGTTCAGTGGCTAAGTAGATTGATACTAGATAGATAAGTAGGTACCTAATTTCTAAAAGAATACTAGTTCTAATTTGTTTCTATTATTTGATTGTAATTTTCTTTGTCAATAAAGTAGTTACCTAAGTATCTAGGTACATAATAATTATCAGATGCATGATTTTGGACCAAGAGACATAAACCTACATGACTTTTGTAAGGTATATAAGGAATAAAACAGCGGAAAAGTAATTTGGCGCAAATCGTAAACCATTTTCCAACCATTTACCTTATGAAAAAGCTAACTGCTGCTCATTGGTTCTTTGGGAGCATTTGGAAAATTAAAAGATTTTGGGCCAAAAATCAACATTTTCTCAAATGCTCCCAAAATACAATTAAATCGAATTTTGTTTACATCATCATCATCAGCCCATACACGTCCACTGCTGGACATAGGCCTCCCCCGTACGACGCCACAAATAGCGGTCCTGAGCCGCCTCCATCCATTGACTCCCTGCGACCGCTACGATGTCGTCGGTCCATCGAGTGGATGGTCTCCCATGTAGGGGGGGATTTGCCATAATCACCACGCTTGGCAGGCGGACTGGTGATCGCAGTGTTGGTGTTTAAAAATACTCTGTCGGAAGCTGCTGCCCTTCCTCTGGTAGGTTCCCTTAGTCGGCTCTTACGACATCCACGAGTTGAGTTGGAGGGGTCGATATTCGTACGCCGCGACCCCACGGCCAATTTTGTTTTATTATGGGTTAATATAAAATAGATCTCGATTTACCCCAAATTACCTTTCCGTTAAGTAGATTTATTATTGGTAAACCGCAGTTAAAATATTAAAATCTAAAACAAATTGAATCTCGCGCCAACCCGTGACGAGCACACTTAATGTCATTGTCAACTAATGTAATCGATATTGTGTTTCAGTTAGTTAGCCGATACTTTTAGCATAAAATAATGTACGTACGTCTGTCACTCACTGTCTTATGAACACGTTCAGAGTAAAATACTTATACAAGGAAATTGATCTAAGTTTCCATGGAAATAAAATTCATAATCGTATTTGTTTGTAAAGATGTCGGAAATTCCTCAAACCATTTTGATGAAAATTACTAAATGGTGATTTTTGGGGATTGAAAAATACGTAGGTAAGTACGTACCTAGCACTTGAACTTCGTGTCACTGTCACTGTCGCAGTCGGAAGTAAGTCATCGATAGAGTCCGCAACTCCGCACACGCCCCGAATACCTCGGTATTCGGTCTTGCAAGTACGTACTTGCAAGACTCAAAGTAATTCGACGCATACCAGGTTTTCGTACTTGCAAGCAAATACCAGGTATTAAAACCTGGTCGAGTAAATACGTCCCATCCCTATCCGAAACTGCATTCATGATTCACCTCTGCATTGGAGTTTATATTTTAGGATCTAAGGCTGAGACGGATAAGGCATCAATATGAATGGTGATTACATCACTCATCGCACCTTCGGTTTGCCAACGATAGTCATTGTGGCAGAATCGCTGGAAGCACATGGAACACCGTTTTTCCGGACAGGTGGGTCTTAAAATGAACTTGGGTAAGACAAATATCATGTCGAATGCAGATGTCGTACCTACCCATACCAGTCCTCGTGGGAAACGAATTTATAGAAGTTGTTGATCACTATGTCGTCCTAGGCCAAATGTTCCATCCAATTAGATAATTCCAACTTTGACATAGAGATCAGCCGACGAATCCGAATCGGATGGGCAGCGTCCGGGAAGGTTCGCAATATCTTCTCAGCACAAATACCGCAGAGGCTCAAGACCTATGGATCCGAGACGTGGTCGCTAACTACATTATAGGCCTTGTTCATAGTAGTGCGGGCATAAGCACTATAAAAACCTTAGAGATTAGCAACAGCGATACCTCTCGTCAAACGATCTAAATGTAACTTTAGACTTTGAGCAGGTTTGGATAACTTCAATGTTTCCCCTGTAGGTGGAGCTAACGGCGCTATAGTCCGTAAGTCCCAAAGATTTTCGACAGGTCGGGTACTTGCCTCCGTGGCGCAGTTGGTTAGCGCATCCTCGTATTCAGAGGAGGGTCGCGGGTTCAAGTCCCGCCGGAGTCGTAAATTTTTGGGATATCTTTAAATTCTTGTTCATAAGCCCAGAGTCGCTCAGTAGGCTATGGAGAGCCAAGCTCCAAGCATAGTTGCTTGGAGTTTTTCTACGTGATAGAATCCGAAATACGGAAATCCGTAGAAGAACCAAATTCACCGGCAAAGCTCTCAGAATTAGTAAGCTGAAGTGGCAGTGGGCAGGTCGTATAGCTCGCAGAACTGATAACCGCTGGGGAGTAAAGGTTCTCGAGTGGTGGCCACGATGCAACGCGAAACGGAGTGTTTGGTGAGTATCCACTCGATGGACCGACGAAAACGTAGCGGTCGCAGGGTTTCGATGGATGGAGGCGGGTCAGGACCGCTATTTGTAGCGTCGTCGTCGTATGGGGAGGCCTATGTCTAGCTAAGGACGTGTATAGGCTGATATGATGATGATTTAATTTCTTATACTTACTATTGTTTAATTGCAGTTATACACATTTATATTAGTTCTAACAATAACTATATTAATATTCGTGACATTTTATAAACTATTAATAATAATAACCCGCAGGCAGGGCAGCTTGGTCAGTAGTGACACCGCGGGTACCGAGTGCTCCCGGGGAAGTTCCTGGTTCTCATCTCCGCTTGCGGAGTGGTATCCCAAGAGAACCAGATCCCACCACTTGCTTGCCTTCATTGGCCGGTCTGAGTTGAGTCGCGAGAGATGCATCTTAGGATGTTGACTCGGGGGTGGAAGTGTTTACTGGCGTAATAACGAGGAATCCCGCTCACGTGTCTTCGTGATGGTGAAATCGGGGCCGCACCTCTCGACACCCCTTAGTCATTTGCACCGATGTTGTACCTTTCCGGCATTTACGCCAAAATTTTGAGAAACCCATTCAGCATTTGGCAAGCCACCGTTTGCCGCTGCTTGAAACAGTATTGAGAGTTTGTTTATGGCAGGCGTCCATAGTCTCCCCCATAGCCCGATTACCCAGTCCATCCATTCATCACAATAACATGGTTTTTAGGCGTTCCTTAAAAGGAAAAACGGAACCCTTATAGGATCACTTTGTTGTCCGTCTAGCGTCTGTCCGTCTGTCAACCCTCTTTTCTCAGGAACACGTAGAGCTATCGAGTTGAAATTAACATCAAATACTGAGGTCCGTAAGCTCTTGGAGCCTTGATATAAATCAAACTTCTAAGCAGTGAAGATGATTGTAGCTCGGGCAGACTGCCCCATTCAAAATATTTGGATGCAAATAATGATGGGCTCAATCTAATCTAATTTCAATATTTATTTTAATTTAGTGTGGTCCATTTTGGGTAATTTTATTGTATGTTAATTTTAAATTTTCTGTGACATTCATTTATTTTATTGCTTCTGATTTATTATTTTGTATGTAGTTTTAAGTGTGATACCTAATCTTTTATGGATTAATATGATCTGAAATAAATGAATAACAATAAGTCAACGCAATCAAAAGTTATACAGCCGTTTATGCCCAATTTTTTGAAATTTGTACGTATATGAATGAAATGTACACGAAACCTATAGGGTAGGTACTTCCCGTTGACCTAGAATTATTATGAAATTTGGCAAGAAGCAAGGTCTTGTAGCACAACTAAAGGGAAAAATCCGAAAACCGTGAAGTTGTAGTTTATTCACATAAAAAATTATATTCGATTCTCACCATGGACCGAAAACCTATAGGGTACTGCCCGGTGACCTAGAATTATAAAATTCGGTAAGAAGCCAGGCCTTATAGCACAAGTAAAGGGAAGAATCCTAAAACCGCAAATAAGTAGTCTATTTACAAAAAAAAATATTTTTTTTCTGCAAGCGACCAAAACCTATATCTCGTTGACTAGATAGAATCATTAAATTTGGTAAAAAACCTGGTCTTATAATTACGGAACCCTCGTTGCGCGAATCCAAATCGCACTTGACATTTTTATTTTCATTTACTTTCCTTTGCAATAGTCTCTATACCTGGTGATAGGGTTCCTATCAATATGCTAAGCTGAGTTAAACGCTAAGAGATGCTAGCTAGCTGCGGGTGGTAAAAACTCCGAAGAGAATAAAATAACCTAACCCATTGAGTGATGGTAGAACACTGCATGTACTCACACTGCGAATATCATCTTCGGGTGTATGATATTGTGCAACCGAGGATGATGCCCGCTATGTGTAGCTCTCGCCTTTAGTACATTAATTCTCATAAAGGGCCTCTGTTGTAGACATGTGCGCCGATGCCCATTTGATCGGCGGCGGCGTCTGATGTCAAATTTGTCGGCGGCGGCGGCGTCATCGGCGTAATCGGCCTGGGTGTGAAAATAAGTAAAAGAGACCTCAATCCTATTCCTATTCCACTTTGTTTTTATTCACTTATCAACATTATATGGCACTCTTACTCTAGTAAGCGTGATCAGATCAGATAAATCATAATTTTAAATTATGAGCGAGTGGAGCGAGCCGTGATTTTTTTTTCGGATTTTTGGGAAAAGTGAGCAAGAATTCCTATGACAAAAGAAAATAACAGTGAGCGAAGCTAGTCCTGAAAATCTTAACAACTTTACGGTGGTAGATTTAAACCTTTGAATATAGTGAGATATTTGATGAAAACACAGTTTGCGGATCGAATCTGACTGCTTTAATCAATGCACAGCGGGTAGATCTTAATACTTATTTGGAACTACCCTCCAATACCCAACACCTCCTTATCTAAATATGACAATATAAGTCTTAGTATAAAAAACTACTGTAAGAAACAAACATTTTAAATTAAGTATCTACCTAGAGAACAACAAGTTGAGTGCAGTTGCAGATACAGATAATGCCTTTATTATTTAACAATTACCGAAGTTACCTTAAAATATTTACTTAGGCGGACGTTGTCTGTTGCGACGAGGGCGCAAATTATACTCGCGAGATGATATAGGTGATGAACTGGCCATCTTAAACTCGTCATTGTTATCCGAAATAGAGTCCGGGCCGTCGTCCTCGCTGGCGGCGCTGGCAGCGTCCGCGACAACGAGGGCGCACTCCTGCGGTGCACACGCCACTGGCACTTTAGGACTCGTCGCAACCGGCAACTCTTTACATTTTGCATCTGCGGGATTGTCATTTGACATGGTACTAGACAATGAAAATCTTTTTCTATTTATAGCTTTAGGTACGATCTTTTGATCGACATGGCGTTTAACGGTACCCTTAGCAGCTGGTAGGCTTACTGAGAAAGACGAAGGTCCCACGCATTCCTTAACCTGCCCTTCCACCCATTTATTTTTATGCTTACTATATTCGCGAACGTATACGGTATCGCCGAGCTGTACGTTTCGCTGCGTGCCTCCCGCGCGCGCCTCCTGCTGCGCCTGACGTGCGCACACGCGCCGCGCCGCGCCCGCTTCTTCGCTCCCGGGCCGCAGGGCGTCCAAGCGCCCCCGCCGCCTGCGCCCCATCAGAGCTACTGCCGGAGCTACGTTAGTTGTGGCTTGTTCACAATTTCTATATTGGAAAAGCATCTTGCTTAAGGCTTGGTTCACGTCTACTCCTTCATTATAAGCTTTTTAAATACAATTTTTAACAGTACGGACGGCATTTTCAGCAGCTCCGTTACCTTTAGGCCGGTATGGGCTGGTTGGTGTGTAAACTATATTGTTTTTAGCAAAATAATTTTTCATCTCAGAAGATGAGAAAGGCGGTCCGTTGTCGGTTACTATCTGTAAAGGAAGTCCAAAACGAGCAAACATTTCTCTAAACCTATCTATGACAAGTCTAGCGGCAGTACTGTACATTTGAAACACCTCTATCCATTTACTGTGCGCATCGACGACTACAAGATAGTGTTTTCCTTTGTACTCCGCAAAATCGGCGTGTAAGCGTTGCCAGGGACGCGATGGGAAAGCCCACGGCGTCAGCGGCGCGTGTGCCGGCGCGTCGCGCTGTTGCATGCAGGCGCCGCACGCGCGGCACGTCGCTTCTATCTCCGCGTCCAAGCCCGGCCAGTACACATAATTGCGAGCAATGGTTTTCATCTTTACTACGCCTAGGTGACCCTCATGTAGCTCACGTAATATGTACCCTCTGTATTTAGGCGGTACGATAATGCGATAATTAAAAACAATGCAACCTTGCTCAATAAATAAGTTATCCTTCCTATTGAAGTAAGCTTTTTCTTGTTCAACATCTGTATTATCGGGCCATCCATATGTTATATTTTTATAAATCACACGTAAAACGGGATCAGTTTGGGTTGCATCGGCGATATCTTTGTGACTAATAGGAAACTCATTTTCAATATACATTAGGTACGATACGGCGGTGTCGAGTGCCGGCGGTCTTGTGCCGCTCCCCGCCGCGCTAGCCTCCCGATCACGCCCTAACGGTAATCGCGATAAACAATCGGCAGCGGCGTTTTGTGCTGAGTTTACCCATTCCACAGAAAAATCATAAGCTGCTAGTCGCGCCGCGTAGCGCTGCAACCGGCTGGCCGCCGTTTGCGGAATGCCTACCTTATCACCGAAAATGTATGACAAAGGTTTGTGATCAGTGCGTATGATAAAACGCCGGCCATATACATATTGATGATTCTTTGTAACCCCATAAAATATAGCCAACGCTTCTTTGTCTAATTGGCTGTAAGATTTTTCGGCGCTATTTAACGTACGAGAAACGTAACAAATAGGACGCTCCGTCGCGTCGGGGTACCGGTGCGCCAGCACGGCGCCGAGCCCGTACGCGCTGCTGTCCACGCTGAGGACCAGAGGCAGCTCAGGGTCGTAATGAGCCAAACATTGCTCATTACACATTACCTTTTTTATATTTTTAAATGCCTGTTCACATTCGTGGCTCCACTCCCATTTAATTTTAGCTTTCAACAAACTATATAGGGGGCCTAACATAGTACTCAACATTGGTACAAACTTTCCGTAATAATTCACAAGTCCTAAAAAGGCTTTTAATTGGTGGACATCGGTGGGACGCGGAGCATGAGTGATTGCATTGACCTTCTTATTATCCGGGTGCAATCCATCCTTATCTATAATATGACCTACGTAGCACACAGCGGGTTTGAAAAAATCACACTTCTCTAACTTTACTCTTAGGCCGACAGCCTGTAGTCGTTTCAACACCTCGCGAACATTTCTAATATTATCCTCTTTCGAAACCCCCCCTATACACGCGTCATCAAAATAAACAGCAGTCATAGGTACACCCCTAAGTATCTCTTCCATTAGTTTTTGAAATTTTTCCGGGATGCTGCTAATGCCATAGGGGACACGAACGTACTGGAAGGTACCTACGTGGGTACTTATGGAAGTACACGGCCTGGACTCCGGGGACAAGATTATTTGTTCATAAGCGTGAGCCAAGTCAATTTTAGTAAAAACCTGGGCTCCACGCAGCGATGCATACAGCTCTTCTATTCGTGGTAGCGGGTATGGCTCGCGTCTAATTTTCGGATTAATTGTTACCTTATAATCCCCGCAAATACGAATGCTCCCGCATTTTTTAACGACAGGCACGATAGGCGTGCCGTACTCGGAATGCTCAACTTTAACTATGGTACCTTCTCTAACCAGGCGGTCCAGTTCCCGCTCCACGGGCTCCCGCAATGCTAAAGGTACGTTTCGCGCTTTATGAAATATAGGTTCCTTATCCAACAACTTTAAGGAAAACATGTTCTTACACGTTCCTAGGCCTTCAGCGAAAACATCGGGAAATTCGCGTCGTAGTTTCGAAACAGTGTCATCTATTGTATTTATTGTTGTGTCGCAGCCAATGTTATTCATTTGAATTTCAATATTTTTAAGTTTTAAATGACGTAACCAAGCGCGACCAAGGAGCGGAGGCCCGCCGTTAGGAATCACAAACAAACGCAGGTCATGCGCCTCCCGCTTCTCCCCCGCGCAGGCATAACAAACTGACACATTAATGTAACCTATAGGAAGTATATTCCCACCTGTATAACCTTTGAACTTTAAATTACACTTCACAAGCTGGCAGCCTTTAAAATATTTCTTAAAATCATGTTCGTTGATAGCAGATATTTTACTTCCTGTATCCACTTCAAAGTTCATAGGCATGTTATTTACAAAAATTGAAACTACATACGCTTTATCGTCCCCTCCATCCACCACAATGTTGAATAAATCACTGTCCTCGCTATCAGAATCCATCTCGATGTAAAACTGGTTCTTCCTTGGGGTTTTACCTGTAGAACGATCACTCTTATCACCGCCTGAACGCGCACTTTTACACATAGCTTTAAGGTGCCCCCTGGCCCCACACTCATCACAATTATAACGCCTATAGCGACAATAATCCGGTGCGTGCTGGCGGCCACACCTCCAGCATTTCTGGCTAGGCCCGCCGCCGCCGCGCGCCTGCTGCGCCGCGCCTGCCGCGCTGATCCGGTGCACAGGAGGGTCCGGCCCGCCGCCGCCGGGGGCCGCGCTGGCTACCGCGGCGCCGGCCGCGCGCGCTGAGCCGCTGGTCTCCGCGTGCCTCTCCGCCGCCTCCAGTGCCAGAGCCAATTCTACCGCTCGCTTGTAATCCAAATCTGTCTCCGCGAAAAGTCTACTACGCATTTCATCACTTGCAAGGCCCGACACGAACTGGTCTCTGAGATTTTCTTCTAATTTCGCACCGAAGTTACATGTACACGCGAGATGCTTCAAACTTTGTAAATAAACACAGAGCTCCTCGCCGAGTGCCTGCCGACGCAAACGAAAAATGTGCCGTTCCGCAATGTCCGATCGCCTGGGTTCTAGATGTTTTTCGACGATGGTGACCAGCTCATCGAACTTTTTCTTTTCGGGCGTGTCCGGAGCACACAAATCGCACATCAAGTCGTAGGTTGCTTCGCCAACTACGGTTATCAACGTGGCCACGTGCAGCGATTCTTTAATTTCATTTAATTGGATAAACTGTTTCACTCTGTTTACGTATTTAGTCCATTTCCGTGAAGACAAATCAAAACAGTCAATTTTACCGTACGGCATCGCGAAATTAACTGTATAAATTGGTAAATCGTCGCCAGTGAGATATTTGATGAAAACACAGTTTGCGGATCGAATCTGACTGCTTTAATCAATGCACAGCGGGTAGATCTTAATACTTATTTGGAACTACCCTCCAATACCCAACAAATATAAATAACGGCAAGCAGAGCAATCCACCCGCGTAGCCGGGGCAGAAGAATATCCGGAATCGAATGAAATATAGGTATAATACTCTCTCTAACTTCGAGCGCGGGCGACTATCCACGTCGAATAACGAATCGAAACCGACTCAGGCAGTCGAACGAACGACTCGCGATTACTAACCAAATTAGTTACTAATTTGCTATAGTCATTCGAATCGTTCGAATGACTTGTCAAGTCGAATAATTCGAATGAAATCATTCACAGCCGCGCATCTTTATCTAGTACCCATAACACAAGCTCTGCTTAGCTTGGGGCTAGATGATGTTGTGTGGATTGTCCAACTTTATTTATTTATTTATGTTTGATCATCTATCTATACTTATAATAAAACTGTAACAGGTCCAATACTGTACATTGAAGATATTTTCAAGTTTTTTTTTGAGGGCACTCTATTGTCGATCCTGATACCAAAAACGTAATTTTTTTCCATCATGTCTGTCTGTCTGTATCTTGGCCGCGCATAGCTCCGAAACTAATGAACGTATTGAAATGAAACTTGGCAGAATTTCAGATCATACTACGAGAAAGGACATAGGATACTTTTTATCCCAGATTTCAATAGGGTTCCCTTGGCAGAGGGGATGAAAGTAAAATTTTTTGGCTGCGCGTAGCGTCGAAACTACTAAATGTATTCAAATGAAACTTGGCACGATTTGAGTTCATACTATGAGAAAGGACATAGAATACTTTATATCCCGAATTTCAATAGGGATTCCTTGGGAGCGGCGATGAAAGTCAATTTTTTTGACTGCGCGTAGCGCCGAAACTACTTAATGTATTCAAAAGAAACTTGGCAAGATTTGAGTTCATACTATGAGGAAGGACATAGGATACTTTTTATCCCGGATTTCAATAGGGTTCCCTTGGGAGAGGGGATGAAAGTAAAATTTGTTGGATGAAACTTAGCATAATTTAAGTTCATATTACAAGAAAGGGCATAAAATACTTTTTATCCCGGAATTTCGAAGGGTTCCCTTGGGAGAGAGGATGAAAGTGAAGTTTTGCGCGTTGCAGGATGGCGCGTGGAGCAAGGGTGGTAGATAGTGGCGATAGCCCCCACTGTGGGGGCACTGGCAGTGGGGCTCCTCACGCAACCGGACCCTCCCAGTAGCCCCCCGCAGTGGGCCCCCATATTGTCCCGCAGTGGTACCCACTCATTAGCCCCCCACAGTGGGGGCTCCGGCAGTGGGGTGCCGGCAGTGGGGCTCTCGGCCGTGGGCCCCCAGTAGCTCCCTGCAGTGGGGCCCCCACATTCCTCCGCAGTGGGATCCACTCACTAAGCCCCCATAGTGGAGGACACCGGCAGTGGGGTCCCCCGGCAGTTTGCACCCGCAGTGGGACCCCCAGGGGGGCTACCCCGTAGTGGCCCCCCGCAGTAGGGTAAAATTACTAGGCAGTGCATAGCGCTGAAACTACTGAATGTATTCAAATGAATCTTGGCATGATTTAAGTTCATACTACGAGGAAGGTCATGTACTTTTTATCCTGGAATTCGTTAGAGTTCGCGTGGGAGTGGGGATGGAAGTGACATTTCTCAGCCTAAAATAGCGCAAAAACTACTGAATGTATTCGAATGATACTTAGCATGATTTGAGTTCATACTACGAGGAAGGACATAAAATACGAGTCCATACCCCAAAGTTAACAAAATGATTACAAAATTGTTATTAGTGCCGATAAAAGACCTTCTGGAGAGTATTCGGTTGGTACAAAGCTCTCGCTACCAATGATGTTGCCATCGCCCTGGTAGATCAGCACTGTGACGGGCGGGACATTTTGCTGCGTACCTGGGATGACCGCTTGCAATGCATTAGCGGAACACACCAGGCATTTGATGCTCTTCAGTCACTACTCGCTTATATACCTACTGTCGTGGCGAAGACGGATACAACTTTGATCTTCGACATGTGAATCCGAAAACTGACGAGACTGGATACTAAAAAAGTTTCTGCAATGCAATTCTACGCCTTGATACATTTTACCAATAAGAGAAAGTCGCATTGCTCACCTGCAAAGGTTTCGAGGTTTGTTCAACCGTTTTCTGGTGGATACTTACGCTAAAATTAAAACGAGGCGTTTGGTATACATCAGAATAGAACAAGTGAGAGAAGACTGCGCGCTGAGAATTATGTATATCTGCGAGACGCTATGAATCAAGATAGAAATTGTGAAGATTTAGGACGACTGGTGATTCTTCCTTCCAGTTTTAGAACTGGACAATAGATGTGTAGTGCTCTATTCTCCAGTAGGTACTATCAAGCTTACTTTGAAGCGCATAATATACCTAGGTAAATGTGGAGCGGTGTGACGTCCAGTCAATAAAATCTAGGTATATGTAAATCTATACTATACTATATTGATAAAAATAAGTAAGGTTTGTGAGGTTGTAGGGGATCCTCTGAATCTACTGAGCCGATTTTGAAAGTTATTTCACCTATTGAAAACCACGTTATTTGTGAGTATTATAGGCTATATATGTATATTAACAACTAAAAATGTTTACCGCCCAACGAAGTGGGCACGGGACTGCTAGTTTCATTATAAAATTCAATAGTTTGGCTCCGAATATTACAGTTGTAGATAAATGTTCACTTCGCCTCTTTGGTTCACTAATTCTTGATGAGTCTTTTCAGTCATTTGTAGATGAGAAAATTCAAAATTTCTACAAAACTTCGGACAGAATTCTTGAAATGATTATGAATATGGAAAGCCATAAAATTGTAAAAGTACAATTATTCGATTTTGCTTGTTTGTACCTAAGTTTACGTATTCTTTGAGATATTGTCAACTGTGGAAACGCAGCAAGCTCTTGGAAGGCTTAGACAACATAATGTACATTTATTTCTAAGTGTACATTTATTGTATTTACGGAAATAAAGAAACTTTGACTTTGATAATAAAGAATACTTTATCATCGGTTTTGAATATCTGTTTGGATGACAAGGCATGGTCGCAGGCCTCCCTGCCTGTCAAATTGGGAGGCTTAGGTATCCGCAAAATTTCAACTGTAGCCCTGCCAGCGTTCTTGTCTTCCGTCTAAAGCACTAGTTATTTAGTGGAAAAAAAATTAAGCCGTCTGGTCTGACCTGGAAAATCATTCAAAATTTCGTTTTTAGTCGAATGGCTTGCCATAGAGCTTGCCCTGATGCTGCTCCTCCAAAATCTCTTTTGTCCCAACGGCAATGGGACGGGCCTCTGTGTGAGTTGACATGGAATTGTTTGTTACAAACGTGCTCCTGCTCTGCAGATCGTGCCCGTCTCCTGGCCGTTTCTAAATGGGAGTCGGGACATTGGTTGCAAGCACTTCCTTCATATTATACTGGCACGCTATTGGATCCCGTAACTTTCCGTATAGCAACATGTCTTCGGTTGGGTGCAAGGTGTTGCGCGCCTCATCAATGCCAGTGCAGTACTGTTGTCGAACAGCTTGGTCATCACGGATTATCGTGTACTAAGGCTGCCGGTCGGATGTCTCGCCATGCCAGCCTTAACCACATCATCCGGCGGGCCTTTGTCACCGCTAGCGTATTAGCTATTCTCGAACCGAATGGTCTGTTGCGTGACGATGGTAAGAGGCCCGACGGCATGACTTTAGTCCCTTGGGAGGTGGGGCGGCCTATTGTATGGGACGCTACATGTTTTGACACACTTGCGCCTTCCCATCTTTCAAGGACATCCGTGAGAGCTGGTTCGGCGGCAGATTCGGCCGAGGATCTCAAGAGGCACAAATATGCAGGTCGAGACCCTAGGTCCGTGGGTTACCGAGGCTCACCGGGTTTTCAAAAAATTATCTGAGCGCCTGGTCGAAGCGACGCGTGACCCGAGAGCTGGTGAGTATCTGGCGCAGCGCATTAGCATTGCCATACAGCGAGGCAATGCAGCCAGCGTCTTGGGTACGCTTCCGACTGGTATTGATATGGACCAGTTGAGCTATCTGTAGATTGTTTGCAACAGTCTGCAGGTAGCTCAATTGTTTCAATTGTAAATACTAGTTTAATTTGTTTATATTATTTGATTGTTATTTTCTTTGTCAATAAAGACTTACTTACAAAGTCTAATGAACCCTTATGCTAAACAAGTTTATTATATAAATTAAATGAATTCTATGATATTTTTCCTTGCATGTACATATATGTGTGTGTCTTATAAACTTTCTAAGATTTGATACCTATAGATGTAATTGTCTGAATGAATAAACGTTTTATTTTTTATTATTGCGATTAGTGCGAAACGACCCGCTCACGGAGGGTTCCGTACCATCTCACATAACTATTTCGCAAAAGGAACCTTTACAGAACGGTTTCATTATTCGAAAAAAGTACTTGTACAAGTACTGACCTCGCCCAACGACGTCATCGAGTAACTATGGTGATCGGTATGGGCGTTAGGAGTCTTACGCCCGTTATGTAATTACATTATTTTTATATATTTTTTAATCGGGGCAATACATATCCTGTCAATATTTCAGTTGTCTACCTTTTATAGTTCATGAGACGTAGCCCGCGGATGAACGGATTTACACTAACGTAAAGTTTATTTGACTTAGAGAGAAACAGGCAGTTTTATTACTACCAAATAAGAAAGGGAATAAAACTTAATAGTTTTTAAGACTGATTTATTGTAAAAAAAATAATTTCACTTAGTAAGTTTTATGACTTATCCATCATAATGTTTGCGAATAACTATATTGTTAATTTTTATAACTTTATTTGAGCAAGAGTGTTTATTTTTGTTTTGTTAATTTGATTGGTGATTGCATATCAAATTAATAAGTTCATTTTATTCAAATTTTATGGTTTTATTTTATCCTAAGATACTTATGTTTATAAACTGAAAAGCTGGTTTAACCGGTTAACCGAAAAATAAAAACCGAAAAACCAGTTTTGTTAAAAAACCCGGTATTTACATGCCCTAGTAAGTACCCAGTATAATGTATGAAGGTAAGTTGAGATTGTTTCCTATGTGCACATGCTGTTAAAACTGGTTTAATAAAAGGTGAAAGCAATAATAAATAAAACACTAGGATCTATCCAATGATATTCTATATAAACTGGATCTATCCACTTACCTATATTATCTCCCTAATTCACGCAATAACATTCAAACACGTATAATGCCTTTAGTAAGTTTTGACTAAAGGCAAAACTGACTAAAGGCATTACTTTAGTCAGTTTTGCCTTTAGTACTAATACATCTATGTTTCTTTCTAGCTAGTACTCATAAAATTTATTCAAATTTCAAACGAAAGTGAAACGTTAATTTGCAAAAACTTACAGTCCACCATTCATTCTCCACAAAAAGATGAAGAGACCAACGAACCGAAAAAGTAAAAAATTAGTAGTCCTTCCTCCTTAAAAAATAGCCTTAAAAATAACCTTAGTTCTATTTTTTTTAAGGATTTGTCCTACTGGACATACTATGGCCTATTGGGCCATACTTCCTGGCCTTTTTCATAAGTAATGTTTTTTCTAATCTTAAGGTATGCGCTGGGATGTACTAAGGCCCTTTGGATAAGCGTTTTGGTCCGAAAAGGTCCGCAAGTACTCATGGTCCGCAAAAGGTCCGCAGAGGCTGAAAAAAGTCCGAAACGGAACAAAATGGTCCGCACCGGCAACGCTGGCTTATATACCTACTGTCGTGGCGAAGACTGATACAACTTTGATCTTCGATACCTATGGGAATCCGACAACTGACGAAACTGTCGACACTAAAAAAGTTTCCGCAAATGCAATTCTACGCCTAGATATACATGTTACCAAGTTCGCTTGCTCACCTGCAAAGGTTTCGAGGTTTGTTCAACCGTTTTCTGGTGTACATCATCAGCCCATACACGTCCACGGCTGGACATAGGCCTCCCCCGTACGACGCCACAAAAGCGGTCTTTGAGCCGCCTCCATCCATCGACTTCCTGCGACCGCTACGATGTCGTCGGTCCATCGAGTGGATGGTCTCCCATGTAGGGGGGGATTTGCCATAATCACCACGCTTGGCAGGCGGATTGGTGATCGCGGTGTTGGTGTTTAAAAATACTCAGACGGAAGCTGCTGCCCTTCCTCTGGTAGGTCTTTTTCTGGTGTACGCTTACGCCAAAATAAAAACGGAGCGTTTGGTATACATCAGAACAGAACAAATGAGAGAAGACTGCGCGTTGAGAATTATGTAGATCTGCGAGACGCCATGAATCAAGATATAAATTGTGAAGACGGACGACTGGTGATTCTTCCTTCCAGTTTTAGAACTGGACAATAGATGTGTAGTGCCCTATTCTCCAGTAGGTACTATAAAAATGCTTTTGAAGCGCATCATATACCTAGGTTAATATGGAGCTGTGTGACGTCCAGTCAATAAAATCTAGGTATATGTAAATCTATACTACACTACATAAATAAAAATAAGTAAGGTTTGTGAGGTTGTACGGGGTAATCTATGAATCTACTCAGCCGATTTAAAAATTATTTTACCAATTATTAATGTAATAACTACGTTATTTGTGAGTATTATAGGTTTATAGGCCATATATATAATAACAACTAAAAATGTTTACCGCTCAACGAAGTGGGCACGGGCCAGCTAGTTATAAATAAAGAAAAAAGTAAAAGCAAACCTGTGTTTTTGTTTTTCTAATAGGCATACACAGAGGAAAATACTAAATTATTTTGTTCCTCCTATAAAATTTGTATTTTGTTGGATAGGAGATGTCAGACAGAAGTACACGGACGCTATCCGGTTTATTAAAATTTTATTACACTAGCTGACCCGTCCCGTACCTACTTCGTTGGGCGGTAAACATTTTTAGTGAACCGAACCGAACCGTGAGACCGAGTCGAAGATCAAAGTTGTATCCACTTCCACCAGTTTCTTCGCCACGACAGTAGGTAGATATATAAGCGAGAAGAGACTAAATAGCATCAAATGCCTGGTGCGTTTCGCCAATGCATTGCAAGCGGTCATCCCGGGTACGCAGCACAATGTCCCGCCTGTCACAGTGTTGATCTACCAGGACGACGGCAAGATCATTGGTAGAGAGAGCTTTGTACAAACCGGATGCTGTCCAGTAGGTCGTTTATCGACACTAATAACAATTTTGTAATCATTTTGTTGGCTTTGGGGTATGGACTCGTATTTTATGTCCTTCCTCGTAGTATGAACTCAAATCATGCAAAGTATCATTCGAATCCATTCAGTAGTTTTTGCGCTATTTTAAGTCGAGAAATGTCACTTCCATCCCCACTCCAAAGGGAACCTTAACGAATTCCAGGATAAAAAGTATTACATGACCTTTCTCGTAGTATGAACTTAAATCATGCCAAGTTTCATTTGAATACATTCAGTAGTTTCAGCGCTATGCGCAGCCAATAAATTTTACCCTACTGCGGAGGGGGCACTACGGGGGGCTAATGGGGGTCCCACTGCGGGGCAATGTGGGGGGCCCACTGCGGGGGCAAACTGCCGGGGGCCCCCATTGCCGGTGCCCTCCACTGTGGGGGCCTACTGAGTGGGTCCCACTGCGGGGGGTACTACGGGGGGCTACTGAGGGTCCCACTGCGAAGAAATGTGGGGGGCCCACTGCCGAGAACCCCACTGCCGGTGCCCCCACTGTGGGGGGCTAATGAGGGGGTAACACTGTGGGGCAATGTGGGGGGCCCACTCCGGGGGCAATCTGCCGGCGGCCCCCACTGTGGGGGCTACTGAGGTTCCACTGCGGGGCAATGTGGGGCCCCACTGCGGGGGGCTACTGGGAGGATCCGGTTGCGTGAGGGGCCCCACTGCAGGGGCCCCCACTGCCTGGGGCCCCACTGGCAGTGCCCCGCACAGTGGGGGGCTATCGCTCTCTACCGCCCTTGCCCCGCGCGCCATCCTGCAACGCGCAAAATTTCACTTCCATCCTCTCTCATAGGGGAACCCTTCTGAGTTCCGGGATAAAAAGTATTTTATGTCCTTTCTTGTAATATGAACTTAAATCATGCTAAGTTTTATTTGAATACCTTCAGTAGTTTCGGCGCTATGCGCAGCCAAGAAATTTTACTTTCATCCCCTCTCCCAAGGAAACCCTATTGAAATCCGGCATAAATAGTATCTGTGTCCTTCCTCATAGTATGAACTCAAATCCTGCCAAGTTTCATTTGAATACATTTAGTAGTTTCGGCGGTACGCACAGCCAAAAATTTTTACTTTCATCCCCTCTCCCAACGGAACCCTATTAAAATCCAGGATGAAAAGTATCATATGCCCTTTCTCGTAATATGAACTTAAATCAGGCTAAGTTTTATTTGAATACCTTCATTAGTTTCGGCGCTATGCGCAGCCAAGAAATTTTACTTTCATCCCCTCTCCCAAGGAAACCCTATAGAAATCCGGGATAAAAAGTACCTAATGTCCTTCCTCATAGTATGAACTCAAATCCTACCAAGTTTTATTTGAATACCTTCAGTAGTTTCAGCGCTATGCGCAGCCAAGAAATTTTACTTTCACCCCTCTACCAAGGGAACCCTATTGAAATCCGGGATAAAAAGTATCTATGTCCTTCCTCATAGTATGAACTCAAATCCTGCCAAGTTTCATTTGAATACATTTAGTAGTTTCGGCGCTACGCACAGCCAACAAATTTTACTTTCATCCCTCTCCCAAAAGAACTCTCTTGAAATCCGGGATAAAAAGTTTTCTATGTCCTTCCTCATAGTAAGAACTCAAATCCTGCTAAGTTTCATTTAAATACATTTAGTAGTTTCGGCGCTACGCGCAGCCAAAAAATTTTACTTTCATCCCCTCTCCTAAAGGAACCCTATTGAAATCTGGGATAAAAAGTGTTCTATGTCCTTTATCATAGTATGATCTCAAATCCTGCAAAGTTTCATTTGAATACATTCAGTAGTTCCGGCACTATGCGCAGCCAACCAATTTTACGTTCATCCCCTTTCCCAACGGAACCCTATTAAAATCCGGGATGAAAAGTATCCTATGCCCTTTCTCGTAATATGAACTTAAATCCTGCTTAGTTTTATTTGAATACCTTCAGTAGTTTCGGCGCTATGCGCAGCCAAGAAATTTTACTTTCATCCTCTCTCCCAAGGGAACCTTATTGAAATCCGGGATAAAAAGTACCCTATGTCCTTCTTCATAGTATGAACTCAAATCCTGCCAAGTTTCATTTGAATACATGTAGTAGTTTCGACGCTACGCGCACCCAAAAAAATTTACTTCCATCCCCTCTCCCAAGGGAACCCTATTGAAATCTGGGATAAAGAGTAAAAGTATCCTATGTCCTTCTTCGTAGTATGATCTGAAATTCTGCCAAGTTTCATTTCAATACGTTCAGTAGTTTTGGAGCTATGCGCGGCCAAGATACAGACAGACAGACAGACATGATGGAAAAAAAATACATTTTTGGCATCAGTATCGATAATAGAGTGCCCTCCAAAAATTTTTTTCAAAGTATCTTCAATGTACAGAATTGGACCTGTTACAGTTTTATTATAAGTATAGATAAGAGAATGTAACTAGATATGTAGGTAAGGTAGGTAGGTACCTACATTACATTCTCACTATACTTGCCAGATACTTAGGAAGATATCTACTTACATACATATGTATGTAATTGATCATAGATGTAAGTCTACCTACCTAGGTACAAAATAACATATACATATCTACCTAGTACCTAATTATCCAACTTTTTATCCCATAAATCTAATAATATTAGAAATAATCTAGAAAGTTTTCCTTACAAACTAATAGGGATAAATATAACTAAAATATAATTTAAGTTATATTTATCCCTGTTTTAAGTTATATTTACCCTGTTCCTACCTAAAGTTTAACGGCCTTATGCATAATGATTTAGCGGCCCACTAGAGGCTGATTAGAGCATTGTTATCAAAAAACGTTATTCATAACGCAATCGTTTGCGGCGAGTTAGCAGCTGGTTAGCAAACCCAGATCCCTTCTTTACGTGAGCTAGAGCGAGCTTAGCGACCGTTAATATTGCCGAATTCAAACACTTCTATGTTTTGTTGTGTTGTTTTTTACCCTTGAGTATAACTGAATATAAATTTACCTACTAAAATAATAAATATTATTGCATTTACAAATTTTTAGTAACGTCTGCCCGCGGCTTCGCGAGCGCCACGATCTTTACATGTGCGAAATTCCACCCGATCTATTTACTAGTCTTGGCGTTGTCTTCGGCCAAACATTTTCACAAAGACACGGCACAACGACACAAACTTTCGCCTTTATAATATTAGTAGGACCATTAATTTTTTATTTTTTTATTTTATGTATTATTTTCGGGTTTCTAACCCGACGGGTGAAACGGTACTCTATTACTAAGCCTCCGCTGTCTGTCTGTCCAACTGAATCACTGTGTCTGAATCACTATCACAGGTTTAGCAGTGAGTTAGTTAAAATGTTCGCTAAGGTAAGCCAACGATTGCTATCTTTTTCTATTCATAATAGTCTGCTAAACTGTAGCTTACTAACTACTAAAATAGGTAAGCATAGACCAAAGAAATATAGGAAGTCTATGCTCCAAATGCAAACCATAGACAGGCAAACCTCATTGGTATATTACACGTTCAATAATATCGGCGTGTCACGATAATATTGATAGTATAAGCCGTATCGCAGTATCGTGATATTATCTAGAAATCATGCGATCCGCGATATGATACACGATAATATTGAAAATGTAGATAGAAAGATAGATAGAAAATTCTTTATTGCACACTTATTGATAAGAAACAGAAATACAAAAAAAAGACAATTTTAATACTAAGTTACAAGGCAAACCATAGACAGGCAAACCTCATTGGTATATTACACGTTCAATAATATCGGCGTCTCACGATAATATTTATAGTATAAGCCGTATCGCAGTATCGTGATATTATCTAGAAATCATGCGATCCGCGATATGATACACGATAATATTGAAAATGTAGATAGAAAGATAGATAGAAAATTCTTTATTGCACACTTATTGATAAGAAACAGAAATACAAAAAAAAGACAATTTTAAAACTAAGTTACAAGTGGCGGTCTTATCGCTCGAGAGCGATCTCTACCAGACAACCGTGATGTAAGCGCCTCGCGATATTCGTCTGTTAAAACTAACTAGCAGCGTTGCCGGTGCGGATCTTTTTGGTCTGTTTTGGCCTATGCGGACCTTTAGCGGACCGTAACTCTTCGGATTTCTTCGGAACAAAACGCTTATCGACTGTATATCACTTTATTTATGCATAGTTTGCACTGTAGTCGCAGAGAATATTATAATAATACTAACTTAGTAGCTACAGTGAGATATTGCCGTCGTATTTTAGTTAGTTCCTCAAAGAAAGATAGATTGATTAACTCTGTATTTTACCTATTGTAAATGATTTTGTATGGTTCAGCTATGGAATCTAATCATGCCACAAGCATTCGTTTCAAGTTACCACGACGTAATTTCTCGAACGGTGTGCTGGTTCGGTTCGGAGCCAGTGGCGGCGTAGCGTGGGTTAGTAAATGGGGCGGATTTATACCCACTTTTTTTGATCTGGCTGTGCTTGTGAGCTTCTTTTGTCACCCCTTCGGGTTTGAGGTGCCAAGGCACCCCAAGAAGTGCCAGCATAGCACCCCTCGGAGCTTGGTACCTGAGGCGGAACCGCGCGGGTCTTATTTATACTTGTTTTTTTGTAATCGTTCAGACGTAACCGCGCGGTTAGTCCAGCCGGGATACAAACCACGCGATTTGAATTCGCGAGATTCCCGCCTATCTAAACAGGCCCTAAGATCGTAGACTGAGCATAGTAGTAAGCATAAATCCTCCATCCACGCCTAAGATCAAGCAGTCTACTTATACATACTATACTACCTCTTTGGCAGAACTGATGATATTATTTTGAAGTTTATGACACTTCATACGGACACTGGCAGAGTCCTAGCGAAAGAAAAGCAAGCGGCATCATAAAAAAAGAAGTTTAATTGTTTACTATTTGGAGTGGAATAACTTGCCGGTTAATTGAAATGGAAATAATCACAAACAGATTTCGGCCATTTTTTCACACTCTAGAACACGTAAAGTAGGGGTCTGGGTTTGCTAAAGTTAGCGAGCTGCTAACTAGCCGCAAACGTTAGAAAACTATTATGAATAATGTTTTTTGTTAACAAAGCACTAGTGAGCCTTTAGTGGTTCGCGATGTAAGCAATCATTGGCTTATCTTAGCGAACAGTTTAAATAGGTCAATACTAAACCTACGATAGCTATTTATTATGCATAAGGCCGTAAATCTGTAATGCTGTATTAGTACGTACATTGTTAGATTTAAAGGTGTTTCTTTTCTCTATAAGCTTACTTCAAAACTCACATACATAGCGTTTACTAGTCTACCATAATAACAAATTAATCAACAAATAATTTTACTATCAGAGAATAGATACAAATTACAACTAGAATTTAATTTAATAATCCTTAAATATATTTCTTACTACTATTGTATTGTAATCACCTAATCACCTTTTCTTAGTTAAACCTATTGTTTCAGATTAGATCCGCAGAGCGAGAGCGCTTGATCCGTAATTACAATACAGGTTTTATATACACTTTTCAGGCACCAGTCTCTCACAAAGCAGGGTACCTATACATAATGTATCACGTCATGTAAACCAAACTTTCTGTATAACCTTTGTGAGAAAAATAAATGATTAGGTACTTTATTTATTTATTTAGAAACATCGCGTGCGAAGTCGCGCGCAGAAACTATGTAGTATGAACAATAATAAATAAATAAGTAGTAAGTAATTGTAAATATGTGCTTTATCATTTCAGACGGCGAGAGTGGTTGCTTACAATCGACAGAGAAGATCTGCTTTACAAAGAAGAATTAAAATGCAAAAGCCATTTAGTGTGCGCTGCTCACTTTGATGATTCGCAAATGAACGTGAAGACTCTGAAGCTACTGCGCGAGGACGCGGTGCCGACGCGCGCGCTCCCGCAGGACGCGGCGGCGGCGGCGTGTAGCCCGCCCGAGGAGGAAGAGGAGGAGGGAGAGCCGCGGCATGCGGCGGCGGAGAGCGCCGCGCTGTGCGACGTCATCATCAAGTGCGAGCCACCGGAGGGTTCGCCGGAGCGCGTGTTCGAGCCGCCGCCGCCGCCGCCAGCGCGCATGCTCTGCAAGACCACGCAGACCACGAAGGGCTCGCTGGCCGATCTTAAGGAGCGGGCCGCCAAGCGAAAACTTCAGAAGGATCTTCAGGTGTCCGAGAACAAACGGAAGCGGCTCGAACAGAAACTGGAGAAAATGGAGAAGGAGCAAGATACGAAAGGCACCGTCGTGGCAGCGGCTGACCCGGATGACGACATATCGCGAAGGTTTCAAAAGCTGATCGAGTGGCAGAATAAAATAAAGAGCAAATTCAAAGGCAACCGCTTCGACTCGGAGTACAAGACGTTCGCGCTCAACCTGCACTACTCGAGTCCGCACGCGTACCGGTGCCTGCAGTCGGCGCTCAAACTGCCGAGCGAGAGTACCATCCGCCGGCTGAAGCTGCAGATTCCTCCGCGGCTGGACCAGCAGGTGCTGCACGGGCTGGAGCTGAAGCTGCGCTCGCTGCCGCCCGAGGCCAAGTACTGCACGCTGTGCGTCGACGAGATGCTGCTCAAGCGGAACCTCTTCTACGAGCCCAAGACGGACGAGCTCATCGGCCTGCAGAGCGTCAACGGGCAGGTGTCGCCGGAGCTGGCTAGCATCGCCTTCGCCATCGAGCTGCAGGGCGTCTACGTGGAGTGGCAGCAGCCGGTCGCCTACTCTTTCTTAGCTAGCGCCGAGCAGTACGTGGAGCTGGACGCCTGGCTCGACGACGTCATCCGCAAGCTGATCGCCATCGGTATCGAGATCAAGGCGGTCGTGTCCGGCCAGGGCTCCAACTACGACAAGTACTGCAAGGCGATCAAGAACGTCTCCGTCTCGGCGCCCTATTTCTTCGTCGACGAGCGCAAAATCTACTACATCCTGGACGTGCCCCACCTGATGAAGTGTCTGCGAAATGACCTCATCGCCAGCAACTTTCATCTCGACAGAAATGTGATATCGTGGTACTACATCGAACAGCTGTACGAACTTCAGAAGGACAAGAAGGTGATGTTGATACCGAAGATCACGAAGGGACACATCGAGCCCAGCACCAACGAGCGCAAGAAGGTGGCACTGGCCGTGCAAGTGTTCAGTCGGTCCGTGTACGCAGCGCTCGAGACGTACGTCGACTGCGGCAAGGTGGCGGAGAGCGCGCGCGCCACGGCCGCCTTCCTGCTGGCCGTGGACTCGCTCTTCGACGTGCTCAACTCCGCAGAGGTGCCGCTCGCCAAGACGCAGAGCGCCTTCAAGATGACCGACGAGCAGCGGGACATCCTGCGGGACGCACAGAGCATGTTCGCCTGCATGCACTCCACCAACCGGAACACGGGCAGGGAGAACCCTGGCCCGAACGACACATTCGTCAGCTTTCAGATCACGATCCAGTCCGTGATGCGGCTGTTCGAGGACATGAAGACGGAGGGGTTCAGCAGCCTGTTCACGCGCCGCCTCTCGCGGCGCAGCGTGGACTCACTGTTCGACGCCATCCGGCACCAGCAGCCGGGCGGGCACAGCCCCGAGCCGCTGCCGATACAGTTCATGCGCGCCTTCTCAGAGATGTACCTCGTGAACATGATGAAGAGCGGTGGCGAGGGTGCGCGTGAGCCCGACATCTACGAAATCCTGCTGAAAACGGACGAGATCATCAGCAACAAGATGATCACGCCGCTGGCGGAGCCGCCGCCCAGCCTGGTGGCGTTGGGCTCCGAGAGCGAGCCGCAGCTGGAGCTGCCGGAGCAGCACACGCTCAAGTACGTGACGTCGTACCTGCTGTACAAGGCGGCCGACAAGCACGGCTGCAAGGAGCTGCCGGCGGCGCTGCGCCAGCTGCCGGACCTCGCGCAGACAGACCTGTTCCAGCACTTTGAGCCGTACAACAAGAAAGCGCCCTACTACCGCAAGCTGAAGCTGCCCTCGCAGGCGCTCTACGAGTACGTGGAGCGGCTGGACGCAGTGTTCACGGAACACTTCGCCCGCAGCATCGACTCGCGGCCCGGCAGCAAGGCCTTCTCCCTGCTGAAGGTGGTCCCACTGCCGCGCTCCTCGTGCCAGTGCTCCTGCTTCCCCTTCGACTACTTGCTGCGCGTCTTCGTGCGGCTGCGCATTTATATGACGCTCAAGCTCAACAACCGCAACTTCAAGGCGGGCAAGCGGACTATCAAACAAAGCCTTGTTGTCAAACCGCTCAGTTGTGAGCTTTAACTATGTGCTGTGCTGTGATGTGCTTTCAAGTGTCTGTGTCTAGGTACATACGTATATGTATGTATGTACATTATTGATACTCACACAATGGACTATTTGTAAACGATAAGTTGTATAGGAATGTAAGGTTAGGAAGGTAGTAGGTAGGTACTTACTTACTTAGGCACTCAAATATATGTATAGCTTTACCTATCTTATGCTAAGGTAAATAAAGCTGATGACACCGTGCACTCTATAATATTTATTATACATATATTAGATATATTTAGAAAGGAATCAGTAGACCGGAAGGTTGCAGTGTCCCCCCATGATCCCCCCTCCTGGGTACGTCCCTCCACGTACCCACAACATCCACCACGCTCCCGTCCGTGCGGTCGCACCTCAGGTATTTGGAACCCCGGAGGAACTATCTCTGCATCGTCTTTTGATTCATTGCATCCCGTCTCTGTGATGGCGAAAATATCTCCACCTGAGCATTATATATTTGATATGATATGACAAAGGAAAGCTTTTATTCTTTAGTTTCAATATTTAATTTTTGCCTACCCCTCTCTAAATATGTTATTTCGTAAACCTTCGTAGTGCTTGCTACGTACGATGCTACGGCTGAGACCGGCGGCGCGGCGCGGGGCGGCGGGTCGGGCGGCGGCAGCGCGGCGGCGGGGCAGCGCGGCGTAGCCACAGAGTACGTATTTATGTCTATGTACGTACTAGGGATGGGCAAATGAAAAAATGTATCGATATATCGTATCGATATTTATTATTAGTATCGATATAATGCATGGTAAAAAATATCGATATATCGATATTTTTGCTCATCATCAAACTGCAGGCAAGCGGCGCGTGTAGCTGGGCCATATATCAATGAAACTAACCCCAAGCTACGGAAGGTAGTAAAAATTTGAATCTGAAAAAATCTTCTTCCAAGAAGGTAGGAAGACCAACATATCGACCACAACTTTGACACTTATAGTCAACCATAGACAATCAGTGCTACCAACACAAAATAAATGGGAATGTGTTGCCCCTTGTTCACATTTATCGATATCGACAAATAAGCTGTCCTACTACAATTGGTAGTAGGACAGCTTGATGCAGTGATCAGTAGTGTACAATTAGAGAATATCGATTTTGATACGAATTTTGATATCCTGAAATAAATATCGAATATCGATATTTTTTACCCATCCCTAGTACGTACTTACATGATACATTTACAGTTGCCAGTAGAGTTCAGTAAAGAGGTGACTGGTCTTCTTATTTAGTTCCAAGCTTTGAAATCTAACATGGCAAGTGAATATAGACATGAGTGTAAGGTCCTTACACCTGTAGAATGATGAGATGTTATTTGATAGATTGTTTTTATTCCAAAACTAAATGATATGAGACACGGCGCGGCGCGGGCGGCGGCGGCGGCGGCGGCGGTGGCGCCCGGTTTGAGTGAGCCGCTAACATGAACTAATATGAGTGCGCGTCGATATTGCGACAGTGATTGGGCGATGGTGACGTATCTATATTAGAGGAATGAGAGCAAAACTCCCTAAGCAATGGTGAAATCGGTAAACCTCTGCAACGTCTACTTGGAGAGATTTGTGATTTTGCGCGCAGGTTTCCATTCCCATTACGGCGCGGCGCGGTGCGAGGCGGCCGAGTCTGGCCACTGGGCAGTGAATGCGATATAGGTACTTACTAACACTTTCATGGCCCACCACGCGATTCCAAAATGAGAACCGATCGACCGACCGAAGTGAAGCAACGTCAGATATCTGAGCTTTTTTATTTTTTCTACTTTTTCCTTTTGCGAAATAGGTTAGTGCGATGGCACGGACGGAACGCTCCGTGTGCGAAGGTCTGGCACTCGCACTTGGCCGGTTTTATTTACCTACTTAGATCGACGAATCAGACATACCTACCTACATACCTGTGTAAAGAGTATGTTCAGATATTATAACAATGTAACCAAGTAGTTATACGACGATTGACGACCTCTGTGGCGCGGTGGGCGAAGGTCCGCCTGCGACGCAGGAAGTTGCGGGTTCGATTCTCGCTTCGGGACAAATGTTTGTGATCTGAAAATATTTGTTCCACCCTGAACAAATATTTTCTCTGGTCGTTTTCTATCCATAGTAAAAAGTATATATCTATGTAGTGTATTATATAATGTGGTACCTGGACGACCGCTTTGCTCGCTATTTGATTTTTTTGTTATATAATGTGTTTTTTAGAAATTATATTTTTGGCGCAAATCGTGAACTATTTTCTATGAACCCATCATAAAACCAACTTCGATGTAATTTTCATTTGGGAAAATGTTAATTTTTCACCCAAAATCTCTTATTTTCTCAAATGCTCCAAAACTACCAATGAGCCGAAGTTCATTTTTTCATAAGTAAACAGAAAATGGTTTACAATTTGCGCCAACTTACTCTTCCGCTAGATTTATTCCTTGAAGAAAGCAAAGTAAATTAAAAATTAAAAAAAACAAATCTCTCCAACCCGTGACGAACCACCTTAACAACGCACCTGCTGGAATAGCTTTAGTAGGGAAAGAGGTCTTAGTTGCTCCCAATTAAAAAAAAATATATATTATTCGCCAATAGACGTCAGGAAGAGTCATATTTTTCAGTTTATGTCACGGGTGGTTATCAACGAACAAAAAAATGGACTATGTCTATGGGTTCATCTATCTTAGCTGGCAACTTTCCTACCCTATTGTGATCTCATATCCGAGTATATGCAGTAAATTAAAAAAAAAGCTTTCATACATGATAGATGAAGGCTTTGTGGCGTCGAAATCTTGTCTATGAGAGTACCCTATCGATAAAGTTGATTATTGAAAACACGATTAAAACTAGAGATGAGTCCGGTATTCAATAACTAACTCAGTACCTGTTAGCATGGTCCTAAAATATCTAACGCTATTGTAAAATCCGCATACCGCTAGGGAATAACTGTGAAAAGCGAGCATCGCGCCTAACCGACCGTGAACCATAACTACCCAACACTTCAATACCTATACTTACCTAACTATCATCTACGCATAGGTACTAACGGACCGTTCACCCGTAAAGTTATGTAGCTGCAACAAGTATTTGGTATTTCTGACCAAATCGGTTAGAAATATATTGGGTAGAAATCAGGACAGGTATAGAGTATTGTAACGTTATTGGGTACCAGTTGGTACTAGCGGTATTGAAACAAAATACCCTACTAATAACCGGTAGTCAAAATATCCAATAACTCCCATCCTTAATTAAAACGACATTTTCTAAAAATGAATCCTAGCTAGATCGATTTATCGCCCCCGAGACCCGGTATACAAAATTTCACGAACATCTTTGGAGCCGTTTCCGAGATTCAGATCATATATAAGAATTGCTCGTTTAAAGATATAAGTTATCTAGTACCCATAACACAAGCTCTGCTTAGCTTAGGGCTAGATAATGCTGTGTGAATTGTCCAGTATTATTTATTTACTAAGCAGGGCCAGAACGGATGTTAATTAAGTGCACAGTTAGTTTAGTTTATAACATATTTTTACGGACCAGCATGAGGAACGTTGATCTGAACAAACTTGTATCCATCATCAGCATTACTACAATATAACTAACCCGTTACTAAAATCAGGATATTTACAAGCAAACATGAACTATACAACAAATTAAACGATTCAATGGATTTTATGCAAATTATCCATTCGAGACATTTTTCAAAGTCGGATCCGTTGTCTTTACTCATAGACTTACGAGTAGGTACTATGTAGGAGATTTAAACTATTCGTTTTAAGTGTTCCGTACCTCAAAAGGAACCCTTATAGGATCACTTTGTTGTCCGTCTGTCCGTTCGTCCGTCTGTCAACCCTCTTTTCTCAGGAACTCGGGGAGCTATTGAGTTGAAATGAACTTGAAATACTCAGGTCCGTAACCTCTTGGAGCCTTGATATAAATCACGCAATCAAAAGCTACATCCGTTTATGCCCAGTTTTCTTGAGATTTCCAAGGGAATCATATGAACACAAATCCTATATATAGGGTACTTCCCGTTGACCTAGAATCATCAATTTTGGCAAGAAGCAAGTGCTTATAGCACAAAAAAATCCGAAAAGCGTGAATTTGAAGTCTATTCACATAAAAAAATATTTGGTTCTCACTATGGACCGAAACCTATAGGGTACCTACTACCCGTTGACCTAGAATCATGAAATTTGGCTCAAAACAAGGTCGTATAATTACGGAACCTTCGGTGCTCAAGACGCACTTGACGTTTTTATTTTCTTTAATGCAGAAAATTTGTAATCTCACGCTGGTTTTTACCGCAGAGGTGGTCCATGAAATGAAATGAAATGAAAATATTTATTGAAAAAGAAATACACAATAACAATGGTTAACTCAATGTTAATCTAAAGTAAGGTGTTATCAGTTTCTCGTCAATTAACTTAGGTTTAAATTACATCGATTAGTTTGAAATTGAATTAGGCATGTAGAGATCAGGAAAGGTTCGTATTTGGGGAATTACAAATAGTTTATAGTCATTGTCTAGAAATTCACTTACAGACAATGATATTATATATAAACTGAGGTAGATACGTTTTACCGAGGTCTGCGTGGCAATATAAACTCAAGCTAATTAGCTTGAGTTAACTCAGTCGGCCCTGCGTTCGGCTGCGAAGCGAACATGCGTTGCGGGCTTGTGGAGTATAACGTTATGCTTAAGCAAAAGCGAACCCATTTCTACTCCAACCAAATACTCAAGGACCCTAACAAGTCCAAGCGGATGTGTCACTCCGGATTACGCCATTTACCCCGACGGAAATAATAAAGATACTAAAATGTCATATAGCGGCTAAATCTAGCTACGACGTGTACGGCATTTCAGCTAAAATTTTAGGACTAGCCGCAAAATCAATGGCATTCATGTTAAGCCTTTTGTGAAACTGTTGCGTGCGGCAGGGATCATACCCGGCAGGCCTGAAAAGAGTTAAGGACAGTCCCTTATACAAAGACAAGGGTAAGAGAACTGACGCTACGGCATATCGCCCCATATCTATCGTTCCCGCGGTAAGTAAAAGCCTCGAGGTCGGTATTAACCATAGGCTTCTGTATTTCATGACTAAGCGCGACATTCTATCTAATCGGCAGTACGCGTATAGACCGGGACGCGCCACGACGGACCTGGTTCGCGAGGTGGTGTGGCGCGTGTTGAGCGCGCGCGAAGCGGGTCAGCACGTAGCTTTGCTCAGCTGCGACCTTTCGCGCGCGTTCGACACCGCCGACCACGCCCTCGTCGAACGTAAACTCCAGTTTCATGGAATGCGAGGCCCAGCGCTATCTCTACTTACCTCATTTATGTCCGCCAGGATACAAGTGGTGGTCGGTGACGGCGGCCGCGTGAGGTCATCTAAACTGGAGAACGAAATGGGAGTACCGCAGGGGTCCTGTCTCTCTAACAGCCTCTTCAGCTTGCTTCTCAACGACCTACCTGGTAGCATTAGCGGTGCGGAAATTTATATGTATGCCGACGACGTCGCCGCGGTAGTCACGGCACCCAACCATCGCGAGTTGGAGGACCGATTGAATGAGGTAATACAACAATTGGAGTCGTGGTTCTGTGCGAATGGCCTCGCCTTGAATAGGGACAAAACCTGTGTGATGGGTTTCAGTCTCAAAGGGAGATGCCCCCCTCTTAAGGTCGTCGCAGGAAACGCAAGGCTGGAACAAGTCCAAACTACGAAACTGCTTGGGTTTCACTTGGACAGTTCCCTCGTATGGGACGCCCACATAGACAAGCTGTGCGCTAGGCTAGGTAGTGCCTGCTTTGCACTACGGAGGTTGGCAGGCACAGCTTCGCGTGACGTCGTTTGGGCGTGTTATTACGCGACAGTGCAAAGCATCTTGACCTACGGAGCGTGATGCTGTGGTCGCGAGCCGCAGACCGCCAGCGAGCATTTATAATGCAGAAACGAGCTGTACGCGCTATAGTGGGTGTCCCGAGCGACGTATCGTACAGGGAACTATTCAAAGAATTGAATATTATGACTCTACCATCTGAGCTCATATACCAGGTAGTTTTTACGCACCTGCATTTGGGCTTGTTCCAGCGTCGCGGGGTGAACACGACCCGCGAGATGCGGAGTAACAGCTACTCGCACCGCCTAGTAACACCTGTACACAGACTTCAAAAATCCCAGCGATCGGTCTATGTCATGGGATGGGACCTTCCGTCTACAACCGACTGCCAGAAAATATACGTGACGCACCTTCCACGCCTGCCTTTAAATTAAGGCTACGAAAATTCCTGACGGAATCTGTTTTTTATGATATTGATGAATACTTAGAGCTACCGCTCTTATAATGTCTTATAAATAACTTATTAAGAATTAATTAATATACCATAACCTTTTTTGTGTAGGTATGACATGTTACTATTTGGTGTAATAAATAATTTCTATATTCTATATTCTGTATTCGGAGTGCGTAAAAAATAACAAAATGCCATGTTGAGTTCAGAAAGTGTAATACTTATACTGGGACGGCTGTAAAAAGCAGGTAGGATGTTTCTTTTCATTATTTTCATTTATAAGTAGCGTTTAGTCTATTTAAAATGATAAATCTTAAATTTTATTTTATTCAAAAATCACTCCCGCGCTGTTGCCGCTCTGCAACCTACACGAATAAGTTAGTGCGTGCATTTGTAAGTGACAGAGAGAAAGAGATAATGGTCGCGCGATGTTGTCAGTTCGATAAAAACCTAAAAATTGCGACATACATACATAATGTAAATACTAGAAATAAGAACAAACTCGCTTTGCCCAAAACTCGGCTGCACAAGATTAGTGTATCTTTTAAAGGGCAATGTATACGCTTCTACAACAAAACTCCGAGTGAGTTGCAAAAATTCAAACAAACTATCAAACATATCCTTTGTAAAAAGGCTTATTACAAAATATCAGATTATCTAGAGGATAAAAAAGCATGGGACGACTTTTGCTCCAACTCGAAAACTAACCTAACAAGGTAAAGGTTTCTTGTTCGCTTCTTTACTTTACCTTAAAAAGATTGAAGTGAACAAAAAATCAAAGTTTACTTTATTTCCCTGTTTTACTTATGTAATTTTAATTTTGTGACGTGTCCAAGTGTACTTTAAGGTCTAAAGGAAATAAAGCACTTTGATATTTGATATTCGAACGACGCAGAGGAGGCTGGGTTGATATGGGGCTGATCGAATATCACATATGCCTTCCTAGCTTGCTACAACATTATTTTTCACCACTAGTACCCAATACGTATTTTTTATCTATAGTAGGTAATGAAACAGTCCTACCTGTTTTTCCTAGTCTAAGGACAGTATGAAGAAAACAAGAGTAACAATTCCAGAATATATATTAATCTAACAGAATATCAAGGTCGTGAATTTAGTCTAGAGGTGTCGTATCCGAAGCGCGTTAAGTAACCCACAAGTGTACCACTGGCCTTAGTAAAAGCGGGAGTCTGTCCGGAGCAGTAAACAAGATGGGTGCCGACTCGGGCAGCATGGGTGCAGACTCGGGCAGGTTGGCTGAGCAGCTTGTGAAGATGTGCGCCAAGTGTGCAGTGGAATCTGTCCAGTAGAACTACCCGTAAGGTGAACCCCGATATGGGGGTTCACAGTAGTTTTAGGTAAATTATCCTGTGAGTCCTGTAGTTAGTGTTCGAGTTGAGCTAGAGTGTAATTCAGAGATACCAGACTACACATCAGCTTATTGTCTCATTCTGAACGATTGTATTATTCAGTACAGACCACTGAGCAACTTGGTAAAAAAAATAACATAACTAAAATACCGATATTGTTATTGTCGACTTGCAAGGGTTCAAGAATTACAAAAATGAGTTTATATTGAAGGAATTTGCTATATTTATCAATAGATATACTCAAATATTTATTGTGAAGCCACCATACCCTTTCACAAAATTAACTAAAGAAGAAAGAAGACAAGTTTTGTGGCTAAAAAAAGACCGTGGTATTTTTTGGAGCGAAGGTTTATTGACTACAGAGAATTCAAACACACTATTAGACCGTATTTGAATAAATTTGAATAATAAGAATATTTTGGTCAAGGCTTCCGAAAAGATCAAATGGATTCAAAGCTTTCATGACAACTGCAACGTCATTGATATTGGAGAAAATGGATGTCCTAATTTCGCGAAACTTAGTGAAGACTATGAGAAAACAAAAAAAAGAAATTTGAACTGTGTTCACCATAAAAATAAGTGTGCTTTAAAAAATTTTATCTGCATAGAAAAATGGTGTAAAGAAGATAGTTTTTAAGTGTTTTTACCAAAATTTTTCGTAAAAAATGACTAATAATAATTCTTATGATAATATTATTGATAATGAGATATTCGAAACCTAGACTATTTAATTATAAACCTAAATAATGTTATATAATCTTCTTTAATAAATAAACTATTTAGCTACCTATCTACTCTTTTGTTTTATTTAACTATTAGGTATTGAAAGCAAACACAAATATATAAGAATTACTTTTATTAAACATTTACCTTAAGAATATTTTTATTAAACTTATAAAGACTTAATAGCTACTGCGTTACAAGGTAACTTTATTTTTCTATCAACATGTTTTCTGATGTTTTTTTTATTAATTTTTCAGTTTGATCCATTATACTATCCACTAAATCTCTAACAACATACTGTGCCGATATCACAACTTCATTTTCACTTTCACTATTATTGTCATCATTAATTTCTTGTATTTTTATTTGTATCAAACCTCTTCCCTTGAATGGCTCACGGTTCAAAACGAAGGACGATTGTCGTAGAAAGCCTCGCTTGTGCAGGATATCGTTAGATGTCTTGTTAATTTTCCTTTTGCTCCGCTTTGACGTTTTCTTTATGGTAGGAGGAATAATAGGAAAATTTTCATCATCATCACCAAGATGGTTTTGCGCGCAGTTATACAAAAAGTCTTGACTGTTGATTCCATAAAGCCCTTGCTGAGTTTCAATATCTCCGGTGTCAAAGTCCGCCATCATCTGAAAAAAAAAACAAAATAGATCTTTTAATATCGTTCAAATATGTACTCCAGCAAAGAATTTTAAAAATACATCATAAATCTAGCTAAACTTACCATTTTTTATTAATTATGTACACTTGTTTAACCCACCAATTGCAAGCAAATAAATAAATAATGTTGGGCAATTCACACAGCATTATCTAGCCCCAAGCTAAGCAGAGCTTGTGTTATGGGTACTAGATAACTGATATACATAATACAATATATTACATAGATAGATATTTTTTTTTATTATACATAGAAAAAAATGACAAATAAGTAATGCTCTATGAAATCGCAAGCCTATCAAAATACTTACGCTGCAACTTTATTCAACCTGCACAAACTTGTCGATTCTAGTTGGATGCCTAAAATGTTTGTATGTAGGTAATAAAAACAGGGAGATATATAAAATCATTTGGATGATTCAGATCTAAAAGTCAATTTTGCTGTTTTGATGTTACCAGTTTAAAATAATCTTAATTTTTTCTCTCTATCGTCTGGTCTAATCGATATTTCTCTAAATGGGTTTTTCCTAATGCTTTAAATCTTTAAATACGTTCAATTCAGTTATAAAAGCAACTTAGTCCGCACTCGGAACCAAATATTGAGAAAATGTCCCTGGTAGATTCTAAACCTACTATTGACTGTTATTAGAATTTGAAGAAGTACCTGAATATTTGCTAGGAATAAAAGAAATTTGTGTTGATTAATGTTTTTCATTTATTAATAAAATCATAAGCTAACAACCGCAAGCAGGATTATAATCAGGCATATATCTTATAAGTAGGTACTAATTATTATAGCTAAAATACAGTTTTATAATATCCCCAAGGCAATGTCGTACAATTATCTTCTAATATTTGACGCTTATCATCATCTCTACAAAGCACAAGTTTATTAATTCTTTGAGTGAAAATATTATGATTTTTTGATCTTATGATACACATATTCTCTCTTAAGGTTTCATTGTATCGTAAAGCTCTTTTGTATTTTTCTATATCTAGTTTTTTCGTTACAGATTTTTTATACCTTTTGCTATAGAAGTCTTAACAGAATCTATACAATACAATTTTGCTCTTAGCCTACAAATTCATCTTTGAAAAAACCTGGTATTTTACAATTCAATTTAGGTATATTATATTGATTTCCAATTTCGAAGTTACTTGTGTCAAAGTGCTTAATATTCTTTTTCATGTCTTCGTAAAAATTTTCGGTGTGTATTAAATACAAAAGACTGTCAGTATCAGCATAAGATAGCTCAAGATCATTTTCTTTGTACATACGTTTCTTTACGGAATAATGAAAACGATATAAATGACTCTTAGCCAACTCTAAAATTGAAAAACCAATGTATATTGGTCGATCAAGAATAATTTTTGTTTGTTGTAATTGAATAGCAACTAAAGATTCGCATATTACAGATAAATTTATTATATTATATTTTTTTGCTCCACAAATTTTATTTGTTTTATTTGAAACATCTTTCCAAATATTAACAAGCTTAACATCAACTTGTTTCCTTTTATTTTCTATTGTTTTTCCAAATATTGAATTATTTTGCTTTTTAAAAAAGTCCCTTTCAAAATCCGAAGTAGCTTTTTGCCTCAGTTTTGTATTTAATAAGATGTATGGCGCCAAAAATGCGTTTTTTTCAAATGCTAGAATTCTATCCATTTTCAGTAAAACAAGACCTTTTTCCAAACACTCCTCTCAGGTGAACATAGTGAATAATATATTTATCATACAAATTTGCAATTAACTTCGCATTTTTACTACCTGGTGGTGTAAATTTTTCAGCTGCAAATGGTAAATCAGAGTGATCATCATGAATTTCAGGAGGATAATATATATCTACTTCAAGAATAAAACCTGTATTACTATCATTTAAAATTTTCATAACATCAAATTCAATAATATTTTGTTCATTTAAAAATCTGAAATTTCCTATAGGCAGCATTTGCATCATGGCATAACCATATAAATTTACACAATCAAGATAAATTAAATAACTGTCAGGTTCCTCGTCATCATAATTGGACAGGTATTTGTTATTAGCCTTTGCATACCTTAAAGAACATTGGGCGAGGCCTCCTCTTACACCTTTTTCTAGCATGTTTGATATATATCAATGTCAGAAATCAAATCCAAATTAATATTGGTATATAGCAACATAGCATCCCAACTCAATGAAGGAGATGAAACATAATAGCACGGATCTACATAGGTTATAATACTTCAAGCTCATGGATCTAAATTTTTCAAAAACATCGCATAAGAGTAATACGTCGCATTTTAAATACAAGTCTGTATACTCTCCTAAATTAGAAATATTGAATGCGTTCCAAACTTTTAAAGCATGTCTATAATCTTCTTCGGAAACGGTTTGAGCCGTAAGTTTGTTATAAAATTTGCTATTATCTGGTAAAGTTTTATCTTCATAGCGCTCCCAAGAATCTATGTAATCATAACAGTATACACCTTTTTTCTGTACTAAATCAAATAAGTGTTTATCTTTAAAAAACATTTGTAAATTTTTAAAGTCTTCTGGTTTCATAGTTTTTACTAAGTTATCAAGACTTGAACTCAAAAAGTTAAAAGAATCTTTAAATTTTAACTGTGCCACATTTTGTCTATCAATCGGAATGTATTTCGTGAAAGAAATATACTTTTCTTTATTTTTCGGAATCAAATTTATACGTCCGCATATTGCTGAAAGTTCTTTTATAAAAAAATGGCAATCGTAACCAGAAAGATTGTGAAATATAATCGGTATAAAAGAGCAAGTTCTTGCATTCAAATTACAAGTATTGCGTGCATGTCCTCTAAATTTCTCTGTTAAATGATCATGATCTAAAACAATGGTATCATTAACAGAAAATGATTGCTTGCATTATATGACATTGAGTAGCATTAAAAGAATGATCATATTTGTTTAAAATAAGAGGTTTTTCTCTGACAGTATTGTTTATAATCTTTTAACATCTTGACTAATTTGTTTTATAAATTCTTTTGAACAATCTGGCCCTCTATATGATACTCGTTTATTTAGTTCAGGCCGTGATTCACAGAAAATATAATATGCAAAACAACTTGCCTCATGAATTTGAATATTTTCAACAAAAGAAGACTTATTTTTATCTGAATATTCGTGAAGCAAGCTTTCAAAATCGCCATAAATAACAATTGGTATTCGCTGAGTTCTTTCATAGTTCATGAATTTAAGTTTTGTTGTCTTCAGGTAGTACAGTTTGTACTCTTGCACATTCATGGTTTACTAATTTTTCCAGCGTGTCAAAGTACAAAAAACATTCATCACACAAGTGTATTTTTGACTTATTCTTAGTTAACTGTTTGCGCATAAGTTTATCAAAATTTCGGATTAAACAAAAGTGGTTGATTTCATTTTTACTGATGTATAATAAGTTAACATGCATTAGTTTACGTTTTAACGTTTTGTACAATGGTCCAGTCACCTGATTTTTTTTATCCAAGGCATAAACATTTACGCTCACGTTCGGATTTATATGTTCAAATATCTTGATATCATTTATATTAACAGGAAATGACATGTTATCTGTTTTTACGACTTTTGAATAATGTGGATATGACTTGATTCTATTTGGATTGGTTTTAGTTGGATACAAATGAGCTACAATACTCCATAGAAAACAATGATTATCACGGTTAACTATATTTAAACACGATTTTGTATTGGCAATTTTTGCTGGTAATGGCACATATGAACCTGTTCTCAGAGGGTTGTACTTCACAATATTTAGTTCCAAATGACTAATCGACTCGGATTGTCCAGCCCGACTCACAAAGTTCAAACTCTGAACATTTGTTTACAATTTTTTCGACAAAATTTTTATAAATTGCTGGTAAACCAGTGCTTTGAACCATTATTTCGTATCTTGTGTTGAAAGACTTTAAGCTACTTTCATCATTTTTAGGCAAAGTGTATAAAACAAAGAGTTCAAAATTTACTTTCACTGCAGTATGTTATTTTAATAAATCTATACTTATAATAAAACTGTAACAGGTCCAATTCTGTACATTGAAGATATTTTGAAAAGTTTTTTTGGAGGGCCCTCTTTTGTCGATACTGATGCCAAAAATGTAATTTTTTTCCATCATGTCTGTCTGTCTTTCTGTCTGTCTGTCTGTCTGTATCTTGGTCGCGCATAGCTCCGAAACTACAAAATGTATTCAAATGAAACTTGGCAGGATTTGAGTTCATAGTACGAGGAAGGACATAGAATACTTTTTATCCCAGATTTCAATAGGGTTCCCTTGGGAGAGGGGATGAAAGTAAAATTGGTTGGCTGCACATAGCGCCGGAACTACTGAATGTATTCAAATGAAACTTAGCAGGATTTGAGATCATACTATGATGAAGGATATAGGATACTTTTTATCCCAGATTTCAATAGGGTTCCCTTGGGAGAGGGGATGGAAGTAAAATTTTTTGGCTGCGCGTAGCGCCGAAACTACTAAATGTATTCAAATGAAACTGGGCAAGATTTGAGTTCATAGTATGAGGAAGGACATAGTATACTTTTTATCCCGGATTTTAATAGGGTTCCCTTGGGAGAGGGGATGAAAATAAAAATTTTTGGCTGCGCGTAGCGCCGAAATTACTAAATGTATTCAAATGAAACTTGGCAGGCTTTGAGTTCATGCTAGGAAAAAAGACATAGGATACTTTTTATCCCAGATATTAATAGGGTTCTTTTGGGAGAGGGGATGAAAGTAAAATTTGTTGGCTGCGCATAGCACCGAAACTACTGAATGTATTCAAATGAAACCTGGCAGGATTTGAGTTCATACTATGATGAAAGACATGGATTCTGATACTTTTTATCCCAGATTTCAATAAGGTTCCCTTGGGAGAGGGGATGAAAGTAAAATTTCTTGGCTACGCATTGCCCTGAAACTACTAAAGGTATTCAAATAAAATTTTGCATGATTTAAGTTCATATTACAAGAAAAGGGCATAAAATACTTTTTATCCCGGAATTCAGAAGGGTTCCCTTATGAGAAAGGATGGAAGTGAAATTTTGCGCGTTGCAGGATAGCGCGCGGGGCAAGGGCGGTAGAGAGCGATAGCCCCCCTCTGTGGGGGGCACTGGCAGTGGGGCCCCAGGCAGCGGGGGCCCCAGGCAGCGGGGGCCCCAGAAGTGGGGACTCTAGCAGTGGGGCCCCTCACGCAACCAGACCCTCCCAGTAGCCCCCCACATTGCCCCGCAGTGGGACCTCAGTAGCACAGTGGGGGGCACCGGCAGTGGAGCCCCAGAAGTAGGGGCCGTCGGCAGATGGTCTCCCGAAGTGGGCACCCCACATTGCCCCGCAGTAGTACCCCCTCATTAGCCCCCCACATTTCCTCGCAGTGGGACCCCCGGTAACCCCCGCAGTGAGACCCCCGGTAACCCCCGCAGTGGTACCCACTCAGTAGGCCCCCACAGTGAAGGGCACCGGCAGTGGGGGCCCCCCACATTGCCCCGCAGTGGGACCCCAGTAGCCCCCCGTAGTGGCCCCTCGCAGTAGGGTAAAATTTCTTGGCTGCACATAGCGCTGAAACTACTGAATGTATTCAAATGAAACTTGGCATGATTTAAGTTCATACTACGAGGTAGGTCATGTAATACTTTAATCCTGGAATTCGTTAAGGTTCCCTTGGGAGTGGGGATGGAAGTGACATTTCTCGGCCGGAGTGTTTGGTATACATCAGAACAGAACAAATGAGAGAAGACTGCGCGCTGAGAATTATGTAGATCTGCGAGACGCCATGAATCAAGATAGAAATTGTGAAGATTTAGGACGACTGGTGATTCTTCCTTCCAGTTTTAGAACTGGACAATAGATCTGTAGTGCCCTATTCTCGTAGGTACTATCAGAAGCTTTTGAAACGCATATTATACCTAGGTAAATGTGGAGCTATGTGACGTCCAGTCAATAAAATCTAGGTATATGTAAATCTATACTATACTACATTAATAAAAATAAGTAAGGTTTGTGAGGTTGTAGGGAGTAATCTCTGAATCTACTGAGCCAATTTTGAAAATTCTTTCGCCTATTGAAAACTACGTTATTTGCGAGAGTTATAGGCTATATACATATATTAACAACTAAAAATGTTAACCGCTCAACGAAGTGGGCACGGGCCAGCTAGTCTTTAATAAGAGTACAAGATGTGTCTGCAACTTGAATTAAAAAAAGTTCAGGTGAAATAATAAAACTCTGTGGACTAATTTTATAACTCACTATTCTATTTTTAAATGCGCTAGATGTAATCCGGACATTATCGAATACGGTTTGCAATAAACAGTTTGTCTTGTGAATATTGAACCTTTTGTGCGATGAATAGTTTTGAACGTTTGCGTTACAAGCTTGACAAAAATACATTTTATATTTCTGTTTCAATTTTAATTTCTGTTTTAATTTTTATTTAGTTCTGCTGAAATAAAAGGCAGTAGATTATTAAAATATAAAATTCTTAATTTTGATTTTATTTCTGTTTCAATTTTAATTTTAATTTCTGTTTCTATTTTCAATTTTAATTTCTGATTCAATTTTTATTTAGTTCTGCTGAAATAAAAAAGGCAATAGATGATTATAATATAAAAAGTTGATTAAGTACCTAATACCTTGATACAAACGGTGATAATAATAATACACAGTAAGTTAATTATAATACATTCTATACGTAGATACCAAACTAAAAAAGTTTTTATTTCTCATGCGGGTACAGTACTGGGCGAACACCCTGAAAATCTTCTTTATAAGCGTTTATCAAATGCGTAACCGCCTTCCAAGTTGTACTTTTATTATTAACAGCAGTCTTTAGACTCACGAATGAGTGTTTCCAACGGTTGCCTCCAACTCCTTACATAGAGAAACGCGAACCTCCACGTAGTATTCTCCTTGTTTCGAAGGATCACTCTGCTGCGTAACCCCGGAAGCCACTCGGCGAGAAAAATATGTTTTGAATTTTCCTGCTACAACGGGTTCCTCAACAGGCTCATCATCCTGGAAAGAGAAATTAAAAAATATATACACACATCCATGCTAATATTATAAATTCGAAAGTAACTGTCTGCGGCGAGCTTATGACTGTTTGTAACCTTTTCGTGTCTAACGGCTGAGCGAGCGGGTCCTAATGAAATTCAATAAGGAGATAAGTTTATATCATGGGGAACGAAGAGCAGACTAATTTATTACTAAAAAAAAAACATGTTGAGCCCGCAGTATGAAAGAGAAACAATAAAAATGCAGTCGAAGTCGCGGGGCAACTGCTAATACCTATATAAATAAAAAAATGTAAACCATATAGTTAGACTATCTCTAAAAAGGAATACGTCTACTAGCCTACATATTTCAAAATCCAAATTCAACTTACCTCTGATTCCGGTAATATTTTGCGCTTTTTCTTACACTGACCAGATGAGGTTGTCGCTATCATTGGTACCACCTCAACTTCAGCCTCAGAGTCACTTCCTCCCGGAAAACATTTTTTGGCTTTTGATTTGACGACCCTTGTTTTTGGTTTTGTTACTTTTTTCTTTGTGGGCTGTGTAACGGGCAATTCCGAGTCAGAATCAAACGGATTGTGAGAATACCTGAAATAAATAATTAAATAAGTATAGTTCATAATAACAATGATTAAACATGATGTTTTTCTCAGTAAGGTAATGTGAACATTAATATAAATGGATAGAAAATTATTTATCTATTGTACAATTACACCAAACAAAACATTAAGTAAATTACTCGTACGAACAAAGAAAAGTTAAATTGATGGTCTTATTCGCTTAAAGAACATAATAAATAAGTAGGTACATAGGTATTTTCAACGAAGATACTGGAAATCACAAACACTCAAATATTTTTGCGGAGATTACTAGGTGAGTAACCTTCTCAAACGCAATTGATAGAATGAGAGTCCCCCGACTCCGAATGACTACTTGAACCTAGACTGTGTCTTATTAATTTTCAATTAATTCTAGCTCTTAAAATAGTTGTATTATTTTCTTTATAGTGCAACTTACTGTCGAGTTAATAAGGGCTACACAAATTTAGCTCTATAAAATATCATAGTGTTGACATTAGATAGTAGGTATGCAGCTGCCCTCCAAATAAGTACAGGCACCGCATTGTCGCGGTAACAAGAGAAGAAATTTTTATATGGTAGTCGAATGTACTTCATAAAAACTCGCATTATTTCAGCGCCTCAATTTAAACTAATTATTACTATCTACTTGCTCAAGTCTAAATTAATTAGAGCTTTAAACCGTGCGATGTTAGGTTAAATCAAGCATAACTGGGAAATGCTTATAGGTAAAAAAAATCGCGCTAAACAAATATAGGTCAGTACCTTAATGTTATCTGTAAGTATTTGATTGGTAGGTTAACTAAATGATGTTATAAAATACTAGCAGATGGTTTTGACTTCTTGCGCGTAGGTACCTAACTAAATGAAAATATTGGTACGGGCGAATTTTGGTAAAATGTGAAATTCGAAAAAATTATGTATGGACATCATACAGCAACACTAACATTAAATTTTTTTTTTTTGCGGGAATCGATCCTGCTACCTTCTTCATTCTTTCCAAGATTTTGCTCGATGCGCCATGCGCTATTGAGGTCATACAATCTACCTAGTACCTATACCATCCGTGATGCATAGGGAGCCGCATACAGCGCTTCTAGTGCACCTACTATTTGTTTCTAATATTTGATTGTAATTTTCTTTGTACATAAAGGCTTTTTTAAGTTCATGATATTTTTTATGCCAATGTTCAATTTTTAATAATTCAAAAAGTTATCTAGAGACGCCTACTGAAGCAGTCTTCAATACAAAGTTAAAAGTTATTTATTTGGATAAGGATAATTAAATATTAAGCTACGAATAACGTGCTCTACCTCTAGTTTCTACTGATCTTTTTTATAACTTTTTAACATAAAATATGTAGTTATAGTGATTAACTACCTATAATAGTTGGAACATTATTGTACGTAATACATATCGTGAACTTTATAGACAAGAATGAGTTCTTTTTTAACTGTAGTCGGTATCTACATTATTTTGTTCTATTATTATCAACAGAATTCGCAGCGCCCATGATTTATGGAAATTAATATTTTTTTACCTCTGCTCATATTTTTACATTTCGCTGTGGTCCCTAATTTTTGAAAGTAAAATATAACTTTAGATACTAAGTGAGATAATGTAGCATTCTACTGGTAAAATGATTCGAGAATAAAATTAGCTCAATCAAAAACAAAGACGAGTTTAGAATTTGATAGATGATGCTCGACATTCTAAGCTGCGGCGTCCCCCGATTGAACGATCCTAATACGATGCCGTCTGTTTTAATCTGAATCAGAAGCCTTAATGCGTTATACATTGAGGACTCTGCATCAACATTCGAAGCGGCGCCCGATTGCACGATCATAATACGACGCCGTTTGTCTCATCTGAATCAGAAGCCTTAATGCGTTATGCATTGGGGACTCTGCATCAAATATGCATTGGGGCTTCTGCTTCATGTATCACTTGATGCAGAATCCCCAATCTTACCCTACTCCGTATGCTGTCCAGTAGGTCGTTTATCGGCACTAATAACAATTTTTTAATCTTTTTGTTGGCTTTGGGGTATGGACTCGTATTTTATGTCCTTCCTCGTAGTATGAACTCAAATCATGCTAAGTATCATTCGAATCCATTCAGTAGTTTTTGCGCTATTTTAGGCCGAGTCACTTCCATGTCCACTCCGAAGGGAACCTTAACGAATTCCAGGATAAAAAGTATTACATGACCTTCCTCGTAGTATGAACTTAAATCATGCCAAGTTTCATTTGAATACATTCAGTAGTTTCAGCGCTTTGCGCAGCCAAGAAATTTTACCCTACTGCGGGGGGGGGGGCACTACGGGGGGCTACTGGGGGTCCCATTGCGGGGCAATGTGGGGGGCCCACTGCGGGGACAAACTTCCGGGGGCCCCCACTGCCGGTGCCCTCCACTGTGGGGGCCTACTGAGTGGGTTTTACTGCAGAGGGTACTGCGGGGGGCTACTGGGGGTCCCACTGCGAGGAAATTTGGGAGACCCACTGCCGAGAGCCCCATTTCCGGGGCCCCACTGTCGGTGCCCCCTACTGTGGGGGCTACTGAGGTCCCACTGCGGGGCTGTGTGGGGGCCCCACTGCGGGGGGCTACTGGGAGGGTCCGGTTGCGTGAGGGGCCTCACTGCTGGGGTCCCCACTTCTGGGGCCCTTGCCCCGCGCGCCATCCTGAAACGCGCTAAATTTCACTTCCATCCTCTCTCATAAGGGAATCCTTCTGAATTCCGGGATAAAAAGTATTTTATGCCCTTTCTTGTATTATGAACTTAAATGATGCTAAATTTCATTTGAATACCTTCAGTAGTTTCGGCGCTATGCGCAGCCAAGAAATTTTAATTTCATCCCCTCTCCCAAGGGAACCCTATTGAAATCCGGGATAAAGAGTATCCTATGTCCTTCCTCGTAGTATGAACTCAAATCCTGCCAAATTTCATTTCAATACGTTCAGTAGTTTCGAAGCTATGCGCGGCCAAGATACAGACAGACAGACATGATAGAAAAAAAATATCATTTTTGGCATCAGTATCGATAATAGAGGGGCCTCTAAAAAAAAAATTCGAAATATCTTCAATGTACAGAATTGGACCTGTTACAGTTTTATTATAAGTAATAGATAAGTCATGAATGTTCCTTTGAGATTTAAATAGTGTGTCACACAGAGAACTCGTAATGTGTCACATAACCATGGACATGTCGGTCATGAGGGGTGAACGGGGTGACTTTCCCTACATTTTATCGCCGACACTGATAACGAATTGTATGTCAAATGTAGGGAAATTCGACCCGTATCTATCGATTACGTCGATTAATTGTAATTAGAAAGGTTTATTTCATTGTCTTATCTCTAAACTAGATAGATGTCAATTTTCACTTAGGATTTACGTTATTTGCACTTATACTATACGTATACTAGGACTAGGATATACTAGGACAAAAAGTTTTTACTCCAAGTCCGCTGATGCCTCTTCCGATTTCCGAACAATTGAAAATGTTTTCCTACTTTAGTGAAAAAGGGAAAAAATATTACATTGAGTTTCAATAACTGTAATAATTATAATATAAATCATCATCATCATCATATCAGCCCATACACGGCCACTGCTGAACATAGGCCTCCCCCATACGACGCCACATATAGCAATACTATAAATATCAATTAATAATTTATTCTGCTTTTTATTTTCCTCGAAGGTGTATTAAAAAGAACTATGTATCTCGGCAACTCGGCAGAAAGTGCCGCCTCGACCCTCAAATGACACACTCGATAGGAATTGGGCACTCTCTCGCCTAGGTGCACACACAATGTACTAATCTACCAAGAGAAACAATGATGGAATCTTAATAAAAGAAATACCCCATAGATTACGGTGGATTACCCATGCCTTTTTATGGCGGCAGGATCTATAAAATATTGCAACCTTTCATTCAGTCTAAGAAAATAAATGCGTGGACGGAGCATACTCTAACTACCTATCTAGTATAGGTAGGGTTCGATAGGGGAACATTCGCCACTTTTAAACATTTTGTAACGAAGCCATGACCCCGCACGGGGCGCACCGCAGTTGTCGCGGCGGCGGCGCGCCCGGCCTGCCTCAGCTGACTCCTTGGGAGCCCGACGTCTGGGAAGGTAGAGTGCCGACGAGAATGCTGTATACCACATCACATTATTGGTACCTCCTACCACGTGCCAACGAACACCAAGCTAAGGTAAAATTGTAATGACAGCGCTCCAATGTAGATACCTACTACCTCATGTACCTTTGTATGTATGTACTTATTTTGTTCAAGTGTTAGTTTTGTGTACATATTGAAACTGGACAAGAAGACGTTCACTAAACACCGATCTAAGTAGGTAGGTACTAGTAGGGTTTGAACCCGGGAATTCCCGTTTCCGAATTTCCCGGGAATTCCCGAAAATTTTGGGCGATTTAAGAACCGTGAAATCGAAACTCATTACCCGGGAAATTTCGGGACTTTCGGGAAAAATATTTTCGCTTTTAGACCCTACCGAAATGAGTTAAAGTACTTTATCCCACTTCCTTTTATAGTATTTCGTATGTAGCAGGTACGCGGTATGAGATATATTAGTAAGAGCTTTATCTCATTTGCCCTGTTAAAATTAATATCAAATTCTTAAGTCTATGTCGTTCGCTAATAAGCCAGAAGGCTTTTCGTTTTATCAAGTCGTGGCTGAATCCAGCTTCACACACTCGAGTGCTGCCATGTTGTTCAGTAGAGTATCAGTACATTGCTAAGCAACATGAAAGCAATACTCCATATCAGACTTGAGCTTGAAAAAGAGTAAGAAAGCTGTCACAGTGCGAAATATCGCCTGATCTCGTATAGTATGAGAACGGTCGCTTTTTTAGCTTTCGATCCACTGAAAGTACCAAAGTTTAGAGTTGGTATAAGAGCGACACCAAGGAGCTCCAGTTGGATTTCGAGGCGTCTAATTTGACCAAATTTCTTTCGTGAAACAACCCGAACGTAGACTGCTATATCAGAATAAAATTTAAGTTTTGCAGCATATACCCTGTATGCTTGGATTTCATTCAGACCGGCTCTGGCTTCTGGACCTTTTCACCACAATGATGTCGCCTGCTTGAGTATAATTAGGTATAAATACAGCGTTCCAACATCTGATCGGTTGAAATGTATTCGTTTACTACCGAATACATCTGAATTGACTGTTTACGGGCGGCAAGAACAAACAGGTAGTGGGGAGAGGCCCTTGAAGTACACCAACTTTGACCATCAATTGATTAGAGTTATATAATATACTCAAATAGTTATATAATATACCTACCCCGAAGTCCATAAACTGAAAATTGTCCAATAAGGCTGTTGTGCCAAAGTAAGTCTATGCCTTTGAGATGTCACGTCACAACGCAATGGCTTCACTGTGATTCGATAGCCTAGCTCCAGATTAGAGTTATTACGGTTACAGAAATAGAGCCGACAGACAGGGGACAGGAGTAGATTTACTGTAATAGTCTTGTTAAAAATATTTATTAGGGAAAATAGTATAAAGATATTTGATATTTATGTATTAAAACAAAATACTTTGTGTGCGGAAATGTGAAAACTTAAATCTAGAAACACCTGCTTAGCTGCCTTCTTTTATTATGTAAACAACAACACTTACATTATAAACTAATTGGACAATCATTCAATAGTCCGTTCCAGACCTTCGTGAGACACCGTCGACCTCATCGTTACTTTTTACCAGCTGAAAATGTGGTCAAACGAAGGTCTACAAAAACGATATTCAAGGACTACAAAAACAATATTCAACTCAACTCTCTCTGTACTGGATTCTGGGAAGAAAATCTAATCTGTCTGTTAGAGCTCCGAGGAAAAGAAATGATAACTCTAACGCTGTTTGATCGCAACTGTTTATTTATTAAACTTATGTTAAAATTCCTAAGCTAATATAGGAATGCCAGTGAACTAGATAGGTGTTAGATTAAAGATACGTAATTCCTGAATAACTTTGTACCTTATACACTGTCACTAGACAACAAACTCCTTATCTATAAAATACTGAAACCAATATGGTCTTATGGAGCTGAATTACGGTGTGCTATGGCCAACTCAAACCTGGACGTCTTGCAACGCTTTCAAACAAAAATTCTTTTGCTAATATCAAATGCTCCAAGGTTCGTGACAAATGCATCATGATCTACACACACCGACAGTTAGAAACGATATCGCCACTAAACTAGAGATACTATGCCCAATTATTAGAAATCCACCCAAATGAATTGGCTAATGACTTCATGAAGAAAAATACCACATCCAGACGATTAAAGCCCATCAAGACTTAATATGACATCACCAAAGAAATGGATATGCCGATGGGCATATACCATACATGACATGGCAGCATGGTATAAGAAAACAGGTATGCTCTTCCGAGAATTGATGGTCACGTGGGTGTCGTGGGTCACGTGGGTGTCATATCCACAAGCTATGTGGTAGGTTGGCAGGCGCATGTTATGCGCTGAGTCGAATGGCACGTGTGGTTTCCGCCGACGTAGTTCGTGCTTGCTTTTTTGCAACAGTACAGTCCCTGCTCCAGTACGGCGCCGAACTATGGGCGCGCGCGGCCGACTGGGAACGTGCGTTCCGGATGCAGAAAAGGGCCATACGAGCAATTGTTAAGATCCCTAGCGACCACACGGCGAGACCCCACTTCAAATCACTTGGTATTCTTATATTGCCATGTCTGGTTATATACCAGGTGGCAACGTACGTCCGACAAAACTATGAGGCGTACAAGACGCTAGGCAGCACTCACTCATACCATATGCTACGCGTTCGTGCGACAGACTTGCCGCCGTGACGGACTCATTGAATAAATCGTCCAAGCAGCTGACACATGTCATAGGCCCAGACGTGAACAACAGGCTTCCCAGTTCTGTCACAGAAGCCCACAGTCTAACTGAATTTAAAACTAGATTAAAACGCTGGCTTATTGAGCGAACTTTTTATAGCTACGGTGAATTCGTAGCTCATAAAAATTAGATGCATAATTGCACATAGTAGGTAATATGTATTAATTTTAATATTTTTTTTTATTGAGCAACGTCCCAAATTATTTTATATATAATTTGAAGATTTCTTATTTTCATTATTTTATTTTGAATGTGCATACGTTAAAATGTAATTACATATGTCATTCGTAATTAAGTTAAATGTATTTTTAACAATGTGTGTTACATTGTATTGCCAATTCTTGAATTGTAATAATTATTACAAATAAATGACTATTATGACTATTATGTCGCCAGGCTACGTCATCGACGCCATCGGCGAATGAGAAGACAACTCTGTTTCCTGGTGATACCAGTAGAGTACAATCGTAACTCCTCGGGCTCCAGTATGAATCTGATAAAACTATGTGGTTCTGTATTAACCAATTATTTATCACATTGAATCGTGTTTAACTAACGCTGTTTTGACTGATCTAACAAATATAATTGACGATTGATATTTTTTATTGATTTTTCAAATGACATCACATTTTTTTCCCAACTTCTACATTTTGTTGAAATGAAGTGGCAACTGGACAGTGACGTCACCTGGCGACACTCTCGGAAGAGCATACCTTATTTTTTTATACCATGGCTGGCAGCAAGAAGCGTACAAAACTCTTAGCCCAATGCCTAAATGGGCAGATAGGAAGAAAAGGAGAGATTTAAAAAAATCTCAAATAATATATGATCATCGATCATAATAGAATACAATAAAATAAGATCAGAAATAACCATTCTTAATTCAAATAGTAAAGCTATCGAATAAAACGCTCCAATGCAAAATAGTAAAATTATCAAAAAAGCGTAATAAATATGGTATTCATGTGGTAGGAAAATAAAGAATTAATTGTGACGTTTATTTATTCTTGTCAATTTATGATGAAAACTGGAAAGTGAAGCATTATATGATGTACAGTCTATATTACTTATTTTCTATACTTCATTTTTATATTTTTGTAACAAACTTACTCCGTTTCTGTTATTGTCCGTATCTCAATTTATTTACTAAATAGGCACCTAATGTAAACCACGATTTATTAGTTATTTTCTGAAGAATATGATTTAAAATAGCCTAGGTTGGTATTTCCCGGGAATTCCAGGTTTTTTCATCGGAATTTCCCGGGATTCCCGGTTCCTTAAAAACTACCCGATTTTAGAATCTCTACTAGGTAGGTAGAGAGGGCGCTGCGCTCGCACAACCGACAACAACTCCACGAATAGTATTAATTTAGGATAGAATTTCGGGTCTAAAACAGTGAAAAAACAAGTAAAAAAAAATCTTACCAAAAACTAGTGAAAACGTTATCACGGCGAAACATAACGAAAAAAGCTGGAAAAAAGCTACAAAACAGTGATTACAAAAACTGCACGAACGATCTGTAAACAATAACAAACAGTGCCAGCCAAGTGATTAAAAGAATAAACATAACAAACGTACACTACCTAAGCAAGTAAAGAAGCTAAAAATAAGGCAATATTACGAAAAGACAGTGAAAACATAAAATCTGTACTTTAAACAGTGTTTATTGGTGGTCCGTCTTTTTTTTGCTAGTTGACGGTTGTCGTAAAAAAAACTTACAGTAAACCGTTGGAATCACCAACAGAGCTTCTATTTCGACTCATCTCAAGTTGGCCCGCTGGCTCAGTTGGTTACCACATCGAAAAAAATAGCGCCTGGCACGTAACCGTTGGATCGAATCCTTCTGAGGAAGTTTACATTTTGCACAAAGATTTTTATTTATTCAAGGGAGTAATAACATAAAATGGAAGACCTTATGAAGGCTATTGCAGCCATAGGACAACTAATTAAAGACATTGATGCCAAACTTTCCTCAAAAATTTACAATCTCGATGGAAAAATAAGCTCACTTCAACCACAACTCGACGAATTAAAAACAAATCAAAAAAAGCAAGAAGAACGCCTAGACTATCTTTAGAAAGAAGTGAGAATCAGGAAATTGGTGTTTTATCGGTTTTCGGTGTTCCGGAACAGGAAAAGACCTATTTGGAGCTAAAAAAGTCAACACTCAACATTTTCAATAAAGATCTACAAATACAAACGTGTTCAAGCGAAATCCAACATGTACGACGCATTGGAAAAAAGGGGAGAAGCCTAGACCCATAAACGTGGGCCTCACTACTTACAGCAAAAAAATTGCGATCCTTAAAAATAAGCACAAACTATTTCAAACTGGCTTTTACCTAAAAGAAGATTTCCCGGCAAAAATCTTGCAAGAAAGAAAACAGGTCCAGGAACAGCTCAAATCTGAAACTGAAAAGGGAAACAAATCATTTATTAAATACATAAAACTGATTGTACGAGGAGCAAAACCTTCCCTTAAAATGCCAAACGAAAAAAAATATCCTAAAAAGAAGACTCTTCATAGTGATCATACATGAATAATAATAATAATAGTGAAAACAGGCCAAGTACGAGCACCAGGGACAATAGTAGAACAGCGAAAAAAAAACAAAATGTACAACGAAAAAGAAATATTACTTACCTGACGACATTGAAGAGATAAAATAACACACAAAAATAGCAATAAACGCCGCCGCTCCCTCCGAAACCTAAAAAAGCTAATTACTTACAATAAATAAATATGATAAGGACAATAGGTGAACGCTTGTTTAAGACTTTTATGTAGTCGGGTTTTAGTTTTTAACTATATATTTGTTTTATACCTTTTTTCTAATAGCTTGAGAATCGTTATTATCACAAAAGTTTGATAAACGGTTTTGGAAATTACAAACAAAGACCTTTGCAACGATACCACACACGAGCATATTTACTAACATTGAAATTTTCGACCTCTTCGACCCCCGCTATCTCGTTAAACCCCCATGTTTATCTGACGTCACATAGCCTATAACCATGAGGATATTAAGACAAATTATATGACACCGGATTTGATGAAATCGGACCATTAGTTTCAGCGCTACGAGGGAACATAAAAATCGGCTACATACATACATACATAGGGTGTCAAAATCATAACCCTCTCGTAGTCGGGTAATGATAATAAAAAATAAACGGGTATGTGACTTCAGATAAAAATGGGGGTCTAACGAGATAGCGGGGGTCGAAGAAAGGGTCGAAAATTTATATCTTAGTAAATATGCTCGTGTGCAATGAGTTTTTACAAATAGAGACGTTATACTCATTATAAAGAAATAAAAACGTGGCAATATTTAACTATAGCTACCTAAACTTTATTTCTATCACTTAGCAGGATAAAAGATCACAGAGACATATAGGACCCCGTTGTCAGAGAAAGAGATGAGCGATGAGAGAGAGAACATACGTTCACAGTTACATGAGCGGCTGACGGCCAATGACAGCCTATGACATCGCATAGGCTAGCAGCTAGAGTGAACTGGGGTAAAAAAGGACCTAGCATGCAGCATGAACAAAATAAAAATGTCCTTAAAAGTTAGCGAAAAAAAAATCTTTACGTATTTTTCACTTTCCACAAAGTGTTGAGAAGAAATTGTTGAGTATGTTGTTGGGATCCATATTTCTTCTCGTCTACCTATGTTCTTGTCTCACACATAGGAACATAGGTAGAGCGACTTACGCCCCGGACCGGCACAAGGTCGCGAACAAAATACTCAGCCCGACTGGGATAGACTGAATATTTTGTTTTAAAAGCCCGGCTACACGCTCAAATATGTATTTGTACCTACATGCTTGATTGCACAAACCAGTGTAGCGATACTTCCTACATCCTAATCTGTACATACTCATATGACATGTCATAGGTTATGCATAGTTACTATTATTAAGCTCACTCATGTAACGTAAACACTACGAGACATTTGGCCCAAACAAACACAAATTGCCAAACCAGTTTACGCAAGCAAGATCCCGGCCACACGCTCCATCTTGCTTGCGCAAACTGGTTTGAGTCCGGCCACACGTTCCATCTTGCTTACGCAAACTGTGTTTGTGCATGCACAAATGTTTGAGCGTGTAGCCGGACTTTAACGTCTAGCCGCGACCTTGAACCGGTCCCGGGCGGAAGTTTCCGCTCTACTTATGTTCTTTTTTACGCATATGCTACTTGTACCCATTTTTAATTAATAAGTTCATCTTTAGGAAATCTAAAATAAAATAAAGTTAATGTTGATAGTCAAATGTTAAAAAATCGTAAAAAATACGTATTGGATACCGGTGGTGAAAAATATTATTGTAGCAAGCTAGGAAGGCCGATGTGCCATATCAACCCAACCTCCTCTGCGTCGTTCGAACTGCCAGCATCGCGCGCCCATTATCTCCTTCTCTCTGTCACAAATGCAACGCACTAACTTGTCTCGTTCGTGTAGGTGGCAGAGCGGCAACAGCGCGGGAGTGATTTTTGAATAAAATAAAATTTATGATTTTTAATTTTAAATAGACTAAAAGTTACTCATAAATGAAAAAAATGAAAAGAAAAATCCTACCTGCTTTTTACAGCCGTCCCAGTATAAGTTCTACACTTTTTAAACTCACAACAATGCATTTTGTTATTTTGTTCGCACTCCAAAAGCCCGCAAGGCATGTTCGCGTCGCAGCCGGACGCAGGGCCGACTGAGTTAACTCAAGCTAATTAGTTTGCTTTAATATTGCCACGCAGACCTCGGTAAAACGTATCTACCTCAGTTTATATGGAATATAAAAGGCAAAGGTCTTTGTTTGTACTTTCCAAAACCGTTTTTCAAAATTTTGTGAGATTAACGATTCTCAAGCTATTAGCAAAAAGGTATAAAAAAAATTAGTTAAAAACTAAAACCCGACTACTCCATATACCTACGGTACAATTAGTAACAAAGGCCTCCGACTACCTAAGTATCAAAAGAAAATGATAAGGACAATAGGTGAACGCTTTTTTATGACTTTCATGTAGTCGGGTTTTAGTTTTTAACTATATTTTTTTTAACACAATCTATATATTTTTTGATAATTATTCAATTTAATTTATTATTATCATATTTCACTCAATTTCAATTCAGTTTAATTTAATATTTTATTATTATAAGCACAAGAATTATTTTTAAGGATGAATATTGTTAAAGCTACGGAATAAAGGTTTTTTTATTTATTTTACATCATAATGCTCGGCAAGAAGGTTTTACAAACTAAGCAAAGAGATAGTAAGATGGTATTCGCAACACAGTACATTTTTTATAGGAATTCTGTTTTCAAATCTCTTTACGTCACACTTTGTTTGAATTGTAAAGACTTTACAGTTCAAGCTATGCAAAACTCCTTGGTGAAACAATCTCTTTTCTTATAAAATGATAAGAAAACTTTTTACTGAAAAAAAAAACTGTGGAAATAGCGGCCTTTCATTTGATTTGATTTGTGCGACTGTAATAAACTAAAGTTAAAAGTTAAAACTGTAATAAACACGTTTAAAGGGCTAGTTAAGTATGTCAAGTACTTCATCAGATGAAGAACTGGTCTGCACGCCTGATTTCTGTCATCTCGAAGCAGAAGATGTTGTACAAAATCTTTTATTAAATAATTAATTTTTCTAATAAAAATTACATTTTGTTATACCTAAGTATATACATGGATGTAGGCGGCTCAGGACCGCTATTTGTGGCGTCGTACGGGGGAGGCCTATGTCCAGCAGTGGACGTGTATAAGCTGATGATTATGATGAAGTATATAAATGTTTTATTTGCCTCGCCATTATGATGTAAAGTAGAATGCTTACCTCGGTCGCAAGTAGCTATTACACCCTCGAACTATGTTCTCGGGTGCACTCGATCCATTAGCGCCCTTTGCAAGCGCTCGCAAGGGCGCGAAATTGTATTGAGTGCACCCTCGAACTATATTCGCCCTCGCTTCGCTCGGGCGTCTAAATATCTCGGGTGCACTCAATCCAATTTAGGGCCCTTTGCGAGCTGAGCTCGCACTGGCGCCAAATTGGATCTTGTTCTGTAATAGCTCCCTTACAACCCTTGTGTAACAATCTACTATTATTTATTACTAGGTAGGATGTAGGTACCTATCATAGGTACATATTCAAGAACAATTTTGTGAACAATGTTTGATGAAACTGCGTCGCTCCCGTTCTTAATTTTTCAGGCACCTACCTCCATTTGTATTTGTAGGTAGGTACTATACCTAGATAGATACCTACCAAGAATATTCATAATTATAAAATATTTGTATATTCTAGGTCGAAGGTGGGTACTGTACTGGCCCGGTAGCAAGCAGTAGAGCCGAGCCTGCGGCCGATCTCTAATATGTCTGACTGAGGCTTACGTAGGTACGACGAATAATTACCTATATGTAGGTAGGTACCTAGTCGAACTCGAAACGAAAGGGCGACTCGAATAAATAGCCGTCAGCCAGCGCTACAATCCAAATACCTACGTCAGGTAGGTACCTAAGCTACTTACCATAATCGTGTTGTGTGTCTCAAGCGCGGTGCAGTGCAGTGAACGAGTGCATATATCCGTCGTTAGTGTAGTACATATACATAATATAAATCCGTCATGCGGTAAGTGGGTTATTTATTTATCGTAAGCCTGTCGTGTCGGGGCGCCCGAGGGTAAATTGTTAGGTTTCACGTGTCGCCAGGCAGTCGCCGCCGTCGCCGTCGCGCCGCGCCGCCGCCGTCTGCGGCGCGACGACTTCGTCCAAACATGGGTCTAGGTCGGCGGCGGCGCGGCGGCGCGGCGGCGGCTGCGGCCCTGTTAATAGTGTTCCTGATCAGGCCTTCAGACCGCTATTTTCCTGTGATTCGTTGCGGTAGTAGGTACCTTTATCTAAATAATGTAAGATTTAGTTTTTGTTCATTAGAAGGTTGAGCACTGATTGAAAACGAATGCGATGATTGTATCCGCCGACCACAGAAACTGCCACTTTGTCTACTGCTCTACTCAGTTTTTACCATCGACTTTTTACAGACAAAGTGACTCTACGCGGATGTTTTTGTAAAGGCTGCAGCGTGTCCGCCCAGCAGGCGGCGCAGGCGGCGGCGCGCGGCGACGGTACGGTATTATTACATGGTTAGACAATAACAACCTAAAAATAAATATTAATAAGACTAAACTTGTACATTTCCGACAACGCGATACTGCTGCACTTCCTTGCCTTGACATTCAATATAAAAATAATAAAATCGTTGAAATTGACTCGACCAAATTCCTAGGACTATACATTGACAAAAAACTTAATTGGAAACCGCACATTGAATATTTATGTAAAAAAATTAATAGTATTGTTTATATTTTGTACAAATTATCCCTGGTAGTTAACGTAGAGACGCTCCTCACAACGTATCACGGGCTGATAGCCTCAAACTTACGGTATGCCATATTATTTTGGGGAAACTCTACTGACTTTGATAAGGTTTTCAAGTATCAAAAGCGATGTGTACGAGCTATGTTTCGTCTAAAGGTAATGGATTCCTGTAAACCTTACTTTGCACGACATAACATTCTTACTCTACCTTCTCTGTATATTTACGAAACGGCTATGTTTGTTAAAAATAACCCCGATCTATATTGTCAGCTCTCCGATGCCGTCCCTCGTAATCGACGAGATGATGATTTTATGACGAAAATGTTTTTTTTGGAAAATAGGAAATAATGGCGCCTAACTGTAATATCTGTAGGTACATATTTATTTTAATTTAATTTTCTTTAATATAAATTTCGTATTGGTTATTGTCTCGATTTAGTGTTTATTTATTTTAGTTAATTTTATTAATTTATTGACATTGTTTGTACTTAAATATTGCACGCCACACTGGTAGAAATACATTGTTTCATATTTAAGCATATACCACCTATGTACCTATTTACATGTATTTGTTGCAATAAAACTTACTTTACTTTACTTACTTTACTTCAAATTTTACTAATCGGTATTGTTTTTGACTAATTTGAGGGTAGGTATTTTGTGTATTTTTTTAATAGATGACGGATATTTTTTTATTCAAATTTCAATTATGGGTGCCATATTGACTAACTCTAGGGCGTTAATTACAAATATGCGGCCATTTCTCAAATCCAAGATTGCGTATCATTTTAAATTTTCATGTGAAAAACTTTAAAAAAAATCGCGATTTTCGACTATTATTTGTTATACAGGTTGTACGGCACAAGGTTTGTCATACTGGAAACTGGGGGTGGTAGGTGGAACCAAGTGCAATAGCTTGATAGATTTTTTTAAAAGACTTATTTAATATTAAGATTTTTCGTATTTTTTACGAAATTATAACTATTTTATGCTGTAAATTTGTTTGTACGGAATAACATAGAACATGTTAGCCTCTACTACAACTTACTTTACGCCCCGTTATCTGCCCGATGCGTAATCTGCCCCCTAGAATTAGTCGCAAACGATACCCATAAGTAAAATATGGAAAAATATAATATCCGCCATCTTGAATTAAAGAAAACACTGCAGATTCGTAATCTACGCCCTTGAATTATGAGAAAATGATACGCATGACTGAAATTTTAAATAATAAAATATCCGCCATCTTGGATTTAAAAATCACCGCATATTCGTAATCTACGCCCTCGAATTAGTCGAAAACGATACCCATGACTAAAATTTGAAACAATGAAATATCCGCCATCTTGAATTAAAAAAAAGACTGCATATTCGTAATCTACGCCCTCGAATTAGTCGAAAACCTATATCCATGACTGAAATTTGAAATAAGGAAATATTCGCCATCAGCCCAAGAGAACCAGATCCCACCTCTTGCTTGCCTTCATTGCAGTGTCGTAACTATCGGAGGGCTGGGCGGTGCCGTGCACCGGGGCCCTCAAGCTCAGGGGGCCCTCGGACCCTGATCAGCAAAACCTCAAAAATACTAAGTTTTTCCCATCCTAAGAATATAAATATAACAGATAGCAACACGAGTTTAATTGTGGCAACTCAGTTGAAAGAAATTCATAAATTGTAGGTAATTCCCCTGAGTTGTTTGTGCAATTTTGCCAACTTGAAGCATTCGCCGTCAGATTTAGCGGGCTGGGGCAAGAATAAACATAAGAAGCTATTATAATGGCTAACAGATTTCGCAATAATTAGATATTTACCTAATCTAGACTTAGCCGATTTATTAAAAAGGGATTAGGTAAATCCAAAAAGCGGCCAAGTGCGAGTCAGACTTGCACACAAAGGGTTCCGTAAAAAAACGTTTATTTTTATTAATTTATTTATACTGTTGATTCATATATTAATATATTAATTAAAATTAAATATTAATACTGAGATCATGACATGAACCCCGTTGGGGCGCTACAACATATAAGCTTATACTTAAATAATTAGTAAACTAAAATGTTAAAATTGTTTTATTCTAAATAATCTTTTATGTTATAAACGCATTTAGAGACAAGAAATTCTTTCCATTTTTTATATAAAGTTAGATCCTTTTCAATGTCTTTCATTTGGGAGGTAATTTATTATAAATTATGATGGCCATATGATGAGTCGCTGATCTGACTGATATTTAGTAAAAGGCAGAGCTAATTGGTTTTTATTTCTAAGGTTATGTGGTTGTAAATGTCTTTCTTTAGTTTGTATGAATAAGTTTTCATTATTTGTTGTTAAGGTTGAACGTCTCGCTTGTGGCGGGAAATATAATTTAGGACAGTTTTTTTCGTTTTTGAAGGTACACCAGGGAACTATTGTAAATGAGGATAATTCTTGACTTTATGTTTCATAGATATTTATTTATCTTTTATGCGAGTTCTAGACGAAGATACTTCACAAGCTAGGCTAAGATTTTATTTTTATTTGTTTTCTCCTTTTTCATGTATGGAAAAATAATTGCAAAATAATTTAATTGTATTTTTTATGAAATATTCGGTTTTGGACCAATATTTTACACAAAATATCAATTGAGACCCGTGACAGGCGGACAGACAGACAGACAGCAGAGTTTCTTAAGTTTTTCTTCAGAAATCTTTCTGAATTTAGTATGGTATGTTTGTGGTATTATTAGGCATCATCAATCTTAATATATAAAAGAAGAAGCGATTTTCTAAAGGACAACGCCCAGCCCAAACCACTGAAGCTAGAAACCTGAAATTTGGTAGCTGTACCTTTTACTACATAGTTTTCCGCTAAGAAGGGATTTTTGGAAATTCCACCTCTAAGGGGGTGAAAAGCGGGTTCGAAGTTTTTTGGTGTTTTTTGTAACTCTTTAACCAATAGCCCAATTTGTTTTAAATTTAATGAGCATAGTTTGTCCAAATACTTAATCAAGTCCAATTTGTTCACATTGCCCCTATTACCAAGACACAACAGCTAGTACTAATATGACTATTTAGGAGCCATAGCTCTGACAGAGCTGCTGCTGCATTGTCACGCCACGCATGACATGGCCGCAATAGATTAACGTAGAGCAGTCATCCGAACAGGCGGACCATGGTAAGTCTTGGGTTATACTAGGCAAAATCCGATACCTGTGACTTACGTTACTGTGACTTCAAAATATCTGTGACAAATACCAGTGACAAAATACTAGCTAGTATTTCTACCAATCACGTACAAATTCATTGTTTTACTGATTGAATAATATATTTATTGCAGCAATAGTACGTAACGAAAATTCCTCTTGAATTGTATGAGTATAACGTTATGTAACAAGTTTGTTACATTGCGATATACATTTCAAATTTCCAAGTATAAAATACTAGGTGTCTCATTCTGACTTAGTGATACTATCAAAGAGAGAATATAGAAGCGATATTATCTAGCTGAAGCGATTTATTGCGTAGGTACATAATAAAATAACAACGATATAATATCGTGCACTCGTGACACTGGCACTGCCTGTGAGACAGTCACCGATATATTTAGTTTCTGTCACTGTGAAATACCGCCAATTTTCTATACCTGTGACTTTTATCAGTGACGATAAATACGCCTCAAGCCTAACCGAAGGTCGATCCTCGGACCGCCAAACATTCTTAAATATACCTACATAACTTAAATCGTATTTTATTTAACTAGCCCTATATTCGTATGTTTTCAAACCACGTAGAATAGAATCTAACTTAGATTACTTATTAATGTAGGATATCGCGTTTTCTCGTCTCGGTCGGGGTACCCCTCCCGCTGCCCCCATCCGAGTTGGATTCGTCGGCTGACCTCTCTATCGAAATTGGATTTACCTAGTTGGACCATTTGGCCTAGGTAGACATAATGATTAACAACTTCGATAACATCGTTACCCACATAGACCGGTAAGGGTGCGACATAGGCATTACACATGATATTTGTCTTACCCATTTTAACACCCACTTGTCGGGAAACGGTGTTGAGGTCTCTGAGCATCCTGCTAAGGTCTTCCAGCAATTCTGCCATAGTGACTATATCGTCGGCAAACCGAAGGTGAGTGATGTAATCGCCATTGATATTGATGCCATATCCGTCCCAGTCCACAAGCTTAAAAATGTCCTCCAATGCAGAGGTGAACAGTTTCGGAGAAATGACGTCTCCCTGTCTCACCCCTTATCGCGTTTATTTACCTATTTTTCCCGACGTTTCAACAGGTTTACACTCTGTCGTGGTGGAATATTTAATAATAATGACTTCAGATTGCGTAAGTTTAAAAAGCTTTATTTTGTTATATTTTTGAGACTAAGGCCTTACCATCTGATGCAGTTTTACGATCAACAGATCTGTGGCGGAGACATAGCCAACCGGCATACAAACTCTTTTGAAACGAAAAAATAAAAAAAAATGTCATAAAGTGACAAGAAAGAAAAGTACCTGAAGAAAAGCTAACTGGTGAAAAACTAAAATAAATATAACAATTTCGTAGGCAGTTCGTAGGTTTGAAAGTCAATAAACGGCCAAATACTTTGCAAAAATCTTTCTCTTGCGATCGCTACCTACATTGGTGACCCCGACGTGCCAGTCGTCGACTACCTCGGACGACTCCTGCCGGAACCCGACGACTGAATTCCTGAACACGATTCTTCAACAAACCGTAAGTGAATGGAGAAGAGTACGGCAGGGATGTCGCAAGACAAGGAACCCACAAGCCCACCGTCCGACGTTTCTCGAGTCGGGGTTCGGCTTCCGCCGTTCTGGCCCTAAGAACCTGCCGTGTGGTTTGCGCAAATCGAAGGGAGTTTCGCACTCTCCGGCATAAGGGACGACGAGACAAAATACCATTACGTTAGTGCCCAACTAGAACACCGATACGCAGCAGAGTTAAAGAACATTTTAGTCAATCCGCCAGCAAGAGGCAAGTATGATTTGTTGAAAAGCGAACATATTAAGCGATTATCTGCGTCACGTGAAAAGGAACTTACCCAGCTATTGACACACGAAGAGTTAGGCGACAGGCGTCCGCCAGCATTCCTCCGTCACCTCCAGCATCTAGCAGGCCCGAGCATCCCCGATGACTTCATAAAGACGGTATGGACAAGTCGCTTACCTGGTATCATCCAGATTGTCGTTGCTTCCCAAGCTGAGTCATCACTGCGCGCGCTCGCAGACCTCGCTGACAAGATCCATGACCTCGTACCAGCAGCCCCGCAGATAGCATCTACAGACACAGCGCATAGTTCGTTGATCGAAAGGGTTTCCAAGGAAGTTGCCGAGCTTAGCCGCCAGGTGGCAGCACTCTCGACAGGATCCAGATCCCGTTCCCGAAGCAGAGGACGCGGTGAAAGTCGTGGCACACGATCAGCATCGAACTATAAGAAGTTCCCTACGTGCATATTCCACCACAGATACGGTGACCTGGCACGGAGATGCTTAAAACCCTGCGATTATAAAGAAGGGTCGGGAAAAGCCAGCGGCAGTCATTAGTAGCGACACATGTCTGCCCTGGTTCAAGTGGTCGCTTATTTATTACGGATAAACGAACGAAGACGCAGTTCCTCGTCGACACTGACAGCGATATCTGTGTTTTTCCTCAGTCCACCCTAAAACGACGGCGACCTCGAACGAAAGATCTCTTCGCAGCAAATGAAACCCCAAAAATGAATGGTGGGAGCCACTCGCTTTCTTCAGCCGAAAGTTGAGTCAAACGCAAAAGAAGTACTCACCATACGACCGAGAATTGCTCGCCATATATGACGCTATAAGGTACTTTCGACACCTCGTAGAAGCTAGACACTTTACAGTATTTACAGACCATAAGCCAATCTGCTTCGCGTTTCACGGCCACAAAGAGAAATGTTCGCCACGTCAGTTCCGACATTTTGACTACATCGCCCAATTTACCACGGATATTCAACACATTTCCGGAAAGGATAACGTCGTAGCTGATACTCTCTCTAGAATAGAGGAGATAGTCCTGCCTGTCGAACTGCAGAAAATGGCGCGATCACAAGAAACTGACCCAGAGCTTGAACAGCTATTGCTAGAAGGAACATCGCTCAAACTTGTCAAAGTAACCATACCAGGAACTTCACTGGAACTTTACTGCGACGACAGCATTCCGACACCTAGACCCTATGTACCGAAAGAGCACAGAAGGCAAGTCTTCGACAGCCTGCACTCACTTAGCCACCCTGGCGCTAACGTCTCAGCAAAAATTGTGGCCCAGCGCTATGTGTGGCCTGGCATCAACAAAGATTGTCGAGAGTGGACTAAGCTCTGTCACGCCTGCCAGCGTACGAAGGTCACACGGCATGTATCGCCACCGATTGGAACCTTCAAACTACCAAGCGGCAGATTCAACTAGGTGCATATAGACCTAATCGATGGTCCAATTAGGTCTATATGCACCTCCATCAGACGGATTCCGCTATTGTCTCACCGCTGTCGATAGATTCACTTGATGGCCCGAAGCAATTCCACTGCAGGATATAACGGCAGAAACAGTAGCAAAATGCTTCGCCTCAAACTGGATTGCGCGTTATGGTTGTCCTTTAGAAGTAGTCACGGATCGCGGTAAACAGTTTGAATCAGCGCTGATTAAGCAGCTCTTAGAACTTGCCGGCATCCAACGCAATAGGACCACAGCTTACCATCCTGCAAGCAATGGAATGGTTGAAAGAGTGCACACACAGCTCAAAGCGGCCATCATATGTCACGAAAACAAAAGATGGGCAGAAAGCTTACCTTTAGTACTCCTGGGAATGAGAAGCGCCTTCAAAGAGGACATCCAGTCGTCACCGGCTGAACTCCTCTATGGTGAATCCCTCAGACTGCCCGGAGAATTTCTGCAGCCAAGCAGAACCCTAAAAACAACCAGCGACCTTACAGAATTTGCAGCACGTTTGCGTTCCATCATGGACGACATCCGTCCACAGCCAGCGTCAAGACATAGCAGACGAAACATCTTCGTTTTCAAGGATCTATCTTCTGCTACTCATGTTTACGTCCGCGATGACACCGTGAGAGGAGCTCTTCAGCCAGCCTATACTGGACAATACGAAGTACCTACTGCAACGGGACGCCAAAGTCTACAAACTTCGAGTAAAAGGGAAGGAACAAACGGTAACAATAGAAAGACTCTAGCCAGCATATGTCCTTACCTCAAATACTTACGAGGAAATGCCACCAGAAAGGAATGTGACTCCTGCCTTCGCCACACCTGATGCAAATGTAAGAGTTACACGATCAGGGAGAAGGGTGAGATTCCCAGATTATTATCGCCCATCCTAGGATGGTCTCTGGGGGGAGTACTGTGGCGGAGACATAGCTAACTGGCATACAAATGGCATACTTGCGATCGCTACCTAAAGATCTATTTGGGGGGAAAAAGGGGGAGATACGGGTAAAAAAGCTATTATCATTATAAAATTGTACCAACAATGACCCAAAACTAAGTGTGTACCTTACTACCTACGAATAACTAAGTATTATTAGGGTAGAAAAAAGCTGGAAAAAAGCGAAAAATATTTGTATTCATTTGCAAAAAAATCCCCTTTTTACAGATTTATGCCGATGTATCTAATGATCACGATAACAAAGTGTATTGGTATTCATCAAGTGACAGAACAGTACGGAATAATAATAATAATCACTAAATTGTTCCTCTGACCTCATGAGAGAGTTGAGTAATGAAAGAGGTGAGAGTTGATTGTTTCTTATTTATAGAAGAGGAACTTCAGAAGGAAGGCTTCCTCTTTCTTTTTATGATTCTCTCTAAGGTCACTAATTTATTACAGGGTCAGATGTTATCAAACGAGTAAGACTTATGAGACTGTTTTCTGGTGTGATGATCTCGAAACCTTCTCTCTGTAATCTTTATTGCACATGTCACAAGTTTCGCTAGCGTCCCTAATCACTGTAGCCAGGTTCCGATAAGCCGGTAATCGCGCTGAGCACATTCTACTGCAGTCAACTGATTAGTATCACGAGTACTAAGCAGCTCTTCTCCTTTCAGTTTATCACTGGACTCTTCAAATACCTTGCTTGGACGTCCAGCAGCTTAAGGTGCAGTAGATGTCGATTGCTGTATAAGTATGTGACGCTAGCTAGGACACCTTAAACATCAAATATTTTGAGGTTTACTCATATTTTTTTGCTGAAAAGACATCGCCGCAGTTTTTGTGCCATATTTTACATAAATGGCAGTAAATCTACTGATTGTCTTTTTCAGGCTTCTCGAAGAATCTTCAATGATGCCGGAACTGTTAAATTTTTATAGATAAAAGGCAAACGATGCGATATTCCTATTTTCTTTGTCGAGTTTAACCCACTTCATAGACAGTTCTTATCTTGAACCGGTGAAGAAGAGATTTTGATAAAAAAAAAAATAGTTCCATAACTTTCCACTGGCCAAATTTTTGGGCTCTACCATATATATAAGTTGTAGACCTTTGGCACGCTTTGGCAAGTATTTCCGGGCCCAAAATACATAGAAAATTGCAAAAAAAATGGTTATATTGATATTAAAGCACAAAAAAATAAAACACTAGCTGTATTACATGTTGAATTGTTTTTAAATTAAGTAGTCAATACCTTTATCTACAAAATTAATGTCTAAGAATTTAAATCACTTTTAAAATCACTAATACAAGTATAAGCGTCTAAAGCAAAATCGCTTAAGAAGGCTACGAACCTCTCCCAAACAAAAACGGATTTGCCCATGCGTATTTGTTGTTGTTTCACGTAGAATGAAATCGTCGCCTGCCTGACTAAGTGACGTAACCAACATTTTGGCGTATTTGACTTTTTTATGTTGGTTTTTTCTACTTTTGAAGACGAACCGTTCTGTCTAATCGAAGCATCCGTATCTTCTTTCTGGGTCTAGCTGTACGTTGACGTATCTACAGTTCTTAAAAATTAAAATTATTCTAAACTCGTCGTAAGTACACTTACGACGAGCTAACTGCAGACTGTTGCAAACAATCTACAGATAGCTCAACTGGTCCATATCAATACCAGTCGGAAGCGTCCTCAAGACGCTGGCTGCATTGCCCCGCTGTATGGCAATGCTAATGCGCTGCGCCAGATACTCACCAGCTCTCGGGTCACGCGTCGCTTCGACCAGGGGCTCAGACAAATTTTTGAAAACCCGGAGAGCCTCGGCACCCCACGGACCTAGGGTCTCGACTCCAAGGGGAGCAAATGCGTAGGCTCTGTCGAGACCTGCATACTTGCGCCTCTTGAGATCCTCGGCCAAATCTGCCGCCGAACCAGCCCTCACGGATGTCCTTGAAAGATGGGAAGGCGCAAGTGTGTCGACACATGCAGCGTCCCACACAATAGGCCTCCCCAGCTCCCAAGGGACTAAAGTCATGCCGTCGGGCCTCTTACCATCGTCAGGCAACAGCCCATTCGGTTCGAGAATAGCTGGTACGTTAGCGGTGACAAAGGCCCGTCGGATGATGTCGTTAAGGCTGGCATGGCGAGATATCCGACCGGCAGCCCTAGTATACGATAATCCGTGATGACCAAGCTGTTCGACAACAGTATCGCACTGGCATTGATGAGGCGCGCAACACCTTGCACCCAACCGAAGACATGTTGCTATACGGAAAGTTAAGGGATCCAATAGAGTATTATATAAACGAGGTACTTGCAACCAATGTCCTGACTCCCATTTAGAAACGGCCAGGAGACGGGTACGATCTGCAGAGCTGGAGCACGTTTGTAACAAACAATTCCGTGTCAACTCACACAGAGGCCCGTCCCATTGCCGTTGGGACAAAAGAGATTTTGGGGGAGCAGCATCAGGGCAAGCACTATGCCAAGCCATTCGAGCCTCGTCTAAAAACGAAATTTTGAATGAAATTCCAGGTGAGACCAAAGACGACTTTAAAAATTTTTACACTAAAGAGTGCTGTAGACAGAAGACAAGAACGCTGGCAGGGCGACACTTGAAATTTTGCGGATACCTAAGCCTCCCAATTTGACAGGCAGGGAGGCCTGCGACCATGCCTTGTCATCGAAACAGATATTCAAAACCGATGATAAAATATTCTTTATTATGTTGTCTAAGCCTTCTAAGAGCTATCTGTGTTTCCACAGTTGACAACATCTCAAAGAAGGTACAAACAAGAAAAACCGAATAATTGTAAAATCCATATTGCTATTAATTTTGAGAAGTCTGTCCGAGGTTTTGTTGAAATTTTGAATTTTCCCATCTACAAATGACTGAAAAGACTCATCAAAAATTGGTGAACCAAGGAGGCGAAGTGAACATTTATCTACAACTGTAATGTTGGGAGCCAAACTATTGAATTTTATTATGATATTGTTTTTGTCTACACAAGAGTCCGAAATAAAAAGCTCGCACTTTGAAAAATTTAGGTCTAAACCTATTTGCCGAAATTCATCTGTGATGATTTTTAGATCATTAAAAACTGTGTCCGTCTGCCCCTTGTTCTTTTTTAATTTCTTTCTAGTTTAGACAATAGGACCGCCATGTAATAAATACAAAGGTTCTTACAATAAAGATGATTTAAAAAAAAAATCTTTGACGTTGAAAAGAAATATGTCCAATTTTCTGCACGCTGGAGTTAGTACTCTCAATGAGACACAACCAAAAATCTCAAAAGAAAAGTACGAAGATTTGATCTCGCTAACCACTGGTGATACGCCAATCATCAGATTGTCCGAGCACGTGAATTTTTGTAAATCTCTTCCACATCTTGAATGATGATTTACAAACCGATGTTCATTGATTGAATGATAGATATGTCAATGATTCTTGCATAGAAACATTAACGCAATAATACCCTATTTTTTGTCACTAGATAATAAATAACAATGATCCAGTTGTTATATTTAATTTAAATTAATATGTTCAAGTAAGACTGATTGCACAATTATTAAACAAACACCTAGTCTACGAACGTGTTACCTAATTATCATTATTATTTTTTAAAGCTTTTATTGTCTTAGACATAACTGTTTGTATGGGTATTTTGTTGATAAGAAGTTCATGTTAATATTCTATTCTTCCTACTATATAAAAATAGAAACTTATTAATTAAGTACCTACTGAAAGATTATCTTCGATGGATCTCATTTCGATTTATAATAAAAAAATGTTCCTTTAGTAATATTACTAAGTAAGTTATAACGTACCAAGTACGCCATTGTGATTTATTGTAACCTACCTTTAATTGTTCGATTAAACTGTAATTGATTTAAAATTAACGAATTTTAATCAAAAATACCCATACCTATCTGAAATTTGAAGCCGAAAATTTCAATATGAAGTTCTGACGAAGTGACGTATCTACATACTTTAAATTAATTTATTGAAGAAACCTATAATTAATATAATAGCCAAACCACGTTATCAGGAAGGCCTTATTTTGAAGTATATTGGTGTGCATTTTCATTTGAATCGATTCATAAATATGCGTTTTACAATCACAATTGCATGCAACTCTTAACAAAAAAGCTTATACTGTAAAATGACCATTATGTCAGTTACGTCAGTTAGTCAGATTAGCGACGAAATGGGGCGCGCTATGAGTGAGAAAGCGCGTCTAACCATCTAATACGAAGCTGTCATGTGGCTGTGTGCGTGTGATTATTTATAACTAGATGAAAACCCGGTTTCGCCCGGGTAAATTATTCCTAAATTTTTTTTATATCGTGTAAATGCTACTTCTGTAGTCATCGGTTCTCAACGAATGATATAGTAAGTACTTATCAAGAAGTTGAAGTTGAATAGCCCTCGGATCTCAGACGCAAGAAGTTTGTAAAAAAATATGCCTAATAGCCGGCTACACGCTAAACATTTGTGCATGCAGATTGCACATACACCGTTTACGCAAGCAAGATGGCCGGCCACACTCTCCATCTTGCTTGTGCAAGCCAGTGTTCGCAAGCAAGATGGAGCGTGTGCACAAATGTTTGGGCGTGTAGCCGGGCTATAAGACAATGGAGAACGGAATACAAACCCATGTCACCTGTGACACGTGATGACGTGACACTGACACATTGATGAAATTTGACATGTTTACTTCGCAACGCCATTAGAAAGCAAATTATTTGCATTTTTATATTAAAAATACTCGATAATCCGAATTTTCCGCATATAAGTTGTCGACTCGGATCGACTAACTTTTGACGCTCTTCAATTTGATGGGCATTTCGTTCGAGTCTACCGTAGACCTGGACGAAATTATTAATATAGATGTGGAATATATTTAAAAATTCGTGGAATCCGAGGTTCGTGGGTTTTACCTATGGGATTAGCAACAAATTTCCGTGAAATGCGAGATTGAATTTTGTCCAGCTAGCATGTTCTAGTCTAGACGAATCACTGGCATCGCCATTCGGTGTAATAGTGCTCACTGAGTACCTACTTATCTATTTATATTCATAATAAAAAGGAGATCAGGCCAGAGTCCTCACAATCTCGCGTTACTCGACGCAATCAAAATTTCTATTGACCTACTGGTTTATGTTTATTGCCCTGTGTCAGCGCTCTGCCGCCGCCGCGCCGCCGCGCCCCGCCACCGCCGTACCGCGCCGCGTCATCAGTGAGGCGAGGTGGGAGTGTGGGGGGGGGGCTCGACATCAGCTGTTGCGGGTGTGTGCGCGCGGCGCGCCCCCGCGGACGCACACAGCCACGCCCGCGCCGCCGCCAATCAGCTGATCGTAGTAGGTCGCTGTCACGCGGCCATGCGACCCGACACACTCACTACCTACATAGACTATGTGCGCTACACGACATCGCACGATACATCACCCACTCCATTCCACCGCTATCTATTATAAAGGGACAAAACGATGTGAACGGAAATCACGCGTAGGTACATAGGTATGTAGGTATTATACCTATCTTTTACGACGGCTGAGATCGCCTCTAGAAATAATAAATATCCATCGACGCAAAAAGTTATGGACCGCCTCGGCATTGGCATGCGTATTCGTAAAATAATCTAAGATCTTGAACGCTCTTTCCGGAGACATGAAAGAGTACCGCTCCTTATGTCCGTCTCCGTCGCACGCGTGCGGCGGCCGTGCGCGAGCGAGAGGCCGCGAGGAGCGCAGCGGGACCGCCTGTCAAGTTCCTCGCTTAAAATGGCCGATGCTTGCTTAGGTTCGTGATCGTGATCGCCTAGGGAGGGGGCCGATGTCGATAATATTATGTTTTATGACGGCGGGTGGTGGCGGCCATACATAAATAGGGTTTTCCTTTTACTAGAGATAACACTGTAGATAAATTATACCGCAATTCGGAAATCTAATCCAGTTGAGTATTATTCCAGTAAAGGCGACAGAAGCGGCATGCTCGGCGCAGTCCGAGGAAAGAGGCAATTACATCCGCCTGAGGTCGCGAAACGGCGCGCGACGTTATATGAGTTCATTATATTTTGCGATCGAATTAATGCGCGCCTATCTCCGGCTTCTGTGAGAGTCCCAGAGAGTACTAATACACTCCGCTCCTCTGAGGCGCAGTCCGACAGATGCGTCCATCCATATACAACTCTTACTCTACAACATGCAAGCATGTATTTGCTCAGAGTGAAAGCTTTAAGTGTCTTTATCGCCATGATAGTTGTGTAGGCTCACACATTGCATGCCACACGGTCAAGTATTTTATTGTCGGTGCCTGCTTGCAATGATTCAAGGCAAAATTAATGTTTATAATGAATAACCTATTTGTGCCACCTTTCAGACAATTTTAGAGACTGCTACATGTCTACATCTATAGGTATTTATAAAAGAGTAAACTGGGTGACTCATCAAGATATCTCTGAAACTATGATCCAAAAAAACAGGTCTGCTCTTCCGGAAGTGTCGCCATGTGACGTCACTGTCCAGTTGCCACTGTACTTCAACAATATGTAGAAATTGGGAAACAAATGAGACAAGGATCAATTGAAAAATCAATAAAAAATTACAATCGTCAATTATGTTTGTTAAATAAGTCAAAACAGCGTCAGTTAATTACAAGTCAATGTGTTAAATAATGGGTAAATACAAAACCACAAAGTTTTATCAAATTCATACAGGAGCTCGGGGAGTTACGATTGTACGCTACTGGTATCACCAGGAAACAGAGTGGTCTTCTCATTGGCAGAAGGCGTCGATGACGTAGCCTGGCGACACCCACGTGACCACCGTGTCTCGGAAGAGCATATCTACCTTGTTTTCTTATACCATGTTTGAAACTACAAGAGCTGCGAAGCTGAAGTTTTGCATGGAGGTTTGTTTTAGGACGTAGGCACCCGCTAAGAACGGATTTTTGGAAATTCGTATTCTAATGGAGTCAAAGAGCATTTTTATAATAACTTCATAACCGTAACTGTTGGCCCGTCAAAAGTAGCGTAAAAAGATGACGTAAAATAAACAGACACTTGATACAGGATTTTTTAAAATTCACACTTGAAGGTCAATGGTGTGGAGTCAAAATTAGGCGACTCACTGACATATCACGAAATCTCAGGAATCTCACGAGACTCAGCCTCGTAGCTTTTCTAAGCTATGAGGCTGAAATTTTGTAATTGGTTTACATGGAAACTATTTTACTATACACAAATGTGTATTATACAGTGAACGAATTTATTTTAGTGATAAAACCTGTTAAGGCCTGTAAAGGCGAGAGCTACACATAGCGGGTATCATCCTTGGTTGCACAATATGATACACCCGAAGATGATATCCGCCAGGTGAAGAGACTATTATATAGGAAAATAACAAAAAAAAACATGTTATTGTGGTGAATGGATGGACTGGGTAATAGGCTATAGGGGAGACTATGGACGCCTGCCATAACATACTCTCAATACTGTTACAAGCGGCAGACGGTGGCTTGCCGAATGCTGGATAGGTGCCTCACTAAGGGCCACTAAGGGGCGTCGAGAGGTGCGGCCCCGATTTCACCATCACGAAGACACGTGAGCTGGTTTCTTCGTTATTACGCCATTAGACACTTCCACCCCCGAGTCTACATCCTAAGATGCATCTCTCGCGACTCCACTCAGACCGGCCAATGAAGCAAGAGGTGGGGATCTGGTTCTCTTGGGATACCACTCCGCAAGCGGAGACGAGAACCAGGAACTTCCCCGGGAGCACTCGGTATACCCGTGGTGTCGCTACTCACCAACAGCTCGCCAATATTACTATTATTATTATTTATAACAGGACTAAATTATTATTGTAAACTTTTATTTTATATTCAGAACTCTGAATGTTGCAACGCCTAAGAAGTGATCCATCATCCTACGCACGAATTTATACCGAATGAGAGCTCTTGTAAGATCGAGCTCTCATAGGTTTTGTTTTGAACTACGAAATCGTACACCGCATTCTACCACAAACTTTGTTAGCCTCTTTGACTGTTCCAAAATAAGGAGATTGCAAAAAAAAAACATAAGTTTTCCATTTTTATTTTTTTATGGATAGTTCTTATAAATTTTGAGCTATTACATCTCGGAATTTCAAACCGTCGTCGTCGTCACGTCATAAGCATTACTCCAGCCAGAACCACTCGAGACAGAACCTGTTATTGGGTCTCTAAGAAATGAGAAGAATGAAAGCAAAACGGTCACGATGATATTGTTTGGGATTAGCTACTAGTATAGATGCTTATTACAAGCATCCTGAATTCCTGAGACAATATCGAAGTAATAAAAGCAACAATTAAGGGATTTAATTTAATAGTGTCTGCGAAGATAAAATATGCTTGGCTTTAATTCGATCCATCGTCGTGCCAGGGAATAATAGTGGTAATATGAAGAGGTTTAGTTTAGAGACGGGGAGGCAGGGGAAGCATCACGAGGCCGACGGCGGGCGGCGCGGCGCGGCAATCATCCACTAGTCTCGATGTTTATTCCGTATTTATTACGTGGATGCTAATTTAACGACGTCGTCGCTCGCTGTGATCTCGGATAATGGAGTCGGCACGGCACCGGCAGCATCCTGCCGCCAATGGCTGCCAGTGCTCGCCTCTCCTCGCCTTTATTCTGCGTGACCGAGTTCTCAGTAAAACTGCTGCGTGCACTTACATCTATCTCTTGCATCTTAATTAGAGCCACCACGGCACGGCTAATTGCCTTGCATTCGCACGAATGTAACGAATCATTATAATAGTCGTAAGTATTACTAGGATAGCCCATACATTTATATCTCATTTCCTGAATACGGTAAATGAGTTCTCTCATTTTTATTCTCAACGAACGCAGACGTTGTTTGTGTGCTCACAACGACGCATAGTGTGAAGAGAGGTCTTTCGACCATATAATTTTATTCAAAATTCAAATGAATAGCAACTTAGCAACGCTATGCTTTTGTTTTGTGATTATTTGAGGTGTCATTGAAATGAATACAATGGAAGAATGACTTGGCTGACTAGAAAGGCCAGGTTTTGTAAATTAACATATATTCTAACCCCCTTATTCATAATAGTCTGCTATCTTAAAGCATTGCTAATTCTCACTCTATCTTCTTCTATTGACGTAAGTCAGAGTGAGAAATAACACTGCATAGCAGCTGTTTTAAGTTAGCAGACCATTATGAATAAGGGGGGAGTGTAACTGGTGCATTGTGTGATGCGATAAGCCTCTCCAAACACACACCAAATTTTCATAAAATCATCTTGCAGTAGGGATGGGTAAAAAATATCGATATATCAAAATATGGATAATTTTTCAGAAATTAATCAATATAATTAATCGATATTTTTAAAAGCGACATATCGATTTTAGATATTTATTTCAGGGTATCAAAATTCATATTAAAATCGATATTCTTCTCTATTTCCGGTTAGTAGGACAGCTTATTCATTGATATCGATAAATGTGAACAAGGGGCAACACATTCCTACTTATTTAGCGTTGGTAGGTAGCAGTGATTGTCTTTGTTTGACTGTAAGTGTCAAAGTTGTGGTCGATATGTTAAAAAAGAAGGTCTTCCTTCCTTCTTCTTGGGGTCAAAGATTCTACTAGCCTACGTTCCGTAGCTTGGGGTTAGTTTCACTGATCTACTCGTATGGCCCGCTACACGCTCCGTTTTTCCTGCACAATGATGTGGCAAAAAATATCGATATATCGAAATATTGATAATTTTTACTATGCATATATCGATACTAATAATAAATATCGATACAATATATATCGATTAGTCTTGGGTTATACAAGGCAAAATCCGATACCTGTGACTTACGTTACTGTGATTTCAAAATATCTGTGATAAATACCTGTGACAAAATACTAGCTAGTATTTCTACCAATCACGTACAAATTAATTGTTTTACTGATTGAATAATATATTTATTCTATGTAGCGATGACTAAATAGCAGTAGCATGTTGATTAACCGAATAAATTTAAATGGTATTTTCTTCAACAACTTAGTTACATTACGGTATACATTTCAAATATCCACAAGTATAAAATACTAGGTGTGTCTCATTCTGACTTGTGATATTATCAAAGAGAGAATATAGAAGCGATATTATCTAGCTGAAGCTATTTATTGCGTAGGTACCTAATAAAATAACAACGATATAATATCGTGCACTCGTGACACTGGCACTGCCTGTGTGATAGTCACAGATATATTTAGTTTCTGTCACTGTGAAATATCACCAATTTTCTATATGTGACTTTTATCAGTGACGATAAATATGCCTCAAGCCTAATATCGATACATTTTTTCATTTGCCCATCCCTATCTTGCAGCCATTGGGTTTCCATATATTTAATAAATGATTTTCTATCTTTATCATCTGTTCCATAACGTGCATATACCTATGTATATAAACCCAGCTTTTATTATTTCTTGTTCAGGTAGCAGTGGTAAAACAGACGTGAGTTTAACCATAGGAGATTTTTTATTTTTTAAATATTTTATTAATAATAACTTTTGGTTCCGAGTGAAATTGCATATTTGTATTAAGCATCAGCCTGGACCTCACGACACAGGCTCGGCCTAGTGTGAGATCCATAGATAAAATCAAAGTCTCAAAGCCCTCAGCAATGATATTTTGTTAGTTTATATTAGGTCACAATCAAATTTATGTACCTATCCTAAAATAGACATACTCATAATGTTAACTATATAATCTGTAACTATACCTAACTACTAAGTGCCTCTTAAACTGTAACATTCTTTGCTGCAAATAAATATATTTTTATGTTATGTTATGGTTATCGCTATATAAATATATGATTACAGCGAAGCACTTTTTTCTTTGTTATTTAGGTACCTACTTGTGATAATTCAAGTACCTGTTATGAAAAAACAAAACCTAGTTTTGTAAATATTATTTGCATTCAATATTTAATCAGTAGAGTAATTTTCATCTAGGAAAAGAAATTGGTATGCCTCGTTGGGATTTTTTTCTCCCATTGAGTAACACTGTTACTCGTTACAACTTTGTTTTACAAAAAAAGAACCCAACGTGTTACAATGTAACTCGATGAGAAAAAACTCCCAACGAGTCACACTGTGACTGGTTGGGAACCCACGAACATATTCGTCTCAGATGTTCTATTAAATTTTTTTCTATTTTCATAACTAAGCGTATTTATTCTTTATATACATACTTATGTAATGATAAAACAGACAAGACTTGCCATAAACACATCGATTTAGTATCTATTTTCGTCATTCTGCATTATTTGAACTTTATCGAATTATATTTGAAGGAAACTACGAAAATACGTGAAAATTATTAATTTGCGAGGATTCCCTGAATCCTCAAACATAAGAACAGGTCGGTTGTAGGTATACCTATGTATTGCGCGTGAGCACCGAAGCTTAATTTAGCAATCCCTATATTTATAACTGTTTGTGTTTATAGTATAGAATTGGACTTGTCTAAGTGCTTATTTTATAAGCCTAAAGAAATTGATGAAAAAGTTATTGATTCTGATACAATTCATTTTATTTTAGTGTTACTACTATTAATACAGATTAAATTATGTTGCAACAGAATGTAACGAAAAAAGGTGTTTTGATCTCTCAAACTCATATAACTGGTTTAGGTATTTCTATGGTTGCAAATGTTTGTTTTACTACCTATTTAGTGTTTCGAAAACACACGGCCAGCACATGGCCTTCGCAGTCAGAAGCGGAAAGTATCCTCCTAGTCTCCCACGCTGAATGAGGCAGGTTTGTTTGTTGTCTTTCTCTTATCACTTAAAATTCTATATTGTTTTTATTTATATTAAACGAATATTCAATTCAGCGAAACACACACAATGATTATTTATATACTTTGTAATCATTATTTGTACAAAGTAAAAGTTATTCAGTCCGTACGTGTAATATCTACTTCACCTACATTATAATAGCATAGTAATGTCAACTCTACCTACTTCCAATAAGTACGTGATGTTTATTCTTCCGCATTAAGTTGTCGTGTTACCTTAAATCTAATTAATAAACAGTTGCGATCAAACAGCGTTAGAGTTATCATTCCATTTCCCCGGTAGCTCTAACGTTATTGGTTTTGAGAATGATGAAATACCTACCTACTATAATATTTGTTGGCTTTGTCATTATTTCTGTTGACTTATAATTAGATTCAAAACTATTTTCTGGTATTATCGGTTGATTAATTGTAAAATTTAATCCTGCTATGAAGTATGTAGGTAGGTAGCTTCCTTACCTATTAATAAAACATGTTTCACTAATATGTCAACCGTTTTACTTATCTCGTTTGTTTGAAACTATTACAAAGGAGTTCGTCGACAAGTTCAGTTATCTCAGTCTATCTGACTCTTGTAGATAGTTAGTAGGTACTACCACCTACTGCGGTATCTACACAAGTAAACCTGCTAGGTACCTACATAGTATAACAATCATATTTTCCTAAAATCCTGGCAATGTTTTATAATAATATGTAGGTAGTTTAAATATGACGAAACATATAGTTTAAGGCAGGTTTAAGGTTTATTTAGGTAGGTAGGTACCTATACAAAATATATTTTGATAAAACTAGAGTAGGTAAGGTACTTTATAAGTCTTACTGTTTTCCATAAAACTGAATGCACTACCTAGACAATGTTTTGATTTGTTTGTTCGAAACAGTCTGTGGTAGGTATGTAGGTAGGTACCTGGTTGAAAGGCACTCGGTTACAATAAGTACTTATAGGTATTCTAATACATAGTGTAATGTAATGGTTAGTAGGTAATAAGATCGTTTTGTTGTCACTTGTCTATCGGTGCGGAATGATTAGTGCTCAAATCAAAAAGGCTTCATACTTACGGCGGCGGCGGCGCGGCGAGGAGACTGAATGCAATCCAAACATAGGTATCACAGCTGGCAATCCTTCGAGGCACTGGGGCGAGGAGGCGACACACGCACAACACATCGATAGGTTTCTAAACGTGTTTCATCGACAGTTCCCCTCCCTAGTTGCGCCGCGTCCGTTGTCGGTCGGCGCACGGTCCCGCCCGCCTATCCTACCTATTGCACGTTAATATCGGAGAGAAATAAAACGATGCGCTATGGATTTTTGTAAAAAGATAGTTATATTTTTGGCATTGGACTATGACACAATATAATACTATGATATGCTAAGTAAGCGTTTTATAAAGACTTTCACATGCCGAATATTCGTTAATCAGACTATTCATCAGAGGACTCGTTATTATACATTATACTTTTAACAAACATAACCGCTTACAAAATGAGAGTTAGAGATACGGTCCTAGGTACCTACCTACTTACATGAGAGTACGGTCGGGCTCGGGGCTGCTCTAGAGCTCATCGCCTATTCAAAATCATAACTAATGCCTAAATTTTATCCGTAAATTATCTCACTTTCATTTTTTTTACTCTAGGTATAGGTACATATTTATTATAATACAATTTGAACATATAATTATCGATATGATAATATGTTATACAGAAAATACGCAACGAATCGACCGGACCGTAGAATAATAATTTAACGTAAAGCATCGGTTAATGCGATTGCGAATAAATATTTACGTTGGTGGGTACCTACTAGTGCGTTGCGTGCGCGCCGTGCCCCGTCGGCATCGCGTCCAGTTGGGCGCGGCGGCGGCGCGGGCGCAACGCAACGATAACACGCTCCACGGCGAACACAACTCATATCGTCCGGAACGACAACACATTATTAAAATTCATAAATGAACGTCTAAACAATATCAACGTACCTACATAGGTACTATTTGGTATTAGGTTCGGTCGGCAGCGAGGGGCCAGCGCCGCACACTTATCACTACAAGTCTAGTCCCCTAGCGGATCACGACGGTACATCACAGAGAGCGGCGGCGGCAGCGGCGCAGCACGCCCGCTACATATAGATGGGCAGCTGCTGCAGCGCGCGCTTGTAGTGCACAGCGGGCGGCAGCGCGCGTGCGATATCACAGTCCAGCGCCTCCGGCAGGTAGGGGTGAGGCTTGAGGCGCGAGCGCAGCGCCTTGCCGCCGCCAGCGTCCGGCGCGTACGATTCGAACCGGTAACAGGCCAGCGCGCGCGCCGGCAGCTCTTGCCGCGCGTGCTGCGCCGGCTGCGGCTGTGGCGCGGGCGCCGGCGGGGCGGGCGCGGCGCGGCAGCAGCGTCGCGACGGCCGCGGAGCCCGCGCGCGCACCGCCGGCGTCACGGCGGCCGCCGCGGCCACGTCCCCTCGCGGCAGGTTGTTCACGAAGGGGACTCGCCGCAGGCTCTCGAGCCTCCGAAAGTGCGAGGGGTGGATCATCAGCAGCGGTTCGATCTTGACGCCCTGCGGAGGCTTGGCACAGTCGGGAAGCTCGTATTCGATACTGCAGTCTACGTGTAAAGGCACCGAGTAGTCCTTGGGGGCGAGCGAGGTGGGCCGCGCGTCCCGCCGGAAACGGTCGGCGGCGGAGTAGTCGCTCTCGGGCCGGGCGTAGCCCGTCATGTCGCGCGGCGACTCACGGCATGTGCACCGCGAGCGCCGTCAGCTGATCGCGGGAGAGAGCGACGCGGGAAGTGCGCACGAGCTGGCAGCCGACGCGAAACTAAGCCACGGCGGAGCGCCCCGCGCCTGCGTACGTGTGCCTTCCGCGCTCCCCGCCCCGCTAACCATCCGTCTCCGTCCCGCCCGGCAGCCCCCCCGCTGCGCGCGCCTCGTGTTGCGTGTTGTTTTCGCTGGGTGGGATCGAGGCGAGAGAGATTCCCTGGCTGGCAGGCACGGTGACGTCGTCGTCGAACTAAGAATGAGACAAAGCTCTACCATGTTGTGTAGCGTTGCGCTGGCGCGATGCGATGCGATGGGCAAGGTGTCTGCGCGCGGGTGCAGGCGGGGGCGGGGGCCGGGGGCGACCAGCTGACGCCGCCGCCCCGCCGCCGCCGCGCCGGATCGATGCTGATGGCGTCGGCTGGAGCGGGCGCCGCGAGCTGCGCATAGATGCACCGCGCAGGCGCGGCAGCGCCAGGCGATCTTTTGTCAATGTCAAACAGTTGATTACGAGAAAACTTCATTATAATTTTATTGTACTTTCAGTGCTAATAGGTATTGTCTCTTCTTCATTAAATATGACAGTTGTGGCCCTTAAGAATATTCACGACTCTACAGAAACCTAATTTGATTTTTGATTTGATTAGGAATAAGTTTTCTATTGGCATTGACAAGCTATCTTTCAAAACTGTTGTGATGGAATTTGGAATCATCGAGATGGTGCGTAGTACATAGGTATACCTAGGCTGCCGTCGACACGCGCCGACGACGACGGTTACCATTGGCGCGTCGACGACGACGGCTACAGTTCCCTCTGCCGTTGGCACTTTGCCGCTCGTGTATATGAGCACTTACCTTTATGATATGGACGCAATAGGTATGTATAGGTAGATACCTACTTACCTACTATATTTTATTATCTAAGAATATGAGGTGGACGACTGCCTCTAAAAGTGTTTCGGATGTGTCATGAAATGTAACTACGAGTAGGTACCCAAACCGACATGCAATAAGCGAAAGTAAATGTATTACTGTTTTTTTATTTTTTGTTTTGTAAAATTTTCTAATGTATGTAGGTAGGACATAAGTTTTAAGTTGTTTTATGTGCCTTCTGCCAGTTTAAAAACGTTTAATTAAATAGGTAGGAGCACAGATTAATACACGGTAGGAGTCAGAAAAGCTGGTGCGGCGCAATGCATGCGCGACTCGATGCTGCACCGCGCCGTGCCTCGCCGCGCCGAGCCACGCCGCTGCCGCCGCCACCCCGCTCGGTTCAGGCACACACGCTGTGGTGCATGCAATACCTACGACAACTCTGTTTATTCAGGACTTGGTTGGCTTACAGCGTTAATCTTGTGTTTGCTTTGAACAAAGGAACGAAGTAAGTTTCAGATAAGCATTCAAAGTGATTGTTAGTAAGGTAGGTGTAGGTAGGTACCTGTACATGGGGCTGTACCTCATTACTTGTGCTATTATGTCATCCACTGTAGAGGTACGGTGATAAATGACTTTAACACGTAGGGACTTAGGTACATATTACGAGTGGCTTCCGTGCTCTAACAGAGATGCACAATTGGTTCGACCATGTGTAATGAATCCGTGGTCCAGTCTCGTTGGTGTTCGGGTCGGTTCGTCTTCCGGCTTGTTGGCTCTCGCAAACTGTTTAGTCGAGATACCTACCTAGTTGCCGACAGGTTAGAGGACAAGATTTGTTGTCAAAAAAGAGGAATGAACGACTTCCATCTCCGACGGGGTTGTTAAAAGTTCAGAATCAGAATCAATAACTTTATTTCTTTAGGCTTACAAAATAAGTACTTAGACAAAAATTGTATACTATAAACATAGTTATTATTATCAAATAAGAAATAAGGTGTTATTGATATTCTCTTCACTTCAATTTTTTGTCCACTAGTGGAAGAAGTGAAAAAGAAACCACTAGCACATTATAATATCACTTAAGTGTCTAATACATGTTTTCTAAATCTAAATTTAATACGATTTAGTTACATGTCAAAAATTTCCATAAAGCTAAACAGAACATACCTATATACCTAACCTACTACATTGGCTGTTGTATAGGTGTAATACTTCGAATAGGGCGAATTACCTTTTACAGCAGCACTATGAATTTATTAGAATAATATTATTTACTTGTATGACTATAACGATGCCTATTTACAGCGGATCTACATATGTATGTATTAATTAACCTTTCATCAGTAATAAAAATAACCTAAAATACCTACCTAGGTAGGTACTATGTAACCTGGGAATAATAAACGTCACCAACATCAAAACTGCGATTATGTCGTATCACGCACGCGTACATAGGATCGGCACTTCATTATGGGTTAGTAATGTGGGGAAATAGTACGGACAAAAACAGAGCATTTTTAGCGCATAAAAAATGCATCAGAGCATTATGTGGAATCCCGCCTGATCAATCTTGTAAACCGTTTTTTAAGGATCTAGGTTTGTTGCCTCTACCATCGCTTTATGTTTATGAAATTTCAAATTTTGTAAGAAATCGTCGATATTTGTTCCACAACGCATCTGAAAAAAATCCTTTGTAAGAAATCATCGATATTTGTTCCACAACGCATCTGACAAAAATTCTAGGCAATGTAGAGACCCGAATAGGCTTATTCTAAAAGAAACATCAAAATCAGCGAGACATCAAAATAGCTGCTTGACTATGTGTGTAAAAAATTACCTATAATAAGGTACTTTCCCAGGTTACATAGTACCTACCTAGGTAGGTACTATGTAACCTGGGAATAATAATCATAATCATACATTTATTGCATAAAACATGGTATACATGGTGTTTAATATTTAGTAATGAGCTCATGTTTCACTATTCGGGTAGCATGCAATTACATAGTTAACTTATGTCTAATAAATGTCTAACTCATGACTTATAATTAATAAATTCATTAATGTCATATAAATTACATTCATTGAGCCAGTCAAACAATTTACTTTTAAATAAATAATCATTCAGTAATTTGAATTCATTAGGTACCTTATTATAGGTAATTTTTTACACACATAGTCAAGCAGCTATTTTGATGTCTCGCTGATTTTGATGTTTCTTTTAGAATAAGCCTATTCGGGTCTCTACATTGCCTAGGATTTTTGTCAGATGCGTTGTGGAACAAATATCGATGATTTCTTACAAAGGATTTTTGTCAGATGCGTTGTGGAACAAATATCGATGATTTCTTACAAAATTTGAAATTTCATAAACATAAAGCGATGGTAGAGGCAACAAACCTAGATCCTTAAAAAACGGTTTACAAGATTGATCAGGCGGGATTCCACATAATGCTCTGATGCATTTTTTTTGCGCTAAAAATGCTCTGTTTTTGTCCGTACTATTTCCCCACATTACTAACCGATAATGAAGTGCCGATCCTATGTACGCGTGCGTGATACGACATAATCGCAGTTTCGATGTTGGTGACGTTTTTTATTTGTCCTAAAGAATATACAAATTTGTTTATTTTTTTACTAACTAAGTCTGCCTGAGATTTCCAGTTCATATGTTCGTCAATTATTACGCCTAAAAACTTTATTTGCGAGACTTCGTCTATTTTTGATATATTAAGATTAAAATTATATTGTACATGTTTCGATTTATTAAATTGAATATATTTTGATTTGCTGAGATTTATTTTTAGGTTATTTATGTCAAGCCATTCTAAAATGTCATCAATCGTACTATTTATGTCAGCTTCATGGTCATTAATACTAGTAATTTTTTTATCGGAAGTCATAATCACAGAAATATCGTCAGCAAACAATATACACTTATGGTTTGTCACATCAATTATTTCATTAATATATAAAAGAAACAGGATAGGACCTAAAATGCTACCCTGCGGTACGCCAGATTTGTTGCATTGGTTGTCAGATTTGAATGTCAATAATTCATTGTTTTCAGTCATTTTATTTATAACGACACATTGTTTTCGGTTGGCTAGGCTATGAGGCCAACCATTGTAGAGGCGGGCCTCTGATGCCAATGTTGTCAAGTTTATTTAGAAGTAAATCATGTAAAACTTAGTCAAAAGCCTTGGATAAGTCAAAAAATTGTCCTGTAGTTAAGTGGCCAGTGTTAAGGCTAGTTAAGACAGTTTTCACTATGGTGAGAATGGCTAAAGAGGTCGATTTTTTCTTTTGAAAGCCAAATTATTCGCTTCTAATGATATTATATTTATTACAACAATCTAAGAGTCTCTTATACATACACTTCTCAATTATTTTCGAGAAGATTGGAATAAGAGTTATCGGGCGATAGTTCCCGACATCTGTCTTTTCGCCTTTCTTAAAGAGAGGCTTAACTAATGACAATTTTAAGGCGTCTGGAAAAATACCGGTCGAGAACTATAAATTAATTAGGTGCGTCAATATAGCTACTATTTCCGCAATGGATTCTTTAATTAGCTTTGTGTTTACACCATCATACCCTTCTGATTTACTGTCATTCAAAGACAAAATTACCTTTTTGACTTCACTCTCAGACATAGGTATGAGAAACATTGAGTTTAATTTAGTTTTTGTATTAATAATTGTATTTGATTGAGAAGATGTCACGTTATTTGTCAGGTTAATATAATAATTGTTGAAAGTATTAGCAATGTCAGTAGGATCAGAAATATTAATGTCATTTAGTAAAATTGTATTAAAATGTTCTTCGTATTTATTATTAATTGTAGTTTCTCGTCCACGTTCCTCTACATTTATTTTTACTATTTATTATGTATTTTATGTTTGAATTCTTTTTCGATTTCTTTATACATCATCGTTTGAAAATTTTCGAGTAAGACCTGTATTTTTTTTTATTTATAATAGATTTTATATAAAGCTCGATTACCACTCACTGATTGACATAATTGTTCTCCTTGATGGTGAATGGGGAGGTATGGTTTTTTTTACGCAAACGTATAGAGGTGGTCTGGGGGACCTCAGGAAAATTCCGACTTTTAGAGATTCCCCCCCGCTCGCAAGGGGAGCCATATCGAATAAAAAAAGTTGTGGGGCTGTATAGAGAATGTCAAATAGTTTTGAATGCAAAAAAAAGTTTGCCCCCTTGCCCCCAAAATAGCCCCCCCCTTTTTAGGTTGCTCCCAGATGCCGTCGTCGTCGTAGGGGGGTTTCAATTGCGGGATCGTCTAGTGAATTCCTTCTCAAATGGGGAAAAAAATTACCCCCCCTTCGCCCCTCAAAAAAATCCCCCCTTTTTGTATCTCCCAAGTGGGGGGACTTGACATAATTTTTTTTTTGCGTCACGTAGAGGATAAAAAACCATTTTGAAAACATAAAAAAATTTGGCCCCCCGCCCCCTCTCTAGACCCCCCTTTTTATAAAAAAAAACCCCTTCTTCCCCCCTTCGAAATAGATATATTTCAAAATTTTATTTCGTTAAGATTTTAAAAGATCGTATATTTTGCGTACGATTTCGACTACATGATCGTACCGTATCAGGGCCAAAAAGGTCGTATAAATACGATTTAAATCGTACGTTTGGCAACGCTACGCGGGGGGTGACTAACGAGTCAAAGATGCGATTTCACCGTCATAGATGCGACATTTTGTTAATATTCTGCCTATTTAATTGGGTACCAATACCTACGGGAACATAGTAAAATAATATTGAAATAGGAAACTAGACCACTGAGTTGTTATTACTAGACATAATTTATATAACACTAGATGCACTCCGCGGCTTTGCCCGCGTCAAAATAGATTTGCCGTGGAGAAAAATATCAGATTCAGATGTTTATTATATATAAGGCATCCCTATTGACGATGTTTCTGGATTTATTACAGGTGATAGATATGTCACTACCCCCCCCCTCTCCCTCCTTGTGATATTTCGTGATATTTGTCGAACCCCATCTCCCCTTTCGAGCCTTACGTCATTAATGAACGACCCCTTATCTGTAACCAATTTCAATAATTATTTTTCATTTTAATTGTTTTACCTTTTTCATTAAAGTACCATAGTCAGTTCTTTTATAAATTTGTATAAGATTATTCTTTTCCGCTATATAAAGAAACGTCAGCTAATACGCATTTCGACCAATGTCTACAGATTCCTACACTTGGTACCTACACACACACACACACATTGTCACATCTTAACTTTTAATCTATGACGAATGACGCAACCTGGCGGTGTCCGCTAAATATTTTGCTTGAAATATGTTTGAAAATTTTTATCTCGTTATTTTCCGATGGAAAGTTAGTCTTTTGCACTTAGACATATTACTAGAATTATTAGTGCAATATCATAACACACACGAGGGCATATTTAATGAGTATTCACGTTTTTTCGCTGTAAAACAAACAAGAGTTAGGCGTTAAAGAACTAGTAAGCAACTGAGTGAAGTGAGGACGGCTGTGCTCACTTGAACAGATCCACAGATTAGGTAGTGGTGACGCCTCTATTACGTAGTAATTATTATCTCGATGATAATATCCCAAATTACGCTAGAGTCCGTAAGGAAGTACCAAAAAATTTCGTCTAGTTTGGCATTTGTCTCCGTGGCGCAGTTGGTTAGCGCAGTCCCGTTTTCAGGGGAAGGTCGTGGGTTCAAGTCCCGCCGGAGTCGTACATTTTTGGGTTACTATTTAATTTATTATAACATATGAATGTATTACATATGAAGGAAATACTAAAAGGCCCATTACCTTTAAGGTTAAAGAAGCAAGTATTCGACTCTTGTCTACTTCCAACGCTTACTTACGGCAGCCAGACATGGACCCATACGCGAGAGGCAAAGCACAAGATAGCAAAATGTCAGAGAGCAATTGAAAGGAATATAAGAAATGAAAATAAGGTAGAAAGACAAAGTACGGCATAAAGAAACCAGATCTAGAACTAAATTTATAGACGCTCTACAACACGCACTTAAAATGAAGTGGGGATGGGCCGGACACGTAGCCAGAATGCCAAAAGAAAGGTGGGCCACATTAGCCACCTCATGGAAAGGCCCCAAGGGCAAAAGAAGAATTGGTAGACCCCTAGGAAGATGGTCAGACGAAATCAGAAATATCTGAAAACACAAAATTGGACAAGCGTCGCAGAAGACTGAAAACACTGGACAGAACTGGAGGAGGCTTTACCCGAGAGGGGTCCTAACTACTTACAAAATATCAATATTTAATTCAATCGATATAATGATCACCAATCTCAATATTATGCAGCAAATTTTTATAATAAATGTATCTACTGACATGAATTCTATTATAATTGACATACATTTTAAATGAATACAAGCATGATTGATTAATGTTATTTAAGGAATAAAAGTAATTTTTATTTTATTTATTTATTTATATTTAATTTATTATAATGATTTATTTTCTGTATTCTTTTTAATTTGATTTCGTTTAATTTTTAATAATATTTATTTCAAAACTAGCTTTTTACCAGTAGCGGTGTTGGGCAAAGTGACCTTAAACTGTGGTTGAGCACTGCAGGTGCAGTGCAGTGCAGTGGCGGAGCAGCGTCGGTTAATATGGTACCCGGGCGAGATGCTTTTCTACTAAGCACACCAGAAAAAAATTCAAACAAAAATTCTAACCAGAAGTAACGGCGAGCGCAGCGCGCCGCGTACTTTTGAGACTTTTTCGGATGTTTGGTAAAAATGTAAGCAAAAGTGTGGTAAAAGAAATGATAGAAGGCCCCGAACATTTTAAAGAAACTGGTCTCCGATGTTAAATAGCGGCGAGCGGAGCGATCTGCGTCAATTTAGGAATAGGTATGGTTGGATTAACAGCTGGAAATAAATAAAAATGTCAAGTGCGGGTTGGGCTCGCGCACCGAGGCTTTCGTGAATCTATGGCCTTGTTACTTTACAAAATTTCATGATTCTAGCTAGGTCAACGTGATGTAGGTACCCTATAAATTTTGCTGGCTTACAAAAAGCAAAAAATTTATATGACAGGCTGCGAGGGGCAGCGCATGGCCCACGGGCCACTGGGCCATGGCGTGGCCTAAAGGTAAACACGCCACTGGCCCTGTCCCTCGCTGCTGATCCTACTCCGCTCTGAGACGCTATACACTTATCTTTAGGGGCATACTTTTTACAAGTCACACGCACGTAGTAGATGACGTAGTAGAGCGCTAGCGCGCGGATTGCGCGACATTCCCACAGCTCGCAACATGTCGCACACACTACAGCATGTGTGTGTATATGTATACCTACCTACATACATATGTACATTCAGACAGTCTGTATGTACGTACAGTCAGACAGCACTTCCATCGTGGGAATGCAAACAATGAATCTGCTGACAAACACCGAATATAATCGCATTCCAAAAAACGGCCAACATCCGCGTTCGATCCGCTTCGCGCACAATGCACCAAGCATTACACCTTTCCAATTCCTAACAGATCGAATTCAACTGTATCAACGTTCGAATTGGTTGAGTGCGGCTCTTCTACACAGGTACCTATGTACATGTACAAGTACTTATGTATTATATCTGGAGTAGCGGACAGGCTCGTGCCGCGCCGGCCGCCGCGGCGGCCGGCGCGGCACGCCGCTCTCATGGACGGATGGGCGGATGGGCGCCCATATGTTTATTGTCTTCGACATATTACTACTATTTCCAACTGTAAACTATACGCACATCATTGCTATAGCCCAAACAACACTCAATGCTTATGTCCCGTAATTAAAAGTGCTAATGGAATAAAATACTTAGGTATCATACTAGATGATAATCTGTCGTTTAAACCCCATATAAAAACCTTATGTGGTAGAGTGCCAAAGATAATATTTATCTTTAAAAAGTTCCGCCATATTGCAGATCATAATATAATTAGTTTATTTTGCCCTGTGTCAATCAATATTCTGATTCTGATTAACTAATTGCATTACCACATGGGGTGGATCGGGAAAAACATTGTTACTAACAGTAGAAAGAGCACAAAGAGCAATACTTAAAGTGGCAACTTTTCGGCCTTTCATATTTCCCACTAATATTTTATATGAGTCCTGGGATGTGTTAACAGTCCGGCAACTATTCATAATGCACACAGTACTAAGTCAGCACGCAGAGCTTCCCTACAGCACTGAATTTACAAATAAGAGACGGAATGATAAAGTTTGCCCTAAACCTTCAACCCTAAAATTTGCCTTTACGAAGAAATTTTATCTATTTCTTGGTCCCTTCCTATACAACAGACTAAATTCAATGTCTAATTTTTACGCGCGTAACTATAATGATTGTAAAAAATGCATCAAACTTAAACTTCAAAGTCTATCCTACGATGAAACAGAGAAGCTATCAGATATTGTCAAGTAAATTATATTTTTATACATTAAGTTAATCTAGTTAAGATAGTGATTAATTTAGCTATACTCAATATAAGTTAAGTTCTTATTAATACTACGAACCGTTTGTAAAATAAACAACATTGTTATACTAAAATATGCCTTTATCGTAATATTAAAAGATTATTTAGTTAATAATTAGCACTCATGTCGCCTGAAACACAGGATTACCTAGTTCAAGCAAAATTGTTACACTTAGCAATATATATATATATATATATATAATAAGTGCACTCACGTTTTTTCTATGTAGGAGTTTCTTTGAATAAATTTTATTTATTATATTCAAATACTTTCCGGTTCCTGGCAACCCTATTAAATGAGTGTTTCCCTGGCAATATTCCGAGCTGCCAATGGATAGCTATCAGGTACAACAGCTACGCAGGTTGCATTGCATGCAGTTCACGCTGAGTAATTGGATTGCCAGTAGGTAATCCAATGACTCTACGTGAACTGCAGTAGTTCTGTAATGAACACGAACTGCAGATTCTGTCATGAACACGTTTGCGAAGACCAGGCCAGGTCTTCATTATTAAACTTTTATGTAAACCCACAACGCACGATGTAGGTATTATTATTAGATACCGATCTCTATCAATCATCTGATTCAGATTCAATAACTTTATATCTTTAGGCTTACAAAATAAGCACTCGGACAAGCCAAATTTTAATAAATTTCGTTTTATTTTTGTCAATTTTAAATAAGATTCCTTAGTACTCTTTGTTATCCTTTTAGTCCTAAGTTATTACGAATAAATTTTTATGGGAAGGAGTTTCGCAAAACAATTTTAAAGTAAAAAATGCTGCTTACTTCCTTTTTTTTTTCAATTTCCTCGGCAGAGTTTACCTACCTATTAAAGTTGACCCTTTGTCAGTCGCATGAAACGTCGTCGTCGTCAGGCCCTTTGTGATACCGTCCAACTGTATATAGAATAGGTCAGGGGTTCCCAGACTTGTTCAGTTCACGGCCAGCGCACTTACAGGTTTCATATTTTGTCTCGGCGCCCAGTAAGTAGTCGTTAGTACTCGAAAGAAAGTATAGGAATACTAGGTAGATACTGTAGATAGGCTCAAAAATTAACATTCGCAATATAAAGCTGAGTTTTTATATTTTCAAGAAATATTTATAATCAAAAAAAATAAGATATAAAATACAAATGACAACTTAATCAATGTGTGTGTTTGATGACACATTTTTTTAAAGCGCGGGATAAGGTATGATTAGAACCGCTACTCTCTGATTTCTTGTTCCACATTTATCTTTGACCGATATTTGCTTTTTATTACAGCTACAGCTGAAAATCCGGCCTCACATAAATAAGATGTTGCAAAGGTTGCAAGGAAGATGTTGTAAATGCTTTTGAACTTAAAGTTGGGTATTAATTTTGTACCGATATCCAAAATTCCGCCACATCAGAACATTTGAATCTTGTATTTAGGCGGCTGTGGCTAGAGAGTTCAATAAGACTCTCTTCTTGCGAACGGAATTCTGGTGGAGCTTGTGCATGAAAATGGTCTTGGACTCAGATTAAAACTAGGTACCTATTCCAGGGGCTCCCAAACTGTGCGCCGCCGTAGATAAGGGGGATAGAGGGGTGCCGCGTTGCCGCCGTGAGGGCCACGGCCAATGTCTCTGATCACGGAACACCTTTCGAAGCTCTCAGGATGGTTTTCGAAATACTTTGCCAAAGACGATGTCGAAAAATATGGGTGGAGCATATTTTCGAACATCGTCTTTGGCACCTATTATTAGTTTTTATTAGTACGGGACTCACTTTTCACTCAAGGCACTCTAAGTAGTTATGACGTATTTATTTACAAAGAAAATTATCTTTTCATAAGTAATAATATAAAATGAGATTGTGCTCACTCATCTAATTTACATAAGTTTGATGCAGATACCCAACTAACCTATGTAGGTGCTTACATTACTTTTATTTAAAATTGATATTTATCTAGGTAGGTACTTTACTTTTTTAAGTACAGTACCTAAATTATTTACTTACTGTAGGTAGGTAAATGTTATACTTTGTCATAGATACCTCATATTTGTTTGATACGAATGTCAATCAAATTGTGAACTCTGAAATGTGCTGTAGGTACAAAACAATTTTAATTAAAATTGCTATAATTAAACAAAAAGCTATTATTAAACTTACCTATTGAGACTTTCAGGACCAAAAAATAAATTTAGCTAAATAGGTCGCCTCGTCTCTGGGAAACCGTGTTTTCAGAGTTTTCCAGAGAGAACTAACCCAGGCGCTATCTAGTTATGTACCGAGAGTACCTAGTAGGTATGATAGGTTCGGTGGCTAAGTAGATTGATACTAGATAGATAAGTAGGTACCTAATTTCTAAAAGAATACTGGTTTGGACAAAGAGACATAAACCTACATGACTTTTGTAAGGTATAATAAGGAATAAAAGAGCGGAAAAGTAATTTGGCGCAAATCGTAAACCATTTTCTATTAACCTTATGAAAAAGCTAACTGCGGCTCATTGGTTCTTTGGGAGCATTTGGAAAATTAAAAGATTTTGGGCCAAAAATCAACATTTTCTCAAATGCTCCCAAAATATCATTCATGCGACTGACAAAGGGTCAACTTTAATAGGTAGGTAGGGAATCTGCTACGTTGGTTTTCGCCGTACATCTGCAATAGGTCCCAGGCTGTTGTTGCCAATAATTATATGTCTAGCTGGGTTCTTATTCCCAGCGGTGTCCCCCAAGGATCGCTCCTGGGACCCTTGCTCTTCCTGATATTTATTAATGACATCTCTTCCTGCTTTGTCAATAGTCACCTACTTTCATTCGCCGATGATATGAAGATTTTTAAGATTATTGACTCGCCTCTGGATGCCCTTGACTTGCAGGCTGATTTAAATCGACTTGACACGTACTGTGCTAGTAATAAACTGGATCTCAATCCATCCAAGTGTTCAACTATTACATTTACTCGCAAAAAATCTGTAATCAAATCGGTTTATCTCTTAAAAAATCAGAGTCTGCAGGATTGCGCGGTTATTGGTGATCTGGGCGTGCTACACGATTCCAAACTTCTCTTTGAATCTCATATCGACTCTATCATTGCTAAAGCGTCCAAAGCTTTAGGGTTTGTAATGAGAAGCTCCGCTAGTTTTAGTCGATGTAAAACATATAAAATTTTATTTTGCACTTACGTGCGCAGCATACTCGAATATGCTTCCCAAATCTGGAATCCACGTTACGATACCTATACCAACAGAATCGAGCGCATACAAACCAAATTCATAAAATTTATTTGCTTTCGACTCAAGGTTCCGTATAATTCTGCTAGTTATGTTGACCTTTGTCGGAAGTTCCACCTCCTTCCGCTCAGTAAAAGGCGCGAAATTGGTGACCTGCTTTTCTTGCTCAAAATTACTAATAATCATATTGATTGCCCTGATCTTCTTAGTAAAATAACACTTAATGTTCCCCGTAAAAGAATAAGATTTAACGAGATCATTCATATACCAATAGTTAGAACAAATTATCGCCAAAACTCTTATTTATGGCGAGTTGGTGACCAATTTAATAAACTGTCCAAGCAAATTGATTTAGACCTCTTCTGCTCCAATGTCAATTCCGTGAGGCAACGGCTCAGCTCTGACTTTTTCTCTTCCTCCAGTGAGGACGATGATGTTTCGGCATGAGAACAGTGCGGATTACTTTTTTGGTTTTCATTCTTGTTTTTGTCTTTAGCTTACAATTATATGTTAACATCTGTATCTTTCAGTTTTGCATGTATTCATCATCACTACGGTGATGATGATGATGAAGTTCATTATTTGTATCTCTCATTAATTCTATTAAGTATGTATATTGTACCTTTAAACTGATGTTTTTAGTTTTTTTTAAGGTTTTTAGTTTATTCAGCTTGTTCACACTTTTTATGTAACTATTATTATTTTTAACCGTGAAAACCTCTTAATAGCCTTCTGCTTCGACTTCTTTTATGTAATTTGTATGTGTGTGCTGCTGGTTTTCCTATCAATAAATAAATAAATAAATAAATAAAATACAATTAAATCTTATTTTGGTTTATTATGGGTTAATATAAAATAGATCTCGATTTTCCCCAAATTACCTTTCCGTTATGTAGATTTATTATTGGTAAACCGCAGTTGGAATTAAAATCTAAAACAAATTGAATCTCGCGCCAACCCGTGACGAGCACACTTAATGTCATTGTCAACTAATAAAATCGATATTGTGTTTCAGTTAGTTAGCCGATACTTTTAGCATAAAATAATGTACGCACGTCTGTCACTGTTTTATGAACACGTTCAGGGTAAAATACTTATACAAGGAAATTGATCTAAGTTTCCATGGAAATAAAATTCATAATCGTATTTGTTTGTAAAGATGTCGGAAATTCCTCAAACCATTTTGATGAAAATTACTAAATGGTGATTTTTGGGGATTGAAAAATACGTAGGTAAGTACGTACCTAGTACTTGAACTTCGTGTCACTGTCACTGTCGCAGTCGGAAGTAAGTCATCGATAGAGTCCGCGCACGCCCCGAATACCTTGAGTCTTGCAAGTACGTACTTGCAAGACTCAAAGTATTTCGACGCATACCAGGTATTCGTACTTGCAAGCAAATACCAGGTATTAAAACCTGGTCGAGTAAATACGTCCCGTCCCTAATGACAACTATAACGCTGTTTGATCGCAACTGTATATTTATTAAACTTAGGTTAAAATGGAAGGTTAATACGGAAGTATAAACATCACGTACTTATTGGAAGTAGGTAGAGTAGCCATTAATATCCTATTATAATGTAGGTGAACTAGATATTACACGTACGGACTGAACAACTTGTACTTTGTACATCTTGGGCACTAGAAAAAGGGAAACAATATAAAAGTGTTAGAGAATCGATGTTACATACCTCACGTTAATATTACTGAGTTAGAATAACATAGGAAGTTAGGTAACATTGGCATCTCATGCATAGCCTGACTAACACATTATACCTTGTACATCATGGCTACTAGAAAAAAGGAAACAATGTAATAATGCAAAAACTGTGTAACAGAAGAATCCAGACACAACTAGGATTCTTCCCTTATGATAACGAACTCTACATTGTACTTCGTACATCCTGGCCACTCGCAAAAGGAAACAAGTATTTATTAAAACATGACAAAACAACAAAGTAATCAAGTGAATGTGTACGATTGTAAAAAAAAATTTAAACTGTTAAAACTGTATGAGAAATAGAGATCTTAATGTCCTTATGTTTTCAATTGTCACTTTCTATACTTTATATATTTGGAATATTCAAACCGTTTTTATATGGCGTTTCACTGATCACTGTTGCGATATTTAACCCGTTTGTATAAAGCGAAACACTCGTCACACGCTGCTCGATGTTGAGCACCCTTGGGGCCCACACGGGCCGCCGAGTTGACCGACGCCGTCGATGAGGTCCTGCGTCGGCTCGCTGGGTCTTTCTTCGTCGTCGTGCACGAGAAGAACGTTGTTTTAAACTTTCACGACTCCGATTTTTTTCAAGACTTTCGGTTTGTACCTGGTGTACGCTGTGGCGAATCTCTTCTATCTGCTGCGCCAAAGCCTTAAATCGAATGTTCGTAATGTCCTCGATCGTTTTATAATTTCGAATGCGCTTTGTTCATTCCGGAGTGACTGGTGGATGTGATCTGTGATCGGTGAGATCTTTTCAATGTTAGTCGTAGACGACTTCACATGAGTGTTCGTGGATGATTCAGGATTCCAAAATGCGTCATGCAATAAAGAATTGTGTCGACCTTTGCAAACTCTACATGACCGCCTTGAACGGCACTGACCTACCTCGTGCTAAAGTAGGCAATTTTTACAAATGCCTAACTGGGTCGTAAATTTAATTTGTCTTTGGCATCGAGTTTTCTGAAATCATCGCATTTATATATTGCATGATTGTTGCTACAATAAGGACAGGGGGTCAGTAATGTCCAAGCTGTCGAAATAAATCCAATGTCGCCTGACTTACTGTAGCTTGATATTTGATGATTATTTGGCTTGCTGTATGATTCCTTCGACTGGCTGAAGGGTTTCTTTGCTTGTTAGGGATTTGGTTTCGGGGGCTGCTGCTCTAAAGTATCCATTTCCTTCTTGAATAAAAGTGAACTGGATTTTGGGGGCTGCAGCACAGATGTGTTCTTTTCCTTTTTCATTATTGGTACTAGATTAGTGAACTTGTTTTCCAAGAATTCTAGAAGCTTACCTAGTCTATCTATACTTGTCACAATATGCTTATGAGTCTTCTGACTGGCTGGATCCTTGCGGAAGTTGGTTCTGATATGTAGCATGGCTTCAAGGATCTCCTCAAGGTTCCACGTCAAGTTTTCCATGATAACTAGGTAAAACAAGACCTCTTTGATATAGGATACTTGTAGAGCTGTTCAGCGATGCGGAAGGTTCCAACGGGCAATGTAGGGAACACAATTCGCACACTACTACGTGTGTACACGCGACGTAGTAGCTTAAGGATAACGTTTTAGTAACGTACGTTATCACTTTGTCCTTCGACAGACGGTGAGCGCGATCGCGGATTTAGACTGTGAATCCGGCTCGAAGAATGTAAAAGCTACCGGGGAAGAGAAATGATAGTAAACTCTAACGCTGTTTAATCGCAACTGTATAATTATTCAACTTAGGTTAAAATGAAAGGTTAATACGGAAGAATAAACATCACTTACTTATTGGAAGTAGTTAGACATTACTAAGCTTTTATAATGTAGATGAACTAGATAGAAACAGATTTTATTAATAATTTTTCTAATTATACGTCACATTGAGTCATTCATTATCATTAAGGTGAGGTGAGCCCAGCACTTGCATTGCAAGACGCAAACAAGAAGCAAGACGGTGCGCAGGCAGCCGAGCACGATTTTGTAGTTATTTAGGTGCTTTGAAAAATATTTGTATGACATATAAAAATATTTTCTAGTGATGTACTGCGTAATAACGTTTGCAATGTTTTGGTATACTATTTGTGTCATTTTATTCATTTTTCTATTCACAGTGATCATTTAAAGTTTCATTTAGAGATAACTTTGACATTTTTTTTTGATCGGGTGAAATGTCATCTATCGTGTTTTTGTCTAGTGATGCATTAGAAAATATCCGCAACTATAATATGTTTGAATTTCAAAACTATAGGCCTTCTAGTTATTGAGGTACGGACAGTTAAAAAACCCTAAATCCTGGTAACCCAGCCTTAATAAAAAAAATACACATTATGAAATTATTGCATATTACATAATATTCAGAATTAGATTTAAACATTCCTCGTATGTATAAAACGCCCTCTCTACAAGCCAGCTTTTAGTTTAATCTTAAAAAAATTTCGGTGCGTCCTTAATCTTATCTGGGAGCTTGTTGTATGTTGTTGGTCCCATAATGTGCGTCAACTTATCCAACTTGGCCAGTAATCTATTAGATATTACACGTATGGACTGAATAACTTGTACTTTCTACAAGTATTGCACATCTAATGTGACTAAACTATCGATAGTATTTTATAAAAACCATCGATTCTATCGATATTATCGATACTTTCGTATTTTTTTACTATCGATAGAAGCATGTATTTCGATAGTATCGAGACACTGCAAAATACAGTCTTAGCGGGTGGGTGCCTACGTCCTAAAAGGAACCTCCATGCAAAATTTCAGCTTTGCAGCGTTTCAGAGATTGCTTGATGAGTCAGCGTAGTCTTCTATTTTATAAATATAGATATAACAATCGTCATTTTTAGTACCCATTACGTATATAACCTTCACCTTCACAGTGTCTCGATACTATCGAAATACATGCTACTATCGATAGTACAAAACTATCGATAGAATCGATGGTTTTTATGAAATAATATCGATACTATCGATAGACCAATCGATAGTGTTACTGATTTTCAAGGTCAACTATCGATAGGCAAACTATAGATATTTCGGCAACACTAGTACAAAATGTGCGGAGCGAAGCCCGGCTCTGCTCTGCTCTGCGACTCCGAACTTTAATATTGATTTTGTATTTTGTATTGAAATGCGTTCGAATAAAGACACGAACCGATGAATGAATACCACAGTAGGCATAGGTAAGTTGTTATTATAATTTTATGGTTTCTGTCTGGCAAGGAAGCGGTGACGGTCACGACTTTGAATTTATTACTAAGTGGAAAAGAATACGGATATTGACGTAAGCGATTGTTTGTGCACTGTCGTTCATGCCTTACGGCGAACTGTGGGTTTTTGTGGATTTTATTTCTAATATGTACCTATTTCATTCTTCGATTTGATAACGTGCCTACCTACTGGAGGCTAGGTACAACCTACAGATAGGCAGATTACCAATAAAACGATGAATAGACCAAATGATGAAAATCTTGCTATCCAGTAGGTATCCAGTCGACACAGTGCTCGATATCGCGGAATTAGCTATGATTCAGTAAGTAATGATGATGATGATGAAGATGAATGTTGTTTAGGAGAAGCGGGTGGCCAATGGTTTTCCCGTTATTTGGATAGAGCTCCAGGGTTGTTTGGATAAACTACACGGGGCGAAAAGACTTTTTCAAACATAAAATATTGATTGAACGTTTGGCGTTGAAGTCGGCGTAATATGTTGTGAGAATGCTACTCGCCCCCAAGAAATGCGATGATCAGTCATTTATTTTATACGTATTTATCTACTGCTAGCTGTAGGCAGCTAGGCTCGTCTCGTCTGTACTGTACGGCGCCGCGTGCGGGGGCCTCGCATCCGGACGGTTCAGAAATTTCTTCTTTCTTTTGTGCGCGAACACAATCAGCCCCAACGCGCCGCGGCCGCGCCGCGCCGCGCCGTGCCACCGTCGTCGTCGTCGCGTACAGGCGGCACATCGCCTCGCAGGAGGCTATAATATAACTAGCGGCGGTGGAAATGCATTTCTAGCCAACTTTCATAAAATGAGCACATCAGTTATTAAAGAGCTAATTTTTTACTATTATGCTCGGAGTGATTAGCAAAGTTAATTCGTTAAGTCATGATTCGTTATCGAGACGAGAACGGGTCCCTAGGCGTCTCCTAGTCGACACAATACGTCGGGTTTCACATCGACTTTGCTCGCTAGTAGTTAGGTGCTCCCCACAGTTCCCACGAGGTGACATTTCCTTGATTCGCCAGAACCCAAAGAACACAGAACGATTGAGATTCGCAGTCATGACGCACAATGCAGTTCACGGTATTCGTAACCGGTTTCTACTGAGGTCATTATAGTTCTGACAATCGTTCAAAACATTACTGTTACTGTTGTGTCGTGTCGTGTTGTGATATATGTACATAGGGTACAAAATACACGCAACCTTTGTTGATTGCAACAAAGCGCCGCGTCCCCTCTCCACGCTTGTCACTCTTGTCCGAGGTCTTGCAGATGTTAATGACTGACACTACTGCGAGGTTTCACACTCTCATAGAGCGTGGTGGGCGCGGGGCTCTGCATGAACACTCGGAAACAGTCGGACATTTAAAATAATAATGATTACTTACATAACAGACCTCGTCAGTAATGTACCTACTATATTCTCACCTATTCACTAAGATTTATCTAACATTGTATACCTAGCTGCAATATATACTAAATATAAATACACTTCACTTCCATGCACAGTCCACTTAAAACGAGCTCTATCGTCGCTCTACCACACTATGAAGATCAAACTCCTAGAAAGTGGTGAATGGTGCGGACGGCCATACAATACATACATACCTACGTAGTTCATATGTATATAAGTACGCACATCAAACCAAGCCGAAAACCGAAGGAATCCCATCCAAACAAATGAAATGTATAGGCCTCGTTCATAAGCTCAGAGTCGCTCAGCGGGCTATAAAGCTATGTTTGGTGTTTCTCTACGTGACAGAATCCGGAATACGGAAATCCGTAGAAGAACCAAAGTCACCGACATAGCTCTCACAATCAGTAGGCTGAAGTGGCAGTGCGTTGGTCATATAGTTCGCAGAACTGATAACCGCTGCTGGGGAGTAAAGGTTCTCGAGTGGCGGCTGTTACGAGGTACTTGCGAAAACACTAAAAAAAACTAAGATTTATTGAGTTGGTAAATTTACAAAGAGTTGGTGATGATTTCGAATACAAACTTGAACTGAACTAGCTTATCTTAAGTCTACGCTTAAATACTAAGTGCATGAGAGTGGTAAACAATAATTAACATTAACTAATGTTGATAAACAAATTAACTAATATGATGTTTACAAATAAATGTTTGTGGGAACGTTAAGATAAGTCAAGTAATTTCATAAGGATGTGATAAACAGGATAATGAGTTGTTTGATGACACGTTGACGACACAACAGGAACAGTAAATAGATAGATGCTTCTAGGATTTTATGCCTTCAACTTCAACTTTTTGGTTAATGGCTCTGCGTGATCCTATGCCTAAAGGAGTATGTGTTGGGGATACATAACATCTCCCTCCTTAGAATAAAGATTGGGAATTAATGGGCGATCTTTGGGAATGCGGCGATGATGGGGTTTCTTCATCTTTGTCCTCCGTCACACAGGAAGTTGTCTGTCCTCCTGTTTCTAGCCCGTTAGCCGTATTGCAACTTGAGTGGGTCTGCGATGGCTGGAGTTGTCGAAGCAATTGTTGAAGATCTGGATGCAACCTGAGTTTGATGTTCTTCTTCTTTTTACAATGAAAGCGTTCGGACATCTGTTCCATAGTTTTAAAAGGAGGTATGACAGTAGAATGATGCCTATCCCAAAATAGACCATTGAAAAGATTGGGTTGTACTTTTCAATGAAAGTCTTGCTGAAGTTTGAAAACGTATCAACTCGTCAGAGTATTTCTCTAGGTGAGTTCTGATTTGATTTAAGGAATCTAGTGGTACTTCATTGATATGGACCGGGATAAGCTGTGGTTCTTCGATTCCTTGGAAGGCTTCGTAGCAGTCATCTCTTATATCAGGGATTGTTATCGGGTTGGTGTAGTTCTCGGTGGTTGATGAGAAAGCCGAGAGTGTGCTGTAGCCGGTGTGGAGCTTACTGCCTTCAGGTAAGATTATATAATATAATAATAATAATAAAGCATTTATTTATCTTGCCGTGGGGCCGCGGCATAGAATATCGACCCCTCCAACTCAACCCGTGGATGTCGTAAGAGCCGACTAAGGGAACCTACCAGAGGAAGGGCAGCAGCTTCCTACTGTGTATTACTAACATCTTACTGCGATCACCAATCCGCCTGCCAAGCGTGGTGATTATGGCAAACCCCCCCCTAATATGATGGCAACAAATAGAAAACGGCCCCCAGTCCCCGGCAGCTCCGCTATTCCTGGTCACGGTAGCGGCCATGGTAACGGCGGGGCAGGGGGTGCTAGGAATCTCCGGCAGAGATTGAGCTACCAATCCCAACACCGACGACCCTTGCACCTGGTAGCATACAACGCACGAACATTGAGGACCGACGAGAAGGTAATCGAGCTGGAAGAAGCGGTAGACAAGTTGCGCTGGGACATTATAGGGCTATCGGAAGTCCGAAGAGAGGGAGAGGACACGATAACCCTTAATTCCGGCAACTTGTTTTACTACCGGGAGGGCGACCAGCTGTCCCAACACGGTATCGGGTTTCTCGTCCACAAGTCCCTCGTCAACAACATTGTAAAGATCGAGAGCGTCTCGAGCAGGGTGGCGTACCTTATACTCAGAATCACCAAACGGTATTCGCTGAAGGTCATACAGGTATATGCCCCGCACTCGGGACGCCCTGACGATGAAGTGGAGATCATGTACGACGACATCTCCAAAGTCATGCATGCCTCGAAAACACACTACACTGTTGTGATGGGGGATTTAAACGCGCGGTTAGGCGCAAAGAGCGGCAACGAACTGAGAGTGGGCCAGTTTGGATTTGGACAGCGAAACCAAAGGGGACAGCGACTGGCCGACTTCATGGAAAAGGAGGGACTCTTTGCGATGAACTCCTTTTTCGAGAAGCGGCCGTCCAGAAAATGGACCTGGCTACACCCCGGCGGCTATAAGCATGAGATAGACTTCATCATGACGACCCACAGGCACATATTCAATGACGTCTCTGTGATCAACAGGGTTAAAACCGGCAGCGATCACCGTATGGTAAGAGCGGCATTGAATATCAATGTAAAGCTAGAAAGGTATCGTCTGATAGGGTCTACTCTACGCCCAAACCCTGTCCAGATACAAAATCCCGAGAGCTTTCAGTTGGAGTTACAGAACCGCTTCGAATGCCTCGCGGAATGCGTAACAGTGGACGAACTAAATAACGGGCTGGTGGAAACTGTCCGTGCGGTCGGGTCGGACATCTTTAGGACCCGCCGCAGAAATAAAACACAGAGACTCTCGGGTCACACACTGGAGTTAATGGCAGAGAGGAGTGAAATGAGGCTGCAGTCTTCGGCAGACATGTCGACATACGGTGCGCTCAACAAACAGATCTCGAAGTCTATGCGACACGATTTGCGCTCATACAATACCAATTGTATTATGAGCGCAATAGAGCGGAACAAGGGCTCCAAAGTGTTCGCAAGAGATCTGTCGCTTGGGCAGAGCCAGTTGACGAAGCTGAAGACCGATAGCGGCAGCATCATTTCCTCCAAGCCTGAGATCTTGAGAGAGCTTGAAAAGTTTTATGGGCAGCTCTACACCTCATCGCAATGCCCTGCAAATAGCACGGCAGGCGATGCAAGAGCCCGTTTAACCCGACACTATACCGAAGATATCCCAGACGTCAGCCTCTACGAGATAAGGACGGCTCTCAAACAGCTTAAAAACAACAAGGCACCCGGGGATGACGGAATAACGACAGAGCTTCTGAAAGCGGGTGGATCACCAGTACTTAAAGTCCTTCAGAGGCTATTCAACTCCGTCATTCTCGAGGGACAAACGCCAGAGGCGTGGAACAGAAGTGTGGTGGTACTGTTCCATAAGAAGGGTGACAAAGCCCTTCTAAAGAACTATAGGCCCATCTCACTGCTGAGCCACGTCTATAAGCTGTTTTCGAGAGTAATCACCAACCGTCTCGCTCGAAGGTTTGACGACTTCCAGCCGCCCGAACAAGCCGGGTTCCGAAAAGGCTTTAGTACCGTAGACCACATACATACGCTCCGGCAGATTATACAGAAAACAGAAGAGTATAACCGGCCGTTATGTCTAGCGTTTGTGGACTACGAGAAAGCCTTTGATTCAGTCGAAACCTGGGCAGTCCTGCAGTCTCTCCAGCGGTGCCAAATCGACTACCGGTATATCCAAGTGTTGAAGTGTTTGTACAGCAAGGCCACTATGTCAATTCGTCTCCAGGATCAAACCACAAATCCGATCCCACTGAAAAAAGGGGTGAGACAGGGAGACGTCATTTCTCCGAAACTGTTCACCTCTGCATTGGAGGATATTTTTAAGCTTGTGGACTGGGACGGATATGGCATCAATATCAATGGCGATTACATCACTCACCTTCGGTTTGCCGACGATATAGTCATTATGGCAGAATCACTGGAAGACCTTAGCAGGATGCTCAGAGACCTCAACATCGTTTCCCGCCAAGTGGGTCTTAAAATGAACATGGGTAAGACAAATATCATGTCTAATGCCCATGTCGCACCCTTACCGGTCAATGTGGGGAACGATGTTATCGAAGTTGTTGATCATTATGTCTACCTAGGCCAAATGGTCCAACTAGGTAAATCCAACTTCGATAAAGAGGTCAGCCGACGAATCCAACTCGGATGGGCAGCGTTCGGGAAACTGCGCAATATCTTCTCGTCACAGATACCGCAGAGCCTCAAGACTAAAGTCTTTAACCAATGTGTGCTACCAGTGATGACTTACGGATCCGAGACGTGGTCGCTCACTATAGGCCTTGTGCATAAGCTCAAAGTCACCCAGCGAGCTATGGAGAGAGCTATGCTCAGAGTTTCTCTACGCGATAGGGTCCGGAATACGGAAATTCGTAGAAGAACCAAAGTTACCGACATAGCTCTCAGAATCAGCAGGCTGAAATGGCGATGGGCAGGCCATATAGCTCGTAGAACCGATAACCGCTGGGGAGTAAAGGTTCTCGAGTGGCGACCGCGATGCAATGCGAAACGGAGTGTGGGAAGACCTCCCACTCGATGGACCGACGACATCGTAGCGGTCGCAGGGAGTCGTTGGATGGAGGCGGCTCAGGACCGCTATTCGTGGCGTCGTTTGGGGGAGGCCTATGTTCAGCAGTGGACGTGTACGGGCTGATGATGATGATGATGATGATTTATTTATCTCTCACAATAGGTTCTTATTTAAAGGTAACACTAAGTACGTACGGTTATACCTGATCCCTGGATTTTGTGATTCGAGACATCGTCGTTGCAGTGGAGGACGCAGCTTGTTTCCCTCGTCAGGATATAGAGCCACCTGTTGTGCTCCAAGGGTTGAAACGTTTGGATTTCCGCCGTTAAGGTTATTGCTACGCATTCGTCGGGAGTTTTCTTTGACTTGCTGCGCAGGATCTGGACTTATCAGGTTGGACGTTCGGTAGCGTCGTACAGGATGAGGTCCTTGTAGATTCTTCTCCTCGGTGCGAAGGTAGTGCAGGTGTCTAGGGTGCTTGTAGACACGTAGTACTGCCCGCTGGGGTCAGTGGCCAAATAAATTTGCTCGGGGATTATGGTGGAGTGGAGTGAGGAATTAGGATGTTGGATTGGAATTGAGTATATGTGATATAGGGTAAGGGGATTGTTTGAAGTTAATGGAAACTCTATAATATAAACCAAGCGATCTGAGTAGACGTAAGATGTAAGAGATGATGAATCTAGGAGAGTGTGGATGTTACGAATAGTGACAGGGGTGACGAGTCTTTTGTTGGATCAAATTTTATTGGATTTTAATAATTCTTCGAATAATTTCTTTGTGCTTATAATAGAAGGGTGGATTATGTTGGATTTTGCAAAAAGGATACTGGACAAACAATCGTCTATTTCGTTTTCCAGACTGGTTACCAATTCTAGGATTTGTAGGGAAAGTGTGGAAATATCTTCACTAACCTTGGTATCGAAAATCAAGTTTTTGGTATTATTAAGGTAATCATCGAGTCGCCTAATGTTTTCATTTATGACTTGTTCGTCAAAAGAGATCTTAAAAATTGTTTCATTAAGGTTTTGGACTGTAGAGGAAGTGATTAGAATTTGTTTTTGCATGAGTTCTGTAAGATCTAATTCGCGTTTCTCTAACTGGTCAATACACGTGTCGTACCTCTTTGCGTCGTTTGCGTCCGGGGTACCTATGAGCCATTTAAGAACGGAGCCAAAGCCATCTAGAAGTTCTCTCTTGACACGTGTTATTTTTCCCAAGTACATATTGAGTTCAGAGAGTCTGGATAAAATTTTCTTGACGTTTACGTTAAGATACGATTTAGTTGATTGTACATTTGGAAGATTTTGATATTTTGTGGAAACAGATTGGAAGTTAGATAAGAGTCGTTTTAGTGATTCGAATGAAATGAATAAGGGTTTGAGATCGCGGTATATTATTAAATTCCATGACTCTTCAGAAATTAAGATTTGACCTTGTTCTTCATAGAACATGCCTGAATGAGAGGTAAGGGGTCCATTGATTATTATATTGGCAACGATTGCTGGGGTTGCCCTGGAATAGAAATATTTTCTGAGTTAGTGTTTTTATTCCACTTAATTTTAATGAATGTTTTAATGGCTAAATAGAGTTTGTATATGATGATGCAAGCAATTAGTTTGATGAATGAACATAAGATGAAGTTATAAATGTAATGAGGATTTTGGAAAAAGGGCATAGTTTGGATCATTGAGTATTGATAGACCCTGGAATATGTACATCTAGCGTTAGCCTTAAACCTATAATTTTTGTATTATACTATTTACAGTTAGACTACATTAGAATTAGAGTTGGCGCCTACGTATGGTCGCAGACGATTAGCGTGCACGAGTGTAGTTTTTTCTGCCTTTTTAATCAAGTAATTTTCATTAAAACCTACCCGCGCAATATCATACGGACCATCCCACTTAGCATCTAAATTATTAGGGTTTTGTATTCTTAACATTACTTTATCGCCTATCTTATATTCTACGGTATTCTTAATTTTGCTATCGTATCTTTCCTTTGCCTTTTGTTTCATGTTCTCTATGTTTTTTAATGCTGTGTCACGGGATGATCTGAGACGTTCGCCAAGGTCTTTTAGGTAATCACAGGCAGTGTAGTCAGGAATTAGTTTAAGAGAGTAAAACGGACGTGGTTTAAAACCGAAAAGAAGTTCATGGGGCGTATAGCCTGTAGTGCTGTTTAATGAGGTATTATGACAGATGATTGCCAACGGGATTATTTGATCCCAATTTTTAAGTCTTCGATTATGATACATACGAATGTGATCTCGTAGTGTGGCGTGAAAACGTTCTAGTGCACCATTTGTTTGAGGATGATAAGTTGTGTTGAATATGTGATTAGACCTGAAAAATTTCATGAGTTTTTTCATGACATTGTTCATGAATTCAGTGCCTTGATCCGAATGAAATCTTTTAGGTACTCCGTAGTGCTAGCAGAAATGAAGCAGTTGGTGTGCCAACGTAACTGCTCCTTTGTCTGGGATTGGATAAGCTTGAACAAATCTAGTTAAATCGCCTTGAAGAGTGAGAACGTATTTGTTATTGCTGTCACTGATATCTGAATATGAGACTAAGTCCATTGAGACACGTTCGAAAGGTTCTGTAGATTGAGATGTTATAACCATAGGAGCTTGAAAAGTTTTCCTTTGAATTTTGTTTTGTTGACACACGAGACAGGAATCGATATAGGACTTTATGTCGTTGCTCATTCCTTTCCAAAAGAATTCTTCTCGAATGTTTCTTGTTGTTTCTACTATACTTCGATGTCCTGAAAGAGGTTCATCGTGGTAGGTTTTCAGGATTTTAGGGATTTCATCTGGCGTTGGATATTTGACTTTACCTTCACAGATTATGATTTCACAATCATAGCTTTCAGCCAGGTATGCTGTTATACGAAATTGTTCATTATTGATTAGTTTGTAAGTGTGGTCATTCTTAAGATCAGGGACGTAGAGTTGGGGAACTTGATTTTGTTGAAGACAAGAGAGCAAAGCTTTGAAATAACTCTCAGAATCCTAAGGATCGAAGTGATTTGGTCTTGTGCAGCAGAATCTTAAGTTCTGTTTGTCGTTAGAGACAAGAAGATCTGCATCATAAAGCTCTTTAGTTTTTTCCAAATAAGGGTTCGTTTGAGAACACAAGCTTAACGCTTCTTTAGTAAGATTATTTTGATCGGAAAGGTGACAAGAAGTCGGGATGAATATGTTTTTATGTTTAGTGTCTAATAGTCTATCTGGTGAAATTTTGATGTTTGTTGATTGGAAACATTTACGTTCTACGTTTCCAAAGCGGTGTAGTATTCATAGTTAAGTTGGAGATATTCTGGTTGAGGTGAAGGTGAGTTTGGAGGAGATTCTGTTAAGTCAATAATGTTTGAGTTCATTATAGGTGGACGAGAGAGAGCATCTGCATTTGTATTTGCTTTACCGGCCCTGTATTGCACTTCATATTCATATTCTTCAAGTTTGAGTCTCCAGCAAACTAGCCGACTACCTGGATCTTTAATGTTCATAACCCACGTTAGAGGTTTATGATCAGTTAAGATGTTGAACTTTCGCCCGAATAGGTAAGGTCTAAAGTGTTTGATAGCCCATACTATGGCCAACAATTCGCGTTCTATTGTTGAGTAATTTGTTTCGGTTTTGTTTAAGGTACGAGAAGCGTATGCTATTGGCAAATCTTTGCCGATTTCTCCTTGTGAAAGGATTACACCGATTGCATATTTTGAGAAATCGGTGGTGAGATTGAAAGGTTTTTGAAAATCAGGATATTGCAATATGGGCGCTGTTGTTAGGATGTCTTTACATCCATCAAAAGCCTGTTGTTGTTCTTCTCCCCAGATAAAAGGAACGTCTTTTTTAAGAAGGCCTGTCATTGGTTTAGTAAGCTTACTGAAATTGGGTATGAACCTGCGGTAGTATCCAGCAAGACCTAGGAAAGATTTTATATCTTTGCTTGATTTAGGTATGGGGAAGTCTTTGACTGCTTTTACTTTATCGGGATTAGGTTTCACACCTTCGCTAGATATAATATGACCTAAGTAAGCGACTTCTTTACGCATGAATTCACATTTATCAGGCTGAATTTTCAGACCAAGTTTTCGAAGTCGATTAAATACCTCAGTTAATTTTTGTTCATGTTCTTGGAGGCTAGAAGCAAAAACTACAATTTCATCAAGGTAGATAAAGCATCTTTCACCTTGTAGTCCTTGAAGAAAGCTTTCCATTACGCGTTGGAATGTGGCTGGTGAATTCTCTAGCCCGAAAGGCATTCTTAGAAATTCGTAATGTTCCTAAGGCGTATTAAAAGCTGTTTTGGCAATATCTTTGGCATCTAATTCGATTTGGTGGAATCCTGAAGCTAAATCTAACGCCGTGAAATATATTGAGTGATCTGATTTGTCTAATATGTCGGTTATGTTTGGTAGAGGGTAGCTGTCTCCGATAGTAATATCGTTAAGTTTGCGATAATCAATAACTACTCTCCACTTTTGTTTTCCAGGGGCGTCTACTTTCTTTAGTACTACCAAAATTGGGCTGGTCTATGGAGAGCTACTAGGCTGAATTATTTTCTGATCAAGCGTTTTTACTTCTTGTTGATGAATGAAAGGGAACCTACAGGTTTTTGTATGAATAGGAGCATCGGAGGTTGTAGGAACTGAATGTTTAGTATGATTCGTAAAAATTAGCGGTTGCCCTTCGTTATAAAATATGTCAGAGAATTGGTTTACGATTTTGTGAAGTGATTCTTTTTCTTTGTCGTTAAGATGGTCTTGTCGAATTTGTTCATCAAGACTTTTGGGATGGTTGGTAATTGCATTAGAAGAGTTTATTGAATATGTAGAGAGATTTTGGAATTCGTTGTCAGTTGGGACTTGAAAGGTTTGGATTGTAGGGATAGATATGACTTTGTCTTTGTTACTAGAGTTAATGCAAGTTATCAAGAATCGGTTGTCTTTGATTGAGACTAAGGCGTTAGGTATTGTTACATCTTTATCGATATCTTGTCTTTCGACAATAGCGTATCCTTGTTCGATATCGTTCGTATTACAAATTATTACTGTTTCCGCTCGTTGGTTTAAATATTGTTCGTTTTTGGCAAGAGTTCCTTCGTGTTCCTCGTTGATATAAAACAGTTTATAAGTTGTATCTTGGATTTTCATGGTTTTTGATTGAACATGCATAGAGACGTTAAACTTGGTCATAAAATCGTTTTCTAGAATAACATCTACTTGGATGTTAAGATTGACGACGTGAAATTTGAATTTTGGAAGATTATCTAGCGATTGTTGAGCTGTTCCGAAGCTCTGGATCGAGGATTGTTTTCCCGAAATACCTACGATTGATACGATGTTCGATACATCTAGAAGAGCGGTTCCTATTTTGGATTTATTGATTACGGAGATCGCGGCTCCTGTATCAACGAGTAGGGTAACTGGGTTGGCAAGAGTTCCTTCGATATGGAATTTGCAATGTAAAAGATTTTCTGGCGGAACATTGAGTGATGAAATCGTAATGAACTCAGAGGATTTAGTTTCTATGCTAGAGTTTGATGTAGAATTTGATTTAGAGTTTGATTTAGAGTTTAATTTGGAGTTTGATATAGAGTTTGATTTAGAGTTTAATTTGGAGTTTGATTTGGAGTTTGATTTAGAGATTGATTAAGGATTTTGGTTGGATTTAGAATGCAATGGTTCAGTTTGAATGCTAGCATCGCATAACATTTTGTGATTTTCTTGCGATGCTACCCGTTTAGGAAATGCTTGTCCCCGATGGACTGGATGGAGCGTTTCCTGAATACCAGACCTATTTGACTTTGGTTGGTATTTTACCAGCCTAGTTGGAGGGCCTCGACGGACAGATCCGTCTGGCTCTTCATCTGCTGTATCTGTGTCTGACACTGTCTGAGGAGGGCGAAGCGGTTCCCGAGGTAGTGCCTGTTTCCTCGGCTGCTTGTAAGTTTAAATGATTCACCTTAAATTGAGGTGAGGTGGGTTGAGCCTGTTGTGAATTTTGCCTTTGGTTACACGCTTCCGGCATTCTGTAATTAAATGCCCAGGTTTTTTGCAATAGTTGCAAATTTTTTGTGTAGCACTATGCTCAGGCTGTCGTGGAAAACGCGCTGAAGGCCTCGGAGCTACTTGCTTATGGCTAAAAAGGTTTTGTCTGACGTGGTTCATTTTTCTAATTTTTTCTTCTTGTATAGCAAAATTGCCGGCGTCGGTTAGATCTGTAAAAGATTTGACTCGTAGCATTGTACCTATATCAGTGTTAAGGCCATTGATAAACACACGGAGTGCGGTCTCATCGGTCGTCGCTAGGCGACCAATCAATGTTGTGTCCTGGCATTCCGCGCTTAATTTTTCTACAATTTTGCTTCAACAAACATCTACTCTGTGGAAATAATCTATTATTGTTTCTTGCGGTTTTTGGAACAGAGATTGAAGTTCGAGTTGGAGATGCGCTAATGTTTTTGTTTGCGAATATTTTTGTATGAGAAATGTTTTTAATCCTATCCACGTTTCGAATTTCCTTGCGTGTATATCGGATGACCCTGGCCCTGTTATTCTAATTAAAGCGTAAGTTAGCAGGACCCTTTGTTGCGCCGATGAAACTAAGTCAAATGCGGAGTCGCATGCCCGCACAAAGCGGTAGACTTCCGAGGGTTTTGTCGTGTCGAAGCAGGGGATCATGCCATGCATCGAACTTAGTGGGATATCGATGTTTGCAGAGTTTGAAGTTAAGTTTACCTTGTTTTCTGATGTCATTGTATTATTTTTGGTTAGGTTTAAGGTTCTGATTTAAAGGTAAATTAGGTTCTGATTTTGGGGAGTTAGAATTTGATTTAGTAGTTTTTATATGGATTTAGATGGTTTTTTATAGAGTTGGTGAGTTCAGAGGTAGGTTAAAGGATTTAGGAAAGAGCATAAATGTTTTCAGCCACTTACCAGAGTAACAGTACGATGTGGAACATCTGCGTGCGGTTCGGCGAAACCTCTTTAAAACCCTTCAGGTACCGTAAAACGTTTCGTTTCGTCTTTTTCGCGATGCGAAGATCCTACCGGCTGTGCCAAATTTGTTACGAGGTAGTTGCGAAAACACTTAAAAAAAACTAAGATTTATTGAGTTGGTAAATTTACAAAGAGTTGGTGATGATTTCGAATACAAACTTGAACTGAACTAGCTTATCTTAAGTCTACGCTTAAATACTAAGAGCATGAGAGTGGTAAACAATAATTAACATTAACTAATGTTGATAAACAAATTAACTAATATGATGTTTACAAATAAATGTTTGTGGGAACGTTAAGATAAGTCAAGTAATTTCAAAAGGATGTGATAAACAGGATAATGAGTTGTTTGATGATAGATAGATGCTTCTAGGATCCTATGCCTAAAGGAGTATGTGTTGGGGATACATAACACGGCCACGATGCAATGCTAAACAGAGTGTTGGGAGACCATCCATTCGATGGACCGACGACATCGTAGCGGTCGCAGGGAGTGATGGACGGACATTGTATTTATTTATTCCATATAGATATGTACATTGTAGTACACTTGGAAAGGTCAATTTTAAAACAATTTTTAAACAAAGTAGGTAAAACTAAACATAAATAAGTACAAACAGTACATTCATCTAAGATGAAGGGGTAAGTATAATATTAAAATCAGCAGCAATAGCCTTGTCCAGAGTATAGTAGGATTTTTCTATGGACATTAATGACAGGGTCAGGACTGTTATTTGTGGCGTCGTATGGGGGAGGCCTATGTCCAGCAGTGGACGTGTATGGGCTGACATGATGATGATCATGATAATTGTGTCGCCGTAACGAGACATTGGCGATTTACACGCACAATTAACCACAAATTCTTAGCAAGAAACAGTCTTAAAAATCTAGGTGAGTATAGGTGTCCTATGGTGTCCTACCTAAATGTAATTTTGACGTCTTTACATAATTAGGAACATGTATTGAACAAAAGGCAATGCCTACCTTTGACAATGTATGTACAATTATAAAGAGCACTTTATTGACATTCACTTCCCCTTGAAGAAATATACAATTCGCAACAATGCAAGTGTGGATCAACAATCGAGCGTAAACAAATCACCACAACCAAATATTCCTTGACAGACACAAAAAATCATAAATCTTGCTTAGAACTAAAACTCGCTCACTTAGAAACGGAACACTCCTTGGAAATTATATCGGCTCGAAGCTCGAAGGCAGTTCATAAATAAGACTATTGCTAAATCTGAAAATATTTGCCGCGGCGTCTGTTATCAGAAACTGGTCAATAAAAAATGCAGTACTCTGGGTGCGCTTGTCAGTCGCGCTTCAGGCAACTGCGACTGCGAGCGCTTCGCTTCTACCGCACTGACAATAACAAAGGCCAATTGGATGTACTTTGCAATGGACTTAAGGTTCCTGTTGTCGGTCGACTCTGTTAAGTACCTAGCTTTCACTCTAGATCAAAAACTAACTTGGGAACCCCATATATGTAAATATAACTTGTAAAAAGCTATCTTCCGCTTGTTTTGCACTGTTCCGCCTAAATGGAAGCCTCGACCTGGACAATAAGCGAATAGCGTATCATGGGTATTTTATTTATAATCATAATTCGAACTCGCTCCATCCTAAATCTTGCCGCGGGCCGGCATGGCACTGGCTTACGATACGAAGGTAAAAAATTATATAATTATTGTTGCTAGAATCGGTACCTTTACATCAATATTTGTTGATGTTATTTACAACTAGCTGCTGCCCGCGGCTTCGCCCCCGTTGAATTATTTTTTTCGCGCGGTACCCTAATTTTTTTGCGCGAAACCCTAATTTTTTTTTATCTTATGTCCTTTTCCTGGTTCCAAGCTACCTGCACACCAAATTTCATCCAAATCGGTTCAGCCGTTCTCGAGTTATAAATAGTGTAACTAACACAACTTTCTTTTATATATATAGATTTCATAAAATGCAGGCATTCATCGGCATTAATGTGCAAAGAATCGCTCGACAGAACATCTCGTATTTCTTAGCTGTAGTAGTGTAACCTTACCTATGTATGTATGTAGAGCGAAAACAACACCTCTCGGGTTTATGTAAGCATCCCGCGGAGAGACGCAGGTAGCCAGTTCCTTTACAGTAGAGTCAGACAGACTGAACCAACAACACACAGGGCGGCGGCGGCGGGGCGGCGGGGCGAGGCGGGCCGCGGCGCGGCCTTGTTCGATCACAATGTGACCTGCAATATCTCAAGCTATTCTTATGCACGTCGAGCTCGGCTCACAAAAGAAATGAAATTTTGATTCATGGAACAGCAAATGCTAGGTAAGTCTTGCACCATTGTGTTTAAAAATGTAATTTACGTAGAAGCGAGCGCTCACTCGCGACTAATCCGCTGCCAAAGCGGAGTTCCCCCGGTTCTCATGGACCCGTACCTATTATAACTACCCCAAACCCCATAGTCACATTAAAAGACATGACGTGTTTCTCGTGAAATGCCGCGTCGTCCCTTCATTGTAATATACAACACTAGCAGCGTTCTTTGTTATGTAAAGATGTCGAGGTTACTAAAGTGATTTAAATTTATTTATATCATATAGTACACTTTATAAAGCTTAGTTCTAGGTCAACACGTACTAACCTGTATGTAGGGCACTGCAAAAGAACTTAGTTTAAAATTTTTGTCAGAATTAAAATGAATACATAAACAACAGCAATAGTATATATATTGAGTAGGTACGTAAATAAGTATACTGACCTAGGTCGAATAATATCAGAACTGATTTAATGGGGGAGGCCTATGTTCCGCTGTGGACGTATACAGGTTGATGCTGAAACTGACTTAATGGCAAAAGAACTGGAAATGAGGACGGCGAACGCGTGGAAACGCTACTGGTCTTTCATGGAAATCATGAAAAACAAGTTAAACATGTATGTTTTTCAAAAGGAAGTGTTATTTTATTATAATACCTTGTATCCTCCCAGAGCTAACATACCGGTGCCAGACCTGGGCCCTAACAAAAGGAAGTGTTATTTTATTATAATACCCTGTATCCTCCCAGAGCTAACATACCGGTGCCAGACCTGGGCCCTAACAAAAGGAAGTGTTATTTTATTATAATACCCTGTATCCTCCCAGAGCTAACATACCGGTGCCAGACCTGGGCCCTAACAAAAGGAAGTGTTATTTTATTATAATACCCTGTATCCTCCCAGAGCTAACATACCGGTGCCAGACCTGGGCCCTAACAAAAGGAAGTGTTATTTTATTATAATACCCTGTATCCTCCCAGAGCTAACATACCGGTGCCAGACCTGGGCCCTAACAAAAGGAAGTGTTATTTTATTATAATACCCTGTATCCTCCCAGAGCTAACATACCGGTGCCAGACCTGGGCCCTAACAAAAGGAAGTGTTATTTTATTATAATACCCTGTATCCTCCCAGAGCTAACATACCGGTGCCAGACCTGGGCCCTAACAAAAGGAAGTGTTATTTTATTATAATACCCTGTATCCTCCCAGAGCTAACATACCGGTGCCAGACCTGGGCCCTAACAAAAGGAAGTGTTATTTTATTATAATACCCTGTATCCTCCCAGAGCTAACATACCGGTGCCAGACCTGGGCCCTAACAAAAGGAAGTGTTATTTTATTATAATACCCTGTATCCTCCCAGAGCTAACATACCGGTGCCAGACCTGGGCCCTAACAAAAGGAAGTGTTATTTTATTATAATACCCTGTATCCTCCCAGAGCTAACATACCGGTGCCAGACCTGGGCCCTAACAAAAGGAAGTGTTATTTTATTATAATACCCTGTATCCTCCCAGAGCTAACATACCGGTGCCAGACCTGGGCCCTAACAAAAGGAAGTGTTATTTTATTATAATACCCTGTATCCTCCCAGAGCTAATATACCGGTGCCAGACCTGGGCCCTAACAAAAGGAAGTGTTATTTTATTATAATACCCTGTATCCTCCCAGAGCTAACATACCGGTGCCAGACCTGGGCCCTAACAGAAGCTCATACCAAGAAGCTACAAGTCTGTCAATTGGCTGGAGCGGAGCATGCTTGGAAAAAGGAAATTAGATGAAAATAAGAAACCAAATACTACGAAAACGAACTAAAATATAACAGTAAAGAAAGAAATGAACTTGGACTGGACATAGGTACAGCAAGAGGACAAGACATATGAAGCATTAACTTAAACGATTAAAACATTAATGTGATTTTATAGAAAATTGAATACATTGTCTCTTAAAAACTAAAGAATATTATCAAAATTAGAGGTCGCTTACATTGTCAAAATTTGAGGTTACTAAGATAATTAATAGGACGTGTCATCAGTACAGTTTGATAAATGTAAAACAAGACATAAACAAAACATTAGTAGACATCAATGTAATCTTATGGTAAATAATGTAGGTACATATCATATTATATACTAACTACTAGCAGGGAGTCAAATAACTTAACTGTAGGTACCAAGCTGTTAAGTTATATACTAACTACTAGCAGGGAGTTAAATAACTTAACTGTAGGTACCAAGCTGTTAAGTTATATGTATACTAACTACTAGCAGGGAGTCAAATAACTTAACTGTAGGTACCAAGCTGTTAAGTTATATGCTAACTACTAGCAGGGAGTTAAATAACTTAACTATAGGTACCAAGTTGTTAAGTTATATACTAACTACTAGCAGGGAGTTAAATAACTTAACTGTAGGTACCAAGTTGTTAAGTTATATACTAACTACTAGCAGGGAGTTAAATAACTTAACTGTAGGTACCAAGCTGTTAAGTTATATGTATACTAACTACTAGCAGGGAGTTAAATAGCTTAATTGTCGGTACCAAGCTGTTAAGTTATATGTATACTAACTACTAGCAGGGAGTTAAATAACTTAACCGCAGGTACCAAGCTGTTAAGTTATATAATTCCCTGCCTATTAACTTAAAAAGCTTTGATAGTCCTAATATTTTTAAATCCAAATTAAAAAAGATTTTGTTGGAAAGGTGCTTGTGTTCATCAGATGACTTCCTCCAATTGTGATAGTATTCAATAATTTTTATTTAACTTTGTAATAAGGAATGATTCAATCGTTTAATTACGTTAATTTTAAGATACCTACTCATTATATTCAAATATAATTGTAAACATTGTTCATTAATGAATCATCTATCATCTAAGAGGCAGGGGCACGCACGGGCAGGAATTTATTACCTATAAAGCGGCTCAGTGTCTTCATAGTTAAGTGATGACCGGAACACCCTGAACAAATATTTGTACGATCTGCAAATATTTGTTCAGGGTGTTCCGGTCGTTTTTTTTCTATGTATAATTAAAAATATAATATCTATTTATGTAGTATATTGTATTATGTATATCAGTTATCTAGTACCCATAACACAAGCTCTGCTTAGCTTGGGGCTAGACAATGCTGTGTGAATTGTCCAGCATTATTTATTTATTTCTTCAATCACCGAGGCGGGAATCGAACCCGCAACCTTATGATGGACGATTATTTTATAAAGAAAAGTGCCAAGAATATGAATTAGTAGCGTCGTCGCGTAGTCTCGTCGCGCGTCGGGCAAACTGACCTGTACATCTACATATGTAGGTAGGTAGGTAGGTAGGTACGTACTCTCACTAAACAATACAATGATTTGTACATTCGATGCGGTGCGTGCGGGGTACATGCTCGAATTTTTTTTACGATTCACACAAGTGGTCAATAATGATTTCTTTCTACTCAAGTCCGAAATCCGTTGATGTCTGAAATTTTGTAGATATGTTCATTTTTAATAACTACCAGCAAAAAACGCGCCAAATTTGCTCGTTGTTAGGAGACGTTAGTCTCCTAACTTTACCTCTACTCCACTCTATCCCATCATGAAATGTGAAAATACACTAATTTATTCACCAAAGCTATAAAACTAAGCAAAAAGAAGTATGAAAACGGATTACCTACATACATTCTCAAAAATATGGTCGTTCACAAAATGGTTTTAGCTAATTTCTAGAAGCCTTTTTACCGTAAAGAGCGACGGGCGCGGCGCGAATGAAACCGCTAGCAGCAAAGATGTAAATCGTTAGATATGCCCTGACACCAAAAACTGTGGCATTGTCTTTGAAGTATGTAGACGTGCGCGCCGCGCCGGCACGCGCCGCTGTTTTCTCACGCCGCCGCGCCGCCGTCTTTATCAGTCGCGTCGGTGCGACGACCAGCAACCAGACCGGAGAATCTGTTCAAAACTCTCCAATAAACATATCATTTATCCCTCCAGTACTTAAGAATGTAGTCTCCTTCAAGGTTTTCTGTGATTGCGGTTGCTAGAAGAAGTAGAAATCTTCAGCGCACCACTGCTATGTTTCTTAGAGAGTTTTGATAAAACAGATTATCTATACAGTGGTCCTAAAATATCTAACGCTATTGTAAAATCCGCATACCGCTAGGGAATAACTGCGCAAAGCGAGCATCGCGTCTAACCGACCGTGAGCCATAACTACCCAACGCTTCAATACCTATACTTACCTAACCTATCATCTACGCATAGATACTAGCGGACCGTTCACCCGCAAAGTTATGTAGCTGCAACAAGTATTTGGGATTTCTAACCAAATCGGTTAGAAATATATTGGGTAGAAATCAGGACAGGTATAGAGTATTGTAACGTTATTGGGTACCAGTTGGTACTAGCGGAATTGAAACAAAATACCCAACTAATAACCAGTAGCCAAAATATCCAATAACTCCTATCCTTAGTTATTACTGTGTACCTTAAACTAAATACCGACCTATCAAATGAAAGCTCTTGTAGCCTAGACGGAGCTGTATTTTTTTTTGTTTTGAAATATGTATTCTTACATCGCTTTCTACAACAAACTTAGCGAACCTCTTTGACCGTTCATCCAGGAGAAAGAAAAAAAACAATAAGAAACCCATTTTGAAATGGTTTATTGATTTTTTATTATTTTTGCGCCTTACGTCTTGCACTGGCAATTTCAAACCGTCATAATATGTAGCTCCGGAACAGTAAATTTATTGTAAACTATGAGGGTGACATGATCACTCTGATCAAACCCTCTTTAATGAATAAAGATATAAAAAAAAAACTCGAAACAGACGATTCAAACTAAAACAGTCACGACGTTACGGTTAGGGGCTTACTAATAGTTAATTTTAAATGCCTACATAAGAGACAAAAAATCTAACCACGCCGGCGCGGCGCCGCCACGCTGACCGTGGAGGTCGCCGGCAAATTTAAGGTCGGCTGGCACGTCTAAGTCTGTGTACCACAGATTAGCTGGTAGTTTTACTTTGTTTATAGTCCGGTCGCAACGCTACAGCAGCGGAAGGAAAAATAATAGTTATTTAATTATATCGCAATCCTAAGAGTGAAATGTTACGCCTTTGGATTTATTTGTATTTTAACAATTTATTGTTGCATTTGCGAAATGCACGCGATGGCATTTTGAGAAACTTTTAAACAAAAAATGCCAAAGTTAAACAGGTCCAGCTAGCACCGTGTTTAGTTAGATGTACACTGATTCCAAATGAGTGACCGAACTCATTTCGCGTGGCACACAAAACGGCGCGGTCTCACTACGGTAAGGGCCTATCTAACGATTTACATCTTTGGCTAGGAGTAGGTAGGTATCTACCTACTGTTTGCTCTAAGTGTTTGCTAGTCAGATAATAAATACAATCAAATAGTTCAACTGTCTGTTCTTTAAAGGGTTTATACCTACTACCAGTTGCTGCCCGCGCCTTCGCCCGTTTTATCGGATAAAAAATAGCCTATATGTTATTCCAGGTCCCAAACTATACCCATACCAAATTTCAACCTAATCGGTTCAGTAGTTTTTGCGTGAAAGAGTAACAAATATCCATACATTCATCCATACAAACTTTGACATTTATAATATTAGTAGGAAGGAAGAATTGAAAATCAGTCTCATACTTATAACTAACGTTATCAAGCCACTGATCAACGAAATAGTCGTTGAAAGGTTGAATCGGCTCAGGAATCAATTACTTGTCTGTATTCAAAACTCTAGTTTTTGTCAAGAACTGTATATTTTTCTGTGCAAATTTCAACCTTAAAGAAAGAGTGTACAAACTGACAATCAATGTATGAAATCTCACAATTATTTTTTTAAGTGTCAAGTTTACGAAGTTGAGATAACCCCCTACAAGATGACAGATTACATGGAGAGGATAATAAATCTAGGGACGGATTAAGCTCCAACTTGACAACTAACAACCAAACAAAGTAAAGGTTTCTTGTTCACTCCTTTACCTTAAAAAAGATTGAAGTTCAAACGTAGAATGAAGAACAAAACATCAAAGTGATCACATTGTTTTACTTAGGTACCTATATGTAATTTGGAAAGGGTTTCCGACATTGAGAATATATCGACGGTTTCCGAGCTTTTCAACAATCCTAAAATAAATTATTTTGAGTTTTAGAGTTGTGCTTAAGTTGATCAAACAGAACGTAAATTGGATTGGCCGGATGTTGGCTCGGCATCGGATCGGATCGGATCGCAGCCCTCGCACGCCTCACACGGAATGGAATGGAATGGGAGCTGGACTGAACTGAACCACGTTGTCAGTTTAATTCACATCACACGATCAAAGTGAACCTTTCACTAACTAGCTCGCTGTGAGACGTTGCTGTGGCTAACCACACCACGCCACACAACGAGTAACAGAATACTTTAAATAAACTGGGAGCCAGATGTTATGGTATCCAATTCACCCGCACCTAGGTAGGTACAGGTACATTATAATGTATCAACTAGAGATGAGTCCGGTATTCAATAACTAACTCAGTACCTGTTAGCATGGTCCTAAAATATCTAACGCTATTGTAAAATCCGCATACCGCTAGGGAATAACTGTGCAAAGCGAGCATCGCGCCTAACCGACCGTGAGCCATAACTACCCAACGCTTCAATACCTATACTTACCTAACTATCATCTACGCATAGGTACTAGCGGACCGTTCACCCGTAAAGTTATGTAGCTGCAACAAGTATTTGGTATTTCTAACCAAATCGGTTAGAAATATATTGGGTAGAAATCAGGACAGGTATAGTGTATTGTAACGTTATTGGGTACCAGTTGGTACTACCAGTATTGAAACAAATACCCAACTAATAACCGGTAGCCAAAATATCCAATAACTCCCATCCTTAGTATCAATATGGCTGCGGGCTCAATGCTCATTGTGCGATCCGATCATAATTGTAGGAATTCTGTTTAGATAACATAAAGCGCTTTTGGTAATAATTTATGAAGGAGCAAAGGAAATGCGACCTTATGCCGCCGCTCCGTTTGCAAGACGAACGGGTCTAGCATCAATAGAGTCATTAGCAGCCGCCGCCGACCGACGGCTGCGGGGAAGGGGGAGCGGGAGGGCGCTCAAGATTGTGCAATGTGCAAGGAGATCATTTGGCTTTTTTAATAAGTACGTAAAAGTAGAAATTGAGTAAATCGAGATGGCAGCCAAAAGGTCGAGATCGAGACGCGGTACGCAACCGAGGACACGGAGCGCATCGAGCGAGTCGCTCCGAATACTATTTTGCATACATATGTATATGTACCAGTACCTAAAAAAAGTGTCCTCGTCTCGATCTCGACCTGTTGGCTGCCATCTAGATTTACTCAATTTATACGTACTTATTAAAAAAGCCAAATGATCTCATATGGGGATGGCTAGCGGCTCGGCTAGGGCTCCCCCATTGCTGGCTCCACTCCACAATGCTAATGCACTCGTCCGCAGACTACGGTCGTAAAGTTTTATTTAATACTCTGTTGAAATGGAATAGTCGGTTCAGTTCTCTTCTCTTCTCCTCTGTTCACAGGTTGTCACCCCTCACTGATCTTTGACGACATCTCTGTGCCGGAGCGAGCGATGGTCCGCCTGCAACGCAGGATTTTTCGGGTTCGATTTCCGCGGGAAACATGTTTATATGATCTGCAGATATTTGTTTCGGGTGTTCCACTCTTTTTAGGGTTAAGCTCGCCTTTGCCATGTATTTTCTTTTTAAATGTTTTTTATGTAGTACATTATTATTGTGCAATAAATAATTAAGATTAAGATACAATCTCTAAATCGTGACAACTTCTAAATTCAATTTAAAAAAACTAAAAGTAATATTGAATTTATTTTCTTTGAAAAAGTTCTTCAGTTATTAAACATATTAACCTTTCTAAGGATATGCTACATGAGAAGCACAATTAGATATATTACCGATGAAGATACAGCTAGATTAGTTTATTTCAACTACTTTCATAGTATTATGTCTTATGGTATTTTGCTTTGGGGACAGGCAGCTGACATCCAGACTATCTTTGTTCTCCAGAAAAGTGCGGTACGGGCAATTTACATTGCGCACTCTTTGAGAGAATTATTTAAAGAAATAAATATTTTGACAGTAATATCGCAATACATCTATGAAAATCTTATGTACACGCACAAAAATAGAGAAAGCTTTTTGAAAAAGTGTGATGTTCACAATAGAAATACAAGAAACAAGAACAAATTACACATCCCAGCATATAGATTACGAAAGGTAGGGAAATCATTTATGGGCAATTGCGTGCGGTTCTATAATAAGCTTCCATCTGAAGCAACTGAACTCCTTATACGTAAATTTAAACAGTAGGTACATTAAACAAAATCTTATGAGGAAGGCCTTTTACTCCATAGATGATTACATCAATGATGTTAAAGCTTGGCCAGATGTCGCTCCGTTCCGCACTGTCAGTAGTATGTAAGAAATTCAATGTTCTGTTTAGCTTTATAGAATTATTTGACATGTAACTAAATCGTATTAAATTTAGATTTAGAAAACATGTATTAGACACATAAGTGATATTATAATGTTCTAGTGGTTTCTTTTTCACTTCTTCCACTAGTGGACAAAAATTTAAGTGAAGAGAATATCAATAACACCTTATTTCTAATTTGATAATAATAACTATGTTTATAGTATACAATTTGACTTGTCTAAGTGCTTATTTTGTAAACCTAAAGAAATAAATTTATTGATTCTGATTCAGAAGCTCAACTCAGGTTGGGGCTAGCCCTCGTGATGCTGTGATTTGTTCAGCATTATTTATTATCGGAAAAGAACGTGGGATCCAGCCGGACCGTTATTTTATGAACCGGAGTCCGGACGTTAGGTGGGGTGCGTGCGGTGCGCCCGTCATTGTTTACTATCAAATGTCTTTCAGTTTGATAGGTGCTCTACTTCCAACTCTCAACAACCTTCCTATCGACTTTTTCGAAGTTGATTATTTGTCACATTTTATCTTCGATAAAACAGGCTAGTTCCCCGTCGTCTGGCGCCCATTTGGCAGGGTAAGGTCCCCGAGGTGGTCGCGGCGCATCATGTATTTCTGGTGCGTGCTCCACACCCCCCAATGAGGGGCCCAATATCGGGCAGCCGTGGTGGGTTCGCGGAAGAGAACGTGGTGGGTTCCCGTGTTCCCAACACAAGCGGCAGAAGCGGAACACTCGAGGGTTTTGGTGGGTTAAAGTCCCACTCAATCGTACTGTCTCCCCGTGGCAGTACGATATGCGTGAGCATTTCCCTCAGGATAATAAATAATTATAAAAAACAATGTCTTGTTCCCCGACACGTCGCGTGTCGCCGCGCCGGGTCGCCGTCCTTCATGCATCGCCCCGGCTAGAGGTCTGTGAAAACAATTTAACAAGTTCAAAGTTAAGTCGTTTGGTGTATAATTGCAACTCGTAAAAGAAAAGCCGTAAGCGTTGTTTAGAAGGAGCGGCGGCGGCGTGGCAGGCGCAGTAATGGTCCATTGTGTGCTGCACTGCCGCCGCCGCCGGCGAGCGAGGCACGCACACAAAAAACAAGCAATTTGCTTTCTCGACAAAATTGGGGTGTTCTTTTGTTCGCTGTGAACTTCGGGGAGCCATTAAAATTACAGCTTTTTTGTTCGGCGCCAACAAAGATTTATAAATCTTTGGGCGCCAATAGAAAGATGAATATGTGATTGCGCTCTGATTATAATCGAAATAGTTAGGAGTTTGTTCCGGATTATAATCGAAACAATAACGCGCACTGCGTGACGACTCGATCGAGACAGCTCGCTGTGCAGCTGTGTCCTGTTCGGCGTTACATAGCGGACAATAGGTGAAGTTAGCCGCTCGACAGCAGGCAATGTTTATGAGCGGCGCCCCGCCCCCACTGCTGCACGGCATCCAGCGCAGTACCCTACTACCTACCTCTATTGGTGGATGTATAGTGTTATCTGATGTCCTCTTGCAGTAAGACACGGGCAACGGGTTATCTCCATTTCGTAGGGTCAAGTGACCCTTAAAAAAATAATTTGGAGATTTCATACATTGATTGTCAGTTTGTACACTCCTTCTTTAAGGTTGAAATTTGCACAGAAAAATATACAGTTCTTGGCAAAAGTGTTACGTGTTTTTAATACAGACAACTATAAACTAATCTAGGATCTAGGTCAGTAGGTAATCCTTAACCTTACTTGACCTTGTAAAAGAGTTGTACGGCAGGTAATGAGAAAAGCAGGCATAAAAAACGAGACAATAATATAGTTTTATAGAAACGGTCTTAAGGAAAAAACCACACACTTGCGTGGGCGTATCAATGGGCGCTGGTGCGGTGGTCGAGACAGACGTCACTGAGAGTGGACTTATAATAATCACGTTTGCTTTAAGTGACGTTTTTGGGAACAACACTCGCATTGAGTCGGTTTCTACAATCACCTACTGTAAATGCGGTTTATGCCATTGATACTGTAAAGTTTTGTATGGACACATTGCATATTGTTTATCCTGAAACTGGTAGGCACAACCATTACTGTTATATAACCTGTTTGTCTTTCAAATAAATAAAATAAAAATATAAGACGTTATTTAAGTTGTACAAAAAACTAAATCTGTTGATGACGCCTTCAGAACAACATATGAAATGCAGAAATAATGACAGACAAACTTGAAATTGTTATATCTAGAACTCGAACAGACCGAAGATTGACTTTATTAAAAAAAAGCTATAATAATAAAAACCATATATTTTGTTCACTTGGGATTTTTAACCCCATCTCCGAATTTTGTAAAAATGCCCCACCGGCTTATGGCTTACATTTTACTTACTACCAAGCGTTGCCCGGGATTATGTCCATTTCGTACATTCTTTTGTTATGATCCGGGAGCGCCGCCAGCCCGTCTGTCCCGACCACCGCATCAGTGCCCATTTTTTAGTTTCCCTTAGTAAAATGTATGTATGTATGTCCGTATTCATATATATAAGTATGTATAAATAGGTTTATGTATTTAGGTATTTTTGGTTATTTATGTAGGTATTCGTAGGTAAGATTTGTTAATGATTAGAGTTCTGTAATTTGTATAAGCTTCTTAAAATAATGCGCACAGATCCCCGTATTCAATCCAACGATCATAACCATCCAAGGTTGTCTGGTAGAGATCGCTCGTGAGCGATAAGACCGCCAATTGTCACATTTTTTTGTATCAAATTGTTTGTAAACTGTTTTGTTAAGTGTGCAATAAAGCATTTTCTATCTATCTATCTATCTTATCAATAAAACTCTGTATAACTCCACATCGGATAAGTACAGAAATTATAGTATGTGCCCAGTTTATTAAGCCTGAAGAAGCCACAAGACTGAAATCATTGATCAGTGGTACGGGTACTCTATATTAACGTTGCATAGTAGGGTCGCAACGCACCACACTTCCTCCGTCGCGTCGTCGATGCAGACATGGCGCGCCGCGCCGCGCTGTCTATCCATAGCGCAACATCCAAGCGGGCGGGGCGGCGGCGGCGGTGCGTATCAGCGGGTGTCGAACGCGACATTCTGTCACTCCCGATGCAGCAATGTCGACGTCGGGTCCACGATCCCACAGACATGACAGATACGTTTTTGTCGACTTGTAGAGAGATTAGGAGGGTGCCGTTCCGCTTCAATGCAACCGTAGCTAACCGGAGAAGGGTCCGCTACGGACAATTATTTATAGGTACCTGTATTAATGCTTCATAAGCTCCGTTCGAGTTCTAACATCGAATTATTAAAGTGCTAGTTTCCGCACGGGTTGTTTCTGTGCAAATGTATAAAGTTTAAAAGTTTCGTTCCTTTCCCAAGGGTGGGATATAAAGTAGCTCTCCTATGTTGAAAAAGGTTGTGCTTGGGAGTTGTTATTTCACGTCTAGTACAAAAGTTTTGCAAAATGTTTGCCCAATCTGTTCGGTAGTTTTGGCTTATTTTTAAAAACATTGTGACTTTTTTTCACCAGATTCCTGTTCTGTTACTTCTTATATTAATGTATTAGTATTGTTTTGAAATGTGCAATCATTTTTGGTAAACAATTCATGTCTTACTGAAAAAAAAACCAAAGATCATTTGTGAACTGTTTTATAATATTTAATAATGCAAGAGTGCTTGTAAAAGAACACGAGTAGGGAAAATAAACCTTAATTTTTCCAAAAAATATTCGAAAGTTAAATACTTGCTATATATAACTAAACATGTGGTGGAGAAATAGCCCATAGCTCAGTGTAATGCTGAGCATGCAAATGTTCATTTAGGTATCAAATAATGAACAATCCAATAGTACGTAGGTAAGACTTGGTGCAAGCCAGCTAGGCATAGCGCAAGCTACATCTGTCTGATCCGCAGATCCGTGTGATGGAGTTGTAAGCAACGACGACGAAGAAATTATTCCGTATTTCTCTCTTATTTTACCGTATTTTTTTCTTTTATTTAAATTGTATTACGTTTGATTTGTTCAAAAAGTAACTAAAAAAGATGTACCTAGTATATGAAAAGTGCAACGCTGCAGGGTCTATACAATGAAGATAACTGTAGGTAGGATCGCGACACTTAGAGCGAGGTGTTAAAACTAACACTAGTTACCTAGGCTAATCTGTGGCAGGCAGCGAGCGAGGACACCCGGGATGGTTCATGGCGGGGCCCGGGCTGCACCGGGCTCCCCGGGAGATACAACGCGCCGCGAAGCACCGCGCCGTCCGCCGTGGGAATAGAGATATTTAACAACGAAATATAAAAGTGCTTTATTTCCTTTAGACCTTACAGGACACTTGGACACATCACAAAATTAAAATTACATAAGTAAAACAGGGAAATAAAGTGATCACTTTGATTTTTTGTTCACTTCAATCTTTTTAAGGTAAAGTAAAGAAGCGAACAAGAAACCTTTACCTTGTTAGTTTTCGAGTCGGAGCAAAAGTCGTCCCATGCTTTTTTATCCTCAAGATAATCTGATATTTTCTAATAAGCCTTTTTACAAAGGATATGTTTGATAGTTTGTTTGAATTTATTTATTGATAATTTTTGCAACTCACTCGGAGTTTTGTTGTAGAAGCGTATACATTGCCCTCTAAAAGATACGCTAATCTTGTGCAGCCGAGTTTTGGGCAAAGCTAGTTTCTTCTTATTTCTAGTATTTACATTATGTATGTCGCAATTTTTAGGGAATCGATCGATATTTCTATGAGTGTACAATATGTTTTCATAAATATATTGACATGGAACTGAAAGTAGAGTCGTGTCTGTAGGTACAAAATGCAGTGCGTAAAAAAAAAACATACAAAACGCAAAGAATTTACATCTTTGACAAAACGAGGGTAACGATGACTTCCATTCAATATTAAAATATCCAGTTTGGGGCAAATGGAGCGTTCACGGAACATATAAGGTTTTTCAGCTTTCGGTTAGGTATTACTCTTCTGTAGCAAATGTTTCTATACCTACCTACTGTTTGAAATGAAAATACAAATTACTAGGGACTTAAATAATTGTTTTTACTACAATATTAAAATAATAACATGTCATGTTTGTGATTATTAGTAGAAACCCACTAATAGTGGGTTTCTACTAATAATCACAAACAAAGCTAGGGCGCGTCCACACGAAGAGGCGGGGCGGCGGCGGCCGCGGCGGCGGCGGCGGCGTCAGCTGCGGATGACAGCCCCTATAGAAGGAACGCAATCAATAGACTGGCTCCGCCGCGCCGCCGAACCAGGGCCGCAGCGCAGCCCGCAAGCGTAGGGACTGCACTCAGGGAGGGGATGTGGTTCTTTCTTAGAGAATACTTAGTTTTATGTAAGCTTTCCTACGTTTCGATTAGGAGTGGATCTTGTTCCGATGCTAGGGTAATGGCCGGCATACGCAAGTCTAGTATGTCAAACGCTGTTTCAGATCAGTCAAAATGTGGGTGGTAGTGGCAAGTAGTGGCGAGCGTCAGTACCCATTAATGATGTTATGTGACGGCTTTCACTTTGACGTTTCACGTGGAATGCAGCTGGCTCCTCCTCCTCGGTGTCAGCAAAGAGCTGATCAATGCAGGACCCCTGCGCAATGTCACGTAATGAGAGCTGTAATCGAGAATTAGGTCCGCGTCCCGTAATGGCTGCTCTACAACGAGCATTTTAATTACGTACCTATCGAGAGCCCTCGTGCACTCGGCTTTACTTTCCGATGGCTCTCACGGACAACCCCCGTTTTTAATTTAAAGCAATAACTTTATTGTTTGTTTTCAATTATAAAGGACAATCAGGACCGGCTACGAAAAAAAAGACTTCAAATGTAAAGTCATTGTTGATTTTTGTGAACGCACAATAGTAAGTACTTAAACGTACCTCAGAGCTACGACATTGTTGTTTAACAGTAAATGTTTAGAGAGTTGTTGGTAGAGCGAGTCGTATCGTTGCCACTCGCAGTACCGACCACCAGTCCGTTGTTTGTCGCGACTGGTCGCTACCTCTCCTCCTCGTCAGCAGCGTGTGTCGTATCGTGCCGTGCAGCGCATGGCAACCTCAGCCCGCAAGTCGCTCTGAGTGAAGTGCTGTACAGTACTCTGAACCTCATTATACTTCGGCATTAACGAAGGATTCTATAATTTATTGCAGCGATCTACGAATGTCTGCTTCTGTCACACATATAAAGCTGACCTGAAAGAAATAAATTAATATTCTACCCTACACCTGGCAGAATACAGCCACTAGCCCGTAACCTAACGTCTCTCTGACAGCCAGCTTCACTTGTCATTATTTATGTTTGTGTTGCCGAAGTCACACATATTTTCTTATAAAATAATGTAAAATCAAGTGTTAGATTAGTTTTTCTTGCAGAAATAACATGGGAAAACTAAATAAAAACAAGGATTATGTTAATTACCATGACCAAAAGTTATTAGAGTGGTATAGACGAATCAGTTACGACCTTTCCTCAACCGTGGAAAAAATACATTTTTGGATGGATACCTACACATCGGAAGGACAGGTAGGTGGTTCTAACAATCATACATAGCTCCCTATGATAACTTGAATGCATACATAGTGAGTTCTTTCCTTGATAACTTATAACTCCGAATGAAGAACTACCCTCATTTTACCATATGCAACTTTTGTTGAATACTGGTTGGCATCTGAGAACTAATTTATCCGAATGAAGAACTACCCTCATCTTTCCATGTGCGACTTTTGATCAATACTGGTTGACCAAAAGTACGTATTACCTCAAACCTTTATTAATTGATATCATCATCATCATTTGTATATCCTATTTTTTTTAAGTTGTTGGTACGTTTTCTTACTATAATGTGTAACGCAAATCAACCGAAACATTCAAAAATACTCGTCTGAGATTATAATTGCCATTTACCTAAATGTTGGGTAGCTTGCTACAATAACCTATATGGATAGCAAAAACCCCTTCTCCACTTTTATAGTGTAGAGATGAACCATGCACCCTTTATGGGTGGTTATGGTTACCACTATGTTCCTGCACTTGTAATTGTGTCGAGGTGAACCATGTACCCTATAAGGGTAGCACTTATGGTTGTCACTGTATGTATCCCTTCAATCGTATATAGTGCCGAGATGAGCCAAGCACCCTATATAGGTAGCAATAATGGCTACTATTTTGTGTTATCAAATGGTTATGATTGTTTTTTACTCCAATTGCAGTGTCGAGAAAAACCATCCATGCACCCTATATGGGTAGCAATAATTACCACTTACGGTATACCTCCGCTTGTGAAGTGTCGAGATCAACCATGCACCCTATATGGGTAGCACTAATGGTTACCACTGTATCCCTCCACTCGTATAGTGCCTAGATGAACCAAGTACCCTATACGGTTAGCAATAATGGTTACTAGTGTTTACCTCCACTTGTGATGTGTTTAAGGCTACTAATTAATATATAATAATAAAAATAATACATATTGACTACCAAAGCACTCAGATTCGGCCTAAGATTACGGAAATGAAAAACACGTTATAAATAATATAGCAAAGTATATAAATAAATTATATCTTGGTCCTACGACTTGAGTGAAGACCCAACACGTTGAACAGCAAGTGGGTTAGAATCTCCAAGGAAAATTCCAATTATTCTTCAAACAAAATATCAGCCATGTAGGCTGAATAAAACTAAAAAATTAACATGGCGAATAGAATAGAATAGAAATACTCTTTATTGCACACCATGATAGAATAACAAGACAGGAAAACACAAACACAGAAATAGTTGTACAATGGGCGGCCTTATCGCTAATAGCGATTTCTTCCAGGCAATCTTTGGATGGACACGTAATTATTGTATAGGTATAGACGGTGGCGTAATAAAGGCTAATGTATACTATACAGAAAATACATAAACAATTACCTACTGATATATAAAGGTCAATAAATATGTACTAAGTTTAAAGAGTTTACATAAACATATATAAAATATTAACTATTTGAAATCGAATTAAGAAAGTGTTCATAGACCATATTTTTAAATATAGGGAGAGATTTAGCTTGTCTTATTGGGGTAGGTAAGGCATTCCATAGTTTGGTGGCATGTACGGTGAAGGATGAACTGTAGGCATGGAAGGGGCGGGGAGTTTACAGCGAAAGGGTTTCAGTGGAGCGAAGGCAAAAAGTATAGGTTTGGTGCAGGTACTTGAACCGTTCCTTGAGGTACCGAGGAGTATTTGGGATGAAGAGGATGGAATACAGGATGGAGAGGAAGTGAGCGTCCCGGCGAAGACGGATTGGTAGCCATTTTAGCTTATTGCGGTACTCTGTGATATGATCATACTTGCGTAGACCGAAGATGAAGCGTATGCAGAAGTTTTGAAGCCGCTCAAGCTTATCAAGCTGTACTTGGGCGAAGTATTGTACTTTGAAAATTGTTATACTAAAACTAAACAGACTTCTTAACATGATACACAACGTTATCGCATTAAAATGATTGTACATACGAGATTTTAAAATTGTAAACAAAAATTTTAATCCTCCGCTTTGGTGTTGTCGAGATGACCATGACAACCCTTGTATAGCAAAGTTAAAGTGTCTTTATTGTCACAAAATGCAATAAAATTCCAGATTTTTACATCGAGGTACTTACGTCGTGCGTCTGCTTATTACTACATCCTTCTCCGTTTTCATAGCGTTGAGAAAAAGTTGCATCTGTAAATATCGAACGTTAAGGTACTTCAGGCTTATAATGTTTGAAACCGTGCAACATACACTTGTTGGTTTTTATAGATATCTGTTCATAGCCTAATGAACTATTAGAAAACGATAAAATATCGTAAGGTACACCAAAGAAAAGATAAATAGACGCATTCATGACAAAAAAAAACCCATAAACTATTATGCTCATACTTATTCGGGAAAACTTCAAATTTGTTGTTAGAAACTCAATGCTGTGTTGGAAAGTAAGATTCCGTCCAACATAATGGTCTACGCTTTCATTACCACCTGTTATAAATTCCGCAAATATACCTCAGGAAGATACTTTAAACGCCAGGGGAGCGTCACGGCCGGCAGCCAGAATCAGGTAACACCGCCATACACCTCCACGGCAATAGTGCGACCAGTGCCGATATTGAAACCGTGACTCGTAAAATCCTAGGGCAAGCCCCCGACCAAGCTCTTTGGCTACTTTATCGTACGACCAAATCACAATTTTTACCTTCTTTAACCATAAGACAAACATAGGGTTTATTATATTCATTTATTAGTTGAAATTCATCGTTTAAACTGATAATTTTAAGAAGGAGCCATATTCGCCTAAGTACGCATATGAAGACCACGTATGCCTTCCAAGGCTGCGTCGTTACTTTCATGTTGTACGGAACGTATTTTACTGAGCCATACAATACCGTACAAAGTCTATGTGTAACGTAGACTGTTCAGAAGAAGAAGAAAGAAAATACATAATTAAAAAAAATCGCAATTTCAAACTAAAAGCCTATCTATTTCACTATTTCTAATCTATATTTTTTTTCTTTATTATAAATTGTTCTATTCTATCTATCAAATTATTATCACCTAAGAAACTGATATGAATACATTTTTGGAATATTTATATATTTATGAAGAATATTTGATTTCTTCTTTTTTTGAGAGTATATTTCGCATGTTGTACCTTAATAGTCAATTTCTATATTACATTGAAAATTATAGAGTGCCTATAGTCAAGAATTGTACCTAAATGGTCAATTCCTATATTACATGGAAAATTCTATGATCCAGGAAATAGGTCAGCTCTTCTGGGTGTCGCCAGGTGACGTCACTGTTCAGTTGCCACTTCATTTCAACAAAATGTAGAAGATGAGAATCAAATGTGATAAGGGTCAATTGAAAAATCCATAATTAAGTGAATCGTCAATTATGTTTGTTGTTAGATCAGTCAAAACTGCGTTAGTTAAATACAAGTCAATGTGATAAATAATGGGTAAATACAAAACCACATACTGGTATCACCAGGAAACAGATTCAGCTTCTCATTGGCCGATGGCGTCGATGACGTAGCCTGGAGACACCCACGACTATCGGGCTTTGGAAGAGCATACCTTGTTTTCTTATAGCATTGAAAATTCTTTTTTTCTTATTCTCTTTTTTTCGCCTAGGCGGGTAGGTGTGAAAACAACTGTCTGAAATTGCTCTGTATAATAATTTTATTTAAAAATAAATTAAACACCTTTTTGAAGATATAAATGCAATAAGTTGATCAAGTACCTTTGTGCTCCATCTGCTTAGTCAACAACTCCAAACAAGCAAGCCATATATCACTACACAACACTTAGGAATACTGCACAACACTATGGACAGCCAACAACCTTTGTCTGATGTAATCCAGGCCCTACATGAGCGGAGGACGTAGTTTGAGGGAGAATTACACAAGTCCACTTCTCCCACTACACTGGAGGCCATCGCAGCGGATTATGCTGCCTTCAAAAGCTTCACGTTGGGTGTTCTCAAGACTCTTCAACAGCAAGTGGAGATGCTTTTTCCTCGTCCTATCCTAGTCAAGGTTAGGTTAGCTGAGCTAACAATGCGGGATAAAGTTTGGTTTGCAAAAACCAAACTAAAGGGCAGCAACATCACGCTGTCTGAGTTTCTGACGAGGCCCAGACATCTCACTTTCATGGCAGCCAGGGAGTGCTTCGGTGTGAAATCTTGCTGGACAAGGGATGGCTACATTCATGCCTGCCGGGTGGTGACCGCGACAACGTCGGCAGTGGAGCCCAGGGCCCCGTCGACTAGGCGAGCTGCGGCCGCCGGTAGTGGTGGTGCATCAACTTCGTCGAAGAAGTAGTGGCGTACTCATCAAATAGCGGAGTAGGGGGGCCATGGAAGCGATAGCCAGAAGGTGACGTCAACTCTTTTCCTCATTTACCTACACACACACAGTACTTACACTAAAGGTAGGTAGACTTTTATTCCATTTTTTTTTCTCACGTAATTATTTAGCTACAGTAAGGTAGTTTTGACGACTCGACTTCTTTGTTATTGACGTCTATTTGTATCTAGGTATGTCAAAATGTTAGCTAATGTCAAGTCATATAATTTATTTTTGTTTTTTTATCGCTTTCATGGCCCCATGTCTTTTGAGCCATCTGTTAGTGCTTGTTTGTTTTATATTGGTGAATTTAGGTTTGTGTTTATTATTTTTTGTAATTTGTAATACCCAGGTATAACTGGCAGATGGAGTTCGGGTACTTTTATTTTTGTGTTTTTGTTGTTTTTTATTAGGTACCTATTTTGTTTAATTTATTGTTTTTACTGCTATTATTATTATTATAATTTTATAAATAAATAGAACTCTAAATGACTTTTAGTGATAGCGACGATGACGAGTTCTGTTCAATCCCCTCACTAGACTCAAGCTCAAGTAGTGCTGACAGCTTTATGAGCATTCCCAACCTCTCCGATACACTATCATCCCACTTTAGTGATGTACCAAAAAATTTTAACATAGTTCATATAAATGCCCAGAGTATATCAGCACACTTTTCGGATATGTTAGCTTCTTTCAACATCAAAAACCTTCATGCTGTCTTAATTTCTGAATCCTGGCTTAAGCCTTGTCTCCCTTCGTCCTTGTACTCTCTTCCTGGGTTCACTCTCATACGAAACGACTGCATGGGTTCTCGTGGAGGTGGTGTGGCCATTTTCTTGCGCTCAGATATTGCTTATTCTATTGTGAGCATGTCTTCACAGCCTCCTCATGCTAATGCCGGCGAACATCTTTTCGCGAGATATGTCTTTCGCATTTTAAACTTCTTCTCGGTGTTTATTACAGTCCTTCTCTTCGTATAAATTACTTTGCTTCATTTGAAAAACTGCTGGAAAATCTTCTTCCTTTGTACAGTCACTCTATTATTATGGGAGATTTCAACACTTGTCTAGTCAAACAAGACTCACGTGCAACCACCCTTAAATCAGTAGTACGGTCCTGCAACATGCATATTCTTCCTCTTGGTACAACTCATCACTCTCCTAATGTCACTCCATCTCTTCTTGACTTAATTTTTACTTCATCTCTACAGCATGTTGCTAAGCACGGCCAATGCTCAGCAGATGCCTTCTCCTATCATGACCTTATCTTCTTGTCCTATAAACTACGTCCTCCCAAATATAAACATAAAATTCTTCTTCAGCGCAATTTTAGTGGTATGAATCTAGAAAATCTCAGAGCGGTTGCATCCAAAGTCGTCTGGTTTCCAGTGATGTCGGTAGACACAATTGACGATAAGCTCTCAGCCTTTAACTGTAGTTTAATTAATCTGTTTGACGTCCATGCACCAATCCGCTTGGTCAAGATAAATCATCTGCCTGCTCTGTGGATCTCGGACGAAATCAAGTCCCTCATGCACAAAAAGGCATTTGTCAGAGCGAGATTCAAACGATGTGCTAGTGATATCAATAAGGAAAAGTTTAATCTCGCCAGGAATCGCTGTAATAGGATGTGTAGGGATGCTGAACGCCGCTATATTCATTCTTCACTCTCAAATGCTGATCCAGCCAAAGCCTGGAACTTTTTAAGAATTCTTGGAATCGGCAAGGCACGCCAAGCTGCGTGTACTTCAAATTTTAATATTGATTCTCTTAATGTTCACTTTTCGTCGACGTCCAACATAGATGTGGATGTCAAAACTAGCACCCTCAACTATTTTAATTCCTTGCCTATTCCTGACTATCCTTCGTTCAACTTACAACCATTCGCCGCATGTGATGTTAAAAAGAGCATTATGTCCATTTCCTCTAACGTCATGGGAGGTGACAATATCGGTCGTAATATGATCATGCCAATTGTGGAGGAGATATTACCTTTGATATGTCATATCCTCAACTTTTCTGTTACCTCTGAGACCGTTCCGGCTGTATGGAAGGAAGCCTATATCATTCCTCTACCCAAAAAAAACTAAACCTTCCTCATTTGCTGATTTTCATCTCCATTCTTCCTTTTCTGTCAAAGGTTCATGAACGTCTTGTTCATGGCCAACTTAGTTCCTTCTAAATCCTCTTCAGTCCGGTTTTCGCCCCGGTCACAGTACTGCTACCGCACTCGTCAAAATCACTGATGATATTCGATCGGGCATGGAAAACGGACATCTCACTATTCTGACTCTACTCGATTTCAGCAATGCTTTTAATACTGTTGACTTCGAAATCCTTCTTGGACTTATGCGCTCGATTAACATATCTCCATCGGCAAATGGCTGGTTTCGCAGTTATCTGCAGGGGCGCCGGCAGCGGATTCGTACTGATGACTCTTTGTCATCTTGGTGCACCACTTCTGCTGGTGTCCCCCAAGGCGGCGTATTATCTCCTCTATTGTTTGCATTATTTATAAATTCTATCTCTCTTCAATTAATTTCTTCCTACCATCTCTATGCAGACGATCTCCAGATTTACACTCAAACTTCATTGCAAGACCTGGCTAGTGCGATTCACCGCACGAATAGCGACCTTACCAGCATTCGTGATTGGAGCGAAGCCTATGGTCTCCAGATTAACCCAAATAAAACACAGGCTATTATAATAGGTAGTTCTCGCACTTCCGTTAGAATCGGCTGGTCCACTCTGCCCAATATTGAATTTAATAGTCACAGTTCCTTTTAGTAATAGCGTTAAAAATTTGGGAATTTTAATGGATTGCGAAATGACTTGGGCCCCACAAACGGATGCTGTGAGCCGTAAGATTTTTGCCTCCACCGCCTCGTTGAGAAGACTCTGAAATTTTCTGCCTACTGCTACTAAAATTGTGCTCGCTCAATCTTTGATACTTCCTATCCTTGACTATGCAGACGTCTGCTACCTTGACCTCACTGAAGCAGCTCAATAAGCTTGAACGTCTCCAAAACGTCTGTATACGGTTTATTTTTGGGCTTCGCAAATATGACCATATTTCGGAGTTCCGCACAAAACTCAAGTGGCTTCCTATCCGTCTTCGCCGGGATTCTCACATACTTTCTCTTCTTTATAACATACTCTTCAACCCTCTCACTCCACTATATTTAAAGGAGCGTTTTGAGTTTCTCCACTGTTCCCATCCCCATCCTTCTCGTATCCTTCGCTCTTCAGAACACTTGGTATTAAACATGCCTCTCCACCGAACCAGTTTCTATGGCAAATCCTTTTCTATCCAGGCCGTAAAGTTGTGGAACGCACTACCTGAGTTTATTAGGAAAGCTGGATCTCTACCTGTTTTTAAAACTCGCGTCAAAGATTTTTATCAGTCGGAAAAGTAATTATTGGTACCTATCTATTCTATATCTTGGTATTTATTACATATAAATAATATATTTTCTACTATAAGTATATTGTTGTTAATCTTATTTTATGTATTAATGTTGTATACACCCTTGCCTTTCTTAAATTGAAAATTGTCTATCCATCCTAAGGTTGCCTGGAAGAAATCGCTTCTAAGCGATAAGGCCGCCCATTGTACTTGTTTATGGTAATGTCCTTGTGTTTTATTTGTCTTTATGGTGTACAATAAAGAGTTTTGTATTGTATTGTAATTCTTTTGTAGATAGAGGGCCTATAATCAAGATTGTCTACTATTCATCTGGGTAAGACATGTTACATTGTTTAATTGGATTAGGTAATTATTATACAATGTAACCTAGATATAGCATCGCATTAAGCCTCAAAAAAAACCTGTAATGATGTTGTTTCTAAATAAAAATAAATAAATAATAAATGTTCCATCTAGACATGTACATCTCATCTAATAATTTAGATTACGGTTTGAAGCACGCTGTGGTTTACGGATGGAAATGGAATGGATATATTGGAAAGGAAGAATTTACCGGTTTTTTATATTTTCATTTCAAATGATGAATTAAATGAACGATCGTGTCGCTTCGAGCGCCGGAACTAAACGGATTTCGAGTTGGAACAGATTTAATGAACTTACCTAATCAGTACCTATGCTTGTGTGCAGACTCATGGCCGATGGCTCACGGTCATGGTGATCACATTTTATTGATAATCACTGAATAAAATATACTTATTTCATCATTTGGGCTGTGTCGCGTGCGAAAAAACAGTCAATAGAAATTAAAAGACCTAAAATTTCATTACATTAAAATGCAATAACTCAACTTAACCTAAGTGTTCTTCTACTGCTACGATACAATTTATGGATATTATATCACATACATACGACATAAGGATTTAGCAGCCAAGCAAAACTATTAATGTTGTTTTTTTATGAATCATTTATGCCTTTGGCTATATTGCCCCACGGCACGGCTATGATTCTCTGTTGAGCGCCACTAACGTCAGGTCCTTCAAGTGTGCGTCTACAGTGGTCCGTCTTCTTCACGACACTTTGGGCTGCCATAAAATCATGTCGTGTCAAAAATAAAAACAGATATGAATGAAACCGAACATCATCATCATCATGGCAAGATTTCATAATCGGATGCACCCTGGATGATGCATTTCTTCAAACCTTTGTACTGCCACCCTGCTCTTACAAAACGTTCATATATCGTTATACGTTCATATACATTCGTATTTGTTCGATATAAACTAACTCATTAACTACGATTGGGACTTGAAATTTATTTTTTGGGCCAACAGGCGCCTAAACGGAACTCTATTCATTTAAATCAGAGTTTTAATTGTATCCTTAACGTTACAAAAACTAGTTGCTATGGCTTCTTCTCAAATACTTCAATCAACAATCTTACTCAAAGCAACGTACAAATCGAGTAATGTTTATGGTACCAGAACTAGATAATATTTATTTGAATTTTAAACATATAATTTATGATATTTTTGACGACCTTCGAACCTTCAGTTAATTCAGGGCTCATGCCTGTGTTGCATTTGCAATTAAAATTAACTTCGACAAAACAAAACAATCCGTAAGTGAATTCGATGACTACCTTTTCAGCGCAGCTTTCAGCAGAGCAATAAAATGTTGGCCTTCGATTTTTATTGAGTACATACATAATACGGTTAAGGAATGCATTTCGTATTAGTTACCTATCGATAGTTATAATGTTAAAAAGCGTATTTGGTTTTGAAACCAACAAACAGATTTTGATATTTGTACTTTTGTTATAAACATACTCTAAACATCTGCAATAAGTTATAGAATCCTTCGTTAATGCCGAAGTATAATTGAAAATTGAGCGAACTCACCTGTGATGTTCGATTACAATTATACGAGGCGTTAACCAAGGATTCTATAATGTCCCACCCAACCCATTTGAGTCCCAAGCCAAAATTAAACAAATATCAAATTTGTATGGTTACTCTAAAATAATGACAAGTGAAGCTGGCTGTCAGAGAGACGTTAGGTTACGGGCTAGTGGCTGTATTCTGCCAGGTGTAGGGTAGAATATTAATTTATTTCTTTCAGGTCAGCTTTATATGTGTGACAGAAGCAGACATTCGTAGATCGCTGCAATAAGTTATAGAATCCTTCGTTAACGCCTCGTATAATTGTAATCGAACATCACAGGTGAGTTCGCTCAATTTTAAATTATATGTAGTCTCGGCTGACGGCGGCTCCGGTCAACAATACATCATTAAACATGTTTCGATTCACTTCCATCACTAATTGCTATTAGTGAAAGTTGCATTATCCACCTAAGTACGTACATAAATACCCACAATGATTTTATTTGGTACTTTTTAAACTAACACCTACATATATTTTATTGAGCCTTGCTGATATTAATATATTTCGCACGAGACATAATCACACCACCTAAGACATACATATTATGTACATAACATTAGGTGGTCTAACCTCATGTGCCTATAATTTCACCGGCAACCCTTCCATATCGACTCTTAGGCAACGGTTTTAATGACGCAAGTAACATATCTACTGCGACGGCCCTCGCCTCGCCACTAGCCTGGGCTGTGTCAGCGATGGATCTATGATTCCTGATCCCAGGCCACAGGTAGGAAAGTGAAGTGATGTTGCTCGTGTGATCCTCCGACAGCCGAGTGTTGGAGCACAGATCCGGTAATGCTACTCCTAAACATTTATTCATCTTCACGGTAACACAATACAGTAAAGCGATTGTCATTGTACGACATCGCCGCGCCGCCGCCGCTCTCCTCACTATGACGAGGGTAGCTCGCAGCAGAGCCGCGCCGCGCCGCCCCACCCTCGGATACAGTTGAACGCGCTATTCGAGGCCGAGATGAGATTCAAAGATTATTTTATCAAGAGCTCTTGAATGCAGAGCACCCATCAGCTCAATCATTCATTGCCTTTAGATGGATGCTGCGTAGGCCCCTATGCGTATGGTTGGTTCACACAGAGACACCAACCTTGATCACTCGCTATCTACACCTCTGCTGCGCCAGTAGTGCATACCTAGACAGACATCTATCATGAAAAAACTACATTACATTTGACTACACGAAACTATTTTAAATACAGATTTTGATCTGTAATTTTAAATAATTCGTAAGCTTATCTTATAATTAGGGGTAGATTATGAAGAAGGGTTGGTTAGGTAGTCAACTTTGGGTGGGTAATGTCCTACTATAATCCTACTATCCTACTAATATTGTAAATGTGAAAGTTTGTATGGATGGATGTATGGATATGTTTTACTCTTTCACGTAAAAAGTACTGAACCGATTGGGCTGAAATTTGGTATGGGTATAGTTTGGGGACCTGGGATAACATATAGGCTATTTTTTATCCCGATAAAACGCGGGCGAAGGCGCGGGCAGCAGCAAATTATAAACAAGGTAGAAAGAATCATTCTAAAGCAGGGTTCCCAACCTTTTATTGACCAGGGACCACATTGATATAGTATTTGTCACCAGGGACCAGGATATAAAAGAAAAAAACTTTTACCGGGTTTTTGTACCAAGCAATCGCCGCAAGAGCCGTTGAAATATTTGTTACTTTATCGGGTGGTCACAAACAATTTAAGATGAGTATGAAATAACATGACATATAGCGGATGGAGCCCTTACAATTTTAACGACTACGATGATACATAAAAAGCTATGAATATAAATAACAGCGACTGCAGCGAGCCGACGAATTGTTTTTCAGGTGGTCTTAACCACCTTTAGTATAGTATAAATAACTTAATGATAGCGAGCACTAAATTTTTTTCAGAATTTGCGGCAGTTGAGACATCCGTCTGGAAACTAGTAAAAAATAAATATCGGCAAGTCAGCCTATTTTTTTGAAATTTTGAGGAATTTTTACAGCCTATGAGTAATGAGCTAATAACAATTTTAAAGTTTCTCGGCGAATTAGAACTCAGTAGGAGGACAAAAGATTATACAAACGAACGAACGTTACCTGGAAGGCAGCGTCCCGAAATATTCAAGATAGCTAATTTTAAAGATAGAAAATATTCCTTTATTTAAAAAATAGGTAAAACAGAATTTTGAAAAACTAGCCTTATCCGATTATCGAACCCACTGCTATACGCCGCGCCGCGCCGCCGCCGCACGCCGGCTCTGTGTAAAAGTGTTGATCATAGAAAAGTTTTTTGATACGGAGTAATTAGGTGCACCCAACTAGGGTGCACTGAACGAAATCTTTTGAATCGACAAAGCAACCGAAATTTGTCTAATCCGACAGAAAGTAAGCAACAATGTGCCGCCCCCACGCCCCGCGGCCCACGCCACTCAATCGAACCCGCTCTTCAGAGAGCTTTCAACCCATCATAGTCACAGCTAAGCTCGTCTAGATGTAAGTAAATATGTACCTACCACCCTACCTTGTGCCTATTTAAGTTTTGTTCAGCGAGCAAAGGCCTCACTGGATGATGGATGAAGTAGAAAAGCAATAACAATTTTTTATCGCGTTCTTGAATTTTTTTTATCTTCGCATGAGTTTGATATCTATTCCAAAATGTACGTAATGGAGTGTACATCGATCGAAAGGACCGTGCGTTGTTGTTCATGGTGCAACGTTGGATGTCGCGCCGCGCCACCGCGCCGCCGTCCGTCTACACGCTCAAATATTTGTGCATGCATGATTGCACTAACACAATTTGCGCAAGCAGAGCGCGTTGCCGGTCTCATGCTTGCTTGCGCAAACTGGTTAGTGCAATCATGCATGCACAAATGTTTGAGAGTGTAGCCGGACTAAAACGATATGCACTGCATACTGCAGCGCATTTGCACACACATTATTTATATTACATATAATCAAATCTCGCCCGCGCGCGACTTCCCACGCGTGTTTTCTGATAAAAAGCCTAACCTACCTATTTTTATGTTACCCGTGTTACCCCATATATTATGTATAACCAGCATATTACAATGCCTACTTAGGTATTCGTTTCTTTAATATTATCTATAATGAGTTCCGCGGATTTGTATGAAGTTCCATAGGGAACAAATACATTTGCTCGGTAAATTCCTAGTACCTTCCTATTTTGGCGAAACGAAATGTCGGCCCACTTGACCCTTCCTCAAAGGAGCCTCTTGTATTGCCAAGCATCATCGTGAGTAATAAACTCGTTTATCTTAGGTAGGTACGTACTTACCTTTTTACTTTATTCATAATTTTTGGCCTGTGTGCGTTCACATAAGTACGGTTACACTTTGTTTGTGATAGCTTTATTACCTATCGGCTTCTCAAAGGCTCTTAGGTATATTGCTTACGGCGGATACGAAAATAACAACTCACTTCTATAGAATAAACCCAGGTTACCTGGCCTACTTTTTGAAAGGGCCTTGTGGTTTTAAAATTATTAATTTGTCGTGAATAATATCAATGAATATAGATAGTTTACTTACATAATTATGTACGGTTACAGTAACTGAACTAAACTCTGACATCACTAACTAGTTTTATTGACCTAACAATTAATGACTGTTCAGGAATTGAGTTTTTGTTGGGAATAGACTTTTCCTGGGAAATTTAAAATAGGTATTATTCCCGATTCCCGGGAACGAAAAAATGACAGGGAATACGAAACCCTAGGATAGATGCTTCCCCATGATAATGCTAAGGAGGATAGAAGCCCTTAGAATGAAATAAGCAACGTACCTACCTACATATTAAAATGTTTTATGTTATTGTCTAACAAAAAATTCAACATGTGAGTTTTGAACATTCACTATCATGATGAAAAATTTGTAATTATTTAAAATAAAAAAAAATGTACATTCCTAAAATAATGATGTCCTACTAGTTTAGGTCGAGCTGGAAACAAATAGCAATAAACATGGTGACAGAAAACAACAAACATCAAAAACATGCACATTATTATTATGTACTAAGGGTATGGGGGATAGTTGCCATTAAAGGCCGCTAAGGGCATCTATACCGCGGAAAATCAAGGAGTTGTCCTTTTCGATATGGATAAATGCTCTTTTATTTTTTTAAATAAACTGAATATTCATAAGAGTGATTATTGAGACCTATTTATGTACTTAATAAACCAGTGTATCGATATAATAAAAATATAAAGGAATTTATTACAACATTAAAAGTTATGAAATAGTAAATAGTGATGTACAAAAGTTTGATGTATTTTTTGCGTTCGCCACGGAGTTTTTTTTTTATTCTTATTTATTATTAAGGACTTTTGTCAGTCCTGTTTTATACACGATAAAATACATTTTAAATATAAGTTTAACAAATGAAAATATACAACAAAAAATTTAAATACATCTTAACAAACAAAACTAATCTCAAGCTTACTTATCTATAGGTACACTGAAGGTGTACCTATAATATATATTATACCTACTTGTGATGGCTAACGGTCTTAAACAGCTGTATAGCTGAATCAGTTGTCGGATGCGATAAGACTGTATGAAAAATACCTGTATCCAGTCTGTTCAAGCCGAAAGCCACCGCAAGCGATTGTCTTTCTCGCTGAAAGCGGACACACTCCTCTAATAACCACCACATGTATCACAATTCGGTGAGTCGGCTTTACGCATTAAATACCCTAACTTCTTTAGGGGCATATGGCCAAAGATGTAAATCGTTAGATATGCCCTGACACCAAAAACTGTGGCATTGTATTTGAATGTGTGCGTTAACAAAATGCCGACGCACGCACACTAATGAGTACTAGGTAAAATAATGTTTTTGCCAGTAAACCTAACCACGGACCTAACTGTTATTATAACCATATTGTGTGCAATCACATTGCACCTGCAGCTGCTTACAGACTCTGGGCCTTACGTTTATGGAACAACGACACTAAAGCACAACACACCACTATTATAGATGAGTACGCAAGGAGTAACCCTATGCTACTCTCGATTTATGATAGAGTACCTAAAAAACACTTACACTCAAAAAGCTACACTATACAAATGCACGAAGAGCCAAGTGATAGCTCAAACACACACGAAGTAAGAATATACACAGATGGCTCTAAAATTAAAACAGGCACGGGGGCGGGAACGTTCTCGGAAGATCTCAACATCCACAAAACAACAGCTCTGGGGACCCACAACTCCATCTTTCAGGCGGAATGTGTGGGCATAATCCAGGCCGCGACCGCTGTGCTGCGAAGGAAGGTAACTGACCAAAACGTCAGGATCCTCTCGGATAGCGCGGCAGTACTACAGGCCCTAGGCAAGAGAGAACATAACTCGGGACTTACCATACAGTGCCACAACCTGCTAGAACAAGCATGTAAGTCCAATAAAATCATTCTCCAATGGATAAAAGGGCACAGCGGATCCAGAGGAAATGACGAAGCAGATACACTGGCGAGGAGAGGTTCGGAGTGGCAAACGGCAGGGCCAGAACCAATAATTCCCTTACCATTCAGTCAAGTCCGTATACTCTATACTCCCGCAAACTCCTCAATCTGAAACGTGACAAACTCCGAGGAATCGTCGGTATTGTCACAGGACACTGCATGCTTAACAAACACCTTTTTAATCTGGGTATCACGGACAGCCCCCTATGCAGAGGGTGCATGAATGCAGAGGAGACGGCCGCGCATGTGCTGGTAGAGTGCGATAGCGTGGCTTCCCAACGACTGCAGTACCTCGGGACACCGAGGACGCCTGGGGAGGCATGCACCGGCGTCAGCGAGCTGCTGGCTTTCCTGAAGGACATCGGGTGGTTAGACTAGCAGCCCCCACCCGACACGCAAAAAGGGCCCACCTGTGGCCTAGTTGCGGAAAATAGTCCAGAAACAAATCCAAATCCAAAAAATCACATTGCACACACTTTCGTGAAAAAATAAATGTCATCTAAGCCCTGAAATCGAAAATGTCTCAATGTGTGCGTCAAAATGCGACGCACGCACACTACCAAATGAAAAGTTAAAATTGGTTTTTTGTCAATAAACCTAGTTATTATTAATCCCATGTATTGTGCAATCATATTGCACACATTTTTGTGAAAAAATAAAGGTCCTATCATGCTCTGAAATCAAAAAGTGAAAAAAGTGTGCAGTCTGTAGACGTGCGCGCCGCGCCGGCGCCGCGCCGCTGTTTTCTCACGCCGCCGCCGCCGCCATCTCTATCAGTCGCGTCGGTGCGACGACCAGCAAGCAGACCGGAGAATCTGTTCAAAACTCTCTAATAAACATATCATTTATCCCTCCAGTACATAAGAATGTAGTCTCCTTCAAGGTTTTCTGTGATTACGGTTGCTAGAAGAAGTAGAAATATTCAGCGCACCACTGCTATGTTTCTTAGAGAGTTTTGATAAAACAGATTATCTATACAGTCTGGTCGCTGGTCGGCGCGCTGACTGACCGACTACACATGGGGCAGCGACGCGACGGTGCGGCAGTGGATAGTCTCGAAAAAACGCTCGCTCCTTTCGCTGTTATTACTGTGTACCTTACACTAAATACCGACGTATCAAATGAAAGCTCTCGTAGTCTAGATCGAGATGTAATATTTTTTTGTTTTGAAATACGAATTCGTAAATCACCTCCTAAAACAAACTTAGCGAACCTCTTTGACCGTTCTAGATTATGCAGGAGAAAGCAAAAAACAATAAGAATCCTATTTTTAAATGGTTTATTGTTTTTTTTTTATTTTTGCGCCTTACGTCTTGCAATTCCCCCGGACGTCAGCTTTTACGAGATAAGGACGGTTCTCGAACAGCTTAAAAACAACAAGATACCGGGGGTTGACGGATTCGGGTGTTGGCAACCCTAGGACCAGCTATTCGCTTTAGTGCTCCCTATCATTTTATTCACAAAGTAATTGTTTTATCATAGTTTTCTAGTGCCTTTCCGATTTCATCGTAAATTTATAACGTAAAATAAGTGTACAAATAGTCATAAGCGTAAAAAGTTGTGTAACTAATGTGTTTGGCCCTCGGAAAATCGGCATTCTAACGGTTATCTTTCATGAGAAATTTGGCGGGTTTGTGTGTTCTGAAGAATCATTTTTTATACGTAGGAATACAATTTCCAACAAAGTTTACATCTTTTAGTGTCACGTAAGTACTCAGCATATTTTTGGACACCTAACCTTGACATTGTACCGTCTGTCTTGAGCTCGTTGCAGTAAAACAGTTCATTCATTTGAAATGAATACAAGAAGCGCCTCATTGCGCCAGGCAGAAGCCAACAAATTAAACCAAGTTTTACTAGAACTCAAGTCAGCAAAGAGACAGATTGCACAATTAGAATTAGAACGAGATGACAATGAAATTATTCTCTTAGAAGCGCTAGACAAAAAAAGAAATTAAAGCATGAGATGTTCACGCTATACTGCCAAAACAATTCAGTCATTGAAGAACGCGATAGGCTTCAGACAATAATAGATAGGTTCGATGAACAATGTGGCATTGAGTTTGAATCCGCTCTACACAGAACTTCAATCTTGGAGAAGGAATTATGTGATGCACAACACCACATCACCCAGCTAGAAGAAGCGGCCCTGAGCTCTGCCACCGCGACAACTCAAAGTTTATTCGATGAACTAGTAACGGCTAACTTACCATCGGGCCATGTTTCTGTTGCAGGCTGCAGCATGCACACTATGCATACTATTGACTTGAAATAAGATGACTCTGTGTGTAATGTGGCAGCTAGCAGCAAAAACAGTAAACACAAACTAAAAGGCATAAGCAAAAATAAAATGATTTTTTTTTTAATCTACAAATTCATACAATATAAGAAAACCTTTTTTAAGGGTCAAAAACATTTAGTTGCCAACGTAAAAAGCAAAAGAATAGTTTTAGATAAACAAGAGCTCTGTAATGTAAAGTTTAATTACAATCAGATCCAGTATGAGACTGAAATGAAGGAGCTGAGGTGCAAACTTGGCCAGGCAGAGCACTCCCTGGGGCACTACATCAGCCTTTATGAACGTACAACTGAACAGACAAGGGAACTCAATCTAGCCATGGATGCACTTCTCACAAGCCAGGTGAGTCTGGAGGGCAGGATTCTGGAGGGCTGCTGCTGCTGTGGTCCTGACTCGGTTGGTGACAACTCTAGTCCGGACAGTACTGTCTCTGCTGCATCCCATCTGGATCTTAGTCCTTCATGCTCAGGTAAAAAAAACCGTAATGTACTGCGATGAAATTGGAATAAATATGGGCCAGTTTTTAAACATGAATATGGAGCACACATTAAATAATTGCTTACCTAACTGCAATCTCATATTTCATTTATTTTGCTTATATGTACATTTATACAGCTTAGATCTAAGTAGGTAGCTTATGTCAATAGGTACATGCACCCTGTAAGGTCACTGCAAAAGAGTTCATATCTAATTACATTATTAAAATATAAATAATCAGTAAACATAATAAAAAATCTAAATTCATGCAATATAATAAAATATAAAAATGATAATGTCAATGAATTATTATGTCATGTAAATATAAAAACAATCATGTCAGTTTGTCAGAAGCAAATTGGTCAACGGAGATATTTTGACCGTTCAGATCATATTTTGTTTGGAAGAGATTTTTATATGTCCTAACAAATAACGAGGCTTGCAAGATGTAGATAGAGGGCAATGTCAGGATTTTATTTTTTATGAAATGCGGTCTACACCTCCATGACATTATGCATAAAATTGATACTGAAAGATTTCCCAATAACTCAAATTTGATAATATTACTTGGAAATAGGGGTAATGTGAACAAATCAGACTTAATTAAATATATGGACAAATTATCTTCGCTAAAATTAAACCAAATTGTAATGTTCACATTCCCCTACAGCGACAGCTTGCCAAATATAGAAAATAATATTAGATATAAGCTAAATATAGCATTGCATACTATTTCATGCAATAACAATGTACATGTGATTGACACTAACAGTATTGTTAGTAAAAAATATTACTTGACTAATAAAGGTAATTACTACCTTTCTAATTATTACAAAAAACAAATAACTGTTTCGCTATCCTATTATTTTAATATTACAGCCAAAAATTTGGCTAAACAAGATGCTTCTTTTGAGAATTCTAATAAACTTAGAACGCAGACCTTGGAAGTTCTTCCAAGCCATTTAAATTACTTAAAAAGACAATAGAGGACATCTCTAGCCCTAAAAAGTCAAATAATATTAGTCACATAAAAAGTCAAATAAACCAAAAATGTAAAACAAATGCAAAGTTTACTAACTTGTTGCATCAAAATATTCAAGGATTAAAAAGTAAATTATTAGAGTTGGAATTTTACATGAACTCTTTCAATATTAACATCATCTGCTTAAAAGAACACTGGCTGAAAAGCTATGAGTTCATGTTCAATTTCAGTAACCACCAAGTTGGTAGCTCCTATTGCAGATCACATGCTATTCGTGGAGGCTCATTAATACTATTAAATAAATTCATAAAATTCAAAGAACGTAAGGACATAATATGCTTATCCGTTGAAGGCCACATTGAAGTAGCATGTGTTGAGTTGGAGCAAAGTATTGTAGTAAGCGTATACAGCCCACCTGTTCCATCCGCTTCTTTTGAAATATTTGAAAAAAATATGGATGATATCTTATTCAAAATATCAAAATCAAATAAAAACCTCATGGTATGTGGAGACTTTAATATTGATCTTTTAGAAGTCTACTCCCTTAGTAGTAGATTAACTAATTTATTTAATTCTTACAATTTAAAGCCACTTTTTATTGAACCTACTAGAATAACGGAAACCTCAGCAAAATGTATAGATAATATATTTGTTTGCCTAAATAATAAAATTATTAATAAAAATGTAATAAGCAATTTCAAATCAGACCACTTAGGTCAACTTATAAAATTAGAAATTCAAGTAAAACATAATAACTGTAAAAAGAGAATAACATACATACCTGTGACCACAAGTCGATTTGAACGTTTGAAATTGGATTGGGATTGCAAACCTCCACCTAATTACTCTCTTAACAACCCAAATGAGTCCTATTGCAGTTTTTTTTACAAATTCACCAATGCATTTAATTCTATATTCACACCCAAATCGACCATGGTCTCAGATAAACGTAACTTTAGTGAATGGACAACAGTGGGTATACATAAGAGTAGAAATAAATTGTATGAACTGTATAGTGAAAAACAATACAATTTTAGCCAGGAGTTCAAAGAAAAAGTAAAAAATTATTCAAAAATATTTAGAAAAGTTTGTCAAATAGCAAAATCAAATTATATTAGCTCTAAAATTAGAAACAGTGAAAATGTAATAAAATCAACATGAAAAATAATAAACAGTGAGACTGGAAAGGTCAGTACCTACATTAATGATTACAATTTAAAGATTAACGAATGCTCAGTCAAAATTGACGTTGAAGTAGCCCAAGCATTTGAAAACTTTTTTACTGACATTCCAATCTCTACTACAAAGTGTCTGAACTCTTCTCAATTAATCGCTGAGTCATTACTGAAAGAAAATGTCTCAATTAATCGCTGAGTCATTACTGAAATGACCTGCATGCGAAAATAAATTTAATTTCCAACATGTCGATGAAAACGATATTAAAAAAGCCTTTAAGCTTTTAAATATAAAGAAAACATTTCCGTTAGAATCATTAAACCATTGATTGATACTATTGCACCAGATCTAGCTTTTATATTTAATGAATCTATTGATTGTGGCGTTTTTCCTGATCTGATGAAACATAGTAAAATAATACCACTGTTTAAATCGGGTAGTAGGTCTGACCCCACTAACTTTAGACTGATATCAGTACTGCCTACATTCTGCAAAGTTTTTGAAAAACTTATATTACATCAATTGCTTAGGCATTTCAATGGCAATGACCTGCTACATTGTAAGCAATTCGGGTTTAATCGCGGCAGGTCAACTACTGATGCCGGTGTAGAGTTGGTATCGCATATTTTCGATGCTTGGGAGAAGTCGCAAGATGCTTTAGGCGTTTTTTGTGACTTGTCAAAAGCATTTGATTGTGTACACCATGGAACATTAATCAGGAAATTACATCACTATGGAATAAAGGACAACTCTTTGGATCTTCTTACTTCTTACTTGAGTGACAGGATACAAAGAGTTGATGTAAATGGGAAACGGTCTTCGGGATCTCTAGTTACAATGGGTGTACCGCAGGGATCAATCCTCGGTCCTTTCCTATTTTTGGTTTATATTAACGACCTGCCTCATCTCGTTAAAAATAATCACGAGATTGTATTGTTTACTGGTGATACTTCTTTAATTTTTAAGATGATTAGACAAAACACAAATTTTGACGAGGTAAACAATGCAATATCAAAAGTAATCCACTGGTTTGGTGTTAATAATCTTTTGCTTAACGAAACTAAAACTAAATGTCTTAGATTTATTCTACCAAATGTAAAACATGTTAAGGCTGATGTAAACGTAAAAGGAGAAACGTTAGAAATTGTAGACACTACCGTATTCTTAGGAATAACCTTAGATAGTAAACTTCAATGGGGCCCACACATAGATAAGCTATCGAAGAGACTTAGTTCTGCAGCGTATGCAGTAAAAAAAATCCATCATCTTACAGACGTTGATACTTCCAGACTGGTCTATTTCAGCTACTTCCATAGTATTATGTCGTATGGTTTATTGCTGTGGGGGAACGCTGCAGATATTAACACCGTATTTGTGCTGCAGAAGAGGGCTGTTCGTGCAATCTATAACATGGGTCCTAGAGAATCCCTACCTGATAAATTCAAAGAAATAAATATAATGACAGTACCATGTCAATATATTTATGAAAACTTATTGTACACTCATAGAAATATCGATCGGTTCCCTAAAAATTGCGACATACATAATGTAAATACTAGAAATAAGAATAAACTCGCTGTGCCCAAAACTAGGTTACACTAGATTAATGTATCGGGCAATGTATACGCTTCTACAACAAAACCCCTAGCGAGTTGCAAAAACTTTCTATAAATAAATTCAAACAAATTGTCAAACATATCCTTTGTAAAAAGGCTTATTACAAAATTTCAGACTATCTAGAAGATAATAAAGCTTGGGACGGATTTTGCTCCAACTCGAAAAATAACTAAAAATAACACCTAACAGGCTAAAGGTTTCTTCGTCGCTTCTTTACTTTAGTCTACATACCGAAGCGACCGAAATCAAAATATCACTTTATTTCCAAATCAGTGTTTAATTTTAAGAATTTGACCTGTTGTAAGTGTACATTTATTGTATTTACGGAAATAAAGAAATTTTGACCTTGACTTTGATTTTGAATGGCAATTTCAAACCGTCATAATATGTAGCTCTGGAACAGTAAATTTACTGTAAACTATGAGGGTGACATGATCACTCTGATCAAACCCTCTTTAATGAATAAAGATATAAAAAAAAAAACTCGAAACAGACGATTCAAACTAAAACAGTCACGACGTTACGGTTAGGGGCTAACTACTATTTAATTTTAAATACCTACATAAGAGACAAAAAATCAAACCACGCTGACCGTGGAGGTCGGCGCGCCGCCGCCGGCAAATTTAAGGTCGGGTCGCACGTCTAAGTCTGTCTACCACAGATTAGCTGGTAGTTTTACTTTGTTTTTAGTCCGGTCGCAGCGCTACAGCAGCGGAAGGAAAAATAATAGTTATTTAATTATATTGCAATCCTAAGAGTGAAATTACGCCTTTGGATTTATTTGTATTTTAACAATTTATTGTTGCATTTGCGAAATGCACGCGATGGCATTTTGAGAAACTTTTAAACAAAAAATGCCAAAGTTAAACAGGTCCAGCTAGCACCGTGTTTAGTTAGATGTACACTGATTCCAAATGAGTGAGCTATCTCATTTCGCGTGGCACACAAAACGGCGCGGTCCCACTATGGTAAGGGCCTATCTAACGATTTACAATCTTTGCATATGGCCCGTATGTTCGTCACGGAGTTGATCGCACGTAGGAGCGAGACGCGTTTGATCCACAGGATGACCTGCAGTGCAGGGGAGAAGGTGTGTGTGTGGTGCATACGCTCCTTATTTAACCTACTAGTTTTATGTCGCTTGGTCGCAACACAAAACTTTGGGAAGTTAGGTTTAACGGAAAGGAGGCACCTATCCCAGTGCGGCATGTATCCGGGGTTTACCCTACTTTACAATCCAACACGAAATTTTATCTTGGTTTCCCTTTGTGATACTCGATATTATCTGAAAACTATACAAATAGAGTTAGGTGGACCTAGATATTCATATCTCGGGCGCGACTGGAGGTCGGGCTTCAAAGAAACTACATGAAGGGCCCTTGTCTAGTTCAGAGGACGGGCTGAGACCGAGAGCGAGCATGGGGCTGAAGTGTCCAACACATGGAGGAGAGGACCTGTCCTTGGAGACGTTTCATTATGTGTTCCCATCACCAGGTCAGGTTGTGAAGGGACGGCGCGCGGGGGACTAGAACTAGACGAAGGCAACACGGCGTGCCCTGATCCACAATAGGTAAGTACCTATTACACTTACCAAACACACACACACACACTCATATCCCAAACTGAGATACAGATAGTAGGTATAACTCATGCTATCACCACGTCACTTGGTCGTACCTCCAGCTACTTGGAGCTCGTTCACTTGTCGCTCGCTTTGATAATAATGGCTGACATCCGCCCCATTCCTGCTGTGCCCGCCACGCAGAGTTATTGAACACTGCCCTATAGATGGCTCTGGCGGTTAGCTACATATCTTATACCTTTAAACGAGTAATTCTTGTATATATATATATATATATATATATGTCGCATATAGGTGGAAGTGTGGTGTGTCGAAGAGAGGAATCTGTGGGCTATCTTGGGTATATTGGACATGATGGACTTGCGTGGACAAAAATAAAATTCAGTTGTAGATCACAAAGTCACAAAGGCACTTTTATTTCGTACAGTTCCAGTACAATAACAATAGGTTAGCCACGTGGTGACAAGTTTCTTCGTTCTGGAGTTACTTCGACGACGCCTCGAGCAAAAGTCCAAAGTAACCCCAACGAAGATCCATGTCCAAGCATGGTCAACCGCCGCGCTTGCGTTTCCACCAATCAAATCAAACAAGTTACAGTTTACCAACTTATTAAGGCAAATGTCTACAGTCTAATTGGATACCTTAATCACAATCAGTCTAGGTAACATTACAAAACAATTATTACACAGGCTGCAAACTTATCAGAACTAATCTATACAATCTGATTGGATAACCTTGACTTGAGCAGTCTAGCCAATTTTACAAAACAAAATAAAAGGAGGTAAGATTATTGCCAGCTTAAAATAATATCATCAGATAAACTTGAATGAGAATGAGGAATAACCTTATTGCGGTATTTGCGGTAAGCGCCATCTGTTAGTTACGTTAGCAAATTTTAATGAAAGAGAAAGGTTATAAACAAAGAATAAAGTTCTCGTTCATAAATTCGCTTGTTGACTGATTTAAATCGCAAGTCTTCTAAAATAATCGTTGTCGACTGGTGGAGCCACACGTCTCGATTCGACATATATATATATATATATATATATATATATAATCTGAATCTCGGAAACGGCTCTAGCGATTTTCATGAAATTTTGTATATAGGGGGTTTCGGGGGCGATAAATCGATCTAGATAGAATTAATTTTTAGAAAATGTATTTATATTCGTTTTTCATTAATCCGTTTTATCGATAGGACACTCCCATAGACAAGATTTCAACGCTACAAAGCCTTCATGTATCGTGTATGACAGTTTTTTTAATTTACTGCACATACTCGCTTGCATACTCGTTTATGACGTCACAATGGGGGAGGAAGGAGGTTGTCAGCTAAGATCCGAGGCTAAGATAGATGAACCCATAGACATAAAGTCCATTATTTTTGTTCGATGATACCAGCCGTGACATAAACTGAAAAATATGACTTTCTGACATCTATTGGTGAATAATAATAAAATATATTTTTATTGGGAGCATGTAACTTCTCTAAAGACACAACAATACTAAAGCTACTCCAGCAGGTGGCGTTGTTAAACAACACTAAGCCAATGAGTGTTTGGTTTGAGGTTAGACCAAGAAAATCAACTGTTTATTTATATTATTTGTTTCTTTTTAACTCACGTCTTAAATATAATTTCCAAAAAATACAATAAGATATTAAGGTTCCTAGCCTCATAGTTATGTACAACATTGTAAAGGTTCCTAACCTCCGCTATTGTTATGTACAACGTTGTTAGAATCAGAATCAATAACTTTATTTCTTTAGGCTTACAAAATAAGCACTTAGACAAGTCAAATTTTATACTATAAACATAGTTATATTGTAAATTGCGCGTACCGCCTTTTTTTGGAGAACAAAGATAGTCTAGATGTCAGCTGCCTGTCCCCAAAGAAAAATAACATAAGACATAATACTATGAAAGTAACTGAAATAAACTAACCTAGCTGTATCTTCATCGGTAATATATATACCTAATTGTACGAACTGCATAGGCTGCTGAACTAAGTCTGCCTGCGAGAGCATCAATTCGCGGTTTCCATTGAAGAGTGGGTTCAATTTGTAAACCTAAGAAAACAGTAGAGTCTACAAAGTCAACAATCTCATTCTTTAGCATTATCTTAGTTGGAAATTCTCTTACATTAGGTAACATGAATATAATGCATTTGGTTTTTTTAGCATTGAGTAAGAGGTTATTGGCGGTGAACCAATCTAGTACGAGTGAAAGCGCATCATTTACATCGTCATAATTACATTTATTTCTGTCAACTTTAAAAATCAGTGAAGTATCATCAGCAAATAAGACTATATCACGTAGATCTTTTGCTAAAAAGGGGAGATCATTTACGTATACTAAAACTAAAAAAGGGATATTGATCCTTGCGGGACGCCTAATTAAATTTTTGAGCCCCTAGATCCTTCTTTGCCAATATCTACTTTTTGAACTCTATCCAATAAATATGATTGCATAAGGTCCAGTGCCTTGTTTTGAATTCCATAGTGTCTCAATTTTCTAATTAATGTACCATAATCTACACAATCAAAAGCCTTAGAAAGGTTACAGAATATACCAATAGCGTTTCTCGCTTTATCCCAGGCATCCAATATATGCTTTAGTAAAACTGTACCAGCATCGGTTGTTGATCTACCTTTGGTGAAGCCAAATTGATTTTTATGGAGTAGCCTATTAAGGTTAAAATGAGAGGACAACTGAGAGAGAATATTTTTTTCAAAAATTTTACTTATTGCTGGAGGTATTGAAATTGGTCTGTAGTTGGCCGGACTTCCAGATTTAAAAGGAGGAACCAATTTACTATATTTCATGAGATCAGGAAAAACTCCTGCGTCGACACAACTATTGAAAATAAAGGCCAAACAAGGAGCCACTTCCTTTATAATTGAACTTAGTACTTTGGTTGAGATACCCCAGAGATCCTCAGTATTTTTGATGTTAATAGACTTAAACGTTTTGACTATATAATTGGCATTTACATGAGTAAATATAAAGACCTCTTTACATTTTTCAGCAGATGATTCTAATAATTCAACCGCCATCGAAGGTGAGGAGTTTAGAGTTCGGGTAACAAATTTAGGAATATCGGAGAAGAATGCATCGAAAGCATCGGAAATATCTTTTTCATGTATAAGAATTGAGTTATAAATTTTTAACCTTATTTCTCTGGAACGTGGCTTTGATTTACCAGTTTCTGTCTGTCTGTATCTTGGCTGCGCATAACTCCGAAACTACTGAACGTATTGAAATGAAACTTGGCAGGATTTCAGTTCATACTACAAGGAAGGACATAGGTTGCTTTTTATCCCGGATTTCAATAGACTTCCCTTGGGAGAGGGGATGAAAGTAAAATTTCTTGGCTGCGCGTAGCGTCGAAACTACCGAATGTATTCAAATGAAACTTGGCAGAATTTGAGTTTATACTAAGAAGAAGGATATAGAATACTTTTTATCCCGGATTTCAATAGGGTTCTCTTGGGAGAGGGGATGAAAGTAAAATTTCTTGGTTGCGCATAGCGCCGAAACTATTGAATGTATTCAAATGAAACTTAACATGATTTAAGTTCATATTACGAGAAAGAGCATAAAATACTTTTTATCCCGAAATTCATCAGAATTCTCTTGGGAGAGGGGATGGAAGTGAATTGTTTCGGCCTCGCATAGCGCCGAAAGTACTGAATGTATTCAAATGAAACTTGGCACAATTTGAGTTCTACATTTCCCCTCAGTGGGACCTCAGTAGCCCCCACAGTGGGGGCACCGGCAGCGGGGCCCCCACATTGCCCCGCAGTGGGACCCCAGTAGCCCCCCACAGTGGGGGGCACTGGCAGTGGGGCCCCCGCATGGTGGCCCCCACATTGCCCCGCAGTGGGACCTGATTAGCCCCCACAATGGGGGCCCGGCATTGGGGTCCCGGCAGTGGGCCCCCCACATTGCCCCGCAGTGGGACCCCCAGTAGCCCCCGTAGTGGCCCCCCCGCAGTAGGGTAAAATTTCTTGGCTGCGCATAGCGCTGGAACTACTGAATATATTCAAATGAAACTGATTTAGTTCATACTACGAAAGACATGTAATACTTTTTATCCTGGAATTCCTTAAGGTTCCCCTTGGGAGTGGGGATGGAAGTGAAATTTCTCGGCCATAGCGCTTAAACTACCAAATGGATTCAAATGTAACTTAGCATGTATTGAGTTCATACTACGAGGAAGGACATAAAATACGAGTCGATACCCCAAAGCTAACAAAATGATTACAAAATTGTTATTAGCGCCGATAAACGACCTACTGGACAGCATCCGGTCAGTACAAAGCTCTCGCTGCCAAAGATGCTGCCGTCGTCCTGGTAAATCAGCACTGTGACAGGCGGGGCATTGTGCTACGTACCCGGGATGACCGCTTGCAATGCATTAGCGAAACGCACCAGGCATTTGATGCTCTTCAGTACTCGCTTATATACCTACTGTCGTGGCGAAGACTGATACAACTTTCATCTTCGATATGGGAATCCGACAACTGACGAAACTGTCGACACTAAAAAAGTTTCCGCAAATGCAATTCTACGCCTAGATATACATGTTACCAATGAGAGAAGTTCACTTGCTCACCTGCAAAGGTTTCGAGGTTTGTTCAACCGTTTTCTGGTGTACGCTTACGCCAAAATAAAAACGGAGCGTTTGGTATACATCAGAACAGAACAAATGAGAGAAGACTGCGCGTTGAGAATTATGTAGATCTGCGAGACGCCATGAATCAATATATAAATTGTGAAGATGTAGGACGACTGGTGATTCTTCCTTCCAGTTTTAGAACTGGACAATAGATGTGTAGTGCCCTATTCTCCAGTAGGTACTATCAAAATGCTTTTGAAGCGCATCTTATACCTAGGTTATTATAGAGCTGTGTGACGTCCAGTCAATAAAATCTAGGTATATGTAAATCTATGCTACACTACATTAATGAAAATAAGTAAGGTTTGTGAGGTTGTACGGGGTAATCGATGAATCTACTTAGCCGATTTAAAAATTATTTTACCAATTATTACTATAATAACTATATTTGTGAGTATTATAGGTTTATAGGCCATATATAATAACAACTAAAAATGTTTACCGCTCAACGAAGTGGGCACGGGCCAGCTAGTATAGTATAAAATTTGACTTGTGTAAGTGCTTATTTTGAAAGCCTAAAGAAATAAAGTTATTGATTCTGATTCCGCGAGCCCGTGACTTACGTAACAGAATGGTTCATACACTCGGTGCGTAATCTAGTATTGTAATCCGTTTAACTGTGTCCTCTCCTCTAATATGGACAAACAACCGTTTGTTTTTTACGTTCTGTTAAATTAACCTTTAGTTTTACTCCTTTATTTTATTGTATTATGTAGGGGAGACCGGGGTAAGGCCGTATATCTAAGGATTTAGGCCTGTAGATCGTTCATTTTTATACACAAATGTATCTAATCAACATTCTTTATTAGTATATCTATCTAGGTTCACAATTACGTACACATATTACATATACTAAGAAATAAAAAAAATAAAAAACAGAAAAATAGCAAACTTCTACTATTTACGGTTTTGCCCCAATACCTGGGTAAAACCGTATACTATATACGATATTGCCCCCGCAACTATCTTTCAGCAATACATCCACGGCATGTAAATCATCCAGCTCCTCTGAATTGTAGCCTGTACAGCCTTCATGAGCCCAGCCCTTGCAACCCATACATTGCATCCAAACTTCATCTATGCGACTGGTACCGTATTCTTCAAGGCAAGACTAGCATGTGTTATCTATCATTAATAACATTTTCTGATTTTTTCTTTTGAACAGGTACTTACAGATTACCTTGGGTTTACGGTTTTGTGAGACATGTCTCATTAAAATAATGATCAATATTAGTTGCTTCTGCGAACTGAAATGCTAAGCGGCGAAGATCTTTGTAGGTGAGGCCAAATACTCGCCTTTCCATGAGCAAAACATGCTCAACCAGACTCTCCTCTTGAGACAACGTAACGGTGGGTTTGAATCTTCCTAAGCCCTTACTTGTTGAAGATTTCAGATCATGGTTCTCTCTGTATTTGTTCACTCTATCTTGTAATGTTGACTTTGGTACCTTATGTTTTAGAAGGTTTGAGGTATCCCATAGTTCCGCTGTATACGGCTTGGACGGCTGCTTTCATATCATCTGGACCCCAACTTTGTCGATCAGTAATCCTCATGTAATTACGTGGCATTTTTGCAAACAAAATGGAAAGAAATTAAAGTTTCATCCACTCGGGTCAAAATCGTATATATCCGGTTTTACCCCGTACGGTTTTGACCCACGGCTATGTTTGTCGACCACTTCGTACACACTATTACACATGCAAGTTAATCGCCGGTACAGATATCATAAATTACGTGTAAATATACAACCTTTAATATAGTTAAAGAGTGACTTACCTGCAATTTACGTAAACTTTACGACAATTGCTTGAATTTTAATACAAATTACATTGGAACCACCAAAACACAATAAAACCAATATTTTCATATCGCGCGACCCTGTCACGATCAGCGTTTGTTGACAAAACGCTCTGATTGGACGACTCCAGTGTGTGGCTTAGGCGCGGGAAATTGCAATGATTGACGTGAATAGAGCTACTATACGCTTTTACCCCGGTATACGGTCTTGAACGGGTCTCCCTACTTTAATTATTAAAAAATAATCAAACAAACCAAGAACCAGGGACGCGTAAACTCTAAGAACGGTATTAAGTTATAATAACAATCAAGGAAAACTCGCAGCCAAATGTTGTTAGTAACGCTGGCTCACACACAGTAAGAACGTGAAGTGTAAGTAGCTATAATTGCGCACAGGGAGCGACAAAAAGGGGTCATTTGAAACGTTTCACGGGGGCCAAGTGGGCTAGCTCTGATATTGCCACGTGTTATTATTATTACTACGGACGAGGTACTTTTAACGCACACAATAATAATGTCATTACGTTCTACAAAGATAACAATTCAGATGTAAGTTAGCCCAGCCCAGTTCAAGTTATTGTAATGAAGCTCCATCAATGAGTAGGTACTAGGTACCTACACTAGTGTTAGGCTGGGTACCTATCTGATGCTAGATACGATCCTGATTTGCGATCAGTACCGGCTCTCCGGGAAACTAGCTTGTATCCATAGAAGTATATAACGCTACATTTACCTCCCGGCGGGCGGCAGCGGCGCGGCGGCGCGGCGGCGCGGCGTTCGGGGTTAACAATACCTTATTATTATCGGTTTCAATGATTCCATTTCTAATTAAATTATAGCAAGTCTAATCACTATTTGGAATAAGTGAGAATTATCTATCACCTCATTATACCGTAGCTGCTTTTTCGCCGACATGGTACCCCGTTCGTCGTAGCTGCTTTTTCGCCGACACGGTGCCCCGTTTGTCCCACCAGCTTCGGGAGCCAAACTTTCCCCGAAGGCAAATAAAAGAGTAGAGCCGGATGGAGTTCATCGATATGGTCCATTTGTATGGGAGAGGTCTAGTTCCCCCGATCACCCGCGCCGCCGCCCCGCCGCCGCCAGCCCGTTATGTGCGCTATCGGCCGCGAGCCGCGTCGCGTCGCGTATCGCGGACGTCGTCGTAACGGAGCGTCTCCTAATGGAGCTTCTTGTTCTAGCGAAGCGACACACATGGACACGTCCTCATCGAATCCTTTCCTAGCAGTATAATCGTTCGAACCGCGCGCGGTTCTCGAATACAGAGTGCTACTTCAGTAGGTAGGTACACTAAGTATTAATAAATAATAATTAAAATAAATAAATCATTTATTTCAGGCATCTTAAGAACAGTATTAGCCAAATGCATACTGGCCACATATTCAGGAGCGGGCGGTGTGCAGAACGTAGGTTCGCATAATTTGGAGATTAGCTCCCCTCCCCTCCCCCATCCCACCCGCGCTACCTTATGGACAAGTTGGACATTGTTATCTTGCCTTCAGCGATGTTGTTACGTTATTCTTATAGGATACCTACGTAACGTACGTAGGTAGGTAGTGTACCAGGTTAGGGTTGCTATCCCAAGCCAATAAAATACAGATTTCGTTTATAGACGCACGCACGTCCACTCGTCCCGTCACCCCGAGCCGAATGTCCTACGCGCTATTTTACTCAGAACAGTACATCTACCTTTTACAGAAAACAAAACAAATTGTTTGCAACCTTTGTACAAACATTACTCTTAAAACAAAGATGATTATAGACACATAAATATCATCTGGAAGATGTTACACCATCGTAGTGATTTACATAACAATAGCAACTTTTTTAGGCAAGTCGGTTACACACCATACGAGGTACGATATTACTTTATTTAATAGGAACGCGAGTAGGTACCTTCATCAATTATTAAATTGTTATTTGCTTTGTAGATCTACATCTAAATCAAATCTCAGCAAAATAAATTAATGCTCATGATTTATTTTTGTATAATATATGTACCTTATTATCACTACCTTAATATTAGGCTTTATTACTTCTCTTTAAACCTAAATCACAACAGAAATTGATTTCAGACTAGGTACCTATATCTGTTGTTAAACATTTCGTTGTAATCGCTTTTATCACTGATGTTCATTTGCACAACCTTCCCATTGACTGGCATCCATGTGTTTGAGATGTTCTAACGTTTTGACGTAGTTGGTGACGTGTTAGTATCATTTTCAACTTCTATTTCTATATCACTTCCAACCGGAACGTAGGCTGCTTGATCTTATGAGTAGCTTCAAACCTTGTAGACGACTGCGTGTAGTAGGTACATCATTGAATGGAGCAGACCGTTTGTTTTCATTAGCAATCTTCTTTCTCTCCAACAACATTGATAGATGCTATGACTTCACTCTTTCTATCTGCATATTTCTTTCCCTTCTCTTTCATTTCATTACTTTTATTTTTAGTTTCAAGAAAAGATCAGCAAATTTTATTCTAACACATACGGCATCTTTATATCTAAATATACATCTAAGTATGTCTGAGTATAACAATTCTGGCAGATATTTATATCTGTGACAGAGTGAAGAGTACTATTTTACATAGTCAAATGTTTTTATAATTCAATTTGCCAGTAGGATTTATACAATTACACGGTTTTGTCTTGTCTCTTTGTCGTTCTGCTGAAGCCAGGAAGGTACTACTAAATATTTAAATCCGAACGCTTTGCAAAATAGTACAAACTACCTGCGTACCTATCTGATCTGTTGATCATTATAAGCAGTGAGACAGAGAAAATATTTCTTTAAGCATGTTTATATTATGGAAAGCTTAAGTTAATTCAAAAATTTTGAAATTCTTTGTCGCTTCCTCAATAGTCTTCAATGACGAGCAAACTGTGATGAGACGGTGAACCGGGACAGTCAATACCTACATTAATCCATGGTTGAACTGGAAGAGTTCGCCTTATCATTAAATTAGAAAGGTTTGGTGTGAAGACCAGTGGACAACTTTTACAAGTCTCCTAATGCAGAGTTCTGCATCGATTTTTTGGCCACCATAGCTTCAAATGCCAAGCTTTTAACCTTAAACTAGATTGTACCTACATACTACAATTTTGTTCCAGCGCAAACGCACCGCGTAGGCGTCAGTGATCTTAATATAAATTTCTGTTGAAAATAATTTGCAATCCCAAACCATTTTGTCCCAAGCATTACCACAAACACTAATGCTAAGTTCGTGTGTTCTTAATCGCTTCTATCTTTTGGCTGAGGTGAATTGGGACAGGATTTATTATTATTAACCCATTAACACCAACCACGGCAATGAATGTGCTAGTTTTAAATAAGTTTATTTGATCCATTGCATGATTTATTTATGTGGAATTTATTTCTTCAGTCTATTAATATAATAACTGTTAGCTAGCATAACAGCTTTTCAGTTCACAGTAGTCGATAGTTCAAAAGGATATTAAGTTTCCATTATTAATAAAATAACATAATAAAATTAATAACACACTAAATAAAGTGTGTTTTGTGTATCGAAAATTTTTCATCTCGTTAATTTGTATAAGATTTACCAAATGTGTACCTACTTATTTAAAGTACCATTCGTAAATAGATTTATATTTTATCAAAAGACATAAGACTGTGTACCAGTTGGTTACCTATTGTTTTTGTAGTTAATTTGTTACCTCCCAGATTACAACTAAAAATCTGCGTTGAGAGGAACCTCTAGGTCTGGTCACCCAACAATTAGGGTCAAATACTTATACCATCTACATAAGAGGACCACATTTTGGAGGATCTACATAGACCATTGTCTATGATCATTCATATACATATATCATATGTCAGTAATCATTGATCCTGACAAAGCAATCAAAAATAGATTCGCAGCAACGTATTTTAGATATTTGACATAAATTGGATATACATAAATAAATTGACATTTTGTATTTCAATCTTTTGACAGAGATCCTTGTTTGCATTATACTTAATTATATAAGTACATATGTAATTCCATAGCCCTGTAAGCGCACTTCTCCTCAGTCAGAAGAAGATAAATTGTTTCTTGTTTAACACACTTCACCACCATCAATAGAGATGATTTCTCTACGCGAGCACCTGGCTGGTCTAGCCCACTCGTGTGCAAAAGCGTTACCCTCTGCGAGAGGTGTTGTATGTCATATAAGTTTAAGTAAGTCTTGGGTTATACTAGGCAAAATCCGATACCTGTGACTTACTTTACTGTGACTTCAAAATATCTGTGATAAATACCTGTGACAAAATACTAGCTATTATTTTTACCAATCACGTACAAATTCACTGTTTTCCTGATAGAATAATATATTTATTTTTGTTATTATAGTGCTTATGCCCGCACTTTGGGTAATCTTAAAGAATTTAATAATATCCCAAAAATTTACGACTCCGGCGGGACTTGAACCCGCGACCTTCCTCTGAATATGAGGATGCGCTAACCAACTGCGCCACGGAGGCAAGTACCCGACTTGTCGAAAATCTTTGAGACTTACGGACGACTATAGCGCCGTTAGACGTAGTGGGTTTTGTAGGTACGTTCGTTTGAACTACCATTTATCATAATGGATTTTGTAGGTACGTTCGTTTGAACTACCATTTATCATGATGGATTTTGTAGGTACATTCGTTTGAACTACCATTTATCATGATGGATTTTGTAGGTACGTTCGTTTGAACTACCATTTAGCATGATCGGTTCATCATGCTGGATTTTGTAGGTACGTTCGTTTGAACTACCATTTATCATGATGGATTTTGTAGGTACGCTCGTTTGAACTACCATTTATAATGATCGGTTCTTTAGGTACCGTTCGTTTGAACTACCTCTTATCATGATGGATTTTGTAGGTACCAACCAACATCTGTCACCTAACTGTGTTGCAAACAAATTTGTAATAGGTATTTATTTATACCTATATAGGCAGAACTAAGAAGTTAATAATTCAAACTAGTCGCTGAATACAAATTGTTTCAAATAGATAATGACAATAAAATACCTGAAATTATATTTTACTATGTGGTTAAGTTGTTATTAGATTTATCAGATAATGTTTTTCAACTTTACCTCAGATCAACATTGATTTGACAAAAAGATCATTTGTATCTCTCAAGCCCATTTTGAGGGTAGGTAAAACCTTTTACGAAACATTTTCCATTTTAAAATAACCATCCTTGCGCAGTCATTTATTTGTGTCGGTAGGTAAGCTAATGTATACACACAACATGAGTCTACCCACATTTATACAGTTTTGTTTTTACCAGGGTAGGCGATTTTCTAGCAGAATCTTACAATATTACGATTCGATTGTTTGTTACCAAAAATTATTTGCAACTCAGATTGGACCGTTGTCAGTTTACCTTTTTATATATATATTTTTTAAATTATTGGCGCTTACCCATTGGTGGAAATATAATTATTTCATAGATACTTTGCAATAATCCATTTCCTATCTCCTATCCTTTCCTTTAACATGCACGGTAATCACGCCGTCTCGCTCTGACAACCGCGGTCCAAGCATCGATTGCAACAAAATGGATCTTCAGTTGCCTCCGCGTCGTCATGTGACCTAAACATTGACTGCGTGCGTATACTCCGTGTCGTGAAACCTCTAAAAACGAACTGAATACCTAATTTACTATAAAATACAAGTGTGTACACCGGTGTTATCTTGAAGAAACTGTAGTGCTGTCTATCACAGAGCTGTGTAAGGACACTGCCGTGTGAGACTTCCAAGCAGCCGCGTGGCGCTCAGCGCCCCCATCATCATCAGAAGAAGGTGCCGTGCATTCCTTATTTTCTACTGCTGTGATCTTGCCCATACACCTTTATTACAGCAGATCTCCCTCCCAAAATATTGCAAAGTGCTTTCAAACCCCGCTCAACATACAGTCCATTTAAATCCAAAAACATCACCCCTCTTATGTGTGGTTGATGAAGAACCAGCCATTTGAAATAACCACCACCCATTATGTTTTAGTCACTGGCAGGATCGCCACTTGTACCAGGTTAGGGTTGCTGTCCAAAGCCAATAAAACACAGATTTCGTTTATAGACGCACTCGTCCCGTCACCCCGAGCCGAATGTCCTACGCGCTATTTTACTCAGAACGGTACAGGTAGTTCCTGTAGAAGTGTCGAGTGGTGACGGGGTGTCAGCGGGCAGCAGGCACCAGGTAGCAAACTAACACACCATATACATATATGTAGGTAAGTAGGGATGAATAGATGCCCGCACCACGCACCAGGCTCGTAATGAAGGTGCTCCCTCCCGTATCCGTCAGTGTCGCACTCGCTTGGATTACATCGGAAGCTAATTTGTCCGGCTCTACCCCCGCACGGCCCGCACCACTGCAGCTATGGAATTATATTGCAACGATGAGCTAAATAAAAACGTCAAGTGCGAGTTGACTCGCGCACTGAGTGAAGGTTTCGTGATTATAAGACCTGAAGTGCCAAATTTCATGATTCTAGGTCAACGGGATGTATGTAGGTTAGGTAGCCACGTACAAAAACCTATGTATGTACCTAACCTACCTAACTACATAGGTTTTGGTCGCAGACAAAAAAAAAACAATTTTGTGAATAAACTACAAATTTACGGTTTTCGAATTTTTATATATTTTTTTTTGTGCTGTAAGACAACTTCTTACAAAATTTCATGATTCTAGTTCAACGGGAAGTACCCTCAACAAACGAACCTACGCAGCTAAAAGGCACCACGCGGCCGTGCACAGCGTCGCAGCCCCGCCGCGCCGTCGCCGCCGCCGGCGCGTTGCGCTCCCCGTGGTGCCTGACTAGTCTAATCGGAGGAGACACGCCTACCGTCAGGGCTCGAAGCTTTGACCTTCCATACAGACGACATTCCCTTGGCAACAACCAACGAACGTTGCTAACAAATGCTTGCGGTTTCCATGTCCGGTTACAAAATACAAACGCAATCGCTCTTGCCTCTGGCTATAGGGTTCAGAATGGCTTGGCTGGCAGGGGTCGGTCGAAACTGCGGTGTCGTGATGAAGGGCGGAAGGGAACGAATTGATGATGCTCGCGTCACGATGAGGTATGTATCATTCCTCTGTACAGTCGCGCGCGAATCACATAAGAAAATATAAAAGAATCCTATTGCGAAAATTATCATTTCAAATTATTAGCATGATAAATTTTTCTGGCAATAGTTAAGTCGGTAGTAAGGTAATAGGTACCTACCTACCTTAGAGAATTTCTCATTATGATGATCAAACCACAAACCTATTACCATAGATGAAGGATCAATACTATTACCTAAGTAGGTAGTAGGTGCTGAGATAGTCTCCTTTGTGATTTGTTTGATAGGTATACATATAATTAAGTAGTACCTAGGTGTATCAAATCAACACGCCGTTGCTAGTTCGATGTTTGGGCGAAGTCAAAAGTCAAAAAAATGAAGAACAACTAAACGTTAAATTGTATTTATTCCATAGATAGAAATACACTGTCGTACTCAGGGACGAGGGAAGTCGTACTCTTGAAAATAATACCTAGAGCAGGTAGTTAACGATTGTGTCATTATCATATCCAGAGATATTAGCATCTTAGCGCCCCCTATTCACAGAGCTTACGACGCGTCGTCGCGTCGCAACCCAACGCAACGCAGGGCAGTGCAGTGACTCGTGGCGTTTACTACTCTTCAAAACAAAAAGCGAAGTGAGTGAGTGAACCCTACCCGCGCGGCGCGCGGTGGAGTCACGCACTAAAACACGAGCTACAGTGGGTCAGCTTCGTTGGCACCATTCTAGTTCCTACGTTTGTCGCTAGGGAGCAGTTTGAGTAAAACACAAATTAATTATCGGTAAGTATTATATAATAGACTTAATAGTAACTAGTAATTTATTATTTAAATATATAATCTATCGAAAAGACTTAGTTCTGCAGCGTATGCAGTCAAAAAATTCCGTCATCTTACAAACGTTGATACTTCTAGACTTGTCTATTTCAGCTACTTCCATAGTATTATGTCTTATAGCATATTACTCTGGGGGAACGCTGCAAATATTAACACCGTATTTGTGCTGCAGAAGAGGGCTGTTCGTGCAATCTATAACAGGGGTCCTAGAGAATCTCTACGTGATAAATTCGAATAAATAAATATACCTAATGACAGTATGTACCTAACATGTCAATATATTTATGAAACCTTGTTGTACACTGATATATATATCGATCGATTCCCTAAAAATTGCGCGCGCCCGCGCTGACGACCCGCCCGCGCCGCCGCCGCCGCGCCTCGCATCACGACTCGAACCTGCGCCCGTTTCGAGCCGATGCGTCCCGCCCGAGCCATCGACTCACGCAAGCCACGAGAACACTTCACTTTGCTCCCGACTGCCGAATAGCGATGAGACGTACTTGTAAAATCGAGTACCAAGTCTTCCAAGTACGTCCTCGTATAAAAACTAGGGCTAAAATACTTCTAAGTATTTTTTACCATGTGGTATCAAAAATACTCGAAGTACGGATAGCGCGGGCGGGTACGACTCGTGGCGGGTCTCAGTGCGCCACGCACTTTGAAAGTAAAATACTTGCATGGGAAATTGATCACAGTCTGTGTGAGAATAAAGGTCGTAATTGAATTTACAGAAAAAATACTTCCATGCTCTCGTACGGGTAAAAATACTTTCATAGGAAATTGATCCGCGCGTCATTTGTTATAAAGAACAAAATAGTGTGAACAAAAAAATACTTGTACAACTAGAAACTTTTGAATGTTTTAATTTATCAGCATGATTGAATATGACAATGATTTGGTAGAATACTCATATTATTAATTGTAAGTAAATATAGCTGACAGATTAATAGGTAGTCCTAATGGGGAAATTACCTATGTTGTACCTAGATACATAATTATATCTAACCCTAATGCCTGCATAAAAATTGTAGCAGACGAGACGGGATGTAGGTAGGTACCGATTATTAGTTTTTATTAGTACGGGACTCACTTTTCACTCTAGGCACTCTAGGTAGTTATGACGTACTTATTTACAAAGTAGGTATTATCTTTTCATAAATAATAATATAAAATGAGATTGTGCTCACTCATCTAATTTCCATAAGTTTGATGCAGATACCCAACTAACCTATGTAAGTGCTTACACAAGGTATATTATTTTTATTTAAAATTGATATTTATCTAGGTAGGTACTTTACTTTTTTGAGTACAGTACCTTAATTATTTACTTACTGTAGGTAGGTAAATGTTATACTTTGTCATAGACTATTAAATACAGTTAAACACCGGTACCTCATATTTGTTTGATACGAATGTCAATCAAATTGTGAACTCTGAAATGTGCTGTAGGTACAAAACAATTTTAATTAAAATTGCTATAATTACTTACCTATTGAGACTTTCAGGACCAAAAAATAAATTTACCTAAATAGGTCACCTCGTCTCTGGGAAACCGTGTTTTCAGAGTTTTCCAGAGAGAACTAACCCAGGCGTTATCTAGTTATGTACCGAGAGTACCTAGTAGGTATGGTAGGTTCAGTGGCTAAGTAGATTGATACTAGATAGATAAGTAGGTACCTAATTACTAAAAGAATACTAGTTCTAATTTGTTTCTATTATTTGATTGTAATTTTATTTGTCAATAAAGTAGTTACCTAAGTATCTAGGTACATAATAATTATCAGATGCATGATTTCGGACTAAGAGACATAAACCTACATGACTTTTGTAAGGTATATAAGGAATAAAAGAGCGGAAAAGTAATTTGGCGCAAATCGTAAACCATTTTCTATTTACCTTATGAAAAAGCTAACTGCGGCTCATTGGTTCTTTGGGAGCATTTGGAAAATTAAAAGATTTTGGGCCAAAAATCAACATTTTCTCAAATGCTCCCAAAATACAATTAACACGAATTTTGTTTTATTATGGGTTAATATAAAATAGATCTTGATTTTCCCCAAATTACCGTTACCATTAAGTAGATTTATTATTGGTAAACCGCAGTTGGAATTAAAATCTAAAACAAATAAACAAATTGAATCTCGCGCCAACCCGTGACGATCACACTTAATGTCATTGTCAACTAATAAAATCTATATTGTGTTTCAGTTAGTTAGCCGATACTTTTAGCATAAAATAATATACGCACTTCTGTCACTGTCTTATGAACACGTTCAGAGTAAAATACTTATACAAGGAAATTGATCTAAGTTTCCATGGAAATAAAATTCATAATCGTATTTGTTTGTAAAGATGTCGGAAATTCCTCAAACCATTTTGATGAAAATTACTAAATGGTGATTTTTGGGGATTGAAAAATACGTAGGTACGTACCTAGTACTTGAACTTCGTGTCACTGTCACTGTCGCAGTCAGAAGTAAGTCATCGATAGAGTCCGCGCACGCCCTGAATACCTCGGTATTCGGTCTTGCAAGTACGTACTTGCAAGACTCGAAAGTATTTCGACGCATACCAGGTTTTCGTACTTGCAAGCAAATATCAGGTTTTAAAACCTGGTCGAGTAAATACGTCCCATCTCTACTGCCGAACTGTGAACTAAGCTCACGAATACCTAGTCCCGTGCTTATTCAAGCTATAATTATATTGTACAGTAAAGTGTACATAAGTAGATAGCTTATTTTATTACCGTTGTAATTTATAACATGTTAGTGAGATTACACGATTCGTTGCCTAACCCTATTTTCTTTTATATTGGTAGGTAGGTAGAATACGCGCAAATCTTTATGATCTCTGTGAAGTTGGCTTCAACGGCTGCGCCCTGAACCGTAAATAAGGCGTTGAGGGGAAAAAGCGGGGTGTGAGGGGATCTGACTGTCAAACCAGGGTTGCCAGCAAGAATTTTGGCGTATTTTTATTGTGTCTAGAACATTTTGTTATGCATTAGAATATTTTTCAATTCAATATTTATAGAATATGTAAAAACATCTTAAACTCCATGACAGATTATTTAAAACCTACAATGTTAGAAGAAATTAAACTTTTTATCTAACGCAATTAACCCAAGTTTGAAAATGAAATAATTACTATGTAGCAAATTATTTACAATCTAGTTGGCAATACTGTCGAATGAATGCTTTTGAGTAAAATGACGCAGCAAAGTCTTTGACGGTTGTTCGGTGTTCGTTTCGTTGACTGGATAGTTTATTCTTGCGATTTTGTGGAGTATTCCCTGCTATTAGCTGTTTCTCTTAAAAGTTAAGAGCGCTCTTACGTTTCGTAAAAATACTTATTTTACGCACCGAGCGGGCGTCGAGCTACGCGAGCGTTACTGTCTTTCATATCTATAATTTCGCTCGCACAATGATTTGCGAGCATGGCGACTAAATGATCTTGATCCACCGTAATATAAGATTCTTAGAAAGGAGTTCAGTGGATGTTTTTTTTTTTTGAGTACAATGACGCAGCAAAGTCTTTGACGGTTGTTCGGTGTTCGTTTCGTTGACTGGATAGTTTATTCTTGCGATTTTGTGGAGTATTCCCTGCTATTAGCTGTTTCTCTTAAAAGTTAAGAGCGCTCTTACGTTTCGTAAAAATACTTATTTTACGCACCGAGCGGGCGTCGAGCTACGCGAGCGTTACTGTCTTTCATATCTATAATTTCGCTCGCACAATGATTTGCGAGCATGGCGACTAAATGATCTTGATCCACCGTAATATAAGATTCTTAGAAAGGAGTTCAGTGGATGTTTTTTTTTCTGTGATAAGTCTTTATGTTAATTATAATTTGTTTTGATATATTTTTATTATTCTTATGCAGTAATCGATTCCTAGCCAACATGTCATAGTGGTCTGAAAATCTTGCTCAATACTCGTAGAAATCGAAAAATGGTACTATCGATCGATCAATATAAAAGTACCTAGTAGGTTACTAGGTTTGTGAGATATTTTGAAGGAGAAAATTACCTATAGTCCCTACTATTCGTATTATTTAAAAGTATCATATGCTGTAAAAATCGTTGAAGTAATATAAGTATATAGTTAAAAATACGGTTGCAACCTGTTTAAATAAATAAAACTATTAACTAAATGTAACTAATATTTTTTTTAGTTTGATTTTGCGCAAGATGCATAGCATCTCCACCGCCGCAATGCTACACCACCCCCGCACTGCGTACCTCGTTTCGCTCGCCACGACGGCGGCAAAGTCCGGCCGGGGGGAGCACAGCACGGCATAACTTTAGACCAATATCAGTACTGCCTACATGCAGCAAAGTTTTTGAAAAACTTATTTTACATCAATTGCTTAGGCATTTCAATGGCAATGACCTGCTACATCGTAAGCAATTCGGGTTTACTCGGGGCAGGTCAACTACTGATGCCGGTGTAGAGTTGGTATCACATATTTTTGATGCTTGGGAGAAGTCGCAAGATGCTTTAGGTGTTTTTTGTGACTTGTCAAAGAATTCGATTGTGTACACCATGGAACATTAATCAGGAAACTACATCACTATGGAATAAATGACACTTCTTACTTGAGTGACAGGATGCAAAGAGTTGACATTAATGGGAAACGGTCTTCAGGACCTTTAGTTACAATGGGTGTACCGCAGGGATCTGTCTTCGGTCCGCGACACCACATTTCACAGGTAAATTTCTTAGTTCATCAACTTATTTCTTCGATTTGACGCGAAATTATTATCAACAGAAAAATCACCATAAAATCACAAATCTCGCCACAAATATTGTACAATATGCACAATTTTTGAATCTTCGTATTTTATTATCCATAAATTATGAATGAGGTAGGTAGTAGACATGTGTGCCGATCGGCGTGGCGCACGCCGCCAATCATTTTGTCCGCCTCGCCGCCGCCGATGATTTCATCGGCGACATCGGCGTCAAAACTCAAATCATATTCTAAACTAAATAAATCACTTTTCTTATCAAATGTAGTGTATTTCATATGCGAAATCAGTATTTTTAGGGTTCCGTACCTGAAAAGGAAAAACGGAAACCTTAAAGGATCACTTTGTTTTCAGTCTGTCTGCTTGTCAACCTCCTTTCCCCTATGTTTATTTTAAGACCCACCTGTCCAGAAACGGTGTTGAGGTCTCTGAGCATCTTGCTATGGTTTTCCAGCGACTACAGACTACTGACTATAGGTATCGTCAGCAACCGAAGGTATTGATGTAATCGCCGATGATATTGATGCCATATTACAATTACAATTACAAAATTCTTTATTGTATTGTATTGTACACCACGAAGAAAACATTAAAATTAGACATTACATAAAACATGTACAATGGGCGGCCTTATCGCTTAGAAGCGATCTCTTCCAGGCAACCATATTCATCCCAGCCTAAGAGCTTAAATATATCCTCCAATGCAGAGGTGCACAGTTTTGGAGAGATAACGTCCACCAGTCTCAACCTTTTTGCAATGGGAATTTATGGGACCGATAGTCTATTTGGCACCGCTGGAGAGACTGTAGCACCGGCCAGGTTTACACTGAATCAAAAGCTTTCTCAAAACTCAAAGTGCTTTATTTATTTTAGAATTTACAGGACTCTAGGACACGTCACAAAATTAATATTACTTAAGTAAAACTGGGAAATAGTCTTTCGTAGTCCACAAACGCTAGACATAACGGTACCTTATACTCCTCAGTCTTCTGTATAATCTGCAAGAGCGTAGGAATGTGGTCTATGGTACTAAATCCTTTTCGACACCCAGTTTGTTCGGGAGGCTGGAAGTCATCAAACCTTCAAGAGAGACGGTTCGTGATAACTCTCAAAAACAGCTTATAGATGGTGGCTCTAAGATGAGCCTATACCATAGGTTCTATAGTTCCTAAGTATGGCTTTTTATTTTTTATTTATTTTTTATTTTTATTTATTAGGGAAACATACAGTTGTTATAAAATACATTAATAAAAATACTTAACTAACACTGAAACCAGCAAAGTTTCCACCATTAAATGGAACATTAGAAGAGAATACAGAGTTCAGAGCTCCTATATGCAACTAAAAACACAAGGAACAATTAAACTTAATAATAACTATGAGGGGCAAGAAAAAAAAATACATGCAGAATGATAAAAGGCTAAACAAATAAAGAGTAACATCATCGATTGGCAACGCTTAACATAACATCTTTACGGAATTTATACAATGAAGTATTAAAAATATCAATATCACAGAAGGTGTCATTAAATTGATTACAGGCTCTTGAGAGGAACATATTTTTTCTATAATTTGTATTAGACATGGGCGTCCAAAATGTTTTCTTTTTACGAGTAGATATACGAGGACAATGGAAGAAGTTCTGCAGATCGTGCCCGTCTCCTGGCCGTTTCTAAATGGGAGTCAGGACATTGGTTGCAAGCACTTCCTTCATATAATACTGGCACTCTATTGGATCCCGTAACTTTCCGTATAGCAACATGTCTTCGGTTGGGTGCAAGGTGTTGCGCGCCTCATCAATGCCAGTGCGGTACTGTTGTCGAACAGCTTGGTCATCACGGATTATCGTGTACTAGGGCTGCCGGTCGGATGTCTCGCCATGCCAGCCTTAACGACATCATCCGGCGGGCCTTTGTCACCGCTAACGTACCAGCTATTCTCGAACCGAATGGTCTGTTGCGTGACGATGGTAAGAGGCCCGACGGCATGACTTTAGTCCCTTGGGAGCTGGGCAGGCCTATTGTGTGGGACGCTACATGTGTCGACACACTTGCGCCTTCCCATCTTTCAAGGACATCCGTGAGGGCTGGTTCGGCGGCAGATTTGGCCGAGGATCTCAAGAGGCGCAAATATGCAGGTCTCGACAGAGCCTACGCATTTGCCCCCCTTGGAGTCGAGACCCTAGGTCCGTGGGGTACCGAGGCTCTCCGGGTTTTCAAAAAATTATCTGAGCGCCTGGTCGAAGCGACGCGTGACCCGAGAGCTGGTGAGTATCTGGCGCAGCGCATTAGCATTGCCATACAGCGGGGCAATGCAGCCAGCGTCTTGGGGACGCTTCCGACTGGTATTGATATGGACCAGTTGAGCTATCTGTAGATTGTTTGCAACAGTCTGCAGTTAGCTCAATTGTTTCAATTGTAAATACTAGTTTAATTTCTTTATATTATTTGATTGTTATTTTCTTTGTCAATATGGAAGAATGTATTTTGAAGCAAAAAAGGGGAGTCAAAAATGTTGAACAAAATTTTAAATAACAAGATTTGATCTCTGACGCTACGACGATCTTCAAGACTCAAAATGTTATTAATATAGTTCGGAAAACGATACCTACAGTGCTTTAAAAATTTATTCTGTATCCATTCAATGTTATCAATATGAACTTTATATTGAGGGTTCCAAACAGAGGAAGCATATTCAAGCACCGACCTGACAAAACTGTTGTACAAGAGTAGCAAGGTACTAGGGTGTTCAAACGCTCTACCAACTCTCAAAATAAATCCTAACATACGATAGGCTCTAGAAGTGACCCTTCTAGAAGTGACGCTTTTGTCACCCTTCGTAAGGAAAAGTACCACCACGCTCGTGTTCAACGCCTCTGGCGTTTATTCCTCAAGAATGACGGAGTTGAACTTGTAAGGACTGTACAAGTACACCCACTTGCAGAAGTTCTGGCGTGATTCCGTCATCCATTCGGCACCGGTGCCTTGTTGTTTTTAAGCTGTTCGAGAACCGGCCTTATCTCGTAAAGGCTGACGTAAGGGATATCTTTGGTATCACCTGCCCTGTTGTTTACAGGGCATTGCGATGAGATATAGAGCTATCCATAAAACTTTTCAAGCTCTCAAGTACGCAGGCTTGGAAGAAATGATGCTGCCGTTATTTGTCTTCAGCTTCGTCAGCTGGCTTTGTACAAAAGACAAATCTCTTGGGAACACCTAGGAGCTCTTGTTCCATTCTATTGCACGAACAATGCTGTTAGTATTGTATGAGCGCAAATCGGGTCGTATGGACTTCGAGATCTGTCTATTAAGCACGCCGTATCTTGACATATCTGCCGAAGACTGCAGATTCATTTCGATTCTCTCTGCGATTAACTGCAGATCCCTGAGAGTATCTGTGTTTTATTTCTGCGGGGCGGGTCCTAAAGAACTCCGATCCGCCCGCATGGACAGTTTATTCGCGCAGCAAAGCAGCCCTTTATTCAGCTTGTCCACTGTTTCGCAATCCGCGAGGTATTCAAAGCGGTTTTGTAGCTCCAACTGAAATCTTTCGGAATTTTGTTTTTCGACAGGATTTGGGCGTAACTTAGACTTTATCAGACGAAAACATTCTAGCTTAACATTGATATTCAATGACGGCCTTACCATGTGGTGATCTCTGCCGGTTTTCACCCTGTTGATCACGGAGACGTAATTGAATATGTACTTGTGGGTCGTCATGATAAAGTCTATCTCACGCATATTGCCTCTGGGGTGCAGCCACTTCAATTTACTGGACGACCGCTTCTTGAAAAAAGAAATCATCGCGAAGAGTCACTCCTTCTCCATGAAGTCGGCCAATCGCTGTCTCCTTTGGATTTGCTGTCATGATTTGATTAGGTTAGGACATGCATGACCTGTGAAATGTCGTATACATGACCTCTATTGTCAAGGTGTCCCGAGTGTATACATGTAGGACCTTCAGCGAATACTGGTTGGTGATTCTGGGTATAAGGTACGCACCACCCTGCTCGAGATCTTTACAATGTTGTTGACGAGAGACGTGATACCGTGTTGGGACAGTTGGTCGCCCTCCCGGTAGCAAGTTGCCAGAATTAAGGATGATTGTGCCCCCCCCTCTCTTTGGACTACTGATAATCCTATGATATCCCAATGCAACTTGTGTAGAACTTCTAATAAACTTCTAGTCGGTCCTCAAAGTTAGTGCGTTGTATTGTATGTTACTAGGTGCAAAGGTAGTCGGTATTTAGATTGGTAGCATAATCTCTGCCGGAGATTCTTAGCACCCCCCTGCCCTGACATTACCATAGCCGCTACCGTGACTAGGAATAGCAGAGCTACCGGGGACCGGGGGCCGTTTTCTGTTTGTATCTGTCATGTAGGAGCGGTTTTGCCATAATCACCATGCTTGGCAGGCGGATTGGTGATCGCAGTGTAGGTTTTGAAAATTCTCAGATGGAAGCTGCTGCCTTTCCTCTGGTAGGTGCCCTTAGTCGGTTCTTACGATATCCACGGGCTGAGTTGGAGGGATCGATATTCTTACGCCGCGGCTCCGCTGGTGGGTCGCTCTGCTTGCCGTTATTTATATTCATAGGTTTAAATCTACCTCCGTAAAGTCATTAAGATTTTCAGGACTAGCTTCGCTCACTGTTATTTTCTTTTGCCATAGGAATTCTTGCTTACTTTTCCCAAACATCCGATAAAAACGTAAACTATTTCACGGCTCGCTCCACTCGCTCATAATTTAAAATGGGATTTATCTGATCTTGCTTACTAGAGTATGCGTGCCATATAATTTTGATAAATGAATAAATAAAAAGTGTAATAAGAAATGAGGTTTCTTTTACTTATTTTCACACCCACGCCGATTACGCCGATAACGCCGCCGCCGCCGACAAATTTGACACCAGACGCCGCCGCCGATCAAATGGGCATCGGCGCACATGTCTAGTAGGTAGGTACTTTAAATAGGTATTTTTAGTATAATTATAATTCATTCATAATATTTTTTTTTTTTTTTTATTTATTTGGAAAACAGAATCAGAATCAATAACTTTATTTCTTTAGGCTTACAAAATAAGCACTTAGACAAGTAAAATTGTATACTATAAACGTGGTTATTATTATCAAATAAGAAATAAGGTGTTATTGATATTCTCTTCACTTAAATTTTTTGTCCACTAGTGGAAGAAGTGAAAAAGAAATCACTAGCACATTATAATATCACTTATGTGTCTAAAGCCGTGGGGTCGCGGCGTACGAATATCGACCCCTCCAACTCAACCCGTGGATGTCGTAAAAGCCGACTAAGGGAACCTACCAGAGGAAGGGCAGCAGCTTCCTTCTGAGTATTTTTAAACACCAACACTGCGATCACCAATCCGCCTGCCAAGCGTGGTGATTATGGCAAATCCCCCCCTATATAGGAGACCATCCACTCGATGGACCGACGACATCGTAGCGGTCGCAGGGAGTCGATGGATGGAGGCGGCTCAGGACCGCTATTTGTGGCGTCGTACGGGGGAGGCCTAATTCCAGCAGTGGACGTGTATGTGCTGATGATGATGATGTGTCTAATACATTGTTATTTTGCCTATCTAAATCTAAATTTAATGCGATTTAGATACATGTCAATATTTCTTCTGGCCAAGCATTAACATCATTGATGTAGTCATCTATGGAGTAAAAGGCCTTCCTGATAAGATTTTGTTTAATGTACTGTTTAAATTTACGAATAGGGAGTTCAGTTGCTTCAGATGGAAGCTTATTATAGAAGCGCACGCAATTGCCCATAAATGATTTCCCTACCTTTCGTAATCTATATGCTGGGATGTGTAATTTGTTCTTGTTTTTTGTATTTCTATTGTGAACATCACACTTTTTCAAAAAGCTATCTCTATTTTTGTGCGTATACATAAGATTTTCATAGATGTACTGCGATATTACTGTCAAAATATTTATTTCTTTAAATAATTCCCTCAAAGAGTCGCGTGGCTTTAATTTGTAAATTGCGCGTACCGCTCTTTTCTGGAGAACAAAGATAGTCTGGATGTCAGCTGCCTGTCCCCAAAGCAAAATACCATAAGACATAATACTATGAAAGTATCTGAAATAAACTAACCTTGCTGTATCTTCATCGGTAATATATCTAATTGTTCGAACTGCATAGGCTGCTGAACTAAGTCTGCCTGCGAGAGCATCAATTTGCGGTTTCCATTGAAGAGTGGAATCAATATGTAACCCTAAGAAAACAGTAGAGTCTACAAACTCAACAATCTCATTCTTTAGCATTATCTTCGTTGGAAATTCTCTTACATTAGGTAACATGAATTTAATGCATTTGTTTTTTTTTAGCATTGAGTAAGAGGTTATTGGCGGTGAACCAATCTAGTACGTGTGAAAGCGCATCATTTACATCGTCATAATTACATTTATTTCTGTCAACTTTAAAAATCAGTGAAGTATCATCAGCAAATAAGACTATATCACACAGATCTTTTACTAAAAAGGGGAGATCATTTACGTATACTAAAAATAAGAAAGGACCTAATATTGATCCTTGCGGGACGCCTTATTCAATTTTTGAGCCCCTAGATCTTTCTTTACCAATATCTACTTTTTGAACTCTATGAGATAAATATGATTGCATAAGGTCCAGTGCCTTGTTTTGAATTCCATAGTGTTTCAATTTTCCAATTAATGTAGCATGATCTACACAATCAAAAGCCTTAGACAGGTCACAGAATATACCAATAGCATTTTTTGCTTTATCCCAGGCATCCAATATATGCTTAAGTAAAACTGTACCAGCATCGGTTGTTGATCTACCCTTGGTGAAGCCAAATAGATTTTGGCTTCACCAAGAAATGAGAGGACAACTGAGTGAGAATAATTTTTTCAAAAATATTACTTATTGCTGGAGGTGTTGAAATTGGTCTGTAGTTGGCCGGATCAGTGTGACTTCCAGATTTTAAAAGAGGAACCAGTTTACTATATTTTATGAGATCGGGAAAAACTCCTGCGTCGACACAACTATTGAAAATAAAGGCCAAACAAGGAGTAGTCTTGTGTAGTTCAGGAATCATGAACTAAAATGAATTAGTTCCGACCAGTGAACTAGTAAGAACGATTCAGCTCTACTAGTTCCTTGTAGTTCACTTGCTCTTCAGTCACGAAATCTCGAAACCACTAAAAACTTGGCGTCTGAATCACTATTTTCTATGGCATAACGTTTAAAATCTAATAACAAGAATAAAAAGAACTGTTTGAGAATGCATTTAGATTACTCGTTCCCTAGTACAATGTTTCTTTTAGTTCACTGATATATTCCGTGATTTCGTGTCAGACGGAACTAGAAGACAAGGGAATAATTAAGGGAGAACAGAGATAGAGAGAGCGCATATTCCGCGGTAGTAAGAGAGACGGAGATATGCATCTAGTTCTCTAGTTCAGTAGTAACTTATCTCAAAGGAACGAATAAGGTAGAACAGAGATAGACAGCGCATAATCCCCGGTAGTAAAAGAGACGGAGGGGTAATGGATGAGAAACTTTATTTGTTTGAAGATAGAGATCAAATTGCCCTGTTAGTATTTTATGTTTGCAACTTTTGTAAGTGTAATATATATGTACCTACTTGTATTATTTTTGTTACAAGCAAAGAAGGAGCATTGCATTTCGATATTTCACAAAAAAATCGATTGCGTATTTTGAAGAATAAAAATAGGACCCGGGGATTAAAACGACCCGAAAGTTTTGCCGAGTGGGGTACTAAAAGAACTAGAAGTCCGAACTAGTACATTAGTGAGATTGTAATAGGACAGAGCGATCTCTTTACTGACCGAGCAAGAACAAGCCTAACAAGGAGCCACTTCCTTTATAATTGAACTTAGTACTTTGGTTGATATACCCCAGAGATCCTCAGTATTTTTGATGTTAATAGACTTAAACGTTTTGACTATATAATTGGCATTTACATGAATAAATATAAAGACCTCTTTACATTTTTCAACAGATGATTCTAATAATTCAACCGCCATCGAAGGGGAGGAGTTTAGAGTCCGGGTAACAACTTTAGGGATATCGGAGAAGAATGCATCAAAAGCATCGGCAATATCCTTTTCATGTATAAGAATTGAATTATTAATTTTTAACCTCATTTCTCTAATTTTTTCTTCAAGAATAGGCACTTTGCTGTGTTGCAGACTTTCTTAAATGTTTTCGAGTAGATGGTTACATATAAGAGAAACACAGGATCATGTAACATAGCTTCTCTAGCACCATAAAGATCGTATAGTCTATCCCTACTTCTATAAATGCCGGGAGTTCCTCAATCAGTAAACCCGACCCTGTCTCTAACTGTGCATGTTTTAAGTTTGAATATTTCTCTGTTTATAACATTACAAAGGTTGGTAAATAGAACATTAGAGTCATCAGAACAAGATATATTAGATACTGCTAGTTCCACTTTACTTTGAAAATTCTTAATACGGCTCTCTGTAATAGGCCTGTAGGTATATTCCTCAACATTGTTTCTATCATTCAAATTATAACTAAAGTTAACACTCTGATCATAATGGTCTGATTTGAAATGCTTGATTAATGTTTTGCTGGTTGGAGATTCACTACAGTAAATATTATCTAAACAAGTGGCAGATGTTAGGGTAACCCTAGTTGGGTCAATAAAAGTATGTTGTAAACTAAAGCATATGAATAAATTAAGCAATCTATCGGCAAGGGGATTCGCTAGAATATCTATATTAAAGTCGCCACAAACAATGAGATTCTTTTTACATGTAAATACTTTCAGCAAAACTTCTTCCATAGTACTTTCAAAAGCTACCTGATTTGCATCGGGAGGGCGGTACACACACACTATGATATGCCGCTCGAGTTCCACACATGAAAGTTCAATAGTCCTCTCGATAGTGAGGTTTACAATATCTTTCCGTTCTTTACATTTAAGACTATTTTTAACTATAATTAGACGTATAGCAGCCTTTCTTTTGTAGGAACTTTCAAAACAATAGTTATGATAAAATGGAAGTAACTGATTCTTCACAATCCAGTGTTCTGTTAAGCACATAACATCTACATTTAAATAATTCAAAAATAGTTCTAATTCTAGGATTTTGCTGGGTAAGCCTTGTATATTCTGATGGACTATATGAAGTGCTTTTTGCTTTCCCGTTGTCGTTGCGGTCAGTTTAAATTTGTATTTACTGACACGATCGCTTTAATGCCCTCATTAGTACTACTACTAACTACATTATACAGGCTCGTCAGGCAACGTCGTTATACTATTTATAACGGGATCAAAAATATTATATGCTAACAATTTAGCAATTATCATTTTGTTCTTTTTAGTTAGGTACATTGTATCCCTAGTCAAAAAAGTTTTACTAATAAACTTATTAGTATCAAAAAGTAATACATCATTATGACGACATGTCATGTTGTGCATCAGCAAGTTATTGTTTGATATATTTTCATTTTGCTTTGATGTCAATGAATTTGAGTAAGGGAAGGAGCAAATAATCAGTTTCCCTAGTCCATTCTGTACCTTTTCTAGAAGTACCTCAACTAGCCTAATCAACGCTGACCGTTTTACACAAATTTCACCAAGCTGAATAATTAGAGTGGTGCTTTTATTCAGAGAGTTATCTTTCTGAGTACAATCCGTAATTACATTAATATTAGCACAAACAGCTTATTTAACAGTAAAGATGGGTAACTTAAGCCTTACAGTTTCCTCTTATGGATAAACAATATGTAATTGTAATGTGTCCATACAAGACTTAAAAACTAGTAATAGAAACAAAACAATAATAATGTACAAAAAAAAAACACTAACTGATGAAGATAAGATTATATAACATTAGGTATAGTAGGTAGATTTAAGCCAATCAAATTAAGATACAGAAAATAGTAAATTTAGTATGGTAATAGTTATAATTGACAACGCCCCTGTACAGCAGCACTTGGCACATGTTTGTCTGTTTTTCTTTGTACAATCCCCTATGGTGTTTCCTATGTGAAAAGTTTGTGTGAATATTATAATATAGATAGAATTAACGACATCGTGTAACATGTGTACCTACGGTGGAAATAAATAAATACAAATAAAAATTGATTTAATCTGCAAAGAAAGACTTATTAATCTGAATTTTTATGCCATTTTGCCTCAAAGAAAACAAGTCTATACTGTGGGAATATTCCTTGTTGAAAAGGTTAGATGTGCATGCAAATAAAGAGTTTCTGCGGTAGTTAGTAGAGCACGGTGGAACATATAGTTTCATAGCGTTTCGATGACTGACAGCACGGTGTGGAACTTGAATTCAACTTGAATTCGAATAAGTGACAGAAGATCGGAACAATCAATTATGTTCAAAGCGATGTTGTGCAGGAAGGTGAGGTCGGCAGCCTCCCGTTCGAGGTCACCGCGAACCCCAGCGGCTAAAAGTTTGTTGAGAAGCAGAGCGTGGTCTATTCAGTCAAATGCCTTGTTGTAGTCCGTGTATATCACCTCAACCTGTCTCCCAGCATCCATACCAGCTGTTACTGCGTCAGTAAAAGTAACAAGATTACTTGCCGTCGACCTCCCCCTTAAGAAGCCGTGTTGTTGTGGTAGAAACGTGTGTTTCAGTGCAGCATAAAGTTGGTCGTGAATCACCTTTTCAAATATTTTCGCTAAAACACAAAGTTCAGAAATATGCCTATAATTAGAAATAACTTGTTTCGGACCTTTTTTGTGGACTGGCGTAATAATGGCAGTTTACCACATAATAGGCATTATTCCCTCATAGATAGAGCGACTAAAGAGAATACATACGGGGTAACATAGACTAGGAGCGCAGTTGGTGATTAAGCTAGGATGTAAACCATCCGGGCAGGCCGATTTTTTTCAGTCAAGCGTTTTTAAATGTTTTAATAAGCTGCTCTCCACTATTTCAAAAGAGCTGATATAAGATGTTGTGGGGGGTAACGCAAGTTTAGAGACACAATAGTAGATGAAGTGGAAGATGTTAGAGATGGTAAGTAGTTGTAGTCAAAGAATTCGCCGAAAGCATTACAGATATCGACACCAGATGTCAGGGTTTTATTCATGTGAGTTATAGTCGGATATGTATTATTTAGTCTGTTGTTCTGAATATACGACCAGAAGGCAGCTGGATTACATCGGATCGACTCTTCAATTCTACTGATGTAAGCAGTATAGCATTCCTGGTCAACCTTTTTAGCTCTATCTCGATGTATTTTAATTGAGTTATCATCAGCAATATATGTTTTATATTTACGATGAAATTATTTTTTTCTTTCAGTAACTTACAAAGCGCAGGTGAATACCAAGCGGAGAAATTCTTAATGTGTGTATTTTTAGATGGAATATATGTATCTCTTAAGCCCATTAAAATACTGTTAGACGTATTCAATGCTTCTTCCAAACTACCACACAATAAAAGCGTTTCCCAGTCCTTATCATCTAAATTCTTACAGATAGCGGAGTAATAGCCCCTGTCATAAAAATATTTCAGCCTAGGATTAGGTTTGAGGTAAGTAAGATCAACAAATTGAGGTCTGCAGATGAGAGCTGGGTGATACCTATCCTTTATTATATAAAGCCTATCTATATAAAGCTAAATTACCACAGACTGACTGGCTGACTCATTGACATAATTGTTCTGCTTGATGGTGATGGGGCAGGTATGTATTTTTTCTTACGGAACGTATAAAGGAGGTCTGGAGGACCTCAGAAAAATTCAGACTTTATGATGATTTTTGTTAGTGGGGCTGTATACATAGAATATTATGTCAAGTGATTTTGAATGCAATAACAATTTTGCCCCGTTTGCCCCTAAAATCAAGAAACGGATCGTATAGAATACTTTCTTTCGAATTGGAAGAAAAAAATCACCCCTTTCCTTTTTGAACAAGTTCCGAAAAGCCCATATGCCGGATCGACTTGAAATTTGGTACACGTACGTTTTTTGACCTTCTGAGTACAAATATGAAATAGAAATTCCAAAAGAAAGCCGACAATATACTGATTAAAAAATAAATAAAAAAATAAAATATTTTTGACTCAGATGCATAGTTGTTGAAATAACCTAGAAAAACCGCTCTAAAATTGACCTTTTTTGAGATTTGACCTTGAAGACTAAATTCGCGTAATTTTAAATCATCATCATCATCATCAGCATCAACCTATATTAGTCCACCGCTGGACAAAGGCCTCCCCTAATGAGCGCCATAGCGCCCTGTCTTCAGCTTGACGCATCCAGCATCTGCCTGCAGTCTTTCGCAGATGGTCATCCCACCTGGCCGGAGGGCGTCCTACACTACGTTTGCCGAGTCGCGGTCTTCACTCAAGCACACGTTTACCCCAGCGGTTGTCGGTTCTTCGCGAGATATGGCAGTAATTGTTAATGCTAGTTCTAAATTATTTACTGTTTTTGAGCAGCAAAGTCAGTCCGTTTTCGAGTGAGAGCGTGGTGAAAAGAGTATTGGTATTGTAGTTATTCCGAGCATTTTATAATCTGCAAAGTACCTAACATACTAACTCTTTTTATATCTCCTTAGTTTGTTATCATCGCTAATGTTAAGTACCCATCTACTTATAAATTATATATTGCTATTCTTAGGCAGATTCCTTCCTACTGTTACAGGCTTATCACAGTTTCGTATAAACTACCTACATACCTATGTATGTTTAATTTAAAACTATTTGAATCGCGGACTTTAGGGTAAAATTACTACCTCTTCGAAATCAGCTGATACCCTATTGTAAGAGTTGCAAATTACTAAAACTTATTGATACTTAGTTAAGTGTTCCGTAGTGGCTTCCTATTTCCGAGTTGTAGAGGAATATACCGCGGGAGTGGTTGCTGCAAGAGTAGCCGAGCACTGCAGCCGGGCCGCTGCATGCGCCGGCCTCCAGCTCCGACCAGCCGCGACACGCGCGCCCACGCAGTGCACCCGTCGCCGAGCGCACGAACACGCGCCACGCCTCGTTGTGTTCACACTCGAGCGGCACGCGGCGCGCGCGGCACGCCGCCTGCCGCGCACCCGGCCGCCCCACGTACACGTCAGCGTGCCCCGCAACGCGCGTCACGCCCAGCGCGCCCGCGCTCGAATGCACCACCTGCACGAACGCCGCATCATCGCGCCGCACGCCGCGCGCCACCGCCGCCGTCGCCTCACCGAAGCACGGACGTGCCGGGTCCAGCGCTGTGAGGCGGCCGACTGGCATCCCCAGGCGCGCCCGCACGAGCCGGCCGGCGCGCCCCGCCGCGTGCGCACCCAGGCTGAACCCCAGCAGGTGCAGGTGGGCGGGCGGCAGTCCGCGCGCTCGCAGCGCGCTCGCCAGCCGCGCTACCTGCCGTGCCACGGCCGGCACGCGTGCCGCAGCCGCCAGGTAGGGGCGGCAGAAGGCGGGCCGCGTGTCCACTACCAGCACGGTGCCCTCGCGCCGCACCAACGCCGCCAGCAGTGCGCGCGCCGCCGCGTCCTCCGGGGTGTTCCACCAGCCGGGCACGTACACGGTCAGCGCGGCCAAGCTCCCCCGCGCCAACGCGGCCGCGGCGCGCGACATACGCAGAATGCGGCGGCTGCGCGCGCTCACCGCCACCACCTGTAGCTCGGGCAGTCGCGTCCCCCGGAACATCGTCTCCAGCGGCAGCGCGTCACCTGCACACACAATGGACTCGGGTCACGCTCACAGATGCAACGGCGCGTTCTTTTCCTGCTCTCTCTCTGTGACGTTTATTATTCTGGTATCGAAGCACATTTTAATAAGTTTTTGTAAATGTGACGTATTAAAGAAACTTGATTGTTGAGTGATACATTGTTAGTGTATTAAGCTCTGAAGCGGCGAGGTCCGCCGAATCGTAAGTGCCTCATTACGGCGGACACTCACCGGGCTAGGCGGGTGATTTATTATATAATAATGCTGATCAGTGCATTCATTCATTACATACTACATACATTTTATCAACTGTTATTAAAGTGGCAAACGATTATTAATGTTTTATTCTGATAGTAATCTGTGGTGCTGCGCTAGACAGATATCTCAAGTTCAACGTTGAAGCTAGTAATTAATCCTCATAAATTAATTCAGAGCACAGAGGTGTAAGTCAGGTATTCGAGTAGGTACCTTCGTGACGAGAATAATTATAAAACGTCCTCCTCTATACTCAAGTAACAAATTTTAGGAATGTGGGATATATTCAGGAGGTGTATCTTTGACAAGAGTTACTCAATCACCGGTCGCCACCAGCCACGCCAACAGCGGAGGAGGAGTCTACAAGCCAACATACCAGCCCCGTGTGCAGTGTGCCTGTGTGCAAGGTACCTACATGCGAGTGAAGCGGCGCGCAGCAGGTCCTCGAGGGGAGGCAGCAGCGTGTCCAGCGCGCCGCCTTGTACAGCCTCCATGGGTGAGAGTACAGCCCCGCCGCCGTCATCCTCCGCCTCTAGCGCGCCGCCGTCACCGTCGGCCGCCGCAGCCAGCACCGCCATCGCCGCCAGCACCGCCACGCCACTCGCGACCACTCGCCCTGCGCGCGCCATCAACAATGAGTGCCGCCGGCCGCTCGAGCCGCCTCCGTCCTCGCGCGCTGACGCGACGACGCGACGACGACGTGACATTGCCGCGGGAGGCACTATTCCGTACAACGCGTGCGAACACACTCTGAACGTGTCCAGTTTATGTTTACTATACGAATAGTTAATATATTAATTATTAAATATTTAACTGCATCATCGGCCTTTACGACATGCCTTCTGTCAGATAGGAATTTATAAAATTGAGATTATATTCGAAATAGAAATGTCTCGAAGCGCGCGCGTTTACATATCGTCTGGTCCCCTATATATATGTATATATAGCCAGCCACACAGCCACACACGCGCACTTCTAACGCGCGAGTTTTTGTTCAGAAAAACGTTCGTAAACGGGCGCTGCAATAAATCCTTCTCTTTATTAAAAAAAAAAAAAATTATAAATAAAAGTAATAATCACTCAAGAGCGAAAAATTATGTCCGAACTGTTTAAAATATGTTATCTAAACCGAATTTAATTTGAGTTATGAAACAAATTATAAAATTTCAACCTTATTGGTTTGATACTGGTCATATATTATAATATAACTAGCTGTCACCGGTGATTTCGTCCACGTGGGATTTGATTTCATATTTTCATAGTTCGTGCGCTTCAGAATAAAACACCTATAAAGGTAATTGAAAATGTTTAATTTTCAATTTTATACAAACGTTTTATTAAAGCAGAAGCGCACGCTTTCTGCATCAAATCTATCAAGCATTTCATATGTCACCTCATTAAATACATATACATAGGTATTCCATATATTATTGTTTTTGTTTGTTTACTTTTAGAGTGTGAGCTAACTAGCTAACGAGCTAACTAGAGTTCTAATTTGCGTTCATCATCATATTGATTAGGTTCATAATAATAGTCTTAATTTGTTTGCCCTGTATAAGTTATATCAAATCGTTTCCATTAAAGTTACTTTTTTGTAAACGGGCCTCCCGCGACACAGGCTTGCCTCGTGCGGGGACCTCCAGTAACGTGTATCTTAATAAGTAAGTGAAATGGCAAATAAATATTTTTGTATTTTTTTGTATTGTATTCTTTGTGTGAATTATTAAAATTCCTTTCTTACTGACGGTGTTGTTGGTGCGAACATTCCAACAACACCGTCAGAATTTCAGAAAAGTAGGTATGAATTAAATGTATAATCATTTTGTAAGAAGAGTCCACATGTAAAATTTTGTAGTTCTATTGCTAACGGTAACTGAAATACAGTCAATTTTTGTTTAAACTTCTAACCCCTATTTTGAACCTCTTAGAGTGCGAATTCCTTTCTTAGTGCTCACTTTCGTACGAACACCTACACACCCTTTGCGTTGTCTATACATAGGTACATATGTCAAGACAAAGAGATTTATTTTAGTATTGATTTGTTTCATTCCATGGATAGGATTCGTTTTAGATAAGTACCTAAATATTTAAATGTTCCGGACAGAATCGGCCAATTTTTAACGGAGGTAAAACAAAACGATAGTACAGACTTTCAAAACAAATAAACTTATTAATTTTAGGAGTACCTATAATAAATACGAATACTGAATAACATTTGCCTACTATAAATAAATAGGGACCGATTATGTTTACTGTATTGGCACTTTTAGGCGCCTCCATAATCTATCGAGTTTCCATAGTAGGTAAGTACCTACTTATTTTCAGAGATCGTTTTTTCCGGACAGTCAGCAGAACCTGTAATGTGCTTACTGAGTTTTTTATTACATGTAGGCAAGTTGCACATTTGGGCACAGATTAGGTAGGTGTTACATTTGGGTTCTTCCGCCTTTTTAGTAGACTCCTTGACTGAGTGACCTTGAGCTCCACAGTGGCTGCAGATGTGGGTCGTCACTCAACAGGACTTGGCAGCTTCTCCATATTGCTGGCACTTGAAGCACCGTGTGACCAAAGTGAAGTCCCTCATAGGACACGAAGACCAATTTACAAAAACCTTACCTTTTATAAGGGCTCTGCCAATAACTGCAGGTACTTTGATCACAAAGTTGCAGATCGCGACGTCCTTCTTGCTGAATCATATTGATAAAAGGAATTTATCGAGAGTTAAATCCAGCAGTATTTCGGCTACATTTTGTTTGTAAAGGCAGGTAAACACTTCTTTATCCTGCATTGATGAGTGGCACTCCAATAACTACGACACTGAGTTTGCGCTTGAGAGGCTCGCGCGAGCTACCTAAGTACCTATGTAGACTACACCGCGCCTTGAAACGCTACTTCAATACAAATGGTAATTCACCACTCCTGCTCATGGTGAGTGCTGTATGCGGCGCGCTGGGAACTTGCCACAAAGCCGTGACAAAGCAACATACATACATACAAGGTAGTCATTCCAAATAGGGTCTTTATTGTTTTAGAGCAGATGTCCTCTGACTAGTAATTAACCCATTAGGTACCTACTCGCAGCGTTGCGCGCGCGCCGCCTGAATCACTAAATAAATTTTTAAAAATCTGTTACGAAACCAGTTCCTGAACACAATTAACGTACCTAGGTATTTTAAAGAAACTGAATAACCCACAGGTGAACCTATTTAAACTTTACTACAATATTGCTTTTATTAACATTTTATTTTCATTGGATTTGTGGCACAAAACCACCAATGTTGTATTAAACTTAACTAGTTGAAGCTTCATTCATCAAAATAAACTTTTTCAATAGACATCATAAAAGATGACTCGAATGAAGCGTGAAGCGAACGCCCGCGCTGACGCCGCCGCCCGCGCCTCTATAATAACAAGAATATGAAATAAGTAGAAAATAAATTGAATGTTTGTAATAAATAGTTTGGTGGCCCTGAAACATTTTTTATAATACGCATAGGAGGAGGTCAGCGAATATTCAACTGACATTGAAACTATAGTGCTAGGCTGTTCGGTGACCTACCTACATTATTTAACTTAAACAAACTCTGTCAGTAGGCAGGCAAGCAGCTCAGTAGATATATCATCGGCAGGTAAACATCATCGTGCATTGTTCGGATATTTGCATAATCTCCAAATGTTCGCTTCCGAGGTCAACTCCGTTCACGACAATAATTACATTCGTATTGTTGTCGGATCGTTTCAATAGGAAGTGGAGCCATCCTCATCATCAACTTATACCACCCACTGTCAGGCGCAGGTAGGGTGACCAGATTTCAACAAATATTCAAAAAAAAAGATCGCTATTATATCAAAATGTAGTACGGGACGGATCCGATCCAAAACAAGTTTATTTGGTAAAAAAGTCAATAGCTGGCTAATTAGAGGCACAGGTGACTCCTCCCTCACGCATTCATTACAAATTTTAGACATAAGTTGCGTCTGATGGCTTACATTCTCAACCTTGAGGAACAAATACATAGTTATCAATCTCTCGCTCACGCACGAGATACAACTGCCAGTTGTTTTATTTATTAGACAGTCGGACCTCTTTCTACAAGGCAGTTCACCTGTTCGTGATCCGACCGGAGTGAGACTAACTCCAGAAATTTATTGAAAGTATAATATAATATTGTGATAGGTGTCAGACTGTTGTCCTGAAAGGATTTGCGTCGTCGCCGAAGATGCTCACGTCGGCAGTGCAACAAAGCTCTATCATGGGTCCTCTCCTATTTCTGATATTTATAAACGATGCTTAGGTGATCGTTCAGTCTTCTCTGAGATCAGTTGTGTCACACGCAACCGCGCGTAGCGTCAGTGCAAAGTGCTAACGCATCATATTGACCACGTTGTCAAAAAAGCTTCAAAAATGCTAGGATTCATTATCAGAAACGGAAAGCCATTTCGTAACAAAAAGACGAAGATCTTGCTTTCCAATGCACTAGTCCGCAGCTCGCTTGAATACTGCAGTATTGTTTGGCCCCCGCACTATGCCACACATAATCTAAGAATCGAAATGGTACAAAGGTGATTCATGTGGCACTTGTCGCGTGCGACACCGCTTGCTAGAAGAAAAGTTTTGTATCCAAACTAGGCTAACTCACCATAAAATGGCTTCTCTTTCGACCCGCAAAGACCTACTTGACCTCAAATTTATGTACAAATTACTAATAAATCAGATTGACTGCCCATTGTTATTACAGAAAATCCGCTTCAGGGCGCCCTCACGTTATCCCCGCAACAGAATAACGCCCCTCGTTCCTCCCCCTAGAAGAACAGTGTTAGGAGCTAACTCTCCCATCCTCCGCCTCTGTAGGCTTGTTAATAAATGTGATCTGCTGGATATCCACTATGAAAGTCTTGCCAGCTTTCGCCGTCACTTACTCTCTAAACCTTAAGTGTGATTGCTTTTGGTATATCTAATTGCCAAATTCAATTACAATTCGCTCAGCAGCTCAGATAAATGCTTGTTTTTTGGTCGTTACTTCTGTTTAAGACAATAAACCTACCATGTTATTTTATGTACGTCTTACTTTATTATATAATTTTATTGTTCTGTTTAAATTAGTATATTTGACATAATTGATACCTATATTAATGTGTCACCATTGTTTTTACAATCTCCCTTGCTTTGTATTAGAGTGCTTGTAGTTATGTTTTTATGCATGCTGTGTCGGCCTTTAAGAAGTTGGTGCACTTAGCATCACATATTCAGAAATTATGTAAATGACTACCTTGTAAGTTTTGATGTACTCGCTGTAGGCTAACCTAATTGCTAAAATAAAATAAATATAAAAAAATAAATCACAACAAACGTTGCTCGCGACAAGGCCCGATCGCCATGACCTTGCTAGATCATCACGTTTCGGCATGTTCACCGACGACAGCACATTTTATAGTTAAGGCGAAGCTATTTGCATGCCGTAACAATGCAAAAAATGTCTTTAACGATCAAAACGGAAACAGAACGACTCCTGGCCGAAGAACACAATAGAGTTGTACAGCGCTACCAAGAAGAGAAACAAGAAAGAGAGAAACTTGAGAGCCTTGTTGAATACCTCAGGAACCAAATAAGTATTCTACAACAGCAGCTTCAATGCGTTGCAGCCACCACCATCGTTCCATCAAAAGCACTATGCATGGAGACCTCTAACGGGCATATTGAATACTGCACGGACGAGGAAGAATTAGCAAGAGAAACTAACTGGGTGAGAGTGAAAAACAAGAGAGATAAGAAGAAACGAAAACTGAACTCGTCACCGGAGCTTTCACCAGAGACCAAAAAAAAACCGACAAAAGAAAAGAAAATTCCCCCTCCACCACCGATTATAGTCGGTCGGTGTCGAGAACTACCGACACTTTTATGACTTCCTGTCAGCTGAAACCTTCAACCTAAAAATGTTGAATGGAAAAAGCGTTAAAGTGAACGCCTGTAATAGTGAGACATATCGTTCAATAACCAAGGCATTGAACGACAATAATTGCCTGTGGCACTCATTCGAAAAAAAAACAGGAGAGACCCATACGAATTAATTGAAGACCTAAAAGTGAAGGGCTTCCAAATTGAAACCGTCGTAAATAAATTGAGCTGGAAAACAAAGGAACCACTCAACATGTTCACGCTCTCTTTCAATAACGAAAAAAACATAAAAAAGATCTATGAAATTAAATATATACTTGGATGTATGGTAGAGATACAGCCTCTCCGAACCGGCAAACTGATCCCGCAGTGTAAAAGATGTCAAGGGTACGGACATACACAAAAGTATTGCGCTAAGGAGCCAAGGTGTGTAAAATGCACCGGCAAGCACTTTACCATGGATTGCACAAAACTAATTGCAGAGAAACCCAAGTGCGTGCACTGTGGGGAGCCACATCCTGCAAGCTACAGGGGCTGCATGATAGCCAAAGAAATGCAAAAAATGCGAAACAAAATAGTAAGAGCACCAATTGCAACACGGCAACAGCAAGCCCCGAGAGACAGAGTGCCGCTCTCCCAGCCCAATGCTATAAACCGCATACATACGCCGCCGCAACCTGCCTTAAACAAAAATATATTTTTTGCCCAAGCAACGGCTGGAAAAGCTGTAATAGCCCAAAGTAGTGACAGAAAAACCAGTCAGAGCGACAAATTGGATAAAATCTTAAAGTTCATGACTAGCTTTGACGAGCGTCTGAAGAAGATAGAAAATAGGAATAAAACAGCTATAAACAGGCATTCAAAATGATCGGAAACCTAAAAATAATGGCTTGGAACTGTAATGGACTAATGAAACATCAACAAGAACTGCAGGTAGTCCTAGATATAGAAAATATAGATGTGTGCCTCATATCCGAAACACACTTCACAAATCAATCACATATTCAACTGAAAGCCTACTTGGTATACAACGCACGACAACCAACTAACAAAGGAAGAGGAGGTAGTGCAGTTATCGTGAAGCAAAATATCAAGCACCACGAGATAAATAAATATGAAGAGCCAAATATTAAATCTGTGGCAATTTGTATAGATACAAAACGATACGCGCTTACAGTAGCAGCATACTGCCCACCGAGACACATTATAAAAAAAAACTTACACGAGCTTTTTTTAAACCCTGGGTGACAAGTTCATACCAGGGGCGACATTAACGCAAAAAATACCTACTGGGGTTCAAGTCTAACCAATACTAAAGGCAGGGTGCTAATGAGCACAGTGAGGGAAGATAAATGTGACGTTATATCAACAGGTTGTCATACGTACTGGCTAGGCCAACAGATACACAAAAAATTCCTGACCTTATAGATTTTTTTGTATATAAAAATATATCATCAAACTACTTACGAGCCACGCAGAGCCTTGACTTGAACTCTGACCACTCTGCAATATATCTAGAAATGAGCGAGAGAGTTTCTTATATTGAGACCAACATTAATCAACAAACGTACAGACTGGGAGAAATTTAAAACTGAACTAGACTCAAAAGTAGATCTAAAAGTTCCACTAAAAACTGCGGATCAACTTGAACAGGACCTAGAAAAGTTTATAAAGCTTATGCAGAAAACTGCATGGGAAAATACACCTAGCATCAAAACACGAGAAGCTAATAATGTCTATCCCATATAAAAAACAATTTATAGAGGAAAAACGTAAACAAAGCAACTGTTGGCATCAATCAAGATCTCCACAAGAAAAGAATAAACTGAACTTTCTTACAAAGAAACTTAAAAGACAAATTCAAAAACATAATAATGAAACAACAAACAGGGTATTTAGAAAGCTTAACTAATGATCGAAGTACAAACTATTCTCTTTGGAAAGCCACAAAGAACATGAAACGACCTATTAACTAGATCCCACCAATAAAAACAGGACCTGGGGAATAGGCCGTAAGCAACGAGCAAAAATGCAAAGCATTTGCAGAACACCTCGAGAACATATTTAAGCCTAATGAAGGCCAAGAACATTACAATCCCAACTTAGCCGAATTTTGTAATGAACACCAAGAGATAAAGCTTGTTTCACCTAAAGAAGTCTGGCGTGAAATAAAGCAAAAGATAAATACCAGAAAATCTCCCGGGTTTGATATAATATCAGGAGAAGTATTACATAATCTACCAAAAAAGCGTTAATTAAACTAACAAATCTAATAAATGCTTCATTTTGACTAAAATATGTACCAGATCTATGGAAAATTGCGGAAGTAATAATGATTGCAAAGCCAGGAAAACCTGCTTACGAGACTACATCCTACAGACCAATTTCTTTGCTACCGATTATGTCAAAGATATTTGAAAAACTTTTATTAAAAAGGCTTAACTACCAATACTTGACAAAAAGAAACTCATCCCAGAGCATCAATTTGGATTCAGAGAACCACATTCTACAGTAGATCAAGTACACAGAATAACGAATCTTATTGAGAAAACATTGGAAAATAAAGAAGTATGTACTACAATCTTACTCGATGTTGCACAAACCTTTGACAAGGTATGGCATGAAGGCCTAATAATAAAGTTAAGAAGTATATTACCAATAGAATATGTAGAAATAATTAAATCATACTTAGAATATAGAGCCTTTAGAATAAGATCAGATGATTCTTGCTCTAAAATAAAGAAAATCAAAGCAGGGGTGCCACAAGGAAGTGTATTGGGTCCGGTCCTGTACCTTTTATATACACATGACATCCTTGAACATGAAAACAACACCATCGCAACTTTTGCTGATGATACAGCAATAACAGCCACAGGAACACATGTGGAAGCAGCCGAAAAGGTTCAAGTTGCGGTTGATAAAATACACAACTGGACCAAAACCTGGCGAATAAAATTAAATGAATCGAAGTCAAGTCACATCACCTTCACAAATAAAAGAAACGAATACCATCCAGTTCTCATGAATGGGCATCATACCATGCGAAAATACAGCGAAGTATTTAGGCATGACTTTAGACACCAAGTTGCGCTGGAAAGCTCACGTCAAGAAGAAAAAAGAGGAACTAGAGATTCGCTACAAACAGATGTACTGGCTGATTGGAAGAAATTCTACTTTAGCAGTACACAATAAACTCCTATTATATAAACAAGTCCTCATGCCAATCTGGACTTATGGTATACAGCTCTGGGGCTGTACCAAAAAGACAAACGTAGGAATCATACAAAGATTCCAGAACAAAGTACTCAGGTCAATTGTTAATGCTCCTTGGTTCGTAAGAAATGACGATATTCATCGGGACCTGAATATTGAATTTGTCGACACAGTCATACAAAAATACGCAGAGGCTCACGAACATAGGCTTCATCATCATGTGAACGTCGAGGCGATCCAGCTCCTCGACAACACGGACATAGTGAGAAGGCTCAAAAGAACAAAACGTTTTGAGTTAATGTAGTGATAATTATAATGTACATACATATGTGCATAAGTGCTACCATTGATAACACATGAACCAAGTGTCTTCCCCTTAAGTACCTATATAGAAACAATAAGAAAAGTGCCAATGGACACGTTCTTAGTAATAAGTTCTTATAAAAATAAGTTAAAACTAAATTACCCATTAACCAATGCTATGGCAAGATTGTAATTATACTCTGGTGTATTTAACATTAATCTAAAAATGTGTATACTAGTAAATATATAAAAAAATCATATAGAAAAAAAAACTACAAATGCTTGGTTAGCTCCAACTTTTTACTTTTCGCCGATGACTTGAATATCTACAAAAAGATCAAGTCCACCGATGACGCAGTTCTCCTTCAGTATGTACTCCTAGATAACCTTCATCTAAAATAAGATAGAACTAAACATTTCTAAATGTCACAGTGTCACTTGATTAGAACTATTATAGCATCTGTTATTAATCAGTCACTTATCATCAACCAGGTGGGCGACCCAGGCGTGATACTTGATTCTAAGCGTATGTTCGACAGCGATATTAAACACATGAAACACACAACACAACAAAAACAGCATGAATATAATATAATATATTTTTTTGTCCAGTATAATTGTAAAGTAATGAAATGAGTATGAGCAACAAAAACCTACTGCGCGTCGCAATGCAATGGACTCGTCAGACGAGTTTACACAAAAATAAACTATAATAAAAAACTACAAGTATAAAAAATATGCCTTTCTAGTAAAAACCTTATATCAATTTTATTAAATGTTGATAACCGAGAATCAAGCCAAATAAATTAAATATATAAAACGTTGTACTTACATAGGTACAATAAAAATAATGAATCCTACTTATATAATATATACAAACGAGTATATGTACTAATATTATAAATGTCAAAGTTTGTATGGATGGATGTATGGTATATTTGTTACTCTTTCACGCAAAAACTACTGAACCGATTAGGCTGAAGTTTGGTGTGTATAGTTTGGGACCTGGAATAATATATAGGCTTTTTTATCCCGATAAAACGCGAGCGAAGGCGCGGGCAGCAGCTAGTAATATTATAAATTTGAAAGTAACTATGTCTATCTGACTGTTACATTTTAATTCTCTTCAGTCTTGCCTTGCATTGTCAATTATATTTTTTTATAGTCGTTCAATAAATATGGAGACGCTCGGTTTTATAGGTACATACTGCAGATTACCAAAAACAACATTAAAAATAACATTAATTTTTTTTTTAAATCTCAAAATTTTCTACTAATCTACCAAATGCTTCGAAAGCTTGTAATCCGCGTAAAACGAATACATATGTACATTGACACTTTAGATAAAGTATCAAGAATATTTGGATGCTAATACTCGAACCGGAACCAACCCACACTCATGTCAAAATTGAGTTAAGTACACAGAAAGCTTTAAAAATACACCTTACATCAACTGTGTAGAGATCACAGTGACCTGGCAATTTTGATTGAACAAAACATTTTGTCGACAAAGATACCAACCCACATATCAACAGTTGTACAAAAAAATAATAAGATCCATGCTTCATGGTAGCCCGCTAATCTAAAAACACTTGAAATTTTATTTCTTTTAAAAGGAACCAAACCACATGGTCCCTTGTATAAATATTTGTTTATTACTTTTGTGGGTTGTTTCTTGTTTGCATAGTGGATATGGCTTAATTTTAAATTTTTATAAAGATTCAAGTCACTTGGTTCCGTATTAATATTTTCATGCATCATCAGTTGTACAAAAATTAAGAAGATCCATGCTTCATGGGATAATCTAAAAATACTAGAAATTTTATTTCATTTAAAAAGAACCAAACCGCATTGTCCCTTGTGTAAAATTTTTTTTTGTTACTTTTGTGCATTGGATCTTGAAAAATCGCTGCCTTTACCGCGTATACCCACAAATATAGTTTTTTACAACAGACAACTTTGTGTGTACAATTTAGGTATACATACTGGGACCAACGATGAAGCTCATTGTAATGTGTGGGTAGAAGGAGAAGCCGGCAGAGGTGCACAAGAGGTGGGTGTCTTATCAAACACATTTTAACAAGGGTTGATAACAATGTGACACGCCTTCTAATTCTAAGTGGGGGAATTGGGATCTGCACTGACATCTCGCATAGGGGTGTATTGTGCATTGTCCCCCTGCCTAACTAGGCCCTAACCAGCCCAGCTCCTTGAAGAATCGGAGCAGGACTTTTGGTGATTGACAGCTTCGTTTCAGCTTTTCTATATCTGATAAAGGTCTCTATGAGACTCTTCAATCCCGTTTTCCGTCTGGCCTCCTCCGTGGCCGTACAGTGTACTACAACGTGTTCCACAGTCTCTTCTTCCTGGAAGCAGCCGCGACACAGGGTGCTGTCTGTGGCTCCAGTCTTGAAAAGATGATGGTTCAGTTCACAGTGACCTGTGATGATGCCCACCATTGTTCTTAGGTCGTCACGGCTCATCTTGAGCATCGTGTTTGTTGTTTTCTTATGAAGGGAATATCGATTTAGTGTGTTTGCAGTCTGTGCGACGCTCCCATAGTTTTTGATATTCTTTTTCTGAGTTTAGTCTTAGTCTATTTTTTACTTCTGGTTTGAGAGATTGATGCCCCATTTAGTTGGGGTTTGTCTCGCTCCTTCCTTTGTTAGTCTATCTGCATTTGTGTTGCCTGGACAGGATTGACTCTCTGTCCATTCTATGCTGACTATGCTGTGTTCAGACAGTTTTTGTAGAGCGTTGTGGCACCCTACAATTGATTTTGATCTTGTGTCTGTCCTTTTGAGTGCGTTTATCAGGGCCGCGCTGTCTGTTTTGAAGACCAGTTGCATCTGGCAGGTCGGGTCTTTGATGGTTGTTGCAAGAAGCATATGATTTGCCGCCAGTTGGAGTCCCAGTGTTTCCGCCTGAAAGGCCGTAGGGACTGAGTTTAGTGGTTGGGCTTTTGAGAGTCCTGTTTCAGGACAAAAGTAGCCGCAGCCAGCTCCTGTTTTATTCTTTGCCCCGTCAGCATAGATGTGATATGTGGTAACTTCATGGGAGGTGATCGCTACTGCGTTCTCTTCATGCGTTATTTCGTAGGTCTTACCGGTTAAGTAGACGCTATTCTATCTTTGCCATTCGCCGCCTCTGGAATTTCAGCAATAGCTTTGCTTAATATTCTACAGTGGGTTATTAGGCCTGAATCGCTTTTCCAATGGTTTGTTGATTTTATTCTTAGAGACGCTGCCATTGCTTCTTGTTGTATGTGGACGTGCAAGGGCGTTAGTCCTAAAACTATGTCCAGTGCTGCAGATGGGGTTGATTTCCAGCAGAAATCAAACCCGTCTGCGATCTGGATGCATCCACAGATCAGTGTGCAGGCCAGTCTTTGTACTTGCTGTAGTTTATTAATGGTGGTGACTAAGTTTGTTCTAGGCCACCATACTATTCACCGTAGGTAGGTTAGCACTGGGCGGACCATGACTGTGTACAGCCACAGACACAGTTTGGGCTTGAGGCTCCAGTCCTTGCCCACCGCTCGCGTGCATTGACACGCCTTATTCTATGGAGTGATTCTTGTCGCGGGAAAAATAGAACTTTAATGCTCAAAGCTATATTGAATGACCATCCACACTTAAAGCAAATCAATATTAGATTCCTCGAATCTGGTCATAGTTTCCTCCCGAACGATACAGATTTCGGGAAAATTGAATGTGCTTTAAAACGTCAGCAACGCCTCTACACACTAGACGATTACATTATAAATACTGAAAAGTTGTAAAAAAAACAAACCCATGCACGTACATAGATGCAAAATGAAGACTTCTTGTCATTATTGAATTTAGAAAAAAATATAACGAATAGAAAGAAAACGACTGACGAAGATAAGGTTTCATGGCTAAACACAAAAGAAATATTACTAAAAAAGAGTGAAATGTACAATAAATATATGAGATCTGATTTAAATGGAGAGTATAAGGTAATAGATATACTTCGTAGAGATGCCGCTGACCATTCATCACTTTACATAATTATATATTCTTCATGCTTAGATCCTGTATTCCACGAAACGCAACTGTTCCTATAAGTACGAGAACCTGTGCGACAAATTATCGTAAGAACTCATTCATTTCCCGAACTGCTGCACTCTTTAACAGACTCTATGGACTATCAATAAAATCTTATTTAAAAAAAATAAAAACGTCAAGTGCGAGTAGGACTCTTGCTCCGAAGGTTCCGTAATTATAAGACCTTATTTCTTACCAAATTTCATGATTGAAGGTCAACGGGATGTAGATAAGCCAAAACCCTATAGGGTAGATTTTCGATCCATGGTCAGAATCAAATACTATATATCTACATATAATTTATATGATCATATAGCTATAATTTATATTTCTGCGACGTTACCAAGCTATAATGTAATTGTTTGCTTTATAGCGCGGTTTAAAGTTACGTCTGTGATGGGCTTAATGATCTTGATTTTTTGTAACTTGTGTAAATATTTTTGGTTAATTTATTCTGTTTCTATGTGTGCAAACTGCTTAGCTTAATTTGTTTTACCGATTTAGTGTAAATTATCTAGTACTACTAAATAAAATATAATAAAGCTTTTGGTTTCCCAATGATAAATAAATACTTACCCTGACAAAATATCAACCTTACTATTACGGTTCAAAAATAGAGCAAAAATAAAAAAATATATGTTGTGTGTAAGAGTTTTATTTTAATATTTATTATTTGTATTGTTTTTGTTATATTGTTATATGTATTTTTTTTAAGTTGTTGATAAGTCCACATTCTATGAATGTTCCAACTGTGTACCTTTTACGGTTCATGAGATACATACAGTCCGCCTCCGCTGATGATGGGCCGACGACGTTCAGTCAGATGGACACTTTCACCCTTTGGATACGGAACCCTAAAAATTGAATTATATTATTAAATCAAAGAAAATAAATGCGTGGACGGAAAATCTATAAGTTCGCACCGTGTCGTTACCATGACCCAGTTGCTTGCTACCTACTAAACAAGTACATTCCGATCAATGACACTACACTAGGTAGGTATTATACATACTCGTACTTAGGTAGGTACTACCAGCACTAATTACATAACGTACAAACGTTATATCGAATAAATAAGTGGATATCTCATCATGCACGTGAGTACCTGATTGTTAATTTGAAGGTAGCGCTAACAAGTTTGAGGTTGAGAATGCTTTAATTTAATATTGATTAATACGTCACGTTAGGTTTTTGTTTCTTTACGAAGGCCTTCTATCTAATATACGAGTACAGGGTGTTCCGCAGACCGTGTGCCATAATATGGTAACTGTAATGAGCAAGAAATCAGTCACTGGAATGTTGTCCTTCCCGGTCCCCATTCCAGCGGGAAATAATTAAACGTTGAGTGCGAATCAGACTCGCACACCGAAGGTTCCGTATAAAATTATAAGACGTTGATTCTTGCCAAATTTTATGATTCTAGGTTAACGGGAAGTACCCTATAATTATAGGTTATTTTCCATGACGAGAATAAAAAAAAATGTATATGAACAAACTACAAATTTACTGTTTTGCGGATTTCCCTTTACTTGTGCTATAAGATCTTGCTTTAAGCCAAATTTTATGGTTCTAGATAAACGGGAAGTGCCCTAGAGGTTTAGTGTACATGTAATACTCTTATAAATAAAAAAAATGGGTATAAACGTTTGTAACGTTGAGTGTGACGGATTTCAATGAATAAATCGAAGAATTTACCAATCGAAATATTTAAATCCACTGCCATCTAGTGAAATCGGGTTGAACTGTTTGTTTACGGATTAAGGATAGGTGGTGAAGCGATGCAAACACTGTATCAAAATAGTATCTGAACAAGGTAACAGGTGTCGCTTTAAATACGTATGTATGTAAAGGATACCCTATTTTGTGTATGGTTTAGCAACTAATTAAATCTGTATCAATATTATATAGTAGACAATATTCATAAATCATTATTTGAATTTAAGAGATGCTTTGTAAAGTTATAATTTCTTTAGATATAAGTTTGGTGTACGGTTACATCAGTTGAATTGTAAATATGATGATAATTGACTGATTTTGTGATAGTTTAGCAACTAACGAATTAATTATGTAACAATATATGAAGCAGATAATATTCATAAACCATTAGTGGAATTTAAGAAAAGATTTGTTAAGATATCATTTCTTTATATATCAGTTTGGCATATTAGAAATTATGTTGCTTCATCAGCTGGCTCCTAAATATGACTTTATTAACCTCAGGGATATAATATAGCGATTTTGATGAATCACAAGAGTCTTAGAATAAGTTTCAACATAGGTTTACCATGTTATTTGTTTCTAAAAGAGTTAGATTATAAATATAAATACGCCTTGATTCGGATTGGCTCTGGTGATTCAACAAACAAGACCATATTTGGAGAGGAAGGATTTGGTATGGGCTCTGAGGAGCAATATAAAAGAAAAAGATTGTCTAAAAGGGGGTCAGTTTGTGTTGTGCAGCTTGGGTGACAAAGTTAAGTAAACCATTGTTATTATACTCCTTTACATGTGTCTTTCCGTGTATTTACCTACAAATACATAGGCAATATTGCTTGTAATTTAGCTTCCGAGTGGAAACTAAATAATATCTGTACTTATTGTTAAACTGAGGTATGTAATTTGGTACCTTGTAATTTGTTCATATTTATATTTTGTCCTTATTTGTTATTATGTGATTTGGCTTCGAAGCTTCAAAGTAATTTTACAAGTACCTTCATTTGTATTTCTTTTTATATAATGTAAATTAATAAAGGTAATTATTACTACTAGGACTATGTTCTATGTTTTTGAGTGATGATGTGCTTTTGTATACAATATAGCCAAGGTACTAAAATGTTTTATAATGTTTCATTATTTCATACATAGGTTACCCCCTTGTAGGAAAACAGTAAGTAGGTACCCTCCGTACCTACTCTTAATGAAGATGTTTGTTCGGTTTAGTTTTCAGAACCGTTCTAAGGTATAATTGTTGCCTTTTTAAAAGCTATACGAAGGCAGCTTTGCCTAATAACAAGGTTACATAATATATGTCCTCAGTTTATATAGAATATAATTGATACATGTCATTAAACCCGCCGACACACACTTAGATAGATAGATAGATAGAAAATACTTTATTGCACACTTAAAACTAGAAAACAGTTTACAAATGAGACAAAACAATACAAGTGACAATGGGCGGTCTTATCGCTCAAGAGCGATCTCTGCCAGACAACCTGGTATGGATAGGATCATTGGATATACATGGGGTAAAATATGTGTGCATCTAATAAGGTACTACTTAGAAAAATAAAATAAACAACTACATCCTATAATTACAAAAATACATAGTAATACATACATACAAATACAAACATTTATATATATACTATATATATAACTATACCTACACCTATAAATACATATATATCTATTATCTACTTACAAAGGAACAAGTGACTGTTCAGTGTCAGCAGGACAAATAGTGTTCTTTTACCATATCCTTAAAAATTGGTAGTGACTTTGCACACCTTGCAGTAACCGGCAATGCATTCCATAATTGTACAGCCCGAACAGTGAAAGAGTTGCCATAGAATGAACTAGAATCGAAAGGTGTTTGGAGCAAAAGGGTTTCAGAGGAGCGGAGAGAACGAGAATGAGAAAGATGAAGACTTGAGATAAGGGGGTGCAGAAGATAGAAATAAAATATTATAAAGAAGATTTAGAATGTGAGAGTTTCGCCGAAGCCGTATGGGTAGCCACTTGAGCTTTCTGCGGAAGACATGGTCTTCCGCAGAAAGCACCCCCTTACAAGAGTTTCAAGCGAAGTGGACCTACTGTCTTTCTTAAGGAGGCAGGTATTGAAATCACCCATAATTATGGCATGCTCATAGGAAGGGAAGATTTTCCAAAAGAGTTTCGAAGGACAAGAAGTAATTAATTTGGGAAGAAGGACAGTAAAAGACTCCTAGTAGCACTTTTGTATGCAAAAGTTCGATCTCTATGAAGAGATGTTCTCCCGCTTTGGAGGGTGGTGGTTGTGCAGACATACTTACAATATTATAGGGAATACGCGATCTCAGATATATGGCAACACCGCCACCACCGGATCCGACGCGATCATTGCGTATGAGCTTAAAACCAGGAAGAGAGTAAGAAGATGAAGAAAGACATGGTTTGAGGCAGGATTCTGAGATAAGAAGTGCGTGTATGTTTTTATGGTCGAAAGAAACAAGTAAGTCAGGAAAGTGTTGAGGGATACTCTGAGCGTTGATGTGGGTCCTCCACATCAACGCTCAGAGTATCCCTCAATCATTGAGATTATTTGGTACATCAGAGAAGAAGGAAGAAATTGAATCAGAAAGACAAGGGATACTGCGGAAACTATCGTCACTACCAGAAACAGCATCAGAGAAATACACATATTCATCACTGTCATCACTCTGTGAGTTGTTATCACTGAGCGACATTGTAAATGTAGATTATAATAAACTTAATACATTATATTAAATACAAGAATACAATTTAAAATAAAAATATATATACTTATAGCTTTGTATAAAATAACTACCTATACGATTTGCAAGTATGTACCCAATTCCATCCATCTGCCATGCCAGTTCTGTCTAAGAAAGCAAACAAACAAAAACAAAAAAATTAAGTTGCAAAGAAAAAAAACAATTTAAAAATAAAATAAGCTAATTAAATTCTACACTCAGAAGTACAGGTTGTATAAAAACCTGTAAGCCTTGCTAACATTAAATAGGTAACAAGGGTTTGGACATTCACTGTTTCTGTGGCCATCTCTAAAAACTAGCATATAGCCAATAACAAAGAAGTCAAGTCATACACGACGCCAACGGTGGGTGAGCCAAAATTAAAAGAAGAAAAAGACATCATGACTGATCATGTAAACAACACACAGAAAAAGAAATAATGTGAAATAATGAGGGTTGGACAGAAAACTACTAGTTAATTATTTGTACATTAAGTACCGCCCTGTACATTAAATTTTGGCCACAGAAATGCAATAAAAATATGGAGCTACACTACTATGTCTTCTTGGACGACGCCGCCGCGCGCCTTGTCTTCCCCTGCGTACCTACTTCCCGAAGCAGTGGCCGTGGGTTCGATGGCGTTCAGATCTTCAGGACAGCGTACTCTGTGCCGTTTTCCATCGGGGCCCATGACATAGACGGTCCCATCCATCGTCCAACATTTAGTGATGCCGTAACGTTCGCGGGCAGCCATAAATTTATCGTGCCTGATTTTTGTTAAAAACTCTGACATAGTTATGCCGGAGCCTTTAAGACATTTCTTCGCAGCCCAAACCCTACTACGAAGCGACAAGTCACGTAGCTTGAATAGTATAGGCCGGGGGCGGTCTGGGACCGCCGTACGACCCATCCTATGGCAACGGCTGATGTCACCTGCAGTAATACCGGTCAACTTCACCTGGTCCAGTAAGGTCTTCACTACCACCTGTGCCACATCCTCCTTTTGCTGCTCGGGTACTCCATGTAGCAGCAATATTTTTCGCCGATCTCTCATTTCTAAATTATCAAGTTCACGAGTCATGAACTCAATTTGTGTCTGTAGTGTTCGTAGTGCCCCGGTGACAAAGGACTTGAACTCTGCATAATCTGATGATAAGCCGACAACAGTGGACCCACACCTGGGAGTCCTTGGCAGCCCCCTCTCAAACTGGTCCATTCTCTGGGCAAAGGATTTTGCCAATTCCGACATAGTATTCCTAATGTCCTCCATCTTGATTTTCAAACACAAAGGCCTGAGATTTGTTTATTATTTGTAGTGCAGTGTAGAGTGATGAGTTTGATTGGAAAACACTGTATGGCAGGTTAGTTATATTATTGATTAATGTTATGCATTAATATGTACCAAACTTGTACTACTTATATTTTTTAAAATAAGAAGAAATTTGGAGACTGTTTGTAGTTTCACGTCTACCCCCGAAAAAAAAGTTAGACTTATTTGTCTTAGAATGCCAGAAGATACATATTATTATATCATTATAGCACGCTGTAGCCGTATTTTGGAGAGAATTAATAAACTTAATAATCTCATCTGTGATCTGTTTCCAATAACAGAAAGAAGTTGCTTTGACAATGACTCAGACTCAAGTTGTACAAATGATGAAGAGAGTCAGGGGCAATCGAAAACAAGTATTTATGTTATTGCCAATATTCTCTCCCACACTAGCAAAGTAATCATCAGCACTGTTAAGTAACAGAAATAAGTACCTACTGTGAAATGTGACTTCTTAGGTTTCAAGTTAGTGACGCTATTGAACTCGTGCTTGTTGAATTTGCGTTCGAGCTCTAGTCTAGCCTTAGGCAAAATGTTTGTGCGGGTTCGAGCTCTAGTCTAGCCTTACGCAAAATGCCAAAACGATACGATACCTCGTTTAAGTTACCTATAAGATCATAATATCTTAAAGACTTTCTCAGGCAACACGGATGGTCTCTATTTTTCATGCAACGGATTAAATCAGGTGTCACGGTTTGAAGGAAGGAAGGAATATTGCGCTCAGGCAAGTGAACCACTTGACTGTGGTAGCTACTTACTGACGTGATGTTCGAAACAATTACAATTACAAAATTCTTTATTGTACACCACGAAGAAAACATTAAAAATAGACATTACATAAAACATGTACAATGGGCGGCCTTATCGCTTAGAAGCGATCTCTTCCAGGCAACCGAAACTGTACAGGTAAGGATATCAGCAGCAGTATCGCAATTTGTACGTACAGTCCAGTAAGTATATCAGCAGCAGTGTCGCAATTTGTACGTACAGTCCAGTAAGGATATCAGTAGCAGTATCGCAATTTGTACGTACAGTCCGGTAAGGATATCAGCAGCAGTATCGCAATTTGTACGTACAGTCCAGTAAGGATATCAGCAGCAGTATCGCAATTTGTACGTACAGTCCGGTAAGGATATCAGCAGCAGTAACGCAATTTGTACGTACAGTCCAGTAAGGATATCAGCAGCAGTATCGCAATTTGCACGTACAGTCCAGTAAGGATATTAGCAGCAGTATCGCAATTTGTACGTACAGTCCGGTAAGGATATCAGCAGCAGTATCGCAATTAAAGCTTATTGTCAGGGTTTTTAGACCCCCCTCAAAGGGTTCCCGCTTTGCCGTGGCGGGGGGGCTTAGTAATCGCGGCTTAGTCACTCGCGATGAAGCTAAGAGGAACCCATGGGGCCGTGCCAACGCAGACGGCGACACGGCCGACCCCGAGACGGACCGCTCCTCTGGGTTTTGCGCTCTAAACCTAGTTGGAGCGGTAGTAGGTTGCGGTGTCGTATGGGAGGCACCCCAACTGAGGCGGGTGGCTGTGCCGTATGGGCGGCATGGCCGCAGAGAGGTGGAGGCCGCGGCGGGAGAGGAGTGCCGGTATTGAGGTGCGCCGCTCTCCCTGCCTTCCGCGACCTTGGCGGGGTCGCCACCGTTTGATGGCGGACGCGGTGGGGTCACGGGGGAAGAGGAGTGTCGGTATTGCGAGGGCCGTTCTCCCTCCTCTATGACCGTGTGGCAGGCGGCGGGGCCACTCGACTGACCCGTCGCAAGGGGACCTGGGGGCGTTTGGACACGGGGTCGTCTGGCGCCCATTTAGCAGGCTAAGGTCCCCGAGGTGGTCGCGGCGCATCATGTGTTTCTGGTGCGTCGCAAAGGGGGGTGCTCCACATCCCCAGTGAGGGGCCCGCGGTGGGTTCGCGGAAGAGAAAACGTTCCCGCGTTCCCACCACAAGTGGCAGAGGCGGAACACCCTGAGGGTTTTAGTGGGTTAAAGTCCCACATAATCGTACTGTCTCCCCGTGGCTGTACGATATGCGTGCGCATTTCCCTCAGGATAATAAAAAAAAGGGTTTTTAGACGGGAAGCCTGTGGATCGAGTATACCAAAAGATCGATGGATGCCCTACGCATCCAATATAATCTTCAGGATGATGTTGCGGCTGCCCCGATTCTGCAGTGCGTTGGGGATGTTTTCGCAGAACCACACTGATGGCTTTCACGTCATCATGCGCAAGAAGACCGCGTCCCTGAAGAGCAGAGTAAGGGAGGGGCAACCGAAACAGCATCCTCAAGATCGTGGCGGAATGCGTCATATGCTCTGGAAGTGCCTGGTGCAGAGGATGATCAATGAGGCAAGCTACTTCCCTGGTTGATTATCCTCGGCACAACGTACTTCCCTCACCAACTCTTTAATTTTAATTTTGGTTTTTAATTTTAATATCATTTCATTCTTTGTTTGTAATTTTGTTTAATTTATAGATCGTATGTTATCAAAAAAAGTTTTTTTAAGCGAGTTCAAAACTAGTTTTATAAACCTACTGCATCCTATAACTCCAATCGCCATTAAAGCTCAAAGACATTTATTATTGCAATGTATATACACTCTATAATTACATATACACTTGCGAGCTATAAACTGGAATCACTTCATCGCTGCTTTCTGCAGACCATATTTTACAGTTTCCATGCAATAAACTGTAGGTTGTGGTATATTATTTTAAAGATAATTTTATTAGCTTTCAAACTCTTTCGATATCATAGCGAAAAAAAATGTTCATCATATGTCATGGAAGGTGAAAACAAAACACATAAATTTTTAGAATGAAACATCAATTTTTTCAAGCTCCTGAGTCCCTATAAAAACTGGGAATTTATGCAATTTTGTCATCAGTCCAATATATCACGTCACTCAAAATACTGGAATTACAAGAAAATGGAAACCACACCAATAGAAGCCGCTCAAATCGTCACCCTAATCCAGCAAGGGTTCTCTCCGCGTACTATCGCTCGACAGCTTAATCTGAGCCAGTCCTGTGTCTCCAAAGTATACAAGAGGTTTAGAGAGGCTGGAAACTTAGTCCGAAGACCAGGATCTGGACGACAGCGATGCACTTTGGCGAGAGATGACCGATTTATTGTCAGCACTTCTCTCCGAAATCGACATCTAACCGGCGTTGACGTCCAGCGGGAGCTCGGAGAAGTTCGAGGGAGAACTGTCAGCGAGTGGACAGTGAGGCGAAGACTTAAAGAAGCTAACTTGACCCCAAAAAGGCCAGCAACGGGACCCAAATTGTCTACAGCCCACCGACAAGCCCGACTTCAGTTTGCTCGTTATCACTTAGATTGGGATATACAGCAATGAAGCCGAGTTTTGTTCGCGGACGAGACTAGGATGTGCCTGCATGGCAGCGACCGTCGACGGAGAGTCTACAGGAGACCGGGAGAGCGATACGCACAATGCTGTACAGCGGAAACAGTGGCATATGGGGGTGGGTCTTGTATGATGTGGGCGGGGATTTCAATTGAAGCTAAAACGGAGCTGGTATTCGTACCCGGTGGAGGTCGGGGAGGAGGACTAACCGCAGAAGGTATATCAACGACATTCTGCTGGGCCATGTACTCCCTTACGCCAGGTTTATTCGCGAAAATTTCCTGCTAATGCACGACAATGCCCGCTGCCACACCGCTCGTGCGACTAGACAGTACCTGGAAGAAGTCGGGATTCCCACAATAGACTGGCCAGCCGTCAGCCCTGACATGAACCCTATCGAACACCTGTGGGACGAGCTGAAAAGGCGGGCAATGCAAATATTAAGCGGGAAATAACAAAGATTTTAAATAAAAATTTGATATTTTCATATTACTTCTTATTAATTTAAACATCCACAACTTCGACCTATTGTAATAATTCACTAAATGAAGGTAGGAAACTTAATTAAATTTAAATAATATCTATATAAATAATAATATTTTATACCATTCGAAAGCCACCCAAACCAAAATTTATTTTCAAATGGTATACACCAATCTGCAGTTTATTCCATGGAAATTGTAAAATATGGTCTGCAGAAACCAGCGATGAAGTGATTCCAGTTTATAGCTCGCAAGTGTAGTTATGGCTTTATATTTTGGAGAAACTCTCTCTACCAACTGTGAAAAGTCTTAAAGCTGATAACATCTAACTTTATTAACATGAGTTAACCATTGTTATTTAATATTTATGTTTGAATAAATACTTTCATTTCATCAGGAGTCTGGTGGGGTCCGCATAGGAGGCAACTTACTATGTGTCGTCTATCCTTTAAAAGTTCTTATAGCCTTGCTATAGCAAAATTTTGAGGCGCTTCGAGTTTCTTCTAGACTGAACTTGCCTGTGTGTTTTTGGTCTTTCGAAGTGATAGTTATTTATTCTTACCCAACTACCAACGGTGGAGGGTTATGTAATGTGGGTAGAGGATTATTTTTACTCACAAAATGTTTGGGATATTTTCCAGTTTTACCGAAACCGATTATGAAAATCCTTATAAGAAAGCCGCTCTTGTTTGTTGCATTATTCTGTAACTTATATCGGCGACGTATACTGAACTAAAATTGGCAGAGCACAATATAACATTCAGGGCTATCGGATGATCACGTTCTCAACCGAACCTACCTATTTGGCATGATCATGTGACACGTGATCAGTTTCCGTGTGATCAACTGGGACATGGAGTGGAGTAAAACAAAGAAAACAAATAATTAGTAGCCGTTTTCTCAAAAACCACATGGCATCAAGTTATAAGACCTCGGTGCATTAAAGATATAATTATGCGTGTTTTGCAAACATGTTTTGAGAAAATGTCGTATCTATAAGCAGTGTTGCGCTTTAATTTTAAAGGACAGATAATTATGACATAACTAGTTTTCTGTGTTGGTTTCACCCTATTTATGTTTCTAAATTTATTGGTGCATCTGGCCCTAGAACTCGCGAGCGCAGTTCCCTTGTATTGGTAGATATGTATATTCAGAGAGTTACAGGAACACTGATATTTTCATACAAGATTGCCTGTTTCGTGCCCAAAGAGCCCGGCTGAGTCATTGCAAAATTTAACTGAAAATAAACGAGGGAAGTCAAATAGTCTGAAATAAGTCTCGTCCGAAAAAGGTAATTTAAATATCGACAAATGCCGACAAGTGGTCTAGCAGACCATCCGCGATATGGCAAAACAAAGTTTGCTGGGGCAGCTAATAGGTTTATAATAATTTTATTATATTTTATATAACTAGTAAAAAAATATTTTTTAAAACACATAAGCTGTCATATTAATATTAATAATGAGCCGCAGGGCAGCTTGTGGCGAGCTGTTGGTGAGTAGCGACACCACGGGTACCGAGTGCTCCTGGGGAAGAGAACCAGATCCCCACCTCTTGCTTGCCTTCATTGGCCGGTCTGAGTGGAGTCGTGAGAGATGCATCTTAGGATGTAGATTCGGGGGTGTGTCTAATGGCGTTACTGATTATGGTTTTAATACTATAGATGAAGGTTTGCTTAATCAATCATTTAGTTTAGAAATTACGATCTAATACGGCATTAAAGTGGAGAAAAATAAATAAAAAGAAAAATGATAAAAGTATTATTATTTAATAATCTATTCACAGTAAAAAGTTAGAAACTTGTTTGATGGTCCGTTATTACGTGTATAACCATTGTATATATATAAAACTTAAATAAATAGCCCTGTTTTTTTATTTAATTTATTTTGTATATTTCATGATGCGGATATAGGGTAACTTTGACATTTTTTCTATAAAAAAACTACATGGTCTATCGATGCTAGGAGTTTTACTCTAGTGCTTATGATGATAAAAACTATTGGTTTTCGATATAATAACAGAAACAAAATTGGCGTTTATTTTACACTGTGCGTTATAACGAGGAAACCCGCTCACGTGTCTTCGTGATGGTGAAATCGGGGCCGCACCTCTCGACACCCTTTAATCGTTTTCACCGATGTTGTTCCTTTCCGGCATTTACGCCAACATTTTGAGGAACCCAGACAGCATTCGGCAAGCCACAGTCTGCCGCTTGTTTGTATTACTGTCTGCCTTTTACGGTTCACAAGTAACGGCCCGCTGAAGGACGGACGGACAAACTGACAGACAGCGGAGGCCAACCTTATAGTATTTTTAGATAGAGCTAGAAATCGCTATTGACAATAAGACATCCTGAATATCCAGCTTCCTGATATGGAAAACTTCTGTTCAATTGTTCATTTTAGAAACTATAAAATAACGATAGAATCCTACTAATATTATAAACTAGTTGTTACCCGCGCCTTCGCCCGCGTTTATCGGGATAAAAAATAAAAATAGCCTATATGTTATTCCAGGTCCCAAAATAAACCCATACTTAATTTCAGCCTAATCGGTTCAGTAGTTTTTGCGTGAACGAGTAACAAATATCCATACATCCATCCTTACAAACTTTGACATTGACTTTGTTGAATAGCACAAAATCTTAAGAGGTACAAAATGGTTTTAGACGTAATCGATCCACCACATTTAATTTAATGAAACTTGTAACGGACTCTATTGCTGCCGTCCTTTAGCTATAATGCCGTTACCTACCAAAACTATACCTAATTTCTAGATATGCGCAAAATGGTGGGAAATAATTTAATATCTTTACTGTTTTGAAACCATCAACAATTTGTTCGACCTGAAGGTATAAAAAAAAGTACTTCAGAAGTACTTTCTAATAGCTTATCTTTTATCTAATAACTATAACTAAAACCATATAAATCATGTTTTTAGCGTTTTAGTCCAGCTTTTTTTTAATTATCATTGTACGAATGCAAAACTGAAATGCCGCTACGTTAACACTAACGGCAATTTAGTGTTTGATTTTTATTTACTTTATTGAATTTTACTTTACTAAATACAAATAAAAAATCCTAAACTTCAATGTCGTTAAAGACCATAAGTGCTATTTTAGCTTAGCATTGTGCCTCCTTAAGATAATGATTTATTATACTTAAATGTGTCTAAAATCCCTTGACCGCATTTAAGCTAAGTATTTTTAAATTTTAATTGAAAGTAGTTTTTACTCATATATTTTTAGACTTATTACAATGTTAAAATGCGGCTAAAAACATAACATTTAGCTATAGCGGTGATTTAGCCTAGGATTTGTTACAACTTAATTTAGAAATTTCAAAAATAGGTTAGTTAAATACAAAAAATAAAAGAAGAATTATTTGTCACTATAAGAATACAATTAAACTTATATTACTAGGAACATGCACAATCACTTTCAGTTTTAAAAACTATTCATCAACTTAGGTTGGACAACATTTTAATAAAATTGTTTGAAATACAAACTAAAAGAACTATAAAAACTTATCTAGTTTGAACATTAAAAATAGCAAAGAGAATCTCCTATATAAAAAACCAAGTTATTGAGTAGCTCAGTAAGCTCAGTCATTATTTTAAACTCATAAAGTAGGTACTAATTAATAACATGACATGTCAAATCCAAGGTTATGTTTTCTGTATTTGCCGTAGAATCATAAGCTATCTGTTTCGTTGAAGTTTGCTTTGTTACGGTTTGTTTTTCAGGAAATGCTTCATTTAAAATGTTTGTCATATTCTCTAAATTAGACGAGTGATGCGAATCGTATGTTACTTGCGTTTCACAAAAAGATTTTTTTTATATTTTTTATAGTATAACCTTCGTTTGAGCACAATCTCATCTGATGGAAAGTGATGATGTGGCCGATGTTGTATCACGAAGGTCTAGAAGACACCTGTTCACTCTTGTCTTGAAGAGACCCAGATTGTAATTCACCGGAAAAACTGAAGCAGGCAGCGAGTTCCATTCCTTAGCGGTGCGAATGATGAAGGTGGACGAAAACCGCTTTGTACAAGTGGATGGTATATCCACCTGATAAGGATGGTATTGTGCCGTCCGTCTGCTTGTCCTGGAGTGGAAGGGAGATGGTGGAATCAGGTCATGAAGTTCCTGGGAGCATTCTCCGAAATGTATCCTATAAAAGATCGATCGACAAGCAACCTTGCGGCGGTGATCGCGACTTTCGATCTTAGTCTCTGCAAGGTACTGCTTGTCTATGAGTCTGAAGGCTCTTTGTTCTATCGAGTCTAAGTCTGCAAGCTGGTATTTGGCCGAGCCATCCCAAACATGGCAGCAATACTCCAAACCAGACCGGACCTGTGCTTTATAAACGGATAGAAGCTGCCCGGTGTGAAGTGTCCTTAACCTTGTTAAGGATTCCTAGCTTCATGGCTGCTGTTTTAGCCTTTGACTTTGAAGGTTCCGAAGTTGAGAGTTGGTGTAAGAGTGACACCGAGGAGTTCCAGTTGTTCCTTTATAGGTACCGGTACATTCCGGAAAAAGGGAACCTGGATAAATGGACTCTTTTTTGCAGAGAAGAGGCAAGCTTGCGTTTTCGAGGCATTGAAATTAACCCGATTGGCTTCGCCCCAATCAGAGACTGTCTTCAGGGTCAAGTTCAAGCGTTGCAGCATCCCTTCTCTTTGCGCCTGTATCTCATTTCGACTGGCCCTGGCGTCAGAAAGGTACCTATCCACCACAGTGCTGTCGTCTGCGTACCCAACAATACCGGGTACTAGCAGATCGTTGATGTGCAGCAAGAACAACGTGGCAGAGAGTACTGACCCCTGAGGTACCCCGGCGTTGATCGCCAATTGATCAGACGAGCAGTTGTCAATGACTACCCGAATAGATTTTCCCTCAGAAAGTCACAAAGTCAGTTACAGAAGAGGTCTGGAAGTCCGTATGCTGAAAGCTTGCCAATAAGGCTGTCGTGCCAGACCCTATCGAAGGCTTTCGAGACATCTAGTGAAACCGCTATGGCTTCACCGTGCTTCTCAATAGCCTCGCTCCAAATGTGAGTAGCATACACAAGAAGATCTCCTGTAGACCGTTTTCAGCGAAAACAGTACTGACGGTCACTAAGGAGGTTTTGCAGCGCACTGACATTCCACCGAATCAAATGCGAGTGCCGAATGCCGATAACCGCATTTTTGTGTAGTCATGCTGGATAACGGCATTATTGTCTTGACACAAACGCAACAATTTTTTTTTTTTTATAATGCCATTAAAGCGCTATACATTATGTATACTCACAATAAAAATGTATCCAAATACAATGCTACAATGTCGTTAAGTATCTTTTACCACATTTAAGCATAGCATTTTAGTTAACGGCAGTGTAGCATTGAATAAGTATGCATCATTTAAAAAAAATATTAAGCAACAGAGCTCTTATCATTCTTTAACCGTATTATTGAGTTTGAGTTTTAGTTAACGGCATTGTTATCTAACATCGTACATTATAGTAAAACATTATGGTTATGTGTTCTTAGCCGCATTTTAGATAAGTATTGCTACATGACGGCATTTAAGGATTGTAAACATTCAAATAATCATAACTTAACGGCATTTTGTTTTTTTATATCTTTATAACTAAAAGAGCTAGGAATATACTAATTAGACAGATCGATAAAAATTTATTTTCTGATTAGGATGGCATCTTAAAGTAAAACTCGTCCAAATGTTAGATAACGGCATTATAGCTTAAGGACGGCAGATTGACGGAAAGGCACCCATTTGTGCTTTATTCGTGGACATGTCCAAGGCCTTTGATTTTGTGTCGCATAGGTTGTTGTTAGATGAACTAGAGTCGTTCGACATACGCGGAAACTGTCATAAATGGCTCCAATCATACCTTTGTACCAGATCTCAATGCACTTGTATCTCTACCTTAGACGAAAAATCAAAAACCTTAGTAGAGCATAGAACAGATTTTAGGAATAACTTCTATGGTGTGCCGCAAGGGAGTATATTAGGTCCTCTACTATTCATACTCTACATTAATGATTTATGTGATTCCACTGAGCATCCAATGATTCTTTTCACTGACGATAGTGTAGCCGTAGTAAAAGGGGATAACTTCACAATATTAGAATGAAGAAATATTTAGTAACAATTCCGCGTATAACCTTCTCTGATAGTATTCATCAAAGTAAGTTGTCAACTAGTTTCGTCTCTCCACGAGACATCTTCAGGACACCACAATACTCGACCTTGACATTGAGATTGGTAAGCACAGCAACACCGACAGAGTCCCGCCAGTGATGTTGCCTCTCCGAGCTCCGCGCGCCAAGTGAAGCATTGCCCGCAAAACCCCCCTTTTATAGTCACGGATCAAACAGTGCGCACACAAAGTTCATAGTGTGTGTGTGGCAGTACTATTATTTGAAAAGATTCGTAATAACGGTGACCTAGGCAAACCTGTACTAAGTTCATTCAACAGTGTATTATTACTATATTTTGTAATTTCTAAATTTTCTAAGACTGACATCCTAAATCCCTTATCACAAGTATGTAAAATAGAAAAACAATGATTTTGACTTAAAGAATGACCAGATTCCAATAAATGTTTTGCAAAGTTAGATTTTTCTGGATAATTGTTTCTATAAGCAGCTAAATGTTCTTTATACCTAACCTGAAAACTACGACCCGTTTGACCTACATAAATACCATTACATTTGTCACCTACCAACTTATAAACACCCGATTTTTTATTGTTATCTAACCTATCTTTACCGTTACAAATCTGTTTTAATAAATTGTTTGTTTTGAACGCTGCGTGTACTTTATGTTTAGACAAAACTCTTGAAACTCCGTCACTTAATGGACCTAAATAAGTTAAACTGCCCACAAATTTGTCTATCCTTTCTGGAGCTACGGGATACAATAAGGAACGGATAATGTTTTGTTGTTTACTTCTTATTAAACCATCAACCATCTTTCTACTATATCCATTACTTTCAGCCGTGTGGTAAATAATAGATAGCTCTCTGTTAAAGTTCTCCTGAGATAAGGGGACTGACATCATTCTATGGACAAAACTACGGTAAGCTGATAGCTTATGTTGGAATGGATGACAAGATGAATTTGGTATTGTAATATCTGTGTAAGTAGGTTTTCTGTAAATTTGTCTCATGTAAGCCAAGTTCCTTAAGATTCTACCTATGTGCAGTCTCCTTATTTATGAAGTTTGTTTATTTGTTAAGAAATTTGAGAAATTTTATTGTAAGAAAGATCGTTTTTGCAATAAATTGGAGACCTCTATGTTTAGGTTATCTTTTAGTGGTAAAAGTATTTATTACATACATGTCGGTTATAGTTTTTAATAATATCCCAGATGACAATAACTTCCTTGCCTCTCCGGAAACTGAAAACTAAACTTTTTTCATGGCTTCTGGAGAATTGTTTTTATGACATGCATGAATTTTTAACGAATTATTACATACCAAAGGATGACATGTATGATAGTAGATTGTTACACAAGGGTAGTAAGGGAGCTATTACAGAACAAGATTCAATTTGGCGCCAGTGCGAGCTCAGCTCGCAAAGAGCCCTAAATTGGATTGAGTGCACCCGAGATATTTAGACGCCCGAGCGAAGCGAGGGCGAATATAGTTCGAGGGTGCACTCAATACAATTTCACGCCCTTCGAGCGCTCGCAAAGGGCGCTAATGGATCGAGTGCACCCGAGAACATAGTTCGAGGGTGTAATAGCTACTTGCAACCGAGTTAAACATTCTACTTTACATCATAATGGCGAGGCAAATAAAACATTTATATACTTAGGTATGACAAAATGTAATTTTTATTAGAAAAATTAATTATTTATCAAAAGATTTTGTACAACATCTTCTGCTTCGAGATGACAGAAATCAGGCGTGCGGACCAGTTCTTCATCTGATGAAGTACTTGACATACTGTACTACCACTTTAAACGTGTTTATTACAGTTTTAACTTTTAACTTTAGTTTATTACAGTCGCACAAGTCAAATCAAATAAAAGGCCGCCATTTCCACAGTTTTTTTTTCAGTAAAAAGTTTTCTTATCATTTTATAAGAAAAGAGATTGTTTCACCAAGGAGTTTTGCATAGCTTGAACTGTAAAGTCAAACTCTTTAATATTGGAATGTCTCGAGACTCACCGTCACAGTCTGGTCACAGTCATAATAATACTTATAGTAGGGGAGGGATTGGCAGTCGGGAGGTTAGGGCACCCCCTCATTACTCGAAATCCATGGTGGATTTTTTCTGTTTTCTTCCATTGTACTACAGTTTAATTGCTTACAATACCGCTTAGCCAAAATTCAGGTTTGATTTCGCTTAGTTGTAAATATCATAAGCGGTTGTCGTTTTCTTGTATGTAAAAGTAAATATTTTGCTGGTGATTTGGAAGAAAATAACAAAGTAATCTGCAAGAAAGTGTAAGGATCTCTAATAACGTCTTCTTTTGTGTTTAATAAAGATTATATTTAACCATAATTTAGCATTCGGATTTTTACAAAATTAAACTTATTCAAATTTATCTGGAAAATGAGGGCATGGGGAGCATTGGGCACTGGCTACGTAGGGAGGCTTGGGCATACCCAATTTATATGATACACCATGACTAATCTTCAACAATACTTACTTACACAGGAAACGGTTTTGAAAGATTTTGTCAAATTTGACAAGCCTATCTGGGTCATACCAAACTTAGATATTAGACCTGTGTCGATCGTGATCGATCGTATCACAAAGACTCGATCGCGACCCGTGAGAGATCGATCGAATCCCTAGTTTCAAAAGGATTCGATCGTTCAGTCGATCATTCTGGCGTTGATGCTTGTAAAACAAAAGTGAACCTTATGATGTGAAAGTTAAGGTAGTTTTTTCCCCGACAAATACGAATGATCGACCTATTGATTGAATGAATGACAGACTGCATGTCAAAAAACTGAACCTTATGTTGTGACTATTATGGTAGTTTTTCTCGCAGAAAAAAAACTGTGACCCGCGACTTTCAAAACAATCGGGTCTTTCGTTCGATTGATTGAATTTTGAATCATGCTCAATTTGCTTGTAAAAGAAATATGAACCTTATGACGTAACGGTAAGGTAGTTGTTTCCCGACAAATACGAACGATCGAGTCTTTTAGTGAGTCAATCAATTTATTCATGCAATGCAAAACAAAGTGAACCTTATGGCGTGACTGGTAAGATAGTTTTTCCCGACAAATACGAACGACCGATCGATCGATCGAACAATAGACTGACTGCACGCACCGGCGCTGCATGGCAGTGGCAAGTCATGGCTCTTCGCGACCCGCGACCCGCGAAACGATCGAGTCTTTTTGATTCGATCTTTCTGCAAGTTCGATCGTGATCGAACAGGTCTTGAAAAATGATCGATCGACACAGGTCTATTAGATATGTCTAATTAAGGGCCTATAATACCTCACCATTGCGTGAAAAGGATAGGCTTGGGATTTCGCTTTAATATGAGCGGGACAGAGTAGAACGTCATAACCGCAAAATAATGTTTTTGTTTTTTTACGGTAAAAATAATAATAATTTTGAAAATCTAAAACACACACCGTCTGCTTTATACTCTGATTATTTACTGTACAAAGTATCAAGGCTTATTTTAACGTATCTATTGAATAGCGACGGTTTAAAGTACAGTTTAGTTTTTTTTTTTTTTCTTTGGATTTTTTTGTATCGAGAAAATTTCATGTAATCGTGTTTTCGAAACACTAGTGGTCTAGCATGAATCCTGAACTATAACATATTAAAATCTCAAAGTAAATACTTCAGAATTGTGGAAGATATGATCGTTGAAAATAACTGATTTCAGATAGTATCAACTCTTAAGTCAGAATATTGATACGTAATGCAATATTCATTCGTAGTTACTTTATGATGAACATTTTAAAGTCTCTGATAAGAAAAAAATATTTATATTGATAGTTTTTATAGTAATGTTATATAATACTTCAGCAGTATAGCATAATGTGGCGTATTAAATACAATACCCAAACTCCCTATAGGGGTGCACCCATCGGGAGGTTTGGGCACTTTGGACATGTGTCAGAAGATCTCTTGTAACTTTGAGACTGATTACAATACGAAAACTGTTATTTGCAATAATTAAAGCCAAATATGTGTACTAGTTACATTGCCAATAAAATATTGATTTCGTAAACAAATATGAATTTTATGGCCATTTATGTAAAAAAGTGCCAATCCCTCCCCTATCTCCCCTATTCCTTTAGTTTGTCTTACATAGAAGTTTTATTTAGTGTGTATAGTTTTCGCCATTTTTTTACTCATATATAAATAAGTCTGTGTCTATTTTGAAAAATGGGAGCAGAGTTAGTTATTGGGGGATGATGCCGCATGCCTTTTCCGTACGCTTTCTTATTTGTTGTACGGCACACAAGAACGTGCCCGATGGATATTCGTAAGGAAATTGTGTGTCATGTGATGAACTATTGGGATGAATTTGCTGTTATGTCTCATGACCGTCATGAAAACAATCATGGGACAAAAGAAGAGTATAAGTCATTAGTTATGCAACACTCTACATATGTCGGTTTCTGCCAGTTAGTTGCAGCCGGTCAAGCGGGATAAGCCGAATAATCCTGTCAAACACTGCGACACATTCTTCATACAGTATCCCATTGTAAATTACTTTAGTAGGTACATTGGGTTTCGTTCAGAAACGACAACAGTTCATGGAGGGAGCATAGTTGCTTACATCTTATAACTATTACTTCAACAACTGTTAAACAAATTAGTTACATAACTCGCATTAACATAAAAAATCCCGCTTCTGTATTTAAAATGTAGTTTTACTTATAGAGGGCCTCTTTTGGATAAAGTTTCTTTGGTATCATCTTTGTGTCAGCCAGCTAGCTAGCCCTCGATACTGGTTGGCCCTCCCGCCAGCTAGCTAGCCCTCGATACTGGTTGGCCCTCCAGCCAGCTAGCTAGCCCTCGATACTGGTTGGCCCTCCAGCCAGCTAGCTAGCCCTCGATACTGGTTGGCCCTCCAGCCAGCTAGCTAGCCCTCGATACTGATTGGCCCTCACCAAGTTACCAGTCCCAGCAAACTTTATTCTTAGGTATCATTATTTACATTTAACATTCATTACAGTTGCATTAAATAGGAATTCATTATAGTCCTTCAATCACATTCTGGTCCTTGATCACATTTGTTCACGGTAACTCTTAATTCTATCCTTCAAAATAGTCTTTTCATTATCATCTGATCGCCATCGGTGGCGGGGCCCGTCACAGCGCGGCCCGCAGCGATAGCGATGGCGGGGTCCGTCACAGGGCTGCCCGCAGCGCCAGGATCACCGCCAGCGCAAATGCGGCTCCGCCCCCGCGTAGGCCCGCAGCCCCCGCCAGGATGTATTTCCCTGAAACAAACGATGACATCACTTTAGATCCAAGGACATTCCCGGCGCATTTCAATAAGTATTGTAAAGAAATAAAGTTATTGATTCTGATTTTGATTCTTTGTGATTGCGAAGGCAGGATCGATGGCCGAATGATTGGGCCGTCGGTTCTGCTTATTTTAAAAACCTTAGTATCGTGTAGTGTTGGGTTATACTAGGCAAAATCCGATACCTGTGACTTACGTTACAGTGATTTCAAAATATCTGTGACAAATACCTGTGATAAAATACTAGCAAGTATTTCTACCAATCACGCACAAATTCATTGTTTACTGATTGAATGATGTATTTATTCTATGTAGCGATGACTAAGTAGCAGTAGCATGTTGATTAACTGACTAAATTTAAACGGTATTTTCTTCAACAAGTTTGTTACATTGCGGTATACATTTCAAATTTCCAAGTATAAAATATTAGTCTCATTCTAAGTGATATTATCAAAGAGAGAATATATGTAGAAGCGGTATTCTCTAGCTGAAGCGATTTATTGCGTAGGTACCTAATAAAATAACAACGATATAATATCGTGCACTCGTGACACTGGCACTACCTGTGTGACAGTTACAGGTATATTTAGTTTCTGTCACTGTGATATACCGCCAATTTTCTATATCTGTGACTTTTATCAGTGACGATAAATACGCCTCAACCCTAGTATCGTGTTCTCCTCGACATATATAAATACATTAAGTAGTAGTGGTGCAATAAAGTAGGAACTATTCTATTCAAAGTACTAATCTGTGACTAATCTAAACATTGTGTTTATATAATTACCTGTACTGTTTGCAGGAGTTTCGGCAGGTTATTGTAAAAATATCCACGCTATTCGCAGATAAATATGTATATAGCGAGTGACATGGGGGCAAACTTAAGCACGTTAGACCTACAGTGGGGCGCTTCAAGCATGGCAGGGCGGCGGCTGCGCGCGCCCAAGTAGGTGTTGGGCGCGCGCAGCCGCAGTGCCGCCAGCACCATCGGGTGGTGCAGCTCCCCACGGAGCACGCGCACCATGTAATTTACCAGCAGCGCCACGTCTCTTCGCACCGGACAGCCTGCAGTATCCTACCATACCTAACACAATTAGACTAGAGTATCAATGGGTAGAGTACGCGCAAATCTTTATGAGCTCTGTGAAGTTGGCTTCAACGGCTGCGCATTGAACCGTAAATAAGGCGTTGAGGGGAAAGAACGGGGTGAGAGGGGATCTGTCTGTGAAACCAGGGTTGCCAGCAAGAATTCTGGCGTATTTTTATTTTGTCTAGCACATTTTGTTCCGCAGTTTTTTTTCCAATTATATATTTAAAGAATTATATAAAAACATGTTACACTCAATGACGGATAATTTTAAACCCAAAATGTTAGAATAAATTAAACTTTTTATCTAACGCAATTAACCCAAGTTTGAAAATAAAATAATTATTATGTACCTAATTTAATTATAATTTAGTGGGCAATACTGTCGAATTAATGCTTTCGAATACAATGATGCAGCAAAGTCTTTGACGCTTGTCCAGTGATCGTGTCGTTGATTTGATAGTTTGTTCTTGCGATTTTGTGTTGTATTCCTTGTTAATAGCTATTTCTCTTGAACGTTAAATATGCCTCACATGCGGTTTAACGTACATACTGCGTCGTCAAACATGGAAAATGGTGTTCGATGTTATGAGTTTCATGACAAAAGAAAACAATGAAGGTCTTCATTTAACCTCAAAATGGTGCTTCAGCGGACTGCAGCTGCAACAGGTGTGTCTATTAGCACCATAAATAGGATTTCAAGCCTAAACCCAGGTGGGTCGCTAGTTGTTAAATATCTCTTTTCTAATTGATAGTACTTGCGCAGTTTTGCTTCCGTGCCTAAGTTCACAGAGCTCATTAAGTTTTGCGATCACTCTACCTAATATGGATAGACTCCATATTATTTTAGCTACAAATAGCGAGTGAATTTATTTTGAATCTTTACTACCAAAAGTTTGTACTTAGCTTCGTGAGGGTTCCAAATTATAGCATTTGTTTCTAAATGACTTCTCACAAGGGCATTATATAAAACTTTAATAACATTTATGTCTTTAAAGTTCATACTTTGTCTCAGAATAAAACCCAGGTTTATAAAAGAATTGGCGCACACATTAATAATGTGGCGCCGAGTTACTGAGTTAGTTATTTAATACCGGACTCATCTCTAGTAGGTAGGTGGCGCGCGCGGTCAAGCCCGTCGTCGTCGGCCCGGAGAATCGCGTTTTGTCTTGTTTGGCAATTCTAAACGTGAATGGTCGCGCCGCGCCCGCGCCCGGCGGCCCGCCTGCATTCACGCTCACACTTTGCCTGATCAAAGTGGTTTTCTTTCAATCGAAAGCTCTATTAAATGGAGTAACGTCTCAAATGCCTCCTTATCCATGCGTAGAATAGAATATAATTTATTTCGACACTCACATACACACACCAATTATTTGTTGTATTTGTTGTATTTGTTTATTATGCAACTAACACGATTTTTACCAAACCAATTACATTAGTTACTTAGTATTAACACATCATCATGCTTATACTTATTAACTTATTATAAAGAACATTTAAAAATACACACGTAATAAATTCATAACAACATTAAAAATTAAAAGCTTTTCAGTTAATGGGAAAATAAATTAATTGAAATAATAAATAACATTTAATTATAATATTGAAATGATTGATGCCGATTAAAAATAATAATAACAACAAAACGAGCAAGTATCGTTTCATTCATCACTCTCACAAAATCTCAGGCATACTAACATTAAATACTTCCATTCATCTGCGAAGATATCGCAGTCTGGGTTCTGATCTAGGAGTCTGTTAAGTCCGGCGAGAGTACGAGGCAGTGGAGAGTTGACACGAGCGACGGTTCTACTGAAGGGCACAGAGAATAGTCTGTGGTTTCTGTTGCGGACGTAATTGTCCGGAAGGTAGAGCCGAAACAAAAGGTTATGCAGATCAGGAACGTCGATCATACCACGAAGCACCTTGCACATTGTTGCCGTCTGATCGTACGCTCTTCTGGTCTGGAGGGAATTATACCCGAGACATCCTTGGAGAAACCTAGTTGGATACAAATATGGGTAATACCCAAATTCTCGCTTGTACTGAGACCTGAGAAACGCCTTCTGAACCTTCTCCAGTAACAGTGCGTATGTACTTTCATGTGGATTCCAGACGGAACTACTTGACTCTAGTTTACTCCGCACTAGAGCCCCGTACAGAAGCCGCACAACACTGTCACTGCGAAAGTCTCGAGCATTTCTCATAACAAAGCCAAGTCTTTGAAAGGACTGCTTGGCGACCGTAGTTATGTGGTCGTGAAACGTATGTTTTCGGTCAAAAGTAACTCCTAAATCCTTGATTACCGTTACTCTAGAGATCGTGTTGCCATGAATTGAGTAGTCAAAGCATAACGGGTTTTTCTTTCGACCGAAAGTTATCATTGAGCACTTGGAAGGGTTAAACCCCATTTTGTTATCAATGCACCATTGACAAACCGCGTTAACATCACTTTGAAGCGCCTCACAATCTGCTGTGGAACGTACGACAGTGTAGAGCTTTAAGTCGTCAGCGTACAATAGACACTCCGCGTGCTCTACAACGTCCGGTAAGTCATTAATCATTAAAATAAAAAGCAAGGGACCCAAGATAGAGCCCTGACTTACCCCTGATCGCGTGTGATAGGGTGCAGACTCATAGATTCCAAGTTTAACATACTGCTGGCGATCGCGCAGATAGTCGGCGAAAAGTCTGAGAAGATCGGGCGCGAAGCCTATGGCGCTTAGTTTGGACAGCAGTATGTCGTTATTGACCCTATCAAACGCTTTTTGGATATCGAAGTAGAGCACGTCCACCTGACAGCCAAGATCTAAGTTACTTGAGATATACTCTACAAGCGTCAAAAGATTAGAGCTGACCGACCGCTTATCTCTAAAACCATGCTGGGCACTGCATAAGAAATTCTTGACTTGAGCGTATATGATTTTGTGTAAGGTGTTTTCAAAAATCTTAGCAGGAGAAGACAAGATGGCGATCGGACGATACTCCTCGACAGCAACCTTATACGAGCTTTTTGGGATCGGTGTTACCCTTGACACCTTCCACTGTGCTGGATACCTACCTGTCCGTAATGCTAAATTAAAAATGTGATACAGTGGAGTCACCCAGCTTCTACTAACTGACTTTATAAGAGCCGGTGGTATGGCGTCTGGCCCTATAGAGCTTTTAGCTTTTAACTTTTTAATTCCATAGAGCACATCTGACGGTGTAAATTGAACAATATTAACATAGTTACTGTTACAGCTTTGGTCACAGAGATTAATATTGTCAGCGTCTAACGCTGGGACATCTGCCAGAAAAATACTTCCAAAGAAACTCGCAAATGCCTCAGCTGCCGCAACACCCGAAAACGACTTTCCCTTATAGGTAACATTAGCATCAAACCCACCCTTAGCTCGCAAACTAGAGATATGCCGCCAGAATTCGCGCGGGTTTAAAGCAAGGTTGTTTTCAATATTTCTTAGGTATATTTTATAAGCATTAGATGCGCGCAATTTGAGAGACGCCCTCAATTTCGAAAATAACCTATAGTTCTCCTCAGACTTGGTTTTTTTCCAGTTGGTATGGAGTTTCCTCTTTCGCCTAGTATCCTTTATAATGTCGGGGGTAAACCAAACTGGATAACGCCTTGCACCAGTTTTCTTGCGACTCTTCGTCGGTAAACACTTATCAAAGATTTCATAAATAGTGGCATAGAAAGCCTCTGTGGCAGAGGTTATATCGACAGACAGTAACACTTGATCCCAGGAAGCATTTGAAAGACAGTGGTGCAAAAGCTCAGTATCACAACGTTTAAGGTTCCAGTCTCTAGTTGGATTTATATTACTAGGTTCAATGCAGTCCGAACTACGTGTCATCTCTACCAATACCTCGACATCTAGAGCAGGATGGTATGCATCCATGGGGACTATACCCTCCGTGCTAGAGACTAGCACCTCCTTTATCCCTTCGCTCTCCTTAGCCAGAACAATATCCAGAATACCACCATGAAAGTTCAGAACTACGTTTTTTTCAATAAAATTTGAAAAAGATAAAAAATAACAATAATAATTTTGAATACTTACAGAAGCACTATTTAAATTTATATCCCCTATGATTATCACATACCCCTTTAAATTATTAATAAAACTCTCAGTTTTACAAAACCACCGCATATAGTCTTGATCAGTAGAACTAGGTTTCAAATAGACAACACATACGTGAAAGGCACGACCACCCCAGGTAAAGCTCGCCCACAGGTCCTCGCCGACGTCCGTCTCGAGGTCTAGCCGCCGACGCAGGGAGACGGGCGCGCGCGCGGCCAGCAGCACTCCTCCGCGTGGTGTTCCTCTATCCCGCCGCAAGATGAACCAGTCGCCACATACTAATTCGGAATCTTCCACAGAGCTGTCCAGAAATGATTCTGTTACGGCTACTAAGTTATGATCAAGTAGAGCAACATTGTTACGCCACACGGAAAGCTTGGTCTTGAGACCGCGGACATTCTGATAAAAAGCTCGAAAGCACAAAGTTTTATTGCAGTCTGATTTGGCCACGAAAGGACTGCCGTGCGGTGCCTATAGTGGCGTTAGGATCCGTTTCGCTGTTGGTTTTTCTCAGACTGGCCGGTCTTCTGTAGTTGATCCATGGTTTCAATCTAGCATTAACCGGCCACACGTCGACAGAGTAACACGTGTTATAATGTTCTTCAGGGACGCCTATTTTATAGGACTTGTAACTCCCTTTGGGGGTTAACTCCTCCACAATGCAGCATACCGTTGGGCACAGTTGTTTTAGATAGTCTTGAATCTCGTTGGCGCTAGATGCCATGTTCCACAGGTGGAGATATCTTATAGGCTCGACCGCTTTAAGCGTAGTTATCGCCGGTCCAGCGGTTCCGCAGAGAGATGTTGGTCCTCTACTTTTACGCCTTTTTACCTCAATCCATTGTTGGTCAGGTTCGAGATCGTGGACGACTTCATCAGCTAAACGCGCGGGACCGCCGGAATAATATTATGTATGTGGTATGACAAAAATACTATGCATATTCAATTATTCATCCCTAACTTATTATTTGACTTAAGGTTTCGGCGCCATATTATTAATGTGTGCGCCAATTCTTTTATAAACCTGGGTTTTATTCTGAGACAAAGTATGAACTTTAAAGACATAAATGTTATTAAAGTTTTATATAATGCCCTTGTGAGAAGTCTTTTAGAAACAAATGCTATAATTTGGAACCCTCACGAAGCTAAGTATAAACTTTTGGTAGTAAAGATTCAAAATAAATTCACTCGCTATTTGTAGCTAAAATAATATGGAGTCTATCCATATTAGGTAGAGTGATCGCAAAACTTAACGAGCTCTGTGAACTTAGGCACGGAAGCAAAACTGCGCAAGTACTATCAATTAGAAAAGAGATATTTAACAACTAGCGACCCACCTGGGTTTAGGCTTGAAATCCTATTTATGGTGCTAATAGACACACCTGTTGCAGCTGCAGTCCGCTGAAGCACCATTTTGAGGTTAAATGAAGACCTTCATTGTTTTCTTTTGTCATGAAACTCATAACATCGAACACCATTTTCCATGTTTGACGACGCAGTACGTTAAACCGCATGTGAGGCATATTTAACGTTCAAGAGAAATAGCTATTAACAAGGAATACAACACAAAATCGCAAGAACAAATTATGTACCTAATTTATTTATAATTTAGTGGGCAATACTGTCGAATTAATGCTTTCGAATACAATGACGCAGCAAAGTCTTTGACGCTTGTCCAGTGTTCGTGTCGTTGATTTTATAGTTAAACTATCAAATCCAGTCCAGTGTTCGTGTCGTTGATTTGATAGTTTAACTATCAAATCAACGACACATTTGTTGGCATCCCTTTATAACACTAGAATTTTATTGCAAGTAAACGAGATAGGTAGCTAATTTAAATATCCAATACTTGTGGCCATCCCTGTCTAACACCAAGATTCTGATCCGAGTAAAAGAGATAGTTAGGCTATTTTCCATCGAGCGTAGTAACATTATCTTAATCTGTGGCACTGCGTTCAACCGTTCAAGTATTTTATTAGTACGAGATTTTTTCACTGGTAGCGCGGAAATAGTTTCCTACCATCTTTTTATTTAAATTGGCAGTGAATACCTTCCTACCAGGTACAGGTAAAGCTAGCGTTGCCTCTGATGTTTGTTATTATTTTTATTACGTCATACAATATTATCAAATATTCTCTTGCAATTTGAATTGCTCTTGTAATTCTCGAATTTCATTTTCGCGCACCAAGTGCTGCCATCTAGGTCAAATCAACATTATGTAGCAAGAAAATAATAAAAAGGGAATTAAAATACCTACCTACCTACTAACTCATATAGCGTGATAAACTTTTTGAACTTTCGCGATGCGAATATGCATAGGGGAAAATTTAACAAAAGGTATGTACGCGATAAAATATAAAATATAATAAATAATCTTTAGCTCTATAAATAACATTGTTATCTATTTCTGTCAAGCGCCACCTAGTGCGCAATCAGACCTAGATTCTCAGCACTGTCTATTGATATTATGGGTAATCGTCACGGGTTGGCGCGAGATTCAAATTATTTTGTGATTCATAAATTTATTCTGCGTTTTACAAAGAACAAAATTAACGGAAAAGTAATTTGACTTAGTATAACTTTATTGGGTACCACTTAATGCTAGCGGTATTAGAAAATAATACCCAACTAATCATCGATGGCCAAAAAACTCAATAACTCCCATCCGTACTACCTACCATTCACGAGCAGACATGGGATAGAGTTGCCCATGACGAGCGGACCGCCCGGGCAGTCTGGTAGTGAATTCCCCACTTTATTTAGTTGGAAAACAAACAGCTTTTTAAACTAAAATAGTAGCTTAACTTAAGCCTAATAGTTTTCACTGGTAGAACTTAAATATCTTAAACATACATTTATATACATAATCTAATAAAGTAGATACAAATAATCAAATCAATCAGATTAAAGTGCTTTGCTTTGGTCTGAAGAGTGATATATTTCCCCTATAATATATATTATACGCTATTTTTGGCGTCGTCGTATGAGGGAGGCCTGTGTCCAGCAGTGGACGTGTATGGGCTGATATGATGATGATGATGATGATATGTATATAAAAATGTGTAATACCATAATATTAATAAAAAAAATATAATAAATATATCTGTTTATATAATATGATTACATACTTACGGCTAAGAATTAAAACCAGTTTTTTTTTTATTCTGTGTGATTAAATATATTTTTCTTGGTGTGGAATAGATCAACTTGTGAGTAGTGTGTATTATAGGTACGCATTGTGCGAGGCAGGAGTTCTTACGGTAATTAATGGAGCACGTAGGGAAGTATAGCTTAAGATTGGTTCTACGAGAGGAGAGACGAGAGGGTACCGACAATTTGATATCAGATAAGAGTGAGGGGCCATCAACTAGGTTTAATAACATATTATGCAGTACACGTACATACTTGACATGTACATTCTTTAATATTTATTTTATTCCTGACATTAATATATATTTTTTTTGTTTTTCGTAGAGAGATCGACTCTCTCTCGGCGGCTTAGGACCGCTATTTGTGGCGTCGTATGGGGCAGGCCTCTGTCCAACAAGGGAAGGAGGTAGGAATCACTGTCTGTTTCTTTTTTCTTGTGTTGCGTAGGTACAATGCCTTACGGTGGTTCCTTTCTTTTCAAAAAACTAATGTTGTATAAAAAAACTTAATTAAGTACCTACCGACGTGGTACCTACCTAGCTTGTATAAATAAGCAATTAATTTAAATTAAATTAGACAAATATCTTCGACGCGACGCGACGCGACGCGACGCGACGCGACGGTGCTATGAATAGTTTTCAATATCATTTCGATGACAAAGTTGTGATACAAAATGATCCCTAAGTTCTGAGATGACAAAGGGAGCCCCAAACTGACAGAGTGGAGCCCTCGCATAGGAAGCAAGAGGTCAGACCCAAAGCACGATGGTCCGATGGCATAGTAACTGTGGCTGGTCAACAGTGGCGGCGTCGTAAAAACAGACACAAAGGATAATGAAGAATATTAGGGGAAGCATTATATCCGGTAGGTACCTACTGAAGTAATAGATCGTGGAAATAATGATAACCAAACAATAGATGCACGGGTCTCAAGTGGAAATAAGAAGCATGTCACTAAGGGTCAAGAAGGGTATATTCAGCTGTGCAGAGGGTGTAGGGTAAGTACCTATTATGTGTTTTAATAGTTTGACGGTCGACGAGGCACAAGTAGGTACACCTCGTAGTCCTCCGCCGCGGCGGCGCGTGGCGGCGAGATGGCACGCCCCTATGGGTCGCACATAGGTACGACGCTGGGCAGTGAATGCGTTAACGTACATTTTTCAGCCATGTCTCGCAGGCAGCAGCAGTCGCGCAGGCGCGCGTAGTGCGCGCAGCTGGCGGCCAGCGGACGGCAGCGGTTTGCTCCCAGCAGGCACGCGTGCGGCAGCCAGGGCAGCGGCTCTGGCAGGAAGCGCCGCTCGCAGCAGCAGTGGTCGGCGAGCAGGGCGCCGCCGCGGCAGTACTCGCGCTCCCAGCGCGCGCACGTGCCGCACCCCGGCAGTGACGCCGCCACTGCAACATACAAACAAACACAACTCTCACTTCTATTTAGCGTGCCGACGAGACTGTCTAAAATATCGGCGTTATTGTCCTGTCATTTACTAGTTTTAAAGAACTTTATTCTCATATAAAAACACATGGTTCACTTAAAATGAGATACATGAGAAAAAAATCATCTAGGTTAAACAATAGCTATTTAAACTAACCTCTGGACCTTAAATTAAATTACCTATATTATACATTTACTAGTTTTACCTGAAAAGTTTTACGGGAGGTTCGAAAATGGATAACTTTATAGATTCATCACCTTTCATTGAAATCCGCTTTTTTATTCTGACTCCTGTCCTAGATGGGTAGGTACAAATAAAAAGTAGCGTTCCTCAACACTGGACGATCGTCAACAGTGTTGACGACGACGGGGTGTTACCGACCGGGAATGAATCTTCGATGGCACTTTCCGAATTTCAACTTTGCCACCTTGTACGTTTGCTGCTCGCGCAGCCTTATTTGAAAAATTACCCCTAATAGCAGTTTTTAGATAATAATATGTATGTAGGTACTTTCCAAATCATTTTACGATAAAACCAATAATACGGATACTTACTAAGTTAAAACAAAGAACTTAACTACTAGTAACCCAAAAAAGTTCCTGGAAAAATACACTATTTAAGCTTTTCCTTCATAAAATTGCATCAAGACAGCAGCGAGTTTTTACTGTATGGCATCAACCATGTTTTCACATTTTTGTAAACTACTAGCTGACCGCCCGCGGCCGCGGCTACGTCCGCGTGGACCAAGGAGAATATCCCACCATGCATTGTTTTGTTATATCTCAAAGGGATTAGGCAGCGTTTTTGATGACTTTTTCCTACAATTTATTGTTTAGGTAGGTGCCATAAATCAGTAAAACCTCCGAACCATCGCGGACTTTCTTGTTGTTGAATTTAATCCTTAGTCTATGCATGAAGTCTATGGAGCGAAAACGCTGTCTATGGACATTGTTTTCGATTAAAGCGGTTTGACTTTTTCCGACACTTTCAACTATTATCTTTATATTTCAACCAATTTACACAAAACCTTAATTGGTGATTAAAATCAGTCAGTAGTTTTTAGCGAACAGACAGACAGACAGACAGACGCGACGCGGCGGATGACTTTGTTTTATAATATGTAGTGATAGACTCGTAATGTGACGTCACCCAGAGGTTCAGACTGAAAGTCACCGTCGCCGTCGTCGTCGTTACCGGCCGCCCGCGCACTAGTGAAAGCCAATTTAATTTTTTAGACTCTACACTCTGCACATAGAGTTTATTTCTTTTTTTTATAAAGTGAGAGAGAGAGAGAGAGCGAGATAATTTAGTTATTTTATAAAGCACTTGTTTCATCATGTTTGTTTAATCAACCTCTGACCCAAAACAGCAGAATCACCTACCTATGTATGTACCTACGAGTAGGTGTTTGTTTTATATCGTATTATTAAGTTAAACAAAGGAATTTTCAATAATCCCTTGGCCTGTTTGTGATACCTTCCATAACCTTTTTTTAACCCATTATGACCTGAATTATTTTAGAGGCTTAGAAATTGAAATTTTTGGTATATATTGTTTTAGAACGCTCCCTTAGCTATTTCTAATAATAAAAAGTTTTTATATTTTTTTATTTTTGGAAAAAACAATGGGTGCCATAGGGCCACCGCTAGGCCAATATGTAAGCTTTACATCTCTCTATTAGGTATTAACTTTTTAGTAGCGAATTATTTTAACCGTATATTTCTAAAATGACGTAGATTTTATGTAATGTAGGTACGTATTAATAATTAAAAAACAGCATTTATTTTATGAATTTTTGTAATACATAGTACACAGGCTCCGGCTTCAGGTTGTATATCTGGTACCACCCAAGCTTTTCCGCGACTAGTGGAGCGTGATTGACGTGGTGACAGAGACGTAGACGCCAATGCCACTTCACACTCAGCGTTGAGTTGCCAACCTGTCAGGTTATATATAAAACCACTCCCTTCTTCGTCGCCCGAATGTTGATCATAGTCGATTCCAGGTTCTGGAGGTTCAATGTATAGCAACCGCAGCTCAATTCCCTCATCTTCTTCTAGCAGGGCTAGTGCCTCATGGAGTGTACAACCCCTATCAAGACAAAAAACCACTGTTAACCAACGCAGAAACTAAAAATAAATATTGTACAAATTATTGGAATATACTACATATCAGGCTAGAGGTGCCATACGGCACCCGTAAATTTTGAAGTACTATAAAACAAACAAGCAAACCAAACTAAATTATATTATAATATAATTTAGTCATACAAGTATATAGGAATAAAACACGCAATATATAAATTATGACCCACTTACTTGAGTTTTAAATCAATTTTCTGCAATAACACAAGCACAACGCTGACTTTGTGACGCTCTTGCCGGTCTCAAGAAGTTCACCAGTTAAAACACTGTACTGAAACTGATAGCTATCTCAATCTAGCACCGCATAGATAGCAAATTGCCGGACTTCACTGTACGTGAGGCGCTTATGGCGCGAATATATGAACGCCTTGAACTGGGTGCCAAACGGCACCGCTAGGTTATAATGGGTTAATAGACTGTTTGCAACATTCTGCATTTAGCTCAATTGTTTCAATTGTAAATACTAGTTCTAATTTGTTTATATTATTTGGGTGTAATTTTCTTTGTTTATTAGTTCTTTATGTCTCTGTAATAGTTATTTTTTGTATGAGATGCAAAAACCGAGTTGGGTTGTTTTTTTTTGTCTAACGTATTAATCTGTAGGTGGCGGCGCTAGTTTGGGTTAGGGAACCACCTTAATGTAGGTAGTGCTTTAGTGTAAGTTTTTTTTTACTTGTCCTGTGTGTGAATTTTTTGTAATGTGTGCTAAATAATTTTTTTATACTTTTCTATTGTAGGTAATACAAAACGTAAACTAGACCTTTTTTTATGTAATTTTGGCGTTCCGTACCTCAAAAGGAAAAAAGAAAACCTTTATAGGATCCGACCGACGCCGGACAAGAAAGTGATCTTGAGGGCCCCGCGGTGCACGGCACCGCCTAGCCCCCCGATAGCTAGGCCACTGCTGTCCGTCCCTCTTTCTGGAAAGTGGCAACCCTTTTTTAACCGACTTCAAAAAATGAAGATGTTCTCAATTCGACTGTAATTTTGTTTTTGTATGAATGTTACGCGGTATTTCCGCCAGTGATGGGCCGATTTTGAAAATTCTTTGTCTACTGTATACCTAGAGATAAATATGTCTGATGTCTTGGATCTTTGAGCAATGAAGTGAATTATCTGAAGGAGAAAATCTCATTGAAGGAAATTAGCGTTTATAACGCGTTATAAATAACGTGGAGCGTTATTTACGTTAAAATCCCTGAGAAACTCCATTTCAGAGCTAGGTACGGAACGTGGGCTGCTCAGCGGTGTTAGACTGGCTAAGAGGCTGCGTCATCTTAGGTTTCAGAGTGTTCGACACGCAATCTGGCACATGTACGCGCGAAGTTCAAATATATTGGCGGTTTATAATATTTTCGCCGTTTTGCAAGACTTGGAATAAAACTACCAGAAACGTAAGTTTTTCACAAATCGTAGTCAATTTTCTATGAACCCATATTACAATAAAGCATGATATAATGCAGATTCTGGGAAATGTTGATTTTTAATATAATCTTTTAATTTAAATTATAAATTGCCCAAATAATTAGAAGTTAATCAAAATTTGTTTAAAACACATGATCATAGAAAATGTTTTGCGATTTACGAAAAACTACTTCCCTTTCCGCTATTTATATTCCTTAACTATAGAACGCAGAAAATATGAAAAATAGATAAAATATTAGAATTTCGCGCGAATTTGTGTAAGATTCCGTGTCGATGGTTCTGTAACGGCGTTTCTGAATAGCACTAAATAACGGGATATTTACCATGATTTGACTTCTCCAATATTTCGGCACAGTTACATGCGCCATGATCACGGAACAACTGAAGTCACTGCGAGTTAGTTTGTATTGGCAGATATATCGATCTACCCTCTTTCTTTGTCTTTTGCTACGCATGCTAACATATATTGTTTTTTTTTTAATTTTGTTTAATGACAATAGAATTATCACACACCTGTTAAGTAAAACCAGAAAATTTAACTTTCAACTTTTTAGGGAATATGCCATTCACTTGCATGTTGCAAGTACATATATATCAATCGCATGATTGTGTGAGTGACATCACTGTACTTACGCGCCGCTGTCAAAACACGCATAGATGTGTTTTTGGCTACACAAATTGACAAATTGTTGAATGACACTATCCCTCTGCTGAAATAGCAGCGAGTTTTTACTCTATGAAATCATGGTAGGTAAATATCCCGTTATTAACTTTACTAAATAACTAACCATGGTCGTTATGCGATAAAAAACCAGATTATGTTGGTCCACTATGCGTCAGAAGGGATAGTTTCAAATGATTTTTCTGAATAGCCCTGCTGTTTCATAGAAAGCTGCAAAAAAGATCCACAATAGACAATGTTTAAAACCATCCCTCAGGGGGCGCGGGCGAGGCGACCGCCTACCATTTTAAAATGTACAAAAGCCTGTCCTCGTCTAATTGATTGCAATGACTATAACATCATCACACAGACAGACTTCTGCTTTGTAATGCGATTGCTCGCTCGCACTGTGCGTGAGTGGTGTACGTAGAATACCTACCCAGTACCCACCCATGAGCACACTGCAAGGCATGTCATGTCATGGCATTAGCATTACGGCCGCGTCCTCGCGCGACAAGACGGTTGGCAGTTGGCACGCCCCGAGCGAGGGAGAGTCCAGGTCAGTGCACATTATAATAACATACACTTCCCGTGCTTGCCTTGAAACAACCGTTGGTTTGTCCAACACAATAATACAAAGCGGTGTAAGGAATGATACCTACCTATCTATCGCCACGTAGTACCTACGTATATAATACTAGCTGCTGCCCGCGGCATCGCACGCGCTTTTCGTGTCGTTTCGTCCCCGGATACCGTCTACCTCCCTGCCAAATTTCATTTAGATCCGTTCAGCCTTTTAGACGTGAAAAGGAAACAGACAGACAGATAAAGTTTCTTTAAAATGTATAATATCAGTAGGTCATAATTATGAGGTTATAATATAATATGCTTTGAGATTTTATAACTACCAATATAATTTCGGCCGGAGTCACTCGTGCGTGCTAGGTATTGCTCCATAGAGACACAGAAAAACTTTCAAAAACTAAGAAATATCAAATCCGTTGGTATTTGATTAGCTACGTCATCAAGTGAATCATAAAAAGTGAACAAATCTAGGATCTGGTGAGCCACGTCCACGGACGCGGGGCGGAGAGTAGCGACACCAAGTAAGTAGTAACCTATAGGTACCAAAGGAACTGCATTGATCCTCTGTTGTTAGGTATAGGTAGGTAAGGTAGGTACCGTGCCTAGTGAACCGTGAAGGCTTCTCTCGAAGGTTCCCTAAGAGCCGCTCTGTAGGTACTGTACCAGTCACGTTGATGCCGTTCCGTTAGCATCTCCAACAATGGCAGACAGTCAGTGCACGCCTAGAGGCCTTGGTGAATCTGTTCCGGTAATAACATATTATTTTCAAAATTGCCTCACACCGCCGCGCCGCCCCCCTGACGTGCTCCATCATCACAGTCAGGGACTAAGTGTTAGGTACTTTATTTAGTACAAACAAACTGAAGTAACTGCTCACTATTCCTTTAGTGAAAAAATCATCGAAATTATAATCCTAACTAATATTAGAAATGCGCAAGAGTGTTTGTTTGTTTGTCCTTGCTCACATCCTAACAACGAAGCAACTAATCGACTTGATTTTTGGCAGAGAGTTAATTGAAAGGATGGAGAGATTGGAGAGTAACTTATGCTACTTTTTGTGCTGGTAAAACATCAAATTCCCATGAGAGATTGTTATTCCGGCAAACTGCGTGCGAAGCAGCGGGCAGAAGCTAGTATTGTATATAACTATGTACCACTACCACCTTATGTATGTATGGACGAACTATTCGTAAGCCTACCCGAGTAGGTGAAACAATACAATCGGAATCAATAACTTTATATCTTTAGACTTACAAAATAAGCACTTAGACAAATCAAATTTTATACTATAACCATTATTTATTATTATCAATTAAGAAATAAGGTGTTATTGTTATTCTCTTCACTTAAATTTTTGTCCACTAGTGGAAGAAGTGAAAAAGAAACCACTAGCACATTTATATATCACTTACATGTCTAAATTTAATGCGATTTATATACATGTCAATATTTCTATAAAGCTAAACAGAACATTGAATTTCTTACATACTACTGACAGTGCGGAACGGAGTGACATCTGACCAGCATTAACATCATTGATGTAATTATAACATGTTGACTCTGGTAGAGTTCATCTCTGTGCAACTGGATAGAAGGTGACGGATTTAAATGAATAAATCGAAGAATTTATCAATAGTAACATTTAAATACACTGCCACCTAGTGAAATCGGGTTGAACTGTTTGTTTACGGATAGGAGGTGGATAGAATAGGTGGTGAAGCGATGCAAACACTGTATCAAAATAGTACCTGAACAAGGTAACAGGTGTTGCTTTAAATACGTCTCTAAAGGTACCCTATTTTGTGTATGGTTTAGCCACTAACTAATTAAATCTGTATCAATATTATATAGCAGATAATATTCATAAACCATTAGTGGAATTTAAGAAAAGATTTGTTAAGATATCATTTCTTTATATATCAGTTTGGCATATTAGAAATTATATTGCTTCATCAGCTGGCTCCTAAATATGACTTTATTAACCTCAGGGATATAATATAGCGATTTTTATGAATCACAAAAGTCTTAGAATAAGTTTCAACATAGGTTTACCATGTTATTTGTTTCTAAAAGAGTTAGATTCAAAATATAAATACGACTTGATTCGGATTGGCTCTGGTGATTCAACAAACAACACCATATTTGGATAGGAAATATTTTGTATGGGCTCTGAGGAGCAATATTATGAAAAAGAGTGGGCAGTTTGTGTTGTGCAGCTTGGGTGACAAAGTTAAGTAAACCATTGATATTATACTCCTTTACATGTGTCTTTCCGTGTATTTACCTACAAATACATACATAGGCAATATTACTTGTAATTTAGCTTCCGAGTCGAAACTAAATAATATCTGTACTTATTGTTAAACTGAGCTATGTAATTTGGTACCTTGTAATTTGTTCATATTTATATTTTGTCTTTATTTGTTATTATGTGATTTGGCTTCGAAGCTTCAAAGTAATTTTACAAGTACCTTCATTTGTATTTCTTTTTGTATAATGTAAATTAATAAGTGTAATTATTACAACTAGGACTATGTTCTATGTTTTTGAGTGATGATGTGCTTTTGTGTACAATATAGCCAAGGTACTTAAATGTTTTATAATGTTTCATTATTTCATACTTAGGTTACCCCCTGTAGGAGAACAGTAAGTAGATACCCTCCGTACCTACTCTTAAATTCTAGGATGGAAGATGTTTGTTCTGTTTAGTTTTCAGAAGCTTCTTGTCATATCCATCCAGCAAATTAGTGATCAATGATTGACTGATAACTACAGTAGTATTTTCTTCAATGTATTTACGTAGGAATCTTAAGAATTATCTCAGATACTTCACAGTTGTGTAGTATATAGCAATAGGGAACTCTCCAAATTTTAACAAAGGCGTCTAGTGGATGTGCTCTAAATTTAACTTCTGGAAAGCATTTGATAGGGTGAATAATGACATACTGCTGACGAAATTAAGCACTATAGGAACTACTCCTGCACTTCTCCAACTACTTGCAGACTATATGCGCAATTATAAACAGTATGTCAGGCTTGGTATCTACGAGTCATCGAACTATCATACGCGTTCCGGAGTCAGTCAAGGCTCTATCCTAGAACCTTTGTTATTTTTAATAATGATTAACGCCCTTCCTGCCGGCTTACGGCATGTAGATTTAATTTTTATGCAGATGACCTAAAATTGTATACTGTTGTGGATACTGAGGATGATTGCTTGACTCTGCGACAGGATATAGAGGCTGTATGTCTTTAGTGTGAACAAAATAAGATGGAATTCAATCCTCTAAGTGCTCAGTAATGACATTTGGTCGGGTGCGACACCCAATTCATTATGACTACCGAATCCACGGTGACTTGCTTACTCGATCCACAGTTATAAAAGACTTGGGTGTCACATTCGACCGTCAGCTTACGGTCCAGAAGCATATGACTGCCGTTGCCAAGGAATCGTACAAGATGCTGGGCTTGGGCTAAGAAATGCTGAACTCTATCAAAAAGCTAGTAGCTAACTGTCCATATGTAGACATACATTTGATGATGCATGGAAGGGCTTCATTAGTGAAACGTCAAATCGTCAAACCTGCGCGCAAGACGATTAGTGATGGAGAACAGCTTATAAACATAGCTCAGAAGCGAAATGGGCCTATAGATCTTCAGTAGGGTGTTATCACCCTTATTGAAGAACAGTACCACTACGCTTCCGTTCCATGCTTATGGCGTTTGTCCCTCGAGGATGACGGAATTGAACAGCTTTTGAAGGGCCTTAAGGATCGGTTGTCCACCCGCCTTCAGAAGCTCAGAGGTGATTCCGTCCTCCCCCGGTGCCTTGTTGTTCTTGAGCTGTTTAATGGCCATACTAATTTCGTACAGGCTGACGTCTGGGATATAATCGGTGTAATGCCGGGTAAGTCTAGCTCTTGCGTCTTTTGCTGAACTAGGGACGGGTTTTTGCACCGACGTGTACAGCTGTCCATAGAACCCCTCTACCTCTCCCAAAAGCTCGGGTTTCGACGAGATAATTCTGCCGTCATTGGTCTTCAGTCTCGTCAGTTGGCTTTGCCCAATCGACAAATCCCTCGCGAACACTTTAGAACCTTTGTTCCGCTCAATAGCCTCCTTAATACGGTTGGTGTTGTATTGGCGTAGATCGCGTTTCAGTGATTTTGAGATTAGTCTATTGAGCCGCCGGTATTCTGACGCACCTGCTGAAGACTGCAAGTTTAGTTCCCGTCTGTCTTCCATGAGCTTGAGGGTATGGTCAGAGAGTTTCTTAGTACTATTTATACGTTGGGCCTTATCAAACTTAGACCCTGTCGAGAGTCTGCACAAACCCGTCGTTATAATCGTTCACGGATTCAACGCTTGCCAGGCATTCGAAACGGTTTTGAAGCTCGAGCTGAAAGCTTTCGGGGTTCTGTATCTGGTTCTGTGCTGGGCGGAGCGTGGACTTCATCAGCCGAGATCTTTCAAGTTTAGTGTTTAAACCTGTGTCGATCGTGATCGATCGTATCACAAAGACTCGATCGCGACCCGTGAGTGATCGATCGAATCCCTAGTTTTAAAAGGATTCGATCGTTCAGTCGATCATTCTGGCGTTGATGCTTGTAAAACAAAAGTGAACCTTATGATGTGAAAGTTAAGGCAACTTTTTCCCCGACAAATACTAATGATCGACCTATTGATTGAATGAATGACAGACTGCATGACATTCAAAAAACTGAACCTTATGTTGTGACTATTATGGTAGTTTTTCTCGAAAAAAAACCGTGACCCGCTACTTTCAAAACAATCGGGTCTTTCGTTCGATTGATTGAATTATGAATCATGCTTAATTTGCTTGTAAAAGAAATATGAACCTTATGACGTAACGGTAAGGTAGTTGTTTCCCGACAAATACGAACGATCGAGTCTTTTAGTGAGTCAATCAATTCATTCATGCAATGCAAAACAAAGTGAACCTTATGGCGTGACTGGTAAGATAGTTTTTCCCGACAAATACGAACGACCGTTCGATCGATCGAACAATAGACTGACTGCACGCACCGGCGCTGCATGGCAGTGGCAAGTCATGGCTCTTCGCGACCCGCGACCCGCGAAACGATCGAGTCTTTTTGATTCGATCTTTCTGCAAGTTCGATCGTGATCGAACAGGTCTTGAAAAATGATCGATCGACACAGGTCTATTAGTGTTGATATTCAATGTGCCTCTCACAATGCGGTAATCGCTTCCGGTCTTAACCGTGTTGATCACAGAGACATCATTGAATATTTGCTTTTTAGTCGACATGATGAAGTCTATCTCATTTTTGGTCGCACCATCTGGGCTCATCCAGGTCCACTTTCTGTGTGCCCTTTTCCTGAATAAGGAGTTCATCATGTAGAGGGACTCTACACTCCTTCTCCATGAAGCCGGCCAGTAAGTGTCCCCGGTGGTTTCGCCGTCCGACACCAAAGTTTCCCACTCTCAGCTCATCGCCGTTCCGTTTCCCTAGTTTCGCGTTGAAATCTCCCATAACAACGGTGTAATGAGTTTTGGTGATATGCATGGCTCTGGAAATATCCTCATACATAGTCTCCACCTCATCATCGTTGTGGGTCGAGGTCGGGGCGTAGACCTGTATGACCTTCAGCGAATACCGTTTGGTTATTCTGAGTACGCCACCCTTGCCGACACACTGTCGATCTGCACGACGTTGTTTACGAGAGACTTGTGAACGATAAATCCGACACCACCTTGGGACTGTTGGTCGCCCTCCCGGAAGTAGAGCAAATTACCGGATTTCAGGGTTATCGAGTCCTCTCCCTGTCGTCGGACTTCAAATAACCCGATTATATCCCATCGTAACTTGCTCAACTCTTCCTCAAGTTCGGTTAACTTTTCGTCGGTCCGCAGTGTACGCGTGTTGTAGGTTGCCAGGTCCAATCTCCGTTTGTGGTGGTAGCCTGGTATCTGCCGGGGATTCTTAGCACCCCTTGCCCCGCCACTTGCTTGGCCGCTACCATAGCCAAGGGTAGCGGTGCCGCCGGGAACTGGGGGCCGATTTTTATTTGTGCCTGTCATGTTTAAGGGGGGGGGTTGCCATAATCGCCACGCTTGGCAGGCGGGTTGGCGATCGCAGTTTTGGTTGTTGGTCCGTCCTACAGGGGGCGCTGCTGCCCGCTCCCCGGTGTATAGCCCTTAGTCGCCTCTTACGACACCCGAGGGAAGAGGTGGGGTGGTGCATATTCTAGGCCAGCACCACACGGCACTCTAGGCCGGCACCACACGGCGCTCTAGGCCGGCACCACACGGCGCCGTTCTAATTAAATTAAATAAATAAAACAAAAAATTTAATTGAACTAGAAATCCAGCCTTATCATTTAAAATTTAAGGATCAATCTCAATTATTCTAAGCGATATTACACAAATATACTAAGCGTTATATTATAGCGGTAACTCAGTATGCGATTCAGTTCGCTATACATATATACTTGCCACCTTCGAAAATTGCAATGAATATAACCGTCCTTTTTTGGAGTTTCGGTGGTATTCAAATATTCGGCTATTTGTCAACGTATTATTGATATTCTCGTAGGTATATACTTATTCATCTCTAACTAATTTAAGGTAAAACAGAGATAAGGTTATTCTATATTTTAAAAGATAACTCTATTTGGCTTAGTTGATTGGATGCATTGGATGCGTATTTTTTAAAGCTATCCGATGTCAAATTTTCGATTTTTTAGAGATAGGTACCGCTTTTGTGCTTAGCACGACAGAAAATAAGGTATTGTCTTCCGAGACACGACGCGACGGTCACATGGGTGACACAAGCCTACGTTATCGACGAATGAGAGAACCTGGTTCGAAAGTGAATCGAAAGTGGCAACAGGACAGTGTCGTCACCTTGTGTCACTGCTGAAGGAGCAGACCTTGTTTTCTTGGATTGTGAAAGTACAATATCATGAAATACCTAGTATTACCTACTTAGTACGTTTATGTCGTCGGGATGGCAGATTCAAGTATAAGATTTACACTTTCAAAGACTGAAATAAGGTGTAATAATAAACTTACCTACCATTGAGACTAACTATTAATTGAATAGTTATGACGAATTAATTACGAGAACTTATACAAATCAAATTAAAATGCTTTTATTGAGTGTGTTGGGGCTGCCCACAGTGCCCACCCACGCAATAAAAGCAAAATTTAAAATGCTGTCATTCACTGACAAAGATTCTGACCACGTTTTCCTACATAAACGTCAATGATTTGTGATTTAGTTTTACCCACTTTGGAGTATGCAGATATTTGGGAGACACCCTGTATGAACTGAAATGTGCCGTGTTGTAATCCTCCTAGTCTAGCACTATACATTTACATAGAGCGTATTATACGCTGTAACACAAATCTACAGTCGAGTTAAGAATAAGAACAATTTGAGAGCGAGTGAGCACTGGAGCCAGAACATACCCAGATCAACATCATCATTTTCATTATTTTTTTCATTTCATTATATTAATTTATTGTGTATTGAATGAAATGTAATTTTATGAGTCATGTACTTGAAATAAACAATTTTAATTTTTTTATTATTTTTTATTGGCCTAAAATGATTTAAAAGGCATTAGTCTTGCTGGTGGGAGTCAGGTAGGCATAGTTAGATCTGTATCGGCGGCGTGCAGGTGTGAGGTAGAGTAGAGATATCACTGTATCACACGCGCTAGGCGGTAGTTAGATAGGTACTTCCTGGTTGTTTAATTGTCACCGAGACGCCGCGCCCACGCCCGCGCCGCCGCGCCGCGCCCGTGCTCATAAGGTGGAACCGCTGCTGATTGCGGTCCGTCATCCATCATCTACCGTGGCTCAGCACAACGTGACAAGAAACTCTACTGAAAGCCTAGTTTTATCCGAACCGAACAAAAACATTGATGTAAAAATTATGCCAAGTCTCGTCTCGTAGTATTTCCGCCGTAAAAAGTGTCGAAGGAACGAGAACAGCCAAGTCAGCCATTTTATTATCTTCGACTATGAACTTGGCAAATTAACTACTACAGAAAGTTATCCGAAACTTCTTATAGGTACCTACTTGGGTACTTTTTATACGGTGGAAGTAATCAGAGACGAGACTTGATACCCAGGGATGTGGGAACCTATAATTTTTACAGTTTTTCTTCGAATCTCACCACTTTCAGCAGGTAGGTAAGTACATTAAGTATACTTCCTGAGAAAGAAAACTTTACGACTTCTAAATATTAGAATCAAAAAAATATTTAGATACAATGCCGCGTATAACCTATTCTGATAGTATTTATCAAAATAAGTTGTCTACTAGTTTCGTCTCTCCACGAGACATCTTCAGAACACCTGACCAGAACAACTACTGAACCTTTACATTGCGATTGCCAAGCAACAACGACTGCGTCCAGCCAGCGCCTCTGAAATTCTCGCGCCAGTCCAGCCAGTGATGTTGCCTCTCCGAGCTCCTCACGCCAAGTGTCAGAGCTCGGAGAGGCAACATGTCATAACTTCTACGCGGAATTGTTACTAAATATTTTTACATTGTAATATTTTGCAATGGATTTCCGCAAAGTAACGCCTGAATCTATTATTATTTACGGCTTTTCTTTTTACTGCAGAACCCTTTGATATTAAAATTTCTCCATTACTTTCTCCTTCATTAGAACACTGTATATTTCAAGTCGTAAGCCGTGGGGTCGCGGCGTACGAATATCGACCCCTCCAACTCAACCCGTGGATGTCGTAAGAGCCGACTAAGGGAACCTACCAGAGGAAGGGCAGCAGCTTCCGACAGAGTATTTTTAAACACCAACACTGCGATCACCAGTCCGCCTGCCAAGCGTGGTGATTATGGCAAATCCCCCCCTACATGGGAGACCATCCTATCGATGGAACGACGACATCGTAGCGGTCGCAGGGAGTTGATGGATGGAGGCGCCTCAGGACCGCTATTTGTGGCGTCGTATGGGGGAGGCCTATGTCCAGCAGTGGACGTGTATGGGCTGATGATGATGATGATATTTCAAGTCGGTGGGTATTGATGTAAAAACGAGGAAGAAACTTTGAGGTTCTTTTTTTCTACGACAGAAACCGAAAAACCATGATCTTAGAATATTCCCATTATTTTGGGCCTGTATCATTATTATCTACATATTTTCCCACGTTCATAGGCCTGCTAGAAGTACCTACTTACAGTCAGTCAATCAGTCCGTGAGTGAGGGATGACGAATTACCTATACATATATGTATGTCTATAATATCTACCTACTTTGATACATACTTTGAGGATCGATATTTTCTAAACCAAATTGATTAGAAACGTTGCGAGTTGCAAAATATAGATTCAAACAAATGTCAATCATATACTTTGTAAAAAGGCTTAGAGTACTACAAAATATCAGACTATTTAGAAGATAGAAAAGCTTGGGACGTATATTGCTCCAACTTGAAAAATAACACCTCTCAGGCTAAAGGTTTCTTCGTCACTTCATTACTTTAGCCTACATACCGAAGCGACCCAAATAAAAAATATCACTTTGTTTGAATGTCAGTGTTTAATTTTAAGAACTTGACCTTTTCTAAGTACAAATAAAATAAAATAAGAAGAGCTTTATTCTTTATCACACACATACTCGTAGCGTAAAATTACATTTTAAAATACATTCTTAATAAATAATACGATTAAAATTACAAACAAAAGAATTTTCAAATTGATAATATACTACATATGTCAGGTGTCTTGTATCATGTCATTAAATATAATTATTCGTAGTCGATATTATGTTTTATGGTGTTTTATCAGTGATATGGACCGCCTTCGGCGGTGTATGCCCCCTCCAAGTGTCTCCCGTATGCTCGGTCTTTTAGCGTTTTCTGTGTGTGAGCTTAGGCTTGGACGATCGAGTAAGATACAAATTGGATTTTTGTGTTTATCAATCTTCCATTTGAATGTTTTTCTGTTTTTATTTTATTTTATTAGAAAGCCAACTCCTTTCTTTTCTTATTTTTTCCGTAGTAACAGAGTATATTCATTCACACCTGTATTAAATTGTATATTTTTCTTGATTTTTGTAAACTCAATGCTTCTAGTTTCGCTCAGATTTGGGCGTACCTATGTTGGATATCGCGATGCTGTAAGTACTTCATGATCCTTGGAGGGTGGGAGTCTACTGCCCCCGCGGTGACTAGCCGTTCGGGGGAAGGAAGTATGCTGTGCTTGGTTTTCTTGGCTGCTGTTTCGGATGTTTGTTCTCTGTTGGAATGACATATATTGAGTATTGAGTAATGCTTCGGTTTTCAGTTGTTAGTTTGTTTTTCTTTGTTGCTCTGCGATAATCCTCTCTGCTTGTTTTCGGACTGTATTCATTTGTCTTGCGTTTGCTATAGGCCGACCGCTAACTGGCGTATCTCCTGCGCGGTAAGATGGGAGCGGGGGGAGATGTTACCGGGTGGGTGAGAGGGGTGCGCGGAGCAGAGAGCTCACGTCAAGCGCGGCAGTGCGCTGGCTGGCGGTGCTCGCAGCGCGCGGTTTGTATTTTTGTTACGGACGCTTGGACATAAAAGCACAAGGTAAACGACTTGCCAAGATATATCCCAAGATGAATCGCTCTTCCTGTTTTGCAAAAAAAATTAACAAGCAAGCTAAACAAATAGCATACAATGTATATTCCTTTTTTAAAGCCAGAAAATAAGATCATAGCTCTACGGAGCATCTTGAACACGTAAACATAAACAAAATTGTTGCTAAAGCTACGACTTAGCTCGGCGACTACCATAACTAAAATAATAAAAGAAGGAAATGAACTGAAAGATGATCAAAGTCATGTAAATTTTAAATCACCAACAAAAAAAATAAAACAAATCCGACAGAAAAAATTGAAGTAGACAGTTTTACAGAAGGCGTAATTAGAAGAAAAATAACTACATTTTATACATTTAAAACTTTGAATGCGAAACTCAGAGAAGAAGAAATTTTAAATTGGTGCCGAGAATATTTGAGAACATTGATTCATAAACTTGGCTTTCGATTTAAGAAATGTCAGTCTAAAAGAAAATTACAAATTGAACAACAAAACATCGTATCGTGGCGGTGGCTTTATCTTAATGCGATAAAGAAGCGCAGGAGAGACCAAAGAAACATCGTTTACCTTGATGAAACATATGTCAATTCGTCTTTAAATGTACCGGCGTGTTGGCAATCCAATGAAGAACGAGGGGTGCTGTCGCATATTGGCAAAGGGCCACGTTTAATTATTGTACATGCTGGAGAACAAGACGAATTCATCGATGGAGCTCTTTTAATTTTTAAATCTAAAAGCAAAACCGGAGATTATCATAGCGATATGAATTTTGTAAACTTCATCAAATGGACTAGTGAAAAGTTATTGCCAAATTTACCGCCAAACTCCGTTATTGTAATGGATAATGCCTCATACCACTCGGTACAGGAGTACAAAAAGCCTACGATAACATCAACAAAAGCCATCATGCAGGCCTGGCTGCAAAGACACAATGTGCAATTTGATATGTCTTTAAGAAAATGTGATTTGTTGAACTTAATCAAGCAACACGGATCAGAAAATGTGTACAAAATACATGAAATGTTGAAGGCGGCAGGTCGTGAAGTCTTAAGACTGCCTCCATATCCCCCAGACTTGAACCCCATCGAATTGGTCTGGGGCGATATCAAAGGGCAGCTTGCATAGATAAAAAGAAAGATACACTGGAACAGTTGTTCGCCGAATTTTCTGTAGAAAAATGGGTTAACTGCGATAAGCATGTTCAAACTATTGAAAATGAATACTGTCAGCACGATCGCATCGTTGATGAAGAGATGGACCGATTTATAATTAATTTGCAAGATTCTGACTCTAGCTGCACAGACAGTGAAGACGATTCAAGCGATATGGATATTAGTGACGATTAGTCCTACATAACTTTAATAACTTTTATCTATGGTTAAATCTATACTAATATTATGAAGAGGAAAGATTTCATTGTTTGTTTGTCTGTTTGCATTGAATAGGATCTGAGCCGATTTGAAAAAATATTTCACCATTAGAATATTTCATAAAAGGAGTTAATTGTTGTTTTATTATTTCGTACCTAAGAAGCTGTTATTAAAGTAATTGTAAAATTTGCCAACTTTGCCAACAATGCCTATTTCGAGGTATGTCTTGGGATTATTGACTCCGTGTGTAGCGCTACCCGCCCCCGCTGCCTTCTTACCGCGCAGAAGATACGCCAGTTAAACGGTCGGCCTATAGTCCGGCTATCGTAACTATTACCGCCATCATTTGCATTGCTTTCCGGTATTACTATGAGCTTGTTATATTTTATGAAAGCTTTTTTCCCTCCTTCTATTTCTGCTTTTCGGAGCACAGAATGACGCTATACATATGCTTTATTGACTATAAAAAAGCCTTCGACTCTTTTAAACATGATGCTATATGGACTTCTCTAGCCAAACAAGGTGTTGAAAAGATGTACATAGACCTGCTGCGCAGCCTATACAATAACATCATTGCAAAGGTACGATTGGAGAGTGAAGGCTCACCTTTTCCCATTGAGAAAGGAGTACGCCACCTGGGTGACCCCCTCTACCCAAAATCTTCATCAAATATTGGAGTCTCAAGGAAATTATGAAAAACAACGAAGTAGAGATTAACATCAAGAAGAAACTTTACGAAGTCTCCATCCTACCGTCATTGTCATATGGCTGCCAAAGCTGGGCACTGAAGAAAGAAGATGAAAAAAGCTATCAGTTTGCCAAAGAAAAATGGAAAGAAGCATGCTGGGAATAAAACTCAAAGATAGGATAAAAAACAAAAAAATCAGAGGTGAAAAAATACTGAGGGACATTGTAGAGATCATAAGATCACTAAAATGGAATTGGTCTGGACACATGTGCCAGGATGGAAAATAATCTCCCCGATTCTACACTGCATTGGGCCAAAATAATCACAGAATGGATCCCATTGAATAAAAAGAGATCTAGAGGTCGACCCGAGAAGAGATGGCAAGACATCTTTACGGAGAAAGTTGGTCCTAACTGGATAACGAAGGCCAGAGACAGGAAAACGTGGAAGGAAGTGGGGGAGGCCTACGCCAAAAATGGCGACTACTAACATTGTAATGTAATAATAATAATATAAGTAATAATGATATAATAATAATGTAATGTAATAATAATAAATGTAATAGTAAGAATATATTCATAATTCTCAAGGAAATATGTAATTATATCAGTAACATAAGTTAGTAGAAAAAATAAAGGCTAATTTTATTTTATTTATTTCTGCTATTAGTTTGTCTTGCAAATCCTCCTTTGTTGCAGATTTTTTGGGGGATACCTAGTCTTCCAGAATTAGTTAATTTGTTTTTATTCTTTAATTATGTATTTTTTTACCATAGGTCATTAGTGTAACCGTTACAGGTCTTGTTTTGTCACTCTTTTTTCCAATTCTTTTTACATGTTGAATTTCATTTTTAAAGCAATCAACATCCAAGATTCCTTTTATTATTTTAAAAATTCTTTCTTATAATTCAAAATAAGTTTTCTCTTGTTCGCTTACGCCACAGAAAACGAGGTTTCTAATTCCAAGTAATCTAAGCGCTGTAAGTAATCTGAGCTGAGCAGAACCCCGGTGGGGCTCCGGCTGGATGGCAGATATGTCAACAACCTGAGTTATGCCGATGACATGGTTCTGCTCAGCCCATCGATCAAAGGTTTGAGGAAATTAATAAATATTTGCGAAAGATTCGCTAAAGATCACGACTTAATTTAAAACGTAAAGAAGACTGAGATGGTTATTTTTAAATCAGGAAAAGGTCCCGACTATGTACCCGAGGTTTGTCTTAGCGGACGACCTGTTAAGATAGTGGAGAATTTTAAATATCTCGGTCATATCGTTACATCCACCTTAAAAGACGATGACATGGAAAGACAGCGAAGGTCACTGTGCGTTGTCGGAAACATGATCGCTAGGAAGTTTTATAAAGCCTCGCCTGATGTGAAAATTACTTTATTTAAGTCACTAGCTGACCCGTGCCCACTTCGTTGGGCGGTAAAATGTATCTAGGCGTAGAATTGCATTGCAGAAACTTTTTTAGTGTCCAGTCTCGTCAGTTTTCGGATTCACATGTCGAAGATGAAAGTTGTTGTGTCTTCCCCACGACAGTAGGTATATAAGCGAATAGAGACTGAAGAACATCAAATGCCTGGTGCGTTTCGCCAATGCATTGCAAGCGGTCATCCCGGGCACGCAGCACAATGTCCGGCCTGTCACAGTGCTGATCTACCAGGACGATGGCAACATCATTGGTAGCGAGAGCTTTGTACCAACCGGATGCTGTCCTGTTGGTCGTTTATCGGCACTAATAACAATTTTGTAATCATTTTGTTGGCTTTGGGGTATGGATTCGTATTTTATGTCCTTCCTCGTAATATAAACTCAAATCGTGCTAAGTATCATTCGAATCCATTAAATTTTTACGCTATTTTAGGCCGAGAAATGTCACTTCCATCCCCACTCCCAAGGGAACTTTAACGAATTCCAGGATAAAAAGTATTACATGACCTTCTTCGTAGTATGAACTTAAATCATGCCAAGTTTCTTTTGACTACATTCAGTAGTTTCAGCGCTATGCGCAAGAAATTTTACCTTACTGCGGGGGGGCCATTACGGGGGCCTACTGAGTGGGTCCCACTGCGGGGGATACTGCGGGTGGCTACTGGGGGTCCCACTGCGAGGAAATGTGGGGGCCCACCGCAGAGAGCCCCACTGCCGGCGCCCCACTGCCGGGGCCCCACTGCCGGTGCCCCCCACTGTGGGGGGCTACTGGGAGGGACCGGTTGAGTGAAGGGCCCTACTTCTGGGGCCCCCACTGCCTGGGGCCCCACTGGCAGTGCCCCGCACAATGTGGGGCTATTGCTCTCTACCGCCCTTGCCCCGCGCGCCATCCTGCAACGCGCAAAATTTCACTTCCTCTCTCATAAGGGAATCCTTCTGAATTCCTTCTGAATGCGCAGCCAAGAAATTTTATTTTCATCCCCTCTCCCAAGGGAACCCTGATGAAATCTGGGATATAAAGTATTCTATATCCTTCCTCATAGTATGAACTCAAAACCTGCCAAGTTTCATTTGAATACATTTAGTAGTTTCGGCGCTACGCGCAGCCAAAAAATTTTACTTCCATCCCCTCTCCCAGGGGAACCCTATTGAAATCTTGGATAAAAAGTATCATATGTCCTACATCATAGTATGTTCTCAAATCCTGCCAAGTTTCATTTGAATACATTCAGTAGTTTCGGCGCTATACGCAGCCAACAAATTTTACTTCCATCCCCTCTCCCAAGGGAACCCTATTGAAATCCGGGATAAAAAGTATTCTATGTCCTTCCTCGTAGTATGAACTCAGATCCTGCCAAGTTTCATTTCAATACGTTCAGTAGTTTCGGAGCTATGCGCGGCCAAGATACAGACAGACAGACATGATGGAAAAAAAAATCATTTTTGACATCAGTATCGATAATAGAGAGCCTTCAAAAAAAATTTATCAAAATATCTTTAATGTACAGAATCGGACCTGTTACAGTTTTATTATAAGTATAGATTTTGTCAGTCGTTTTACACGTGTCAACTTTGGACTAACTATACGATAAGATCGCATAATCGTATAAGAGTGGCATATAATAACATCTTTAGGCATCTCATGGGCCTGAAACGCTATTGTAGCGCTTCAGAAATGTTCACAGAACCCCGTGTACTCTTTCAATGCCATCCAAAGAAAGAGAATCGCGTCATTCATGTCCAGAGTTGACATGTGTAAAAACGTCATTATTGTAAGCTTGTCTGACCGTCTGATGTTATCAGACACCAATAGACGGTGGGTGAATATTGCCACCTTACTCAAAGATGTAAGAAATCTTTGACCTTACTGTGTACTTAAACCTAGTACCTTAAATTTTATTTATTATTTCATTATTGTAATTTTAAATTTGACTTTTATACTTTTGTACTCGTAAAATGGATCTTGTGTCTGAAATAAAGAATTATTATTATTCTTATTATAAGCGTTTTTTTTGTGACTCTTGATTTATTTGCTGTTCTAGCTGATCCTTGAAGCTGGTAAATTTTTCAGCTACCGATTATATTCTTGAAGTTAATTTGGTGTCTGTTTCTTTCAATTGCTGACCAAGGGCTTGAATCGCTTTAAGGATTTCGCCCATTTCTAATAAATACGGTTTAGCAGTGCCCTCTCTCGGATTTGCCGTGCCGTATTGGTCGTGTATTGATTGATCGATGATGTACAGAAAATGTTACGATAATGGACAGTGCACAGTTTTCTAAGTGTACGTACATATGTTTAAGTATATTGTATTTACAGAAATAAAAAATATTTGATTAGTTTTGATTCATGGTAAGTTTTGTAAGTGCTCGCAACACAATACGCAATATCTATGTAATTGAAAGAGTTTAATGTTGAGTTATGTGAGTCAACAATTACTCGCGACGCCAATTAGTGCCACGGTGACGACACTGCGTTCATCAGAGAAGCCCCGGGATTATAATGTGACTGACTTATAGGCAGCGTGCACTAGGACGCCGTGAGCTCAGCGCGTCCACTCATGACTTACGAGTAGCGTGCACAGGACGTTGCCGTGAGCTCAGTGCGTCCACTGGTGACTTACGAGCAGCGTGCACAAGAACGTTGCTGTGAGCTCAGCGCGTCCGCTGATAACTTACGAGCAGCGTGCACAAGGACGCCGTGAGCTCAATGAGTGACAATCAGTGACTGATGAGAGAGATCTCTAGAATATTATAAGTTAGACCTTATCGTTAATATTTTTTTTTGTGCATATTTCCGCTACAACCGCTCTTTCAAAGTAAAGCGAAACCCCAAAACATCTTGGTTCGCTATAGCCCAAATATGCAACAGTATGCTGTAGTCGTACTATACCTACCTACCTGTAAGAAGCACCAGCTGCAGACGTCTCTGTTCGAGTGTACATATGTAGATATAAAGAGGGCTAGATTATGATTATTGATTGTTACATAGCTTACGAGCTGAGCTTATGTTTGTAACAACAACAGCAATAAATAAATGAGAAGCTCACCATCAGACAGCTTCAACAGCTGCGCCGCCCTCCGCGCGTCCGCGGTGGAGATCTCGTGCTCCACGAAGTAGTCTGCGCTGGCGGCCGTCAGCGCGGACTGGTCGGTAGGCGTCCGCATGGACTGGTTGCCGCGCGTCATCGGCCCGGTGCCCACGGCACGGGACACCGCGGCTGTGCGGACCTGTACGGCAACACAACGCCTGTCACTGACTGTCACTCTATTGATTTCTTTTGAAACTAAAGCTCAACGTTCATCATCTTTCAGCCAGCATCATCGTCAACCAATGCTTCACTTCTAGACGTAGGTCTATCCTATAATGTATAAGCGAAAACTCTAAGCTTTTGTTATATTACCAATTTTTTTATCATTAAGTAGTAGAAGCTGTTTGTTTTCTATATATGTATATAAAAACTAGCTGTAGCCGCGACTTCGTCCGCGTGGAACAGTAACAGTGTGATTTTCATACAAACTTTCATCGCCTATTCCCTTTGATATTTTACCCCCCCTTGAGGGCAAAACTTGTAGAAATTTTAAATGACATTTTTATTTATATCTAATTAACAGCCTAAAAAATAAAATCAAAGCTTTTAGCTTTAAAAATGACGATACTTCTATACAACCTTTCAACCCCTTACAACCCTTTTTTCGCATTATAAAGTAGCCTATGTCCTTTCTCAGGCTCTGTATCTGTGTACCATCGGTTCAGTAGTTTTGGCGTCAAAACGTGACAGACAGACAGAGTTACTTTCGCATTTATTATATTATAGTAAGGATTAAATTATTGACATGGTGGGTGGGTGCTCTTACCTCCCGCCCAGCAGCAGGTCAGCCCGTCGACAGGAGCAGTTTTCAGCAATAGTGGGGTAGTGTTTCAGACTCACCAGCACCTCGCACCCGGAACACGAGCTCGGGCGGGCGGCACTCACACCCAGCAGCAGCACGAGCCGCGTCCACAGCAGCAACCTGTTTCAGACTCACCAGCACCTCGGGCACCCGGAACACGAGCTCGGGGCGGGCGGCACTCCCACCCAGCAGCCGCACCAGCCGCGTCCAAAGCAGCAACCTGTTTCAAACTCACCAGCACCTCGGGCACCCGGAACACTAGCTCAGGGCGGGCGGCACTCCCACCCAGCAGCAGCACGAGCCGCGTCCACAGCAGCAACCTGTTTCTCATCCCTACACAGCGCTCTGGGAACACAACAATATTTCTTTCAGATTGTAGAGCCTGTGTTTCTATGTGAGGTCTAGAGCTGTTACTATGTGAGCGTTGTTGGGTCAGTTTTATCAACTATTCCGTGTTAAGATAAAGGTGATGTGGTATGATGACGCCCTTTTTTATACAAAGATCCCAGACAATCGTGCGGCCCGCCTGATGGGAACCGGTTACCGCAGCCTATGGACGCCTGTAACAAGCTAGCGGCGGCTACGGCCCTCATAATCTATAGACATGAATGTTGTAGGTATCCGTAAACATAATATCTTCGAACACGCCAACATTAGTCAGGTAATATTAGTATTTGGTCTTGCGACGGACACAGTCGCCGTCAGCTGCGCCAATACCACGTCAGATAAGGAAGAAGTATTAAACGCTATCATTATATCATATAACCACAGCCTACCTATATGCATACAGTCGTTCGACGAAGGCGTTTTGACAGGGCAATCGTGCGGGGGGCAAGGGACGAGATGGGGGAGGGACGCTCCCGAGTATAACATATTACCGCCTTAGAAGCTCGGGAGCTATTTTTCAGGGCTAACCATCGGGCTATCGCATTTATTTGATTTTGTTATTTACTTTGCAAAATGGTGCATATGACCTGCGTCTTGAAAGATAGCAGTTCACCATCTTTTTTAAACCAAGATTGACGTTTTTATCAATGTCAACACGATGAAGAAAGGTAAGTTATTTTGAGTGAGTACCTATTTTTTACGACTAACTTTGAGAATCAGATTACAAAAAAAAAAAATTCTGTAGGTGTGCAAGATGGCTAATATTTTTATTCGTATGAATTTTGACTAACTCAAGGGTGCAAATTAAGAAAATACAATATGCGGTGTTTTTCCAATCCAAGATGGCAGATATGTTATTATTTCAAATTTTACTCATGCGTATAGTTTTCGACTAATTCGAGGGCGTAGATTATGAAAATGGGGTGTATTTTCAAATCCAAGATGGCGGATATTTTATTATTTCAATGTTTACTCATGGGTATCGTTTTCGACTAATTCGAGGGCGTAGATTACGAAAATGGGGTGTATTTTCAAATCCAAGATGGCGGATATTTTGTTATTTCAATTTTTACTCATGGGTATCGTTTTCGATTAATTCGAGGGCGTAGATTACGAAAATGGGGTGTATTTTCAAATCCAAGATGGCGAATATTTTTTATTTCAATTTTCAGTCATGGGTATGGTTTTCGACTAATTCGAGGGCGTAAATTACGAATATGCGGTGTATTTTCAAATGCAAGATGGCCGATATTTTATATTACAAATTTTATTCTCTTTTTCAACTTATTGGATGGCGAAAAGTAGTATTAAAGGCTAAGATGCTTAATGTTCTTTAAAAAAAATTTAGCCAGGTTATTTCTTACAAATAAAGTTACTGCTTAAAATAATTTAAATTACGAAAAGAAAATCTTATATAAAAATCTTATAATAACCGAGTCTTTTCAGGGTTCAAAAGCCATCAAGCTATTGCACTGGGTTCCTCCTACCCCCATTTTCCAGTATGACAAACCTTGTGCCGAACAACCTCTATAACAAATAATGGAGTAAAAACGCGAATTTCTAAATTTTAATATCATATTAAAATTAAAAATTATTCGCCACCTTGGATTTGAGAAAGTACCAAATATTCGTAATCAAAAACGGCATCAATAATTGGAATTTGAATAAAAAAATATCCGTTCTCCGTCTTCACTAAGTCCATTAAAAAAAACACGGCATATTCGTAACCTGCACCCTCAAATTCGTCTAAAACAAAACCCATGAGTAAGTTTGAAAAAAGAAGTATCCACCATCTTGGATTTGTAAAAACATCGCATGTTCATCATTTACGCCCTCAAGTTAGTCGAAAAGGTCACAAACAATTTAAATTTAAAATAAAAACAATATCCGCCATCTTGAATTAAAAAAACACCACATATATTTAATGTTGATGCGGATGTACACCTAAAATCAATAAGTTTTACTTTGACACTAGGATGCGACAACCCTGGCTATTTTACGCCGACGCGTCACTTGTCGGTATTTACCGCTAGATCAAGGGCGTCGGCCTACTGTATATTTTTATACTGTGATATAACTATACACTAGTAAGTATAGATACCACAGTAGGTTCCCCGCGATTTTACAACCGCACGACCGCAACACAGCGCGAAGATTATATCACAAACTACACAATTATATTATGACTGGAATACTCAATACTTAATATATGTATTTATTGTTGTCATCACATTGGCTTAATAGTTAGAATAGAATGGAGCCTTTGGATTGGAAGTTCCATGATGGTGTGTAATATACGCCATGCGGGACCAGCAATGGACCAGAGTGGCCGTGTAACTATGCGACTGTGGTGGTCTTATGTAGGTACATGGAAAAGTTCTTACACGCCTTTGCTACCTGTTTCACGAATTTAAATGTTGTTGGTACTTTGTCAGTAGGAAGGTACCACCAACCTTTTTTAAAAAAAATGTTTTGAAAAAACTTTAGAAAAACAGTTTATATTTGAAACGATGCCATATTTCCCATTTTCGAATTAATTTAGACTTAGGCAGGTAGTAACTTATTCAATTATTAAATCAATTTTCTAAATTCAATTTTATGTATTTATTTGTACATAAATAAACTATGCAGTGTCATATAAATGTTAATATTGTATTTATGGTCTATGAGGTAGGTACATACCTATGTATGTACAATGAATATTAATGGCTTCTCATTCTCACCAGGGTTGTTGCGAATATCAGTATCAGCATCAGCATCCGCATTGATCGATGCTGATGTTTGAGTCGAGACATGACCCGAGGGAGTGAGGCTTAAAGCGCATTTTTGTACAAATTTGAACTTAAACAAACACAAACCAGTTTTCATCATACTTATAATATAACAGATTATGTGGTAGGTGAAATACCTACTGGTTGTATTCGTATTTATTGTTGTAAGTACGTATCTTGTATTAGTAGTGGGGTGCGAAGTATTTTAGATTCAACAATGTTTATGTTTTTTGTGGCGTCTTCGTATGGGGGAAGCCTATGTCCAGCAGTGGACGTGTTGATATGATGATATATGATATGAATGTTTATAAAATATTATTTACCGGGTATTTATTGCTACCATGGTCCAAGAAAACAAGGTCTCCTCCTCCGGAAAGGTCTCTAGCTTACGTCACTATCCAGTTGCCACTTTATTTCAACAAAACGTAGAAGTAGGGAAACAAATGTGATAAGGGTCAATTAAAAAATCAATAAAAAATTACAATTGTCAATTATGTTCGTCAGATCAGTCAAAACAGCGTTAGTTAAACACGAGTCTATGTAATAAGTAATTCGTTAATACAAAACCACACATTTTAATCAGATTTATGCAGGTAATAAAAGGAGTTTGGGGAGTTACGGTTTTACGCTACTGTTATCACCAGAAAACAGATTCGTCTTCTCAGTCTCTGATGGTGATGATGACGTAAGCAAGAGACACTCACGTGACCATGGTGTCTCGGAAGAGCATATTACCTTCTTTTCTTATATTATGATCGCTACCTTTTGCTATATTTTCCCCCACATTTACAATTTTTATTTTAGTAGGAGCTTATCCCCGCGGTTTCACCCGCGATAAATTCTAATTTCACATTTCTAGAGGGATAAAAAGGCCTTTTTCCCGTTCAGTAGTTTTTCGTGAATTAAGAACCACCTCTTTTATACTATAACCTATTACAGGACATTTTCTACCTGTATGTTAAATTTGAAGTAATTCCAAGATATTCCTTATATTTTGATTTTCTTATATTCGAATATTCCTGTCACTCTCCTTTGGGAATATATATATATATTAATTTATAATTTCAATTTGATGACATTGCAAGTTGCCGAGATAACTAGGTTTTCGTATTCAGAAGATCGAGATCATTAGTTTTATATTTTTAATAATACTGAGATATAATTTAAAATTACATTCTAAAGTCTATTTATTGGAGAACTTGATTCAGGGAAGGCGATTGGGGCTGGGCTGCAGCCCGGTATTCCATAGAAGAGAGGCCTCCACATTAAAAACTAAATAAAACTTAAGGTCCCAGACAGTCAACTACCTCAAAAAAGCTTTCTTTGTTATTTTGCTAATTACAAATCTCTTTAAAATATTTAGCTTCGCTCGACTTTCCGTTGCCTTGCTTCTTTGTTATTTTGGGCAACTGCCGTTATAAAACCTGAAATTTTTTGCTCATCGTTAACTCCTAAGCTCTGCGTGAATGCAAACAAGATACGAAAAATTGTATTAAAAATAATTATAGTTTTTGTATCTATTTTGCAAGCCGAAGTAATCAGTGAATTATGTGGAACGAACTATAGGCCTACGACCAGTATTATAAAAAAATTCAAGCAATAAAGTGGTTATGACTAAGTCCATTTATGATCGTTCATGAAAACCTGAAAAAGGAAAACAAAATTGAAGGTTTCCCGTTTTCCAAAATTTATGAAGTTTGACAAGAACAAAGTCTCGCAGCACGAAAAGGAAACCATACGAAAATTTCGATAATTCAGTGTAATGAAATAAATTCGGGCAAGTATGAGTCGACTCGCACCCGAAGGGTTACTTTTTATTATTGGCTGTACACATTGTGTGCATATTTCACCTGTCTGCCTTTTACGGTTCAACTGATACAGCAAATGTTAACGTCGAGCAAAAAATAGCCAAAAAAACACGTCTTTTGTTGAGCCCCCTTTTTAATATTTATTTTATAAATGTTATTATAACGGCACGGAAAATCGCAAGTGTACCTTTTACGAATCATGAGATACAATAAAGCCCTGATAGAGGGTCAGACAGACAGCGGAGGCTTAGTACAAGGGTCCCGTTGGTAGGCTTTGAGTACTTTACCCTAAAAAAATAATAGTTTAAAACTAAAACCCGACCACGTAAAAAGTCTAAGACAAGCGTTCACCGATTGGCCTTATATTTTTATTTTGATACTTAGGTAGTCGAAGGCCTCTGTTCCTGTTGTAGCTTTGGTATTTGATGTTCTCTGACTACCTACATATCAAAAGAAAATAATAAGGAGGATTGGTAAACGCTTATTTAAGACTTTTTACGTAGTTGAGTTTTAGTTTTTAACTATATTTTTTTTAAACCTTTTTGCAAATATCTTGACAATCGTTAACCTCACAAAAGTTTGAAAAAAGGTTTCGGAAAGTACAAACAATGACATTTGCAACGATACCACACACCCCACACCAGCAAATTTACTAAAATTAGGATTTTCACCCCTTACTTAGACCCCGCTAACTCGTTTGACACCCAATATAACTTGACGTCATATATCCATTGGGGTATTGAGGCGAATCATTTGATACCTCATTTGTTGAAATCGGACAAGTAGTTTCAGCGCTAGGAGGGAACATAAAAATCGGATACATACAAACATACATAGATAGGGTGCCAAACTCATAACCTTCCTCCGTTGGTAGTCGGGTAAAAAGCAGTTTTTCAAAACTCGATTTCGATTGGTAGAATCATCTATATTCAATTAGTGCAGAATACTCAGTTTGGGAGTCCGACACGCACTTGGCCAAAATCAGCATCAGCATCAGCATCCGCTGATGTCAAGACCAAAAATCAGCATCAGCATCAGCATCCGCTGATGTGTCAAAAAACGGCATCATCAACAACCCTGATTCTCACAAGCGAAAATGTACTAATAGGAGTCTCACTAGGAAAAAGATATTAGTGTTTAGTGCTCACTAATGCATGTATTTTTGATAATAAAAATAAGGTTTACTACGAATTTTTTTTTTTGTTTTAATTTTCAATTTTCAGATACGTCTTATGTAACTCCCGCGTATATTGACCGGTGATTCATCGGTCGGTCGGTCGGTCGGTACCTTTAAGAGATGAGTGATGGATGAGATGAGCCATCATTGCTATCTGCACATTTATAACAGTGCTAAGTGCTGTTTCACAATAAAATCAATGGCGTAGGTACTCTACTTTTAAAAATGTACTAGATTGCTTCATGTACCTACATAACAAGGTGTCTAATAGTAACCTGCATCAAAGTAAAAAATAGTTTGATCATCAAACTGTTTTATATAACAATAAAATATGTGCGTACCTACTGGACAAACAAAATATTGTATTGTATCCTTGAGTGCTCTACGCCTACAGCTACGCCGAATCCGCGTAGCTTATACAAGCGCATTAGTTTTCTAATGCCATACTAAATACATTATACTTCTTTAAAGCTTTTTTCAGTAGGAACATAATTATAAAATTGAAAACGTCTTCTTTCTTTCATAGTTGAAACTTTTGGAACCTTCTTCCCAAAAGATAAAGACAGTTTATTCATATACAATGTAGATTCGTAGAGCTTGGTAGGACGCTACGCCGCCGCCGCCACCGCACCGGACTCATGTACATAACTCTCCTAGTACGTTACGTACCTCACATTAATGGGACGAACTTATAGAGAGTGAAGGGGGTGGGGAAGCAATGCATTATACATACATCGCTCATTGAATGCTAAACGGCCACAAACCAAAAACCAATTTTTTTACAGGAGAGCCAAAACAAAATTCAAAAAACGATTTTTTGAAAAATATAATGTTTTTATTTTTTAATGCTATGATGTTAATACATCATTGATTTTCTAATTCTTTGCTCTATCTTTTAAAATAATGACCGCTGTGATAGCTTTCACCCAACCTGATAAAAAACCACAAAAGCCCTTTTTGCATTCAAAATTTTAACCAATGTTAAGACAATTATCTCAAAAAATGAAACATGCTTTAATGTTTTACGAAGTAAATATTAAAAAAATAATAAATAACCTCTTTTTAAATCGAAACGTATCATTTTTGAACATTTTTAAACGGACATGAGATCAAAAAAATCCTTATAGACAATGTATATATAACTAATAACGAGAAAATTTATATAAACGAGTATTTTGCATATCCTTATATAAAATTTCTGAAAGTTTGACATTATATTTGACGACCTCTGTGGCGCGGTGGGCGAAGGTCCGCCTGCGACGCAGGAGGTTGCGGGTTCGATTTCCGCCTCGGGACAAATGTTTGTACGATCTGCAGATATTTGTTCAGGGTGTTCTGGATGTTTCCTATGTATAATAAAAAATATCTATCTATGTAGTGCTTTATATTAAGTATATCAGTTATCTAGTACCCATAACACAAGCTCTGCTTAGCTTGGGGCTAGATAATGCTGTGTGAATTGTCCAGCATTATTTATTATTTATTTATTTATTTATAATAATATGCATCAAGATATGAAATTAGTAGTAGGTAAGGTACGATAGGCTAGCAGTTCAGGTTTAACGCTTGATGGTTGCGTGGCAATAATAGGGGGCTGGGGTCAATATTAAATTTGGGGGTGTATATCAATGCTAGGGGGCTGGATGGTTAATACTGGGTGGTTGTGGTGGTTCAATCTCTAAGATAGGTGGCTCAGTGTCTGTGTTTGAGACTGCATTTCCATGTAGTTGGATTCGTGATTTGCCCTGGAAGGTCCAGATTGGGGTGAGTAAAATGTGTACTTTTAAATCCGTTTTGTCTTTCTGTTTCTCAGTTCGAAAATCAGGATCCTTTCCACTATCGTCCAAGAAAAAATCAGATTAAATGAACTAGATGACGTAGAACTATTCGTGTCATTGTCAGAGTCACTATCAGATGAGTCGCTAGGTGGAAATATTTTTATTGGTTTTTTCCAAAAGTTATTAAGCTCTCGTTATCATCACATAGCAACGCTTTATTGTAATGAGGATGGCTGTTAGGGTAGAAGTAAAATTATTAAGTATTTGCTTTTTCTCTTGTCCAACGAATGCTGGTATTTCAGATTTCTGAGTATTGTCGGGGAACCAGGTTTGTTTTTATAGAGTTCGTATAGAGATTGTAGTATGCCCTCAGTTCCATCATAAATTAACGTCAAATTGTTACGACTAGGCTGACTGACTGGATGGTAGTCTGCATCAAAATAAATCTTACCCGCTATTATGTCTTGATGAACTCTTGCTGGATGATCACATACTTGAATTTGTTGAGAGTTGTTGATAACGTGCAGTTTTTTTATCGTATCTGAGATTGCCAACAGCCATGCTCAAAATAATTCTTGCTCTGCCAAAAAATAATTATGCACTTATCAATGCATATCATAAATTGTTATATTGGGCTCAAAATTAAACGTAGTGGTGTGCGTATTTTCTGTCAAAACTAAAAATTTATGTATCTATCCGTGATAAAGATACATTAATTTGAAAACATAAAAATATGAAGCAACCTAACAATTTTAAAGTGGTTGACGATAACCGATAATTGTATGAACGTAAACCTCTAACAAGTGCTAACAAGTACATTTTATTTCCAAACCATCCAGTTTAGCTGTACATAAATTATCATTACCTCTATAATAATTGAATTCAAAAAGTACATATTTTTAAATATGGCATTGATTTATTTCCTAGTGAAATGCAAAATGTACGTTTTCCAAAATATGGCACTATTTTGACTGACAAATTGGAATACAAAACGGATGCATTCCGAATTGTGGCCCCTTTGCACGGAACACTGAAATCGATGTTGGGTATTTTTCTGAATTGTGGCCGTTTTGTATGAAACTGACATGCGTTTCCTCAAAGTTCTGGGTCACAACTGACAAAATGGCGGTTTTGATCTGAAGTTGGCGCGTAAGTTGACCTAATACAAAAAAGGCGGTTGATCAGTTTGGCATCAAAATGAGTGAAAATGACGGGTGTCTTCAGTAAAATGTTAAATATAGTGGCTTTAGTCCCCAAATTAGCAAAAAAACGATTTTCAAAGATTGTTGATTTGTGGCCGTTTTGTATTCAATGAGCGACATATAAGAGAAAATAAAAAAAGCTCGCCTAGGTACATTATAAGAAAACGACCTCAAGTTTTAGACTCTTGTGATTCATTTCCGTAAAACATTTGGGGCGGACATGATACGTCAAGTAGGTATAGGTGCTACCTATCGCATGAATGTTCTTTGCGCATGTGCCTGACAGGTAGGTTCCTACTTGGTTAGTATTATTATTATAATTTTTCGCTTTTGAAACCAATCAATTCTTTTTTAGACGCGATTGGAACCAACTTAAGATTTGCTGCGCAAATAGGTAGATAAATTTCGTCTTGTATCGTGCATGGCCCCTGATCGAGGTCAACGAACCGACTACCCCAACCAAAGGGTCCTTCTATTCAAGCAGCTGGCTGTCCTCGTCGTAAGTAGGTCACTGGCATTGTGAGCTTGCAACTTTTAAGGTTAATTTCTCTAAGAGCCTGTAGGTACCTATGTAACCTGTAAGTAAGTACTTAATATGTGCTTTGTGTCAGTCAGCCAGTAAGTACCTATATGCAATCTTTTAATATGTTTTATTTACGTAGGTACCTAGGTACTTAGGTAAGTTCAATATAGGTTACCAGTAAAAGGGTAAAATGCATGGTATACCTATAGTAGGTACAATACAATACCGAAGTTGCAAGTATGTAGGTAGGTATGTATTCTATAGGAGCTGTCTCTGTGGATCGCGTAACGAACAAGGCAACGCAAACAGAAGCGCTTCCGGACAGCTGTTTCCTCTTTATGTCCATTACATACCTATCTATAGGCATAGGATATATGTATATACATACAGGATTATTGGTAATTCACTAACACTGCGTGAACTGCACCTTCTAGGTACCTACCTATGTATCATCGAGAATACGTTCCTGAAGACAGGTCTTAATTCTTAAAATTTTATGTATCTACCTACGTCACAAAATTATAAAATAATGTCCAAAACCCAATGAATCACCCTCAATATGTCAAAAAATTTACATAACGATCTGTAGGTGGCGCTAACCAACTTTCCAACCCCTGCACTGTCCCTATCAACGACATATATATTTCTATAAGTGCGACGTATTTGACGCTGGATGGCAGGACTATGTCACCATCGATGAAACACGACGACGACGTGAGAAATACACCAGGAAAAATGATAAAAAATAAGATATGTGCTAAATTGAAAATTTTCATGGTAAATCACTCGAAAATATGCCAAATTTAACCATAAAAATGCTAAATTGGTAAAACTAGATAATAACGTTCATATTGTTCATATTTAACAGTCATTTTGCACATAGACTTCCAAAGACTTCAAAGTTGCAGCGCCTCTGCCCAGACATTTGCCGAATCGTTGACCCATTCACTTGAAAATTTGAGTACTTTTGAAGATTGCAGGAAAAAAGTATTTTATATTTGACAAATATAAAATACGTTTCCAAAATTATTTCAAATAAAATACAAAATACTTTTTAAAAAAGATATTTAGGTACAATATATAAAATTCCGCGGATAAGAGTCTGTACACAAAGTATTGTCGACTCTACCTCCACCGACGTTATCTAGTAACCTGCTTGCAGTTTAAGTCGCGCTGACAGCCTCTCCACTAGCTTTACTTGACTTAGGTACTTACTTTTTACCCACTTGTTACTCTCCTACGTAGGACCATTACCATTAGTTCTTAGAGTACTGACTCTAAGAACTAATGGCAATACTAATGGTACATTTTACTGATCTAAAAGAGCAAAATGAAAGAACGGAAACACATAAGCTACCGTGGTCGGCGATGAAGAACATTAATCTACATTTAGTGCGTCTACGTGAGTGTCATTCGACATGAAACACCTTTTCGGCAAATGACCAATGAGTAATAAGTAGGTAGGTATCTACCGTTCCTACCTTGCCTTGCGATTGAAGGAGTGCATAATTGGATGCAAACAAGGACATCCTCCTTACCAGAATTGCCAAAGTGCTAAATTTCCGACATTATACAGAGGTACTTACTTGTAGGTAAGGTGATTAACACACTGCCACGCATCACGCTCCGTGTTGCGTGTCGACGCACCTACGCGCGTACTTGCGGCAGTGCGGATCTGCATCATCATGCGGGTTTTTTACGCACTCACGCACGTCGTTGCGTTTTGTGGATTCACGGCGGCGGCTCTGACTCATTTCATTCAAAGCCCTTCCAAAATCCCGCACGGTACTGCGGGACGTAGTGTGTCATACCATACCTTGCGTCTCGCCCCGCACCTACGCGCGTGAGTGCATGTTAGTCAGCGCTTGAGCGCGTGATCCGCATGAACGCGCGTGGATGCGTTTTCTCTGTATTGGACTGTGCGTGTTTTATATACAAACGGAGATACTTACAAGCAACGATAGAAGACGCAATCACGCAACACGCAGCGTGGTGCGTAGCAGTGTGTTGATCGCCTTAGTCCAAATGCAAAAGTGTGTTTGTTTGTTCTTCTTTAACGCCCTAACTAAGCAACCAATCGACTTGATTTTTGGCATAGAGTTAGTTGAAAGGATGGAGACTAACATCTGCTACTTTTTGTCCTGGTAAAACACCAAATTCCTAAAAGACCTTTTTATCCTTCTAGAAATATGAAATTCGAATTTATCGCGGTGAAACCGCGCGGAACAGTTAGTATGTATATAATGTTTAGTTAGATTAAATGAAGACTTTCTTCGATGGGGTAGGTGTTGGCCTCACTTTTGCGGAAACTCCTTTTCGCAGTTAAAACAACGTGGTCATGGCGCGTAGGTACTGTACATAATGCAAGCATTAGGTACTAGTGTAAGACAATATCATCGTCGATGGCTCCTTCATTAGCACACAATGCGCTATGTCAGTATACGTAAGTAGGAAAAACTATCCTCAGGCTAGGCAGGTATTTTATAACGTAGGTACCTATACCACCGATAGCGGCTTTCTCACGACTTGTTGCAATTTATACTTACCTATAAGTTGCTTCATTTTCCCTTGTGTACCGGTACACCTCGGTAGGTTCTTAGTTATTGTATGATTGATTACCTACCTAGGTAGGTACTGCTTCTACAACAGTTTCTACAGGGATCTTCAGTTCGGCTTAAAAAATTATTCTCATTTTACTTACCTAGACGTAATGAGACAACTTAAGGTTACCTAGGTACTTACATAAAGATTCTTTATATAAGGCTTATCTTCTTTTGGTAGGTAGTAGACATGTGCGCCGATCGGCGTGGCGCACGCCGCCGATCATTTTGGCCACACCGCCGCCGCCGATGTTTTCATCGGCGTCATCGGCGTCAAAACTCAAATAATATTCTAAACGAAATACATCAGTTCTTAACAAATTTAGTATATTTTATGTGCAAAATTAGGGAGGGAGGAGGGCGCCACTGTGCCACAGTACACATCAACTCCGTAGAAAACACCCGTTTAAAAATAGAAAAACAGTATATTTTGGTACAAAAAACTAGTGCTGAACTATTAAGTGATTTTAATAAGGCATAGAAGACAATGTGAAATAGACACGTATAAATATATAAAAACGGTAAACATATAAAATGCAAGCAAACATCAGTGTTACTTTTCTGTGGAATTTTCGTGCAAACAATCGATCGAACTTAAACCATACGAATTTCACCACCATGGAGGAGGTTTTGAATGTACTAAAACAAATACAGAAGGAATTGGATGTGCAGAAAACAACTATCCGGGAATGTGGTGAAAAGGTGACTGAACAAGTTACACAGAATATTAATATTATGTTAGAAGAAAAGTTTTCTACATGGGAAGAAAAGCACGAAAAATTAAAAGAATTAGTGGAAAATCAGGAGAAAAGAATCTACTTCTTGGAAAAACAGGCAAGGCAGAGAAATGTAGTTTTTTTCGGTATCGAAGAAACAGAAATGTCATATGAAAACTTGGAAAACAACATTACCAAATGGATAGAACAATACTTCTCTATTAAATTAAACTACTTCGATATACAAGAAGCAAGAAGACTAGGAAAAAAAGGCGACAGACCACGGCCAATAGTTGTGACTTTCTCAACGCTAGGAATAAAAATAAAAATTCTTAAGCAAAAACAGATACTGAAAGATACTTCATATTACATTCAAGCGGACTATCCAAAACACGTGCTAGAAAAGAGGAAAGATTTAAAAGAACAGCTAAAAGTAGAGAGAGAAAAGGGAAACATAGCCACAATTAAATATGACAAACTGATCGTCATTGAAAGCATGAATAAAAGAAAACTTTCTTTGTCACCCGAAAACAGCACCTTACCAAAACAAAATAAAATCACTCAAACCAACAAAAGAACAAACTGCAGCAACAAGGTTCGACAGCCCAAAGATCAAATAGCTTTTCAGAAGGAGTAATAAAACCTGGCATCTTAAATTTTTTAGTAAATAAAAATACAACTAAATCAAATATAACACCCAGGATATAAACGATACAAAAATATAGCAATTAAGCCCCTCCTCCTACATGGATATAAACAAAACTGAAACTATTAGAACCAGAAACACGAAACATCTTCCAACTCGGCTGGTCACCGTAGAAGATTATGACCACAACCCTCCAAAAGAAACGACACAGATGGATAACAGGAAAAATAAACGATTAACTCAATTAAAAATTGCAACGACAGACCGCACAGGACAGCGACAAATGGGCATCTTTGGAGGAGGCCTTCACCCAATATGGGGTTCCTGCTAATATTGCTATATCAAACTAAATTATGAGCTATTATTATGTTATTTTAAATAATTTAATAGTCAATAAGTAAAGGAGAAATGTATACAAACTAGATAAAAATATTATAACTTAGTAATAAGCAAAACAATCAGAGAAAAACTAGTTAAGTGAAGTTAATTGATCAAATTATATAAGTAAAGAAACTCAAAGACAATGTAAAATAGGTAATTAGTAGGAAATAAAAGGCTTTTTATTTTATTTATTATATGTGCAAAATTAGTATTTTTAGGGTTTGTACCTGAAAGGAAAAACGGAAAAAGTGGCAGAATCGCTGGAAGACCTTAGCAAGATGCTCAGAAACCTCAACGCCGACAACAAAGTAAAGATAGGAGTTATTGGATATTTTGGCTACCGGTTATTAGTTGGGTATTCTGTTTCAATACCGCTATATCAGATCTCGATATCCAACTGAAATCGAAAACTTTGTTTCATCTTTCTTCTACACCGATTCCTGACTACTCACCTTTTCATTTTAATCAGTTCACGGACTGTGGCGTTAAGAGAGCTGTTACATCGATTTCTTCTAAGGCTGTTGGCAACGATAGTATTAGTCGAAACATGATAACCCCTATTCTTGTCCAAATAGCTCCCGCTATTAAACACATCCTGAACTCCTCGATATCCACTGGTTTATTCCCATCTGTCTGGAAAGAAGCTCTAGTAACTCCTCTCCCAAAAAAATCCAAGCCTATTGGCTTCTCTGATTTCTGTCCTATATCTATTCTTCCTTTCCTGTCCAAAGTCTTAGAACGCCTTGACCAGCAATTAAGCACATTCCTCTCCATGAATAATCTTCTAAATCCTTTCCAGTCTGGTTTTCGCCCAGGCCACAGCACAGTGTCCGCGCTAGTCAAAATTACAGACGACATCCGCTCTGGCATGGAAGATGGAAAAGTAACTGTTCTTTGCTTACTAGATTTTAGCAATGCTTTTATCAATGTGGATTTTGAAATTCTAGTTGCAATATTATGCTCTCTCAACGTATCTCCAGCAGTGGCTGATTGGTTTCGCAGTTACTTGCATGGGCGTCGGCAGCGTATTCGCATTGATGATGAGTGCTCGTCTTGGTGCGACATGTCTGCTGGCGTTCCAAAGGGTGGCGTTCTTTCACCTCTTCTTTTTCCTATGTTCATAAATGCTATATCTCAAAACATAACTTCATCGTACCACCTCTATGCAGATGATCTCCAAATATACACGCAGGCTACGGTAGATCAGCTATCGTGTGCTGTTGCCACCATTAACGAAAACCGTATCCTGGACTGGAGCAACAGTTTTGGTCTAAAAGTCAACCCTTCAAAAACGCAAGTGATCACAGTAGGAAGCTCTCGAATGATAGGTCGGATAAATTGGGGTACTCTACCAACTGTGGTCTTTGATGGGACCCCTGTCGGGCAAAGCAAAACGGTGAAAAATTTAGGTATCCTCATCGATAGAAATCTGTCGTGGGGACCGCAGATATCTGAAATCAGCCGTAGGATGTTTGCTTCAGCAGGTTCCCTTCGAAGGCTGCGTAACTTTCTACCTATTGCCACTAAAATCTCTCTTGCACAATCTCTTCTCCTTCCACTTCTTGATTACGCCGATCCGGCCTTTCTTGATCTAACTGAGCAACAGTTAGACAAATTTGAGCGCCTGCAGAATGTCGGGATAAGGTTCATATTTGGCTTGCGCAAGTATGACCATGTTTCGGAATTTCGCAGGAAGCTCAAGTGGTTACCTATACGGCTTCACCGAAATTTTCATATTCTCTCTCTTCTCTTTAATATCTTGTTTTACGCCTCTGCATCCCCTTATCTCAAAGAGCTTTTTACCTTTCTCCAAATTCGCCGTTACAATACTCTACTCCTGTCCTGATTTCTACCCAATATATTTCTGACCGATTTGGTTAGAAATACCAAATACTTGTTGCAGCTACATAACTTTATGGGTGAACGGTCCGCTAGTACCTATACCTAGATGATAGTTAGGTAAGTATAGGTATTGAAGCGTTGGGTAGTTATGGCGCAGGGTCGGTTAGGCACGACGCTCGCTTTGCACAGTTATTCCCTAGCGGTATGCGGATTTTACAATAGCGTTAGATATTTTAGGACCATGCTAACAGGTCCTGAGTTAGTTATTGAATACCGGACTCATCTCTAGTAGAGATCGCTCTCGAGCGATAAGACCGCCACTTGTAACTTAGTTTTAAAATTGTCTTTTTTTGTATTTCTGTTTCTTATCAATGCTAACAGGTCCTGAGTTAGTTATTGAATACCGGACTCATCTCTAGTAGAGATCGCTCTCGAGCGATAAGACCGCCACTTGTAACTTAGTTTTAAAATTGTCTTTTTTTGTATTTCTGTTTCTTATCAATAAGTGTGCAATAAAGAATTTTCTATCTTCTATCTATCTATCTAGTACCAATAACGTTACAATACTCTATAACTGTCTTGATTTCTAACCGATTTGGTTAGAAATACCAAATACTTGTTGCAGCTACATAACTTTACGGGTGAACGGTCCGCTAGTACCTATGCGTAGATGATAGTTAGGTAAGTATAGGAATCTGAAGTATATGACAGCTTTGAATGCCACTACTGGAAGCTTTCGAGATTTTGAATTTGGATAGGATTTGGGCGTAACGTAGACTTATCAGACGAGACCGTTCTAACTTAACATTGATATTCAATGATGCTATTACCATGCTGTGATCGGTTCCGGTTTTCACCCTATTGATCATCATCATCATCAGCCCATACACGTCCACTGCTGGACATAGGCCTCCCCCGTACGATGCCACAAATAGCGGTCCTGAGCCGCCTCCATCCATCCACTCCCTGCGACCGCTACGATGTCGTCGGTCCATCGTCGTCGTCGTCGAGGGGATGGTCTCCCATGTAGGAGGGATTTGCCATAATCACCACGCTTGGCAGGCGTATTGGTGATCGCAGTGTTGGTGTTGAAAAATACTCAGAAGGAAGCTGCTGCCCTTCCTCTGGTAGGTTCCCTCAATCGGCTCTTACGACATCCACCGGTTGAGTTGGAGGGGTCGATATTCGTACGCCGCGGCTCCACGGCCCTGTTGATCACAGTGACCTAATTGAATGTGTGCTTGTGGGTTGTCATGATCTGTCTCACGTTTATAACCACTGGGGTGCAGCCACGTCCATTCCATCTGGACGCGTGCTTCATTAAAAAAGATCCATCATCATTCATCGCGAAGAGTCCCTCCTTCTCCATAAAGTCGGCCATTAGCTGTCTCCTTTGGTTTTGCTGTCCAAACCCAAATAGGGATCCACAAAAAGTATCGATACCTGAGTATACTCGATACTATTTAATACGATACTGAGTAAGAATCGATACTTTTCACCGTACTCGATACTTTTTCATTGCATCCATCCCTATTACCGTTCTTCTTGACTATCGTTTATGGACTTTGGCTAATGCTGCTACTATACTAGGGGAAGTCCGGAATTATACCGAAACTTCGAAAGTGTAATGTAAGTAACATAGAGTACTTCCATGATACCTCCTCCAAAATCTTAGATTGATGACAAAGTTCTTGCCTGTCTTAATGTGTGCTGGTCGCTATTCCGAACAGGCTAGGCGGTAGAGTTGACGTTTCAAAACGATCCTATAAAATGTTACTGACTTAACGAATTGTGATTTTCTGATTTTGATACCGAGATTTTGGAGGAGTATTATGCACTCTATATTACATACCTTCTCGAAGTGACCTAGGATATTTTTTACATTCTCGTTCTCATTATTTCATTACATTCATTTATCTCATTCGTATACCAACGTTACGTATGTATGTATGCTAACAAATTAAATAAAATTCTTGCTAGTCTAAGTAGTAAAGTGATTCCTCGTCTTCACCAACGGTAAACCGGAACTCGTTGCCTGTCATTGAAGTTGATGACTTTTGGGGATCAGAATCAGAATCAATAACTTTATTTCTTTAGGCTTACAAAATAAGGACTTAGACAAGTCAAATTGTATACTATAAACACCATCAGATGTTAGCGCATTCGAGAAGACAACACACTACCGACCCAGACAAAGACGAGATGAGTTTACATCTCGCAAATCCAATGTTTCCGTTGAAATCAAACCCATTCCAGCAGTGGGAAGACATGAAAACTGTGTTCCCAGGGCTTTATATCTTGCTATTCGTTTTCTCACAATACCAGGGACGTCAGTTTCTAAAGCTGGAGCCCTGATCACGGAGACTCGAAACCGACTGCTGGGCTTGAGGATCAGTAAACTACTATTTTTGTCTGAATGCACGGGAGATGACTTTGGATTGTTATAAACATAATTTTAATTTAATAAACCACTATTAAGTACTATTTTTCGTGTTTTCATTCACGCTTAAAAAATTTAAAAGTACTCGATACTTTTGATACGAGTACGATACCGGTATTGATTATCTTTGTTGCGATACTACTCATGAGTATAGTATCGATACATTTGTTTCAATACCATATCCCTAAACCCAAACTGGCCCACTCTCAGTTCGTTTCGTCACCGCTCTTCTTGCCTAGCCGCGCATTAAAGCCACCCATAAAAACTGTGTAGTGTGTTTTCGAGGCATGCACCACCTGTGAAATGTCGTTATACCTCCATTGTCAGGGTGTCCCGAGTGTGGGGCGTATACCTGTAGGACCTTCAGCAAATACCGGTTGTTGATTCTGAGTATAAGGTACGCCACCCTGCTCGAGATGCTCTCGATCTTTACAATGTTCTTGACGAGAGACCCGATACCGTGTTGGGACAGCTGGTCGCCCTCCCGGTAGTAGAACAAGTTGCCGGAATTAAGGGTGATTGTGTCCTCTCCCTCTCTTTGGACTACTGATAACATCATATCGTTCTACACGAGTAGCCTATGGACCACATATACTCAAAAAGCGATCAACACCCTTCGCGTACAGTATAATAATGCATTCAGGATGCTGCTGGGGCTCCCGCGGTTCTGCAGCGCGTCCAGTATGTTCGCGGAGGCACGCACGGACGGCTTCCATGCATGCATGCGAAAGAAAGTTGCCTCGTTGCTATGCAGGCTGCACGAGAGTACCAATATCATCCTGAGTGCATTATCCAATAAATGGGATAGCCCGTTCATCAAGCACTGTAGTCGAATAATGATGAAATAACCATTTTCGTTATTTTTTGATTACACTGTTTGAAATTATTATTACTTACATAACTTGTTAAGCCTAACATAGAATCAGCAAAATATGTTACTAATATAATATGGACCTAAATACCTACTGAATTTTTATCGTTGTCCGAAATAAATGAATTTTATTTTATTTATTTATTTATATCACTTGTATGCCGCTTCTTCTAACTCAATAATCTTCTCGTCGGTCCTCAAAGTTCGTGCGTTGTATTGTATGTTACCAGATTCCTAGTACCCCCTGCCCCGCCGTTACCATAGCTGCTACCGTGACTAGGAAGAGCAGAGATGCCGGGGAATGGGGGCCGTTTTCTGTTTGTAACTGTCATGTAGGGGCGGTTTTGCCATAATCACCATGCTTGGCACGCGGATTGGTGATCGCAGTGTAGGTTTTGAAAATACTCAGAAGGAAGCTGCTGCCCTTCCTCTGGTAGGTGCCCTTAGGCGGTTCTTACGACATCCACGGGTTGAGTTGGAGGGATCGATATTCTTACGCCACGGCCCCACGAGTGGATCGCTCTGCTTGCCGTTATTTATATTCATAGGTTAAAATCTACCACCGTAAAGACATTAAGATTTTCAGGACTAGCTTCGCTCAATGTTATTTTCTTTTGTCATAGGAATTCTTGCTTACATTTCCCAAACATCCGAAAAAAACGTAATCTATTTTACGGCTCGCTCCACTCGCTCATAATTTAAAATAAGATTAACTGATTACGCTTCCTAGAGTAAGCGTGCCATATAATGTTGATAAGTGAATTAATAAAAAGTGTAATAAGGATTGAGGTCTATTTTACTTATTTTCACACCCACGCCGATTACGCCGATGACGCCGCCGCCGCCGATCAAATGAGCATCGGCGCACATGTCTTGTAGGTAGGTAGGTACCGCAGATTTATAAAAACTGTGGTAGGTACCTATGAACAGAAAAGACGATTTACACCTTTGAGGAACAGTAGGAACTGCGAGCGGTTTATAGCAAATCGTCTTACCTAGGTGAATCGACTTATCTGCTGGAATCCCTTGTAGAGTTACGTTGCACTGTGCTCTACAAGGAGCTATAAAGTACCTAGATGGTATCTAGGTACTCTAGAACTCCTTGTAGGTAGTTTTTTTTTTATTTTAGAATTTTCGTCGTCACTGTTCAACCTGTCTACAGTGTGGCGTATGACTATAGATATTGACAAAAAAAAACACAGATCACTGGCGGCCGGCGCGGCGGTAAGGTACCTATTATTGAAACGCGATTTACCTACCTACTTAGGAATTGTAGAGCAACACTTACCTACAGCATGATGACATCAACTCTTGAAGGTACTATTATGTAGCACTAACTTTTCTTTTAGGTAAGTACCTATGTAGATATCTGTTCACTTGTGTCTAACCACTTTGCAAACGTTGCTCTACAAAAAGTAGCTTTGGTGTGGATGCGTTCGCCTTTATACTAGTCTAAGCACGTCATCACGTCGAACATACTAGCGTCATCTCACCTCATCTACCTGCCGAAGACGAGGGAGGAGCAACAAAAGGACCTTCCTTAAAGTATCTAGGTAGGTTGTTCTTGTTGATTTGATTAGGTACTCGATTAAAGCCAACCAATAATTATAAAACAATACTTACGGTAGTATTCAGCTGGCGAGGCACAGTTGTTGCATGGATGTCGTACACCACTTTACAACATGTTGCACCGTTCACCGGAGACTGTTACTGGCTGGGCTGTCTATTATGCCACCCCGCGTCGTCGTCGTCGTCGTCGAGACGTAAACAAGGAAGGGGCATGACACGCATGCGCTCGCCGACGGACCTGCGGACACTGTCTGTCGGTCACGGCGGCGGGAGACGGCGGCGGCGGCGGCAAGGCAACAGACTACGACGCCGCGCCATCACACCACTAACAAGCAATCACATCAGTAGCGGCCCGATAACGACTCGACGAATTATTCGTATGATTCGTTCGTGTCCTTAACCTTCCATAGGTTTTACAAAATTAAATGAAATGAAATGAAAATATTTATTGAAAAAGAAATACAAAATAACAATGGTTAACTCAATGTTAATCTAAAGTAAGGTGTTATCAGTTTCTCGTCAATTAACTTAGGTTTAAATTACATCGATTAGTTTGAAATTGAATTAGGCATGTAGAGTTCAGGAAAGGTTCGTCTTTGGGGAATTACAAATTGTTTATAGTCATTGTCTAGAAATTCACTTACAGAGTATATGGTTTTATCTAGCAGAAGAAGTTTCGCATTATTTAAAAATGATTGTTCACAAGTTATGAGTCGAATACACAATGGAAGTTTGTTAAAAAAATTAGGGCCAATAACTTCCGGTTAAAGACATTGGTTCATGAGTAGTTAATATGACAACTAAGAAAGTTTGAACGGTAGGCACCTACTAGGCGTTGGACTCGGGAATACCCGTTCCCAAATTACCCGGGAATTCCCAAAATTTTTGGCCGAGAACCAGGAAATTGTAAATCATTTCCTAGGACATTTCGGGACTTGTGCGAAAAATATTTTTACGTTTAAACTACTACCGGAATAACTTAACTTACTTTATACCAGTTTCTCTTATACTATTTCGCATGTATCACAGTACATTAGTTACATTACAGCTCTAACTCTTTTAATCTGTTAAATTTAATATAAAATTCTTAGATCTAAATGTTTCCACCCCAAAGTAAGAATTATACATAACAAAATATTCAAATAACTAAAATACTATCTAAGCGTAATGAATACCTAGGTACGTTTTTTATCCAGTGTATAAACGTAACGCCTACCTAACTACATAAAGCTTATAACAATGTTCAGCACTTACCCTAGCGGGGTGCAGAACGACACTTATTTAATTTTAGATAGAAACTCACAAATACGTGATATAAGAGGTATCACGGGAATTTAATAATGAGATTGAGCAAGCACGTAAGAAGACACTCGGCTATGTAAGTGTTCAGTGATTCTATTTACGGGAATAAAGAATTTTTGATTATTTTGAGTTACTCAGATAGTTATAGAAGACAGTCAGAATTCCTGAATTTAAATTGAATTGAATTTTTTGAACTGAACTGATTTTTTTCCAAAAAGGCTGTTTTTTTTTATTTTTTATTTATTTAAATCACGTGGGACTCGGGATTTTTACAGGATACACCTAATACAATAGAGTACCTATTCCTTACAAGCTAGTTATTTTCAAACACTTTTGAACATTAGTGTGTACGATACAATTGAATTACATTATTAAGTCAAATACAACATTATATAAACTTTATATAAATAAAATTAAATCAAATATTTCGTCAGAAACCAAACAGTTTTCCGATTTAGTATAGAATTAAATTACATTTTCTTCTATACTGTTGCACCAAACCAAGTCTAGTGCCTTTAAGATGTCAAGTCATATCATAACGCAATGGCTTCACTGTGTCTAAGTTAACCTGGCTCCAGATTTGAGGATGGGGCGAAGCGATTGTAGACATAGGTAAGGTACACTTAGTAGGTACGGGAAATAGAGCCAGCGGCGGACGGAGAGGACAGGGGACAGGCGTAGGCTTACTGTAATAGTCTTATTGAAATAGTTGAAAATAATTATTAGGGTAACTAGTATAAATATATTTATTAGGTATTTATCTTAGATTATAAAACTAAGATTTTGTTAATTTATTATTTTTGTAGCTAATTCAGTTTTTGTTTTTTCCATAACTCAATTTATTAACTTAAATGAAATGAAATGTTAAGTCATTTCATTTCATTTAAGTTAATAAATAGGTACATTACGTTATTTTCTGAAGAATATTATAAAAAATAGCCTAGATGGGTAGGAACCGGGAATTCCCGGTTCCACGATTGGCATTTCCCGGGAATCTTGGGTGAGTTGTGAATTTTTATTTAACAGCAGATTTTCAGCGTCCAACCTTTATTTTCTTTGTTCTACCACTTTGTTATATCAAAGGTTTTTTGGTGTACGCTTACGCCAAAATAAAAATGGAGCGTTTGGTATTCATGAGAACAGAACAAATGAGAGAAGACTGTGCGCTGAGAATTATGTAGATCTGCGAGACGCCATGAATCAAGATAGAAATTGTGAAGATTTAGGACGACTGGTGATTCTTCCTTACAGTTTTAGAACTGGACAATAGATGTGTAGTGAGTGCCCTATTCTCCAGTAGGTACTATCAAAAGCTTTTGAAGCGCATCATATACCTAGGTTAATGTGAAGCTGTGTGACGTCCAGGCAATAAAATCTAGGTACTTCTATACTATACTACATTAATAAAAATAAGTAAGGTTTGTGAGGTTGTACGAGGTAATCTCTGAATCTATTTAGCCGATTTTGAAAATTATTTTACCTATTGAAAACCACGTTATTTGTGATTGTTATAGGCTATATATATTAACAACAAAAATATTTACCGCCCAACGAAGTGGGCACGGGTCAGCTAGTTAATTAAATATTATTCTAAATTGTAAGTACCTTTTCATTTTCTTCGTAACCCCTAGACTTGTCAGGCTAGGTGACAATATTTCACAGACATGATACTAGCTGCGCCTATAAAATTTAAATAGTTTACTACACTTCACATTTATCGTATTTGTTGGACATTAAAAACAAAACGTTCTTGGCAACAGTTTTCTACCACTCAACTCCTAGAATCTCGTTATTAGACTAAATTAGGCCTCACAACCCTCATCTCGCTTGCACCGCTCGCGTGCGCAGCGCACGCAAGCTACGGCTCGTGTGCGCTTTTATGATGCGGCCCTCCACTAAATACAGTGATTTGTTTCGGCCCGCGGTCGTCACCGGACCGGACAGCCCTGGTCTATCCCATGGGAACTAATGTATGGGATCAAACGTAGCCTATGTTTTATTCCAGACCTATAACTTACACAACATTTCAGCCCGATCCCACGGATATCGGGCTTTGGGCGTGACGATGTAACAAACATCCATCCATCCATATTAACATCCAAACTTTCGCATTTATAATATTACTGTGAAGTACCTACTCCAACAGGCGCTTAAACTTAAGAATTTTCGAAGAATAAAATAAATCACGAACAGAAGCTTTAATCGGAACAAATAATCAGATTTACATACAGACAGATATTCAGCTAACAAAAAAAGCGAGACTCAGGGAAGGAATCACGCACACGTTCATGGGGCTCCGTCGAAAAACATCCCAATTCTGTCAGAACTGTTAAAAATACAGGAATCTAATACGAGTTATTAAACAAATCATAAAATATAACCAACATCATAAGCCTGTCGGTCGAATATACCATAAGATCGATGGATGCCCTTCGTATCCAATATAATGATATGTTCAGGATGATGTTGCGGCTGCCCCGATTCTGCAGTGCGTCGGGGATGTTTTCGCAGAACCACACTGATGGCTTTCACGCCATCATGCGCAAGAAGACCGCGTCCCTGATGAGCAGAGTAAGGGGCAGCCGAAACAGCACCCTCAAGACCGTGGCGGAATGCGTCATATCTCCGCTCTGGAGGTGCCTTGTGCAGAGGATGATCAATGAGGCAAACTACTTCCCTGGTTGATTATCCTCGGCACAACGCACCTTCACCTACTCTTTAATTTTATTTTGGTTTTTAATTTGAGTATAATTTCATTTATCTTGTTTGTAATTAGGTATTAAGTTAATATAAGTAATGGATCGTCTGTTAGCTGAAATAAAATATTTTTATTTATTTATTTATTATAATTATCAAAATATTACCAATAGGTTGAAATTGTTTTGAAAAAATTGAAACTCAAAAATTGCACCAACTATTTTTCAAGGCGCTTTACAAAAATGTTATTTTTTTAAGATAAGAAGCAGATTAATACTAATTTTTATTTAAGTGTGATTTCTGTTTCCTATGAGAGTTAAAACCTCGCGCTCATTTCTTTGTATTTTCTACAATGATCTAGGTATTATAAAACTATACAAAATATTGTAAAATGAAATATTCTAAAGCGTAGTAGATCAGATATTGGTCATATTTTGTGTTTAGTTTCATTACTTACATTAGATTCGATTTAGAGAAATCTTTAAATCGTGAGGGCAGAATTGGGCAATTTCTCACGGAGCCCCCTTAACAAACACTTTTGTAACTAATCTTAATCCTAAGCTATGTCACTTAAATATAGACTATAAAATACTACAGACTTCGCATCAGTCTAAACATTCCATCAAAGTCGATACCTATTTTATGACAGATCGGAGCGCTTAGCTACCTAACGAGAGCCTGAGATACAACTAAAACGGAGAGGTCCGCGCCGCGCCGCCGCCGAATGAACGCTAGCTGACGTAGAGTGATCGCAAAACTTAATGAGCTCTGTGAACTTAAGCACGGAAGCAAAACTGCGCAAGTACAATCAAATAGAAAAGAGATATTTATGCGACCCACCTGGGCTTCGGCTAGAAATCCTTTTTATGGTGCTAATAGACACACCTGTTGCAGCTGCAGTCCGCTGAAGTAGCATTTTGAGGTTAAATGAAGACCTTCATTGTTTTCTTTTGTCATGAAACTCATAACATCGAACACCATTTTCCATGTTTGACGACGCAGTATGTACGTTAAACCGCATGTGAGGCATATTTAACGTTCAAGAGAAATAGCTATTAACAAGGAATACAACACAAAATCGCAAGAACAAACTATCTAATCAACGACACGAACACTGGACAAGCGTCAAAGACTTTGCTGCGTCATTGTGCTCAAAAGCATTAATTCGACAGTATTGCCAACCAGATTATAAATAAATTTGCTACATAGAAATTATTTTATTTTCAAACTTGGGTTAATTGCGTTAGATAAAAAGTTTAATTTATTCTAACATTTTGGGTTTAAAATAATCCGTCATTGAGTGTAAGATTTTTTTATATATTCTTTGAATACTGAATTGGAAAAAAAATTGCAGAACAAAATGTGCTAGACAAAATAAAAATACGCCAGAATTCTTGCTGGCAACCCTGGTTTGACAGACAGATCCCCTCTCACCCCGTTCTTTCCCCTCAACGCCTTATTTATGGTTCAATGCGCAGCCGTTGAAGCCAACTTCACAGAGCTCATAAAGATTTGCGCGTACTCTACATTATATGCCTTTATTGAATTTTATTCAAGACATGAGTGTGCGTAGTGCGAGCTTTTGTTTTTGTTCGTATACGTCAGAGGGGATACGTACGCTTGCGATCGTAAATGATTTGTATTTGTTTGTTTAACAGGTGTTCCAGTCAGCGAGCTATACTGGAGTTGGGCGTGAGTCCTCGCATGCGTATCGGCGGCACACACCAGTATCCGGTGAAAGCATTTTCATAAACATAACCCAACTAACAATTTGTTTTGGACGACGCGACTTTTCAAATTCAATGCATACTAAATAACTAACTTTCGATGTCTGGAAGTGCGACTTTACGATTCACTGTATAAGCAAACGCTAAAAAACATAAGTAGGTATTAGTAACGTATCGTTAACGTTGTTGAGTATCGAAATAGTGAAAACTCGCACTCAACTCTCTGGTAACTCAGTCTAAGTTATTCTTACAAGATTTAAGTACCAACTAACGATCTAAAACTATCAGTACTTATACAGCAGGCTGAAACTATCAGTACTTATACAGCAGGCTGAAACTATCAGTACTTATACAGCAGGCTGAAACTATCAGTACTTATACAGCAGGCTGAAACTATCAGTACTTATACAGCAGGCTGAAACTATCAGTACTTATACAGCAGGCTGAAACTATCAGTACTTATACAGCAGGCTGAAACTATCAGTACTTATACAGCAGGCTGAAACTATCAGTACTTATACAGCAGGCTGAAACTATCAGTACTTATACAGCAGGCTGAAACTATCAGTACTTATACAGCAGGCTGAAACTATCAGTACTTATACAGCAGGCTGAAACTATCAGTACTTATACAGCAGGCTGAAACTATCAGTACTTATACAGCAGGCTGAAACTATCAGTACTTATACAGCAGGCTGAAACTATCAGTACTTATACAGCAGGCTGAAACTATCAGTACTTATACAGCAGGCTGAAACTCAGGACACTGTCTAATTCATTACAATTAACAAACGAATAAAACAACTGCATTAACAATTAAGCAACTACATATGTGTATGTTATTACTAGTTTAGTGTCACCACTGGTACATATGTACATACATATGTATATTACTAGCCAATTCATAACAGACTTGAAATATATTTTTACAACAGAATTGTTTACTTATATCTCGTAATATAGATATTTGTAAAAAAAAACAGTTTATTTAAAAGTAATGGTATGAAACGTAATGTCTCCTAAAGAATCTACCAGTATCTATCTATTCAAACCAACTAACTAACAATTTAAACAAAACAATAATATGTATAAGAACACCAGCTCGTCGTCAGTTAAAGTAAAAAAACAAATACTTATTAACTTGAATTTTATGCGATTTTGCCTCCAAGAGAACCATAAGTAATATATGTACTCGTAAGTTACATTTTAATAAGCTGTTGTTTAACAGTCAAATAGTTAAGTAAAGTCAATAAGTTACTTAAGCCTACAGGGGGCAATGTTTCCAGCCTCTCGGGGATACTTCCAATTGGTATTGATTTGGATCAGTCTAGCTACCTCCAGATTGTTTTCAACAGCCTGCAGTCTGTAGTCAGCTCAACTGTTACAATTGTTAATATGAGTTGTAGTGTGTGTGTTAGGTGTTATTTTCTTTCATAAATTTATAAACAACTTATTTTACTATTTAAAATTAATGATCAAGATTTGAACTATTTTCTAACTCCCTTATTCACAATAGTCTGCTAACTTAAAGTATTGCTAATTGTCACTATATCTTCTTCAATTGACATAAGTCAGAGTGAGAAATAACACTACTTAGCAGATGTTTTAAGTTAGCAGACCAATATGAATAAGGCGGCAAGTTGTTATCTAAGTAGCGAATCGAATACATTATTAAGCGCACATACACCAACAGCCAAATTGCATAATTGACGCGACCAGAAGATAATATTCCTACGACATTGAATCACTGACGCGACGCCGGCTAGTAATTGCTAAGACACGTTTCAAGTCACGCCAACACATTTCATGGGAACAGGTCTTAATGAGAAGGTAGATATGATAGGTATTGAATAAATACTACTTCGCACATGCCCCATCCACATGCGTGCCTCATCCAGAATATATCTTCAGTGAAGTCAGCTGTGGAGTGTGTGGGACCTTGTAGGTGTGGGCAAGTCTACAGTACAGAGAAGCTGTCGCTCATCGATCGATCGAACGCGCAATAACGTTACCTGCTTAGTCCTAGATCAGTCTGTATTCATCGTCGAATGGTAAGGTAGATTAGATGCCGCTACTTGAAATTTTAGAGACAGGGCAATAACTTGAGCACGATATACATACATAGGTACCTTTATCATTATTAATATGCAATCACCAGAACAAAAGATTGTCAGGCTCTGGTATTTGTATGTATGTATGTATGTATGTATGTAGGTACTGTTTTGTATAATTGTAGGTTTTGAATCAGTTCTATGCTTCCCATGAACAAGTTTGCTTGGTAGGGCTCGAGCTCGGGCTCGGGGTTTAGGACGTGCAGTGTGAGCAGTTCGTCTCTAATATTTCAAATAGTCGCAAAATTCTGATAACCCATAAAATGGCGTTATCAAAATATTTTTTTTTTTAAGTTACCTTACACCACATACATCAACTTAATTAGTTATTATTACTATTTCCTATGTTCGAACTAACGAACCTATCTTACTTATTCATCTGCAATATTATAGTTGTTGTTATTAAAGTTCTTTATGAGTGCGGTTTGAAAGTAACCCATATTTTTTTATAATTATTACAAGACATTTGTTTTTCTTCTAGTTATAATAAGTGGCAAATAAAAATGTTTTATTCGGAACAGGAGTAGAATAGAATATCAGTCTAGCATCATCTAAACCTAAATACATGTAAATATTATGGAGCTAAGCGCTGGCGGCACGCGGTGGCGGCACCAGGCACTCGTACCCGAACTTGAGCAGGTGGTGTACGGCAGGGCGCGCGACCAGCTCGCCCAGCGCCGGCGCCGCCAGCAGCTCCTGCAGCGGTGGCAGCACCAGCTCCAGCGAGGCTCCTGTGGAGAACACACTCTCATTCACCACTAATGGCAGTATGCCGGTCTCTCTGGGAAGGGAGATCTTGGAGACTACACCCTCTTATTACGAAAAGCCGTATACAGGGTTATTGGTAACTCACTGAGACTGCGTGAACTGCAGGTTCTGCCCATCATCACGAACACATTTGTGAAGATGTCATGTATTAAATCTTAAAATAGGTGCTCGGCCCAATACCAGCTTGCAGCCTGGGGGTAAACCGACTGCATTTTAGCTGCACTTGAATGCGTATTTGCTCAGTTCGCGATCGACCGCAATCGTCTCCAGTTCAAACCACCATTTCAACCAGTACCTACCATTTTACCATACCATACCGGTGACTTTCCTAGGCACCTACACCAAATACCAATCTCAAAGGGCTGTTTGGGGAGCAACCAGTACCACAACTCTTTTAACTGGTGGAGAAGAGGGGAACTCACCGCTGATGTGCAGCAGGTCCAGCAGCCGGAAGAAGCAGCGGTTCTGCAGGTCGTCGCGTGGGTCAGCGTGCTGCGAGTCCCACGTGTCGCGCAGTACGACCGCGCACCACACGTCTCGCCGCAGCGCCTCGCGTCGCTCCTCCTCGTGCACCAGCTCCACCAGCTCCAGTGCCGCCTTGTATTCGTACTCGGAGAGCCTCGCCGACTGTGCCGACACGTACATCTGCAACCGACGCAGAGAGCGTCATCGCACGCATCTATGCACATGGTCCGTCCACCGAGGATTGCGAGGGTGTACCTGCACAAGGTCCTCCGGTTCGAGCGGCTCGGCGTCGGCGCGGTCCAGTGCGTGAGAGAGACGCAGCGCGCGTGGCAGCGCCTCCTGCGCCGCGCACAGCGTCAGGCGCCGCTCCAGCCGCGGGCCGAGCGCCGCCTGCCCTGCCCCGCCCGCCGCCAGGCACAGCTTGCCGAGCGAGGCGGCGGTGCGCGCGCGTCGCACGGACCCGCGCTCATCGTCCGCCAGACTGGCCAGCGCGGCGGCAGCGGCGGCTGGCGCGCCCTCCTGAAGCGCGTGCAGCGCCACCAGCGCACCGCCCTCGCGCCTGCGCGCAAGCCAGGCCCGCAGTCGGTCCCCGTGAGCGGCGCCCAGTCCCACTAGCAGCTGCCGCACACGCCGCTCGCCCGCCAGCCGCTCGCAGGCCAGCTCCACGAGCCCGTGCTGCTCGTGATCCCGCGCGTACCGTAACAGACGCGGCACGTCCCCTACAGACACACACATCTCCACCAACAGCCGCAGCGCACCGTGCCGCTCCGCTAGCGCGCCCGCCCGCTCCAGCTCGCCCGCCTCCACTGAAACACGACAACGTCATATTTTAAAGGGTGTTCGGGACTTTGGGGTCACTGTCAATTGAACTATTATCTTTTCAAGAATGAAGCCACAGACTGCAGCCTCATTTCGCTTCTCTCTGCAATCAACTGCAAAGTGTGACCGGAGTCTCTGTGTTTTATTTCTGCGGCTGTTCCTTAAGTACTCCAACCCCACCGCATGGACAGTTTCCTCTATCCCGTTATTCAGCTCGTCCACTGTTGCGCATTCCGCGAGGCATTCAAAGCGGTTTTGCAGCTCCAACTAAAAGCTTTCGGGGAAGAGACCGAAACAGATGGAAATCTGAAGGTGCAAGGTCAGGACTATACGGCGGATGCATTAACACCTCCCAGCCAAACTCTCTTAATTTTTGCTGAGTGGCTAAAGATGTGTGAGGTCTAGCGTTATCATGATGAAAAACCACACCCCTTCTGTTGATTAATTCCGGCCGCTTTCTCTCAACTTCTTGCTTTAATCTCATCAGTTGTTCGCAGTAGAGTTCAGAATCGATCGTCCTGCCTGGTGGTAACAGCTCATAATGAATAATGCCCTTCCAATCCCACCACACACACAGCATCACCTTGTTGCGAGTTAACCCGGGTTTCGCCACAGTCTGTGAAGCCTGACCGGCCTTTGACCACGACCTTTTTCGCACATTCTTGTCGTACGTGATCCACTTTTCATCACCTGTTATCAGCTTCTTCAAAAATGGTTCGTTTTCATTACGTCGTAATAAAGAATCACAAATGAGTACACGGTTCATTAGGTTTCTTTCAGTGAGCTCGTGAGGTACCCAAATATCGAGCTTTTTTGTGTACCCAGTTTTTTTCAAATGCGCCAAAACTGTTTTGTGGTCAATTCCCAGTTCCTCAGCTACGTCGTAACTACTGATATGCCGATCTTGCTCCACTTTTTCAAAAATGGCATCCATTTTATCCGTAACAGGGCGACCAGAGCGACGTGCATCTTTGACATCAAAATTTCCGGATTGAAAACGCTTGAACCAAATTTGTGCTACTCTCACAGACACTGCACTAGGTCCATAAACATCGCGTTTTTCGCGGCTTGCGTTGCATTTTTACCTTTTTTGTAGTAAAATTTTAAAATGTATCGAATTTCTTCATTAGATTCACTCATCTTGACAGTACAAAAAACAAATAAATATCACACATTTTCTATATTTGAATTTGGAATTACGTTCTTTAAAATTTAAACTTTTAATGTTACCAAAACCAGCCAGATACAAATAGTATAGCCAAAGAGATTTTATTACGAGTTCATACATACTATAATGCGAAAAGACTTTTTCCCCAACCTATATGTATGTATCCGATTTTTATGTTCCCACGTAGCGCTAAAACTACTAGTCGATTTCAACAAATGAGGTGTCGTATAGGCTATGAGACGTCAGATTATGGTAGTAGTAGATTGTTTGTAGCAATAAGAAAATTTGTTTTTAATTTGGCTATATATTCAATTAGAACATTCTAGGCCATCAATCTCACTCCAGTTAGTCGAATTGAGCAAACCTTTCATTTTGTTACTGTCCGATTTATAAAAATAATTTTCATCCGTAACTGCATTCAATGAGTCTGGCTATGACTCATTGAATGCAGTTACGGATGAAAATTGAATGAAAAATGAAAAACAAGCGATAACATTATCATAGGATGATCAGCCAGTACAGTGCGGTGCCTACCGCGCCCGAGTAAGCATCTAACGAACGCGATCTACTGAAGATGTGATCTATGCAGCTGCGTGTTATTTTACCACCTATGGTGTAGTCAGAGCTCATCCTTGTTAGACCAAACTCGGACATGGTACTTACGTAGTATTCCTGGATGTTGTTGCATGTCTTTAAATCTATGTTTATGTCACCCAACATAAAGGCGTCATGTTGTCAAAAAGTTTGCATAGATAATACGTTTTTTAGTTCTACTATGAAGAGATTCCTACTTTCGCTTGGAGGTCTATACATGGCAAGGATGATCAGCTGTGTAGTTAAATGATGTGGTGAGTTTACCTATTATTGATTCACAGGCTGTAGTGAATTATTCAACCAGTATGATCGGTGTTCTGGTACGGGAAGAGCCAGTCGCGGTGGTGAGCGTTAGTCTCCCAATAATACCAGCAGCAGGGTACCGTCGCTGAGCCACATCAGCCGTATTGCAGATGAATTCTAACAACCTGGTTGTCTCCTGATCCAGTGTGAGACCGATACAGACTGGCATAGATAATTTTATTTAGGCCAGTATCCACCACAATTCACGTAACTGAAAAACTGGGTTCTTCAAGATCACGAAGGCGCAGACAACAAATGTCATCCCGGGCATACACACACGTTCCGGCTTTGGGTTTAAAATTGTGCTCCAGGGTATACCCTGCCTGGGTATGTGAGGCATCGGGAGGCATTCGTTTCCGTGATTAACAATAAGTAGGGCTTCGCAGTCTCTAGGTGGTGGTGGACTGAGTCGATATTGGAGTGCAATCCTCAGATGTTACAGAGATGCACGTTGAGCGAGAGGACGTGCTTTCGCTGTGAGCACGACTTATTGGTTTTGGACTTTTTCATGTTGATGGGGAGTGAGTTCGGTTGTGTGGGTGGACGGCAGCGGTCAGCGAGCGTAGGACACCGACAGAACAGTAGGTTCGTGCATCGCTAGAGGGCTGGTGATGGAGACTGGAGCTCCCCGAAGCCTACCATCAGAAGGTACCGCTCTTAGCACCACACAGAGGACATGTGTAGGTCAACGATGGGTAAACACCTACGGACGTGGCGTTCTTTCATTATTGAATTTGTCTTGGCATGTCCCACTAGGTATATAAAAGTATGCGGTGGATATAAACTTGCTCCTATGTATAATGATCTCAGTTCTTTTATCGGCGAGGCCACTATCTATCTGATCGAACTTCGCTACTTTTCACATTTATGTTTTTGATTATATATACATACATAGATACACAAATCCTTACCGAAGGGTCGCACGAGGTCATCGCGCAGAGCGTCGTGCTGCGCGGCGGGCAGTGACGCGGCCAGCGCCAGCAGCGCGTCCGCCAGCGCGGCCGCCCCCTCCAACACCTCCGCGCACGCGCCCCCCGCCGCAGCGCCGCCGCCGCAGCTCCTGCATATACAAACAGTACACGTCGGTTATCTCATTCTCTCTATATGTCGCCGCAGCGAACCTCCAGCCGACCAGATAGAAGAACCCTAATTTAAAATAACCACCCTTATTTAAAAATAACTTTTAAATTGAAGTGAAGAGAATATCAATAACACCTTATTTCTTATTTGATAATAATAACTATGTTTATAGTATACAAGTTGACTTGTCTAAGTGCTTATTTTGTAAGCCTAAAGAAATAAAATTATTGATTCTGATTCTCACTCCATTGAGTCTGGTAAGTTATGAAATCGGTAATTTGAAACGTAACGAAACCAGTGACTTGGCCTGCGTCACCTGTTTTAAATCTAGTGAGTTTTCTATTAATGTATAACTCTTATCGAGTTGAAATTAACATTAATTATCCAGGTCAGTCCTCCACGCGTTTCTTAGAAAAGAGGGTTGACAGACGGATGGACGGACAAACGGAAAACAAAGTGATCAGCGGAGGCAGCCACGCCGCCACAGTACCGCCGCTCAGGGACCCTGAACGGCGGCAGCAGCGCGCGCGCGGGCTTGCGAGGCGGCGCCTCACTCTGGTGTGTGGTGCATACCTGACGGCGGCAGCAGCGCGCGCGCGGGCTCGCGAGGCGGCGCCTCGCTCTGGTGTGTGGTGCGTACCTGACGGAGGCAGCCACGAGGTCCCTGAACGGCAGCAGCAGCGCGCGCGCGGGCTCGCGAGGCGGCGCATCGCTCTGGTGTGTGGTGCGTACCTGACGGAGGCAGCTACTAGGTCCCTGAGCGGCGGCAGAAGCGCGCGCGCGGGCTCGGGAGGCGGCGCTTCCTCCTGCGCCCAGGAGAGCCTTGTGCGCGCCAGCTCCTCAAGCGCGCTGGCCAGCAGCTCCAGCATACGCGCGCGCTCGGCGCAGGCGGGCGGCGGCGGCGCGGCGTCCGCCAGCGCGGTCAGCACGCGGTGCAGGCCCGACACGCGCCGGTAGCAAAGGTCGTCGGCCGAGAGCGCCCCACTCTGCAGCGCCGCCGCGACACCCGGCTCCTCCTCGTCCAGCGCACGTGACACCGCGCCCACCACTGCGGCCGACACCAGCGCCCCCGCCGCGCCGCCCGCCTCCTGCCGCGCCCGCAGCATGCACCCAACGCCCAGCATGCCGCCCAGCCAGCACAGCGCGCCCACACTAGGGATCACGCTGCCCTCTGCTGACACAACACACTCTATACATATTTGATAAGCGGCAGGATAAGCTCCCCTCTGCAACTCAAACTAGTCGAATAGTAGAATTTTCAAGTTAGGTGGCAGCCCTAGGCACGCGAAATCCGGATATATCATAAAATGATAATAACTTCTAAATAACGCAGAGTTAGATTATGGTTTTAATACTAGATGAGCAAAGCATTTGATTTTGTTCACCACAAACAATTATTGAACAAACTCTACAATTATGGTTTTAGAGGACCTACACACGAATGGTTCATAAATTACCTAAACAATCGAGCACAATGCACCCAAATATCTAAAATTAACAATTCAGACAAGCTTCGGAGATTATTCAATTCTGCGTATAAAGAAAACTCTACCGGAGTTCCTTAAGGAAGCATATGGGGACCGCTTTTGTTCCTTCTATACATTTATGAATGTATATTAATGACCTTCCTGACATAACAATACATGAATCAATATTATTTGCGGAGGACACTACCATACTAATTAGATGGAAAAACAATGACATTACCCAATTTGAATTAGAAATTAATCCGTAAAGTAATCTGTTGGCTGAATGATAATAACTTAAGAGTAAACATTGACAAAACAAAGGCGATGCTATTTCGAACATTACGAGCAAAACCAATAATACTAGACTTAAAATACAATGACAAGAAAATTGAAATAGTAAATAGCATTAAGTTTCTAGGAGTCAATCTAGACAGCCATTTAGGCTGGACCGATCTTGTGAACGAAGTGACAAAAAAACTTAATAAATTTGTATATGCTCTACGACGTATAAGAGATATATCTTCTTTAGATGCAGCCCTTAAGGCTTATCATGGTTATGTTGGAGCAACACTCCAATACGGTTTATTGCTTTGGGGTAATTCAACCGAAAGTAATAGGGCTTTTATTGTTCAAAAAAGTGTATAAGATCAATTTGTAGGGCATATAGACTGGATTCTTGTGTACCGCTGTTTAAAAAGCTAAGAATATTACCACTCCCTTGCCTCTACATCAAACAGGCTATTTTATTTGTAAAGTCTCAGCCCATTTATTTTAAAACGAACAAAGATATTAAACTTTCTTTAAAAATCTATATGGTTGTGAAAGACAGTTAAGAAACAATTCCTATAATAAGCTTTTTTACCGGCAATTTGCATGGCAACTTATCATGGTAGAACATGGACCTGTATCTAAATTAAGACCTTATTTTGTATGCACATATGTTTCTTGCAAATAAATATATGACTATGACTTTGACTATGACTATACCCAGCTTCAGCTAAAGCCACTGCCCTAGCAGCATCAGTTGCATTGAGAGGCATTTTTTTCAGATACAATAAACAATGATATCATAAAAACTCAAATTAAACAATATTCGCACACGATGCAGCGATGTCAGAAAAGAACAAAAAATGTAAACACGGTAACGTAACTGCAACAATTTCAAACAACGACTTAATTCCAATAAGGCTTCAGTGACACAAGTTTATTAAACGAAATAAGGTTATAAGTGTTTAGTTTATTGCTAAAGCGCCCCCTTAACAAAAAACAAAACATTAGATAAGCCACAGTTAACATAATCAATCAGGGGAAGAAAAAAATATGTAGGTGGGCGGTTATTTGTGCCTGTGAGTGTATATTTATTATTCTTTTAATTAACTATAAAAATTCAAAAAATAACTGAATAGAAAAATCATTGATGTAAGGTACAATTTAGGTGGGATGTTGCTGGCAACACCAGTGCCTGTCGATGACGCCATGTCATGTCGCCATTACATGACGCAGTCTTTTGTCGTTGTGCGAAGTGACTGTGCGTTTTTGGTGTGCTCTCTATTATTTTCTTCTGACCCGGCTTTTTTATTGGGCTGATCTTACTGACTACAATACATTTACCTGGCTATAAATTAGACTCCGATTGCTTAACGATTAGTAAACAAGAACAACATTAAAGCCTTCCCGAAAAAAATAACGAGGTACAAGAAAATTGTTGGCGTTGATAATTTTGATGCTGCTGCAATTCGCAACCACATTTATGAATATTAACAGAGGCCTGGATTGTCTGTATCTATCTACATGTGTGTATATGGCTTTGGCTTGTGTTTGTGATTTGTTTTTGGGGGTCATGTTTTTTCCGCAGGCGAGATCCGCCAATCGCAACTAAAGTATGTAATTTCTTACTGTTTGCGCTCAGAGCGTGCGCAGGCGCCTCGCCAATTCGACACTGAGCGCGCTTGGCCTAAAGAACATGAGGTCGTTTTCAGATACATATTACAGTAAAAAGTTACAAAACAACGAAATTATTCATCGAGTTTGGCTTGTATATTCCACATCTACTGATTCTGTATTTTGTTTTCACTGTAAGTTTTTTAATATTAATGTCACTGCATTTAATGGCCCCACTGGTTACATAGACTGGGGGCATTTTTCGAAAAATATAGAACGACATGAGAAAAGTTCAGGGCACAAATGTTCTTTAAAAAAATATTTGGATCTAAAAAATGTCTTATTGAAAGGGCAAACAGTAGAATCGGTAAATCAAACTGAAATAGACCGCGAGAAAAAGAGGTGGACGGCAGTTTTGGAAAGGATAATCGAAATTATAAAATTTTTGGCAGGTCGAAATATAGCATTAGAAAAATCGAAAAGGTAAAACCAGACATAATGACAAATTCTGTCTGTCAAAGGTATGGACTGATTTTAATATTCTCACAAGGTTTAATTTGATAGGTAACATTATTTAGTCATCATCCAAGGACCTACAAAATAACTAGGTATAAATATGTACATTGATGTTTTTGAAAAAATAAAAATTAACTTAGGGGCACAACTGAGAAATTGTACGACCCAAATAATGGTATGTTTTTAAAGTTGGTGGAGAGTATATCTAATTTTGATAGTACTCTATCAGAACACACTGCTCGAATTCAAAGAGCTCAGCATCGCATGCCATATTATCTTGGTCATAACATTCAAAATGAACTGATTAGTATAATTGCTGAAAAAATTAAAACTACTATAATTAGTCTTTTGAAGGAATGTAAATACTACTCTGTAATTCTAGATTGCACTCCTGATATTTCACACCAAGAACAACTTACTGTTATTGTGAGGTTTATTTATTTAAATCCATCGACAAAACGCGCTGAGGTACGAGAACGTTTTTTAGGTTTTTTACCTGTAACTGATACTACCGGACAAGGGTTGGCGACTTATTTGTTAGATTTCTTAAAATCATGCAATATTGAATTAGATTTGCGAGGCCAAGGATATGATAATGGGGCCAATATGAGGGGGAAAAATATAGGCCTCCAAAAAAAAAATTGGACATGAATCCTCGTGGTTTCTACGTACCGTGTGCTGCTCACTCCCTTTATTTAGTGGTAAATGACGCCGCGAAAAGCTCATTGGAAATTACGAACTTTTTCTGTATTGTTAAGAAATCTATGCATTTTTTTTCAGTATCCACATCACGCTGGGATGTAATTATGAAACAGATATCTACTTTGACATTAATACCTCCTTCAAATACGCGTTGGGAAAGTAGATTTGATGCTCTTAGAGCACTACGTTTTAACATGGATAAAATTTACTACTAATACTCTATTTTTACAAATAACAAGTATGATAGCGACACAAAAAACATAGCGAGTTCATTAATAGCCAAATTAAAGTCTTATAGATTCATACGTTCATCATCAATATTTTACTAAAGATTAATATTGTAAGCAAAAATTTGCAAAAATCAGACTAATTATTTCAGAGGCTACCAAAATGATTAATCTGGTTAAAAAAGATTTGAAGCAATACCGCACCGATAGTGCGTTTGAACAGTTGTTATCTGATGCAAAATTAATTGCTGAAGAATTAGAATGCGAAACAGAATTTAAAGAAACTGCTCGTCCACGTCCCCGAAAAAGACATTTTGATTACGAGGCTGCAGATGAGCCCATTTTAGACCCAACCAACAAATTTAAAGTATGTTTTTATTTTTTTCTATTGGACACTACTATCTCGAAATTAAATGAGAGATTCGATTTGCTGACGGAACACAATTCAGTTTTTTCACTCTTCCAAAACATTGAATGCTGGAGAAAATTAGAGATGCATGAAAAAAAATCTCAATGTTCTCGGGTCCAAGAAAAACTAACATTTGAAAATAGATTTGATATTGACGGAGAAGATTTATATAATGAATTAGAATTGTTGCAAATATTTTTTCCCAATGCATCAACAAGTACTCCCATTGATATTTTAAGCTATATATATTCTAATAATTTAATCTCCTCTTTCCTAATATCTCAACATCTCTACGTATATATATAACACTGCCTTGTTATAGTAGCTGAAGGTGAACGATCCTTTTCGAAATTAAAATTAATAAAAAATTATCTTCGGTCAACCATGACCCAAGACAGAGTGATAAACTTATCTATTATAAGTATAGAATCCGAATTTGATATAAAAATAAATGATTTAATTAAAATATTTGCCAACTCAAAAGCAAGAAAAATTGTAAAGTACCTTTTCTAGAGTGTTAATTCCAGAAAATGGACATAATGTCTCGAATGGAAAATAGTTTTGTTTTGTATAATTGGGTTTATTTTGTATAATTTTAGTTTAATTTTAGTTTTGTATTTTAGATAAATAAATAATCAAATTACGTGTATTGTGTTTTCTTGGTTGACTAGGAGTTAGGACCCCTTCCATACTGCAGTGTGTCGTCGGTCACGTGCCACGCTGCACTGCGAAAGAAAACGAGGGCGCAGGCTGAGCCCCGCACCCCGGCGCCGAATAGGCTTAAGACGGCACTGAGTCTGATATTGTGACCTATCCTTAGTTGATAAATTTTATAAATTTTCGCTGTGGTTTTTAGACTAAAGAAACATTATTTGTAATAGGGATTTTATCTTTTTCGTGCTTCGACTTTTGAATAGTTAAATGCTATGAAACTCTATGTCCCATCGTGTTCTACTAACTACCGCAGAAACTCTTTCTTTGCACGCACATCTAACCTTTTTAACAAGGAATATTCCCACAATATGGATTTGTTTTCTTTGAGGTAAAATGGCATAAAAATTCAGGTCAATAAGTCTTTCTTTGCTCTACTAACTACCGCAGAAACTCTTTCTTTGCACGCACAGCTAACCTTTTTAACAAGGAATATTCTCACAATATGGATTTGTTTTCTTTGAGGCAAAATGGCATAGAAATTCAGATTAATAAGTCTTTCTTTGCAGATTAAATCAATTATAACTACTACCTTACTTTGACTATTTTCTGTATCTTGATTTGATTGGCTTAAATGTACCTACTATACCTAATGTTATATAATCTTATATTTATCAGTTAGTGTCTTTTGTTAATTAATATTTGTTTGTTCCTATTGCTAGTTTTTAAGTTTTGTATGGACACATTGCATATTGTTATCCATAAGCGGAAACTGTTAGGCTTAAGTTACCCATAAGCTCCAACCATTACTGTTAAATAAGCTGTTTGTTTTCCAAATAAATAATAAAATAAATCGAGTGGGTACAAAACATACCGTATGTGACGGTCTGCAAGCGCGGCATCAGGTGCGTAGCCTGCAGGAAGTCCAGGAACAGCGCGAAGGCGCGGCGCTTGTCGGCCAGCTGCTGCGCCAGCTGCAGCGCGGGCGAGCAGCCCAGCGCTAGCGGCGTCGTCGCAGCCGGCCAGCGCGGGTCTCCTTGCGGTGCGTCGTCCACCATGTCGCGCACCACGCGCACCACCGTTCGGTCCAGTGCCTCGTCCGGGGCGCCGCTGCCGCCGCCGCCGGCGCTCGCCAGCGCGCCCAGCAGCGCCCGGCAGCGAGCGCCGTCCCGACGCACGTGGAACAGGAACGCCGTCTTCAGCTGCCCGCACAGGTCCAGCGACTGCTGGCAGATCTGCGGAGGGACACACTCGCAGTCAGCGCATCGTTTGCACCGCCGCGTTTGGGACGGGCCCGCATCGGTCACCTCACCTCCAGCGGGTCTATCTCGTACAGAGACAGGCTGCCCTCGTACATGTCGGCGGCGGCCGGCGCGCCTGCTTCCGCCCCGCTATCGCACACCGATCTGAAACAACACCGCGCATCAGTTCGCGGTCATCCGGGCGTGCGTCCGGTGCGGTGTTTTTGCGGTAGGTACCTGTGGTGGAGCGCGTGCGTCTTGAGACGCAGCAGGCCGTGGCGTAGAGAGAAGAGCAGCGCGCCGGCGGTGCTCAGCTCGCCGCCCAGGATGCGGTCCCTCTCCGCGCCCAGCTCCAGGCACTCCGGCTTGTCCCCGCCGCCCGCTGCAACACACGCACGTTAAATCACACCCTCCGCACAGCACAGCACATCACAGCTTCACTCACCTGGGTGCAGTGCGACGGCAGTGCGCGTGTACAGTAGCACGTGCGCCGGCAGCGGCAGGAAGGCAGGCAGCTCCTCCGACGCGCCGCCTCCGCCTCGCAGCGCCACCAGCCGCGTCACGCGGGGCGCCGACACATCCTCCAGGGATATCTGCGCTGCGGGGCAAGCGTACCATATCTACCAGTTAATATCAGTCTCTCGGGTGGTCGTGTGCCGGACCGTTAGTAGTAGGGAGTACCTACCGATGTAGTATCTGGCGTCTGGCGACGTTGCCGTGTGCGCGAACAGCAGCAGCAGGTCGGTCTCGGAGGCGGCGCGCAACTGCAGCGCGCGAGGCGCGTCGGGCGCGGTGGGCAGTAGCACGCGCCGCAGGTCGTGCTCGTGCAGTTCAGCGCCGCGCCACACCTGCAGCACGGGCCCCGCGCCGCCGCCGCCCGCCACCAGCGCGATGCACCCCTCCGTCTCCTCCCCCGCGCCGACCCCGGCCCGCCCGCCGACCACCACCACACCTACCAGCCTCTGTCAACCACACACAACACATTTATATCGCACCTTTCAAACAAAATATTTCATTTTAAAGCTTAATAGTTTGCAAACGGATCACTCAATCGATACACCCATTATATTTTGAACGAGCTATCTAAAGATACCCCACAAGTATACATCCCATTTTAGACATAATAGAAATAGAATGGTTTTGGGTGCATGTGATTAGATTAGATTCCTAAGTCGACTTAGAAGTTTGATTTATATCATGGATCCAAAAGGTTACAGACTATATTATTTGATGTCAATTTTAACTCGATAGCTCCACGCGTTTCTGAGAAAAGAGGGTTGACAGACGGACAGACGGACAACAAAGTGATCCTAAAAGGTTTACTGTTTTCCTTTTGAGGAATGGAATCCTAAAAACCGGTTGCGATTAGAACAGCGTTGGAGTAATAATTTCCCCGGTACCGGTACCTCTAATAAAGGAGCTAGTCAGCGGGAGTCCTGCGTCCGGGAGTGGAACAGTATAGGCTAGATGATGATGATGCATTAATAGACATTAGACTCGCCAACTTCAAGTTCAAAGTACCCATGTGGCCGATCATATCACAAAGGTCTATTAATGTTAATGTCGTCAGCAAAGCAAAACCTTTTCTTAATAAATTAAGGGATTCAACTTGCAGATCAGTCATTAGCATGATATGATTAGTAATGGAAACCTGAAGGCCAACCACCAAGATAAGGACAGGAGGATTTGTACCGTGTCTACATGAGCAGGCATGGACCCAAAGAACATGAGGGAGACCCTTCTCCCGATGCCGCCCAGCCAGCCGCTCGGGGGCCGCAGCGTTCTGCAGCATACAGTGCCCCTGCCATCTGAAACATTCACATTCAATAATGCGAGCAACATGTCTTCTGTTGGGTGCAAGGTGTTGCGCGCCTCATCAATGCCAGTGCGGTACTGCTATCAAACGGCTTGGTCATCATGGTCGGATTCTCGTATACTAGGGCTGCCGCCGCACAGTGCGACCGATGGCATCTTTTTGCGTTTTTGCGGTCAAAGGTCCAAAATAAAAGTTTTAAGTTAGGGTTTTTTATCATCGAGTTGGCTAAAGAGATCCCCTAGGAAACGAAAAATGTTCGTAGTGGAGTCTCTTGCCTCAATACCCCTCCATAATCTCAGTCTACATGTGGCCGCTACGGTATCGTAGCCACGCGTCGTCGGGAAGATGGACGCTTCCATTAAACACGTGTAAAAGTTTTTACTGCCAAGCAAATCTATCGCAACAAAAAAAATATAGTTAAAAACTAAAACCCGACTACATAAAAGTCTTAAACAAGCGTTCACCTATTGTCCTTATCATTTTCTTTTGATACTTAGGTAGTCGGAGGCCTTTGGTACTAATTGTACCGTAGGTATATGGGGTGGGTGCCTCCGGCTACCTAAGTATCAAAAGAAAATGATAAGGACAATAGGTGAACGCTTGTTTAAGACTTTTATGTAGTCGGGTTTTAGTTTTTTTTCTTTTGATACTTAGGTAGTCGGAGGCCTTTGGTACTATTTGTACCGTAGGTATATGTAGGTATGGGGTGGGTGCCTCCGGCTACCTAAGTATCAAAAGAAAATGATAAGGACAATAGGTGAACGCTTGTTTAAGACTTTTATGTAGTCGGGTTTTAGTTTTTAATTTAACTATATTTTTTTTATACCTTTTTGCTAATAGCTTGAGAATCGTTAATCTCAAAAAAGTTTGAGAAAAAAGCGGGCAACAGATTTTTATTTTATTTGATACCTTGACATATCTCTTTCTAACAATGTATTATTTAGATAGATAAGATAGATATATTGTTTATTTGATTCACAAACATAGACAGCACAAGACAAAAATAAACAAACATAGACATTGTAGTAGATAGGTATCAGTAAAATATACTTAACAATAGGTACATATTTTTAGGTAAGTAAAACACACAAACAATTTAAAAGGAAGAAAGGAACATCAAATATACTAAATTTTAAACTTAACTTATTTAACAATTTATATTCAGTTTTTATTTACTTATTTTACTCACTCTGCAGATGTTGAATCCATTTTTACCCGACTACGAGAGGGTTATGATTTTGACACCCTATGTATGTATGTATGTATGTAGCCGATTTTTATGTTCCCTCGTAGCGCTGAAACTACTGGTCCGATTCAACAAATGAGTTGTCATATGATTTGTCTTAATAGCCCGATGGTTATGGGCTATGCGACGTCAGATAAAAATTGGGGCCTGACGGGGCCTTCGGGGGGTCGAAGAAAGGGTCGAAAATTTCAATGTTAGTAAATATGCTCGTGTGTGATATCGTTGCAAAGGTCTTTGTTTGTACTTTCCAAAACCGTTTTTCAAACTTTTGTGAGATTAACGATTCTCAAGCTATTAGCAAAAAGGTATAAAAAAATATAGTTAAAAACTAAAACCCGACTGCATAAAAGTTTTAAACAAGCGTTCACCTATTGTCCTTATCATTTTCTTTTGATACTTAGGTAGTCGGAGGCACGCACCCCATATACCTACGGTACAATTAGTAACAAAGGCCTCCGACTACCTAAGTATCAAAAGAAAATGATAAGGACAATAGGTGAACGCTTGTTTAAGACTTTTATGTAGTCGGGTTTTAGTTTTTAACTATATTTTTTTAACAAATTTTTTTTTTTACTCATCCAATCCTACTAATATTATAAATGTCAAAGTTTGTAAGGATGGATGTATGGATGGATATTTGTTACTCTTTCACGCAAAAACTAGTGAACCGATTAGGCTGATATTTGGCATGGGTATAGTTTGGGACCTGGAATACCATATAGGCTATTTTTGCTATACATGCAGCAGCTAGTTACTTATAAGTTACTCTGCGGACAAGACGATGCTTCCTGTTACACAGTTTTAATTTGAACCTTCGTATTACAGAAAGGCAGGTGCGAACTTTGAAGTACAATATAAAATACTAGCTGCTGCCCGCGCCTTCGCCTGCGTTTTATCGGGATAAAAAATTGCCTATAATATGTTATTCCAGGTCCCAAACTATACCCATACCAAATTTCAGCCTAATCGATTCACTAGTTATTGCGACAAAAAAAAATATCCATACACCCATCCATACAAACTTTGACATTTATAGAATTAGTAAGATGTCAGCGGACAGCGTTGATTATCGATTTTATTCAGGTTATAGCTAAATCGTGACGTGATGGGATCAATCTGACCTTGGATTCCGATTCAACAATCCCGGAACATACAGTAAACATAGTCAGACCCCTCCCCTGGGCCATAGGTTTAATATTTTATGTGTGGTTGTGTAATCATCGAAAAATTAAAACCTTTCACAATAATTGGCTGGAGAATAAAATATTTTGATGCAGCAGTAATCGAAAAGAAGTATATGAGTCGCAATGGCGCGGCGAATCATAAATAAATAAAACAAAGTGATCCTATTAGAGTTCCGTTTTTCGCTTTTTTAGGTCCGGAACCCTAAAAATTTTAAACAGATATTTTTTTTACCTACTTGCTTTCCGGACCGGTCAAAGAGGTTAGCTGACTTTGTTGTAGAATGCGTTATAAGAATAAAATAAATGCAATGCACTTCGGTGCATTCATTAAGCTCCACTTACGATTTCATAGAATCTCTACCAAATGAGAGCTCTTCCAGCTGCTGGTTGGTAATTATTAAAAAAAACAATACATGCTAGAAAAAAATACATTTTGAACTATACCCAAGAAAATAAACCCATTAAAACAAATAAAACCTTTTTGACCCTAATTAAAAACTATTTTAACCCTAAAACTATCCTACTTCTTACTAATAGTATTGTTTGTAAGGATGTATGGATGTATATTTATTACTCTTTCACACAAAAACTATTGAACTGATTGGGCTGAAATTTGGTATGGATATAGTTTGGGACCTGGAATAACATATAGGTAGGCTATTTTTTATCCCGATAAAACGCGGGCGAAAGCGCGGACAGTAGCTAGTTTTCAAATATCCGTTTTTATCATTATTATTTTGATTTCTTTGATTGGACCCATTTATCTCAAAAATCCCTTGACGGATTTGGTCTCACTAAGTTGCCTTTATATTTTACATGTCTCACCTGTAGGGACACCTATCCAAATTATATTTTACATGTCTCACATGTAGGGACACCTATCCAAATTATATTTTACATGTCTCACATGTAGGGACACCTATCCAAATTATATTTTACATGTCTCACCTGTAGGGACACCTATCCAAATTATATTTTACATGTCTCACCTGTAGGGACACCTATCCAAATTATATTTTACATGTCTCACCTGTAGGGACACCTATCCAAATTATATTTTACATGTCTCACCTGTAGGGACACCTATCCAAATTATATTTTACATGTCTCACCTGTAGGGACACCTATCCAAATTATATTTTACATGTCTCACCTGTAGGGACACCTATCCAAATTATATTTTACATGTCTCACCTGTAGGGACACCTATCCAAATTATATTTTACATGTCTCACCTGTAGGGACACCTATCAAATTTCACGCAAATCGAATCAACGGTAGGACAGTTATGCTCTAATAGTTATTTATTTATTCACACTATACATTCACATGGACTACTTGGTCAACTCAAACAGGTTCAATTCATTCCAAGATAACAAATATACAGATAAAATAAAATAACACAACAAGCTTCCTAGCTATAATAGCAAAATGTAACATAAAATCAAAACAAATCATAATTTCCAATTTCAAATGTCAATGTGCATTAATCAATAAAATTTAATGAAAAAATATTTTTATCAGCAAAAGCTTCGTCTAATCGATAATAATAGCATTTATTTATAAATTTATTTTTGATCAAATATTTAAATTTGACATCAGACATAGATCTTACATAATTAGTAATATATTGTATAATTTGATTGAATCTATATATATATATATAAATGAACCCCTATTTCTCCAGGTCCGGATATAACTTGAGAACGGCTTTACCAATTTCATTCATCCTTTTTTTCATATTACTTCATTATACTTCGAAGAAGATCCTTACATAAAAATTTAAGAAAACTTAACGTCTACCTTTACTATTAACTTTTTTAACGTAACCTTAGCCCCAGCGTTTTATACTCTTTGCTAAGCACGTTTAAAATAAATATTAAGTTTGAATTGAATGACAGGACGTCTGTCGGGTCAGCTAATTAAAAAAAAAAACTTTTTAAGATTTTAGTTAATCTCGTTTTTGGGACAACTAAGTTATTTTACGTCTTGTATTGTAAAAATGTCCATCTTTAACACACGTAAGATGATGTAAATTGTTTCTAGCATAAAGTAAATTCTGATACATGTATTGTCATCGGTGCGATACTTCCCTAAATTGGTCTCTACATGATTACAAAAACCTTAGGCCTAGAACGTAAAGTTTTGCCCGTTTCTGCAACAACAATATGCGGTTTGCATCAGCTGCTCTTCCCCAGAACAATATTCCGTAAGTCATACCCTTATAACTTACGGAATATAAAAGCAAAGCATTATAAAGCAAAGCAGCGCGTATGGTCTACTTTGCCTACTTCCATTCCCTAATGGAAGTAGGCAAAGTAGACCATACGCGCTGCTTTAACTTCTCCTATTTCTCTAAGCTCGAAGTGACTATCATTCACCATACAGATAATCCACCCAGGCTGCCACTGAGATCTTTGTTCGCTCACTCCGATTAAATTTTGGTGGCTGGTTTTATTTATATTTTGTATATTTTTGTCATGCTAGCTATTATGGCCTCAAGCTAAGCTACGGTCTTGGCCTTCAAAGCAGTTGGTCATCATTGCAGTCCTTGCTGTCCACTCTATAAAGGCCTTGCTCGACCTTCGGTCTTCATTTTAGCTTGTCCATCAAGGGCTCCAATGTTGACCGCGTTGCCCTGCGCTTTCGGCCATCATCGTCGCAGCCAGCAACCCACCCACTACAGACCTCGTCAATGATGTACTATGTATTTGACGATACAAACCTACTGCAGATGGAGTAAGCAGCACCAGGGTGCACGTAGTGGTGGCCAGGACTAGTGGAGCTTTGGATCTGGAGCAAGCTATCCTGTCACACTCTTGGCCCGCCAGCTCGCAGCTCACATCCACGTAGGCACCTTCCTGCCCCACGCTGGCCCAGTAACGCACCACACCTTCAGGAGACACTCCAATGCAAGATGGCATCTAAAGCGTCAACAGTTATGTTTAATGAGTCACACCAATGTTTTTTGTTATAAGCATAGGTATATAAAAAATAGGTAACTCGAGAACAGAGAGCCTGTTTATTTCGTATCTTCAAAAATTAGTGAGATATCAAACATTAAAGTACGCGTAGCTCCGCGGCAAAACCGACTAAGCGACCGCGCGACGCACTATAGGTCAGGAGCGTAATTATCGTGTCAAAAATCTGTAACTTTCTCAGTTTTCAAAATATCTTTATGAATCTTTCATAATTATAAATATCTTAGATATAAGGACTATAAATGAAATAAAAATCCTTTATTGCCACTAAACTTTCAAAATCATATTTTTTTTAGGATTTCGCGTATTTCATCTAATGCAATGAACATAAGTAAAACAAAATTCTACATTGACATGATAAAAAATAATACTTAAACATTAATAAATATATTTTGAGTAAAAATTTTTTTTAATTTAAATTAAAACTTGCTTTTCAATGAGGAACAAGTAATAAAAACCTATTACAACGATAAACTGGAAACGAATAAGTACATAACTTATTATAAATATAAGAAAATATATGTACTTAAAAAAAATTCAAATAATCGTAAAAAGGTTTTGTTGGTTAAAAATCCGAAAGACTTATGTGTAGGTAAAATATGCTTATGTCGACTTCGTTAAAAAAATAATACTTGAGGCTTCATGAATAGAATACGCACTTACGGTTGGTGTTTCATGGAGTTTTTGCCTTCTTATCGTTTTATTCTCATCTCTGCTGCCTTAGCATAACTACGAGGGAAGCATCTGATTCCCCTGGTGATCATAGTCCCTGTTCATAAGCTTTATGTATTTGAGTCCATATTCTTGCACTAATTCCATGTTCTTTAGTTTTTTGCTTTTGGCTGACAGGTCTTCATATGTTTTTGATGGTCGACCACGACCCGTAGATGTTAGTGTAGGACACGATTCTTCATCATCGAACACAGCTTTGAACTCGCTATCGAACCACGAATCATTTTGTTCCATGAATCCAGATTTGGTCCTTTCAGCTTTCGACCAACGATCACGAAATTTGTAAGGTATTTTGTTGTACGTTTTGACAACTTTTTGGCGTTTAGCTGGTGTTAAGTTATAGTTTTCTTCCAAATAAGTACTTAAGAATATTTTCAGACGCGGCATCTTTCTCGATTAAAAAAAGAATACGATTCGCGTTTTGATACAATGAATTCACACATTTTGGATTTTTAATACACTTGTTTGCACGAAAATAACAATACAGTATATGTTTGTAGTTCGAACCTGAATCCTTTTTTATAGTTATACAGTAATTGATAACATATAAATACACATTCCTCAAAATATTTTTCCGTGGAAATGATAGTAGGTACAGTACTATTGATTTCCATTGCTGTTTCTTGCACACGTTCTTCGAAATATTTTACACTGGAAATTGAGCGATTTATTTATAATTATAGCTTGCAGATTTCTTTTCTTTATTTGATAAGGTGATAATGATAACTATTATTAAATAATGCGGTTACTCTTTATTTACGGCTAAAATAATTATAAAATAGGTAACTTCATTCATTTAGGTAGGTATGTTTCCCACGTCAAAAATAATTAAATATTATTAAAATAAAACAAGCTGTACTAAATTTAAGGTCATCAAGTGAATAAAACCAAAAAAAGGAAAAAAAAGGATATTTGCTACAACTTAAACCGGTTGTATGACGTTTGGTCGAATGACATAAAAACTAACACTTACTTGAGCGAATTTCATTTCATATAATTTCATTTGATATAACATGCAATACACCTAATCTCACATCAACTAATTTCATAACAACTAACATAAACCCGCTTTAACCTAAACCTCTCGGTGACTAGCTACCCGAGAGGAGTAAATTGAAAAACAGCGCTACATACATATTTATTTATTGCATGTTTTGCAATAAATAAGATGCAAAGCTGAATTTACTCCTTATGCCTTATTTTTAATTTTATTTTATCTATAAGTCGAACTGTAATTGTTATTTATTATATAAGGCAATAAATGATTTTTCTTCTTCTTCTTCTTCTTCTACATACACCATAATTTTATTTGACATAACTTTCATATGATCGAACACTTATAATAAATAATTTCAAAATACATATCATTCAAAAGGTATAAAAACATTTCATATAATCAACATACCATCGAATTTAATAATATATAATTTGAAAATAATATAAACATATTTAATATAACCAACATCCCGTCGAATATCAAAATACATAATTTTCAAATACTATACACATAACATATAATTAACAGTAACTGGATGACCGACTGTTTTTTTTTTTTTATGCTGAGTAGCTATATTGTTCTTGTATCGTTAGAGCAGTTAGTTGCTACCAATAAAAAATAGTATTATTATTCGCCAATAGATGACAGGAAGAGTCATATTTTTCAGTTTATGTCACGGCTGGAGGGAGTCTATAGCGTTGTCTATCTATGGGTTCATCTATGTATCTTAGCTGACAACTTTCCTACCCCATTGTGACGTCATATCAGAGTATAAGCAGTAAATAAAAAAATAAAAAAAAAGCTGTCTTACATGATAGATGAAGGTTTTGTAGCGTCGAAATCTTGTCTATGGGAGTACCATATCGATAATGATGATTATCAAAAACACGAATAAAACGACATTTTCTAAAAATGAATCCTAGCTAGATCGATTTATCACCCCCGGAAACCCCTGTATACTAAATTTCATGAAAATCGTTGGAGTCATTTCCTGGATTCAGATTATATATACAACAATTGCTCGTTTAAAGATATAATATTATTATCGTAATCAATCAATTCTTGTTATCTGTGTCGGGTAGTTCATATTTTTTTGTGATGGACCTAGCATCGTGATGGCTTCGGCGCTGCGGGAAGTGTAGCATCTCCGCCATTGCGTAACAAGAAGCAGGCACCACTGCTCACCTCCGCAGCTTCGGCTTTTTGGTCCCCTCCGCGGCGACCAGCCGCTGCGGCTCGCACGGTGCCAGCCTCTTGTTACGGCTGGCGGAGGCTGCACTCCCTTCGCGCCTCTGGCTTATTATATAGGGTGTAACAAAAATAACGGAGCAAACTTTCATGGGGGGTTCAGCTTCGAACACAGAACACGAGAAAAATCTTTTAAAAAAATCTTGACTTTTTTTCGAAAATACCGAGGCCGCAAAAAGGTTGCAGTGAGGGCTCCAGCAGTGGGCCCCCTCACGCAACCGGACCCTTCCAGTAGCCCCCCGCAGTGGGGCCCCCACATTGCCCCGCAGTGGGACCTCAGTAGCCCCCACAGTGGGGGGCACCGGCAGTGGGGCCCCGGAAGTGGGGGTCGCCGGCAGATGGCCCCCCACATTGCCCCGCAGTGGGACCCCCAGTAGCCCCCGCAGTGGGACCCACTCAGTAGGCCCCCACAGTGGAGGGCACCGGCAGTGGGGGCCCCCGGCAGTTTACCCCAGCAGTGGGCCCCCCACATTGCCCCGCAGTGGGACCCCCAGTAGCCCCCCGTAGTGGCACCCCCGCCGTAGGGTAAAATTTCTTGGCTGCGCATAGCGCTGAAAGTACTGAATGTATTCAAATGAAACTTGGCATGATTTAAGTTCATACTACGAGGAAGGTCATGTAATACTTTTTATCCTGGAATTCGTTAAGGTTCCCTTGGGAGTGGGGATGGAAGTGACATTTCTCGCTCTAAAATAGCGCAAAAAGTACTGAATGGATTCGAATGATACTTAGCATGATTTGAGTTCATACTACGAGGAAGGACATAAAAACGACTCCATACCCCAAAGCCAATAAATGATTACAAAATTGTTATTAGTGCCGATAAACGACTTACTGGACAGCATCCGGTTTGTACAAAGCTCTCGCTACCAATGATGATGTGTCCTGGTAGATCAGCACTGTGACAGGCGGGACATTGTGCTGCGTACCCGGGATGACCGCTTGCAATGCATTGGCGAAACGCTGGGCACTAAGCCAGCAGCAGGGCAGGGATATATTTATACAAACAAAAAATATATGATCACTACCTATAGTCCTAAAGCGTCACGTTTCAGAGTTATCTGCAAAAAAGATCGTGGTTAAATAATTTTTTATTACCATTGAAAGGTAATAATCGACTTACAACCGAGAAGCTGAGGATTTGGGGTCGGTCAGCCCATTTTTATATCAGAAAATTTAACACCAAAATTAAAAAAACTATTCTACTTGGCCAGAGAATACGCCAAATCTAAAGGACTATAAATACTGCTGGGTATCAAATGGAAAAAAAATCCTGCGCAAACGAGAGGGAAACACCGCCATTAGGGTTATAATGGCGAGGCAGACCCGCGAATCTAGTCATTTAATATTGGTCCCGTCCAATATTAAATGACTAGATTTTATGTCTACTTTTCTCGTAACTGCACTTATCGTAATTTTTTGTTTTTGGTACTACTTAGTAAGTTCTTGTAATTCGTTCGCTAAATTGAATTGGTATGTAAACACTTGTTACACAAAAATAATCACTCACACACACACACACTCATACAATCTCCCCCAGAGTAGCTATCTTCTCGTTGGTTTTAATGAACATACGATAAAAAAATCGGTATTTGTTAATAATATTGGCTCAGGTCAAATGACCGATTTTTCAAACACCGCAATGATGTTGTTCCCTATGTACTTTTTCAAGCCAACTGATATATTGAAAAAACCTATAATTTGTCGAATGCCTATAACTGCTCTCCTGAAGAATCCTCCAAATACCTCGAAGAGGGTAACCTTAATATAAGAAGCTTGAACTGTAATTTTGATGGCCTTTTAATCTTGTTACATAGAATAAAATCACAGTTAGATGTGGTGATTTTAAGCGCATGTTGGCTCAGTAAGTGTCCTCTTATACCAAATCTCCCTGGATTCCGCTCCTTTACCTCTGATTTTAAGACACAAAATGAAGGTGTAGTTGCCTACGTTCGATCAAACAGCGATGAAACACAGTCATTTGTTGACGCAAACTGCCTTCTATTAAAAATTGACAACAATATTTCTATTATCGCACTATATCGTCGCCCAGTACAAAAAAAATATCGACGGGTTCCTTAATTGCCTAGATGTTATACTCAATGACTTAAAGAGATTTCAGTCCACTTTAATTGTCGGAGATATTAATATTAACATCGCCACAAACTACATTGATTCTAATTCAGACGAATATTTAAACCTAATAGCATCGCATGCTATGTACCCTGCTTACTCTTTGCCGACTCGTCTACATAGTTGCCTAGATCATGTAATAGTAAAATCACCTTTCCCTATCACTTCGCTCATTCTTCATGCTCCTATACTTTTTTGCTCACACACCACCAACCTAAGTAAACCCAAAAAATTGTTAAATCCTAAATTAAATATTTCAGAAATAGTAAAGGCAATAGAAAATTACGATTTTTCTTCTATTATGGTTTGGGCTGACCCAAATATAGCGACAGAATCCCTAATAACAACATTATCGACAGTTATCCGAACACACACTAAAATAGTACTTTCCAGTAAACACCACACCATAAAACCTTGGATTACTCCTGGACTCCTGAGGTGTATACGACACAGGGACAAGCTATACACAAAATACTTGAAAAATAAAAATAATCAAATTATTAAAACTTCTTTCTTGCGGTATCGTAACTTCTGCAATAATTTGTTAAAATCAATTAAGAATGAATATGATCGTAATGAGCTCCAGAAGGCCAAGAATAACCCAAAGGCCACTTGGGATGTAATAAGAAAAATTGCTAAGTTAAACCGTAAATATTCTACGTCAGAGGACTTACTAAAATTAGACGCTAACCCTAAACAATCAGCAAATAGAGTCAATCAATTCTTTGCTAGCATAGGAAAAACTCTGGCGTCAAATATACAACCAATGAATACTATGACTCATCAATACCCAAATCTAAATACCGCACCTAGTGATTCTATGGTTCTCTGGCCTACTGACAGTCAAGAAATAGCATCTATTATTAGCAACCTAAAGGATAAATCCGCTGTTGGATGGGATGGTATCCCTACCTCCGTTGTAAAAGGAGCCAGATGTACTCTTGCGCCTGTACTAATTTCTATCTTCAACCTCTGCCTCTCTACCGGTACATTCCCCTCTGCGTTCAAAAAAGCTATTGTCCATCCGATTTACAAAAGCGGCGAAAGTCACGATGTAAATAATTACAGACCAATATCGGTACTAAGTGACTTTTCAAAGATCTTTGAAAAAGTAATTAATCGGAGGCTCTCAGATTTTCTTACTAGTAAAAACATCCTAGCCTCAAATCAATACTGGTTTAGACGCAACTTATCTACTGAAGACGCTGTATCTAACCGCACCACCACGATTGCAAAGAACATTAACAAAGGTTTCAAAACTGTAGGTGTCTTTCTGGATCTTTCGAAGGCCTTTGACACTGTCTCAGTACCGCTGCTTTTAAATAAATTGAAAAATATTGGAATAAGGGGCAGTGTCAGGGACCTATTCGAGAGCTATCTTACTGACCGTCGACAAGAAGTGAAGATAAATAATATCCTCAGTGAGGAGGAGACACTCACTTTCGGTGTTCCCCAGGGAAGTGTACTGGGCCGCAACTGTTCCTTATTTACATTAATGATCTTTGCAAACTCTCTCTGCCTAACTGCTCAATCTACACTTATGCAGATGACACCGCGCTGGTCATTAGTGGACAGACTTGGAAGAAGCTCAAGCATCCGCGGAGTAAGCGTTAAGGACTGTGCTTATCTGGCTTTCTGTAAATCTTTTAACCCTTAACATAAATAAAACAAAATGTCTTACGTTCTCTCCCTCCTCTAGATCACAGCCATTATCATCCTCTTCATTTTCAATTCGAGCCCACACATGTATCTCTTCATCCTCCGTTGCTGCTTCATCTTGCACCTGTCAGGCTCTTGAATTGACACCTAATATCAAGTACCTTGGCGTCTACCTAGATGGCACTCTCTCCTGGCTCCCTCACATTCAGTGCACTGTCTCAAGAGTTCGAAAATTGATTTTTGTCTTCAAACAACTGAGAGGTGTTGCTGACATAGACTGTTTGAGAACTATCTATTTCTCCTTAGCACAATCCATCATCTCCTATTGTAACACTTCTTGGGGTGGAGCTATAAAAACTCAAATGCTAAGAGTTGAGAGAGCCCAGAGGGCGGTGCTCAAAGTAATGATGTCAAAACCTCGGCGATTTTCTACCGGATTGTTGTACGCACAATGTAAGGTTCTGACAGTAAGACAACACATATTTGCATCTCTACAACGAAAACAGTCAGAACTTACCTATGATCCCTTTTTTGTCCAAAAAAACGTCGATCAGACATAGTATGTAAAACAGAGCCTCACCATACAGCAGTTACTAGGCGACAATATTTCTATGCAAGCCCATCACTCTATAATAGAGTCAATAAAATACTTAATATCTACCCCCTACCTCGGTACAAATTGAAGCAAAAGTGCCTCCAATGGCTATTGACCCTCTCTTATGAAGATACCGAAAACATTCTAAAAAGTCCAAGCTGAATACCATGTCAGTCATACCTTACAACCAATGCTGGGGACCTCTTGTTGCCCAGACTCTTTAGAGACGGGTGTCCTTAAGGGGCCCTACATTCGCAACTCTCTCACATACACTCACCTACACAAACAATCACACCCTGGTAGCCCCTGTTGCCTGGACTGTCAAGAGACCAGTGTCCTCAGGAGCACCCAACCTCACACACACACACTCATACACACACCCACTCAAACATACCACATTCTCTTGGAAAGACTGAATGCAAAATTTGTCCTGTATAAAAAAATACCTAATACTTACAGAATAATACCTAGATTTAATTTAGTAGTAGTTAAAATTACCAACAAATATGTTAGTAACTAACCTAATCATAATAACTTTTTACCATAAGCTCTACTTTAATGTCGTGTCAGGAAGCGGGCAAAGAGACTACGCCGCAGTTTTAACTTTTGTCGTCTCTTCGTTCAACCTGTAACCTGTTATACTTGTACTTGTTCAAATAAACGTTTTTTTTTTTATTGAACTGTTTTTACAAATAACTTTGTAACGTGAATATTTAGGAATATGATGACTTAGCTTTTTTGTTTATTTAGGTGTCTCCAAGCGATATAATGTGGGAATAATAGAGCGCCGCACTTTTGAAAAAAGAAAAAATGGCAGACGTTGACTAAGCTAAAATCTTCGAACCCCTTTTCCTACATCAATCAATCTACTTCCTTACATTCAACTTCAAGCTATCGCTATTAAAATATTTTATTATAGCATATTTTTGTGTGGTATACGACAGTTCAATTATCCTACTTCATATATTCACTGAGAAAAATGTAGAAATCTAACTTTTGTCAAAGTGATTTTTGGCACGAAAATTACGCTCCTGACCTATGGGTCACTACGTGCGACGTCTTAAGTCACGCTGCGAGCTGCGAGTCGGAGCTTGCGTACATCTTCATACTTTGGCTCGTTGCGCTCTCGCGGATTCAATTTAATTGTTTTATTAAAGTGGATCACTAAAAAGATTAGAAATATTGTATTGTGCCTATGTGTACCAGCTCCAATGACAAAATACCCCAAATATAGTTTTTTTCTGTCTGTCGATTGTCATTTACGAAACCCCTCCCTCTTCCCTCTTCATCTTTCTATGTTAATTTAATAGGTAACAATAATATTTAAGGAAACCGCTAACACACACTTAAAATATTAAGTGCAAACCCAAAAAAAAAATCTATGTCTATGGTGCAAACCACTTAATTTTTTTTATAAACGTAGTCACTCCGCTTCACCCGCAATCGGACATAACACTCGCAGCGTGACAGTAGCACGCAAAGTAACGCAAATAAAGCAGTGAAACTTTACAAAGGTACCTTTCGAAATACTGGCTCGATTTCGATAAACAAAAGTATATTATTGCCAAGGCCGGGAAATAGGCAATTGCAGATCGATTATGAGTTTGAAGGCCGAGCCGTAGGCGACAGGCAATTGCCATTTCCGCCGAGGCATATATAGTGCGTTTTTCAAAAGAATGCAGTGAAATAAAGCATACTTTTTATATTATCCATTTAATTTAATCAATTACAGCGGGGCCATGCAGCCAGCGTCTTGGGGACGCTTCCGACTGGTATTGATATGAATCAGTTAAGCTACCTCTAGATTGTTTGCAACAGTCGGCAGGTAGCTCAATTGCTTCACTTGTAAATACTATTTCTATTATTTGTCTGAATAAATGAAAGTCAAAAGAGATTTGGTATGACAAAACTAATCGATTTAATTGGGTAATATTAAAAGTTACATTAGTCATTGGGGCAATTACTAAAACATAGTGTTATTGATTTCCCCGGTACATTTATGTTTATTTTATTAAGTATATAAATAACAAATCAAGACGAATTTTCAGCTTTGCCGCCAATTTTTTATTTATCATCTGTGGCGAAAGGCAAATGCATTTACGGCTAAGGAGAGAAGAAAATGGCTGACCAGTAAGTAGAGACGTGTATTTTACACAAAAATAAAGAAAATAAAACTAACGTAACACAAGGTAATATGGCTAATAACGCTATCGCCTGTTCATTTATAAAATGAACAATGTAACAGTTGCATTTACGGCTATATACAGCCACGTGATCGCAATTTGTACTAAGCAAAGAGATTTACTTTGTCAAGAATGATAAAAGAGATCCAATCAAAGAGCATTTAATAAACCCAGCACGCTTTTTCATGCAACATTGCTGGTGGGTATAAAATATATAAAGTTGTTACCTGTGCTCCATCCTCATAGAAAAGCATGACCAAATCAGCCTTGTGAGCGAGGTCTGTCTGCGGAAGAGTGAGTTCGCGGGCCGCCGAGATGCCGGGGCAGGCGGGGCCGTCCACGGGCCACACCAGCACGCGCCGGCCCGCCACCACCCAGCACCAGCCACAGCCCGACAGCCGCACGCTCACCTCGCCATTTGCTGTCGTTCCAACCAAAAGACTGTACCAATACAAACCAACCACTTGTTTTCATTACACATACCAACAAAATTATCTATAACCACAGAATAACTATACTTACAGGGTTTCACATGGGATATGGAGGGCAAGTACCAGAAAAGTTGAAGATAGGAAGTTATACTGAAAGGAATAAGTAATTTTTTTTTAAATAAGAGGTCATCAAATTACCAACGCCTGACCTCTAGCTGGTAAGAGAACCATAAAAATGCTTCTACTCCCTAGTTTTGCCAAATTTCATGGTGTTTCTCTTATTTAACATGCAATGTTTGTGAAACAGATTTGATTCTCATGATTGACTACAAATTGGGCCGACATTTTTTTTGCATTTTAGTGGGTTTGATTACCAGACTACCAGATAAGGCAAGTAGTTTTTCAAAATTCTGTGATTGCAGTTTTACTTATTTTTAAAAGTAAAGGAAGGAATCTGTGTGATATATCCATATCCCAATAAAACTTCCTATCTTCCATGTTCCATGGCCATTGGGTGTGGGATCCTACATAAAGAAAATAACCTACTCTGCCACCTTACAATACCTACAGTGAAGTTTAGCTCGCATTGCATTGTCAACCCACTCATTTTGCTATCCCTTTCAAACATATCGACGGCCCAACCGAAAAGTTTAAAATAAAAGGAAAGCAGCCATTAGATTTTTATAATTAAAAACAATCTATGGGTATCAGACGGAACCAATAATTGGTTGCAGGACGATAACATTGAAATAATATATTGGTCTATGATAGATAAGAGAAGTAAAAATAGATAGCACCACTCCATTATAGACTCTACTATAGGAATCATTTGGAACAAGAATACAAGAGCATCACAAACAGTCTCCAACAGAAATTAAACTTAAACTAGGTACGTTATTTTATTTTTAAAGTTCAGAAAAAGCATGAGATTCATAAAAACGATACGAGGTGTGCGTTACCCCAGCAGAAAAGTTTCTTCCAGAATGAAGTGAGTTCCACAAATAATTAGTGCGTTCTATGCTGTGAGTAAATATGCGTCAAGTTAAAAAAATTGTGCGTGTTCACGTTTTGGAATAAAACGCAAAATACGTTTCCTGCTGGGGAACGTTTTTCCAGCAGGAAGATTCTAAATGAATGACCCCAGACAAATTTGACTTATACGGGCAGATAGCTTATATTTGTGCATAAATGTGGGCCTAAAAATAAAATTTGTGCGTCTTAAGGTTTTTGAGATATTCAATTTGCTGCTGGGGTAACGTTTTGCAAAAGCTTGTTTCTCGGCATCTACAAAACTTACATACACTAGTAACTTTAAATTAGTGCTTATTTATGAAAAAGTTAAATTTTCTAAAATCTAAAAAAAACCTACAGTTTTTATGTAATCCACACTACGATGTCTGTGATGTAATCTTGTTTTTCTTTGAAACCTAAAAAAAAATCTAGCTCTTTAATGGACAGACATACAGGTTCATTGTAAACGGTGTTCGGCTCTAGCTGTTATTCTTTGTAAGCATAAAAAGTTTCAAGAAGGTACACGCGTTTTTGAATAATATCGATTAAGACGTAACTGATAAGGTCATAACTTTGACGTCAAAATGCAAGAAACCTTTCAACCCAAGATTGTCGGTATTAATAAAACAATGCGTTCCATGAAAATTATATCCTTTAAATTTCGGCTCTCTACGTCTCGTACTGAGCTAGTTGTAAAGGAATGACTGAAATAAGGGTCCACTCCTTAATCACCCTTATTCTACCAGGTGATACGACCAAATGACGACCGAATGACCACTAAAAAGCGACTGTTTCATACATATTGATGACCTTTTTAATTTTGTTAATTATTGTTGTTATATTGTTTATGTTCAGAGAGTGCAATGGAGATTATTTTTACTCCACCAAATTTAAGATCAGAAGCAGCCATTGCAATTGGCAATGGAAAACCTGCTTCCAGACTATTAGTGAGGTCCTCGCCTACGGCTCGGCCTTCAAACTCATATTCGACCTGCAATTGCCTATTTCTCGGCCTTTGCAATAATGTACGTACCTACTATTGTGAACGAATTAGAAATTTACGGTTTCCGGATTTTTCCCTTTATTAAGGTCCTTGCTTATTGTCAAATTTCATGATTCTACATCCACGGGAAGTACCCTATAGAATTTGAGTGCATGTGAGTAACTTGGAAAAAAAATTGGAGAGGTATACTTTTGATTGTGTTGACTTAGAAGTTCGATTTATAACACGGCTCCAAAAAGTTACGGAATTGAGTATTTGATGATAATTTCAACTCGATACCTCCGAGTGTGGACTCTGTCAACCCTCTGTTCTCAGGAACGCGTGACGTTTAAAATAAATCGCCAGTTATAGGATAGGCATAAAACCAAAAATTAGTTTTTAGAAATCAATAACAAAGTTATTCTTGCATTAGAATTGGATAACTTTGTTACTATTTAGGAACTTCTTAGTATGTAGGTACTAATTATGTTAAAATTACACATTAGAAGGTAAAAAAGCTTGGGATGAATTTTGCTTGAACTCGAAAACTAACAACCTAACAAGGTAAAGTTTATTGTTCGCTTCTTTACTTTACCTTATAAAACATTGAAGTTTTAATAATATTATTTTAATTTTGTGACGTGTCCAAGAGTCCTGAGAGGTCTAAAGGAAATAAAGCACCTTGAGTTTGAATTTCTAACTAGGTATAACAAAAATTAAAAAATCCATTATTAATGATTGTGATAACCGTATCAAAAGTAGAAAGAGAATACAGTTTATTACGAAGGAAAAACCTTCTCAATAACGATGGTGGTTAGTCATCATCGCTGGGCAATACATACAATATATTGCGTTCAAACTTAAGAAGAAGGTATATAATGCCATTTTATGCAAAAGGATAGGCATAGGATTACACTTTAAGAGGAGCAGGATCTTGTGATATATAATTTAGGAGAAAAATGGTAGTACCTAAGAAAATAGATGGTACTTTCCTCATTTGTTTCTGATGTATAAAATATATATTTTTTCATCTTTTAATGGAAGGAGACCTGTCTTTTATCTCACAGATTATTGTTTTTTTTCAAAGCTTGAAAAAAAGTTTGTACATACCAATAGATGTCAATTCATATACATAATATCTGGGCCTTAAGTCCTTGTACTCATTCGCATATGCGGCTGGAATAATGCCTTTCGAGCACATTCTATTGAGGTCATGGTACTTAGCCTTAGAAATAGGCAGGAGGCTCTTGTAAACTGCCACAGGAGGAACATTTTCAAAGTGTTACTTTTTGTTGCTTACAATAGAATAAACATTTTAAACTAACTTTTGAAATCTTTATTTATTCAGCTATCAACCTAGTTGTCTTTGCTTTAGGATCTAAATTATTTTAACCATAAATAAAATATTCCCTAATTTTGTCGTTGTTACGTTGATCTTATGAAAAGTATACAAATTTTTATAATCCAAAAATATCAACATTGATGTTTTGTTTCAATGTTACATTACAAATAAATACTTGCAGTAAAGGAGCACCTTATGCTCACAATAAATAACTATCATTGCATACAGAGTATTCCCTTCATATTATACATCGCAGTGATCTAACCCCATGAAACACATTCTGCTGTATAGCCATGTATAATCTCATTTCATTCAGAGACAAGCCCTGCCTTTTAGAAGCGCTTGATAATGCTGATTGTCTAAACCCAACAAGAGTTGTTGGCTATGTACTTGTAGAATTCGTGCCGAGCATGGGGTGCACCTAGCCTGCTATAACTTAGTAAATTCCTACCGAATGTGAGAGCTTCAGTAACCATAACAGGCAGTGGGGGTCCATATGTCTCCAATGTAATTGACAGGGTCTTGTAAATAACATCACCACTCACATCTTCCATGGGTTGATTGTACTTGCTGAAAAAATTTATGAAGATTTTTTTAAAGAAAAACAGAATTAGTATTTCTTAGAAAGAGCCTAAAAGTATGACATACAAACCTTGGATTATTCTTGGAGGAGCCTATTCCTATTTGTCTTCGACCAGACAAAGATTGTCTTACTCGTGGAGAGAAGGGGCTCCTCATCGCACCTGTACTATAATCCATTTTCTAGTTTCTAATCGTTCAATTAGAAACTACTTTAAAAATATAATTTACACTACCTACGTTTTATTATTTGAATTCGCTATAATATACGCTATAACACCGCTTAAAATAAGAAAAAACATCAATTGATAATCATCAATGAGGATAAAACCACTCCGTTAATTTATAGCACAGGCATGTACAGTATAAAAGTTACTCTATGGGCATGTACTAACTAGCAGGGTGACCATCTCAAAAGTTGCATTTCTGCCACACAGGAGCCTGATATTCGCCCAAAATCTACCACAATGGACGTCAAATTTGCTACAAATATGCCATCACACTATTTCCTTCATGGAAACGCAAAAAGTCGAGTTCAGCTATCTTTAGATAGTTTTTAACGGTCTGCAGATAGGTTATATGTTCTTGTAAATATTGTATGAACAGATAAAAAACATACAAACGAGTTATATACCCTTTTGCAAGTTATCGGTACCTATTATGTTCTAAGCCTAACCGGCAGACTAGGGATACTCTAATAATATTTGACATAAGACCAATTTTATGTTACACCTAGATAACAACAGTAAATTCTTTATCATTTATAATTTTTTTAACGGCTTGGCAAAAAAAAATCTAGTTATGGAACTATATTTTTGTCAACTGGCAACATTTTCAAGTCATGACGTTAACACTGGCAAAGTAACGCGTTAACGTCACGTTGCCAATATGCCAAAAACAAAGAAAAGAAGTTGAAGCTGAGTCAAGTCATTACCTACACCAAATATTGGCATAAATTATTTAAAACTACTTAATATGACTGCGAACAATGGCATAATACCAAATCATATAATGTAAATAAAATAATTTAATAAAATTAACAGGTCCAGATACAGCTCACCAAAGTCAAGCAACGTCGGGCTCAGTCATTCCTAGGGTTTTATAGGGTTTTGTATGTGAAAAAGTTATGTACGATGATGGTATGGAACCCGGATTTTATTTTATATAAACAAAAGTTGATATAATTTTATAATCTTATTGTCATCTTATCTTACCGATGATTTTCCACTATCATGTTTTTCTTATGTTCCTGGGATGACGCATATTCTTTTAAGCAAGACAATCTTGTGAGCAATTTACAGTTGCAAGCTTTACACCAAGCAACGTCCTGATCAACCTTAGCTCCACAAATCCAGTAAGAAAGCACAGGGTCTTGCTACCACTCAGGTCGTCGATACGAACACTCGTATCTTCTCTTCATTACGAAACGCTGAAGCAGAGCTGCACGCACACGACACGATACTATAGGTAGGTAGGTAGACGCCAAAAGAGAATGAGGTTCAGGTAAAACAACAGCCGTTGATTGGAAGGAAACGAAATCAAGGTGAAAGAATTTGGACCAATTTGAAGATCATATACCGATACCGTTCTGAATTCAAAATTCAAATGCCGGCGTACGTCTATGTGAGACTAAGCGGGAATTCCCTAGCCATGAACAGAGGTTGCTAGTTCGGTAAAATAATTATCTACCAAATAGGTACCGACACCGATATCGAACATTAAAAATAAACTGAAAGTTTATGATGATTGCATTGCAAATTAAAACTGATATGCATATCTTTGGAATCTTATCTATCTATATGCATATCCTTGGAATCTTTCAAATCTGCCAAAATCTGCCACACTTGGTAAATCTTCACCATATTATTATTCTGCCACAGCTAAAATTTAAGAGCCAAATCTGCCAAAATGGCAGTCATCTGCCACAAATGGTCATCCCTAGTAATACTAGGGATGCTAACGCATCGGATGAACAACTCCCAATTGAAAAAACCATAGAGAAATAAGTAGGTAGAGGTAGCATAAGTCATTTCCGGTCTTATAATTATCTATGTATCACCATAGTTGTCATGTATCTTTGTCTACCCTCGGAATCAAGCTATGAATAAAAGAGATATCTGGTGTATATATAGCTATACTGCACTGTCAGTGTCAATCGTGTCAGCTTGGAACTGACTAGTTAGTTCAAAGTTGTGGTAGGACTGATGAACTTTATTGAAATTCTAAGAAACTACTGCGTTTTACCTAAAACTTTGTTGAAAAAGTGAAAATATGTCGTGTTCTGCTGTGTTCTGTCCTTCAAGAAGCACAAAAGGTGGAGTAAAAGTCCCGAATTTGTCATTACATGCGTAAGTTTTTCGCTCAGTATAAATACTAAAGTAATTATATTTATTACTAGAAATCTGTAGTAACAACATTTTAACAATCTAGTTCATGTGTTCCTATGAGTCTAGGATACAAATAATGTCCAAAACCATGGATAATTAGCCGATATAAATTTAGCATCTGTGCTAGTGATGCGCTTACCATCAAATTTAGTTTTCGGGTTATACCGCATTCGACTCACTAGTTTCGGCCAAAACTGGTCCGAATCAGGAAAATAAAATTGATTGCTGATTTCATTCCTGATTCGTCCCATTTCAAGATTTCGTACAGCAAAATACACACTCTTCTCAAGCATGTAGTATTGATTTATCATTATTGTTTCCGTAGGATTTATTTAACTGGTTTATATAACTCGTAAGTACGATGAAAAAAGAAATAACTTTAACCTGGAATTATTTTCACGCGATTTTTTCCGGAAGTTTTCGTTCCAAAAGTTACGTAATTTGATTTTAGCTAAAATATAAATTTTTCGTATGTATTTACTTTGTTTATATTTTTCTTTTATTAAGGCATAAACGATACAATATCCTTAAAATTAACAGTATATAAATATCTATGTATACAGCAATCAAAATGCCAATGCCACTAATATAACATTATTTACAAAAAAACAACAACGTTAAATCAACCATGCGGGCAAAGCCGCGCGCATTTAGAATAGAATTGAATAGATTAGAAATATTCTTTATTGCACACCAAATATTAAAAATAACAATTATAGAACATAATAACAAATACAGATAATGTACAATGGGCGGCCTTATCGCTAAAAGCGATCTCTTCCAGGCAACCTTAGGATGGACAAGAGGTGATCTAAAAGAATAGACGGTGGCGTGTAAACAGAATATAAAATTTATGTAGGAGGTATATAGATAAATAGAAATAAATACTTAAATACTTTACATAAATATGGTATAAATATATATTTAATAAAAAACATAAAGAAATATAATAAATATATAACATTACCTAACTATTTGATGTTGATGTAAGGAAACGAATTTTTTTTTTAATTGTGTACTTGTCTGTAAATGCAAAATATGCTCATATTCAACTTGATTGCTGGTCGGATTGTTTCCTTTTTTTTAATCTAATTTTATTATTTGTTCTACTGTGTCCCGCTTTAACCTAAACCTCTCGGTGACTAGCTACCCGAGAGAAGTAAATTGAAAAACAGCGCTACATACATATTTATTTATTGCATGTAGCAAAAGCTGAATTTACTCCTTTTGCCTTATTTATTTATTTATTTTTAATATTAATTTTTTTGTAATTCGAACTGTAATTAGTATTTATTATATAAAGCAATAAATGATTTTTCTATTCTATTCTATTCTAAATGTTCGTAGACCATATTTTTGAATATAGGGAGAGACTTAGCATGTCTGATTGAAGTGGGTAAAGCATTCCACAGTTTAATGGCATGTACAGTAAAGGATGAGCTATAGGAGTGGAAGGGGCGGAGAGTTTTCAGTTCTAAGTGTGTGTTGAGCGGAGGGAGCGGCTATGGGTTTGGTGAAGGTATTTAAATCGTTCCTTGAGGTAACATGGTGTGTTAGGGATGAAAAGGATAGAATAAAGAAGGGAAAGGAAGTGTGCGTCCCGGCGAAGGCGGATAGGTAACCATTTTAGCTTAACGCGGTTCTCTGTGATGTGATCATACTTGCGCAGACCGAAAATGAAGCGTATGCAGAAATTTTGAAGCCACTCAAGCTTGTCAAGCTGTGCTTGGGTTAGATCTGGATAGCTGGCGTCGGCGTAGTCGAGGATAGGAAGCAAAAGTGACTGAGCAAGCGCAATATTGGTGGATGTTGGTAAAAAGTTTCGCAAACATCTGAGCGTAGCCGCCGATGCGAAGGTTTTTCGGCTAACTTCTGCCAACTGAGGTCCCCAGGACAGTTGGTTATCTATAAGAATCCCCAAGTTTTTAACAGTTTTACTGATTTCAATTTGGACGTTATCAAAAAAGACTTGGGGAAGGTGAACCCAATCAATCCTAGACACCATTCGTGAGCTACCGATTACGATTACCTGGGTTTTCGTGGGGTTCACTTTCAACCCGTGCTTATTGCTCCAATCAAGAATATTATTTAAATCATCGTTGATCTTACAGATAGCTTCCCCTAGCCGATCTACTGGAGCCTGGGTGTATATTTGTAAATCATCTGCATAAAGGTAGTAGGAAGAAGAAAGTTTTTCGGAAATATAATTATTAGTTAATGAAGATAGTGAAGAGGAGAGGGATATAACGCCACCCTGAGGTACACCGGCACTTAGTTGACACCAGGAGGAAACTTTATCGTCAATGCTAATGCGTTGCCGGCGACCAAACAGGTAACTACGAAGCCAGTGGATAACATTTGGAGAGATGTTAAGAGAAAGAAGGATACCTAATAGAATGTCAAAATCAACATTATTAATAGCACTACTGAAATCCAAAAGGGAGAGAACGGTTGCTGATCCGTTCCAGATACCATCTCTTATGTCATTAGTTATCTTGATGAGGGCTGAAGTACTGCTATGGCCTGGGCGGAAACCGGACTGGAAAGGATTAAGGAGGTTATTGGAATTAAGGAAAAGGCTGAGTTGTTGGTGCACTAGTCGTTCAAGAACTTTGGATAAGAAAGGCAAGATAGAGATTGGACGGAAATCAGAAAAGGAAGAGGGTTTGGACTTCTTAGGTAATGGGGTAACTTGTGCATCCTTCCAGGCGCTGGGAAATGAAATAGAAAAATTTAATATATATGTAATAACATGGATGATATCATCAAAAATAGGAAGAATCATTTTCTTGCTAATACCATCGTTGCCGACAGCGTTAGAAGCAATGGAGGAAATGCTCTGCTTAACATCGGAAACGGTAAAATCGCAAAAGTAGAAGGGGACAAAGTAAGGAGTAGGAATTAATGAAAGAGAATTTAATTTCTGAGATTTAATAGTTCCCTAGAACTTAGAGCAGGAGGAAAAGTGAAGGTTTAAAGCGTCAATGTCTAAATCATCTGAGGGATTACTAAGCCGCGATTTATCAATCCCTACTGATCTGAGAAACTTCCATACCTTAGCCGGGTTTCAGCAGAATTATGGATGTGTCGGCGTTGTGCGTCCCTACACACCTTATTGCAGTGATTACGAGTCTTGATAAATAGTTCTTTATTTTCAGCGGTGAGTTTTCGCTTGTACTTAGCCTTGACTATAAGTTGTTTATGAAGTTCAGCTTTTATTGCATTTGTAAGCCAAGGAGCAGGTAGATGTTTAATTTTGACTGCTCTAACTGGGGCATGCTCATCATAAAGATTGGTTAAAATACGGTTAAAATGTGAGAGTTTGCTGTCAATATCAACCGCATCTAAAACCTCGGACCAATCAGCGTCACGTGCGTCCTTCCGCAAGGTCTCGACATTCATCGCACCAAAATTGCGCCGAAGAAGGATTTTAGGTTTGGCTTTAGGGGGACGAATTTTGTAGGAGAGGAAGATTAAGTCATGATATGAGAAGGCATCTGCTGGGCACTGACCGTGCTTCGCGACATGAGACAGAGAGGAAACTAAAATAAGATTGAAAAAGAGAAGGATTGAAGTTAGGAAACTTATGAGTTGGATTTAAGGGAAGAATAGACAAATTACAGGACTGGACAAGACCTTCTAACGAGCATGCTCGGAAGTCTCGTTTTAACAAACATGTGTTAAAATCACCCATAATAATGGTATGATCATATAAAGGAGTCAGTTCCTCAAGAAGATTCTCAAAAGAAGGGAAATAGTTGATACGGAGAGAAGGGGAATAATAAACGCTAAGCAAAATTTTACGGTGGGAAAGGAGAACCTGGATAAAAAGATATTCACCCGCGCTAGAGGGTGGTGGTAGCGTAGACATATCAATAACAGTGTAGGGGATATGAGATCGAATGTATATGGCTACGCCCCCACCACCAGCGCCAGTGCGGTCGTTACGAATAAGGTCATAGCCGGGAAGTGAGTAAAGGACAGAAGACAAGCAGGGTTTTAACCACGACTCTGAGATAAGGATTGCGCGAATGTTAGCCAGGTTAAATGACGCCAGCATATCTGTAAAATGACCCGGAACGCTTTGTGCATTGATATGCACTACGTTAAAGTTTCTAGGAACATTGGAAAAAGTAGAGTCTAAGATTTCGGAGAGCGTTGGGATGCTCACAAAACTATCGTCGCTACCACTTTGATCAGAAGAACAAGATAAGAAGTCATCGCCGCTACTAATATTCATAATTATGGTCACTGTATAAACTTACTGTATTATAATAAAATAAATATGTGCTTACTATAATAAAAATAAACTAATTAAAATTAAACTCTATTTGTGTTGTGCCCATCTGCCAGTTAACAAAGTCGAGAAAAAACCTTGGAACCCAATCAAAAATCACTCACAAACCTACTAAAAGATATAAAAAAAAAAAACAAAAAAAAAACCGATCATGGAAAAACACAAAACTTGTAAAATTAACCGATCCGGCCGGAAAACGTACACTAGTGTTGGCTAAACAACAGGTTATTCTTCAATTTAAAAAAAAATAAGAGAAAAAGACGATGCCATAAAAGTAATGCACGGATTGGAACGTAAAAGTGTGAAGTTGACGTTGTCAGACACATAGATAGTTTGACATTTTGTTTCTGACAGAGACAAAACTTCCTAAATTGGTAGTCGTGTACAAGTGTAAGCAAACCGAAGTTTTACTATGATTAGTGGTAAAAAAGAAATAATTTACTGCCTACCTGCTAATGTCACACAGAAAAAATACTAATAGCTATATACCATGCAACAGGGCAGCCGAACGGTTCACTGTACGAAGTCGAGTTAATGTACAAGAAATCACTTTCTGGCTGCAACTCGGCGGCTCTTCGCGTCTGCAGTTTCTTTAGCAGGTGCGGGTGCAGGCGCAGGAGCCTGTGTCGGGACCAGCACAGGCACCGCCGACAGCTCGGCAATGTAGGACACTCGATGCCGAGACCCGTCCGCGCCAGCCACAAACACAAAACCCTGCCTCGTCCAACATTTCGTCACACCGAAACGTTTGCGGCGTTTGATTTAGCTATATAATAATATTGTAATGTGTTATCTTATTTATTGCCTCTATTTTTTTATAAATTTAGCAAAATTATATTCTTAGTCTTACAAAATGACATCGACACCCATGTAAAATTATGAGCAAAAACAACATATAAACAATTACAAATTTACGCAAAATAAGTCCTTATAGCTAATCCATTAGACTCCCTGAATGAAGGATGTTTCACACCCGTGACTATAAGTTCCAAGTGTCAATTAGCGCTCTAGACTAAACACGCAAGAATTGGAAGGATGAGCAAAAAAAATTCAGGTTTTATAGCGGCACTTGCCCAAAATCACCAAGAAAGTAAGGTAACGGAAAGCAAAGCGAACACTAACCCTTTTTTTTAGATTTTTGCATCGCGTGAGTGGAGCAAAAAATGGCCAAAATATTTTTTTATGTGGAGCCCCCATTAATTTTAATATTTATTTTGATAGTATGTTATTATAGCGGTAAATAAAAAACATACTGAAAAATGCAAGTGTCTACCTTTTACGAATAATGAGATACAATAAAGCCCGATAGATGGACAGATAGACAGACAGCGAAGGGCTAGTACTAGGGTCCCGTTGGTACCTTTTGTTTACTGAACCCTAAAAAAGTGCGTTGCTTTTCTATTAAATGTGTATAGTTTTTCGAAACTCGTTTTCGATTGGTAGAATCATCTACATTGAATTAGTGTGGCATACTCGGTTCGCGATTCCGACACGCACATGGCCAAAATCAGCATGAGCATCAGGTTATGTGTCAAAAAACGGTATCAGCAACAACCCTGGTTGAAAGTACTAAAACGTGCCTGTTAAATATGGGACGAATCAGGAATGAAATCGGCATTCAAGTGTATTTTCCTGATTCTGACCAGTTTGGGCCGAAGCCAGTTCGGCTCGGCAGCAAAGTCACTTCCCTAGTCATGCACACTATTAGAAATCTGCAACTGCACACTAATAAAAACGGACATGCGTAAAAGTGAAAGGCGAAGTCCATAAAATTATTGCTCCTAGGAAAAAACTCTCAATAGTTTTGAATGATGGGTTACGTTAGTATATAAATTCCTTGGGACTCATACGGTGCATTCCGAATTACGCTAAAATCAATATCATCGCGCTCACACGCGTTCCGTATTATCGTGAGCGCGACAACGTTGTCCCGTGTGACGTCATAGATGACATCATTACATGCGCCATTTTGCGATATCAACGACCATGCTACAAACTGAAATCTCTGTGAGCGTGCTGTCAAATCTGACAATTGGGTTTGTTTACTAACTGTTTTTTCTTTGGGTTTTTTCAACAAAACGTTCGTTTGCAAATTTTTACAAAGAAATGGAAATAAATATAGAAGACCAAATCAACGGTCGGAGCATAACTTTGATGATCTCTTTTTGTATTGCAAAGAGATATTGACATTGACACCACGACACGACACGTGACCGTGAGCGCGCTCATAAGTGTTCCGAATTAATGTTAGCACTCAACTGTCAATATCGTGATATCTAATTTGGAACACAAAATATTTTTGTGATCGCTATCAGCGCTGTAATCGTAATTCGGAATGCACCGATAGAAAACGACTTTTTTTTCTTTGGTTTGCGTCCACAGACTTGATATTCTTGAGTCGAGCTTTTGGCTAGCATGTTTTGGCTTGGCTACAGACCTTTTGAGCTTTTGTTGTATTGTTGTAGGCCGTGTGTAAACCACTTCTTTCATAAATCAGCATTAATGGTTTATAGCGAAATCAAGAGGATACGTAACTTAAGCTGGTTAATGGCTCTGCCTGCGTGACCTGCAGGATTGTGTCTGTCTCATGCATGAATTTATATACTAACGTAACTTTGTATGGTACATTCCTTGACCCTACAAAACAGAACACTTCTTTGAAATAGCGACATAATTGACCTCGTAGTATTGTATTCTCTTTGCAATTGACATAGAAACGTTATTTTCCAAAATAATTTCATAAAACCAACGTATGTACCTAAACTTTTCAAATAAAAAGTGTGGTTTTGTATTTACCAATTAAAACATAAAAATATATGTATTTATTTGCAGCAAAGAAATTATTTATCATATTAACTCGTGGAACTAACACTGTTTTGACTGATGTTGAAATAAAGTGGTTACTGGACAGGGGGCCAATTCTGCGTGTCACGTGATATTTTATCGAGTGATATTCATTATTACGGGATAAAAATATCATGCGATAAATATCGAGTCTCACCAAAAACTGCATACTCGTGCGAATAACCGAGCAACTCATCAAAGAAAAACCCTCGATCATTATCGAATTGCAGATTTTGAGAATACAAGCGTATTCTTTTTTAAATTTAACAATCTATATTTTGACATCTCTTGCCATATTTATCGAGTAGATATTATAGAACTCAACCCGTGGATGTCGTAAGAGCCGACTAAGGGAACCTACCAGAGGAAGGGCAGCAGCTTCCTTCTGAGTATTTTTAAACACCAACACTGCGATCACCAATCCGCCTGCCAAGCGTGGTGATTATGGCAAATCCCCCCCTACATGGGAGACCATCCACTTGATGGACCGACGACATCGTAGCGGTCGCAGAGAGTCGATGGATGGAGGCGGCTCAGGACCGCTATTTGTGGCGTCGTACGGGGGAGGCCTATGTCCAGCAGTGTCCGTGTATGGGCTGATGATGAGATGAGATGATATGATGATGAGATATTGTTAAGTTACGGGTAGATTTAGTGGGACGTATAATGCAAAATACGGTTTCTCCAAAAGACTCACGACTTGTTTTATTAAATATTTTTATCAAAGATCTAAAAACGTCTTAATTTTTTTATTCTCTATCTGACACTCACGTCATATATTTTTTTTTACTGTAGACATTTTTCCAATAACTCCATAGACTTAAAATATAGAATAGCACGGAGTCTATTCTTAACATCCACCTCTCTTGAAAATAGAAAGTCCGGCTAAAGTCTTCAGGTCTTTGATCCTGGGTCCATACAGAGGTTTCGTAAACATGTCGGCGATCTGTTTCTCTGAACTCACATGTCGGATATCAATGCTTCCCTTTTCGATGCAATCTCTGATGAAGAACGCTCTCAATCTTATATGTTTCGTTCTCTGGTGAAACTCTGGAGGGTTCTTAGCTATCTTTATAGCTGATTCATTGTCCACACACAGATATGCACGACAATCATCTCCTGTAATATCTTTTAGAATTTGTTTCAGCCATATTATCGCTCTAGCGGTCTCACTTGCCGCATATATCTCCGCTTCTGTTGAGGATATGGCTACGACATTCTGTCGCTTGCTATTCTAAGAGATGGCAACTCCAGCATGCATACAAAGAATGCCTGAGGTCGATCTTCCAGTGTTCACATCTCCACCGTGATCAGCGTCACTTTAGCACTTCAGGTCAGGTCCACAATCTGATTTGTATAAAATGCCTTGGTCAATAGTGCCTTTAATATCGCATAATCCGTTTTACAATCTGTACATCACCTTTGGTTGGACTGTTCAGATTGCGAGATGCCACTGATACGGCATAGGGTATGTCTGGCCTCTTGCCAGTCATTAAATAGGCAAGGGCTCCAACTGCTTGGCGATACGGAAACGTGCTAACTTTGACGTCTTGGTCGTTATGCATATCTTCTGCCTTCAATATTGGAGTTGCCACTGATTTGCACTCTTCCATCCCAAACCTCTCTAGTACTCGGCACGCTTTTGGTGAAGCAGTATTGAGCCATCTGACTGTCTCTCTATCTCCATTCCCAAAAAAATGATAGCGGGTTTGGTGGTGAGCTTAAACTTCATCTTCATCCTCATTTCATCTAGGAAATGCTTTGTTTCCTTTTCGCTGGTCGATGCGATCAGACCATCGTCAACATAAAGGGTAAGGATTATCCTTTCTTCCGCTCGCTTTCTTGTAAACAGACATGGATCTGATTTACTTTGAATGAAGCCAATTTTTACGATGTAATCTGTTATGCACCTGTTCCAACATAAAGGCGCTTGCTTTAGTCCATAAATACTTTTTTGTAATTTAAATACTAGCTTTTTATCCCTCGTGAAACCTTCTGGTGGCTTCATGTATATTTCTTCATCTAGCGTGCCATACAAGAATGCAGTCGACACATCAAATTGTGCTAGACAAAGCTTTTCTTTTGCTGCAACACTTAGTACTGCTCTGATGGTGCTACTTCTAGCAACTGGGCTGAAAGTCTCGTGAAAGTCAATATCCTTCTTTTGTGAGTACCCCTTTATAACGAGTCTGGCTTTATATTTATCTATTGTACTATCTGGATTCGTCTTTATTTTGCATATCCACTTGCAAGATATTGCTTTCCTGCCTTTGGGTAACTCCACTGGCTCCCAAGTTTTGTTGTCTTTTAGTGACTGAATTTCACTATCTATGGCTTGCTGTTATTTTTCACGCTCTGTTGAATTCATTGCCTCTTTATATGTCTTAGGTTCAGCTATATCGTTAGCCTCTAGTGCCATCACATAATCTTGAAATCGAGTTGGGGGTCTCAAGGTAGACCTGTCTCTCAGTATCTTCTGCACTTCTCTGTGAATTTCATTAATAGAAAGATTTAAACTATCGGCAGGCTCTTCAATAGGCTCTTCCTCTTCATCACTTGTGTTAGCTGTATCATAATTTTGATCAGTGTTTGCATTTTCACTTTGATTTAGATTGTCACCTTGTACATCATCGTTAGGGTCATTGTAGTTATCTCTTGACGATGAAGGTTCATTGACATTCAAGTGCATGCTACTCTGATCTTGATGGCTTTCCAGATTATTTTCATGTCTATGATCATCAGCATTCCTTTCAATGCTTTCATCTCTGGCATCGTAAATCCATGGAAAAATCCACTCTTTGGAAGTTGTTGACTTTAGGGAAACATCTTTGTCTTCCTCTGTAGGTTTTTCTAGTATTGATAGCTCATAAAACGCCACATCTCTAGACCTAATCAGTTTTGACTTTTCTTTGTTCCAGATCCTATATCCTTCACTTCCTTCATAGCCAATCAGTATACCCAGCTCTGCTTTCTTTTCAAGCTTCTTCCTATTTGCTTTAGGTACATGAGCATAGCATTTACAGCCGAGAATCCTTAGATGCTTGATTGATGGTTTCTTTCCGAACCACAATTCATATGGAGACTTATTTGGTACGCTTGATGGTCCAGCGCGATCTAGCACGTACACAACAACGTCTATAAGTTCTGCCCATAGCTCCTCTGGAATCTTTTCACGTGCATGCATGACGGCACGCTGCCGCTGCTTCTACTACTGTGCGATTTTCTCGCTCTACACATCCAGCTTGCTCGTGAGTATGTGGCATTGTCAGTCTTTGTGTTATGCCGCATTCTTGAAGAGTATCCTTAAATTCTGCACTGATGAATTCTCCGCCATTATCACTGAGAACTTCTTTAACAGTATGTCCAGTAACTTTAGCTGCGCCTAGATATTGCCCCAGCGTTGATGTTGCTTCAGATTTTTGTTTTTGGTTAACTTCAAGTTTGTTTGATCTTATACAGTTAATCACCCACTTGTATAGGCCTCCATCAACCTTTCTCGTCCCAATTGCTTTGATCACTCCATCTACTTTGAGTATACATTGCTTTGGCGTAGATTCAAAAATGCTTTTCAATGATACATCATGCTTAGCGAGAACAAAAAACAGGTTCCTCTTTATTTGTGGTACATACCAAACATTTTTTAAAAGAAGTTGTTCAACTTTACCGTTGCAGGTGGCTTCAGCTCGTACATTGCTTTTCCAATGGCTTTGATGGTTTGTCCATTAGCTGCTGTGACAGTAACATTTTGTGAATCGTCAAAGTGCTTGAAGCTTTCAAAGATGTGTCCTTGATGCGTAACATGGCTTGTCGCTCCATTGTCAACGTACCAGTTTTTGTCATCTTTAGGTAGATTTTCTCCTACAGCTAACACGGACAGATTGACATCTGTTTTGCTGCACTTTACTACTAGTACTTCCTCTTTGTCTTCCCTTACTTCTCCATTGCTCTTTAAGGCTTTCTCAAAAGTACTTAGCTGTGAAGTTAGATTCTCTATTGTCCTGTCACTCTTGTTTACAAGAAGCTAACTTGACTTGAAAGCAAAGAAATCCTTAGATAGTGTCCCAAGTATCTTGCAGATCAATAATATATCAGGCAACTTTGTGGAAATTTCATTATTCAACTCGTGCCATATATTTTTCAATGCAGATATATGCTTTCTTATATCATGTTCAGTATCTTTTGTGTAACTAAAGAATTGCAGACATAAATCATAACTCTTTTCTTCAGCGCACCCGCAGTAGAGACTTTGCAGTTCATCCCATACCTCTTTAGCTGTGTCGAAGCGCATAACTTGGTCAAGTAGGTACTTCATTTGTCATGTGTTTCGTCAGTAGCGTCAGCACAAGGCTGTCTTTGGATTGGAATTCTTTGATCTTTTTATCATACTCAGGTCTTATTTCATTTGTAGCTTTTCCCAGCTTTTCTGGAGCTTTGAGTGTTCCGTCAATGATCTTCAACGCATCGGGATAGCCCTTGAGTACGTTGCGGATTCTGTACTTCCAGTGCTTAAAATCTTTGCCATCAGTAAGGTACTCGATCTTCACCTTGAATGCACTTTCATACGACTTGTCATCCATGGTGAACTATCCACTTCACAGATGATTTTCCACTTTTTCTACAGGTACCTTTATTTTACTCTGCTACCATGTTAAGTTACGGGTAGATTTAGTGGGATTTACCTATAATGCAAAATACAGTTTCTTCAAAAGACTCACGACTTGTTTTTATTACATAATTTTATCAAAGATCTAAAAACATCTTCATTTTTTTATTCTCTATCTGACACTCACGTCATATTTTTTTTTTAACTGTAGTAATTTTTCCCATAACACCGTAGAGTTAAAATATAGAATAGCAAGGAGTCTATTCTTAACAGATATGTTGCCAGAACTGCCCTCCAGTAACCTACGCAAGTGTCACACTCGGAGGAGCAGACTTTTGTTTTCTTGGATGCATGTGTGGTTGATCGTATGCGGTCGTATGCTGAGTTTGCGTTAGAAGTTCTCGTTTTTTAGTTGTTCATTAAGTTGTGTAAGTGGCCAAGTATCGTAGGTTGGCCATCAATTGTATTCGGTACCTTATAGCATCTGGTCATGGTGACCAACAACTGCATCAGGTACCCTTGTAGTTTTCCAAAGACAATATAAAACACTACGATAAATGGGGAATTGGGTTCATCTGGCCAAAACCAATGCAATCAAATACTTCCAGAGGAGTCAGTTTGTGTTAATTAAAAATATAAAAAACAAAAAATATAAAAGATACATATCATGTTACAGTAAAATAAGGCACCTTTAGTTAACATTATAAGTATGAACGTTGTATTTCTAAGTAAATAAATTAACTTGAATTTTAATTTCATTTTAAAACTTAAATTAATTGGGTATTTAAAATATAAAATTATATTATTTACAATTTTTCCGCGTTTTTCCGCTTTTTTTGTTTTTATGATGTATTACAATAAAAATATGATAACCACTTGTACGAGTATCTCTATACATTACTGCATATCTGAACCTAATTTAATCACGGTATGATTAAAATTCATAAAGTTTTAGATTTTTGATTCAAATCTAATCTATTTTTTCCATCGTGCGACGCGACGACTTACGATTCTCTTTCTGCACAGACTCTACCTAAATAATAATATACATAACCTAAAATATACTTTAGGGGCAGCTCTACCATGTCTGTGAAAATATATTTGTTCATTTTGTAGTATAGTTTACAGGCGATTTTCGTCCACTTTCTCTTTAGCTGAGCCCATCAAAGAGGATACAACAACTACGAGCCCATGCTGAATCTGTCTCAGATGCAGAGTTATCTAACAAGAAGTGGTGGAAATTAAAGATTTGCTTTAACTTGTGTTGCCAGAAGGATCCAAAAAGAACCTTTTAGGTAATTTTTAACTTAGCAAGGTTCCTTTTGGGTTTCTCGAAACAAAAGGTTACTTTTAGGTGATTTTTAAGAATTTACAAAATACATGAAACGGACCAATAGGAAATCTTTTCTATAAACCTGTAAAAACACAGAATACCGCAATGAAAAATGTGAAATGCTTACTCGCTCATACAATGGTATCTTCCTTCTCCAGTTCGATTGCTAGCTTCCATGCGTTTCTGGTTCCAGCCAGTGAGTGATTGTTTTTTTTTGTTTATTTGAGTTAGGTTATAGGAAGTGTGATACCCCGCGGACAAGATTTTATTTGTTGTATTGTCGACCTAGCTCAAGTTTCATACAGTATACCTATTTGTTTTCTAAAACCATAGAAGAGAGTGAAAAACTGATTAAGTAGAATTACTCGAAGGTATGTAGTTGAGGGATTCAAGGGGTTCTATCTTGGTACCCCTTAGGGTGATAATGCCTAGTCACACGATGATAAAAGTTATAGGGCTCTCTTCACTGGCTGTTTGTCTTAAGAGTGCAGTCTGTTGTCCTCATATTTTGTTTTTAATTGACAAAAAAAATAATATTTGCTCGTTATCTTAGCTTCCTTGTTTTGCTGAGCATGCCTGACCAATTAAAAAAAAGCTGCTCACTCCACTCGCCTTTATTTATTTTGTATTAGTTTCAATTTTCTAAACCACCACTTTACAAGTGAGTGCACTTGTTTGATTTTTTTTCTTATTCTTATGAAATAGTTTGTGAATACACCCGAAACAGTAAAAAAAAATTGGTTATTCAGATCTAAGGTATTTTGTATTGTATTCCTAAGTTCACCTCATCGCAAAAATACTGTAGCCCATATTTCGACTATCCATATATATCCGCTCGCCGACGTCTTATCTTCATGTATCTTTGTTGCTAACCCTACCCCACCAAATTCCATAATAATCGTGGCTCCATAGAGTAAAAACTCGCTGCTATCTCAGCAGAGGGATAATGTCATTCAACAATTTGACAATTTGTATAGCCAAAAACCGATCTATGTGTGTTTTGACAGCACGTAAATAAAGTGCTTTTACTCACACATTCGTATGATTAAATGTTGCAAGTGAATGGCATTTTCCCTAAAAAGTTGGGTAATTTTCTTAATTTAACTAACAGGTGTGTGATAATTCTAATGTATTTAATGTTATTGAACAAAATTATAAAGAATAAATTAGATCAAAAGCGCTCTTGTAGCCACAAATTATGTCATAGTATTTATTGATACCAATTTTCAATATGAGTTAACAATTTGAATATTCTCAGAATATCGTTGAGTGATTAAGAAGATTAACTTAAACGACGATTTTCCCTTGTAGATGTTAATAAAGCACTATGTATCATTTGGCATTCGGACGGAAGTTCGCCCCAACATGTAAGTTCATATCCAGTGTGGATTTATTTCCCTTCTAATGTCATAAACTAAGTAACAAAATCGGGGTATTATTTCCCGCGTGCATATCAACATTTTCACCAAAATGGTGGACAAAAATTTTCTATTTATATATGACTTTTGATGACTATTTAATGCGAAATTACAAATTTAATATTTGTACTTAGCAGTGAAATGAAACTTTACTAGTGTTATTTTTCTTATCAGTAGCGTTTGAACACCCTTTTACCGCACAATACACCATTGTAATATTTTTATGTGAAAGCTGCTTTCCGCGCCATTTGATGTATTGGTCGGTTCGAGTTTCAAAATTCGCCGGTACCGGCCTATTTTCTTGGATGTACCTCGTTTGTGTCTACTGCTATTCTGAGCCTTATAATTCTATGCGTGGCTCGCTCCATTTTACCGTTATAATATCATAGCCTTGTTCCTGCCACAGCAGTCCACAGAAACTCTAGATTATTTTTCCCCAAAAATATGAAACAAAAACAGGGCTCGCTCCGCTCGCTGTTACTAATACTTGTTGTTGCTAGGAGTTCAGGCATCAGCGTTTCAATCAATTTCGGAAATTAAAATCATGTAAGGTTACTTTTTATGCTACAGAGTTACTTTTTGGTCATACATTACATAGTTTGGTTACTTTTGACTCGACTCCACTGGCAGCACTGGAGCCAAGTTTGAACATTGGGTTTGAAAACAAAACGTTTCTTCTCAGTTGAAAATAAATATTTCTTTCAAGGGCGCTTATGATAGCGTGTTTCTGTGTCAAATAGTGGAGAAATACATTCGCAAGATGTTTATAAAGTCGATCACACTCGACGGCTTCAAATCTTACGGGAACCGGGTGGAGGTGACAGGTTTCGATCCCGCTTTCAATGCCATAACCGGCCTAAACGGCACCGGCAAGTCGAATATCCTGGATTCAATATGCTTCGTGCTTGGGATCACCAATCTGTCCAATGTAAGTGACTAAACTAAAATAATTATTGAATTAACTCCGGTATCTACCTACTCTTATTATAGATTTTTAATTGGATATTTTTCTACCTAAGTAGGTATAGTTTTTGATGCATATTGTACATTTATAGGTGCGTGCAGGCAGTCTCACAGAGTTGATCTACAAGCATGGACAGGCTGGCATAACTAAAGCCACTGTCAGTATTACTTTTGACAACCGAGACAAGAGCCAGGCACCAGTTGGATACGAGAGTGCTGATGAAATCACTATCACCAGACAGGTATGATGAGTACTTATTATGTTGAGAGATTCATTGATTAACCTCCTCAGCATGTATACATGCATGGTGAATGTGGGGATGAATGGAGACTAGCCAAGTGCACAGGCCATTGTAGTGCCCAAGTGTGTGCGCAAACACAGGTGCTCCCTCTATTCACTCATAATCTGATAGGATGGTAGAATTATCTGGCAGAGGTCAGGCACAAGAATAATTATGGAATATGCTTTCCAAGGCAATGTCCAAAAACTCATGCAAAAAAGTCTACATTTAAACTTAATGTATCCAAATGTAGTGTTCTTCATATAGGGCAATCAAACTCCAAGAATAATCCCTTCAGTAAACAACAGAAAGACCTTGGCATTATGAAAACTACTAACTTCAAATGGGAAGATCACATCACAGGAATTTACCTATTATAATATTAGAATGAATAAATATTTAGTAACAATTCTGCATATAATTGTTACTAATTATTTTTTCATTCTAATATTTTGCAATGGATTTCCGCAAAGTAACACCTGAATCTATTATTTAATTTACTTAGTAATAAGGTGTAAATCTTTTCTGGCTTCATTTTAAGTTCAATACTATCATATATTTATTATGTAAAGCTGTGATTTACCAATAAAGAAAATTATAAAATAGTGAAGAAAGCTAATTTGTTTATCTATGTATTTTCTAAGAGCCCTCCAAACCATCACAGTGGAGGTATTCCTAAAAATATATAAAACATACATAAGACCTCTGTTAGAATATGGCTTTCAAATATGGAGCCCCTACTTACAAAAGGACATAAACCTACTGGAAAGTGTACAAAGGAAAGGAACAAAAATTCCCATAAGCCTTCAACGGATGCCTTAACCTTAAGGTGAAGTATTATGTCCAGGATATCAATTAAAACACAGTGTTTTGTTCTTCTACGAGTTTCGGGAAATGACGTCTCCCTGTCTCACCCTTTTTTGCAGTTTGATCGGATTTGTGCTCTGGTCCTGAAGACGAATTGACATAGTGGCCTTGCTGTACAAACACTTCAACACTTAACACACTTAACTGACAGGCAGCTGACATCCAGACTATCTTTGTTCTCCAGAAAGGAGCGGTACGCGCAATTTACAAATTAAAGCCACGCGACTCTTTGAGGGAATTATTTAAAGAAGTAAATATTTTGACAGTAATATCGCAGTACATCTATGAAAATCTTATGTATACGCACAAAAATAGAGATAGCTTTTTGAAAAAGTGTGATGTTCACAATAGAAATACAAGAAACAAGAACAAATAACACATCCCAGCATATAGATTACGGAAGGTAGGGAAATCATTTATGGGCAATTGCGTGCGCTTCGATAATAAACTTCCATCTGAAGCAACTGAACTCCCTATTCGTAAATTTAAACAGTACATTAAACAAAATCTTATCAGCAAGGCCTTTTACTCCATAGATGATTACATCAATGATGTTAATGCTTGGCCAGATGTCGCTCCGTTCCGCACTGTCAGTAGTATGTAAGAAATTCAATGTTCTGTTTAGCTTTAAAGAAATATTAACATGTATCTAAATTGCATTAAATTTATATTTAGATAGGCAAAATAAACATGTATTAGACACATAAGTGATATTATAATGTGCTAGTGGTTTCTTTTTCACTTCTTCCACTAGTGGACAAAAAATTGAAGTGAAGAGAATATCAATAACACCTTATTTCTTATTTGATAATAATAACTATGTTTATAGTATAAAATTTGACTTGTCTAAGTGCTTATTTTGTAAGCCTAAAGAAATAAAGTTATTGATTCTGATTCTGTTGTTAAGCTGTTTGAGAGCCGTCCTTATCTCGTAGAGGCTGACGTCCGGGATATCTTCGGTATAGTGTCGGGTTAAACGGGCTCTTGCATCGCCTGCGTGCTATTTGCAGGGCATTGCGATGAGGTGTAGAGCTGCCCATAAAACTTTTCAAGCTCTCTCAAGATCTCAGGCTTGGAGGAAATGATGCTGCCGCTATCGGTCTTCAGCTTCGTCAACTGGCTCTGCCCAAGCGACAGATCTCTTGCGAACACTTTGGAGCCCTTGTTCCGCTCTATTGCGCTCACAATACAATTGGTATTGAATGAGTGCAAATTACGTCGCAGACTTCGAGATCTGTTTGTTGAGCGCACCGTATGTCGACATGTCTGCCGCAGACTGCAGCCTCATTTCACTCAGAGGAGTCACTCTCGGGTCACACTCTGCACTTCTGCAGTTAGTTGCAGAGAGCTGCCATTAACTGCAGAAGTGCAGAGTGTGACGCGAGAGTCTCTGTGTTTTATTTCTGCGGGAGGTCCTAAAGAAGTCCGACCCGACCGCACGGACAGGGATATCACCATTGATAATCACCACGCTTGGCAGGCGGATTGGTGATCGCAGTAAGGTGTTGGTAATACACAGTAGGAAGCTGCTGCCCTCCCTCTGGTAGGTTCCCTTAGTCGGCTCTTACGACATCCACGGGTTGAGTTGGAGGGGTCGATATTCTATGCCGCGGCCTCACGGCCATTGACATGGTACTGTCATTATATTTATTTCTTTGAATTTATCACCCAGGGATTCTCTAGGACCCATGTTGTAGATAGCACGAATAGAACTCTTCTGCAGCACAAATACGGTGTTAATATCTGCAGCGTTCCCCCACAGTAATATGCCATAAGACATAATACTATGGAAGTAGCTGAAATAGACAAGTCTAGAAGTATCAACGTCTGTAAGGTGACGGATTTTTTTGACTGCATATGCTGCAGAACTAAGTCTCCTCGATAGTTTATCTATGTGTGGTAGAGATGAGTCCGGTATTCAATAACTAACTCAGTACCTGTTAGCATGGTCCTAAAATATCTAACGCTATTATAAAATCCGCATACCGCTAGGGAATAACTGTGCAAAGCGAGCATCGCGCCTAACCGACCGTGAGCCATAACTACCCAACGCTTCAATACCTATACTTACCTAACTATCATCTACGCATAGTTACTAGCGGACCGTTCACCCGTAAAGTTATGTAGCTGCAACAAGTATTTGGTATTTCTAACCAAAACGGTTAGATGGTATTTCTAACCAAATCGGTTAGATGGTATTTCTAACCAAATCGGTTAGATGGTATTTCTAACCAAATCGGTTAGAAATATATTGGGTAGAAATCAGAACAGGTATAGAGTATTGTAACGTTATTGGGTACCAGTTGGTACTAGCGGTATTGAAACAAAATACCCAACTAATAACCGGTAGACAAAATATCCAATAACTCCCATCCTTAGTGTGGGCCATTGAAGTTTACTGTCTAAAGTTATTCCTAAGAATACGGTACTGTTTACAATTTCTAAAGTTTCTCCTTTTACGTTTATATCAGCCTTTACTTGTTTTACATTCGGTAGATTAAATCTAATACATTTAGTTTTGGTTTCGTTAGTAAAAGATAATTGACACTAAACCAATGGACTACTTTTGATATTGCATTGTTTACATCGTCATAATTTGTGTTTTGTCTAATCATCTTGAAAATTAAAGAAGTATCATCAGCAAACAATACAATCTCGTGATTATTTTTAACGAGATGAGGCAGGTGGTTAATGTAAACCAAAAATAGGAAAGGACCGTTGATACACCTGCGGTACACCCATTGTAACTAAAGGTCCCGAAGACCGTTTCCCATTAATGTCAACTCTTTGCATCCTGTCACTCAAGTAAGAAGTAAGAAGATCCAAAGAAGTGTCATTTATTCCATAGTGATGTAGTTTCCTGATTAATATTCCATGGTGTACACAATCGAATGCTTTTGACAAGTCACAAAAAACACCTAAAGCATCTTGCAACTTCTCCCAAGCATCAATAATATGCGATACCAACTCTACACCGGCATCAGTAGTTGACCTGCCCCGAGTAAACCCGAATTGCTTACGATGTAGCAGGTCATTGCCATTGAAATGCCTAAGCAATTGATGTAAAATAAGTTTTTCAAAAACTTTGCTGCATGTAGGCAGTACTGATATCGGTCTAAAGTTATGCCGTGCTGTGTCTCCCCCCGGCCGGACTTTGCCGCCGTCGTGGAGAGCGAAACGAGCTACGCAGTGCGGGGGTGGTGTAGCATTGCGACAGTGGAGCTACTTTGAAGCTTAAGCAAAATCAAACTAAAAAAAATATTAGTTACATTTAGTTAATAGTTTTATTTATTTAAACAGGTTGCAACCGTATTTTTAACTATATACTTATATTACTTCAACGATTTTTACAGCATATGACACCTTTTAATAATGCGAATAGTACGGAAGGTACTTTTATATTGATCGATCGATATTACCATTTTTCGTTTTCTACGAGTATTAAGCAAGATTTTCAGACCACTATGACATGTTGGCTAGGAATCGATTACTGCGTAAGAATAATAAAAATATATCAAAACAAATTATAAGTAACATAAAGACTTAACACAGAAAAAAAATCATCCACTGAACTCCATTCTAAGAAACGTATATTACGGTGGATCAAGATCATTTAGTCGCCATGCTCGCAAATCATGGTGCGAGCGAGACTATAGATATGAAAGACAGTAACGCTCGCGTAGCTCGCCGCCCGCTCGGTGCGTAAAATATTGAAGTGAACAAAAAATCAAAGTGATCACTTTATTTCCCTGTTTTACTTATGTAATTTTAATTTTGTGACGTGTCCAAGAGTCCTGTAAGGTCTATAGGAAATAAAGCACTTTGATATTTGACTTCAAAAATATACACACATAACAAAACTTAAGCTAAGTACAAATTGTGTCTAGAATGATGGGGCCTCTGATATGGAGTTCTACAGTGTTCACTCATTTTGTTTTTCATTTTTCCAATTGCCTCATGTGGTTTTTCAGTAGTTGGGATTCCCAACATCTCTGCCCACTGATCATCATCTGGAATCTCAATCATTCTTTCATCGCTGTCCTCCAACTCAAAGCCAGTATCTTCAGGTGTGATCTCTATTTGTGTTTCTTGTTCAGAAGTTGGCATTGTATCTGTTAGCTCCCTCTCTTTAAGCCTGGGCTCTGCAGAGGGCTTTTTGATTAGTTGGTCAATATGACGATTCACTAATAAACCATCGGCTGATTGAATTCTGTAACTTGATGGTCCATATTTGTCAAAGACTTTGCCTGGTAGCCACCTAGGGCCCATACTGCTGTGGTTTCTGTACATTACATTTTGACCTTCATTAGTCTGTCTTGTTTATCTCTGACTATTGTTCTGAATCTGTTCTTCAGTTTTTTATGTTGCAGATTGTCAGGGTGTATGGTATCCAATAATGTTCGCAATCGTCTCTTCATTAGCAGTTCTGCTGGAGTTTTGTTCGTGGAAGTGCAGGGTGTGCTACGAAGACCTAGTAATAAGTTGGGGATTCTGACTTCCCAAGCTAAATCGTCAATTTTCCGCAGTTTGTCCTTAATGGTTTGAACCATTCTTTCAGCTAAGCCGTTAGTAGCAGGGTGGTATGGTGCTGTGCTGACATGTCGTATATTATTGGCAAAAATGTCTTCATCTCACTTGTTACAAAAGAAGTGCCATTGTCGGACACTATCAGCTCACATAGTCCATGAATTGAAAATACTGTTCTCAGAAGTTTTATTACTGTGGCTGATGTTGTGTTGTTAACCATGAAAAGCTCCGGCCATCTTGAATAGGAGTCTACAATAATCAAGAAATATTTGTTGTGGAAAGGTCCTGCAAAGTCAATGTGAATTCTTGACCATGGTCTTGTAGGTGTTATCCACTCATGACTTGTCTTTGGAGGCATGTGTCTATGCTCTAGGCATTTGGTGCATCCACTCACCATAGAGTCAATCTCTTCGTTAAGATGTGGCCACCATACGTAACTTCTGGTTATGGCTTTTGTTTGTACCATTCCTGTGTGCGTTTTGTGCAGCATTCTTAATACCGCTGGGCGTAATGTTGTTGGTACGACTACTCGACAACCTAATAGTAAGCAATCTTCCTGCAACGATAATTCCAAACGATTTAGCCAGAATGGACGCAGTTCAGCATCAGTTACTTTGGCAGGCCAGCCACGTTGAACATAATGTATGACTTGTGACAGTAATTTATCTCTTTTCGTTTCTGTAGCAAGTTCTTCGACTGTGTGTGGAAAATCTTCCGGTGTCTCCGCCATTATCAAGACTTCACCCAGTGGTAGCTCTGGCTGGTCTGGTACTGGTTGTGGCCAGCGACTAAGACTGTCGGCGTTCCCAAGTTCTGCTCCTGGTTTATATCTTATTTCGTAGCTATGTGAGGTCAATGCGATGGCAATTCTTGTCAGTCTTGGGGACAACATGTTGGGCATCGGTTTCTTCGGATCAAAAATTCCCAGGAGAGGGTTGTGATCTGTCACAATAAGAAAATGTCTTCCCATCAGATAGTTATGGAACTTTGTGATACCAAACATGATTGCTGCTGCCTCTTTGTCGAGCTGTGAATAGCGGCGCTCATGTGCATGAAGTGTCCTGGATGCCATTGCTACTGTCCGCTCTTCACCGTCTCCCATGTCATGGGCCAACACTGCCCCAACTCCGTATTCGGAACTGTCGCATGTAAGCGTGAGCGGTTTTGTTAGGTCATAGTGTACTAAGGTTAGGTCAAATGTAATGAGCCTTTTCGCTTTGTCGAAAGCTTCCTGTTCACATTTCGTCCATTTCCATGTCTGAGCTGTTTCCAATAGTCTATGAAGAGAGTCCGATAGAGTGGCCTTGTGTGGGACAAATCGCTCGTAAAAATTGTACAGACCCAAAAAAGCCTGATTATTTTTAGGCTCCGGAGTGTTCACTATAGACTCGACTTTACTTGGCGCTGGATGAATTCCCTCCGAGTCGATGACGAAACCAAGGAACTCAACTTTCTCTTTGGCGAATTTGCATTTCTCCTTGTTTAGCCGCAGTCCTGCCTGCTCGATTCTGTCTAAAACTTTGTCTAGTCTCTCCTGCATTTCCGGCATTATATGTCCACATATAATGATGTCGTCAATCAGTACAGCTACTCCTCGTATGCCTGCTAGTAATGAACTCATCAGACGTTGAAATATTCCAGGACTGGCTTTTACTCCAAAAGCCAGTCAATGTACTGTGTACAAGCCCTTGCACGTGTTCAAGGTGAGTAACTTTGCCGCGTCTTCGTTAATGACTACCTGTGTGTAGGCTCGTTCCAAATCTAACGTCGTGAAAAATCTTCCTCCGGCGACGGTAGCGAAGACTTCATGCGCTGTAGGCATGGGGTAGGTGTCCGATTCGGTCGCTTCATTTACTGTGCTTCGGTAGTCGCCGCATAGTCTGACGTCACCTGATCGTTTTATGATCGGAACGACCGGCGTAGCCCATTCCGAGTAGGATGTCGGGCGTAGTACTCCTTCGCTTTCGAGTCTGTCGATCTCCTTCTCGACTCTCTCTTTTATGGCGTACGGGACCGGTCTCGCTTTTAGGAATTTTGGCGTTGCGCCTTCCTTCAGATGTATAGCTACCGGATGTCCGCGATATGTGTGTAGTGTATATAGGAAGGACTAGGTAGTCCTTCCTTGAAAACTTCCGTATGTTTCGTCATAACACGATTCGATTCCTGATCGGCAAACTTCGTAATGAAGTTGATGTTTATCGAAATGTTCAACGGAGCTAGCCAATCTCATCCCAGTAGATTAGGGCCGTTAACCTTAGCGACGATAACGGTCAAGTCGCAGTTGTGCAGTCGGTGTCGTACGGGCAGCGTGGTTTGCCCCAGGAGGCGGACCGGCGCACTATGGGTCAGGAGCGTAATTATAGTGTCAAAAATCTGTAACTTTCTCAGTTTTTAAAATATCTTTATGAATCTTTCGCGATTATAATTATAGATATATGGACTACAAATTAAATAAAAATCCTTTATTAGTATAAAAAAATTGCCACTAGACTTAAAAAAATATTTTTGTTAGGTTCTCGCGGATTTTAACTAATCCAGTGGACATAATTAAAATAAAATTCTACATTGACATAATATAAAATAATACTTATTTAAACATAAAAAAATTTTTTTTTACGTTAAATTAAATCTTACATATTTTGTGTAACAAGTAATAAAAAACCTATTACAAACATTACAAACGATAAATTGGAAACTAATAAAAATAATTACTATAGTAGAAGTACTTTTATATATATAAATAAAAACTAATAATCGTAAAAAACTAAATGAAAGCTTTGGTTGGTTAAAAATCTAAAAGATTTATAGCTTCCTGCCACAGTTCTTTCGGAACAGTTTCGCTTGGTCTCCTTAGGCTAGAGATATATGGATCAGATGTATATAGCAATGAATGAAAAACGTCCTCATTTGTAGCTGACCTAGAGCATTTTCTGGAATGCTCCAATCGATTATTTTTGTAGTCCTTATTTCGGGACTCTTGAGCATCTTCAGACAATTATCCATTTGGTAAAACAGCAAAATGTTTCATTATATTCTCTCCGTGGATTAAGATCTTGTGTACAGAAGAGGGCATGTAATACCACCTATATTTATTAACGTATAATTGTGCAGTACTCTGAGTGTATTCACCAAATTTTTGAGGGTTAATTTCATGTCCAGATTCTAAGGTGTGCAAGATAACGTATAATCTTTTGATTATCTCCTCATCAACTCCCGTAATTTCAGACCTAGTGGTTCTGAAAAAATCGACGAGCCGTATTCCTATCATTACTATTGCCTGATCCTTGTCGTGGTTTATCTACATGTAAACCCATTTGATTCCTAAACTGCCGTTGTACATATCTTTTTTCTCCTCTTTGAGTCTCTTGTTTTCCGGTGTTGTGGCCGACCATTTTTGAAATGGCAGATTCCTAAACTGCCATTGTACATATCTTTTTTTCTCCTTTTTGAGTCTCTTGTTTTCCGGTGTTGTGGCCGACCATTTTTGAAATGGCAGATTGTAAAATATGTGTAATATTAATTCCATGCATCGAATCCACGCATGCAGTGTTGACAAGCCATACTGATAGGCATCTTGATTTTCAGGCTTGGATGCAACCTTACTTAAATCGTTCATTTCTGTTGGTCTAGCACCACATATAGTACACACTGCTCCAGAACTAGTATCAGTTAATACTTGAGCTACTTTTCCATCAATCATTGTCAAAAACAATTCATGATTTATTTCAATCATTTCATCATTTTGTCTAATCTTGGAAGTGCGAAACTTTCTATTTGTGATTTTATATCATTAATAACAGCTCTAGTTTTCTCTGGAGTTTCTTTTGAAAATTCCATTAAAATAGGTCGACAATACCTCGGAGATGAGCATGTTTTATTTTTCCATATAATTTCATTAGAGCTCAAGTTAATTAGTTTTATTGGAACTAACGAAGCTATGAATAAGTTAGCGTCTGATATTAATTCACTTTCTCCTTCTAATCTTTGTTTATATTCGCTCTATCCCGAAGAGCCGTCACTTCCCCATTTAGTATATAGTTTCATACTTTGTAATCCAGGTTTATACGTATTTCTTCATACGATTCAATCTTCAAAATACGAGCCACAGTATGATCTAATAAATCCTGTAATTTTACTTTGGCACCGATATCAGTTCTCTCAATACTACTTACAGGTGGGTAGCAAGATAGTTTTGCATTCTTCAACAGATTGTATGATGGAAAAACAGAGCAATTCTTTTCAGCAAGAACAGATCTTAAATATGCGTATTGCGACTTAGTTAAATTTAAATCAATGTATAAACTTAAGGCTTCATGAATAGAATACGCACTTACGGTTGGTGTTTTATGGAGTATTTGCCTTCTTATCGTTTTCTTCTCATCTCTGCTTAATGGCCTTAGCATAGCTACGAGGGAAGCTTCTTCTGATTCCCCTTGTGATCGAAGTCCCTGTACATACGCGTTCTGTATAAATTCGAGTCCATATTCTTGCACTAATTCCATCTTCTTTCGTTTCTTGCTTCTGTCTGACAGGTCTTCATATGTTTTTGATGGTCGACCACGACCCGTAGATGTTCCTGGTGTGGGACACGATTCTTCATCATCGAACACAATTTTGAACTCGCTATCTAATCACGAAGCGTTTTGTTCCAAAAATCGAGATTTGGTTCTTTTAGCTTTCGACCAACGATCACGGAATTTTTGTAAGATATTTTGTTGTATGTTTTCGACAATTTTTTGGCGTTTAGTTGGTGTTAAGTTATAGTTTTCTTCCAAATACTTAAGAAGATTTTCCGAAGTGGCATCGTTCTCGAATAAAAAAGAACATAATGCGCGTTTTGATTCAATGAATTCACACATTTTAGTTTTTTTAATACACTTGTTTCCACGAAACTAGCAAAACAGTTTAAATGTTGTAGTTGGAACCTGAATCCCTTTTTATAGTGACAGTAATTGATAACATATTTGCACACGACAGTACAGATTTTCATTGCGGTTTCTTGCACACGTTCCTCGAAATATATTCCATTGGAAATTTTTAACTTATTTATTTCTTTGCGGTTTCCGGTTCGGCAACCGCAATATTTCGTTTCTTTCTTTGATAAGGTGATAGCTATTATCAAATAATGCGGTTATTCTCTATTTACAGCTAAAATAGTTATAAAATAGGTACCTTCATAAATTCAGTTAACCATGTTTTCCACTTCAAAAATAATTAAGTTTTATTAAAATAAAACAATCAATACTGAAGTTAAGGTCATCAAGTGAATAAAACCTAGGATATTTGCTACCATTTAAACCAAATTGTCCAAAAAATCTACTTTCATGATTTTTGCCCTTTTTCCCACAGTACACTTTTTTGCCTCTAAGTCAAATGGGGGCAAAATTTTATTTTAAATCCTGTGAGTATACAGATCAAGGAACGTTATAGTAGTCGTATCTCCTTGTCGGGAGACAGCGGTAAATACGAAAATTAAATTTGAATTTTTAAAACTGAAAAAATAGGAGGGCTTTCAAAAATAGTCTGTAAAAGCTAACTTTCTTAGCCATATAAAAATATGCTTGAATTACTTGGAAAGTGTTAAGTACCACGCTTTTAATGATGTATAATAAGTTATAGTTAATCAACAAATGTTTGTAAAAAAACGATCTGAAAGTGTCATATCACAAATTTTCCTACATCAATCAATCTACTTCCTTTCATTCAAGTTCAAGCTATCGCTATTAAAATATGTTATTATAGCATATTTTTGTGGCATATAATAGTTCAATTATACTACTTTATATATTCACTGAGAAAAATGTAGAAATCTAACTTTTGACGAATTGATTTTTGGCACGAAAATTACGCTCCTGACCCATAGTGCGGCGGTGTTATATAAAGATAAATAGACGGCGAGTGGAGATAGCAGAAATTCGAAATTTTTGATAAATTTTCGTAATATGATAATTATTCGTCTTACGCCGCTAGTGGCTAGAATTTTGAAGGTTTGATTTTTTTATTACCTCTCGAAGATCATTCACTATTACTTACTATTACACTACCGTGGGTGGACGCACCCTTCGCTGTGCCGAAACCACTCGCTGATCTCGATTCCAGTCGCCCAATTTTCGCCCGACAAAAAAGTGAAACTTACTGCTGGGTACTGTGATCGCAAACGACGAGTAGCAGTTATGCGCTAGCTTTAGTTTATCTGCATTATATCCGGTATAAGATGTCATAGATTCCGGCGTTGTCTCAGGCTTGAAGAAACAAGCGTGTATCTTTCGTACTCGCTCTACGATCTGTAGTTCATTGTCCAAGGACCCTTTCCCGGTGATAACAGAGCGTCGTTTGATCGGACGCTTTGGTTTATTGTATCTTATATCATTCCATCCATCATTCGTTTCATCATCGCTAGTACTCTGACGACGTGTTTGAGACGGTGCATTAGGTATCGGCGGTGGGGGCCTGCACAGCGATGTCGCCTGCTGCGCGGCCGGCCGCAGACTGGCGCTCTAACCCGCAACCTCCAGCTCGCAGGCGGATTTCGAATCTAACTAATGACTTCGCCCGGACCTTCGCCCTCTGCGTCTGTGGCACATCGGTTGTCAAATAATAATTATAAATTTATCAATTTCAGATTGTAATGGGAGGCAAAAACAAATACTTGATAAACGGCATCAATGTGCAAAACAAAAGAGTGAGTGACCTGTTCTGTTCGGTCCAGCTGAACGTGAACAACCCTCACTTCCTCATCATGCAGGGCCGCATCACCAAGGTGCTCAACATGAAGCCCCCCGAGGTAACTCCTTCCCCACCCCCCTGAAAAGCCTCACTTTATCACATGTAGGACTGCATCCCCGCCCCTGACAAGCTACTCTTCAACTATTCAAACTCTCTTGTTTATCAGTATTATTTGTCTGCAGATTCTGTCAATGATAGAAGAAGCTGCCGGCACCAGTATGTACGAAACCAAGAAACTGCAAGCTCTAAACACTATAGCCAAGAAAGATGCTAAACTTGCAGAGCTCGATGATGTAAGGTCTAGGTTATATTTATCTTTAATCTTTGTTTTCTTTTATAAAGATTGTTATTCATACCCGTAATCTAAGGCTCTGCAAATATAAAAAAATACTTCACTATTCCAGATAATAAAAGAGGACATTGCCCCGAAGCTCCAGAAGCTTCAGGATGAGCGTGCACAGTTCCAAGAACACCAGCAAATTATCAGAGAAATAGACGGGATCACTAAGCTGTATAAAGCTTATCAATACGTCTTGACGGAGAAGAAGTGTGCGGAGTTGGAACAGCAGATACAAACAGCGGAGAATGACATCAAAGCCAGAGAAGCTCTCACTAAGGACAACGAGAAGGAATGCAAGGCCATAGACAAGGAAATCGCAGAGATGCATAAGAAATTAGATGCGGTGTGTGCTTTACCTTTTTTTTAAGTATTTTATAAATTGGGTAGTAGGGGCTGGCTAAAGGCAGGACGGATCGGCGTACACGGAAGGACCAGGGGAGTGTGTCTGTGTCAAAGGGATGTCCATAGAGCGGAGGAAGCCGATCTAATCACCAAGCTCAATGACCAATGCTTGTACACGGTAGGCCATGCGGACGATCTTATATATCGGGACACTATGCCAGCGTGGCGTGTAACAATATCAACAACGCACTAAAAGTCGTCGAAATGGTGCTTAGACTGTGGTGTGGACTAACTGTGAATCCGACCAAAGCCGAACTAGTAATGTTCAACAACAAGCATAAACTAGGGACCTACCAAGTCCCGTTCCTGTTCGAAACGCAGTTAAACACGTACTTAGGTATAACTTTGGAATAAACTAAAGTGGGCAACACTCTTAGAAATCAAGACAAAGAAAGTCACCATCTCATTCTGCTAGTCGTCGACTGCTAGGAACACCGAGATGTCGCAACGCAAAAATTCCTCTATGGCCCTAGAGCACTCTGTAATCAGACGCTCGCTGACATACGGTGCCCTAGTTTCGTGGCGGAGAACGAACCAAAGCACTGCCTTCTTAGTTAATTTACGACTTTTGTTGATAGTTTTTAAACATTTAAGAACATTCTAGAACGTTTTAGATATTTTAAGACGACGATAAATGATCCTACATCATTTGAAAAATAAAAGATTTTAGAGAAATAACTATGTTCTGGAACATTAAAGAACATTCCAGACCGTTTGAAAGCATTCTAGACGATGACAGACCATCTAAAATAATTTTAAAATTTTGAGATTATTTTTAACTTTACAGATAGTTCTGAACATTTAAGAACATTCTAGAACGTTTGAAAGCATTCTAGACGATTACAGATCATTCAGCACTATCCCGAACTTATGAGTCTTACAATGTGTTAGAAAAGGATAGAAATATCTCATAACAATTTTAAGCACCCCCACCTATTAATTTTCACGGTTGTGACGTAAAACATAGTGGGAAACCGCTTTTTTTCATCGCCGATAATGCACATTGTTGTAAATCTCTTCAAACATGTGGAAAATAAATGACCTTCAAATATATTTCCGATATATCCGAAGGTGCGTTTCCTACTATACATATAATAGCTATATTTCTACACTAATATTTGAAAGAGGTTATAATGATTATAATGCATGCTTGCTAATAAAAAGATATATGCTAATCAAAAACTGCATACCCACTAAATTACGAAAAAAGTTTGAGTACCTACCATTGATTCTTTGTTTACTTTATTTATTTTGCTAGGGAGAATAGACTATAACACCACTACAATATGTACTAAATTACGAAAAACCATCCTTTTTACTCACTTTTCTGATGTCGCGACCTCAGAAAAGTTATTGTCGTTGAAGTGGAAATCACCGATTTTCACTTTGTCATCGCGGATGTTATACTAGGATTGCGGTCACCTTACAACTAAACCAAAACTGCACATTAGCGTGTGAAGAGGTTTGGCGTTACTCTATGATCGAACAGCATTTTTCGTGTTTGACTACGTATTACGTTAAAGCGCCCGCGAGGCATATTTAACGTTTAAGAGAAACAGCTTATATCAGTGAATACACCACAAAATCGGAAGAACAAACTTTAAAATCAACGAAATATTCTAACATTTTAGGTTTTAAATAATCCGACATGTTTATTATAAATATTGAATTGAAAAATAAATTAACGCAGAACAAAATCTGAATAAAAATACTTACCTACGTCAAAATTCTTGCTGGCAACCCTGGTTTGACAGACTTGTCCCCTCACCCCGTTGATTCCCCTCACCGCCATATTTACGGTTCAGTGCCTAACCGTCTAAGCCACTATCACAGAGCTCATAAAAATTTGCGTGTACTCAATCACGGATAGCCCCCCTATCCAGAGGGTGCATGAACGCAGAGGAGATGGCCCCGCATGTACTTGTAGAGTGCGATAGCGTAGTTTCTCAATGACTACACTACCTAGAGACACTGAGGACGCCTTGAGAGGCATGCACCGGCGCACAGTGTTCCAAATGACCAAAAAATTTCCCTATGCTGTTTATAGCATTAATAACAAATGCATTTTGAATGCAAGAGTAGAACAACCACGTATCTATTCTAAATACTTTTTTGTTTTAAATAATGAACTTTGGATGACCTTGACTCCTCACAAAAAAGTTTGACCTTTAGCGACAACCCTATTTTGTATAATTTGACCTCACAACGAAATTGCATATTTTTCCCAAAGGTCACAATAGTGCAACGTGGTATTTTCACCAGTGATAGGCCTTATTAAGAACTATATTTCTATGCTATCAAAAATCACACGAGTTTTTTGGAAGAAAAAATAAAAACGAAAATATGAAAAAATTACCGACTCGGCACCCAGAGGTGATTTTTCGAAAATAGAAACTGTGAGAGATGTGGCTAAAGACCCTTTGTCAGACTATATTTATTAAAAAAAAAATATCGTTTACAGAACTTATCTAGGGCAAGTTCATTATTTTTTATAAAAAGTATTTGAAATAGACAGGTGGGTGTTCTACTCTTGTATTTCATTGCATTCGTTGATCGATTAATGCTATAAACCGCATAGAGTTTTTTTTTGGCCATTTTGAACACTGTGCGGCGTCAGCGAGCTGCTGGCTTTAATGGATGAAACCGGATAGTTTAAATAAAAAAAAAATGACGTTTGTCATGAGTATCCATCCCAGTGCCAACGCTCGGCCGCGAGCGCTAGCACAGGTCGTTTCACGTTACTTACTAAGGCTGCTTCCCTGATACAGTCTCAGATTTTTAAGAACATTGAATTTGGTTCGACAGGAAAGTTCTGGCGTGCTTCAAGAGTTGGAGGAGGCGCTTAGTGCTGCGGAGCAGCAGGAAGCGGCGGCGGCCGCGGCGCTCCGGGCGGCCGACGCCTGTGCCGCCGAGAGAGACGCCAAGTTGCGCCGCGACCAGCGCGCCCTCGAGGAGGACCAGGCTGCGCTGCAGACCAAGCGGGCGCGAGCCGACCAGGTGCATACCGCAAGAGCTATAGTCCATTCTCTTATTAGCTGTTTGGTAGTTCGACTGACAATCAAATAGTCATGGCCTAACGATCGGTTTTTGTTAAGAAGTTGTAATTGATTTTGTTATTTTTGCTTAACATTTTGTATTATTTTACAGACGTCAGATGTTTTGGAATCTGAATATTCAAAAGTATAATCAAATATTATAACAATAATAGTATTACTAAATTAAATAGTATTATTTTTGTTGTATTATTTGCTACTTGCTTCTGTTAGAAAGTCTTTTTTTGTTAGAAAAAGTAAGAGTTACTTTGGTAAACTATAATAATGTATACTAGTTTCAATACATTTAAACGAAAAAATCACCTAAAATAATATTTCGGGTCGCGGGTTCAAGTCCCGCCGGAGTCGTAAATTTTTGGAATATTATTAAATTCTTTAAAATCTAAAATAATCTTCGTTACATACTATGTTGGCTCCATAAAAATTTTAACTTTCGTAAGTCCCTATATTTTTAGCAACCCCTAGCGGGGCGGAGCGGCGGAGGGTAGCGGCGGCCCTTGCTTCGAACGTGTACCGATTATTATGAGCAAGGGCCTATGATGAATCATTCAAGAGGGGGATGCGTTGTGCTATCTCAAAAATTTTAAACTCTTCATATAGTTTTGTTGGTCGGTTGTTTTCCTAGCAATAACATTGTCTTGACTCGCTCATCAACAGGTACTTACGCTACGGAAGACCAGCGTTGGTTGCTAGTTTGCTAGTCAACCAACAAATGCTGAGGTAGAGCCATTTTGTTACTGGACTTACACTTCAATTATGTTTGCTCTTAGTCTAAGTTTAATATGTATTCGGTGTAAGTCTTATAACAAACAAAAATATATTCTATTCTATTCTAGGCCGCCGCGCCGGCGGGACGGCCGTCATTTACGGCGGTGGTGTGGCTTTAAAGCGTCTAGGAGTTTTTAACATTATTTATCAATAGGTCTCGGATTAATATGATTTAGGAATCTTGCTCGATGCCAAGCTGTCTTTTTCAGAGCATATCGAATACATTATAAATAAATCTTTTAAATGTCTTGGTTTCATCAGACGTGTTACCAAACCATTTTCTGATACGAAGTCTATTAAACTGCTCTACTTTTCCTAAGTGAGAAGTATTTTGGAATATAGTAGTACTATTTGGAATCCAAATTACTCAATATACATTAATAATTTTGAAAAAATACAAAATAAATTTATCAAATACATTAATTTTAAAAATCATTATTATTCTAGGGATTATGATGCATCCTGTACATATCATAATATAATGAGCCTTCAAAAACGACGAGCACTGTTGGATATGACATTTCTCCATGGTCTGTGCAAAGGTTATATAGATTGCCCTGAACTTACCAGTAGAGTTTTATGTTTTTCCGTCCCAAAAATCGTACTAGGCATACTCATACTAAATTATTTGCTGTGTCGCAATTATCCACAAATTATGCACTTTATTCCATAGTTAATAGGATACAAAGAAATTACAACAAGGAGTTCAATACAACTGATATTTTTCACAGTAATAAAATACATTTTAGAAGCGAAATCATTAAAGTAATGGAGGAGGGGGATGCCAGCGTACCTAATGTAGAATGTTAATTACTATTGTTTTTTATAGATGAAGTTTGTATACTTCTGTGAGTATGAGAAGTTTAATATTTTGTTACAAGTGTAAAAACAATTTAAGTTCAAAAAAAAATATTGGGTTAAAGTATTCACCATATATTTTATGTATTATACTTATATCTTTCGACTGTCTGTTTAAAAATCATAGTGTATAAAATGTAAATCCGTTTTTTGTCCGTAAGTTTAGTATATAATATTAGAATAAGTATTATTGAAGGCGGTGGATTTTGTATTATCAATATAATATAATAATATAAAAATTTCAAAATATGTCCATATAATATGGACCAAAAAATCTAAAATATGGGGAAAATATGTAATAAAAAATAGCGATATTGTATAAAATCGTGTAAAAAGTTAATTTTCTTGTTGTTGGTGTTGTAATAACGATGAATAAGGTAATGTTTTGTGTTTTAACATTCACTTGTTTCTGTTTTGATAAAGTTTTCATTCAAAATCTTACCAATTTTCGTATCGTTCGGGATCGTACGTAACCTTGAACGAACCAATTAGTACTCACTTCCCAGCGCCCGCTCACCCCAGTTGGTTGACAATTTGTTTGCTTAGCGAAAAATAGTTATCAGGCGTCTATAGGGTATGAAGTCGATGGTGCTGAATGAATTAAAGCGCGCGACCGCGAGTTACCGTACCGCTCGCGTGTGAATTTGGCGCAAGCGCAAACGTAACTTATCAATTGTTACGTAAGTTAAGTTTAAGTACCAATTATTCGTAAAATGATAAAAATATGGCCTAGTGAGTTTTTTTATCCGGCGGGCCGTGGGGTCGCGGCGTACGAATATCGACCCCTCCAACTCAACCCGTGGATGTCGTAAGAGCCGACTAAGGGAACCTACCAGAGAAAGAGCAGCAGCTTCCTTCTGAGTATTTTTAAACACCATCACTGCGATCACCAATCCACCTGCCAAGCGTGGTGATTATGGCAAATCCACATGGGAGACCATCCACTCGGACTCGGATGGACCGACGACATCGTCGCTCAGGACCGCTATTTGTGGCGTCGTACGGGGGAGGCCTATGTCCAGCAGTGGATGTGTATGGGCTGATGATGATGACGATGATGAGTTTTTTTTTTTAGAAAATATGGATTTATGTCTGAAATATGGAAAAATAAAAATTGTATTTTCTCGATCTAAACTAGAACAAAAATCATCACAATTAAAAATATGTATTTATATATTTATCCGAGTCCTATTTATCAGCATTGCTTCGGTCCTTGCAGGCGGCGGAATCGTTCTCCGGCCTCCGCGCCGCCAGCGAGAGCAGTGCGGCGGCGCTGACGGCGGCGCAGGAGCGCTTTCTGGCCGTTAGTTCGGGGCGCGGGGACGGCGACGGCGGCGACGTGCAGGAGCAGCTGGCAGCGGCGCGCCGTGAGGCAGCCGAGGCGGGCACGCGTGCCGCTGCCGCTGCCATGGAGCTGGACGCGCACGAAGCCCGGCTACAGCGGCTGCGGGCCGAGCGTGCCGCCTCCGGACAGGCCTATGCGAAGGACCAAGCTGCCGTGGCCGAGCGCGACCGGCGCCGCCGGGACCTGCAGGTCTGTAGCCACCCCGACCGTCCGTCTGAGGAGCGCTCGTTAACGTTTCTTTACATTATCGCCTGATCCCGACAGAGCGAGCTCTCGGCGCTGCCGTACGACGCGGTGAGGCACGAGGTCCTGGCAGCGGAGCGGCGCGCGCTGCAGGACGCGGCGCGCGCGCAGCGGGATGCGGTGGACGCTCTAGCGGTGCGGCTGCAGCGCTGCGACTTCCGCTACGACCCGCCGCAGCCCAACTTCGATGCCAGTAGAGTGCACGGTGACTGTCTGAAATAACGAAATTTGCGTCACTCACGGTTACGACTGGCGATACCCATCGCCCGCCCCGACATCAATTCCTTGGTCTCTCGAACATCGACACATTTTACATCAACAATCAGATATCCATTCTAGATCTTAGAAGCACTTGATTCAGGAATCAAAAATCATATATTTAGAGAAAAAAAAGGTTCTTAAACTGGACCAAAGAGCGCTAAAAACTGTTTTTACACAGAATAAGAAGATATTGTACTAATACATTTATTACTTTGTTATAAATAATAAATAAAATCCATACTCATTATAAATTGGATAGTAAGTTTGTGGTAATAGTTAATCATTTATTTGTCACATAAAACACGTATATTTGGTTTCTCATTACAAAGTACAAAAATTTAAACATAAATCCCACAAAAAACTTTTAGTGCAGGTTACTTTGTATGTGTTGCAGCCTGACAGAAAGGCCATGGCCCAGTGAATTATTTTTGATTAAATGCAAAAACACAGAATTTTAGCCAAGACCTGATCGAAAGCAAGTAAAACAAGCTGCAAGACAATGTATAGGTTTATTTATTTATTTATTACATACATATTAATATACATTCAATAAAGTTTACCATACAACCTAGAGAGGTTTGTCAGGTACTCAGGTGTACCCAGCTATCAATTATTGTGGTTCTTTAGTAAGTAGTGTTCATGAATTTTTTTAAAGATGGAATTTGAAATTATATTGAAATAAAATGATATATCCTCTGGTAGGTTCCCTCAGTCGGCTTTTACGACATCCACGGGTTGACTTGGAGGGGTCGATATTCGTACGCCGCGACCCCACGGCTTCGAACCTACCAGAGGAAGGGCAGCAGCTTCCTTCTGAGTATTTTTAAACACCAACACTGCGATCACCGATCCGCCTGCCAAGCGTGGTGATTATGGCAAATCCCCCCCTACATGGGAGACCATCCACTCGATGGACCGAAGACATCGTAGCGGTCGCAGGGAGTCGATGGATGGAGGCGGCTCAGGACCGCTATTTGTGGCGTCGTACGGGGGAGGCCTATCTCCAGCAGTGGACGTGTATGGGCTGATGATGAAAATGATATATAAACAAATACATATCGAGAGTGCGATGCGATAACCGACTGCTATTTTATTTTTGGGATGTTAAGTGCTTGGGAATACTTTGTATTTGCTTTTGCAATAAATACTTTTGGAACTTTAATTTAAATGTATGTGTGTGTATTGCGAATAGTGTAACGTTAAAATAGAGGGTGGAATATTGTTCCAGCAATCATTGTTCTTTGACAATCACAAAACTGCAGAAAGCGGCAGTTTTGTGATTGTCAAAAAAAAGTACAGATCTTACTGACCGTAACCTCTGGACAAAGACGAAATTAAGTTTTGAGTACTCAGGCTTTTTAAACCTAATGACGTCAAAGTCTCTGTTTCTCTGTAACCTTTTTACTACGACTACGACTGAACGGTTGAACGTATCGCAATGAAATTTGGCAGGGACGTAAATGGCATCCGGGGATGGATATTATAAATAAATCCGGTTATACAATCAGTAGCGTTTTCTGAGTGCGAGGTGGTGCAGTGCATAAAAGTCCTCGGACCCTGATCGGCAAACATCAACTGAACTTTAGAAAACGTGGCCCACCCATAGAACATAGACCAGAACTCTTGATGACTTTCTTCCTAATTATCCCTAATGAATAATAATATCACAATTATGTTTCCGACATGGGACAGTTTGCCAAACATTACAAAAAAATACTGACGAAACCCAAAATATTGGCTCGCTCTACTCGCCGGTATAATTTTATTCGTTCTGCCTGTAGTCCGCTGTTATACTCCCGCTTTGGCTCACGTTACAAAATAAAAAAAAAAACACAGCTATCTTAAGATGGCAAAAACCAAAAAAAATTGCAGCTTGTTCCGCACGTCGATATCAGTTATTTTTCTTCTCGCTTTGGTCCAGAGTTCTACTCAAAAATGTATGTTAAAACAATTTTCGTGGCTCACTTTGCTCGCCGCTGATAACATAAGTAAGTGACCATTTGTAAATGAATAAATAAATAAACATAGATATTTTGGCTATGGTTTCGGGATCGACCTTTTTGAACTCAGTTTGGCGAACCAATGCATGAAAATATAGCGAAACAAAAGAATTTGCATAGCATGCTCCGGTGACCGATGCTTTTGATCTATCTAGTTATCAGTGCTCGACCATTTGTAGGGTCACTTTACCAAACTCACAAAATTCTAAAATTTTGGCGGCTCAGCTCGTGCGTGGTACTGTGTTTGACCACAGTTTTGGGTCCCTTTGCTGACACCTCCGCGAAAAGTTCACAAAAACAATTGATTCGATAACAATTAGATATGCATAGCTACGCATAATCCAGACTAGATTGTGTGTCACCTTAACTAAAAAATCATCAATGTGAAGAAATAAGTTCTTATAAAAATAAGTTAAACTAATTTACCATGAGCCAACTCTGGGGCTTGATTGTAATATTTGTAATTACACTCTTAATTTTTAACATGAATCTAAGTAAAAACGGTAAACAAAAAATGAAAACGTCAAGTGCGAGTTAGACTCGCACCGAGGGTTCCGTAATTATAAGACATTGTTTCTTGCTAAATTCCATGATTCTAGGTCAATGGGTTTGATCGCTTACAAAAAACTAAATATTTTTTTTCCAACGGGTTGACCTTCCTTCTTGCCGTGGTTATATAGGTTTATAATACACCTGCTCGGAAAGTTGCCTATTCCTTTTCCAAATATAAGATGACTGGAATGACTTACTTTCTAGTCATTCCAGGCGTATAGGAATCCGAGAGGAAAAACTCTATGGAATTTCATTTCTCACGCGTTTTAGCGGGAGGGAGAACTGTATGGAAATCCATTTCTAACGTGTTATTTCTTTTTAATTTCCCCTAGAATGGCCGGTAGCTATGGTTATTTTCATAATAAGTCAAACGACAAAAAGTTTTTACTCCAAGTCCGCTTGCCTCTTCCGATTTCCGAACAATATTTTGAAAAAAGAACCCAAGTGATAAAGGCTGGCGCGGGAAGTTCTTCTAATTTTGAATATGGTGTAGGCAATTTTATTAATTGTACAGAATGTCGTCGAGTGATAATTAAAGTTTTATGACACCGCCAGAAATAAAATATTTATTCTGCTTTTTAATTTCCTCGAAGGTGTAGTATAAAGCACTATGTATCACTCGGCAGAAAGTGCGATTCCTACCTCGTGTGTTTTAAGGCACACTCAAATGACACACTCGATAGGAATTAGGCACGTTCTCGCCTAGGTGTACAATGGACTATTTATGCACGGCTCGAAGATGTTACGGAAGCGGTCCGTGGCATTTTATAAATTCTGAAAGTAGTCCGTGAATGCACATAGTTTAAGAACCGCTGCTATAAGGGTTCCGTTTTTAATTTTGAGGCACAGGACCCTAAAAAAATATTAATTTGCACTTTTGGCGCACTCTGGCTACAGAGTCAAGTTTCCATCGGTGCTTTGATGTAAGTACCTACTTAATGATCTCTTTGTGCACAGGAACCATTGCGCGTCTCATCGAGGTGTCGGATCCTATGTACTACACCGCACTGGAGACAGCGGCCGGCGGCAAGGTAAACTCATTTCTTACTGTTGTAGTATAAATATATCTGTTTTACCGTAGAGGAACTGCACGAACCATGCTGAGGTGTAGGCGGAGATGGCGCGACGACCTGGTCTGTTTCCGGATCCGGCTGAGCGAATACGCTGTGCTCATCCATCGTATACAGGGTGTTAGGGTAAAGTCTTATCCTTGAAACCAGAGGTTTAGTATCATCAATAGAGTCCAAAAAGGGTGCACTGGCACTACGCGGTACGAACGTCAAAGCTATGTCAATATCAAACAAAAATGCCGCCCGCACTACCTAAGGAAGATCTCCCACTGCGCCCGCGCCCGCACCGTGCCCTGCCTGCGTCTGTCGTCCGTAATGGTCCGTCAGTCAAACTGCGCAGCTACGATATTCAGCACGTCGCGTTGCGTTCCATGCTAATTCCGATTTGCGCGCGTTAATTATGTTAAGTATTTTACCTTACCTTAGTAGAAGTGACGATGTCGTTTCCTCGGCGATGGATTGGTCGTAGAGGACCAGTCGCGAGGCCAGCGCGTTCACCCGACCTCATGCCTTTGGATTTTTATTTGTGAGGAGGTGCAGATCTTCTGCAGATTCTAAGTACTCGGTTTCACAAAACCGGACAATTAAAAAGTCGTATTCTTAACCCGTTCAGGGAGAGGTGAGAAATGACCAATTTGTGTTTGTTTATCGAGTGCGTAATAATCTAAGATGTACGGAGTGCGGAGGATTGCGTGGCTGTTGGTGAGTCAGTCAAACTGTAAATTTAACTTTTTCTTGACTGCCAAACGTGTTACAGTAGCTATTTTGGGCAGAATAACAGCGCCTTCTGCTCATAACAGTTGGCATTATGCTGAGCCTGGGCCCATTTGCTACTGCACAGCACACCTACTTATTCTTGTACTTATTGTTAATTAGTTTTTTTTCTACATATTGCATTTTGTTGTTATTTATTAATGATTAAGCAATATATTTTTGTTATTTCAAAACTGTTAATTGTGTGTGTAAATGTAGTGGCAAATAAATGATATGTCTATGTCTATGTCTATGTCATTTTTGCCTGTCCTAAGCGAGAAACAGTTCCATCCCAAGTAATGTACATAAGATTCGAGTGATTTAGATACCTATGCCCGCCGCCGCCGCGCGCCGCCGCGCCCCGCCGGCGCGAGGCGGCTACGGCTGGGTGTCCAGGTACGATAGCGCAACAATTAATTATGAAAATCAATCAAAACTAATCGTTCGGAAATATTTATTTCACCCGTTTAGGACTGTACTCATGATAATAAAAATGAGGCCCCCTAGCACAGGGATCGTTCTCTAGGGTAGAATAGACAATATTCATCGTATTGCCGTACAATGTTTACATTATATAGTTGAAGGAATGAACAATTTACGCATGCGATGACAAAGTGACGTAATTTTTGTTTATTCTACCCTAGACAACAATCCCCGTGGGAGGGGGCTAGGGAGGGCTGGTGGCTTAGTGTTAACGTCTTATCAAGGAATTTATATACCTACTAACGTAACTGGAAAGTTCACTCGACATTTAATGCAAAAAGGATTTTGAACCTTATCACAACTAGAAAAGGTTATTTTTTAATTTAATTTAGATTTAAGGAAAAACGGTCTAGAGGGAGTCTCACTTTTCAGTCGCTGTGTCCCTTTCACACAGCTGCTAGCATTATACACTGATGAAACTAAAAAGGGAGGATTGGGCACTTGCTCTTTGAAAGTGGAAGGCTAAAACTAGGTTACACTAGGTTCACCTATCTCACCTCAGTCACGATCCGATCAGAGTTTGTGTTGCGCGTGCTTACTGCGACGTACTTTTGAGTGATTTTTGACTAAAAAACTACAGCAAGCGTTCACTATGTGTCCAAAACAAAAACAAATCCCAAGGCATCACTTTTCACTCGTAAATACACCAAAACTTTAAATTTTCTGATTATTCTACTGTGTTATACGTTACTGCGTTTACCTATGGTCCTTATCATTTTCTTTTAATACTTAGGTAGTCGGAGGCACGCACCCCATATACATACCTAGGGTACAATTAGTAACAAAGGCCTCCGACTACCTAAGTATCAAAAGAAAATATAAGGACAATAGGTAAATGCTTACATAAGACTTTTATGTAGTCGGTTTTTTTTTATTTAAAGATATTTTAACACGTTTTTGCTAATAGCTTGAGAATCATTAAATTTCACAAAAGTTTGAAAAACGTTTTCCTTGCAACGATACCACACACGAGCATATTTACTAACATTGTGAATTTCGACCCCCATTTTATCTGCCGTCACATAGCCTGTAACCATCGGGCTATTAAGACGAATCATACGACACCTCATTTGTTGAAATCGAATCAGTAGTTTCAGCGCTAAGTGGAAACATAAAAATCGGCTACATACATACATAGATAAGGTCTCAAACTCATAACCCTCGTTCTTCGGTAGTCGGGTAAAAAATCTCGGACCTCGTGCAACATTACGCCACAAATTGCACAAGGCTATATTGCTTAGTCATGTATGATTGATTGCATGCAGGAATGCATTAGCATTGCCCTATGGATCAGTTGAGATAGATAACTCTAGATTGTTTCCAACAGTCTGCAGGTAGGTAGCTTAATTGTTTCTGACTAATAGAAATTTCAGTATCGAACTTTATAATAATAAAGGTATGAATAAATCTATTTAAAAAAAACTTATTTATAAGGATACTAAAAAAGAATGGATATAAGTAATACAAAATAAACATGAATATTCCCTGTCTTGTTCTGTTTCGTCCATAAATTATGGTCGTCCTTAAAGAAAGAGACATCTCCTTAGTATTCAGTCTCTTTCAGACCGCGGTTTTTGTATCAGTGATACTTCCAGTTATGTATTTATCGTTATGGATAAGAATTACCAAAAGTTATCGACCCCTGGATAGTAATGGCCAGTATAATAGTACATTATTGCAAAGGCCGGGAAATAGGCATTTACAGGTCGAGTATGAGTTTGAAGGCCGAGCCGTAGGCGAAGACTTCACTTATACGAGACAAGCATTTCCGCCGAGGCATATATGTAGGTACATACATATATTGCTTTTCTCAAAAGAATGGAGGGAAATAAATCATACTTTTTATATTATCAATTTAATTTAATCAATTACAGCGGGGCCATGCAGCCAGCGTCTTGGGGACGCTTCCGACTGGTATTGGTATGGATCAGTTGAGCTACCTCTGGATTGCTTGCAACAGTCGGCAGTTAGCTCAATTGCTTCAATTGTAAATACTATTTCTATGTTTTTTATATGTCAAAAGAGCATTGGTATGACAAAAAATATAGTTAAAAACGAAAACCCGACTACATAAAAGTCTTAAAACAAGCGTTCACCTATTGTCCATAGCATTTTCTTTTGATACTTAGGTAGTCGGAGGCACCCACCCCATATACCTAGGGTACAATTAGTAACAAAGGCATCCGACTAAAGAAAATGACTATCAAAAGAAAATGCTATGGACAATAGGTGAACGCTTGTTTAACACTTTTATGTAGTCCGGTTTTAGTTTTTAACTATATATTTTTTTACCATACATATATCGATACAATATATGTATATCGATACATTTTTTCATTTGCCCATCCCTAGATGACCCGTTGCCATGGTAACAAATAAACAAGAAGTCTCCATGGCAACGGGTGTGTCATCCTTCACTCATCACATCAAACTAAATTAGACTCGAACTGTAACTAGATGTCGTCTCTTGCAAAATTTTATCGCGCTATCGAAGTGTTCCAGGTGTAATTTAGACCCAGCTATCTCTTAAGACCCTCAGTTTTGTCGGACACCATATAGCCTATAATAACCATCGAGGTAATGAGACGAATCAATCGATACCTCACTTGTTGAAATCGAAGTAGTAGTTTCAGCGCTACGTGGGAACAAAGAAATCGGCTACATACATACATACATACATACACTCATTAATTTTTTCTGATTATTACTATTTTTATTGTACCTTTATTAAATTTTGGTAGCAATTGACTTGACCAAGTGTTCCCTGTGAATTTGTCTAGCGCCATCTGCCATCTAGCGGTCTTTCTCTCAACTACTTAGGTAGGTGTGCCTCTATCGATGTTTACAGCTTTGTGGTTCAGGCGATTTTGGTTAGAGGTCGCCACATTTGGCCATAATTAGCTAGCTTATACCTAAAATGGGCGGTTGTGCTGCAATATAGACAAAGATTAGGCAGGATTGTGTTGGTTCCAGCTGTACAACGTGGTAGTAGACACGGAGCAGACGGGCAAGCTGCTGCTGCAGCGCGGCAACCTGCGCACGCGCGCAACGCTGATCCCGCTCACCAAGATCCACGGGACCGCCATCGACGCCAAGACCGTCGCCGCCGCTCAGGAGATTGTGAGTTACTCATACACACTTCTTAATAAAGTCGCAAAGCTATTGTAGTTTGTTCCACCTACCTTGAAACACCGTCTGTTGTCCTGATGCGACCGGTGTGATGGGTGCAGGGTGGCGGGGCGGACACGGTGCAGCTGGCGCTGAGCCTGGTGTCGGGGGCAGAGGCGCTGGCGCCCGCGCTGCGCTGGGTGTTCGGCAGCACGCTGGTGTGTCGCGACCTGGAGACGGCCAAGCGCGTGTGCTTCCATCCTCGCGTGCGGCGGCGCTGTGTCACGCTCGACGGAGACGTGTGCGACCCGGCCGGCACGCTGTCCGGTGGTGCGCGCTCTAGGGAGCCTTCGCCGCTGCAGCAGCTGGCCGCGCTCTGCGCCGCCGAGCGCGCCCTGCGCCTGCACGACCAACGGCTGCAGACGGCCGACGCCGAGCTCGCGGCGTTACAGCGAGCGAGCGAACACTACCACGCACACAAGCGGAGGTACCTCTCTACTACTAACTACCCTACCCGCTTCCTCTCGCGACAGGGCAGGGCAGGGACGTGCTCACGGCCCGCGTCTTGTTTGTTGCAGGTTGGACATGGTGTCGCACGAGCTGGAGGTGCTGGCGGCGCGCATGGCTGGCTCCGAGCACGCGCACGCGCAGACTGAGATAGAGGGCCTCGAGGCTCAGGTACACTACTTAGATATACATACATATATACACATACACTACAGGATGTTCCCATAACATGAACAAAACTTAACAGGGCGTAGGTGAAAGCATGTGCAATAGCTTAGCGGTTTTTTAACCCTGAAAAGCCGTGCGGCCGTTTATAAGTTTTTTATTTTTGCCGAAGTTTTTCCGATATTTTAATTAGCCTGTATCTTGTTAGGGTTTCGTGTCGTGTGCGAAACCTTTATGGTCTCGCTCTGTCTGCCTGTTTCTCTCTTAAATATCTTCGCAACGACCGCAGCATTATTTTGAAATTTAAAATTATAATACATATCGTGCGCCTGTAGACTGAAAATAATTAAAATGATTTGTACAAATCTTGATGTTGAAATTGTAAACCTAGAAAGTCAAGTGAGGTATTATCAAATGAAAGGTAGGTATCAATTTGAACATTTCAAAAGTAATTATTGAAATTGCTGTAGGTGCGACTGTTTTTAAAATATTTTGAAAAAAGTCAATATTAGAAAATCTAATAATTTATCCTTTTCTCTGGCAATGCTACGGTTCACCGTCAATAGTAGATTGTATCATAGGGGACCAAATAATATTTTTACTTTTTGGGCGCTTTTTTGAATCCAGAGCGAAGTGAGGGATTCTACAGTAGAATCCCGAGCGAGCGAGGGATTCTTTAGTAGAATCCTGAACGTAGCGAGGGATTCAAAGTATGTCGCCCGAGCCAAAAATATATTTTGCGCCCGAGTGATATACTCTACTTTTCATCACCCTCTATGAGAAAATAAAAGGTGCCTCATATTTTATTGTAATATTATTATTTAATATAAAATAGTAAGTACATAACAACTAAATGAAATTAAATAGTACATAATAATAAATCAACTAAATGCTTATATTTACATTTGAGACATTTTCGCAATTATAAAAATTTATTGTAACAGTTTTATTAGGATGAGAGATTGTTGTAGATTTCATATTCTGCGTGTTTGAAATTATGTCCGACTTTGACTCATATTGAGAAAAATGTAACGGTGAATCTCGTTGTTTGGATGTAGCGCGGCGACAATGGCATGGATGGATTAACTGAAGGTTGCAGTTTAATGTGTTGCACAATGCGTTCACATGTTTTCGCCTTGTTCTCAATGGAATCTTCCATATACCCCTCTGCTACAGCACTCGACTTCCATCCTCCATGTCGCTTGAGAACAGTTAAGTCCGCTCCTGAATCTGCTAAAAGGGTAACAGAGGAACGACGAAAACAATGTCCTGTATACAGCTTGATATCTGGCAACTTCAAATAAGTAGCGATTTCTTGTGGCATGACAGAAATTTTATTTTTTCCCATAACTTGTTTGAAGCATTTGCCATTTTGATAACGGATGAAAAACCGATTGGTCTTCATATCAGCAGGACGCAGGTCCAGGTATTTCTGTACAATAGTTTTGTATTTTCCTTGGATTACGAAGGATCGGTCAATTTGAGATTGAGAATAGTGAGATTTAGTGAATTCAACGTAAAAGTGGACAATTGGGACAACTACATAGTAAGACTCAAATACTGCTTCGAAGCCAATGGAATCGACGTCGATTCCGTTAAAAGGGCTAATTTTTGTACAGTTTGCGGCCCTCAGACATTTGAAACACTTCTTGCGTTAATAACTCCGAAAAAAAACAAAAAACAAGGTATCCTTCGATGAGATTGTAGACGTACTCACGAAACATTTCAGCCCGAAACCCAATATCCCAGATATCGTCTTCGTATAAATTTTACAAGCGCGATCAGGGGAAAGATGAAACATCTTCAGAGTATATCGCTCAGCTGAGGAAGATCAGTACCGATTGCAACTTCCCGAATCTGGAGTGCATGCTGCGGGACAGGCTGGTGGGCGGGATGAGCGACCGCTCGCTGCAATACGAATTGTTGAAGCGGGATCGCCTGCGGTACGCCGATGTCGTGGACGCCATGCTGTCCGCCGAGAGCGCGGGCCGGGACGCGCGCATGATGCACGCTGAGTCTCTCGCCCCCGCGCCCCTCGCCCATGCGCCGCCATGTGAGGACGCCGCACCCGCATCCGAGCCGATGGGCGTGAACGCACTTCGAGCTAAAACAAACTTACGACTTTGCTACCGCTGCGGAGACTGTCACGGTGGGGAATGCCGTTTCATCAATGCAATATGCCATTACTGCAAGAAGAAGGGACACATAGAGAAGATCTGCACGGCTAAGAAAAAAAAAGCTTCTGGAAAAATGAACTACGCTGACGACAACATCGAGGAGAGCATGAACGGGATCTACAGCGTGGCTGGTGCGCGCACGCGCGTGCCCCCTTACGAGATGCGCGTGGAGCTGGACGGCGTGCCGGTCGTCATGGAGGTGGACTCCGGTGCCGCCTTCTCGCTGCTGCACGAGCGCACGTGGGCGCGCCTGCCGCAGCGCGCTGCGCCGCGCCCGCTCAAGACCAAACTTCGTACATGGAACGACTAGCGAGTTACGGTTCTCGGACAGGCCACGGTTTCGGTAACGTATAAGGACATTAAGCATGAACTAAACGCAGTGGTAGCTAAGGGAGCATGCCCGAACTTGATAGGACGAGATTGGTTTGAGGCGCTGAACATATCGATGAATGTAAATAAAATTTTATATATTGACATGTCTGCGACGGAGGCTGTAGTATCTAAGTATGGAGAGGTCTTCAAAGACGTACTCGGTACCTACCGGGGGGACCCGGTCGCGATTCAGTTACATAAAACCGAACGCGACTCCCAGATTTCTAAAAGCGCGACCTGTACCTTATGCGATCAAAGATAGGGTCGAAAAGGAGATAGATCGGTTAGTAGGAGAGAACGTTCTCAGGCCGGTATCTTTTTCGGAATGGGCGACTCCTGTCGTACCAATCATCAAAAAGAATGGCGAGGTCCGCCCGTGCGGAGATTATAGGAGCACGGTGAATCAGGCTACCGAGTCGTATACGTATCCGATGCCCACGGCTAGTGACGTTTTCGCAACCATCTCTGGGGGGAAATTTTACACGACACTAGATCTTGACAGGGCATACACTCAGGTGGTAGTCACGGACGCGACGGCGCGACTTGTAACTCTGAACACATGCAAAGGCCTTTACAATGTACACAGACTAGCTTTCGGCGTGAAGGCGTGTCCAGGTATCTTCCAGAGATTGATGACGGCGTGCCCGGCGTCGCGGTACTCATCGATGACGTCATCATCAGCGGCCGCACGAGAGAGAAGGCAGGTTTGCGGTTAAACGGGAACAAATGTAAGTTCGCTAAGGAGCGAGTGGAATTTTTAGGTTTCGTTATCGACGCCGACGGTATACACCCGGCACCGAGTAAGGTCGAGTCGATACTGAGCACACCGGAACCTAAGAATGTCCAACAGCTACAGGCATTCCTAGGTTTATATAATTTTTACGAGAGGTTTATACCTCATAAGGCCACAATCCTTGAGCCTCTACACAGATTGCTCGACAAGTCTCAGGCGTGGACGTGGACTGATCGTGAACAGAGCAGTTTCGACAGTGCCAAGCGTCTGTTGTCCTCTGATCTGACACTCGTACACTACGACCTGAACAGATCGTTGGTTCTCACCTGCGATAGTTCCGACTACGGAGTCGGTGCTGTTCTATCCCACGTCATGGACGACGGCCAGGAACGCCCCGTGGCGATGGGCTCGAGGACTCTACACACGCACGAGCGACGGTACAGTCAGCTGAACAAAGAGGCTACAGCTATCATGTTTGGAGTGAGTAAATTTCACAATTACTTGACGGGCAGGTCTTTCATGATTATTACAGATCATAAACCTTTGTTAGGGATTTTCGATCCGAAAAGACCCATACCAAATGTTTTGTCACATCGACTCATGAGAATGGCCTTAGTACTTACTTCGTACAGCTATGACATCTCGTACAAACCTGGGCCCCCAAATACGTAATGCTGACGGTTTGAGTCGTTGGCCGCAGCCAGTTCCGGAACAATTGGAACCACAACTGTGCGACATACTGCTTATGGCGGAGGCTCCCGAGGACTTTCCGATTGATGTAGAACAAATTGCATCAGCTACTAAGCGAGACAAAGTCTTGAATCGGGTAAGTCATCACATACTATGCGGTTGGCCGGCTAAGGAATCAGACACCGAGGTACGCCCATACTGGTTGCATCGTGCTGAGCTGTCGTTGCACGAGGACTGCATCCTGCTGGGTTGTCGCGTAGTTGTGCCTCCATCGCTGCGTGACACTGTTCTGCGAGCTTTACATAAAGCACACAGTGGTATTGTACATACAAAGTCACTGGCCAGAAGTTACGTTTGGTGGCCACAATTAAACGATGACATTGCTCTAGTACAAAACTGCACCAAATGTTTGGAATATCGTCATATACCCCCTAAGACATCTTATGAGTGGGTTATGCCGGCTAAACCTTGGTCTAGGTTGAACATCGATTTTGCTGGGCCATTTCAGAATAAAACATTTTTGATAGTTGTCGATGCATATTCCAAATGGCCTGAAGTATTTATCGTCAATAACATGACCTCCGCTACAGTTATACGGCATTTGCGGACGTTATTCGCCACCCACGGACTGTGTGAGACTCTTGTGTCCGACAACGGCACACAATTCGTGTCTGAGGAAATGAAGCAGTTCCTGGAAGCGAACAAAATCAAACATATCAGGTCTGCTCCGTTCCACCCATCCACAAACGGATTGGCGGAACGTATGGTACAAACAGTGAAAGATAAGCTGCGTAAAATGGATGGCATGTCTTGGGATGTAAAACTCCCAGCTATGTTGTTAGGACTTCGTGCTACACCTTGTACATCTACAAACAAGAGTCCTGCAGAGCTATTGTTCAACAGATGAGTGCGCACCCTGCTGGATACTATCAATCCACACGAGCGACAGCGTAAAATCAGGGAAGAACAAGTTTTAAGAAACAGGACGAAAAAGAACAGACAGACAGACCTAGGGCAAACCGTCATGTACAGAAATTTTAGCAGTGGACCACGTTGGTTACCAGGAACCGTGGTGAGCAAAGAAGGTCCAGCTAGCTACAGAGTAGAGACAGGAGAAGGGAACATTGTAAGTAGGCACATAGATCAGATATTTAGAAAGCAAACACCGGACACAGAAACACCACAAACAGAACATGGCAATTTCGAACAAGACGGTGATCAGGTTATGGACGGGTTAGAACAGAGGGAAGAGGAAAGGCATGAGCAGAACATGGAAGATACCTCTCATACAAGTCATGTCATGATAGTGAACAAATTATAGAGATACCAAGCTCAGACAAATGGGCAGAAATGTTAGGTATACCAGTAGAGTCAAAACCAGGGTATTCGGGAGGAAAGTTAAAAAACAAGCTTCCTGTTCATGGCAAGACTCCCTATACACGACCTACTCGTGATTACAACTTTATGTTATAAGAAGTACCATATCTATCATCGGTTATATGTAAACTTTTTGATTGTTACTAATGTATTCATTAAATTTATGTTAAGTCTTAGCTTTAAGTTTTATTATGTTTATGCTGTTTATTTGACAAGGAAGTGTTCATTTTAATTTTATATTATTTTAATGATTATTGACATATGTACATACTTGGGGGAAAGGTATGTTATGTATGGAACATGCGGGTTCTTTTCCTTCGTATTTTTATAATAAGATGGACTAAGTTGGTAGTTGTATATTTTTATGTGTAAACTAGTCGTGAATTGCTACCTAATATTTAACGAAATATGGTGTTTTATTGGACATAACAATAATAAAGAATACTTTATCATCGGTTTTGAAGATCAGTTTCGATGACAAGGCATGGTCGCAGGCCTCCCTGCCTGACAAATTGGGTATCCGCAAAATTTCAAGTGTCGCCCTGCCAGCGTTCTTGTCCTCTGTCTACAGCACTAGTTCTTTAGTGGAAAAAAATTTAAAGCCGTCTTTGGTCTCACCTGGAAATTCATTCAAAATTTCGTTTTTAGACGAGGCTCGAATGGCTTGGCATATTGCATAAAATCTCTTTTGTCCCAACGGCAATGGGACGGGCCTCTGTGTGAGTTGACACGGAATTGTTTGTTACAAACGTGCTCCAGCTCTGCAGATCGTGCCCGTCTCCTGGCCGTTTCTAAATGGGAGTAAGGACATTGGTTGCAAGCACTTCCTTCATATAATACTGGCACTCTATTGGATCCCGTAACTTTCCGTATAGCAACATGTCTTCGGTTGGGTGCAAGGTGTTGCGCGCCACATCAATACCAGTGCGGTACTGTTGTCGAACAGCTTGGTCATCACGGATTATCGTGTACTAGGGCTGCCGGTCGGATATCTCGCCATGCCAGCCTTAACGACATCATCCGACGGGCCTTTGTCACCGCTAACGTACCAGCTATTCTCGAACTGAATGGTCTGTTGCGTGACGATGGTAAGAGGCCCGACGGCATGATTTTAGTCCCTTGGGAGCTGGGGAGGCCTATTGTGTGGGACGCTATATGTGTCGACACACTTGCGCCTTCCCATCTTTCAAGGACATCGTGAGGGCTGGTTCGGCGGCAGATTTGGCCGAGGATCTCAAGAGGCGCAAATATGCAGGTCTCGACAGAGCCTACGCATTTGTTCCCCTTGGAGTCGAGACCCTAGGTTCGTGGGGTACCGAGGCTCTCCGGGTTTTCCAAAAATTATCTGAGCGCCTGGTCGAAGCGACGCGTGACCCGAGAGCTGGTGAGTATTTGGCGCAGCGCATTAGCATTGCCATACAGCGGGGCAATGCAGCCAGCGTCTTGGGGACGCTTCCGACTGGTATTGATATGGGCCAGTTGAGCTATATGTAGATTGTTTGCAACAGTCTGCAGTTAGCTCAATTGTTTCAATTGTAAATACTAGTTTAATTTCTTTATATTATTTGATTGTTATTTTCTTTGTCAATAAAGAATTTATGTCCGTTAAAAAAAATATATTCAATACTTAAATGTAATTAGAAATCAATAATAATATAAAAGAGTATCTACAGCTAGATAATTACGTACATTCAGTCAATTTTAAGAATTCCTCATAGCTGCAAAACCTAACAGATGACGACCTCTGTGGCGCGGTGGGCGAAGGTCCGCCGCGACGTAGGAGGTTGCGGGTACGATTCCCGCCTCGGGACAAATATTTGAACGATCTGCAGATATGTATTTGTTCAGGGTGTTCTGGTCTTTTTCTATGTATAGTAAAAAATATATGTATGTATATGTAATATAATAATATATTGTATTAGGATAACACAAGCTCTGCTCAGCTTGGGGCTAGACACTGCTGCGTTTGAGTTTCAGTTTATTAGGATAACACAAGCTCTGCTCAGCTTGGGGCTAGACACTGCTGCGTTTGAGTTTCAGTTTATTACGATAACACAAGCTCTGCTCAGCTTGGGGCTAGACACTGCTGCGTTTGAGTTTCAGTTTATTACGATAACACAAACTCTGCTCAGCTTGGGGCTAGACACTGCTGCGTTTGATTTTCAGTTTATTACGATAACACAAGCTCTGCTCAGCTTGGGGCTAGACACTGCTGCGTTTGAGTTTCAGTTTATTACGATAACACAAACTCTGCTCAGCTTGGGGCTAGACACTGCTGCGTTTGATTTTCAGTTTATTACGATAACACAAGCTCTGCTCAGCTTGGGGCTAGACACTGCTGCGTTTGAGTTTCAGTTTATTACGATAACACAAACTCTGCTCAGCTTGGGGCTAGACACTGCTGCGTTTGATTTTCAGTTTATTACGATAACACAAGCTCTGCTCAGCTTGGGGCTAGACACTGCTGCGTTTGAGTTTCAGTTTATTACGATAACACAAACTCTGCTCAGCTTGGGGCTAGACACTGCTGCGTTTGATTTTCAGTTTATTACGATAACACAAGCTCTGCTCAGCTTGGGGCTAGACACTGCTGCGTTTGAGTTTCAGTTTATTACGATAACACAAACTCTGCTCAGCTTGGGGCTAGACACTGCTGCGTTTGATTTTCAGTTTATTACGATAACACAAGCTCTGCTCAGCTTGGGGCTAGACACTGCTGCGTTTGAGTTTCAGTTTATTACGATAACACAAACTCTGCTCAGCTTGGGGCTAGACACTGCTGCGTTTGATTTTCAGTTTATTACGATAACACAAGCTCTGCTCAGCTTGGGGCTAGACACTGCTGCGTTTGAGTTTCAGTTTATTACGATAACACAAACTCTGCTCAGCTTGGGGCTAGACACTGCTGCGTTTGATTTTCAGTTTATTACGATAACACAAGCTCTGCTCAGCTTGGGGCTAGACACTGCTGCGTTTGAGTTTCAGTTTATTACGATAACACAAACTCTGCTCAGCTTGGGGCTAGACACTGCTGCGTTTGATTTTCAGTTTATTACGATAACACAAGCTCTGCTCAGCTTGGGGCTAGACACTGCTGCGTTTGAGTTTCAGTTTATTACGATAACACAAACTCTGCTCAGCTTGGGGCTAGACACTGCTGCGTTTGATTTTCAGTTTATTACGATAACACAAGCTCTGCTCAGCTTGGGGCTAGACACTGCTGCGTTTGAGTTTCAGTTTATTACGATAACACAAACTCTGCTCAGCTTGGGGCTAGACACTGCTGCGTTTGATTTTCAGTTTATTACGATAACACAAGCTCTGCTCAGCTTGGGGCTAGACACTGCTGCGTTTGAGTTTCAGTTTATTACGATAACACAAACTCTGCTCAGCTTGGGGCTAGACACTGCTGCGTTTGATTTTCAGTTTATTACGATAACACAAGCTCTGCTCAGCTTGGGGCTAGACACTGCTGCGTTTGAGTTTCAGTTTATTAAACAGTATATAACATTACAGATTAATATATCTAAACCGTTATAATACCAGAATACTATCAAAGCAGGAACTAAATTACAAGTTTAACATATGTAGGTACTAAAGAATTCAGGAACTTGAACTCATTATGAGGAATATACTTATAACTAAATAAAACGCACAGATTAAATTTCAAAACAATTAGAATAAAAAATACTGTAAAATGTCATATCACAAGGATTCGCAAAAACTGAGGAGTGCTCTTTCAATCGTCTTCCATTCATCCACAAATATATCAAGCTGAGGATGTTGGTTGAGTAGCAATATTTAGATTTATATGTGTACGACAAATAGGAGACTGTTGGCGTGCTACTGTCCTAGGAGGGGTTGGAGCAAAAAGTGGGACACAGCCAGATCGGAACCGAGAGCGATTTTCAGGTACACAAAGCTGCCTAGCCTCGTTGAGAAGTATTGGGCAGTCTATTTCACCTTTCAGTACGACATACAAATAATATCGGTCATACAATCTCCTTGTCTCCAACGAGTTGAAATCTTGGGGAACTTAGTTGGGTACATATATGGATAGTACCCACATGACTTCCGGTAGAGAGATCTCAGAAAACGCTTTTGTACTTTCTCTATCGTAAGATATCATAACATAAGGCTGTATGTTGATTGATGTGGCTCCCAGACAGACGGTCGAGCTTCATTCAAGTTTGGATCTTATTAATGCAGTGTAGAGAGTTTTGACTGCACTTGGGTTCATAAAGTTGCGTGAATTGTCCAGCATAATTTATTATGTATATGAACTTTGAATTGAATTAATATAAACTAAGGCCTGTATTATGAAAGCTTGTCAGTCATCGATTGATGCATGTGTCTAGGTTTTAGTAAATTATAATTATAAAACAATGCTTGCTGTACAAGGTACAAGCTAATTCAGGCCATACTTTGCTTGTTATACTTTGTGTACCTATTTGATATTACTATTTCACCAGTTTGGTATGTGCCTAGAGTAGGTTACTTATAATTTTCTTTTATTTTCGTTTCGCTTTGTAAATATTTTAATTTTTCTGTACTTTCTTCCTCCTGTTACGCGCGCGTCACAGCTGCTACCGCTGCACCCTCTAGGTGTCGCATGGCACCTGCGCACAATAGCGTCATCGTTACTGTGCATCATGCAGAGCGACAACCTTTTTTGTTATCACGGTTGTAACTTACTATATTTATTTCATAATCAGCCCGTATACGTCCACTGCTGGACATAGGCCTCCCCCAAACGACGCCACGAATAGCGGTCCTGAGCCACCTCCATCCAACGACTCCCTGCGACCGCTACAATGTCGTCGTTCCATCGAGTGGGAGGTCTTCTTACACTCCGTTTCGCATTGCATCGCGGTCGCCACTGCTGAAACTTTACTCCCCAACGGTTATCGGTTCTACGAACTATAAGGCCTGCCCATCGCCACTTTACCCTGCTAATTCTGAGAGTTATGTCGGTAACTTTAGTTCTTCTACGGATTTCCGTATTCCTGATTCGTGAAGAGAAACTTCGAGCATAGCTCTCCCCATCCCTCGCTGGGTGACTTTGAGCTTATGCACAAGACATATAGACAGCGAGCACGTCTCGGATCCGTAAGTGATCACATCACTGGTATCACACATTGTTTTCATTTAATTTATTGATTGCTAGTATGTACACAGGTTGGTAGCTTATGATCTAACTATAGGTAACGTAAGTAGGTACATACGCCCTGTTCGGCGCTGCAATTACTGCACATTTTGATTGTTAGTTGTTTAGGTAGGTACAATACATAACAGATATAATAAATAACAAAACATAATCTAATTTAATTTTTCTGTCAAAAATTCATTCACGCTATAATAACATTCATTGATAAGGAAATATTTTAGTTTATTAGTAAATAAGTTATATTTTGTTATGTCTTTTATTTGTTCGGGGAGTTTGTTGTATATTTTTATAGACATTTTGTACGGCGCTTTACTGTGGATACACAGTTTAGATTGAGGTTGCACTATTTATTTCTACCGGCTCGAAGTCTATACGGTCTTGGTAGGTCGTCTAAGTTTTGATAAAGATCTGGATATTTTCTAACAAATTTACATAATTCCAAAATATAAATCGATGGCAAGGTTAAAATCTTTAGTTTTTTAAAGTGCGGCTTACAACTGTCCATTCCTATCTATGTTAACCAAAAATATTTTTTTGTGAATAGACTACGTATTTACGGTTTTCGGATTATTCCCATTACTTGTGCTATAAGGCCGTGCTTTTTGCCGAATTTCATGATTCTAGGTAAACAGTAAGTACCCTATAGGTTTTCGGTCCATGGTAATAATACAATATTATTGTTTACGTGAATAAACTACAAATTCACGGTTTTCTGATTTTTTCCTTTAGTTGTGTTACAAGACCTTGCTCCTTGCCAAATTTCATGATTCTAGGTCAACGGGAAGTACCCTATAGGTTTTGTGTGCATTTGATTCCCATACAAATTTAAAAAATATTGGGCATAAACGGATGTAGCTTTTGATTGCGTCGACTTAGAAGTTTGATTTATATCACGGCTCCACGAGGTTACGGACCTGAGTATTTGATGTTAATTTCAACTCGTTAGCTCCACGCGTTTCTGAGAAAAGAGGGTTGACAGATGGACAGTCAGACAGACGGACAACAAAGTGTTTCCTTTTTGGGTACGGAACCCTAAAAACTGGAATTAGTTGGATTCATTTAATTAATTTGCTTGTTAAATACAAGTTAATATCGGCACATAAAACGAAAAATAATTTGCTGTCGAACACACATCAATTATAAGAAAAATAATTTGCTGTCGAACACACATCAATTATAAGAAAGTAATAGAATTATTATTTATTATATAGGTATCTGAAATAAGGTCGGCTTTGCAACGCGACAGCGCGACGCAGCAAGAGGCGGCGGCGCGCGCGGCGCGGCTAGAGAGCACAGTCGAGGATATCAAGGGACATCGGGAAAGGTATTTATACAGCGCGACGCAGCAAGAGGCGGCGGCGCGCGCGGCGCGGCTAGAGAGGACAGTCGAGGATATCAAGGGACATCGGGAAAGGTATTTATACAGCGCGACGCAGCAAGAGGCGGCGGCGCGCGCGGCGCGGCTAGAGAGCACAGTCGAGGATATCAAGGGACATCGGGAAAGGTATTTATACAGCGCGACGCAGCAAGAGGCGGCGGCGCGCGCGGCGCGGCTAGAGAGCACAGTCGAGGATATCAAGGGACATCGGGAAAGGTATTTATACAGCGCGACGCAGCAAGAGGCGGCGGCGCGCGCGGCGCGGCTAGAGAGCACAGTCGAGGATATCAAGGGACATCGGGAAAGGTATTTATACAGCGCGACGCAGCAAGAGGCGGCGGCGCGCGCGGCGCGGCTAGAGAGCACAGTCGAGGATATCAAGGGACATCGGGAAAGGTATTTATACAGCGCGACGCAGCAAGAGGCGGCGGCGCGCGCGGCGCGGCTAGAGAGCACAGTCGAGGATATCAAGGGACATCGGGAAAGGTATTTATACAGCGCGACGCAGCAAGAGGCGGCGGCGCGCGCGGCGCGGCTAGAGAGCACAGTCGAGGATATCAAGGGACATCGGGAAAGGTATTTATACAGCGCGACGCAGCAAGAGGCGGCGGCGCGCGCGGCGCGGCTAGAGAGCACAGTCGAGGATATCAAGGGACATCGGGAAAGGTATTTATACAGCGCGACGCAGCAAGAGGCGGCGGCGCGCGCGGCGCGGCTAGAGAGCACAGTCGAGGATATCAAGGGACATCGGGAAAGGTATTTATACAGCGCGACGCAGCAAGAGGCGGCGGCGCGCGCGGCGCGGCTAGAAAGCACAGTCGAGGATATCAAGGGACATCGGGAAAGGTATTTATACAGCGCGACGCAGCAAGAGGCGGCGGCGCGCGCGGCGCGGCTAGAGAGCACAGTCGAGGATATCAAGGGACATCGGGAAAGGTATTTATACAGCGCGACGCAGCAAGAGGCGGCGGCGCGCGCGGCGCGGCTAGAGAGCACAGTCGAGGATATCAAGGGACATCGGGAAAGGTATTTATACAGCGCGACGCAGCAAGAGGCGGCGGCGCGCGCGGCGCGGCTAGAGAGCACAGTCGAGGATATCAAGGGACATCGGGAAAGGTATTTATACAGCGCGACGCAGCAAGAGGCGGCGGCGCGCGCGGCGCGGCTAGAGAGCACAGTCGAGGATATCAAGGGACATCGGGAAAGGTATTTATACAGCGCGACGCAGCAAGAGGCGGCGGCGCGCGCGGCGCGGCTAGAGAGCACAGTCGAGGATATCAAGGGACATCGGGAAAGGTATTTATACAGCGCGACGCAGCAAGAGGCGGCGGCGCGCGCGGCGCGGCTAGAGAGCACAGTCGAGGATATCAAGGGACATCGGGAAAAGTATTTATACAGCGCGACGCAGCAAGAGGCGGCGGCAGCAACAGGCGGCGGCGCGGCTAGAGAGCAAAGTGTAGAGGATATCAAGGGACATTGGGAGAGGTATTTATTCGTTCACAGTCGCAGAGACTGTCAGAGCTCGCTGCATGACCCGACGATTACAAGGTCATCAGCATAGCCTTCCGCATTGATACGAAGGTCCGCCACCCCACACGAGAAATGACCGACTGCTGGGTCGACGGTTAAAGCGACTGTACTCCGCCTTTAGGACAACCCCTAGCCTGGTGGATATCTCAATGGTTAGTTTTGCCTCTCTGTGTGAGAGCACCTCTTCTATCCATCTGTTGGTGATCGGGTCGACATTCATGTTTAACGAATGCCCCGTTCACCAGCGGAGAGATAGGGGACTCTTTCAATGTCAAGGAATGCACGGAATGCAATTTACTTGTTCTCCAACCTCTATCGCTGAGAGTGGTCAGCGCCGTCTCCTTGGATTTGTGCTTGCGATTGGTATGTGGGCTACGGTAGAGGACTGCATCTAGCCATCTATGTAGGTAAGACTCCTTCAGAGACTCGCTATGAACACATACATACGTTTAATTAGTTGTCAAGAAAACAGCTCTGTGATACCTCGGAATCGTTTCAGAGAGTTCAAGAAAGCAGAGGTGGCGCTACAGAAGGCGCGCTTGGCGGCGGATAAGCACGGAGCGGCGTGGCGCGGGCGCGCCGGTGAGCTGGAGACGTTGCGGCTGGAAGTGGCGGAGCTGGAGGCCAGTGTGACAGCCGGGCAGGGCGCCCTAGAGGCCTGCGCCGCCGCGCGTTCCACCGCCGCCGCGCTGAGGGACGAGGCGCACGCCAAGCACCAAGCCACAGCCGCCGAGGTGCATAGCGTGCAGGACAGAATCGCAAGGTAACGTAAGCTCGTAACAACAGCGGATCAGCAGCTCTGGGAGTCAACTCGGCTACGGCTAGGCGATGTCGCGCTTACGGCTCGCTGACTGTATACGAAGCGCGGGGATTGATCTTTACGTTAGAATAGACAATAATCACATGGATCCTCATACATGGCGTACATTATTGAACTTGGAAGGATTTCATTTTAATTTTTTTTTCGACCTCATGGCGCGGTGGGCGAAGGTCTGTTTGCGACGCAGGAGGTTGCGGGTTCGATTCCCGCCTCGGGACAAATGTTTGTACGATCTGCAACTATTTGTTCAGGGTGCTCTGGTCATTTTCTATGTATAGTAAAAATATATATTTATGTTATATATTGTATTATGTGTATCAGTTATCTAGTACCCATAACACAAGCTCTGCTCAGCTTGGGGTTGGGATGATGCTGTGTGAATTGTCCAGTATTATTTATTATTGAAAATTCTTTCTCTATTGTATAGAAATGATTTTTATCCCCCCCTGGGGATAAAAATCATTTCCATTTGTTCCGCAAAACTTAAAATAAGTGTACAAGTAAAGGGATTTGAAATCGGTTTATCGTTTTTTTAACTAGTCACTAAGTATCAGACCCATCTCAGCACCTAACTTATCTGAGTCAGAATCAGAATCAATAACTATATTTCTTTAGGCTTACAAAATAAGCACTTAGACAAGTCAAATTTTATACTATAAACATAGTTATTATTATCAAATAAGAAATAAGGTGTTATTGATATTCTCTTCACTTCAATTTTTTGTCCACTAGTGGAAGAAGTCAAAAAGAAACCACTAGCACATTATAATATCACTTATGTGTCTAATACATGTTTATTTTGCCTATCTAAATCTAAATTTAATGCGATTTAGATACATGTCAATATTTCTTTAAAGCTAAACAGAACATTGAATTTCTTACATACTACTGACAGCGGAACGGAGCGACATCTGGCCAAGCATTAACATCATTGATGTAATCATCTATGGAGTAAAAGGCCTTCCTGATAAGATTTTGTTTAATGTACTGTTTAAATTTACGAATAGGGAGTTCAGTTGCTTCAGATGGAAGCTTATTATAGAAGCGCACGCAATTGGCCATAAATGATTTTCCTACCTTCCGTAATCTATATGCTGGGATGTGTTATTTGTTCTTGTTTCTTGTATTTCTATTGTGAACATCACACTTTTTCAAAAAGCAATCTCTATTTTTGTGCGTATACATAAGATTTTCATAGATGTACTGCGATATTACTGTCAAAATATTTATTTATTTTAATAATTCCCTCAAAGAGTCGCGTGGCTTTAATTTGTAAATTGCGCGTACCGCTCTTTTCTGGAGAACAAAGATAGTCTAGATGTCAGCTGCCTGTCCCCAAAGCAAAATACCATAAGACATAATACTATGAAAGTAACTGAAATAAACTAACCTAGCTGTATCTTCATCGGTAATATATCTAATTGTTCGAACTGCATAGGCTGCTGAGCTAAGTCTGCCTGCGAGAGCATCAATTTGCGGTTTCCATTGAAGAGTGGAATCAATATGTAACCCTAAGAAAACAGTAGAGTCTACAAAGTCAACAATCTCATTCTTTAGCATTATCTTCGTTGGAAATTCTCTTACATTAGGTAACATGAATTTAATGCATTTGGTTTTTTTAGCATTGAGTAAGAGGTTATTGGCGGTGAACCAATCTAGTACGTGTGAAAGCGCATCATTTACATCATCATAATTACATTTATTTCTGTCAACTTTAAAAATCAGTGAAGTATCATCAGCAAATAAGACTATATCACACAGATCTTTTGCTAAAAAGGGGAGATCATTTACGTATACTAAAAATAAGAAAGTCCTAATATTGATCCTTGCGGGACGCAAATTCAATTTTTGAGCCCCTAGATCTTTCTTTACCAATATCTACTTTTTGAACTCTATCAGATAAATATGATTGCATAAGGTCCAGTGCCTTGTTTTGAATTCCATAGTGTTTCAATTTTCCAATTAATGTAGTATGATCTACACAATCAAAAGCTTTAGAAAGGTCACAGAATATACCAATAGCGTTTTTTGCTTTATCCTAGGTATCCAATATATGCTTAAGTAAAACTGTACCAGCATCTGTTGTTGATCTACCCTCGGTGAAGCCAAATTGATTTTTATGGAGTAGCCTATTAAGGTTGAAATGAGAGGACAACTGAGCGAGAATATTTTTTTCAAAAATTTTACTTTTTGCTGGAGGTATTGAAATTGGTATGTAGTTGGCCGGATCAGTGTGACTTCCAGATTTAAAAAGAGGAACCAGTTTACTATATTTCATGAGATCAGGAAAAACTCCTGCTGCAGGTGCAGTTGTGTCGACACAACTATTGAAAATAAAGGCCAAACAAGGAGCCACTTCCTTTATAATTGAACTTAGTACTTTGGTTGAGATACCCCAGAGATCCTCAGTATTTTTGCTGTTAATAGATTTATACGTTTTGACTATATAATTGGCATTTACATGAGTAAATATAAAGACCTCTTTACATTTTTCAACAGATGATTCTAATAATTCAACCGCCATCGAAGGGGAGGAGTTTAGAGTCCGGGTAACAACTTTAGGGATATCGGAGAAGAATGCATCAAAAGCATCGGCAATATCATTTTTATGTATAAGAATTGAATTATTAATTTTTAACCTTATTTCTCTGTTACGTGGCTTTGATTTACTAGTTTCGTTATTTATTAGTCTCCATGTTGCTTTTATTTTATTAGATGAGTTTACAATTTTTTCCTCAAGAATAGGCACTTTGCTGTGTTGCAGACTTTCTTAAATGTTTTCGAGTAGTTGGTTACATACAAGAGAAACACAGGATCATGTAACATAGCTTCTCTAGCACCATAAAGATCGTATAGTCTATCCCTACTTCTATAAATGCCGGGAGTAGCCCAATCAGTAAACCCGACCCTGTCTCTAACTGTGCATGTTTTAAGTTTGAATATTTCACTGTGTTCTCTGTTTATAAGATTAAAAAGATTGGTAAATAGAACATTAGGGTCATCAGAACAAGATATATTAGATACTGCTAGTTCCACTTTACTTTGAAAATTTCTTAATACGGCTCTCTGTAATAGGCCTGTAGGTATATTCCTCAACATTGTTTCTATCATTCAAATTATAACTAAAGTTAACACTCTGACCATAATGGTCTGATTTGAAATTCTTGATTAATGTTTTGCTGGTTGGAGATTCACTACAGTAAATATGATCTAAACAAGTGGCAGATGTTAGGGTAACCCTAGTCGGGTCAATAAAAGTATGTTGTAAACTAAAGCATTTGAATAAATTAAGCAATCTATCGGCAAGGGGATTCGCTAAAATATCTATATTAAAGTCGCCACAAACAATGAGATTATTTTTACATGTAAATACTAGTAATACAGTATATCAGTCGTACGAGTATGTAGTGATACAGCATCTTTAGGTCTAGATCTCGCGCCCGGGACCGTGTACGGTGCAGCGCGCATTATATTTAGGTATAAGCTAGCTTATTATTGTCAAATCATCAATATTATTTACCCCATTTTGAGGAATATTTTGAAAAATCCTGAAACACGTGTTCAAATATCAAATATCAAAGTGCTTTATTTCCTTTAGACCTTACAGGACCCTTGGACACGTCACAAAATTAAAATTACATAAGTAAAACAGGGAAATAAAGTGATCACTTTGATTTTTTGTTCACTTCAATCTTTTTAAGGTAAAGTAAAGAAGCGAACAAGAAACCTTTACCTTGTTAGGTTGTTAGTTTTCGAGTCGGAGCAAAAGTCGTCCCATGCTTTTTTATCCTCAAGATAATCTGATATTTTCTAATAAGCCTTTTACAAAGGATATGTTTGATAGTTTGTTTGAATTTATTTATTGATAATTTTTGCAACTCACTCGGAGTTTTGTTGTAGAAGCGTATACATTGCCCTCTAAAAGATACACTAATCTTGTGCAGCCTAGTTTTGGGCAAAGCGAGTTTGTTCTTATTTCTTGTACGAGCACGTACATTGTGCATTGACCTAATTAATGTAAGTTCGCATTTACGCCAGTCATCAATTTGAGCAATACTTTTTATTGTATTCAGTTCGCGATCACCTGTCAATCGACTCACGCGTCTCATTATCATTTATTAGTTACTACAGTCTATCGTTAAATATATCAGTTAAAATTTATCTCTTGGTTTTTCTGATATATCCGGCTTAGTTACTATACGTGGTGTACGGACCGTACATTTCTAGTATTTACATTAAGTATGTCGCAATTTTTAGGGAATCGATCGATATTTCTATGAGTGTACAATAAGTTTTCATAAATATATTGACATGATACAGTCATTATATTTATTTCTTTGAATTTATCACGCAGGGATTCTCTAGGACCCGTGTTATAGATAGCACGAACAGCCCTCTTCTGCAGCACAAATACGGTATTAATATCTGCAGCGTTCCCCCACAGTAATATGCCATAAGACATAATACTATGGAAGTAGCTGAAATAGACAAGTCTAGAAGTATCAACGTCTGTAAGATGACGGATTTTTTTAAACTGCATATGCTGCAGAACTAAGTCTCTTCGATAGTTTATCTATGTGTGGGCCCCATTGAAGTTTACTGTCTAAAGTTATTCCTAAGAATACGGTACTGTCTACAATGTCTAAAGTTTCTCCTTTTACGTTTATATAGCCTTTACTTGTTTTACATTTGGTAGAATAAATGTAATACATTTATTTAGTTTTGGTTTCGTTAAGTAAAAGATAATTGACACTAAACCAAGGGAGTACTTTTGATATTGCATTGTTTACATTACATCGTCGTAATTTGTGTTTTGTTCAATAGTTTTATATTCTTAGTATTCTCTGTAAGTTTCAAGCAAATCGGGCCGCTGGTAAAGGTAAAAAAATTCAAATAAATTAAAATAAGGCGATTTCAAAATGTATCTGTCATGAAATCGTTAATTAAGTTCGTTAATTAATAATTGTTTCAGTCATCAGTTTAGTCCTAAATATATTGTCGTTAGATCTTTTAATGATTTAGGTACCTGATTATAAATTTTACGTGACATACAGACTACCCTTTTTTGTAGGAAAGCTGTTTTCTCAGCTTTCTAGCTTCTATGGTTTGGGCTGGGCGGTGTCGTTTAGAAAATCGCTTGTTCTTTTATATAGTATTCAGATTTACGCATTAGATCACAAACTGACTGACTGTAATTTTTGTCTACTATTCTACACTAGACAAGAATCCCCGTGCTTGCCCTGCTGGTCGACGGCTAGTTCGATCAGCACCAGTCTGAAGCGTGAACGAAGAGACGTAAGCTCGGGTTCAGGTCACCTCATCGCGGTTCGTGACTTTGTTTCGAGGCGAGGCGGTTACGTTAGGAATTCGATAAGTGTGCCTTGCAGTATAGAGTATGATACATTTCATTTATTTCTACCGTAGGTATTGCATATACACTTGATATCGTTAATTTCTAACTCCCTTATTCATAATAGGCTGCTATTGCTAATTCTCACTCCGTCTGCTTGTATGTACATAAACAATATACCCCGCTATTATGCGAAATCGGACAAACTGTTCCGTCCAGTCGGGCTTCTCGACGAAACTACGTAAAACTGCACGTCCCGTCCTGTGCCACCAAATATCGGAAAAACTCGTTCCTACCTCGGACCAAGCATGTATCTATATTTAACAAAAGCTACTCAAAAAATATTGATATGTTCAACATCAGGCATCAATACTTTTAAAAAATTTATCCAACACCAACTTCTTTAAATAAGGGTTTAAATATTATGTATTAATGTATCCTAGCCTAGTCCCCTTTCCGTAGCTACTCCATCTAGGTACTTTATTGTAAACTGCCGACGACAGGCATATTTTGTATTTTTGTACTGGTTTTTTTTCTCATTTTGTAATTTTGGTTGTAATTATTTCTTAAATTAGCTATAATTTAATTAATAGTGTTGTATGCACGGAAGCTGTCCTAGCTTTAATTGTTCTACCTTTGAAATTTATGATATTTATGAAAGCTTTTTGTTTCCCAAGTAAATATAATATTAATTTAAATAAGTAAATAAAATAAAAATAAATTATAGTAAGTCAGAGCGAGAAACAACACTGCTTAGCACCTGTTTTAACTTAGCAGATCATTATCAATAAGGGGCTTTTCTAAATATGACTATATACAAGTTATAATTACAACAGGAAAACGGAAGCACCTTAAGGGTATGTACACAGAAAGAAAACCGACATTAAAACATTAAGTACAATAACATAACATAACACTTTATTGCACACCAAGAAAATATAGATATATACGGAAAAATAGAAATAACATAGTTGCACAATGGGCGGCCTTATCGCTAAGAGCGATCTCTTCCAGACAACCTTGGGATGGACACGAAGCAGTTGTACACGTATAGACGGTGGCGAATTTCTTAAATATACAATACAAACATATAAAAACATAATAAATTAAATCTTTACAAAAAGTTAACTTTATAACCTCGTAGAACTGAGCCACATGCTCTACTACCGGTAACTATCCTAAATACTGTTACCTGCCCCGCACAATAAATATTTTTAATACTGAATACTCGCATGTTCACCTATTCCACACTAAACAAAACATTTTCAAAAAACTAACTAACACAAATTTCTTCAATTATAAATAAGCGGTAGGTATCAAATAATATTAATGTCAATGTTAATCTGGATTAACATTGACATTGATTTATGTGACTCTTATAAACTACCCAACTAGTTGATAACGAACAGGCAAACCAATTTAAACTGAGTTTACTTATCTATTTAATTACTTGTATCAACCTCCTTAGAATTTTTTTTTTTAGTTTATGCGTATTTATGTTCTACAAGTTAAGCTTTAGTTAAGACATTGTGTTTAGGTGATTTTTGTAGAACATATTGCCTATTCTATTAAGTTCCGATGCACGCCCTAGATGTCGCTAGTAAAAGTGAACCAAGGCTGAATCGCGCTAACGAAAACGCACGGGTTCATGTTATAAGGTTGACGTGATTTTTTGGTTTGTGAATCTCGGTAGAACGGTAAGGTGTCTTTTGCTTTGCAATAAAGTACCATTGTAATCCTCAAAAGCGCCGTTTTATTTGAGGTCCATCATTTGGTCCATACGAGCGGATTTACCGCCTCCTTTGGAGCAGCGGATATTTTTGGCAAGTTCCTTCCTTCGGCCATTCGGGTCGCTTCGTGTCGAAGGGGGGTCGCTTGCAATGCACAAGAATACGTAAGAGCTTGCTCTTGGAGTCCACTGATAAGAGTGGGATTGGATGTAGTGCACGCTTAGTGTACTCAGCACGTCGCAGCGGCCGCTGGATTGTTAGCCAGCAAGAGGTCAGCGCGCGTGCTTTGGAGTGACGCCACTGTACCTGGACCAGCTGGCGTTGTTGCTGCCTGCCGGTTGCTGGGCCATCATCACCAGCCGCAGCCGCCGTCATTGCACACGCAGCCAAGGTGTTCTGTGAAGGCGCTAGAGGGCGCCACCAGTGGTTAGTGAAGTGAAATCGTGAGTACATTTTTGATCATTTGGAGTGAGTGTTTGGAAAAAGAAGATAGACATTTTAGCTAAAATTATTGACTTTTTACTGTTTCATTGACTTAAATTGTGTTATTTATTTAGGACTTGTATTTATTTGTGTGCATGTTAGATAAGTTACAAACTCTGTTGAGACGGGGAATCTATGCCCAATTTCTGAATTTTGGTGTCGTTTTCCTAAATACTTGTAAGAATTTCGATCTTGTCTTTGGACTTAGAAAAATTACGATAGTAAATTCACTGACAAATTATAGTTATTAAATTTCAAAATGGAATCTTTGTATAATCTTCAGTACGATGCTAGGTTGCGTATTGAAAAGGCTATAAGTAACTTTAAAAAATCGCCTAAATCACGAATAACGTCATCATACATTGAGGCAAGGTTGGAATCATTGGAAAACACTTGGACCAGTTTAACTCAGGTCCACGAATCAATTGTTCAAAAAAAGACCGATTCCAATGCCAAAGATAAGTACTTCTCGGATGAGTTTTTCGAAACAGCTGAAGAACTATACATTGATCAAAAAAGTGAATTAAGGGAAATTTTGATTTCATTTAGCACTAAAGTCACAACAGAGAATCCTGTTCAAAATGTCAATGTTAGCAGTAAATATAATTATTTTAAGTTACCAAAAATTTCCATTCCTACCTTCACGGGGGATTACGCTCAATGGCCGACATTTAAAGATATGTTCGTCTCAGTCATTCACCGCAATGAAGGTCTGGAAGATGTACAAAAGATGCACTATTTAAAAGGGCTGTTGTCGGGTGAAGCGGAACTGCTTGTGAGAAACCTTGCCATCACTTCAGCGAATTATGCGGAGTGTTGGAAAGCGTTGTGTGGTCGATTTGATAATAAAAGGTTTACATCAAATTGTTTGCTGAAGCGATTGATGACGCAAAATAATGTCGCGGAAAGTTCAAGTGCCATTAAGGGTCTTTTAGACACTACGATGGAATGTCTGAACGGTCTTAAAAATCTCGGTGTCGATGTTCAGTCATGGGATCTCATAGTAATCTTCATCGTCAGTTCAAAACTGGATGCTGAATCCCGGAAACTATGGGAAACAAAAATAAGTTCACATGATCAGTTACCCGCACTTTTTGAGTTTAGAGAGTTTTTAGAAGCGAGATCTCGGGCATTAGAATTTTTAGATGATGTTAAACCTAAAGCTAAGGTAAATGCAATTAAAGCTAAGGTTCACCACATAGCTGCTGCTTCCGCCGACAACAGTACCAACGGGAATGTTTCGTGTCCGTACTGTAAGGAAACTCACAAGATTGCTAATTGTAAGCAATTTGCAAAGGAAGGTTACGAAGCTCGTCATGACTTTGTCCAAACCAAGCGTTTATGTTTTAATTGTCTGGGTTCTAACCACTCCGTGAAGTATTGCCGTCAGTATCCTTGTTGTCGCCTTTGCAAACGTAAGCATCATTCGTTGTTGCATCCCGACAATTCCAGATCCAGTTCAGCCGTGTCTGAGTCCAACACCACGGCCGAAGTCAAATCAGCGGTATCTGCGGTCAAGGCAGCGTTATCAGAGGGCGAATCATCTTCGCCAAATTTAGCTTCACATTTTTCTCAAAGGTCAATACCAACACAGGTTTTGTTGGCTACTGCTCTTGTCGAAGCACAGACAAGGCACGGGTCATCACAATTGCTTAGAGTTTTGTTGGATCAGGGATCTCAGGCTTCGTTTATAACGGAGTCGGCGGTTCAACTACTCGGACTGAAGAAGAAGTCGGCCAAGACGGTCATTTCCGGGGTAGGTGGCGAGAAGAGCAGCTTTGCTTCCAGGTTTACAGTCACAATGACTATTCACTCGCGCATCGATCCTAGATTTAGTGTCCAAGTAGAAGCATATGTGTTAGGTACGATAACATCGCTCCTACCTTCAGAGAAAATTGTTGAATTCGACTGGCCAGAGCTACGGCTCACTTTAGCGGACCCCGACTATCACACCCCGAACAAAATTGATGTTTTACTGGGTGCTGAAGTATACGGTCAAGTTTTGAAAGAAGGACTGAGTCAAGGTCCTTCAGGTTATCCTGTTGCTCAAAATACAGCATTAGGTTGGGTTTTGTTTGGTCGTATCCCATCGAGCGTAGACTCGAACATTCATTGTCATCATGCCACTATCAGTATGGCAGAAGAGGTTGATGACAATGCTCTTCTGAAGAAGTTTTGGGAAATTGAATCCACAATTCCTGGATCTCCGAAGATCTTTTCCGAAGATGAACAGCATTGCGAATATCTCTACTCACAAACCACATCGAGAGATGATGATGGCAGGTACATTGTTCAGCTTCCATTTCGTAGTGAAGATCCTCAGTGTCAATACGGCAGAACGAGAGAATGTGCTGTTAAGAGATTTCTACTTCTTGAGTCAAAATTTAAGAAATACCCAGAAGTAAAGCGTAGATATTCCGAGGTTTTTCACGAATACATCAACCTTGGCCACATGAAACTCGTACACGGTGATGATCCCAGAAGACCTACTGCGGTATACTTACCTCGCCACGCTGTTGTACAAGAAGACAAGACGACGACTAAGGTTCGAATTGTGTTTGACGCCTCTATGAAAGGGATGAACGGCTTCTCTCTGAACGACGACTTGTTGGTTGGTCCTACAATACAATTACCGCTACGGCACATCATTATGAAGTGGAGAATGCATCCGATAAGCATTTGTGCGGATGTCATTAAAATGTATAGACAAGTGAAAGTCTTACCTGAACACGTAGATTTCCAGAGGGTAGTTTGGCGCGACGATCCCGCAAATGAAATTCAAGATTTTAGCATGCTGAGAGTTACCTTTGGTACTTCGTCGGCTCCTTACCTCGCTGTGAAGACACTCCAGCAAGTCGCAGAAGATGAATGCTCCTCACGTTGTCCTGACATCGCTGAAAAAATAAAGCATGAGTTTTATGTAGATGATCTGATGACAGGATGTCAAACAATAAATGAAGTATTAAAGTTGAAGAAGGAAATGACAGAAGTACTTGCCAGAGGCGGCTTCCGTTTGCAGAAATGGGTTAGCAGCTCCGATGAATTGAACAAGCTGATTTCTGAAAATGATAAAGATCTGGAAATGGGAAAGGATCAGGAAACAAAGGAAAAGGATATCAAAATGGATGAGGTTATTAAGATTTTAGGGATCTCATGGAATCGAGATTGTGATGAGTTTCGATACTCAGTTAAGCTTTCATCTCAGGAGCCTCCTATCACAAAGCGGCGTGTGATATCAGACATCTCCCGCCTATTCGACCCGCTGGGATGGGCAGCACCTTGTGTTGTCACATCAAAAATATTTATTCAAAAGCTTTGGCTTTCAGGGATAGGCTGGGATGATGAACTGCCGCAAGAGTTGTTGATAGAGTGGCAAACTTACCGAGAGAATCTTGCAGAAACGTGCAAGTTCAGCATTCCAAGATGGCTGGACACGGCAGCTGACAACTTCTGTGTTGAGTTACACGGCTTCTCTGACGCTTCGGTAGCTGCATACGCGGCGGTTGTTTATGTTAGAGTTATAAACGCGGACAAGACTATAACAACAGGCCTAGTCACAGCTCGAACTAAGGTTTCCCCCGTTAAACAGCAGTCGATACTTTGGCTTGAGTTGATGGGCGCTGCACTGCTGGCTGAATTATTATCGGGAGTCTCTGTTGTCATGAAGATTCTATCAATCCATGTTCATGCATGGACTAATTCGTCAATGGTTTTGGAGTGGATTAGCAGCCATCCCAGCTGCTGGAACACATTTGTCGAAGGGTCTTGAAATGGAGAAAAGTAGAAGTTCGATATAACGGTAAGGTGTCTTTGAATATGCAATAAAGCACCTTTGCATATTCGAAGCGCCGTTTTATCGAGTGTTCCACGTCATAGCGGCCGCTGGATTTCTAGCCAGCATTGAGGTCAGCATGCGTAGGACGTGTGCAACTGTGCACATGAAGCGCGGTAAGACGGTAAGGTGTCTTTGAATATGCAATAAAGCACCTTTGCATATTTGAAGCGCCGTTTTATCGAGTGTTCCACGTCGTAGCGGCCGCTGGATTTCTAGCCAGCATTTAGGTCAGCACGCGTGCTTACGAAGCATGCTTTAATTCCTGACCGTTGTCAACGATGCCTGACAATCCTGATGATCCAACGCCGTTGACACCCGGTCATTTTCTCATAGGTGAGCCTCTGAGAGCGGTGCCTGATCGTAACTACTTAGAGAGTAACGTCAGTTCACTAAAACGATGGCAGCTAGCTCAGCGAATGTTGCAGGAATTTTGGCGGCGTTGGTCTGATGAATATTTGGTACATTTAGCTCAACGATACAAGTGGAATAAACAGCTTCCTGAACCAAACATCGGAGATGTTGTTTTGGTGAAGGAAGACTATTTACCTCCAGCACGCTGGTTATTGGGAAGAATAGTGGAGAAACACGCTGGTTCGGACAAGGTCACAAGAGTTGTAACCCTCAAGTGTAATGGTTCATTATGTAAACGTCCTGTTTCAAAGTTATGTGTTTTACCTGTAACCAACTAATGTAAGTTGTCTTTCGTTTTAAGACTTAGACCTTAAGTTGTTTTATTTGTCAGTTAGAAGTTGATGTTTTGGTGTTATACTTTGAGTTATGTTATGTTTTGAGATTTATTATTTTAAATTGGTTTTTTACAGTCCACATTGTGATATTTTAAGACTATCGAAGCTATCACTGTCACCTTTACTATGTATAATTTTGTAGCGTTCACCTGATTGCAAGTTCTCTTATGATGAACATAAACAGATGTTCATGGCGGGCGATATGTTTAGGTGATTTTTGTAGAACATATTGCCTATTCTATTAAGTTCCGATGCACGCCCTAGATGTCGCTAGTAAAAGTGAACCAAGGCTGAATCGCGCTAACGAAAACGCACGGGTTCATGTTATAAGGTTGACGTGATTTTTTGGTTTGTGAATCTCGGTAGAACGGTAAGGTGTCTTTTGCTTTGCAATAAAGTACCATTGTAATCCTCAAAAGCGCCGTTTTATTTGAGGTCCATCACATTGTTTCTACACGTTTATGTATTACAAGCTGTTTGTTTTCCAAGTAAATAAAAAGTATCTTTATTGACAAAGAAAATAACAATCAAATAATATAAACAAATTAAACTAGTATTTACAATTGAAACAATTGAGCTAACTGCAGACTGTTGCAAACAATCTACGGAAATACTACCAAGTATATTAAAATAAGAAATAAAATAAATAAGAGTTGGCTGTAAATGGGCATAATGTTTATAAAATTACAATAATAATAAAATTATGTAAAGAAATGTGGCGCAAAGAATAGTGAACGGCTCGAGTTGATATCTGTGCTATGAACATAATGTCTCCTTGTGCACTGTGTAGGCACAAGGCGGAGGTGGCTCTGCGCAGCCGGGACGTGAGCGTGCGCGCGGCGCGCAAGGACGCTCTGCGCGCCGCCGCACGTGACGCCGAGCTTAAGTGCAAGGAGCTCGCGCTCGCGCTGACGGCGCTGCGCAGGGAGGGCACTGCGCTGAGGAGCAAGGTCAGTATCAACTCTACTCTAGTCTAGTCCAGGGTACAGTTGAGTGTGTACGATGCGTGTGGTGTGCTATCGACAGGTGGCGGCGTTGGCTGCGGAGGAGCCGTGGATCGCGGCGGAAAAGCAGTTCTTCGGGCTGGCGGGCGGCGCGTATGACTTCGAGGCGCGCGGCGCGGACGGGGCGGCGGCGCGCCTCGACCGACTGGCGGCGCGGCGCGACGCGCTGGCCCGCGGACTCAACGCGCGCGCGCACACGCTGCATGCCAAGGAGGTAAAATGATCTTACGTCTGTATATATTCGAATAAGATAAAAAACGCACAAAAAACGAAATCTAATAATAATAGAATAGAACATTACGGACGAGGTCAGAAATGGGTGGATTGCTGGCTGCGATGATGATAGCCGAAAGCGCAGCGTAATGCTGATCCAGGCCATCACAGCGCGGTCAGCATTGCAGCCCTTGATGGACAAGCTGACCGTCTGTCAACCCTCTTATCAGAAACGCGTGGAGCTATCGAGTTGGAATTAAAGTCGAATATCCAGGTCCGTAAATAAAATATAAAATATATTAAAATTAAAATGTCTGAGATGAAAATAATTGAAAATTACTTATATCAACAAATAATTACAAATAAAATTACCTTACGTTTACGTACATTTACGTGCGAAGAATTCATCCAATGTGTAACAACATTGGTTTAACAACTATTTCTTTAGTCGAAACTTAAAGGATTGCGTCGATAAAGCGTCAGTAATAGTGGACGGTAGACTGTTGTATTGTACACAAGCTTAGCAGTTCGAGCGAGTCGCCTGGGAACCGCCTTCAGCTGCATCCAGTATCTCAGAACATAGGTATGACCATCGCTACGCTCCTCCTACTCTTGCTCCAGGTTGCTTCATGCGTATAAAGCGGCCTGGAAGCGCCATGGCGGGGACAGTCATGATTCCGAGTTCTTCCAATAGCGGTCGGGCTGATGTTTCTTGCGAGTTGCGACACCCTCAATATCGCTCGCACTGCCCTCTTCTGAAGTCTGAAAGCGCGCTCCCAGTCAGCTGCCCAACCCCAAAATTCCACTCCATATTGCAAGCGTGAGTGCACTGTCACGGAGTAGAGATTCCTCACTGCTTTTTTATCCAGTTTTGACGAGAGACGCCAGAGACCGAAGCAGGTCTTGCCAATTTTCTCATAAAGGCCATCAATGTGATGAGTAGAGTTCCACGTGTTTTAAATAAATGTTCCCATGTAAGTTACAAACCCTAAGAAGGAAGTGTTGTCGACTTGTCTAACAACTTAATTCCCAAGGCTTATCACCATCGGTGTCGTTGTACGCCCTGCCAGGTGAAAATGCTCATTCATCATCATCATCAGCCCGTACACGTCCACTGCTGAACATAGGCCTCCCCCAAACGACGCCACGAATAGCGGTCCTGAGCCACCTCCATCCAACGACTCCCTGCGACCGCTACGATGTCGTCGGTCCATCGAGTGGGAGGTCTTCCCACACTCCGTTTCGCATTGCATCGCGGTCGCCACTCGAGAACCTTTACTCCCCAGCGGTTATCGGTTCTACGAGCTATATGGCCTGCCCATCGCCATTTCAGCCTGCTGATTCTGAGAGCTATGTCGGTAAGCTAGGTCGGAGCTATGTTTGGTTCAGTGCAGTCTATGGGTACGATATACGCAGAGGGCCTACAGTGCACTTCGGGTCCAGCACAATAACGGGTTCAGGATGCTGATGGGTCTGCCACGGTTCTTTAGCGCATCGGGAATGTTTGTGGATACACATGTCGATGACATGAACTCAATTGTTCGCAAAAGGATTGCGTCCCTGATGCGCCGCACCTGCGCCACACCTGCGGCACTACCCACAGCTTACTTGCAATAATTGTAACTAATAGTCTTAGTTTTAATTCTGGCATCATGAGTGACTGGGTTGTAAATCAACAACGGCCACTCGCACCACAAGTAACCCAATAACAGTTGACTTTTTTTTATTTACTACATCGTCCTGACATCATAATTGAGATTATTATTGTTATTTATTAATTGATTATTTGTACTGTAATTCTACTTACCATTCTCAACTTTAATGGGTTACTGATTGGTGATTTTTTATGTCTGAATAAATGAATTTTCAATTTAAATTTCAATTTCCCCTTGTGTTTGCTGGCCTGGTTTATATTGCAGAACTTTCCTTGATTTTTATGACCATGTGATTCACAAGTCACCTTGTAATATTAAGATATATAAAAAAAATACCCTATTTAAAATAAATAAATAAGGATAACCTCTCGTCAGCCGATTTTTCTGAATATTTTTTGTAATCCGGCTCTGCTCAAAGAAGTTTGTCAAATTATTCACAAGATTACATAGCATGATTGAGTAAAATCAGAGAAACAACATAACAGTTCTAATCTATAGTATTTTGATGCGATGCGTTTAGTTTCAATTGACTAGGATTTTGAATAAATATTTCTAAAATTCTAATAAATTTTAATTCCATTTCAACGTACTAATCCCTATAGAAAAAAATGATACACCTATAGAATTTCAGTAAGCCACTCAATATAAAAATCAAAATTATAAATAGCCTCCACACGAAATAGAAAACTTTATTTTTATAAAGTCTGAGATTTGTGTTTTGTGTAGAACGGAACGTCATAGAGATGGCCAAAAATGAAACGAATCAGGAAAAATCGAATAATCGAATATTGCAAATCAAAATCGTAACTTACTACCTCATGATTTTTGTTTATTGAACATCGTGTATTATTAATTTTAAGAAAACAAAAATATCAGCAACGTTGTTTGAAATAAAATATCCTACAATTTTGATTCTGATCATTTTTTTCCAGGATCGATATTTTATGTCTTATACGCGAAAAGAGGGGGTGAATTTTTGTTTATTGAACAACTCGTTTATTTTAAATATTACGCGAAAAATTATTATAATCAAAGTTGTTTAAAATGGAATTTGATACAATTTTTGACCATATATATTTTTCGTAGGAACGATATTTTTCGATTTATACCTGAGAAGAGTGGGGGCAAAATCTTATCGTTGGATTATCAAGTTTATTGTCAATTTAACGTGAAAAATCGTTATAATAAAATCGATCAAAATTGTAGAATATCTAATTTTAAACAACTTTGATGTTAAAAATTTCTCGTGTAAAATTTAAAATAAACGAGTTGTTCAATAAACTAAAAATATTATACTACTAAACTATAAATCCTAAAATATTGAGCCTAAACAAATTATAAAAATGAAAATTGTAGGAAATATAATTTATAACAACTTTTAATCTCACAATTTTTCGTGCAAAATTGAAAATAACGAGTTATTCAAATATTGAATAATAAAAGTGAGCTGTATGTAAAGCTGATGAAGGATAAATTAAAGTCTTCGTGTTGTTTGTTGAGTTGAGAGTGTTCAACGATTGTTCCATGTACGGGTGATATTTTTATTTTAAATTGCTATTAAATTATATTATTTTAGTAAGTTTACGGCTTTTATTGACGTAAAAAAAAATGTTACTGCTTTTGACCAAAATAAACAACTAATTTAGTAAATACTAAAAGAGATCGAAAAAGTTAAAAAAAGTATAGAACACGATTTTGAGCGAGATTCGGAGGTTGATTCAATAATTAAAAATAAATTTTTGATTAATCTTGAAGACTGATGAATCAAGTGATTCGTCAGTGTCCGATGATACGTTTTTGTATTAAAGAAATAAATTTTATTGTAAACAGAAAACTTGTTTTAATTATACATATTTCTACGTAATTATTAGGTTTGAAATAGACATTAATTAACATTTTACTTAGATAAAGTCAATTTAAATCATAAAAAACCATTTTACGAAAAATCTATTTTTTATAAGCCAAACAAGTTCCTAAAAATCGTATTAAATTATTACGAGCACACCTTAGGTCATCTCTATAATTGTCAACCAATTGTCAAAGCAAAACGTCACGGAACGCTTCCTACGGGGAAAAAACTATAATGTCAGTTCGTAATTTTAAACATTTTAGTATAAGTCAGTACAGCCAGCAATTTTTATCTGTCTCAATGTTGATCAGTACCTAAGTATAATATGTGTAATGCTTTCTGATTCTGAAGGAGGAGCAGTACGCGGAGCTGCTACGCAAGAAGCGCATAGTGGAGGCGGACCGGCGCAAGCTGCAGGACACCATGCGGTCGCTGGACGAGAAGAAGCGCAGCACGCTGGTGGCGGCCGCAGCGCGCGTGGACCGGGACTTCGGTGCCATCTTCTCGAGCCTGTTGCCCGGCGCTAGCGCGCGCTTGACGCCGCCGCCTGGCCGCGCCGTGCTGGACGGGCTGGAGGTGCGCGTCGCCTTCAACGGGGCCTGGAAGGTACGTGTGGTCTCTGGCAGGCCGCAGGAGCCGCTGGGCGGGCAGCGCTCGCTGGAGGTGCTGTCCGCCCGCCGCCCGCCTCACTCCGTTACCTCCCGCAGGAGTCGCTGGGCGAACTGTCGGGTGGGCAGCGCTCGTTGGTGGCGCTGGCCCTTGTGCTGGCCATGCTGCGCTTCAAGCCGGCGCCGCTGTACATCCTGGACGAGGTGGACGCTGCACTGGACCTCTCGCACACACAGAACATTGGCCTCATGCTTCGCGACCACTTCCGAACCTCGCAGGTATGCAGGCACATATCTGATGCTAATCCTACTTCCTCACCTCACTTCGCAGCCTCACCTCCTGTATGCATTCGGCCGTTCGACGAAGTCGCTTAACAGGGCAAGCGTGCGGGGTCGGACCCCGTATGATTGCCGATTGCTATTGTTTGGGGAAGATGATTACGGAAATAGCATCTATTTATATACATAACCTTAAAGTTGCCCTTGAAATAATGACCTAAGCAGTGGATTGCTGCTGCGTTTTTTCCCTCTCTCTTTGTTTCGCGTGCGGATAAGCGCATTAGACCAGAGACAGAATAATGACAGGCTGGTTTGATAGTGTTGTCAATATCAAAAACAAATAAAAACATAAAAATATATTTATTTGCAGCAAAGAATGTAACAGTTTAAGAGGCACTTAGTAGTTAGGTATAGTTACAGATTATATAGTATGGTATAGTTAACATTACGAGTATTTTAGGATAGTAATTTTATTGTGGCCTAATATAAACTAACAAAATATCATTGCTGAGGGCTTTCAGACTTTGATTTGATCTCACACTAGGCCGAGCCTGTGTCATGAGGTCCAGGCTGATGCTTAATACAAATATGAAACTTCACTCGGTGTGACATAAGGAGTTATTTATGGAGACAATGATAAAAAAGAAAAAGAAGAAACTTAAAACTAAAACCTAACTTATCATTTTGAGAATATGTTCAGTGTCATTGTAATTTAGAGTTATAAGCCAGTTGAATAGAGTTTGTTTAGCTTCACGGACTGACATATTATTAATATTACATGTTTTCACTACCTTGTTATACACATATGACCATATATGCTGACCAAAGCGGTGAGCAAACAATGAGTTTACTGGTGGTTTAGGTATTTTAAAGACTCTTTTTGTAACTAATGTTGAGTAATTTTCCGAGTTTATTAGAGTTCTATGTGCACCTAGTGTAGTGCGAAGAATAAATAGTTGTTGTACACTAAGGACTAAGGACATTCCTTATATAATTGTATTGTTGGGTGCCTATACGGTTTTCTATACATGACTTTTAGTACAGAGCGTTGTGCTCTTTCAACTTTTATAAGATATGTTTTTGCTGCTCTTCCCCAGCAAGTTATACAGTAAAGGATTAGTGATTGACACTAGGTAAATAAAATTAAGTAGCTCTTTACTTGCAATGTCCCGGAGGCAACGCATAATATGTATCACTTTTCTAATGCAGCCTGAGAGTCCTTCAAAATGCCTTCTATAGTTCAAGTTCTCATCTATAGTAATTCTAAGTAATTTATAAATTCAGCTCTAGCGATAGATTCATAGTTACAGTGGTGATTACCGTCATTCAGGCAGGTAGTACTGTGCAAGTATATTTCCGAGTTGGGGGGAGGAGCGGATGCAGCAGTTTTATGAAAGCATATAAATTTTGTTTTCCTAGTGTTTAGGGTTAGGAGATTTTGACGAAGCCAATCAGTTATCTTCGTCATTTCTTGTTCTGCAAGAGATAGCGCTTCTTGCCAAGTTTTCCCATGAAATATGATCACTGTGTCATCGGCGTAGCATATGATTTCTATATATGAAATATTCATTCAGTCAAGTTGTTACTTCATCATCATATCAGCCCATACACGTCTACTGCTGGACATAGGCCTCCCCCATACGACGCCACAAATAGCGGTCTTCATTCATCGACTCCCTGCGACCGCTGCGATGTCGTCGGTCCATGGAGTGGATGGTCTCCCAACATCGAATTGCATCGTGCCGCCACTCGAGAACCTTTTTTTTTAACCCAGCGGTGATTAGTTCTGCGAGCTATATGACCTACTGTCTGTCACGCAGAGATACACCAATCATAGCTCTCTCCATAGCCCGTTGAGCGACTCTGAGCTTATGAACGAGGCTTATAGTTAGCGACCACGTCTCGGATCCATAGGTCATCACGGGCATTGCTATTTCGTCTTGAGGCTCTATGATATCTGTGATGAGAAGATATTGCGAAGCTTTCGCCAAATACCCTCATTTTATACGGATTATGACGAATATTTTACGTAGGTAACAAATATGAAAAAAATAGTGCTGAAATAAGATCATGTAACATTGCGGTGGTTGTTCCACCAGGTTCTGATTCATTGAGCTATGATGGTTATTCCACCTGTGCTCTGGTTCTCTGAGCTATGATGGTTAGTCCACCTGTGCTCTGGTTCTACGAGCTATGATGGTTAGTCCACCTGTGCTCTGGTTCTCTGAGCTATGATGGTTAGTCCACCTGTGCTCTGGTTCTACGAGCTATGATGGTTATTCCACCTGTGCTCTGGTTCTCTGAGCTATGATGGTTAGTCCACCTGTGCTCTGGTTCTACGAGCTATGATGGTTAGTCCACCTGTGCTCTGGTTCTACGAGCTATGATGGTTAGTCCACCTGTGCTCTGGTTCTCTGATTCTTACTATTACTGGAACGCATCCCCTTATGGCCTCCAACCTTTGGTTCTACGAGCTATGATGGTTAGTCCACCTGTGCTCTGGTTCTCTGAGCTATCATGGTTAGTCCACCTGTGCTCTGGTTCTACGAGCTATGATGGTTATTCCACCTGTGCTCTGGTTCTCTGAGCTATGATGGTTAGTCCACCTGTGCTCTGGTTCTACGAGCTATGATGGTTAGTCCACATGTGCTCTGGTTCTACGAGCTATGATGGTTAGTCCACCTGTGCTCTGGTTCTCTGAGCTATGATGGTTAGTCCACCTGTGCTCTGGTTCTACGAGCTATGATGGTTAGTCCACCTGTGCTCTGGTTCTCTGAGCTATGATGGTTAGTCCACCTGTGCTCTGGTTCTACGAGCTATGATGGTTATTCCACCTGTGCTCTGGTTCTCTGAGCTATGATGGTTAGTCCACCTGTGCTCTGGTTCTCTGAGCTATGATGGTTAGTCCACCTGTGCTCTGGTTCTACGAGCTATGATGGTTAGTCCACCTGTGCTCTGGTTCTCTGAGCTATGATGGTTAGTCCACCTGTGCTCTGGTTCTACGAGCTATGATGGTTATTCCACCTGTGCTCTGGTTCTCTGAGCTATGATGGTTAGTCCACCTGTGCTCTGGTTCTCTGAGCTATGATGGTTAGTCCACCTGTGCTCTGGTTCTACGAGCTATGATGGTTAGTCCACCTGTGCTCTGGTTCTACGAGCTATGATGGTTAGTCCACCTGTGCTCTGGTTCTCTGAGCTATGATGGTTAGTCCACCTGTGCTCTGGTTCTACGAGCTATGATGGTTATTCCACCTGTGCTCTGGTTCTCTGAGCTATGATGGTTAGTCCACCTGTGCTCTGGTTCTACGAGCTATGATAGTTATTCCACCTGTGCTCTGGTTCTCTGAGCTATGATGGTTAGTCCACCTGTGCTCTGGTTCTCTGAGCTATGATGGTTAGTCCACCTGTGCTCTGGTTCTACGAGCTATGATGGTTAGTCCACCTGTGCTCTGGTTCTACGAGCTATGATGGTTAGTCCACCTGTGCTCTGGTTCTCTGAGCTATGATGGTTATTCCACCTGTGCTCTGGTTCTCTGAGCTATGATGGTTAGTCCACCTGTGCTCTGGTTCTACGAGCTATGATGGTTAGTCCACCTGTGCTCTGGTTCTACGAGCTATGATGGTTAGTCCACCTGTGCTCTGGTTCTCTGATTCTTACTATTACTGGGACGCATCCCCTTATGGCCTCCAACCTCCCCTATAGCCATCCCGAGCCTCGCTCTTAGTCTCTGATCTACCTGTCAGCAGACAGACCAACGCATTGGTAAACACACAACAACTGATCTACCTGTCCGCAGACAGACCAACGCATTGGTAAACACACAACAATAATATTCTGAAACTGGTTCTAATATCGGTGGCAAATTTCATGCACAGTAACTCAAAGTGACTCACCGATGCGTCTCTCGCTCGCGGTCTCGTCACAGAATGCAAGCTCGGTCCGTAGGCGACAGAGAGCGCTGCGCGCGCGCACGCCTCCTCGCCTCGACCGGTGATTTTCCATGCTAGTCAGACACTATTGCAACCTTTGCAGAGGACACTGCTATAATGGCTGTCGTAAGCACACACACAGAAGCAGCCGAAAAGGTACAAGTACCAGTAAATGAAATCTATGACTGGACTACAAAATGGCGAATAAAGCTGAATGTATCTAAGTCCGTCCACATCAACTTCACTAACAAGAAAGATGAGTACTATCCTGTTTTCATCAATAATGATAAAATCCCATATGAAAACACAGCCAAATACCTGGGTATGACGCTTGATGTCAAGTTACGCTGGAAAACACACGTCAAGAAGAAAAAAGAAGAGCCAGAGTTACGCTACAAAAGGATGTACTGGTTGATCGGAAGGCAATCCGCCCTGTCAGTGCCCAACAAACTTACATTATACAAACAAGTACTGATGCCTGTATGGACTTATGGAATACAGCTGTGGGGCTGTACCTGCAAAAGTAACATCGAAATTATACAACGATTCCAAAGTAAAGTTCTACGGGACGTTGTAAATGCATATTGGTACATAAGAAACGATCTACACCGGCACCTCCATATCGAATTCGTCAATAAAGTAGTCCAGAGATACGCAGAAGCTCACGAACGAAGACTTCATCACCACATGAACGTCGACGCCATCCAGCTCCTCGTTAACACAGAAATAGTGAGAAGGCTCAAAAGAACTAAACTTTTCGAGTTAGTGTAGTGTTAAACATAAATAGTGAATAATTAGTGCTAATTTTAATGAACACATAAACTAAGTGTCCTCTCTTTAACTAGAGACTCTAAGAAAACTGTTTCACGCCTCTGGCGTTTGACCCTCGAGAATAACAGAGTCGAACAGCCTCTGAAGGACTTAAAGTACTGGTGATCCACCAGCTTTCAGAAGCTATGTCGTTATTGCGTCATCCCCCGGTTCCTTGTTCTTTTTAAGCTGTTTGAGAGCCGTCCTTATCTCGTAAAGGCTGACGTCCGGGATATCTTCGGTATAGTGTCGGGTTAAACGGGCTCTTGCATCGCCTGCCGTGTTTTTTGCTGGACATTGCGATGACGTGTAGAGCTGCTCATAAAACTTTTCAAGCTCTCTCAATATCTCAGGCTTGAAGGAAATGATGCTACCGCTATTGGTCTTCAGCTTCGTCAACGACTTTGCCCAAGTAACAGATCTCTTGCAAACACTTTGAGACCTTGTTACGCTCTATTGCGCTCACTTTATAAGTGGTAGTATATATATGGACCGCAAATCGTGTTACCTGTAACCAGTGTAATTAAAAATTAATTTCTGTACTAGTTCAATAAATAAATAAAAAGTAATAATAAAGTAAATAAAGTGTCGCATAGACTTCGAGATCTCTTTGTTGAGCTCACCGTATATCGACATGTCTGCCGAAGACTGCATTCTCATTTCACTCCCCTCTGCCTTTAACTGCAGAGTCTGACCCGGAGTCTCTGTGTTTTATTTCTGCGGCGGGTCCTAAAGAATTGTGGCCCGACCGCATGGACAGTTTCCACCAGCCCGTTATTCAGCTCGTCCATTGTTACGCATTCCGCGAGGCATTGAAAGCGGTTTTGCAGGTCCAACTGAAAGCTTTCGGGATTTTGTATTTGGACAGGATTTGGGCGTAACGTCGACTTTATCAGACGAGACCGATCTAGCTTAACATTGATATTCAATGACGCTCTTACCATGCGGTGATCGCTGCCGGTTTTCACCCTGTTGATCACAGAGACGTCATTGAATATGTGCCTGCGTGTCGTCATGATAAAGTCTATCTATATCTAGCCGCGTATTAAAATCCCCCATCCCAACCGTGCAGTGTGTTTTCGAGGCATGCATGACCTGTAAAATGTCGTCATGCATGACCTCCATTTCATCCTCAGGGCGTCCCGAGTGCGGGGCGTATACCTTCATGACCTTCCTGCGAATACCGGTTGGTGATTCTGAGTATAAGGTACGCCACCCTGCTTGAGATATTCTCGATCTTTACAATGTTGTTGACGAGGGACTTGTGGACGAGAAACCCGATACCGTGTGGGGACAACTGGTCGCCCTCTCGGTAGCACCCCCGGTAAGAAGTTGCCGAAATTAAGGGTGATCGTGTCCTCTCCATCTCTTCGGACTTCTGGTAACCACCCTATGATATCCCAATGCTACTTGTCTACCGCTTCTTCCAGCTCAATAATCTTCTCGTTTAGGTCCTCAAAGTTCGTGCGTTGTATGTTACCAGGTGAAAGGGTCGTCTGTATTTAGATCGGTAGCTCAATCTCTGCCGGAGATTCCTAGCACCTACAGGACTCTTGGACCCGTCACAAAATTAAAATCACATAAGTAAAACAGGGAAATAAAGCCATGGCCGGTACCGTGACCAGGAATTGGCGCGGACTGGGGGCCGTTTTTTTGTATTTGTCATGAGGGGTATTGCCATAATCACTAGGCTTGGCAGGCGGATTGGTGATCGCAGTGTTGGTGTTGAAAATACGCAGAAGGAAGCTGCTGCCCTTCTTCTAGTAGGTGAAGAAATAACCATAACCATAGCCACCCATCGAAGCTTTCTGCATTTATAATATGCGTGTGATTGTTACAGTTCATCATCGTGAGTCTAAAGGACGGCATGTTCAACAACGCCAACGTGCTGTTCCGCACGCGCTTCCAGGATGGCATGTCTTCCGTGCAGCGTACAGTCAACGCCGGCGCCCGAGCACGCGCACGCGTCTAGTGCTCATTGCACGCCGTCACGGCGGCGCCCGCGCGCGTTTTGAGTCTACTGCTCTAGTGCACAGTTCACACCGCCGGCGCCCGCGTGTGACTAGCGCTCTAGTGCACAGTGTACGCCGCTAGCGCCCGCCCGCACGCGCGTGGAGCGAGAACCCCACGGGGAATTTTCGTATTACGTTGATAAAATTTATATGTTTTTGTGTATTAACTAAAGTTAAATTTAGAATCGATATGTTAAAGTGCGCGCTACATCACGTCTTGCTGTGAACTGACCCTAACAGAGGGATTTTTATTAACTTTAACGACAATACCAATTTCTTTTATAGATAACAGACAGAATTTTTGCACCTATTAATAATAAATATTTATAAAAAATATATATTTTATTTCGAACAAAAAATGGCTCCACTTAACACTATGCACTTAATACTAACGAGAGGACGGCCGGTCCGAGAGGTGCATCGAGTTATGGGCTTCCACTTCGCTTGCTTGTATTGTGAGTAGGTAGGGGCAAGTATGGAACATGAGGACACTTTCCAGAATTTAGAATAAAAAAATATTAATGATTTAATTAGTTAAGTTTTTTTTTTTATTTCACCGTACAACATCTTTAGGGATAATCAGCCTTTCTTGAAATATAATTGTACTCTCAATACCACTTATAACTTACGAAAATAATCATCTTTCTTAAAAACACCATATTATTTGTACATAGGTTCAACCATAGCCTAGATTTTTAGACAATACAATAAAATTGTAGATCCCTGTGGACGATGTTGTGCGGTCATATTAATAGGACAATAAAAAAGAAAAATAACAATTGAACACTTCTAAAAATAACTTGAAACAAACGTAAACATACTCTTTTATACTTATTTGTATTTATTTCTTACACACACACTTCAAGCAAATATTGAGAAAATTCATCGCTATCGTCATCATTACCTACCACAAAGCATGCTACGCAAACTAAACCTTCACCCTACTTAAAATTTTCTCTGTGGTTATTTGGAAGACAACGAATAGGATAGCTATGATTGCAAAAACGTGTCAAAGGGTTGGTGTCTGAGTGGGGTGTCGCGAACCTGGTGCTGTTCAACACATCCAAAACCCAAGCATGCGTGTTTTCAGCTAAGAAGACCGAGTGGAATCCTGCACTCGGTTTCCGTCATACTATGCTTCAGGTCACCGACAGTTATTGGGGGTTGAGCTCTCCTCAAATCTGAACTTTGGCTCTCATATTGAGTCGAATGCAAAATATGCTGCATTGAAACGGGGCATCCTAGCTAAAGTTCGGCGGTACTTCACACCGGGACTGCTTCTTAATCTCTACAAAGCACAGGTCCGATCTTGCATGGAGTACTGCTGCCATCTCTGGAACGGCTCGGCCAAATACCAGCTCGAAGCCCTTGACTCGATTGAGCAACGCGCTGTTAGGCTCATAGGCGATAATTCGCTTGTGGAGAACTAACATGACCTTATTCCGAACTCCCCCTTCTTCCACCGGACAAGCAGACGCACTGGTAAATACCACCCATACCTAGTCGACATACCACCGTGCTGAACCAAACGTTTTCGCTCTACTTTCATCATTATTAGGTACCGGTAAAGAGTGGAACGAACTTCCTGCTTCTGTTTTTCCAGTAGAGTACAATCTAGGAGTCTTCAAATCCCGAGTGAATAAGTTCCTTCTGGGAAAGCGTGCTCCATCTTAGGCCACATCTTCACTTTCCCGAGTGAGATGGTGGTCAACCGCTTCACCAATATCAATAAAAAAAACTACATTTGACCATTTGAATTTTGTCTTTAGAATAAGTGTAACTAACTAACAAACGATAACTTTGTCCACAGGTACACTCATATTTCTGTCCACAGGTACACTCATATTTCTGTCCACAGGTACACTCATATTTCTGTCCACAGGTACACTCATATTTCTGCCCACAGGTACAAATTCATACATAAAAAAAAAATGATGTAGGTAACTTTTAGGATATAACAGACTTGCAGACAGGGAAAACACTAGCTAAACGATAAAAAATACACATCATGCAGCAAACACGATCAAACCGATATCGTTGATACTTTCACGGTAAATCTCATTGAAATGAAGCAAAAGAGATAAAAAAAAAATATACGCAATAAACAATACCCACAGACATGCGTGATACTAGCTGCGCCTTATTAGATTTATATGAAAAAACCACACAGAAAACAAAGATGGTGATAGGTCAAAACTGTCAATCATCTACAAACATTTACGGTCGGGTTCAAATTAGAAATTTAGGGTTGCTAGTGTCGCCAGAATCGGTTATGTCCACAGGTACAACCGTCCATAGGAACAGCACTTGCCCCTCCCAACCAAGCATTAAAATTGTAGGTGCCAACTCGACTTCGTTTTCGAGAAATGGCCAGTCAAAGTTTGGAGGCCGCTTATGTACCTACTGGTCGACGCGACGAGTAGCCTACCGAAACGCGAGTCTGACTCCCTGTCAATGGTATAAAACAAAGGGCTTATTCCACTAATCCCCGATGTCAATCCCCGTCAACGAGATAAGTGAACTTTTGGTTCATTATTCCCCGTTGACGCCGATGCGAACTCGAAATGGGGATTAGAAACGAAAAAGTTCAAGTTCAAAAATGAAATAGGTACTGTTCATGAACTGAACAGGCTGCAAGCAAAGATACTGAAGTCAGGCCCAAAGACCCAAGTGTGAAACTAGCCGCGAGGCGAGCAGACGCGCGCGCGCACGGATCCACTCCGTGGGAAAAATACAAGAAATTGGAGCATTTTTGACTCGCGTTAATTTAAGAACGATCTAAACCTGTGAAAATGAATCATTAAACTATAATGATAGTGTTCTAAAATCTTTTATTGAACAGGTATGTACAAATATTAAACCTTTAAGAATCATGTTTTTATTTATTTATAAGGTAAGGACTCGCTTATTGATTATTTTTATAATCATATGACCTAGGTCTAGGCAACGACTCATTAAGCTTTTTAATAAAATCCCATTTTTACCTATTTCGTCTTTTATGTTTCTTCAATAAAATCACAGAGAAATCCAAAACAAAGTCACTTCCCGCTGCCTGTCTGTCGCTATTTATTCTTAAATCTTTAAAACTACGGTTAAATCATCGGTTTTTTTAAAATAGAGCCGTAAAATAGAGGGGTCGCTAGTTTTTTGGATTTTTTAGTGTTCCGTACCTCAAAAGGAATACTTATAGGATCACTTTGCTGTCCGTCCGTCTGTGAACCCTCTTTTCTCAGGAACGCGTGGAGCTATCGAGTTGAAATTAACATGAAATAGTCAGGTCCGTAACCTCTTGGAGCGTGATTAAATCAAACTTTTCATCTCATCAAATTATATACTTAGATATTTAGTTTATTAAAAATCAATTTAACGCAAGACACGAAGGTAGTCTTGCCAAGCTTCTAGGACTTGACTGAGCGCAGGCGGCTCCTGCTCAGGCGGCTTCTGGTCAGGCACGCCTTCCCTTAGCAGGGGGCGCGCGGCGGTGGCGGCCTGCTTAGTGGTCGAGTCAAGGGATGATGTCGTCTGGGGCCAGCGGTGGGGCACGAAGGGCGTCTGCTTCAGCAGGCTTAGGCGCTCCTTTACGCTCTGCGCCCAGAAGTCCACCCTCTGGACGTGCTTCCCATTATCGAAGTGAGACTGAAATAGCTCCATCCAGTTGTCGCCCGTGTACTCTGGAAACTCCGTATCTACGTCCCTTTTTAACAGGCATCTACCCAGGTGGACGAGCATGTATTCGAATTTTGGACCTGCAGAAATTATATTTTTTATTGGTGCTCTAACGTAGAGTTACGATTAATCGGTAATACGATTATCAAAATTCTTCTTTTGCTATCTCGAAAAATATGTCGAATTATACAGGTGTTTGATACATATAACAATTTATTCGGACCAACTATATTTTTGGGGTTAATGATGCGTTACATTACCATGGTAGACCTAATGTCGTCAGTGTCACGGTTGCAAAAGATAATGAGTTTCTGATATCTATACTTATAATAAAACTGTAACAGGTCCTATTTGACTTGTCTAAGTGCTTATTTTGTAAGCCTAAAGAAATAAAGTTATTGATTCTGATTCTGATTCTGTACATTGAAGATATTTGGAAAATTGTTTTGGAGGGCACTCTTTTATCTATACTGATGCCAAAAATGTATTTTATTCAATAATGTCTTTCTGTCTGTCTGTCTGTCTGTCTGTGTTTTGGCCGCGCATAGCTCCGAAACTACTGAACGTATTGAAATGCAACTTGGCAGGATTTGAGTTCATACTACGAGGAAGGACATAGGATACTTTTTATCCCAGATTTCAATAGGGTTCCCTTGGGAGAGGGAATTAAAGTAAAATTTGTTGGCTGCGCATAGCGCCGGAACTACTGAATTTATTCAAATGAAACTTGGCAGGATTTGAAATCATACTATGATGAAGGACAGGATACTTTTTATCCCAGTTTTCAATAAGGTTCCCTTGGGAGAGGGGATGATAGTAAAATTTGTTGGCTGCGCGTAGCGCCGAAACTACTAAATGTATTCAAATGAAAAATGACAGGAATTGAATTCATACTATGAGATACATGGATACTTTTTATCCCGGATTTCAATAGGGTTCCCTTGGGAGAGGGGATGAAAGTAAAATTTCTTGGCTGCCCATAGCGCCGAAACTACTGAAGGTATTCAAATGAAATTTAGCATGATTTTAGTTCATATTCCAAGAAAGGGCATAAAATACTTTTTATCCCGGAATTCGACATATGAATCCGACAACTGACGAGATTATCGACACTAAAAAAGTTTCCGCAATGCAATTCTACGCCTAGATACATTTTGCCAATAAGAGAAGGTTGCATTGATCACCTGCAAAGGTTTCGAGGTTTGTTCAACCGTTTTCTGGTAAAGTAAGTAAAGTATCGTTTATTGCATGAAATACATGTAGGTACAGGTGTTTTATGTCCATGTGTGTCAATGTATTCCTACCTTTACGGTGTGCAATATCTTTGTACAAATAAGAAAAATCAAATAAACTAGTCTTACCAAACCTCCTCATGAGTCGGCTGTGCTGAGCCGGTTGCTATAAAGAGCAGCGTGTACTTCGGCTCGTTTTCAGTGTACGCGTGGCGTTCAGTCGTGACGGTTGAGTTTGTGAACAATAATTGTACCAAGTAATTTTGTAAGTAGATGGATAGTCGATTGCTGTGTTAGTTAGGTAATGATTTTTGTCTTTTTAAAAAATTAACCTATTGTTCGATTTGTAAAATCAGAAGTGGGATAGATTAAGGCTTTATGCGCATTTCTATCCCACCCATTACTTTTGCTTTAGTCCATCCGACTTAGTTTTGTTTTATCGAGTAGATTCTGGCGTGATTTCTAGGTTACGTATTACACGTGGTGATTTCGTGTTAGTTCGATTTATATTCAAGAGCGTGCAAATTTTCAACTAGTCACGTGGTGTTTATTATTTGGGTTAGGCCCGATTTAGTTTTGAGTAAATTACGTAATTATGTCGGGGAGGTCTGGTAGATCCAGGGAACGTGATTCAGTTCACAGACCATGTCGTTCAAGAACAAAGTCACGTGGTCGTAGGGTTCGTGCGTGAATATCGTAGTAGCTCCAAAATCCGTCCGTTCATACACGCTAGTACATTTTGTTGAGTGACGTCATGGACGTTGACACGTTGATACACGCTAGTACATTTTATTGAAACTATAATTCGAATCCAAGCGCGTTTGAGCAAAAAGTTTTAAAAGTTGTCCGTCACCTCAGAGTCCAGCCGGGTGAGCGTGTGCAAATCGCTTCGTGTCTGCATACGGCTATAAAATAGGATTTTATAGAACACTAGCCGACCCGCCAAATGTTGTTTTGCCTTCAACCCTTATCACTTAGGGGTATGAAAAATTGATAGTAGCCGATTCTCAGAACTACTGAAAACGCATATAAAATTTGGTAAAAATCGGTAAAGCCGTTTCGGAGGAGTACGGTAACTAACATTGTGACATGGAAATTTTATATATAAGATTATCACAGATTCTTTTCAAAAAATTGCGGATAGAGTTTTTATTTTAACGCCATACACAAACAGACTTGTGCCATTTTGCCAAAAGCCTGGAAACCATATTGATCTTTGCGGCGCCATCTATTGTTGAGTAGCGGAACTAGTATCACCCAGGTGCTGACACCTGTATCAAGTTTGGTGTACTACGTTAACAGCATATTGCCATAAGCTTAAACCTAAGATGGGTAAAATGTGATGTGGAGCTTTTTTTTATTTGCTTCCTTTTTATCAAATGTCGTCTGTTCAGCCATAATTAGATGTTTTCTTGGGAGGAATATTAAGTTGTTATTCCAGTGAATAGCACCATCACTTCAGTTCCTTTGGTCTAGGTTTAGAATATGCCATCTCTTGAGGCGTTTAATGTGGTCCTTGTCTTGAAGTAGGTCTTTAGCCAGTGTGTTGCTGTGGTTATCTAGTCTTACTTTGTACTTTTTACTGTAGTGGTTTACTTCTTCCCTTATGGTCGGTATTTCTAGGTATTCATGGATTTCGCAATTCCTCACAAACCAGTGTGCGCTGGAGATCGTTCTTAGTGCTATATTTTGGAATCGTTGAAGTATCTCCAGGTTGGAGTTGCTAGCAGATCCCCAGAGTTCTATTCCGTAGGTCCAGATGGGTTAAATTATAGCCTTGTAGACAAGTAATTTATTACTGAGAGATAGTTGTGATTTCCGGCCTGAACCATGAACCATGAAAAGTTTTTAAATTGCATATTTGCCTCTGTTCTCTGGGCTTTAATGTGATTTGCCCATGTTAGCCGTCTATCTAAGTGCAGGCCTAGGTACTTTACTGAGTTGCTGGTTGGCAGGGTTCCTCGTTCCATATGAACTGGTGCGCAGTCCCCTTTTCTGAGTGAGAAGGAGACCTGCGTGGACTTTGTTACGCTGGACTTGATTCTCCATTTTTGAAGCCATTGGCTGATCTTATCTCGCTGTACCTGCAGTTTAGAGGACGCCTTTTCTGGGTCTGTATCACTTGCAAGACATGCAGTATCATCGTCATAGGTCGCTGTCGCTACATCTGGTGTCTCAGGCAGGTCTGCCGTATAGATGGAGTAAAGAACAGCTCCTAGCATTGACCCCTGTGGTACCAAGGCCATTATTGGATAAAGCCTTGAAAATTCTTCCTCATATTTTACTTGGAACTTTCGTTGTTCCAGGTATGATTTGTGATTCATGTAGAATGAGTTTGGTAGCCGGTTCAGGTTTAAGCTTGTATAGAAGTCCCTTATGCCAGACTTTGTCAAATGCTTGTTGAATGTCTAAGAATACAGCAGAACTGTACTCTTTTTTTCTCGAGGGATTGTCTGATTTTGTGGATCACTCTGTGCACTCTGTGCTCTTACTGTAGCATGTTTCTCCCGTAACCCAAATTGGTGATCTGGGATTATCTTGTTCTCGTCTAAAAATGGTTTAAGCCTGGTCTGTAAAACTTTCTCGAACAGTTTTGTTAGGATCGGAAGTAAACTTATTGATCTAGGTATATGAGCCGGGTTCAGTATCGCATTGAATAACATTGTTAGAAATACTATCGATTTTTTGGGCAGTTGTTTAAGAACTTCTCCCGTTATCAAATCGAAGCCTGGTGCCTTTTGGTTTTCCAGTCTGCAGATCATTTTCTTTAGTTCTGTAGGAGTAACTAGTGTCACAGGTAACGGCAGTTGTTGATCGCTCGGTAGTATCTTTACTATTTCGTCTTCAAATTCTGTCACATTTGGAGTAAACACTTCACTTAGGTGCTCAGCAAACAACTCTGCTTTCTCTTTGTCGCTTTTAGCCCAGGGTCTATCGGCGTTTTTTCTTATTGGTGGAATGTGGTTTCGAGGTCGTTTGAAGTCTTTAGTTATTTTCCACAGGGAGTAGTTGTCTTTCTTATGAGCAGATAGAGTTTGTATTTTTTCTTGAAAGGTTTCTTTCCGGTTTTCATTTATTAGTTCTTTTAGCTCTCTAGAGGCTTATTGTATTTTGATCTATCAGTTTGTGCTCTGCTTGTTTGCCATTGCCGTCTTAGCTTCCGCTTTTCCGACAACTAGAGTCTTATTTTCAGCGGGATGTTATTTTTTGGGACAGAGTTGCTGAGTGTCGGTGTAGTACGCCACGCAGCGATCTGTATTAGGCATTATTTAGGATACGTTCCCAAATCTTGAGGGTGTGTGACATCAGCTTGATAGCTCTGTAGTTGCTTCAATCTCTAACATCCCCTTTTCCTTTGTAGAAAAGTATTAAGAAGCTATTTCTCCACGAGTCTGGAATAGCTTGGCCTTGTATGAGTTTATTGAAGACGTTGTACAGCCACAGAATTCCGTGTTCATTTAGGCTTTTCCAGACTTTTACTGGTATCTCATCTGGGCCCGGGGATTTGTTGTTTCTCATTTGCTGTATAGCTTTCTTTACCTCTTCGGGGGTCACGGCTGGGAGTGGTCCTTTGATTGTCTGGGGGTGTGTATGTTCATGAGCTCTAGAATGTGACACATTTAAGAGATGTTCATAGAATACCGACCATCGTTATTTCTTTATCCTGTGTTAAAAGTTTGTTGTTCGCGTCATTTATATATTTTACTGTTAATACGTCCTTCGTTCTATCGTTTCGTGTCTTAGCTATTTTATAAATGTCAATTTCTGAGTCAGCTGTTTCTAATTTTTCATAAAATGTATTATTTGATTTTGCTTTACAAATTGCTACCTGCTTTTTGGCATGTTTCTTTAATTCTCTATAAATATCAAGGTCTACGCTATCTTTTGAGGCTTGCCACTGTTTAAATGCCTCTTTTTTGCTTCTATGGCATCTCTCACATCCTGTTGCCACCATTGAGTGTCTTTAAATGGGCCCTTCTTGGCTTTTGTTCTCCCTAAGTGCTTTTCCGCAGTGTTTATGCAATAATTTTCGAAGTCATTCCACATTTCTTCAGCGGTCCTCGGTGTTTATAGCACTTAGGTGTTCTTCAAGTTTTTGTATTAGTATTTTACCCTCGGGTTTCTTCAGGGTCTGCCATTTCAATTTAGGTATTTGTTTTAGGCTTGGTTTGATGGGACGTGGGAGTGTGTAAACGATCACTAATATCCTATGCTGCGTTGTTAGTGGTTCGCCGGGAATGACCTTACAGTCTTTGTAATTACCTAGGTGTTTTCGTCTTGCCAGTATATAGTCGATTTGGGTGGTATTTCCTCCGCTTTTGTATGTTATCATTATCTGATGGGAGTGTTTCTTTTTGAAAAATGTGTTTTAACGGCTAGGTCACAGCTAGATGCGAATTGTATGATAGTGTCTCCATCGCCATTTCGCGCTCCATACCCAAAGCCGCCGTGCCATCTTTCGACGCTTGTGTTATTTTCACCTACATGGCCATTTAAGTCGGCCCCCACATGTAAGGTTTCTTCAGGTGGTATGTTTTGGGTTAGTTTGTAAAGGTCTTCCCAGAAGGCTTCTCTTCATCCTCTGAAATGCCCGTTTGAGGGGCGTACGCTGATATAATGTTAAAACAAGGTTGGTTTTCTAAGGCGATTTTTACTGAAATAAGTCGGTCGCTTATACGGTCGATGCTGACAAGTCGTTGTGATAGTTGTTCTGACAAAATTATACCTACACCGTTTCTGCCGGTGGTTGTTCTATGGTAAACAAGTTTGAACCCATAGCCAATCTGTCTAGATTTTGAACCCTTCCACCTGGTCTCTTGAACACAGCATGCATCTATTTGACGCCTCTTTAAAACGTCGCTAAGTTCGGCACGTCATGGAACCAACGTTCCAGGTAGCCATTCGGAGTGATGTTGTGCATGTAGTTCTTCTTCGACCGTCGCTTTGGGGGGACGCCCTAGTATTATTCGCATTGTCGCCTCGATCGTCGCTTGAGGGGGACGCCCTAGTAGTTATACTCGCTCTCTTTTGGTTGTACTTCATTTGGACAGGAAAGGTTGGTTGGCTATAGTTTTTTCCGGCCGGCTGCCGCCTGATGCCAAGACAGTAATCCTCCTTAGGACTGCGAGCGCTGCCTTTGCACCGCTGGGGTCTCTTCCGCCACCGACTCTATTACACCACCCTGCCTAGCAGTGTAACTACAGTGTGACCTGGGACTCCAATATGTGGGGTTAGCTCACAACTGGGTGCCTCTTTGCCTGCTCCGCCGTACTAATCGACTCCATCTCCGCCTTCGCAGCCGTCGAGGACTTCACCCGTAACCCTGGGCAAGGGTTTCGCACAATACCCTGCGTTACTGGGTCCCTGCCTGGACTTAGCCACCTCGCACTCCGGCCTACAGGAGTGGAGATGTTGCCCGCCCCCGCAGCGTGGATGCGCCAGACAGGAGTTACCTAAGTGGAACAAAGAGAAGTCACTCTATGTTCCCAAAGGTCGGGTTAATGGTTTTGTATGAGCCCAAGACCAACAGCTTTTCACAAGATTTTATGTTATTTTATTTTCATTTGTATATCTTCTTTTTATCTTGTTTTTTTTTTCAGATGGGATCCTTTCGGATGAGTTACAGTTACTGTTATGTATGTATAAGTATGTGTGTCCACCGTCGAATAAACCAGTGAGCTAATGGCCGTCTTTCTGTCAACACCTGTCCGTATACAGCACACTGACGACGATATATCTACCTACCCGCAAAAAATTTATAACAATAATGTTCGGCACAAATTCCTTGGGAACTGTTTCAAATTTTGACCATCAAATGCAAGACTGGAAGATCTACAGAAGTCGCTTGCAGCAATGGTTCATTGCCAATAGCCTGAACAACGAAACGGACAAAGGAGGTGTGAAACGGAAAGCAGTTTTGCTGAGCGCGCTCACCGAGAACACGTACCAGTTAGCGTGCAACCTCGCCTTGCCATCCGAGATAGATACCAAGGAGTACGAGAGTATCTTGAAGATTTTAGACGAGCATTTCACCACGAAACGCTGTGGATTTGCGGAAAGGCACAAATTTTATTCGGCTGTGCAGCAACCCGGCGAATCACCCGCGCAATGGGCCGCGCGATTACGTGGCCTCGCTGCGTATTGTGGTTTCACTCTTCTGGAGGAGAATCTTCTAGATAAATTCGTCATGGGCATGTTATCGGGGCATGAACGAGATAAACTCTTCGCTCAAGACGTTAAGGGCTTGACGCTGAGTAAAGCTGTTGATCTGGCGGAAAGCGTGCGCTGTGCGCGCATGGGCGCCGCAGCGGCGGGGACCAGCATCACCAGTGCTAATCAGGACGCCGTGTTCAAGATTCAACAAAGAAACAAAAACAATGCGAAAGAATCCCGAGACAATTGTGAAAAGTGCGCGGTTTGTGGTTTTAAAAATCACAAAACAAAGGACTGTCGTTTTTATAATTATACGTGCAAAGTTTGCAATAACAAAGGTCATTTGCGTAGAATGTGCCCTAGTGCTAAGAAAGTGAATTATGTGGAACAAAGCGCAGGTAACGCGGATGACGAGGGAGACGACGGTGAGTTGCTTTTGAATATCAATTGTATGAACGAAGTCCCAATGACCGACCTAGTGAGTTTGGGGGGTCAAAGTTTGAAATGCGAATTAGATAGTGGTTCCCCTGTGTCTGTTATTTCTGAAAGTCTTTTTAAGAGTAAATTTTCGGATGTTCCATTGTCACCACCGTTGAAGACCCTTCTAACGTATACTAGTACACGAATGTCCGTTTTAGGTTACATAACATTGGATGTGTCTTATTTGGGACGTACTATTAATTTACCTTTCTATGTTATTCGACATGGAGGTCCACCCCTATTAGGTCGAGATTTTATGAGTGCATTTGACTTACGCCTTTATTCCACGGTCGGCTACTGTGTGTCTGAAAACAATGACGCAGTTTTGACAGATCTCATAAAAACCTATAGTAATGTTTTTTCTGAAGAGTTAGGATGTTTCAACAAATTTGAGATCAAATTACCACTAAAACCTGATGCAAAACCCGTGTTTTTTCAAGGCACGGCCCGTTCCGTTTGCCCTCAGAGAAAAAGTAAACAATGAATTGGAAAGATTAGTCACTTTAGGTATATTAAAACCGGTTACATATTCCGATTATGCTTCACCAATAGTGCCTGTTCTTAAAAAAGATGGTAGTATTCGCATATGTGCAGATTATTCGGTTTCAATCAACAAACAGCTTCTTGTTGAAAAATATCCTCTACCGACAGCTAATGAACTGTTTACCAAGCTACACGGAGGGGAGGAATTCACTAAGCTTGATTTATCTATGGCCTATAACCAGCTGAAAATACATGAAAGCTCACAAAACATCACATGTATAAATACTCCAAGGGGTCTATTCTTTCACACGCGTTTAATTTTTGGATTGGCCAGTTCACCCTCTATTTTTCAAAGAGTTATTGAATCAATAGTAGGAAACATTGATGGAGTAATAGTATTTCAAGATGATATTTGCATTACAGGAGTAGATAGATCTCAGCACTTGATGAGACTAGAAACAGTTCTAGAACGTTTACAAGCTGCTGGTTTGACTCTTAAAAAAGAAAAGTGTGTGCGCAAATCGGGTGGGGCCCCAGTGCTCGAGGAATTGGCAGCTTATGTGAATTTTGTTGTTGATGGTAGTTTACCTGTAACTGCGCAGGAATTGGTTAATGAAACTAAAAGTGATTCGGTTTTAAAGACAGTCAGTAACTACGTTCAGACAGGTTGGCCTCGTAAAGTATCAGATGACTTGCTCAAACCGTATTTTTTGTGCAGATTGCAATTATCATTAGAGAATGGCATTTTATGTAGGGGCCACAAAGTGGTCATTCCTGTAGCATTGCGTGATAAAATACTGAACGAATTACATAGTTCTCATTTTGTTATAGTAAAAATGAAGGCGGAGGCTAGGGCACGTTTTTGGTTTCCAGGCATAGATAAAGCATTGGAAAAGTTAGTAGGTGCCTGCGAAGTTTGTGTTCAGTTGCGACCGTCACCTCCTCGCACGCCGCTTGCACCGTGGCCACACCCTCCGCATGCATTTTGTAGAATTCATGTAGATTTTCTAGGCCCTATTTGCAACAAGATGTTTTTAGTAATTGTTGACGCTTACTCGAAATGGGTTGAGTGTTACATAATGAACAATAATATAACAACCAAGGCCGTTATTATTAAGTTATGCGACTTTATGTCCAAGTTTGGTATGCCTAAGGTTATAGTGAGTGACAATGGAACATCGTTTGCTTCTCCGGAGTTCAGTAGTTTTTGCAAATCGAACGGCATTACTCATTTATTTTCACCTGTATACCACGCTATGAGTAATGGACAAGCGGAATCATTTGTAAAAATTATTAAGAAGGGGATCAATTCTTTCTTAATATCGGGCAGTAAAATTGACTTAGAAAATAGATTATCTAAGTATTTGTTTGATTATCGAAACTTATTTAATACTACGACGGAGACCTCTCCAGCCCAGCTAGTTTTTGGTCGAAAATTAGCTTCGCGGTTAGATTTATTGTCTTCAAAGTCCGTTGACCCCTCGTCATCCGAGTTAGCTGCAGTAATAGCTCGTAAACAGTGCTTACAGGTTAAATATTATGGAGGCAAAACACTCAAAGACTTTGACATTGGTGAATTTGTGTGGTTTAAACAGTTTCTAAATGGAAAGAAATTTTGTTGGGCAAAAGGTTTAATAGTCAATAAAATAGGAAATGTTATGTATCAGATAAAACTACCGGATGGAAGCAAAATTTTACAGATACATAAAAATCAACTACGACCCTACATAGACAATATCAGCAGTAATGAAATGAACAGCACACCAGCAGCAGAGATTACACCGTCGCCGTGCACATCAGAGCTTGATCTAGCCGATTGTGACAGCACAGTCATAGATAGTGCCTATTCACCCTGTCGAACAGCGGTTTCATCCCCAGAGGCTGTTACACCAGGCACGCCAGCGAACCATTCAGCGAATGACAGTCTGATATTCAGCACACCAGCGCCGGCGCCGGCCACCGCGCCGCCCGCAGAATCAGCTGATGCCAAAGATGACTCACACACGCCACAGCGAAAACGTTCTCGTAGAAACAAACCACCAATTAATTATAAGCAATTTTGTTGATTTATTTTCTTTATCCTACTTATGTATAACTTTTGATTTGTATAACATTTTTCTTTGTAAGGGGGGAAAAGTGTTATGTATGTATAAGTATGTGTGTCCACCGTCGAATAAACCAGTGAGCTAATGGCCGTCTTTCTGTCAACACCTGTCCGTATACAGCACAGTTACAAACTTAAAGAAAGACAATAGTACATTGTACTCCTAGGCGAGAACGTGCCTAATTCCTATCGAGTGTGTCATTTGAGGACCGAGGCGCAGTCGAGGGCCTTAAAACACACGAGGTAGGAATCGCACTTTCTGCCGAGTGATACATAGTGCTTTATACTACACCTTCGAGGAAAATAAAAAGCAGAACAAAATATTTTATTTCTGGCGGTGTCATAAAACTTTCACTATCACTCGACGACATTCAGTAGAATTAATAAAATTGCCTACACCAAGTTCAAAATAAGAAGAACTTCCCGCGCCAGCCTTTATCACTTGGGTTCTTTTTTCAAAATATTGTTCGGAAATCGGAAGAGGAAAGCGGACTTGGAGTAACAACTTTTTGTCGTTTGACCTATTATGAAAATAACCATAGCTATCGGCCGATCTTTTAGGAAATAAAAAAAAAATAACACGTTAGAAATGGATTTCCATACAGTTTTCCCTCCCGCTAAAACGCGTGAGAAATGAAATTCCATAGAGTTTTTCCTCCCGGATTCCTATACGCCTGCAATGACTTACTTTCTATCTTATATGTATTTAGAAAAGGAATAGGCAACTTTCCGAGCATGTGTAGTATAAATTACATTAATAACTATTATTTGTCAACAAGAAAAAACTACCACCCTTTATTTAATTTTTTTTAGAATCTACAACATATATAGATTTTACTTATACATACACTGTTGACAATAATGTATTTTACGGTTCAACTTATTCTACTTATAGTCTACTCTGTCTCTACATACTCTTACATTGTATAACTTTGGTTATGAGACTAAATATATATTATATTAGTTCTATGTTTGTGTAATTATGTTATTCATTCTATTATTGTTGGTCTCGTTTTTATGAATCTCAAAAACTCGTTTTTGGTCGACTAAAAATTGGTTTGTTCAACGCAGGTTCCCTTGGCACTAACCACGACAATCTTAAAGCTTCAATTTTAAGGATCGACTTAGATGTTTTAGCTATAAACGAGACCTAGCTCAGAGCGGGAGAGGAGAGTCGTGCCCCAGTTGTGGCGGGATACCGGCTGCGTCACATCCCGCGGCCACGAGGCGTGCGCTCTTGTGGTGGTGGGGTGGGTTTCTACGTAAAGCGTGGTATGTCGATGCGCACATGGCGTCGTCCGGTAGACCCACAACCACAACATTCGTTGGTGGAACAAATGTGGCTAACTATTACCCTCAACGGCAAGAAACTTGAAATCGGCACGGCTTACAGGCCTCCTTGGTTTCATCTGTTTTTTGATACAGTGACGGACTCAGTGAATGCGCTTCCATGCTGTGATAAGATAACATTATTTTTCTGGGTGATTTTAATATTAATTTTCTGAATTTAAATGACATAAAACAAGCAAAGCTTGTAACGTTTCTTTCCTGTTTAAATCTGTCACAGTTAGTGACATCGCTGACGCATTTTACGCAAATCTCTCTGTCTTTAATTGATGTAGTCTGCACCGATTTAAAAGCTAAAAGTATTAATTTTTAGCTTCGTATTAGATAACATTTCAGAAATTATTCAGGCTTTTATGCGAGACTATTTACATGCCCGCTATTCCCAAAGCACATGCCCGTTGTTTAGAGGCGGGATTCACGCATAAAAATACGAGTAGGTAGGTAGGTACAATACGCACGTATCGACGTGCTTACTTTTGTAAACTAGGCTGCTGTATGAAAGCTCCTGCTGTATGAATGCTACCTGCTTCCCCTACAGCCGAACACACAACCTCCTCCTTATTTTAAAGTCGATTATAAATATAAAGAAAAATCTTACCTATTTTATTCTGGTGGCACTGCTTGCTCAGAAAATCGCAGTACGTGTCCATGGTCATATAAGTCTCATCGATATCTTCATTAAACTGTCTAAGGCCCGCGCACCGCCAAGAATTCTTTGTATTAATACCTGGTGAACCAAACATATGCTCGGTACCATCCCACCGTATATGGAAATATCGTAGAGCCACAATTGAGGGGCATTGCTGTTGATCAAACTCCCAGCGCTTCCACGTCAGTCGCAAAATGCAGACTTCGCCTAGCCTGGGAACAAACAATGTATGTAGGTACCTAGGTACATAAGTGTATTCCTATCTCGCTACGTCTCCCAGTCGTGCCGCGTTTGTTGCAACCTTGCAACGCAACACGCAGACTTGACCGAGCCTGAGAACAAACATCGGGAAAGATTATGCACCTATTCTCCGTTATATCCGGTATGTCCGCCAATTTATAACATTTGATATCGTTACGCGACATGCAATGCATGTACTTATCTACATGTAACTATTTATACATTTATCTACTATCAACATTAAATCAAATTGTGTGTTCGTGGCGTCGTCGTCGTTTGGAGGAGGCCTATGTTTTACAGTGGATGTTTAGGGGCTGATGATGATAAGGGTTATTGCTCCATGTGCGAGTTATGTGGGAATCTGACTCGTATATTATGACGGTTTGAAATGACCTAGGAGCCATATAACCTGGCTCCAGGTTATACAATTTTAAGCCAAGATATTTTAAATAATAAATTAATAATATCATAGTTTAGAGTAGGTACTAAATTAAATTAACAAGTCTTAAAAAATATAACTATGATGTGTTATCTATTGTACATTTATTTAATTTGTTATTTGAATTTAAACTTATTTAATTGAATTTAATTATCTATACTTATAATAAAACTGTAACAGGTCCAATTCTGTACATTGAAGATATTTTGAAATGTTTTTTTGGAGGGCTCTCTATTATCGATACTGATGCCAAAAATGTTTTTTTTTTCCATCATGACTGTCTGTCTGTCTGTATCTTGGCCGCGCATAGCTCCGAAACTACTTAACGTATTGAAATAAAACTTGACAGAATTTGAGTTCATACTATGAGGAAGGACATAGGATACTTTTTATCCCGGATTTCAAAAGGGTTCCCTTGGGAGAGGGGATGAAAGTAAAATTGCTTGGCTGCGCATAGCGCCCAAACTACTGAAGGTATTCTAATGAAACTTAGCATGATTTAAGTTCATATTACGAGAAAGGGCAAAGTATACTTTTCATCCCGGATTTCAATAGGGTTCCCTTGGGAGAGGGGATGAAAGTAAAATTTTTTGGCTGCGCGTAGTGCCGAACCTACTAAATGTATTCAAATAAAACTTGACAAGATTTGAGTACATAGTATAAGAAAGGACATAGGATACTTTTATCCCCGGATTTCAATAGGGTTCCCTTGGGTGAGGTGATGAAAGTAAAATTGCTTGGCTACGCATAGCGTCGAAACTACTGAAGGTATTCAAATGAAACTTAGCACGATTTAAGTTCGAAAGGGCATAGGATACTTTTCATCACGGATTTCAATAGGGTTCCCTTGGGAGAGGGGATGAAAGACAAATTTCTTGGCTGCGCATAGCCCCGAAACTACTGAAGGTATTCAAATGAAACTTAGCATGATATAAGTTCATATTACAAGAAAGGGCATTAAATACTTTTTATCCCGGAATTCAGAAGGGTTCACTTGGGAGAGAGGGTGGAAGTGAAATGTTGCGCGTTGCAGGATGGCGCGCGGGGCAAGGGGTAGAGAGCAATAGTCCCCACTAGGGGGCACTGGCAGTGGGCCCCAGTAGTGGGGCCCCTCACGTAACCGGACCCTCCCAGTAGCCCCCGGCAGTGGGGCCCCACATTGCGCCGCATTGGGACCTCAGTAGCCTCCACAGTGGGGGGCACCGGCAGTGGGGGCCGCCGGCAGATGGCTCCCCGAAGTGGGCCCCCCACATTGCCCCGCAGTGGTACCCACTCATTAGCCCCTACATTGGGGGCGCCGGCGGTGGGGCTCTCGGCAGTGCCCCCCCCATATTTCTCCACAGTGGGACCTCCAGTAGCCCCCCGCAGCACCCTACGCAATGGGGGCCCCAAATTGCCCTGCAGTGGGACCCACTCAGTAAGCCCCCACAGTTGAGGGCACAGCCAGTTTGCCCCCGCAGTGGGACCCCCAGTAGCCCCCCGTAGTGCCCCCCCCACAGTAGGGTAAAATTTCTTGGCTGCGCATAGTGCTGAAACTACTGAATGTATTCAAATGAAACTTGGCATGCTTTAAGTTGCTACGAGGAAGGTCATGTAATACTTTTTATCCTGGAATTCATTAGGGTTCCCTTGGGAGTGGGGATGGAAGTGACATTTCTCGGCCTAAATAGCGCAAAAACTGCTGAATGGATTCGAATGATACTTAGCATGATTTGAGTTCATACTACGAGGAAGGACATAAAATACGAGTCCATACCCCAAAGCCAACAAAATGATTACAAAATTGTTATTAGTGCCGATAAACGACCTACTGGACAGCATCTAGCCGGTTGGTACAAAGCTCTCGCTACCAATGATGTTGCCGTCGTCCTGGTAGATCAGCACTGTGACAGGCGGGACATTGTGCTGCGTACCCGGGATGACCGCTTGCAATGTATTAGCGAAACGCACCAGGCATTTGATGCTCTTTAGTCTCTACTCGCTTATATACCTACTGTCGTGGCGAAGACGGATACAACTTTGATCTTCGACATGTGAATCCGAAAACTGACGAGACTGGATACTAAAAAAGTTTCCGCAATGCAATTCTACCCCTAGATACATTTTACCAATAAGAGAAGGTTGCATTGCTCACCTGCAAAGGTTTCGAGGTTTGTTCAACCGTTTTCTGGTGAACAATTACGCCAAAATTAAAACGGAGTGTTTGGTATACATCAGAACAGAACAAATGAGAGAAGAGTGCGCACTGAGAATTATGTAGATCTGCGAGACGCCATGAACCAAGATACAAATTGTGAAGATTTAGGACGACTGGTGATTCTTCCTTCCAGTTTTAGAACTGGACAATAGATGTGTAGTGCCCTATTCTCCAGTAGGTAAGGTACTATCAGAAGCTTTTGAAACGCATAATATACCTAAGTATATGTGGAGCTATGTGACGTCCAGTCAATAAAATCTACGTATATGTAAATCTATATTATATTATATCTATATATATACTATATTACATTAATAAAAATAAGTAAGGTTTGTGAGTTGTTAGGGAGTAATCTCTGAATTTACTGAGCCAATTTTGAAAATTCTTTCACCTATTGAAAACCACGTAATTTGCGAGTGGCTATAAATATATTAACAACTAAAAATGTTTACCGCTCAACGAAGTGGGCACGGGTCAGCTAGTTAAGTAATAAGTATCGAAAACGTTTATAAATTCAAAATAACATAGGTCTATAATTTTATGCGTAATTATTATAAAAAGCATTGTATAACCCTAAAAATGCAAAATAATTACTTTTGCAACATTTCAATTTTGTGCAGAAGATGGATCAACGACCTGTATTGCCAAGCTATCTGGCACCGACTATAGGACGCGGCGGGTTGCAGGGTGAGGAAGCTCGGTCAGGTGGAGGTTGTAGTACCTACATACCTATATGTATACAACTATATGTATACATTGTTAAAATGCAAATCTGCAATAAATCGTAAAATATATTATCTAAAGTATTGATAAAGTGGCATTGAAACGGTATTGAAATAGCTAATAGTTTTAATATGAAGATAGTCTTGGGTTATACTAGGCAAAATCCGATACCTGTGACGTACATTACTGTGACTTCAAAATATCTGTGACAAATCATCATCATCATCATCAGCCCGTACACGTCCACTGCTGAACATAGGCCTCCCCCAAACGACGCCACGAATAGCGTTCCTGAGCCGCCTCCATCCAACGACTCCCAAAAAATTGTGACAAATACCTGTGATAAAATACTAGCTAGTATTTCTACCAATCACGTAAAAATTCATTCTTTTACTGATTGAATAATATATTTACTGTAGCGATGACTAAGTAGCAGTAGCATGTTGATTAACCGACTAAATTTAAACGGTATTTTCTTCAACAACGTTGTTATATTGCGGTATATATTTAAAATTTCCAAGTATAAAATATTAGGTGTGATATTATCAAAGAGAGAATATAGAAGCGATATTACCTAGCTGAAGCGATTTATTGCGTATATACCTAATAAAATAACAACGATATAATATCGTGCACTCGTGACACAGGCACTACCTGTGTAACAGTCACAGATATATTTAGTTCCTGTCACTGTGATATACCGCCAATTTTCTATATATGTGACTTTTATCAGTGACGATAAATACGCCTTAACCATATATGAAGAGGCTTGAAAAAAAATCTTTATGAATGCTACCTGCTCTCGCCTACATACAGCCGAACATAGTACCTACCTCCTTCATAAGTAGGAGGCGGTTTAAAAATATCATAAGACAACGCATCGACGATATTGGCGTCAGGGATTTCAAAATTTTCAACAAATACAAAACATTCGGAATTTATGTATATTTTATGTTTTGAATTTTTCATGTTTTATACTTCAAATTAGTAGTTGGTTTACACGATTGGTTAACTATTACATCAGAAAAAAAAACACAAAAACTGCTCTATAAAATATAGATTTTTACTTTACATGTGAACGGAACCGATTTATGCCTCTAAATTTTCTGTACAGATAAGTCTATAAGTCAGTGACGTAGTTGCGCTTGTCGCGCTTGGACGGGTACCACTGCACTACCTGCGCGCGCGATTCTTATTAGCTTGGATTTTTTTTACCTACGTTTGAGGCCGAGCCCAACCGGGCCGGCCGATTAATTGAGGGAGAATAGAGAAACAACAAATTTTGAATAACCAAGAAGACCAAAGAAGAAGTAAGAGAGCATATCCCGGAAGAACCATTATCTGAAACATCATCGATGGAAATGTCGGAAAATGTGGACGACCAGACAGAGCATGAACCTAGCCAAATGTGGACGACCAGATAGAGCATATACCTAGCCAAATGTGGACGACCAGACAGAACATGAACCTAGCCAAATGTGGACGACCAGACAGAGCAGGAACCTAGCCAAATGGGGACGACCAGACAAAGAATGAACCTAGCCAAATGGGGACGGCCAGACAGAGTATGTACCTAGCCAAATGTGGACGACCAGACAGAGCATGAACCTAGCCAAATGTGGACGACCAGACAGGAAATGAACATAGCCAAATGGGAACGACCAGACAGAGCATGAACCTTGCCAAATGGGGACGACCAGACAGAGTATGTACCTAGCCAAATGTGGACAACCAGACAGAGCATGAACCTAGCCAAATGTAGACGACCAGACAGAGCATGAACCTAGCCAAATGTGGACGACCAGACAGAGCATGAACCTAGCCAAATATGGACGACCAGACAGTCATACATATCTTTCTTAATTAACATATTTATTAATTAATCAGACTTTTAGGTAATGCAGCAATATCATATGTATCAAAATAAAATAAAATTTTAAAGGAAATATATAAGGTCTTCTAACATTATGAGGCAATAGTATAGATCTTCGTTTGACCACAATCTCACGTGATGGAAAGTGACGATCTGGCCGACGGTGTATCACAAAGGTCTAGAAGATACCTATTCACTCTTGTCTTGAAGAGATCCAGATTGTAATTGGCAGGAAAAACAGAAGCAGGCAACGAGTTACAATCCTTAGCGGTCCGAATGATGAAGGTGGAGGAAAACCGCTAAGTACGAGTGGATGCTATATTCACCAAATAATGATGGTATTGTGCCGTCCGTCTGCTTGACTTGGAGTGGAAGGGATCAGGTCATGAAGTTCCTGGGAGCATTCACCGAAATGTATCCTATAAAAGATCGAGAGACAAGCAACCTTGCGACGGTGTTCGATACTTTGGATCTTAGTCTCTGCAAGGTACTGCTCGTCAATGAGTCTGAAAGCTCTGCGTTTTATCGAGTCTAAGGCTGCAAGCTGGTATTTAGCCGAGCCATCCCAAACAGGGCAGCAATACTCCAAACCAGACCGGACCTGTATTTGATAAAGTGCTAGAAGCTGTCCCGGTGTGAAGTATTGCTTAACCTTATTTAGGATTTCTAGCTTCATGGCTGCTGTGCTCGATGAGGGTTCCAAAGTTTAGAGTTGGTGTAAGAGTGATACCGAGGAGCTCCAGTCGATCATATATACCGGTACATTCCGGAAAACAGGAACCCGGAGAAATTGACTGTTTTTAATGGAGAAAAGGCAAGCTTTAGGCTTGAGGCGTATTTATCGTCACTGATAAAAGTCACAGGTATAGAAAATTGGCGGTTGTATTTCACAGTGACAGAAACTAAATATATCTGTGACTGTCTCACTGCCAACTAGGTACAACAAGCAAGCTCTCGTGTCTATCTGTATGCAGGCAGTGCTTTCATACAGATAGACGCCAGAGCTAGCTTGAAAGTAAAACTCGTAAGCGCCAAATCAGTAATACTCGTTTAAAATAAAAAATATTGATAATTATGAAAAATCTAATAACCATTTTGAAAAGGGTGTATGTATAAACTTATCTGTATAAAAAATTTAGAGACAGAAATCGGTTCCGTTCACCTGTAAAGTGAAAATCTATGTTTTTATAGAGCAGATTTTGGGATTTTTTTTCTGCTGTAAAAGTTAACCAATCGTGTAAACCAATTACCAATTTATACTTATAATAAAATTGTAACAGGTCCAATTCTGTACATTAAAGATATTCTGAAAATTTTTTTTGGAGGGCTCTCTATTATCGCTACCGGCACCGGCAGTGGGGGCCGCCGGCAGATGGCTCACCGAAGTTGCTATCAGAAGCTTTTGAAACGCTTAATATACCTAGGTAAATGTGGAGTTGTGATACGTCCAGTCAATATAATCTAGGTATATGTAAATCTATACTTTATTACATTAATAAAAATAATTAAGGTTTGTGAGTTTGTAGGGAGTAATCTCTGAATCTACAGAGCCAATTTTGAAAATTCTTTCACCTATTGAAAGCCACGTAATTTGCGAGTGGCTATAAATATATTAATAAAAATGTTTACCGCTCAACGAAGTGGGCACGGGTCAGCTAGTTTTAAATAAAAAGCATGAATAATCCTAAACATACAATATCAATTACGAATGTTTTGTAATTGCTGAAAAAAGTCGAAATCTCTGACACCAATATCTTCAATGCGTCGTTTTGAGAACAACGGAGCAAATAGCCAGCCAATATTCTTTCTTCCTCGTCGTAAAAAATCCTTTTTTTATACATAGCACTGCTTGACCCCTCTTCAAGCATTTCCTTCTTTTTTTTCAAATCTATACAGCGTTACATGGCATAATTGATAATGAATTTGCAGCCTCACGATTCTGTATCGTCAGCCTTTTTCAGGGCTACTAAGGGGAAGTCTGAAACCGTGAGAGTTATCGAAAAGTCATGTTAGGAGTTACGTGATTAATTTTGTAAAAATTTAGTACTGCATTAAAAAAGGCGAAGAACTTTTTTAGATGTCGCAGAACACAAAAAAATTTTTTTGTTTTCTTTAGTCAGTAATAAATAAAAACTAGTTTTTTAGGAGTGCGCGAGCTGCAAGCAGCTCGCAGCGGTTGTGTAGACTGTTTTTTATTTATTTAGATCCCCTTTTCGTAACCTACGTTTAAGATTTTGTCGAAATCGATATCCAAGAGGAAGATTTGCGATTATAAAATGTCAGCCATCTTGGATTTTGAAATGGACATCTTTTTCGTATTCTATGAGTTCGACTTAGTCGAAAACGATACCCATATCAGATGTTTTGGTGGGAGAGGGGTTCAAGGGGACTGGGTGCGTTGGGGGTCACAGCACGGTTCGCTTCGCTCGCCGTGCTGTTCCCCGTCATCGCATTGCGGCTGGCTTCGCTCGCCGCGAGTTTTTTTGGGGGAAGGGTGGGTATTTTTTTTCCCCACACAAGAATAAACCCTCTATACGATCCCGCAAAAAAAAACATACCTCCCCCTCCACCATCAAAGAGAACAATTATGTCAATCAGTCAGTGGTATAGTATAAATTAACTTAGGGCTAAAAAGATAACATATATTAAGACTATTTAATCCTATGTTTTTATGGGATAACATAGTACATGTGCCTGAACTAGGTAAAAACCTGTTTTTCAGGCAAATAAAGTGCTGATAATAAACGAAACAATAAAATCCGATAATAAATGCTATGCATACTATAAAATTACTTATGCTAACTACGCTAAACTAGTTTTAATAATAATAAAGGTGCTTACAATTAGTGGCCTACTTTAGAACAGTCAATAAATTTTCTGTGTCATCGTATGACATACATTGTAAAGTATCTCTAAGTTTTTTCTTACAGCTATTATAGTTAAAGGAATAAATATTGGCTAACACATTTAATCTATTATATAAAAAAGGACCAAGAACACTGTAAAATTTTCTTGAAAAAGGATGTCTTCGACCTAGTTCTTTAGGGCAAACATTATTTTTCCTCCTTTTGTTAGCGATTTCAGTGACATATGAAAGGGCTGCTTGTTGTTTAAGTACTATGAACTCGCTTCATTATGAATAACTGTCGAACTGTTACCTAATACTCCACATGATTTAAAGAAAAGGTTTGTAGGATAAAGAAAAGGACTGAAAGTTGATACTTTAAGTATCGCTCTTTTTGCTCTCTCAACAGTTAGTAATAATGTTTTACCTACCATGATGTAATGCAGTAGGTCAATGCAGTAGGTCAATACATCCATCCCATGATGTAATGCAGTAGGTCAATATCGATTCGCAAAGGGCCCGGTAAACCTGTATAATAAGTTTTTGGTCCGCAATATGGCGTAGATTTTTGAAGACAAAAATCACATGCGTACTCTACTTACTAAAGCTTCTAGATGGGGTTTGAATGAGAGTGATTCATTCATACAGTATTGTGCCAAGGTATTAAATTTTATTTGTATTATGTATGGTTGGGCAGATACACACGTTATCAGCGCCTACACAATAATTCGCATACAATTTTGGGCTAATTTCGTTTGACGGGCGTTTGCGCATCGAAAACCTTATATTTTTAGTCTTATCTGCATTTAGAATTAGTAAGTTGTGCTGAAGCCATTTATTTACAATGTTGAATCTATTTTCCGCAAACTTATACACTTCTTTAGATTCAGCGGAGAAAATTAGAGCATTATCATCAGCTTATGATATGATTTTGCCATGATCTAATTTTAGATTGCAAAGATCATTAATGTAGATTAAAAATAAAGTAGGACCTAATACACTGGCTTGGAGAACACCAAAGTCAGTATTTTCCTGATCATTGCTGAGAACATCGCACATCCTAACGCGCTGTGTGCGTTCTTCGAGGTAGCTCGTGAAAAGTTTTAGTTGAGTGCCTCTGATTCCCAGTGTTTCAAGCTTGTGCAATAGTATGGGTACGGAAACGGTGTCAAAAGCCTTAGCTAGGTCCAAAAATATTGCAACTGTGAGGTTACTCTGATCCAGTTCTTGTTCAATGTAGTTAGTAAGGTGATAAACTGCGTCTGCAGTAGGCACCTTAGCTCTGAACCCGAATTGAATTTTTGACAGAATATACTTTTCTTCTAAGTACTTGACTAACTGTTTATTTATAACTTTTTCTAATATTTTGGTGAAGCCAGAAAGCAGGGATATTGGTCTGTAATTAGTGATTTGATCTTTTGCGCTAGATTTGTAGACCGGTACAACCACAGCGTTTTTTAGGCATTCGGGGAAATGCCCTTGGCCTAGACATTTATTAAAATATATGTCAGCGGTGGTATAAGAATTTGTCGGTTTCGCTTGATTATTTTGGTAGATATATTATCCCAGTCTACTGCGCAATCGTCCTCAAGACTCATAATTATCCTATCAATTTCGGTCTCATCAGTATTAAGCAAAGCAAATGAGGTTAGTGTGGAATAATAAGTAAAATTTGTACAAGTAGGAAGTTGCGAATGGACTTTATCCGCCAAACACTTACCTACGTCAATGAAAAAGTTATTTGCAATTCAAGCGGTGTCGAGCTAGCTTGCAATAAACATGAATGTGACTCACGTTGCTTCGATGTATGAGTTACAGTTTTAATGCAGTCCCAGATCTTTTTACTATTTTTCCCGGCTTTTTCTAGTGTCATTTTATCGTAGCTGATCTTTACTTTCTTTAACACGTTATTACAGAAATTTCTGTATCGCTTGTACGATAACTGAACAACAGGATTAGTCGGATTTAATTTGGCTTTAATATGTAACTTGTCTCTGTGTTTCATACACCGAATGAGACCCGGAGTGATCCAAGGTTTTATGTTAAAGTTATTTTTATTCAAACGAACTTGACTTGTATTTTTAATTATTGCCTGTTGTACATTTTCAATAACAAAAGACATTCCAAACTGCGGATCAGCGGAATCGTAAACTGGGGCAAAGTCTAAGTTGCGTAAGTCCTCTTCAGTTTATGCATGTTTACCTTAGAACAAGTACGACTGTTGTTTAGTTTAGGTAACTTACAATTTAAGGTTAGTAGGGCAGCACTGTGATCGGTTATGGATGAATTTATAACAAGCGAGAGTGAAGGAAAATTTGATTTCATTAGCATGTGATCCAAACAAGACCCAGATTGATGTGTTGGAAGAGTATGCGCGGGAAGCATACCATGAAAGGCACATAGATTTAGGTAGTCCTGAGCCCCTGAGTCGATGCACTCAGAAAGAATTAAGGATGGGAGTTATTGGATATTTTGGCTACCGGTTATTAGTTGGGAATATTGATGTTAATATCCCCAGTAACAATGATATTTTTTAAAGATGATAGATTTTGTAAGGTGTTATTTAGAGATTCATTAAAATTGCTGAGGTTTCTAAATGAAGGAGGTCTATTCAAAGCAAGTATTGCAAATTCTGACCCAATTTTAATCAAAAGTCTGTTGCAGTCCTCTAAATTCGGTTCTTCAACAGAAATATTAAGATGGTCCCTTACATAAACTATTACGCCATCATTTTGGTGCTTTAGTACATAGTATAACCCTCCATTAATGGTACTTGATAATGTTTAGTAAGCCAGCATTCTGTTAGTACTATGATGTTGCAGTTGATATTTGATCTATTTTGAAAGACAGTGAAGTTATCAAAATTTTTACGCACACTGCGAATGTTTTGTGTTAGTATATTCAAAGGATTACTGTAGGAGGAAATATGACGTTTGCAGTTTTCTACTTCACTTAGTTTAGACTATGCTATGGAAAAATTATCTAAATCATGAATTACACTACTTATTCAAATAAAACTAAACTACAATAGAAGAAGAGGCCTTAATTTACGGCGCTCTTAGGCGCCCCCATAATCAATAGAATTAATATACCTCTTCTCGGCCGCTATTTTTGCTGGGCAGTCGGCGGAGCCAGTGACGTGGCTGCCTAGTTTCCTGAAGTGCAGACAGGTTGCGCACTTCGGTTCCTCAGTCTTCTTTGTGCACTCTTTCACCGTGTGACCTTGGCCGCCACAGTAGCCGCAGATGTGGGATGCCTCATGACAGAACTTCGCTGCATGTCCGTACTGCTGACACTTGTAGCAACGGGTGACCAGGGTGAAGTCCCTCACAGGACACGAAGGTCAGTTCACAAAAACCCTATCCTTAGTTATGAGGGCCTTGCGTATAGTGGCAGGCACCTCAACCACGAAGTTACAGGTCTCAGCGTCCTTCGTGCCGGATTTATGGCTCAGTTTGATCGACGACAGGTATTTTTCTAATGTAAGTTCAGGCAGTGATTCGGCTATATTTTGTTTGTACAAACAAGTAAATACGTCCTTTTCTTGCATAGATGAGGGCACTCCAAATACTACGACTCTGGGCTTCCGTTTTTGCGGCTCATCTATGAGCAGGCCAGAGTTAGTGAGCTGCTTCAGCTTCTCTATGTCGCTTCTCGATTCGGTGCTTATTATAACTCCGCCGTTTCTTGTTTTTCTTAGGCCTCTAACCTGTAACTTCAAATCTTCAGGGCAAATTATTTTTTGGACCAGGGTTTTGGTTTCCTCAATCGACTTGAGGTTGTCTTATGGATAAATGGCCACAGAGATGATGTTAATAGGCTTTATAAAATTATTACCTCTTTTGACCATGTCTGCGAAGGAGGACTTTCCAGAAGGAGGTTTGGAGGTCCCTTCAATGCTTTTCGTCAGATGTTGGAACCGCTCTGATAGGTCCATCTTCTCTTTCAGGGCTTGATTTTCATAGTTAAACGTCATAGCTCTTGATTTTACAGATTGGTAAAGGGTTACCATCTGTGAGCTGCCGTGACCCACTTTTCGGCACAGACTGCTTATATTCAACTTTTGTTCGGAGTTTAGTTTGCCTGCTTCGGCGATTGTGCAGATCTCATTTAGGCACTGATCGATGCCTGTCATCCAATTTTGTAGTTCCGACGTCGCGATTATGTCTCCACATACTGTTACAGGGCGAGATGAGGGCTGCGGGGTGGCCGGGGGCTGCGGTACGGCCGAGGGCTGTGGGGCGGCCGAGGGCGAGGCGATCGTCCTAGGCGGGCTGCGCTCTAACCTGCTGCTCCGGCTGAAGGGACTGTTCAGATACATTTCGTTTTTTTTAATCGCTTTCGCAAAAACAAGACCCTTAGTAGTAGCCCATGTCTTAGTTTACTCCAATTCCACAATGACACAGTTTATGTGCTAGCGGTTAACAAGGTCACTAGTCAGCAACAGCTATTTATTATTGATTTTTTTAAAACATAAGGCACGTCTGCTCTAAACAACTGCTGATGAACGATCCCATGATCGAAATGTATCACGACTACAGCAAGAGGATTTAATAGCTTAAAAAACCTTTGTCTTTTTTTAATGCAGAAGTTATTTTTTTTTTCAAAATCTGGCACCAAACTCCTAACATGACTTTTCAATAACTCTCACGGTTTCAGACTTCCCCTTAGTAACATCGAAAAAAAATATCACACGTATATTTCTTTTTTGAGTATTGAATTCTACATCTATGTATCTATACTTATAATAAAACTGTAACAGGTCCAATTCTGGACATTGAAGATATTTTGAATTTTTTTTTTGAGGGCAGTCTATTATCGATTCTGATGCCAAAAATTTATTTTTTTTCCATCATGTCTGTCTGTCTGTATCTTGGCCGCGCATAGTTCCGAAACTACTGAACTTAATGAAATGAAACTTGGCAGTATTTGAGTTCATACTACGAGGAAGGACATAAAATACGAGTCCATACCCCAAAAGCCGACAAAATGATTACAAAATTGTTATTAGTGCCGATAAACGACCTACTGGACAGCATCCGGTTGGTAGTAAAGCTCTCGCTACCAATGATGTTGCCGTCGTCCTGGTAGGTCAGCACTGTGACAGGCGGGACATTGTGCTGCGTATCCGGGATGACCGCTTGCAATGCATTGGCGAAACGCACTAGGCATTTGATGCTCTTCAGTCTCTACTCGCTTATATACCTACTGTCGTGGCGAAGACGGATACAACTTTGATCTTCGACATGTGAATCCGAAAACTGACGAGACTGGACACTAAAAAGTTTCTGCAATGCAATTCTACGCCTAGATACATTTTACCAATAAAAGAACGTTGCATTTCTCACCTGCAAAGGTTTCGAGGTTTGTTTAACCGTTTTCTGGTGGACACTTACGCCAAAATTAAAATGGCTGGTGGAAACTTATGCCAAAATTAAAACGAAGCGTTTGGTATACATCAGAACAGAACTAATGAGAGAAGACTGCGCGCTGAGAATTATGTAGATCTGCGAGACGCCATGAATCAAGATAGAAATTGTAAATATTTAGGACGACTGGTGATTCTTCCTTCCAGTTTTAGAACTGGTCAATAGATGTGTAGTGCCCTATTCTCCAGTAGGTACTATCAAAAGCTTTTGAAGTGGTAAATGTAGAGCTGTGTGACGTCCAGTCAATAAAATCTAGGTATATTTAAATCTATACTATACTACACTAATAAAAATAAGTAAGGTTTGTGTGGTTGTAGGGGATAATCTCTGAATCTACTGAGCCAATTTTGAAAAGACTTTTACCTATTGAATTTGTTTAAACACGAATCGTTTAAACCACGTTATTTGCGAGTTTTATAGACTACTAAAAATGTTTACCGCCCAACGAAGTGGGCACGGGTCAGCTAGTACTTATAATAAAACTGTAACAGGTCCAATTCTGTAAATTGAAGATATTTGGAAAAAAATTTTTTGAGGGCACTCTATTATCGATACTGATGCCAAAAATGTTTTTTTTTCCATCATGTCTGTCTGTCTGTCTGTATCTTGGCCGCACATAACTCCGAAACTACTGAACGTATTGAAATGAAACTTGGCAGGATTTCAGTTACAGTCCTCTAGGTGGTACTTTTTATCCCAGATTTCAATAGGGTTCCCTTAGGAGAGGGGATGTAAGTAAAATTTTTTGGCTGCGCGTAGCGTCGAAACTACTAAATGTATTCAAATGAAACTTGACAGGATTTGAGTTCATACTATGAGGAAGGACATGGATACTTTTTATCCCGGATTTCAATAGGGTTCCCTTGGGAGAGGGGATGAAAGTAAACTTTCTTGGCTGCGCATAGCGCTGAAACTACTGAAGTTATTTAAATGAAATTTAGCATGATTTAAGTTCATATTACAAGAAAGGGCATTAAATACTTTTTATCCCGGAATTCAGAAGGGTTCCCTTATGAGAGAGGATGGAAGTGAACTTTTGCGCATTGCAGGATGGCGTGCGGGGCAAGGGCGATATAGAGCGATAGCCCCCCACTGTGGGGGGCACTGGCAGTGGGGCCCCAGGCAGTGGGGGACCCAGAAGTGGGGACCCCAGCAGTGGGGCCCCTCACGCAACCGGACCCTCCCAGTAGCCCCCCGCAGTGGGGCCCCCACATTGCCCCGCAGTGGGACCTCAGTAGCCCCCACAGTGGGGGGCACCGGCAGTGGGGCCCTGGAAGTGGGGGCCCCAGAAGTGGGAACCCAGCAGTGGGGCCCCTCACGCAACCGGAACCTCCCAGTAGACCCCGCAGTTGGGCCCCCACATTGCCCCGCAGTGGGACATCAGTAGCCCCCACAGTGGGGGGCACCGGCAGTGGGGCCCCGGAAGTGGGAGCCGCCGGTAGATGGCCCCCGAAGTGGCCCCCCACATTGTCCCGCAGTGGTACCCCCTCATTAGCCCCCCACAGTGGGGGCACCGGCAGTGGGCCCTCCATATTTCCTCGCAGTGGGACCCACTCAGTAGGCCCCCACAGTGGAGGGCGCCTGCAGTGGGGGCCCCCGGCAGTTTACCCCCGCAGTGGGCCCTCCACATTACCCCGCAGTGGGACCCCCAGTAGCCCCCCTTAGTGGCAACCCCGCAGTAGGGTAAAATTTCTTGGCTGCGCATAGCGCTGAAACTACTGAATGTATTCAAATGAAACTTGGCATGATTTAAGTTCATACAACGAGGAAGGTCATGTAATACTTTTTATCCTGGAATTCGTTAAGGTTCCCTTGGGAATGGGGATGGAAGTGACATTTCTAGGCATAAAATAGCGCAAAAAGTACTGAATGGATTCGAATGATACTTAGCATGATTTGAGTTCATACTACGAGGAAGGACATAAAATACGAGTCCATACCCCAAACCCAACAAAATGATTACAAAATTGTTATTAGTGGCGATAAAAAACCTACTGGACAGCATTCGGTTTATACAAAGCTCTCGCTACCAATGATGTTGCCGTCGTCCTGGTAGATCAGCACTGTGACAGGCGGGTCTCACGGTTCGGTTCGGTTCGGTTCACTAAAAATGTTTACCGCCCAACGAAGTGGGCACGGGTCAGCTAGTAATTAATAAATATGTTTGCGCATAGGCTAAGCGTGGTCAGCGGACTTCGGTTAGCCTAGGCGCAACCTGATCAAATTTATAATAATTTATTATAAAACTAGCTGACCCGTGCCCACTTCGTTGGGCGGTAAACATTTTTTGTTGTTAATATATATAGCCTATAACACTCACAAATAACGTGATTTTTAATAGGTACCAGAATTTTCAAAATCGTCTAAGTAGATTCAGAGATTACCCCGTACAACCTCACAAACCTTACTTATTTTTAAGTCGTATAGATTTACATATACCTAGATTTTATTGCCTGGACGTCACACAGCTCCTCATTAACCTAGGTATATGATGCGCTTCAAAAGCTTTTGATAATACCTACTGGAGAATAGGGCACACATCTATTGTCCAGTTCTAAAACTGGAAGGATGAATTACCAGTCGTCCTAAATCTTCACAATTTCTATCTTGATTCTATTCTTGATTATTCTGTGCTGATCCAATGTGGGCCACCCATTACCCGTACCCCCACTGTGGGGGGCTACTGAGTGGGTTCCACTGCGGGGCAATGTCGGGCTCCACTGCGGGGGGTCACTGCGGGTCCCACTGAGGGTCAATGTGGGGGGGCCCACTGCTGAGAGCCCCACTGTCGGCGCCCCACTGCACAGTTTTACTTCCAATAGACCCTATTGAATTTCGGGATAAAAAGTATTATTTAACCTTCTTTGTAGTATGAACTCAAATTTTGCCACGAATGGTGCTGCAAAGTCATGCATAATATCTCTTGAAAGAGCACATAGAGCTGTATTAAAAGTCATGTTTCGAAAGCCCTTCAGATATCCTACAGTTTCGCTTCACGCAGAGTCTAAAACTCTAACTGTCAGGCAGCTCTATGTGTACATACTCCGGGTGACAACCTCGTACCATAAGTCAAATGGTAAATCATTACATGACACCCAGTCGAAGTCCGGTCATCGTCGTCGAATTAAAATCAAAGTCCCTTCGGTTAAGTCTTCGTTCGCGAGGCGCTTTCGGTCTTTTTCCTTCCCGTATATCTATCGTCGTGTAATAATGCACTGTGAACTCCTAGCATGTTCTCCGTATGGTGTCAAGGAGAAGGTTCGAAATGGCTTCTTACATTGGACTATGATGCAACTGAAAGACTTTTACTCATTCAAAGCTAATTTTTGCATAAATTATAATTTTATACATCTTTCTCCACTACCATTCATACCCACGTCTCCCCGCCTGACGCTCATCCCCCTCCCCTGTCCTTCACCGTCCCGTCTTTAAGTGTGTTGTGTACATAAGTCTTGTGATAAAAAATAATAATAATAATCCAGTTTCTCACTAGATAGTCTCATTCTAATTGTAAAAGTTTTATAATGTTACACACGTACATGTCTTATAATGTTACACACGTACATGTTTTCTACTTCACTGTTTTTTGTTATTATCAGTATTAGTATCATTTGTTTTTCTAAAATATTTTTATTTTTGTAGTGAGTTTCTGCCCTGTTTATTACAGTCCATAAATTAGTAATTCTGTTTGTAATTCGGCCTCCCGCGATACAGGTTCTGAACCTAGTGCGGGGACCACCAGTAAACTATATAAGCATTTTTATATTTTGTTAAATAAATGAATTTTGTATTTGTATTCATTTCAATACATTTAGTAGTTTCGGAGGTATGCGCGGCCATGATACAGAAAGACAGACAGACATGATGAAAAAAAAAATCATTTTGGGCATCAGTCAGTATCGATAAGAGTGCCCTCGAAAAAAAATTCCAAATATCTTCAATGTACAGAATTGGACCTGTTACAGTTTTATTATAAGTATAGATAATGATAAATGAATAACGGCATTCAGGTTTTGAGCAGGTACCTAATGAATTGAACTCACTCTCTGTAGTTATCGGGACAATCCTCCCCACAAATCATGACTTGCGTGGAGGTAGCGAGTGTGGTCGGTTGGTCGACCCCCAACACCCAGTCGCCGCCGGGCCAGTAAGGTTCGAATCCGTAGTTCGGATCATACAGCCGAGACGACGCCTTCGTCGTCGATATTATCTGATCGTTGTCCTTCTGCTGTCCCCTGCTGGTATCACTACAAGCACAAAACTTTTGGATCATCCTGCTACCCCCTGCTGGTTTCAGTATTAGAACAAAACTTTAAGGTTGTCCTGGCTGTGCCCAGGCTGGTAACACTACACTTACTCCTACAAAACGGCAATAATCAACACCTTCTATAATTAGGTCGTACAGGAACTTAGGTATAGTATGGCTATGTCAGTCCGGTCTATCCGTCCGACTGTTCCTTGCCGACAATTGGTAAAATAACTCTATATAAAATCCACAATCTTTGATATGTTGTTTGCGTAGGTACCTCCGTAAAGTGGGGATGAATATTTTTTCTCGCATAACCCATGATGTGGGGTAAAGATGCGTGACTGCGAATGATCTGACTAGTCGAATGATCTACAACTACTAATTTACTCATTCGACTTGAATATTAGTAATGTACTTATATTTAAAGTCGAATGACAACTACTAATTATTAATTACTAATACATTTATTGACAAAGAAAATAACAATCAAATAGGTAATATAAACAAATTAAACTAGTATTTACAATAATAATTGAAACAATTGAGCTAACTGTAGACTGTTGCCAACAATATACAGGTAGCCAAACTGATTCATATGCATCCTGCATATGGATCAGTTTAGTGATCTGTGATTACTAATGCCTCTACGAATTGATCGTTCATGGCTCCGATCCGATTCGATTTTGTAAATCGATCGATGGTTTCGAGTGGTTCTAATTAATGAATTATTCGCCGCTCCTGCGGATATTGAACGGAACGAATTAGTACCTAATTTTATATATCATTCTTGTGCGGTAGTTTTTCAAGTATAAAATTTTAGCTTTTACCTAATTTCAACTGTTTTGTTGGCAGAGTAGCAAAACGGTTGAAATATACAAACATAAACCTAGGTATTAAGAGCGCGCTTAGTTATACAAAGACCGGTGTGATGTACTTACATGTTTAATGACAAAACTGAAATTAAGATAAGACAAAATTTAAATTATTATTTTGATATAGGTAGGAACCTACATATACTCAAGCCAAATAAGATGTGAAATGTTTGTACACAAACCGTTCTCACTTATCCACACGTACCTTGTCGATTTTAGTCTTGCTGCGATTTGTTTACAAATGTTTCACATTCCACTTGGCTGGAGTATAGTAAGTACTTATTGAAATACCGGCCAAACGCGATTCAACTCGCACACGGAGGATTCCGTACCATCGTACAAAACTATCTACCTACCTCCCCCTATTCATAAGATAGGTGAAAGTGTTACGAGATAATTCCCCTAAGAGGAGAACGGCTGTATATTCCGAAATAATTATTTATTTTGGAATATACTATTGCATACTTCCACAGTATAATTACATATGGACTTTTTATATGCAGCTGAATCTCTCAGCTGGTCTTATAGGCCTAGAGATTCATGCCGAGAAGCTTTTAGTAGATTAAATATAGCTACCCTTAAGGGGGCCCTTAATATTTAGCAATGCCTTAAATATATTAAGAAAAAAGAAAATATTTTTTATACTTTAAGAGGTGCTCATAATTATAATACTAGGCATGGTGGCAACATTATGAACCCAAAACGTAGACTTGAAACAGTTTCAAATAAACTTTTGAAACTATCATGGTTATTTACAACACTAAAGTTAACGGAATATTTACCATGATTTGAGTTTTGAGTTCTCCAATATTTCGGCACAGTTACATGCGCCATGATCACGGAACAACTAAACTTTAGTTTCAAATAGCTACCTCTGTAATGGCGTAAAAGTTTTCAACAAAATTGGTTTAGAAATAAGAAGTTTAAATTGTGACTTATTTATGAGGATAATGAAGCAAATAGTCATAAAGACCTTGCAACTCTCCTTGCAAGAAGTATTCAACGACTCCAGCTTCACCTGACATGCGGTAAATCTCCTTTTAATTAACTTTGACACAGATTTATCTACCTATTGAATTTGTATTATTATGTAGATGTTTGTATAAAATGAGCAAAGATTATGGTCCTGAATTTCAGGTTAGTCTAATCACCTTATCATCTGCTTTATGTAAAGCAGACAATGCGCATTAAGCAGCTTTATTTTCATTCTACTCTAACACTCAAGGTAAAGTAACTACCTAAACAGTGATATTATTTATTTATTTAGAATTACCTAATTATGCTAGACAATGCACTCTTACAGCATCACTACTAACTTATATTCTTATATTTGAACATGACCCTTTTACAGCTTATCTAATTTATCTTACATATTTATCTAAATTCCTAAGTTATTTAATTGTATATCTGTTTGTCTGTTTTATGGCTTTGAAGTAAGCATAAAGCACATTTATTGTGAACTATTGTAAATTGACTTATCCAAGTGTGCCCAGTGCTCCTACGGCGAATAAATGAGTGTGAGAGACATCGTAGAGCTACGCCTGAGTATGAGTATGACACAGACATCGTAGAGCTACGCCTGAGTTTGAGTATGACACAGACATCGTAGAGCTACGCCTGAATATGAGTATGACACAGACATCGTAGAGCTACGCCTGAGTACGAGTATGACACAGACATCGTAGAGCTACGCCTGAGTTTTTCAGGATTAAAAAATCGCGCGCATTTGTCAATAAGTAGGCGAATGTGCCTTACCTACCTAGGTATATCGTAATTGTTAATTTAAATTTTCTATAAGTACTTGACGGTAGGTAGGTAGGTAGGTAGGTACGCTTCCTATTGGTAGGTACCTACTTGTTAATGGATCAGTTGAGGTACCTGTACGTTAGCTCAATTGTTGTAAATACTAGGTAGGTTCTGATTTGTTTCTATTATTTAATTATAAGTTTCTTTGTTAGATAGGTAGTAGAGTTATGTTCCTACCTAGTTCAACCAGACTAAACAGATGTCGCTTCGAGTTTGGGACTTGTCAAGTATGTCCTGCGTAGAACGTGTCTCATTCGACATCACATCTCAAAGATAACCTTTTTTCATGCGCGAGATAACTCCATATATTGAGTAGGTGGGTACCTACTTTCTTCCTTGAAAAACACCTTTTGACCCCAAATACTTAGTAGTAATGTAGGTACTCACACAAAACGATCGGTAACAGGGACATCATGGCATCTGCGGTGGTAACATTACTTAAGCACGCAGAAAATACAACAGAAAAATATGAATAACATGCACGACTTCAGATTTGGAATTTGAAACTTGTGTGTATCTTAGCATATTGTAGTGAAATAAATAGTTACCTATGTATATATTAGAAATCGCAGCCTTCCAAAAAAGGTGTACCTATAAACCCGGATTTAACAGAAATACAAACAGTAATTTTGTTTCGAATATTAGTTTCCATGGGCCTTTAACCGAGAGTGATCAATGTCAAGTTACGCTAAGACAAGGGATCTCACACGAATTCACGCATTTGAACATAGGAAGTATGAAGCTTTGGTCTCTTGGTAGGGGCCGGGACTCACAAAGCTGCTGTATGCGGCTCCAACGTAGCGTCACGTTACGATGCAGCGCCGAGTGTCTGTGCAGAGAAGCGGTCAGTTGATTTTGCCGCAGCTAAGTAGACGATTCAAACAAATCCATTCCTCACCGCTGACGCAGACTGGGACGGAACAAAATACCATTCTACCATTCTATTCTTCATACGATGTGTTCGGCACCGCATACCGCAGTATTGTGCGTCCCGAACAAGAGATAAAAGCATAACTAACAAAAACTATGTTTTTATCATCCTGCCTGCAGATCCCGCGGTGCCGCCGGATTGATGACCTCTATCCGATGCAGGTTTGCGGGATTAAGATCTCGATGCAAGATTGGATTCTCTAGCATAACATTACAATAACTTTAATAAAATGTTATCTACATATTTGATGTTTGGTTTGGTTTGGTTTGGTTTGGTTTGGTTTGGTTTGGTTTGGTTTGGTTTGGTTTGGTTTGGTAGGTATGGCAGCAATACTTACTCATTTTATTAATATAAGTAATGTATTTCATTTATTAATTTTGAATTCTCCCGCCCGACACCATTAACACCAGCTAGTTCAAAGTCACGTTTTTCAGTTGATACTGAATATATTTATAAAGATAACGGGTCTTTCAGAAAACTTTAATTGGCGTAACATAACGGCCGTAACGCAAAACAATTTTCCGCGTAGCTTAAACATATTTAATGCATAGGCTTTATTAAGACGTAGGTAGGTAATACATTCGTAGAAATATTAAAATTTAGATTTGTATCGAAAATAGGTAAGTAACCTAAAGCGCGATCGAGCTCTGGACCAAAAACCAATTGAGAACTTGGCAAAGTGAGCTAAAGCGCATCTCGAGTTCTGGACCTAGGGCAGAAGCACAGACATCGTAGAGCTACGCCGGTAGAAGCAATAAAATTATATCGGCGAGCTAGCCGCGAACATTTGTGGTTCCATCAGATTTCGACAACTGTATAGAAGTATAGAAAATTGGCGGTATTTCACAGTGACAGAAACTTAATATATCTGTGACTGTCTCACAAGCAGTGCCAGTGTCACGATTGCCCAATATTAATCGTTGTTATTTTATTAGGAACCTACGCAATAAATCGCTTCAGCTAGATAATATCGCTTCTATATTCTCTCTTTGATAGTATCACTAAGTCAGAATGCAACACACCTAGTATTTTATAGGTACTTGGAAATTTAAAAAGTATACCGCAATGTAACAAATTTGTTACATTGCGTTAAACACATACAATTCAAGAGGAATTTTCATTACGTTGCTACAATAAATATATTATTCAATCATTAAAACAATGAATTTGTACGTGATTGGTAGAAATGGCCTATGTTCAGCATTGGACGTGTACGGGCTGATGATGGTGATGATGATGGTAGAAATACTAGCTAGTATTTTGTCACTGGTATTTGTCACAGACATTTTGAAGTCACAGTAACGTAAGTCACAGGTATCGGATTTTGCCTAGTGTAACCCAAGACTATTCATAATACCCAGTCCCTACTTCTTTTGTATTGAACAGCAGAGAGCGCCGTGCTTTCTCGATATCTCTTCGTCTTATATAGATGATAAGAAGAGAGATTTACATTATAATAGGTAGGTAGGTTACGTTTATACAAGCTGAGTCAGGAACAGGTACACGCACGCTCTCGTCTGCTTGCTGATTGGGCTGCTTGCTTAGTACCATACCAAAACAATGCCTACCAACTTCTGTTAGTACTTGATTAATGTTCAGCTGTTTTTGTTTGTCTGCGTATTATCTGGTACTAAGTAGTCTTTTATTTCTGTAAGAACCAAAGATTGTGTTTTGGTTTTGTTATTTTTTTTCTTATAGTTCTTTATTTCATAGTCATAGAAAATAGATTGTAGTTAGGTACTCCAATAGCCTAAGGCACCTACGGCTGGCAGGCAGCGCCGCGCTCGCGGCCATGCTCGCTCCGGCATCATCCAGCCGGGGGCCGCGGTGCGGCGGGCTGCGTAGTCGTAGCACGTATGATTCTGTTTCTCATTTTCTCCATAGCTTTATTCATAATTTCTTCCTCTAAAAATTTAGTTTTGGAAATGTTTATCCTCGTTTTGTATTCAGCGAGATATTTAGGTACATTGTGCATTACCACGGTGACATCTATCTGGTATGTCTTGACGTAATCCGTACAATTGCCCCTATTCAAAAGCGTCCAACCTGTAACATTATTATCATTGGTAACTTGCCTTTCGCGACATTGTTAGAAAGAGAGAAGTGTCTGTATTTAATAATTAACTAAACATAAAAAAGATTTTAACTTCTGCAGGTCGCATAGCTTCCTATATTTTTTTGTTATTTAATATTTTTATTTATATATAAAATATTTATATCATATTATATTATTTATGTTAATTTATTGCTATAATTTTATAACTCATGTTGAATTCATTGTGATAATTAATTTTAATTTCTTATGAAATAATAAATGCATCTTATGTACATGGGTGAATTGACTACTAGTATTATTTGTACTTTTATGACATGTAACAAGCGTTATTAATAAAAAATCTGAATCTGAATCTAAAAACCAACTTCGAATCCCTTAATGTTTTTAGGTTTTACGGGATTAATATTAATCTCACGGAAATGAGAACACATCGAAATAATTCTCCAAGCAATATCGAATGAATTTTCAAAATCGATCATCAATTTCAAAATATAAAATAATTGACGGAGAGAACGAGAGACACACCTACATAAAAAACATATATATATACATCGGAACATAGAACATACATATTGTATAGCGGAAGTCCGTAAAAAAAGCAAAATAAATAATTTTGACAAACCTGCGACGGATACTTTGTAATTGAAAAAGTATCCGTCTCGGGTTTATCATTTTTATATACCATAAATATTTTATTTGGACCAGTTCCATCAAATATACCATATACATATATATTATAGTACCTGGATGACCGAGCTTTGCTCGGTATTGTTTTTTATTTGCTGGAGCAGCTTTAGTTTTGTTGTCTCTCTAGAGCAGTTAATTGCTAACAATAAAAAAATAGTATTATAATTCGCCAATAGATGTCAGGAAGAGTCATATTTTTCAGTTTATGTCAAGGCTAGAGGGAGTCTATGGCCTTGTCTATGGGTTCATCTATCTTAGCTGACAACTTTCCTCCCCAATTGTGACGTCATATCCGAGTTTATGCAGTAAATAAAAAAAAAAGCTGTCATACATGATATATTATGAGGTTGTAGGAGTGATCGTAAGAGAAAGATTTTGTGCAAGAGATTTGGTGGTTTATTGACTTTCACGACAAAATTGTTATATTTATTTTAGATTTTTCATCAGATACCTTTTCTTCAGGTTTTTTTTTTTGTCACTTTGTGACATTTTGTTTTATTCTTTCGTTTCCAAAAAGTTTGTAAGCCGGTTGGTCATGTCGCCGCCACAGTGTCTTTGTAATGTCGAAATCTTGTCTATGGGAGTGCCTATCCAAAAAATTGATTATTGACGACACGAATAAAACGATATTTTTTAAAAATGTATCCTAGCTAGATCGTTTTTGCCCCCCAAAACCCCCTGTATACTAAATTTCATGAAAATCGTTTACCGTAGCCGTTTCCGAGATTCAGATTATATATATTAAACAAGAATTGCTCGTTTAAAGATATAAGATTTGGACCAGTTCCATCATTGAATCTTCAGCATTTCGTATCCAACAACCAAACACAATCAAAATAACCCAAACACGGTCTACTAGCTATGTCCCATCTCAGTGTTCCCTGCGATGCGGTTCTGGTGCATCATCAGATACTCAGCAATTCAGATCCAAAAGCTACTCAGCAAACACAATCAAAAGAGCTCAAACACGTCCTACCAGCTATTTACTTTCGCAGATTCCCTCTACGCTGAGGTTCTGGTCCATCAACAGCTGCTTATATACAAGGGCCAGGTAATCACCAAACACTCCAAACACTGTAACTAGGTACTAAAAGAACTTTTTTTAAATGTTGAGTTTAGCGCCCCCTGGTGAGTAAACACCATACAACATAGCTAAGAACCATTGCCAAAGAACCCTCTACCTTCTAGGGAAAATTGTGTCTTAATCGATCAAACCGTTCATTGGAACATTGGTTTTCACAAAATACACACACTACAGCGCCCCCTGGCGAGTGAGTGCCATAATCCCTAGCTAAGGACCATCATCAGTGGATTTCAAACCAATACCGAAAACCGTATCTGAATCAGTAAAGCCGTTTCGAAGATAATAATGAGGATCAGTAAAGTTAAAGCAAATTCATTAGAACTATTATCTACGTTATTTTTTATGACATAAGAATTATATATCTTTTTGAATTATCAAAATCGTACCATTACGTATGAAGATATTAAGTTATAAACATTACGTCGTTCCTGCCGGTAAAATCAATGTACGCGGGTGCGTGTGACGTCACTTCGCCCGAACCGAGCGGCGACGCGGTAGGTCATTATTTTGGCAAATTATTTACTAAGAGTGTTGGTTAGATTGGTTAGAGTGTAATTTTGTAATATTTCAGTTAAAACGTACTTAAATATGAGTAGGTACTAATAAACTAGAAGCTAGTTTTGTGCAAGCTCAATCAGATAACCTTCTAAAAGTTGATTCGTTCATGGTTTTTGATTACCTGGGTAATCATTCCAAGTTCACCAGCGCTGAAATCCGTGGTTGGAAACTACAAAAATTACAGTGATCGATCCGCCATCATCTTGGATTTAGAAATGGACATCTTTTTGTAATCTACGAGTTTGACTTATTCGAAAACGATACCTATATCAGTTTTTTGGTGGGAGAGGGGGTTCGAGGGGACTGGGGGCGTTTGGGAGTCACAGCACCTCCCACGTTCCCCGTAGTAGTCTTGGGTTATACTAGGCAAAATCCGATACCTGTGACTTACGTTACTGCGACTTCAAAATATCTGTGACAAATACCAGTGACAAAATACTAGCTAGTATTTCTACCAATCACATACAAATTCATTGTTTTACTGATTGAATGATATATTTATTGCAGCAATAGTACCGCTACGTAACGAAAATTCCTCTTGAATTGTATGTGTATAACGCAATGTAACAACTTTGTTACATTGTGGTATAAGTTTCAAAGTATAAAATACTAGGTGTGTCTCATTCTGACTTAGTGATACTATCAAAGAGAAAATATAGAAGCAATATTATCGAGCTGAAGCGATTTATTGCGTAGGTACCTAATAAAATAACAAATAAAATAACAAATAACGGCTCGCTTCGCTCGCCGCAATGCTCCCCTGAGTTCAGGAAAAAGGGTTCTAGGGAGCCGTTTGGGGGTCGCATTGCGGCTCGCTTCCCTCGCCGCAATACTCTATTTTTTGGGAGGAAAGGGGGGATGATTTTTATTGCATTCAAAATCACTTGACATCCTCTATACACCACTACAAAAATGTTGATCAATATGGCTTTGCTCGGGAGCCCCACTAGAGGGGAGAAGAAGGGGGGTCGTGGGGGTCACAGCATTGCACGAGCATTGCGGCTCGATATGCTCGCCGCAATGCTCGTGCCGTGCTCCGCTTGGGAGATAGGAGGGGGAAGGGGGGGTAATATTATTATGTAGGTAAGTATATCGAAATGATCTTCACAACAATGTCTTGTAGTCTGGACAGAAAGTGGAGTTTTATCATCTAATTTTACAACGAAATTCAATTTATTGCGTAATTTTGGGTTCCTCGGTACGCAAAAAAATAGTTTTCCTGGCGTTTTAATAGAAGTGTTTGTACATTTTGGCACTATACAATACTTATACATAGTAATAAAGGTGATTCGTACACAAATTGGACATTGAATTTGTTTTAAAACCACAATTAATCAAGAAAAACACTGCGCGCTTTATCACAGCCAAGGGCTAACTGGCGGCGATGGACTAAGTGACGTCACAGCTATCGCGGCGGCGGCGGGCCACTCGGTGAACTTCGCTAGTAATTTGGTCATAACTTCGTTAATTTTTGTGGTAGAACAAAAATTTTTGCACTGTATGTTAAGGATTTCTTAGCTATATAAATCTGCATTCTCAACTAAAAACGTTACGGATCCTCATTAGGAACATTGCAAGTACGAGTACAGCCTATAATGATAATAGTAAAGCATCAGCAAATCCTGATTCGGATTTTATAGTTGCCATTGCGGCGTTACACTTGGACTAGGATTTCTTACACGGTAACGTCTATCGGCACTCCTTCACTGAACGTCCCCTTTACCCTGATCCCTGAAGATACGAAATCATTGTCAGTGGGATGACAAAGGGGATCGAAATAAACAATTATCTCTAAATTTTACATATCTACCTACTAAGGTACCTGGGTTAAATATGGCCAAAATAAGGCCAGCCCCTGCCATATTGAACATCACCTTGTGTTGTCCATAAAAACATTATAAAATTTTGGAATATTGAAATATATTCGAATAAAAGCTATTTACTTATTTACTTATGTGTTGATTTAACGTTATATTTCATAAAACTTGATATTCATACCTATGTATTTTATTGCGTCACTGTGTACATTTGTAGGTAATGTACTCGTAGGTATAGTGGACATAATGTTACCCAAGTAGGGCGTGACAAAAGGTTCTGGCAGTGGAAGTGGAGAGGGTTTATAGAAGACTCTCTACTTAGTTTTCATAAGATTTTTTTTTCAATAACGTAGTTTTGTTTATTAATAAAATATTATGTGTGTAGCACATAATATTATATATATATATATTTATTTTATTTGAACACTATATACATATGTTTTCAAAGTATAAGTTTGAGTAGGTAGTAGTAATGTGTAATAATTAGTAGATTTTTTATGATATTTTTGAGACAGTAATTTTTTGTTAAAGAACTCATTTAAATTATGATAACATTTATCTAAAAGGTATTTTCCGTCCCACGCGGTCATTTGGCGCCCAGACTATTACTTAATATTTATTTCAATTAACGAAAGTGTAATCATAAAAATGAATTATACTGATGTTTAAAATCATCATCAGCCCGTATACATCCACTGCTGAATGTAGGCCTCCCCCAAAAAACCCCACGAATAGCGGTCCTAGGCCGCCTCCATCCATGTTTAAAATAAATACCAATAAATCGCTCCTTCCTTGCAAAACAGCCTTAACTCAAAAATGTGGAAAATCATTGTTATTGAAGAATTAATGCTTCCTAAATTAATCGTTTTATGATGTGCAAAACAATACACCCATGCTGTTAGATTTCACAATAACTCACAAGCGCCTCTTTTGTTTTACCTAGTTTAGTTGGTAAGTCTGAGCTAAACGGCCATATTGTTGGAAGTCATAATTACAAGATTTTGTTATGTATATGCAAAAGTGGCGTATTTTGAAGCGTGGCGGTCTTAATCGTAAAATTCACGTAAGTACTACAGTATTCTATTCTACTAAGGGGCCTCATTTTGTGATGCAACCGCTTTTTCTATAAATGCTAGCAAATACTGTAATGTCTATTTTAATCAATAGTGCCATTTTTTCATGTAACTGCTGTAAATATAAAATATGTAGTAGAATTTTTAGTTTTTCTAGTCACAAAAGTTATTTTCGAGTGAATTTCCTACTTGTTTAACATTTATGGTCGCAGCAAGCTAAAATTTTCCCTCACCGATCACTGATCATATCATTACATAAGTAGAAGAAAAAAATATTGTGCCATATACTAAAATTTACACTCAGTCTATTAATTTGTATTCCTGACATCCAGCACAATATAAATTTATCGATGATTGACAATGACTTCACTTCAGAGCTAGGGACCCCACGGAAAGACCTAATTTTTATGGTAGAAGAAAGCGATTAAGACTTGATTGACTTTGATTCCAGCGTAGCTAACAATGGCTCATGCAGTACAATGGATTTTTCGTCAGACTATAGCGTAGGTAAAAGACCTGAGGTGAAGCCTGAAAAGGTGAGAATTATTAAAAAAAAATATAAGTGGATTAGATTCGTAAGGAAACTGCGCACTTCCAGCAGTTAACACTTACCTTAAACATAAAGAAAATAAAGATTAAAAAAAGCGTTTACCAATCATTCAGCTTCTCAGTGTCGCTCTGCGCTGACTCAGCCTCGGATGCTGAGGAGCGACAGGCACAACCGGTAGGTATTTGGGTATAAAATTTTCCTTACAAAACTTTATACCTACCGGTTGTTCCTAGTAAAAATGTTAACTCCTTATAGTTAAAAAAGTACTTTCTGTGATGCCTGGCTGATTTGCCAAGCCAAGGTTTTTAGCTAATCTACATATATTCATTGTATGTAATGTTTTTTACTATTTTTATTAGTATTAAGTTAAAGATCCCAAACATAAATTTTTGATGATACGTTAATTTAATTAAGTTTTGAACAGTTGTTATTTAAAAATGTTATCTTTAAGACTTAAAATTTTGAAACCAGATGGATTTTTGATAAATAATGTAAATTTTTCTAAATAAAACAGTCAATATTTGTCATTTAGATTTATTTAATAAAATCATGAACAAAATTTCATAATTTTTATAATCTAAACAGATTTATCTTACTTTATCAGTTTATCACATATAAAGTCTCAGTTAAAGCTAAACCAAAATTAAAATACATAACGGCTAAGGCACAAAATACGCAGTACTGTATGTTTCACTAATATGTACCTACGTATGTTTATAATTATAAGTAAAATCATTCAAAAGTGAAAAAAACGTTGCAAAAACTTTGACAGGCTCTCCTGAAAAAATATAAACTTTGTTTTGAGGCTGTTTTGCTGCGAAAGAGCGATATTATTTTTCTTACACTAAATAGAAAAGAAACTTCATACCTTCTGTGCCGTTGCAGTCGTTCGCCAACATCATACAATAGTTGTCAAAGGACTTTTCATCATTTTTATTGTTCCTTGCACATATCTGACCGTACCTGCAAGTTAAAAACATGACAGACAGCGCATCCTATTCATCCACCTAGTAATATTATGTGTCAGTAGGTAGGGGAGAGTAGGATATTACCCCGCCCTTAACCAAAAATGCCTATAGCTTGGCTTAGAATAGGGTTAAATTAAATTTTTTAAGGTACTGGTAATAAACTTATTAAGTTATAGGTACATATAGCGTGGCAAAACAGTTAAAATCCAATACATAATAAAGAAATTATCAAAATACCAAAATATGGAAGCGTGTTTTTTTATGGTATAGAGTCTTTTGTGCGGGAAAGTGACGATGTGGCCGATGGTGTTTATTGAAGGTCTAGAAGACACCCAATCACTATTGTCTTGAAAAGATCATGAACAAAATTTATTGATTATAATTGACCGGAAAAAACAGAAGCAGGCAGCGAGTTCCATTCCTTAGCGGTGCGAATGATGAAGGTGGAGGAAAATTGCTTAGTAAGAGTGGATGGTATATCCGGGTGCACTTCCGAAAAGCATATACCGAATTTCGTCTCTTAAGAGAATTTTTGGCGACGCGCAATATTGTTCGAAATATTGAATATTTTGAGTATACATTGTTTAGCATGCTGGGATAACTTCCGAATAACTGTTACCTCCGATTTGGTTCAAATTTGGTAAAGTACAGATCTTATCTTCAACGATACAAGCAAGTGTGCTAAGGGATTTTTGGCGCATCTCAATATATTTCGAGAAATCGAAATTAGTTTTTTTTAATTTCCGAAGAGCTGTTATCTCCGATTTGGCTCAAATTTGGTACAAACCTTCTGTCTGACGATACAACAAAGTGTGCGAAGGGATTTTTGGTGCATAACAATATTTTGTGAGAAATCGAAATATGTTTGAATTTATTTTTGAAAGTTTTTGCAACTCGCTAGTAGTTTTGTTGTAGAAGCGTATACAGTACCCTTTAAAAGATACATTAATCTTGTGTAACCTTGTTTTGGGCACAGCGAGTTTATTCTTATTTCTAGTATTTACATTGTATAAGTCGCAATTTTTAGGGAACTAATCGATATTTTTTGAGTGTACAACAAGTTTTCATAAATATATTGACATGGTACTGTCATTATATTTATTTCTTTGTATTTATCACGTAGGGATTCTCTAGCACCCATGTTATAGATAGCACAAACAGCCCTTTTCTGCAGCACAAATACGGTGTTAATATCTGCAGCGTTCAGCAATATACCATACGACATAATACTATGGAAGTAGCTGAAATAGACAAGTCTAGAAGTACAGACGTTGATCTGTCAGATGACGGATTTTTTGACTGCATACGCTGCAGAACTAAGTCTCCTCGATAGCTTATCTATGTGTGGGCCCCATTGAAGTTTACTATCTAAGAATACGGTAGTGTCTACAATTTCTAACGTTTCTACTTTTACGTTTACATCAGCCTTAACTTGTTTTACATTTGGTAGAATAAATCTAAGAAATTTAGGTTTTGGCCTGTGATCCACCGTTTTGCTATATTTTTTACTGCAGAATAGATTTATAATATATTATTGTACTTATTTTTCTATGGTAAAAGAGGTATTTTTAACCAGATTTACAATAAATAAAGTGTCAATTTTTTTTTTATCGAGATTTAAAATAAGTATTCCCTTTTTTACGTGAGACGTCCTCGGTTCGCGTACACAAAGTCCTCACTTTGTGCATCGCCAATCACGTTTGACAGTGTTTTTTGGATCCTCTGTTTGCTAGCCGTAACAAATAAATGTTGAGATAGCACTTTACCAATCAGCTCATCACTCTAGATTTGTTATATTTTCTCTTTCTGACTTTTATTCAAATATAATCGTGCCTACGAGCTTATTAATCCCGTTTTTTGGAGTGTACTCGGTTTGTGTGTGTCCTGGGGCTATTATAGTTAACATTACAATAAAATAAATAAATTAACAACCTCGTATATGTACATTATCGCACCTCTAGAACAAGACTGAATTATGTTGAAAAACAACAAAATAGACTTTTTACATATTTGAATAAGATTTTATATACCGCGTGTATCAAAAAGACAGTAGTATCGTAATTAGCAGTGTTAATTATTTAGTGAGAACCTGGTCTTTATTTATTTATTTATTAATTTGAACGACCTTAAGGGAAATTATAATGTGAGCAATTATAATGTGTTGGTGAATGGCGTATGAAAAATTTTAGTAGCATATATTTATTTAATTCAGTGTTGCTGAATATTTCTGCTTTTGTGTTATATGAAATAACAAACGAGTTCTATACCTATTTTATTATTCAGTAAAAAAATAAAAACTCGAATTTTAGCTTTATAACCTTGTATTTCCGCGAAAAACTATTTAATATTCATTCAACTAAGGTTCTTTACATGAAACGTTAAAGAAACTTAGCAATAACTATTATACAACAGCAGAAAAAAGTGCTATTTAGACATAGAGCTGCCTTTTTCTCGGGGTGCATAACAGGATGGTTTAGTCCCTTGTAAAACAATCTACAACCACAAACACAAAAAAACATGACATAAAGACAAGAAATCATATCTATCTCAGCATTGGATCTAATCTACCGGCGGAAAGTAGCGCACGCACGACACAAGCCCCAAAAAATAATGTCGGTCCGAATACCAAGTAACCTGTGTTCTGTGCTTTTGATGCATAATAATAACTTACTGTATATAAAGGACTCCGCATTTGTATTTGCCACAGATATTTGTCTCAACTCTATAGGGTTTGTAGACCCATTCCCCCCCCGGCCAGTAGGACTCGTAGGCGTAATGGGGGTCGTAAGTGCTGTTCCTCTTGGGCCCGCGACTCGCGATCAGCGCCAAGCTGCGACAGAAAGACGTTATGCCTTTGGCCCCCATCGAAAGAGGCGTGTTTAACGAGATGTCTAGTCTGTGTGTGGCGTCGTTCAGTGGGTACCTTACTATAATATCTACTTTTCTTCGGGCGACGAAATAGATGGTAAATAATATTATTGGTCTGATAACAATCAATGACACTGTCCTATATATAGTATCCCACGAAAAACTGTAATCCTAAAGAAACAAAATCAAAAATGATGAAGACGAACCCCTTCGTCACCAAATGAACGTCGTTTGAATTTTTGCTTTAAGTACACTAGAAGGTATGCTGGTAATAAATCCTGATGCAAATTTCATTTGATTGATATCTTAGTTCACTGAAATATTTATTCCAAGGAATACCAGAGGATTATAATTACCTACATACAAAAAAATTATAAATACCAGAAAGCATGGAAACCATGAATGTTTTCACGGTTACAAAGTAAGTATAGAAGTTCCAATGTAGTTCCAAGTAGTTCCAATGGTATGTAAGTAGGTATAGATACACAATAGTAGATTATGCACCGAGGGTACAAAGCAGTGCGCTAAGTCACGGACGTCATTAGTACCAAGCGCGTACTGTAAAGTGTTCTCCTCTTGAAAAAAGCTGTCTTCGTTTTGGGCGTGATTGAATCCCTCTCGCACTTAGGATTGTAGTAACTCCCTTGCTTCTTCTCTAGAATTCTAGAATCCTGAGTTGCGCTTGGGATTCAAAGACGCCCGTGACATAACACAGTAATTGGTGCCCTCGTTGCATAATCTACTATAATATACCTACCTACTTAGGTATCTAGCCTTGGGAATATTATCTATCGATTATCACATGATCGATAGATTATCGATAGACTTATTACAAAAAGTTTTTTTTTATTGATCATTATCACTCAGTCCAGATAATTATGGTGTTGATTGCTATATTTACGAATAGAGACTTAGATTGTCTGCTATAAGTAGGTAATGATTGGATGTGAGACTTAGATTGTCTGCTATAAGTAGGTAATGATTGGATGTGTAACTGAGATTGTCTGCTATAAGTAATGATTGGATGTGTGACTTAGATTGTCTGCTATAAGTAATGATCGAATGTGTGACTTAGATTGTCTGCTATAAGTAATGATTGAATGTGTGACTTAGATTGTCTGCTATAAGTAATGATTGAATGTGTGACTTAGATTGTCTGCTATAAGTAGGTAATGATTGGATATGTGACTTAGATTGTCTGCTATAAGTAATGATTGAATGTGTGACTTAGATTGTCTGCCATAAGTAATGATTGAATGTGTGACTTAGATTGTCTGCTATAAGTAGGTAATGATTGGATGTGTGACTTAGATTGTCTGCTATAAGTAGGTAATGATTGGATGTGTGACTTAGATTGTCTGCTATAAGTAATGTAAGTAATTATTGAATGTGTGACTTACATTGTCTGCTATAAGTAGGTAATGATTGGATGTGTCACTTAGATTGTCTGCTATAAGTAGGTAATGATTGGATGTGTGACTTAGATTGTCTGCTATAAGTAATGATTGAATGTGTGACTTAGATTGTCTGCTATAAGTAGGTAATGATTGGATGTGTGACTTAGATTGTCTGCTATAAGTAATGATTGGATGTGTGACTTAGATTGTCTGCTATAAGTAGGTAATGATTGGATGTGTGACTTAGATTGTCTGCTATAAGTAATGATTGGATGTGTGACTTAGATTTATTTATTTATTTATTAAGGAACAACAAACGACTACATTAAACTTATTATACATACATTTATGTTAGTTCTTTAGTGTGTAAAGATGAGATATATTAACAATGTAGCCCACAGCGCTATCCACGCATACGTTATATACATAGAGAACAAAAATAGATTGTCTGCTATAAGTAATGATTAAATGTGTGCCTTAGATTGTATGCTATAAGTAATGATTGAATGTGTGACTTAGATACTTAGGTAACCTTTGAACAATGGGCGTGTAGCAATACTCGCAGCTCGTTCCAGGTTTCCTTGGGGCGTCACGGGTAAAGTTTATACCTTCGAGATCTGTATTTCACTGGGCGGGTAAGCTTTGCTTTAGCATAGAGGGGTCGGTCGGAGCAGTAGAGAAAATAATGTGGAGTCTCTTACAGCGGCGAAATGTATGTCAAACGGAATCATTATAGATTTTTACAATACAATAACGTAGGTAACTAAACTGTATTTATTCAAAGAAAAAGCGTTGAACAGTGTAATTTTCAACTACTCTCCCTCCAGGAAGGAACTAAATTATTTTTACGAAAACGCGGGAGAACACCTAACGGTCATAAACTTAGACGGCGTGAGAAATGTCATAGTCACGAATGTCAGATACGTCCAAGACAGCAACCTACTTAGGGGCATATTAAATTATCATTTATCTTGGATCATATAAATGATCATATATTTGATCCAAGATAATTGACTCATTGAGTCATACCTATCTGTGTATTACACTATCAAAGTGGTTTGATCCTATTTTACGTCATATTGGTTGCAATGGAGAACGCGTCGGTGGTGTGCGCTACTATTGCTTCGGTCTAGTGACAGGTGTCTAGTGACAGGTGTCAGGTATTGACGTCAGGGTTACCAGATCTCAGAGAATTCGATTTGCCAAAAGACATCGTAATTGTAAAACCACCTAATAACCGGCACTTAACCCTACGTACGTTTCTGGTGAACGCACGGGTGTGCGATGATCGGGCGGTGTTACAGACACTAACTTCTACTGCAGGACAACCCAATGCTTGGTGCTTTACCCTACGTGTGGGCGTTGAGTATAGGTGCACACGGGTACACTACAAGCACAGGGCGTTCCTACTCACTACTACCTAACCTACGTAGCCTACCCTACGTAGCCTAACCCCAAAACCTACCCCTACTTACGAAACCTGCATTGGACCCTAACCACGTATTTTATTCTATCAGCCCTAATAGTGTAGCCCTATCAATGTGTGTGTGAGCCTACAACCCTATCAGTGTATGTGTTCCTACAGCCCTATCCCTGACCATATAAGTGTAGTGAATAAATATATAGATAAACAACGGGATATCTGTTACCAGGAGACCTAAGGTAACAGACGGAAGGGTGGAAGGAAATAAGGGCGTGTACGGCGTGCAATGTACACAGGGAAGGATTTTCTCACTGCCGGTCAAGCAGACTCACAAGACCGATTAGTTACTAATGGCTAAGGTAGTCTTTGCCACAGTGAGAGGATGCTGGAGGCATGAACGGGCTCATCCAGCGGATGCTGGGAACTTCTGGTCGGCACCTCCAGTGGTTGCTGGGAACTTCTGGGCGGCACCTCCAGCGGATGCTGGGAACTTCTGGGCAGCTCGTCAGCGGGTGCTGGCACTTCTAGGGGCACCTCCGGCGGTTGCTGGGAACTTCTGGGCAGCTCGTCAGCGGGTGCTGGTACTTCTAGAGGGCACCTCCAGCGGTTACTGGGAACTTCTGGGTCTTCGTAGAGGGGGAGGAGTAAAACTCGACTCAGTGCTTGATTCCAATTAATTTATTTACAGAAAATGTACAGTTTATATACTAAAATGTAGCGCAGCACGCGCAGCAGTATTGCTGAGTCGTCGCTTTATTGATTGTTGGACTTAAGATAAATGCTGTTACTGCGTAAATGTAATTAGGCTAGTATTAGTTTTGCCGTTGACTTGGCTCGTTTGTTGATTTATTTATTACAATTGTATTTTGTTATAAACTAAGCAGCTAATTATTATATAATATTAAGGAGAAAATGAATCAATGTACTTTATTACATTATCCAATATCATTGACTCATAGATCTATGATCCGAGATAAATGATAATGTAATATGCACCTTACAAACAGTTGAAAGCCATTTCTGAACACATGGGCTGGCTGAAATAAAATAATTATTACTGTAAAAAGACGTAACATCAAAACATACTTGTGTCGAGGATTATATCCGACACGTCTTGCGACGATCAAGGCTAACAAGCTTTGATTGTGCTGAGGGTGCAGCGCGTACGTACGCTGCGCGCGTCGCGCCCGCACGCGCGCCCGCGCCGGCGCCGCCGACAGATCTGAAACTGGACCAAACTTTTATTATGCTTAGGGGTGCAGCGCGCAATTGCGATGCGAGTGACGGATTTCAATGAATAAATCGAAGAATTTACCAATCGAAACATTTAAATCCACTGCCACCTAGTGAAATCGGGTTGAACTGTTTGTTTACGGATTAAGGATAGGTGGTGAAGCGATGCAAACACTGTATCAAAATAGTATCTGAACAAGGTAACAGGTGTCGCTTTAAATACGTATGTATTTAAAGGATACCCTATTTTGTGTATGGTTTAGCAACTAATTAAATCTGTATCAATATTATATAGTAGACAATGTTCATAAATCATTATTTGAATTTAAGAGATGCTTTGTAAAGTTATAATTTCTTTAGATATAAGTTTGGTGTACGATTACATCAGTTGAATTGTAAATATGATGATAATTTACTGATTTTGTGATAGTTTAGCAACTAACTAATTAATTATGTAACAATATATGAAGCAGATAATATTCATAAACCATTAGTGGAATTTAAGAAAAGATTTGTTAAGATATCTATTCTTTATATATCAGTTTGGCATATTAGAAATTATGTTGCTTCATCAACTGGCTCCTAAATATGACTTTATTAACCTCAGGTATATAATATAGCGATTTTGATGAATCACAAGAGTCTTAGAATAAGTTTCAACATAGGTTTACCATGTTATTTGTTTCTAAAAGAGTTAGATTATAAATATAAATACGACTTGATTCGGATTGGCTCTGGTGATTCAACAAACAAGACCTTATTTGGAGAGGAAGGATTTTGTACGGGCTCTGAGGAGCAATATAAAAGAAAAAAATTGTGTAAAAGGGGGTCAGTTTGTGTTGTGCAGCTTGGGTGACAAAGTTAAGTAAACCATTGTTATTATACTCCTTTACATGTGTCTTTCCGTGTATTTACCTACAAATACATAGGCAATATTGCTTGTAATTTAGCTTCCGAGTGGAAACTAAATAATATCTGTACTTATTGTTAAACTGAGGTATGTAATTTGGTACCTTGTAATTTGTTCATATTTATATTTTGTCCTTATTTGTTATTATGTGATTTGGCTTCGAAGCTTCAAAGTAATTTTACAAGTACCTTCATTTGTATTTCTTTTTATATAATGTAAATTAATAAAGGTAATTATTACTACTAGGACTATGTTCTTGACTGATGCTGTGCTTTTGTATACAATATAGCCAAGGTACTTAAATGTTTTATAATGTTTCATTATTTCATACATAGGTTACCCCCTTGTAGGAGAACAGTAAGTAGGTACCCTCCGTACCTACTCTTAAATTCTAGGACGGAAGATGTTTGTTCTGTTTAGTTTTCAGAAGCTTCTTGTCATATCCAGCCAGCAAATTAGTGATCAATGATTGACTGATAACTACAGTAGTATTTTCTTCAATGTATTTACGTAGGAATCTTAAGAATTATTTCTGATACTTCGCAGTTGTGTAGTATATAGCAATAGGGAACTCTCCAAAGTCTAACACGAGCGTCGTCGTACCCGAGCGCGCGCCCTCGACGGCGGCGGCGGTGCAGTATGGGTCAGGAGCGTAATTTTCGTGCCAAAAATCAATTTGTCAAAAGTTAGATTTCTACATTTTTCTCAGTTAATATATAAAGTAGGATAATTAAACTATTATATACCACAAAAAATATGCTATAATAACATATTTTAATAGCGATAGCTTGAAATTGAATGTAAGGAAGTAGATTGATTTATGTAGGAAAATTTGTGATATGACACTTTCAGATCGTTTTTTACAAACATTTGATGATAAACTATAACTTATTATACATCATTAAAAGCGTGGTACTTAACACTTTCCAAGTAATTCAAGCATATTTTTATATGGCTAAGAAAGTTAGCTTTTACAGATCATTTTTGAAAGCCCTCCTACTTTTTCAGTTTTAAAAATTCAAATTGAGATTTCGTATTTACCGCTGTCTCCCGGCAAGAAGATACGACTACTATAACGTTTCTTGATCTGTATACTCACAGGATTTAAAATAAAATTTTGCCCCAATTTGCCCCAATTTGACTTAGAGGCAAAAAAAGTGTACTCTGGGAAAAAGGGCAAAAATCATGAAAGTAGATTTTTTGACAATTTGGTTTAAATGGTAGCAAATATCCTAGGTTTTATTCACTTGATGACCTTAACTTCAGTATTGATTGTTTTATTTTAATAAAACTTAATTATTTTTGAAGTGGAAAACATGGTTAACTGAATTTATGAAGGTACCTATTTTATAACTATTTTAGCTGTAAATAGAGAATAACCGCATTATTTGATAATAGCTATCACCTTATCAAAGAAAGAAACGAAATATTGCGGTTGCCGAACCGGAAACCGCAAAGAAATAAATAAGTTATCAATTTCCAATGGAATATATTTCGAGGAACGTGTGCAAGAAACCGCAATGAAAATCTGTACTGTCGTGTGCAAATATGTTATCAATTACTGTCACTATAAAAAAGGATTCAGGTTCCAACTACAAACATTTAAACTGTTTTGCTAGTTTCGTGGAAACAAGTGTATTAAAAAAACTAAAATGTGTGAATTCATTGTATCAAAACGCGAATTATGTTCTTTTTTATTCGAGAACGATGCCACTTCGGAAAATCTTCTTAAGTATTTGGAAGAAAACTATAACTTAACACCAGCTAAGCGCCAAAAAGTTGTCGAAAACATACAACAAAATATCTTACAAAAATTCCGTGATCGTTGGTCGAAAGCTAAAAGAACCAAATTTCGATTTTTGGAACAAAACGCTTCGTGGTTAGATAGCGAGTTCAAAATTGTGTTGGATGATGAAGAATCGTGTCCCACACCAGGAACATCTACGGGTCGTGGTCGACCATCAAAAACATATGAAGACCTGTCAGACAGAAGCAAGAAACGACAGAACATGGAAATAGTGCAAGAATATGGACTCGAATTTATACAGAACGCGTATGTACAGGGACATTGATCACAAGGGGAATCAGAAGAAGCTTCCCTCGTAGTCGTATGCTAAGGCCATTAAGCAGAGATGAGAAGAAAACGATAAGAAGGCAAATAAAAATTTGGTGAATACACTCAGAGTACTGCACAATTATACGTTAATAAATATAGGTGGTATTACATGCCCTCTTTTGTACACAAGATCTTAATCCACGGAGAGAATATAATCAAACATTTTGCTTTTTTACCAATTGGACAATTGTCTGAAGATGCTCAAGAGTCCCGAAATAAGGACTACAAAAAAAAATCGATTGGAGCATTCCAGAAAATGCTCTAGGTCAGCTACAAATGAGGACGTTTTTCATTCATTGCTATATACATCTGATCCATATATCTCTAGCCTAAGGAGACCAAGCGAAACTGTTCCGAAAGAACTGTGGCAGGAAGCTATAAATCTTTTAGATTTTTAACCGACCAAAACTTTCATTTAGTTTTTTACGATTATTCGTTTTTATTTTTATACTAGCTGACCCGTGCCCACTTCGTTGGGCGGTAAACATTTTTAGTGAACCGAACCGAACCGTAAGACAGAGTCGAAGATCAAAGTTGTATCCACTCCCATCAGTGTCTTCGCCACGACAGTAGGTAGGTATATAAGCGAGTAGAGACTGAATAGCATCAAATGCCTGGTGCATTTCGCCAATGCATTGCAAGCGGTCATCCCGGGTACGCAGCACAATGTCTCGCCTGTCACAGTGCTGATCTACCAGGACGATGGCAACATCATTGGTAGCGAGAGCTTTGTACCAACCGGATGCTGTCCAGTAGGTCGTTTATCGGCACTAATAACAATTTTGTAATCATTTTGTTGGCTTTGGGGTATGGACTCGTATTTTATGTCCTTTCTCGTAGAAATCGTGAACTCAAATCATGCCAAGTATCATTCGAATCCATTCAGTACTTTTTGCGCTATTTTATGCCGAGAAATGTCACTTCCATCCCCACTCCCAAGGGAACCTTAACGAATTCCAGGATAAAAAGTGCGTGAGGGGCCCCACTGCTGGGGTCCCCACTTCTGGGGCCCCACTGCCAGTGGGGGGCTATCGCTCTATACCGCCCTTGCCCCGCGCGCCATCCTGCAACGCGCAAAATTTCACTTCTATCCTCTCTCATAAGGGAACCCTTCTGAATTCCGGGATAAAAAGTATTTTATGCCCTTTCTTGTAATATGAACTTAAATCATGCTAAATTTCATTTGACTATGTTCAGTAGTTTCGCCGCTATGCCCAGCCAAGAAATTTTACTTTCGTCCCCTCTCCCAAGGGAACCCTATTGAAATCCAGAATAAAAAGTATCCATGTCTTTTCTCATAGTATGAACTCAAATCCTGTCAAGTTTCATTTGAATACATTTAGTAGTTTCGACGCTACGCGCAGCCATACAATTTTACTTTCATCCCCTCTCCCAACGGAACCCTATTAAAATCCGGGATGAAAAGTATTTTATGCCCTTTCTCGTAATATGAACTTAAATCATCCTAAGTTTTATTTGAATACCTTTAGCAGTTTCGGCGCTATGAGCAGCCAAGAAATTTTACTGTCTTCCCCTCTCCCAAAGGAACCCTATTGAAATCTAGGATAAAAAGTATCCTATGTCCTTCATCATAGTATGTTCTCAAATCCTGCCAAGTTTGATTTGAATACATTTAGTAGTTCCGGCGCTATGCGCAGCCAACAAATGTTACTTTCATCCCCTCTCCCAAGGGAACCCTATTGAAATCCGGGATAAAAAGTATCTTATGTCCTTCCTCGTAGTATGAACTCAAATCCTGCCAAGTTTCATTTCAATACGTTTAGTAGTTTCGGAGCTATGCGCGGCCAAGATACAGACAGACAGAAAGACAGACAGGCAGACAGACATGATGGGAAAAAAATGCATTTTTGGCATCAGTATCGATAATAGAGTGCTCTCCAAAAAAAATTTTCAAAATATCTTCAATGTACAGAATTGGACCTGTTACAGTTTTATTATAAGTATAGATATAAAAGTACTTCTATTATAGTAATTATTTTTATTAGTTTCGAATTTATCTTTTGTAATGTTTGTAATAGGTTTTTTATTACTTGTTACACAAAATATGTAAGATTTAATTTTTTCCTAAAAAAATTTTTTTTTTATGTTTAAGTATTATTTTATATTATGTCAATGTAGAATTTTATTTTAATTATGTCCATTGGATTAGTTAAAATCCACGAGAACCTAACAAAAATATGTTTTTAAGTTTAGTGGTAATTTCTTTATACTAATAAAGGATTTTTATTTATTTAATTTGTAGTCCATATATCTAAAATTATAATTGCGAAAGATTCATAATGATATTTTAAAAACTGAGAACGTTACAGATTTTTGACACGATAATTACGCTCCTGACCCATAGTGCGGTGGCACGGCGTGACCGCTCTGAAGCTGGGAACACTTGATTGTGCCGAGGGTGAATTGCGCACGTGCGTCGTGCGATGTGCGTCGTGCATAAAAACAAGACGCGCGTCTCTGCGTAATGTTTCGAGCTTTTTAAGCGATACCAACTGGTCTTAGAACAATATCCTATGGAGCAGATTACATTAAGTTTTAAATTATTTGACACCAGTTAGAGTGTGCAAGTGCTCGCCTGCCACCTCGCTCTCGCTGCCGGATGCTGCCATGTCTGATGTTGTCAAGTACATACATACTTACAAATGGACAGAATCCCACTATACAATATTATTTTCATGATCATGTCGTTTGCTATCATTTTAGAATCGTTGCGATATTATTTTCTAATTGTTGCGAGATGTCTAGCTTGATGGACACTCCTACACTGAGATAAAGTACCCTGTAACATTTTTTGATAAATTATTATTCAATATATAAAATAAATAATTTATTTTTGATATATTATGTATGTATAATTTTCTAAAGGTACTTGACCTAGTTGATAATTAAAGATACAAATTTAAATACCTTTGTGTTACCCATCTGTACAAACAATCTCATGCACTAAGTACTTACATATATGTATATCTAGGCATAACGTCAGTTTCCATTCCACAAAATAATGAGTTACGAAAATTGATTAAAACATTAATTGAAAATTATTTTTTACGACAAACGTTACTTCTGGTTTCAGGCAAAGAGAATACAATACGTTTCAGGCTGTAGGTAAGGTACCTACTGGGTCAGCGCGCTCATCCTATATACAATGTTTTTCGTCTGAGATCAAGGATCCTTGTCTGAGGTAGAACCTGACGTGTGTGAACCTGACGTCTATGGTTGCTTTGTCATCGAATGCTTAAATTATTTGAAACTGGCTGTTCCGTTAAATTTGAATTTCACATTTATTTGGGGATACAAAGGTATTTTTTCCCGTAAAGCACCCGTGGGTATTTGATGTTTTACCAAGACAAAAATTCCAAGTCAAAAAGCTTTTGTTACTCTCCATCCTTTATAACAAAACTAAAACCCGAACTAAGCAAAAAATCAAGTCGATTGGTTGCTTAGTTCGGGTGTGAAGGAAGGAAAAACAAACAAACTTCATTCATAATATTAGTAAAAATTTTGAAAATTCCCGAAACACTAACAGTACTTTATAAAATTGTTTTTTTTTTTCATACTTTCAAAACTTCAGGTCAATAGCGTTTACATTAAAATGTTACAGCCTTTTATATTCGGAGCCAAACTACGAATCTCGAACTTTGATAACCCGGTTTACCCCATTTTCTGGAATATGTTCAAAAATCCTTAAACATGTATTCAATAATTTTATATTTGTAGTATTCTCTGTAAGTTTCAAGCAAATCGGGCCACTGGTTAAAGTGTTACCAAAAACACCAAAAAAACTTCAACCCTCTAAGGCATCCTCTAAGGCAGGTCCGTCCAACACAATTTTGTAGAGGGCCAGGTTTAATATTTTTGTAATCGTAACGGGCCAAAACCAATTTCGTAGGTAAAATAAAATGCGATGATATTGAGAGTGTCTGACATCTTTTTTGCTTGCACAGTGCATCTATGTCAGCAGATATTTTAAAAGTGACTATGCGCAGAATCCCTGTAAGATGGCTGTCTGATAGAGGTGATCTCGTTTTCGATTTGTTATGTTCCATGCGTGAAAAAAGCTGTTCGCAAGTATATGTACTGCCAAATAAGGAAATTTGTTGAAGAACCAATTTGGTAAGGTTTGGGTATTGGTTGGGGCTAATATACCTACTTCTTGTAGAATTCAATCAGTCCGTTCGAAAGGCAATCATTGTATGCTGTTTTTAGAAGAGAGTTGCTTTGTATTTCAATCAATTCTAATTGTAGGTTTAGTCCGGCGTTTTGTATTTCAACATCAAACGGATTTTGGAAGACTTTCATGTTGGGCATTTGTGATTTGAAGTCTGAGAATCTCATATCAAACTCATTCCAATCTTTGTAATAACAACACGTACCGGCTTAAGAGTGTGCATTGCGCGCCATTTTGTAAAAAGGATAGCAGTAGGATGTTGCGTTCATTGGAGCGGGACAGAGTATACGTTTTCGGAAAGGCGGAAGCGCAAAAAATGAGTTTTTATCTAATTACAAGTTAATTAAACAACCAATCGAAAAATTAAAAGACATAACTCAAGAAATACTTCAAGTTTTTTTGATCAAACAAAAACCCAACAAATAAAATGTGCTGTTCCTTAGATAAATAGCAAAATTTTTGCAAAACATGTATTTTTCAAAATAATATTGTATCCAGAAAATTTTCACCAATCGTGTTTTTAAAACACGTAATCCAAGATAAAAGTTCAAAGTATCATTTCCCTAAATTTGAAGGTAGTAGCTTTCACAGATTCTGAGATAAATAACGATTTCTAACACTAAATTGCTTATGGCACACTCGTCTGCAAAGGTCTCCCAATGAACCAGCTGCTTTTTTAGCGAGTTATATATTACCTTCATGTTTTAGTAACATTTTATAAAGTTTTAACCAGGTCGCGGGCCGGATGAAGGGCTTACGCGGGCCGCATGGTGGCCCGGGGGCCGTATGTTGGACGGGCCTGCTCTAAGGGGTCTGCCCCGTGGAATTTCCAAAAATCCCTTCTTAGCGGAACTTACTTAGTAAAAGGTACCCACCTTTCAGCTTTCTATTAGCTTCAGTGGTTTGGGTAAATAATAAAATAATAAATAAATAAAAATATTTATTCTCCAATGAAAAAGGTTAACAATTTGATATTTAAAACTATTGTACAGTTTAAGTAAGAATTCTAAAATTATGTAAAATAAGTTTAATGTTTATATTTGCCTTATTTTAAAGTATTAATTTATGATAATGAATAGTGTTGAATGAATAGAAGGTTGTTTTGATATGTACGAGTACCTTCTAAATAAATACTTTCAAAGTTTTATTTATTCTTTTCATTTACTAGGTTCCTACTTATATAATGTAGAGAATATACCACTATGAAATAATCTAAAAACACCAATATATATGTATTCTCTAATAATACATATGTATAACGCGGGTAAAACCCTCAGCAGTTGGCTCCAAGCTCATTGACGAGTTCTGTCTCATTTGTATATGGTCGACTTAGTTGAGAGGATCGATTAATAATAATAATGCCGGAGAATTCACACAGCATCATCTAGCTCCGGTTTAAAACGGGTTTTTACCATGATTTGAGTTATGGGTTTTCCAATCACGGAACCACTAAATAAATGGCTTTAGTGTTGATATAATAATGTGTTAAAGTGTTATGCTGAATTACCTTGTTTCATATGAAAAGAGTTATTATAGCGTATAAACTCCAATTATTTATTTGAATCAAGCATTCAGAATACCTAGGATGAGTTTTGCATAGTTTACGATAACACTACTTTTCGTAGTATGTCAGCAATCCAACAGTGTCATACGAACTCGGTTTAAGCTTTCAAATAATTTTGAGCGATTTGTTGCATTTTAGCACTACAATTTTGACAAGTTAGCGGTAATAGTTGTACAAACATTTGTCCCGAGGCGGGAATCGAACCCGCGTTTTGCGTCGCAGGCGGTTCGCCTGCAACGCCACAGAGGTCGTAGAATTAGATGCTGGCCAAGCTAAACCCATCTGATATCGTCTCAGGTAGTAAAACATCGCGTGCAGCATGAGTAAACAGTTTCGGACTCTAATTATCAAGGTACCAAACTACATTTTTAAATGAAAGTAAAATATAACCATTTTTTTTTGTAATTTTCCCTTATATTTTATCGAATAAGTTTACAAAGACGATTGTCACCATCTTAGTTGAGGTCGTGAAGCGAAATCTCCGTGGAAAAACGTCACAAAGGCGCTTAGAATAGCGTCGATTTGATACTTTCACGCGGAACAAGGCGATAAGGGACAAAAACTAGGGAAAACGGTTTTTTTATTTATGAAACCTACATGATAATTTAGCTAAAAATATGATAAAACGTTTTAGAAAAAAAACATACTCCTGTAATAGAAACTTTTCGAAATAATAAGAAAAAACCGTCTCCTGTAAAGTTGTGTTTTTTTTCTTTGATGAGTTGCTCGATAAGTCGCACGAGAATGCAGTTATAGGCGGTACTCAATATTTATCACATGACATTTTGATGTATTGTTATTTGGACCCACAGTTTTTCACCACGAATATAAAAAAAAACAAGTAGTATATAAATTGCTTGAAAAAAAAAATATCCCGTGATACTGCACTCGATAAAATATAACGTGATATGCAGAATTGGCCTTTAAGAATTTCACTTAGGCTAAAGTAATAAGTAAGGGCGTTATAAGCATTTTGAGAGGGTGGGTGGTTTTGAGATGTACAAGATCCCGTTTACACTAGGCATCGTGCATGCAGGCGGCGGCGGCGGCAAGACTCTCCGCTGTGCCTATCACCCACAGTATCACCTCGCAATTGCATTTCGAATTTGCAATATCGGTATCCGCTATCGGTTTTCGAAACGAATGTCGATCAGTGTGTCTCGCGACATCGCGGCGCGCACACGGGCCCACCGCTCGCAACGCGCCTCTACGTTTATTTACTCGTAACACAACTACGGATTCTACCTTATATAAACGTGATAAATTAAAATAAAGAACTACTAGTGTAAATAGTGTTCGTTAACAACTTTAAGACTCGCATGCTTGTGACAGAGAAGTGAAATTTAAAATAGATACCTTGTCTGGTTTAAAAAGATTTCGCGCTGAAATTCTTTGAGAATAATTCCCTTGAAATTCGAACAGGGTGCTATTGAAAATTCTTTGTTCGATTCGTTTTAAATATTTCATTATTTTAAGCACCGAGGTAGGGGCTTATTTTGAACAACTGCTAAGTGATGTATGATCTGGATCGCTTTATGCGTGCTTTGAAAAGTTGAGTAAGAAATGAGGTGAGAACCGAACCAACACGGTTGAAGATGGGCGAGTGTTGCGGAGTGCGAGGCGGCGGCGGCGGGCGGGGGTGGCTGGTGCTGCTGCTGGCCGCCGCGCTGCGGGGGGCCTCCACGGAGGACCTCGTCAGCGACCTGGACCGGCCGGGTGAGTCCACCTACAATGTATTATTTAACTAAATACCTACAGTTACAGTTCATTTACCTACTCAGATTCAAAAACAGAGATTTCTTTTGTAAACGAATGGTTTCCAAAACCCAAGGAATATTGGTGGAAAATATTTAACGACATTGGTATCATATCATCCAAGCAAAGCACAGAAGCTCAACAGAAACTCGAAACTATTTTTGGTTTTGAAAGTTTTCATTCATCATTTAATCGACCTTTCGTAATTTAAGCATTTTTTGCTACACATCTGAGATTATGCTTTGTTGAAGTTGGTGTCGTTTTTAGAGATAATTTTGTTACCTTGTTGTTATTTTGTTTTTTTTCTTTCATTGTTATCCGTTTTTGTTCAGTTTTCAATCATTAATGTCTTTGTTTATATAAAATATCTTGACTTCTAAATCGGAGTATAGATATATTGTATAAGACGGGAATGGTCGTCGTATCCAATATAGAGACAAACTCCAGTGGCGCGGGTATCGATGGCGTTTTGTAGGTAGAGTTGTAACATATTTCCCTGTTCCAACTGAGGTTATGGTGTCCATACGAGGATATCATCGCGGTGATGATTCATATTGATTCGTCGCGAGATTCTCGAGACCTATTCAATATCGATTAACCACTCAGTACCTAAGTTGGTTCGTAACTCGGCAACTGAAGGAATACGTGTTGATGGTGTGGTTGGTACCTATGTGGTCTCAGTGCAGCGAAGGACCAGTGAGTGACTCGCCTGCTCCACCCGACAACGGCACCACCGGTCTCGACTGGACATAGACCTCCCGTAATTGGAACCAATAAGGCGCTTACTATAGGGGAGTTTCCCAGCCGTGGACTGCTGTGCTAATGCAATAATCTCCACGCTGGGCCTGCGGGGAGGAGATCGCAGTGCATAGCTTTTGTCGCTCTGTCGATGACGTTGCTACCCATCGACGGCCACAGAATTTAACCGTACAGCCTACCTTTACCGCATCCGTTGGTCGCCATGCAGCGCCCGGAGCCCCACCGGATACAAATACTAACTAATAAGTATCTGTACATTATAAATCAATCGTATTTTTTTTTTCCTTCTGACCTAGACCTCCAGAAAGAAAGGAACTGGGCTTGTTGTCACCTGTCGGGTGAAATGTCTCATAAATTGCATACAAAAACATGCCCGCGTGGGCATGTTTTTGTATTTTTGGAGCATTTGGGAAACTAAGAGATTTTGGTCTAAAAAATTACATTTTCAATTGAATCGAAGTAGCCTCATGATTAGTTTATAGAAAATAGTTCACCATTTGCGGCAAATTACTTTTCCGTTGGTTTTATTCTGAATAAATGCAGAAAAAAAATACCCCAGAAAAGTTTAATCTCGTGCTAACACGAGACGATCACCCATTACTTGACTTGCATGCATTTTTTTTCTGCATTTATTCAGAATAAAACCAACGGAAAAGTAATTTGCCGCAAATGGTGAACTATTTTCTATAAACTAATCATGAGGCTACTTCGATTCAATTGAAAATGTAATTTTTTAGACCAAAATCTCTTAGTTTCCCAAATGCTCCAAAAATATGTAAATGAACTGAATTTAGTTTTTTCATAAGTGAATAGTAAGTTAATAGAAATTGGTTTACAATTTGAGGCAAATTACTATTCCACTAGTTTTATTCCTAATAGAACGCACAAAAAATTACTCCCGTGCCAACCCCAAACAACGAACCATAAGTCGTAAAAAAATTGTATATTATGTAGTGTGCGCAGCCTTGCGCATGTTAAGGCCCAGACTCTACCAAAGCGGATACCTGCGGAGGTGAAAGGAGACGTTTTTCAGCTAGGGTGTATTCACTAAAGCTGCAAGGAGATGCTTACTGGCTAGACTGGAGTGGTTAAAGCGGACATGTGTGCTAGCTAGAGAGGAACTGAGCTGCGTGCAACGAGCGTTGAGTGTTCGTTGAGATGACACATATCTCTTCTAAAGCGGACATGTGTGCTGGCTAGCGGGGAACCGAGCTGCGTACGACGAGCGTTGAGTGATCGTTCAGGTGACACATACCTCTTCTAAAGCTGATATGTGTGCTGGCTAGAGAGGAACTGAGCTGCGTGCAACGAGCGTTGAGTGTTCGTTGAGATGACACATATCTCTTCTAAAGCGGACATGTGTGCTGGCTAGCGGGGAACCGAGCTGCGTACGACGAGCGTTGAGTGATCGTTCAGGTGACACATACCTCTTCTAAAGCGGATATGTGTGCTGGCTAGAGAGGAACTGAGCTGCGTGCAAAGAGCGTTGAGTGTTCGTTGAGATGACACATATCTATTCTCGTTTTCGCTGCGTGCCGTCGCCAGCTTGCAAGGCACAGTACATCTCCGTTACAGTTAAGTTAATTATCTAAAAACAAACTTACATTTCAAATTCATATGGTTCAGTATAGTATATAGTATAGTACATATAGTAATATATACATATCTACTTATCAACATAACTTAGCTATAAGGTAGGTACAAAATAATGTAAAAACGAAATAACTAAATATTTTTTCTTGGTTATCTTACCCAGAGCATTTAAATATTTAAATGCTCTTGGTAATAGATTTAATAAGTGTGGTTCAACGACATCGGCGGCGTCAGCATCAACGAAGAACTCTAATAAGCTGTAATATTCCCTGTCCATTAGGATTCTCTTCAATTTCGATCGCACCAATGGAATATGAAACTTCTTTGCTGTTTGGTATCCACTGAAGCTGAGTGGAGACGAGATGTGTGAAAAGCGACGTTCTATTGGTTATTTAAAACACTTTTCTGTTCTGTTGTCTCTTCTCCGTTTAGTCCTTAAAATAAATCTCAGTTTATTAAACGTACCATGTTTGTTAATGCTAATTGTACTAAAACCTTGACGCACGTTAATTACCTATTTAGCTAGGCCAGGCCATCTGTCAGTGTTAATCGCAACTAAAAGCCTATTAAACAGCCGGTGGCGTCCCGGAATTAATATAAGGAGGAGCTCAAACTGTATCAAAGAAGTTTTATGGCTCTGGCAATTCAATTGTCAAGCCGTCAAGGTTGTGGATGTAGGTTCGAATCCAGTAGAAACAGGCCATTTTTGAGCAAAAGGAGAAGCTATCGTTTATAAAAATGTAAAAGTGATGTACTTAGGTCAGACGGTTGTTCTCGTATACTTTGTTTGTTTCTTTGTAAACTCCACTGTAGAGGGAGTACAGTTACACAGTGTCCGTTGCAACTGAGGGTCCACATTGGAATTACATAATTCTGAATACCTACGTATTAATAAGTAAATGTTGGATTAGAAAATGGGGTCTACTATTTATATGGATCAGTTGAGCTACCTCTAGATTGTTTGCAACTGTCTGCACTTAGCTCAATTGTTTCAATTTTAAATATAAGTTTTAGCTTGTTTCTATATTTTGATTGTAATTTAATAAAGAGGAATAACTACAACGACAACAATACTACATGCATATTCATTTATTGCATCTAACAAAAACTTAATTTACTCCTTTTGCCTTATTTTTACTTTTATTTTATGTATAAGTAAGTCGAACTGTAATTATTATTTATACGGCAATCAATGATTTTTATATTCTTTGTATTCTATTCTAACTAACCTCATCTACATCTTAAACTCGACCTAGAGTTGTTCTCAATTAAAAAGTGCGAAAAATGACCAGAGTGAGAAACAAACGGTAAATGATCAGTATGCGCGAATGTCGGCGACTTTCATTTGTAATTCTGTTCAGATTCGAATCCTCTGGTCGCGCCTACGCGACGGCGCGGCGGCGGCGCGGCACCGGCGGCTCTATTCACATCAAACTTCTACCGCCTCTACCTACCACATTTATTTATTTAAAACACGTGTTATTCAATATTTACAGGATATACCTAATACAATTAGAGTACCTATTCCTTACAAGCTAGTTATTCACAAACACATATAAAGATAAGTTAGTGTACAATACAATTAAAATTTTGTTAAACTAAACATTATTTATACTAAATATCAATACATGATGTCGTAGGTATGATGATGAGATATTGTGAACAAGGATATCGAAGCAAAAAGTTCGAATGTGTTAAATCTTCCCTTCGTTGCGAGGGAAAGACCAAACTAGGGCTTGATGGGAAATAATAAACCAAGCAGTATTATTTAATTTGTCCATGGTACTTTTTTTTATATTTGCGTTAGTGTTTTAAATTACCAAAACCTGTAACGAGATAGGTATTTGTTATACTGTTATTATCTACGAAAATAAAAGAGAACCTGGCATGGTGCGTACGTGCGTGGAACCACATCGAAACAAACAAGCTTTTTCTTTAGAACATGACAATAAAGAGATAACGAACATAAAGATCTCTTAAATCCCATGCCCTGAAGAAAAAACTTGTTAGTTCTCATTAGCGACACTTCTCCGAGATCATTCTCTCCCGGCAGACATCGGTGGCCCTGGCAAGGGAATTCTAATCGTAATGGTGTTCCCCATGAATATGAAATTTCCTCATGATTAAACTGACCACTTACGTGATTATATTCGCTTTTGTGGTCGCGGAGCTTACCACCTTACTACTTTCGCACGGTCGCGGAGCTTGCCACTTGCTACTTTTGTAAGTTTACCACTTGCTAATTTTGCACATCAGAAAACTGTTAAAAATAACATAAATTTAATAAATAAGGGCACCAACTTCTATTTCACTTTGGGTACCAATAATCGGATATAAGCAGCAGCGTCGGGCGCGGTCTTGGTCGGTACTTGGATGAGTGACCGTGTCATGTTTAAATTTTGAATTTTTTTCAATCAATCAAACCATTAGTTTTTAGGTTTTTTTTGTGAAATAGTTTTTTACGATGGTACGGAACCCTCTGTGTGCGAGTCGATTCGCACTTGGCTGGTTTCATATTTTATACAGTCCAATGGTTAGCCAAAGCCAAAAATAATAAAGAAAGGATACTAAGTAGTTACATATCATCTGCCGACGTTATATTTCTTGGCGATGAATTACTTAATGCGGTAAGGATTCAAATTAGGTCTGATATATGGTTATGCGAGTCTGCAAGTAGGTTCGAGGATAAATCATGCATGGGACCTCGTGAGTTGTCTCGCGCTTTTATTTTGATGAAAATGGAGAAGAAGAGGTTCAATGAATTTGTCGGGATTTGTACATTATTTGATACATCTATCTACATATCTACATATATCTATATCCCTAAATTGCTGAATTTATTGTTTAGTAGTCGGTTGACCTGTCTCTAGGTTGTCTGTAGTTAGCTCAACTTTTGTAAATACAATTTCTAACATAGAGTAAAAACTCGCTATATGTAATTCTATGCTTTCTAATTATTTTGTTTCCGTTTATTAATTGTTTTCTTTGTTATTAAGTACTAGCTTACCCTACAGACGTTGTCCTGTCATTCAATTCTAACTTCAAATTTATTTCAACTGTGCTTAGCAAAGAGTATATAATAAATAACGCTGGGGCTAAGGTTACAAGAGTTCAGTTTTATAACGAATGAATTGTGACGGCGGCGGCGGCGGCGCGGGGAGGCATCTATGATATGAGGATTGTGAAGGTACACCGACCTACAATTGATTCTGAAATTCAATTCGTTCAGCTCCCTTAGTGAGTTGTCCCGGAAACGCATGACATTTTTAATCTAAAGCTTTTTACTCCTGCTTTTGCCTCGATGCCTGACGTGAGGACGTCAAACATGAAGGATTCAGTGAATTAAAACGTACAGTGCGTGACACTCTTTGCCTCGACTCGCCCCCCATTAAGGCACCTACATCCAGCCTTACATCCCGTGCCCATTCGATTGCGGAGCTTACCTGATTATGATTACCTACTATTGTGTACATTATTGCTATAAGATTCCGTTTGCTTCAAACATTTTTATAATATAGCTGACCCGTGCCCACTTCGTTGGGCGGTAAACATTTTTAGTAGTCTATAAAACTCGCAAATAACGTGGTTTAAACGATGCGTGTTTAAAAAAATTCAATAGGTAAAAGAATTTTCAAAATTGGCTCAGTAGATTCAGAGATTACTCCATACAACCACACAAACCTTACTTATTTTTATTAGTGTGGTATAGTATAGATTTATATACCTAGATTTTATTGACTGGACGTCACACAGCTCCACATTTACCAAGGAATATTATGCGCTTCAAACGTTTTTGATAGTACCTACTGGAGAATAGGGCACTACACATCTATTGTCTAGTTCTAAAACTGGATCAGAAAGAATCACCAGCCGCCCTAAATCTTCACAATTTCTATCTTGATTCATGGCTTGGTTTTAATTTTGGCGTAAGTTTCCACCAGCCATTTTAATTTTGGCGTAAGTGTCCACCAGAAAACGGTTAAACAAACCTCGAAACCTTTGCAGGTGAGCAATACAACCTTCTCTTATTGGTAAAATGTATCTAGGCGTAGAATTGCATTGCAGAAACTTTTTCACATGTCGAAGATCAAAGTTGTATCCGTCTTCGCCACGACAGTAGGTATATAAGCGAGTAGAGACTGAAGAGCATCAAATGCCTGGTGCGTTTCGCCAATGCATTGCAAGCGGTCATCCCGGGTACGCAGCACAATGTCCGACCTGTCACAGTGCTGATCTACCAGGACGACGGCAACATCATTGGTAGCGAGAGCTTTGTACAAACCGGATGCTGTCCAGTAGGTCGTTTATCGGCATTAATAACAATTTTGTAATCATTTTGTTGGCTTTTGGGGTACAGACTCGTATTTTATGTCCTTCATCGTAGTATGAACTCAAATCATGCTAAGTATCATTCGAATCCATTCAGTAGTTTTTGTGTTATTTTAGGCCGAGAAATGTCACTTCCATCCCCACTCCCAAGGGAACCTTAACGAATTCCAGGATAAAAAGTATTACATGACCTTCCTCGTAGTATGAACTTAAATCATGCCAAGTTGAATATATTCAGTAGTTTTTGCGTTATTTTAGGCCGAGAAATGTCACTTCCATCCCCACTCCCAAGGGAACCTTAACGAATTCCAGGATAAAAAGTATTACATGACCTTCCTCGTAGTATGAACTTAAATCATGCCAAGTTGAATATATTCAGTAGTTTCAGCGCTATGCGCAGCAAATAAATTTTACCCTACTGCGGAGGGCTACTGGGGGTCCCACTGCTAGGGTCCTCACTTTTTGGGCCCCAAAAGTGACTGTCACTGCCACTGGGCTATCGCTCTCTACCGCCCTTGCCCCGTGCGCCATCCTGCAACGCGCAAAATTTCACTTCCTCTCTTATAACGGAATCCTTCTGAATTCCGGGATAAAAAGTATTTTATGCCCTTTTTTATAATATGAACTTAAATGATGCTAGATTTCATTTGAATATATAAAGAAGTTCCGGCGCTATGCGCAGCCACACAATTTTACTTTCATCCCCTCTCCCAAGGGAACCCTATTGAAATCCGGGATAAAAAGTATCCTATGTCCTTTATCATAGTATGATCTCAAATCCTGCCAAGTTTCATTTGAATACATTCAGTAGTTCCGGCGCTATGTGCAGCCAACAAATTTTACTTTCATCCCCTCTCCCAAGGGAACCCTATTGATATCCGGGATAAAAAGTATCCTTTGTCCTTCCTCGTAGTATGACCTCAAATCTTGCCAAGGTTCATTTCAATACGTTCAGTAGTTTAGGAGCTATGCGCGGCCAAGATACAGACAGACAGACAGACAGACAGACGTGATGGAAAAAAAATCATTTTTGGCATCAGTATCGATAACAGCGTGCACTCCAAAAAAAATTTTCTAAATATCTTCAATGTACAGAATTGGACCTGTTACAGTTTTATTATAAGTATAGATTATATCGTATATACTATAATGCTAAGATACAAATTAACCAGAAAATAGAATAGGTATATTATTCAGGAATTTAAATAAGTCCGGAGTCTTGATTTAAAAAAAAAAGTTGTCGATCATTATTGAGAGAGTCGCGAAATCTAGACTTTTTAAATCTAGGTTCATATTAATCTTACATAGCTTGGAACTAGATGATGCTGTGTGGATTGTCCAGAATTATTTTACTATTGATTATTGGAAAAGTTAAACAATATTTTGACCAAAATGTACTTAGTACCTCTACCTACCTGTACCTACCTACAATTAGTACAAGAACACTTTGTGTTACGTAAAAGTGAAAGATGAGGATGTGAAACTGATCAGATATTCGTAATGTTTTGAAAGACATACGTTGGTTCACTCTATGTTCTGGATACTGTTCTAAAAGATCCTTAAACCTATCTAGACGTTATTCTGAAATTAATCTCATTTTATAATCTGCAATTTCGATCAAAAACAATAACTTGAATAATCCGCATAGAAGTTGTTAGACGCTGCGATTTTAAATAAACTGATAATAATCTCAGGCAGCGACTAAAGTTGAATACTTTGAGCCCTTCGTGATACCAAGCTGAAGTTCCTTCGCGCCCCTACAGTCTCTCGGAATTCCCGCCATATTGTAAACCTCTTTACGTAACGGTGTTATTTTGTATTCTTGTCCATATTTAACAAAAAGTTATAGTCATTTCGGAGCTTTGTTTACAGTCATTAGAAAAGAGCAAACTAAGTGCCTTGAACAAAATTTAAGATGCGAAAAAGTTAAACAATTTTTCCACAGTTTCTCGTAAATTGCTCTGCTTCAAATAGGAAATGATAATGATAAGGAAAGTCCCATGCTTGAAGCCTAAGTGGATACGTGACGGAGGCGGCCCGGGAGGCCGACCCGACGGACTCGACTCAGCAATAAAGCTGAATTTGAGGACGTTACCATTTCCGGCAGTCTTCGCAAATTGCGGGACTCTAGGACGCATCTCTTCGCACTTTCAGCTTATTACATTTATACAGATACGCAAATTCTATTTAGTAAGTATAGGAGACTCCTGCGTGCTCTTGCTTGTCTGAGGAGACATTAACAATAACCAATAACTACGCTAACACTGCCGTGGGATCTACCACAGATTAGGTAACCTCTACTAACTTTGATAATAAGTCGCAATATCTATTACAGAGCTATACAAAAGGAGTCTACCTCATGACAGTAACTGTCATTTTGACAGCTGTCATTGAAAATTATAATATCTTTTGTCCTTCAAAAGATATTATAATTTTCAATGACTTTTGAAAAAGATAAATAATAGGAACTTAAAGTCTTTATTGACAAAGAAAATAACAATCAAATAATATAAAGAAATTAAACTAGTATTTACAATTGAAACAATTGAGCTAACTGCAGACTGTTGCAAACAATCTACAGATAGCTCAACTGGTCCATATCAATACCAGTCGGAAGTATCCCCAAGACGCTGGCTGCATTGCCCCGCTGTATGGCAATGCTAATGCGGTGCGCCAGATACTCACCAGCTCTCGGGTCACGCGTCGCTTCGACCAGGCGCCGGCGGTCTCGACTCCAAGGGGAGCAAATGCGTAGGCTCTGTCGAGACCTGCATATTTGCGCCTCTTGAGATCCTCAGCCAAATCTGCCGCCGAACCAGCCCTCACGATGTCCTTGAAAGATGGGAAGGCGCAAGTGTGTCGACACATGTAGCATCCCACACAATAGGCCTCCCCAGCTCCCAAGGGACTAAAATCATGCCGTCGGGCCTCTTACCATCATCACGCAACAGACCATTCGGTTCGAGAATAGCTGGTACGTTAGCGGTGACAAAGGCCCGTCGGGTGATGTCGTTAAGGCTGGCATAGCGAGATATCCGACCGGCAGCCCTAGTACACGATAATCTGTGATGACCAAGCTGTTCGACAACAGCACTGGCATTGATGAGGCGCGCAACACCTTGCACCCAACCGAAGACATGTTGCTATACGGAAAGTTACGGGATCCAATAGAGTGCCAGTATTATATAAACGAGGTGCTTGCAACCAATGTCCTGACTACCATTTAGAAACGGCCAGGAGACGGGCACGATCTGCAGAGCTGGAGCACGTTTGTAACAAACAATTCCGTGTCAACTCACACAGAGGCCCGTCCCATTGCCGTTGGGACAAAAGATATTTTGGGGGAATAGCATCAGGGCAAGCACTATGCCAAGCCATTGGAGCCTCGTCTAAAAACGAAATTTTGAATGAATTTCCAGGTGAGACCAAAGACGGCTTTAAATTTTTTTCCACTAAAGAACTAGTGCTGTAGACAGAGGACAAGAACGCTGGCAGGGCGACACTTGAAATTTTGCGGATACCTAAGCCTGCCAATCTGACAGGCAGGGAGGCCTGCGACCATGCCTTGTCATCGAAACAGATATTCAAAACAGATGATAAAGTATTCTTTATTATGTTGTCTAAGCCTTCTAAGAGCTCGCTGTGTTTCCACAGTTGACAACATCTCAAAGAATACGTAAATTTAGGTACAAACAAGCAAAACCGAATAATTGTAACAGCCATATGGCTATTAATTTTGAGAAGTCTGTCCGAGGTTTTGATGAAAATTTTGAATTTTCTCATCTACAAATGACTGAAAAGACTCCTCAAAAATTGGTGAACCAAGGAGGCGAAGTGAACATTTATCTACAACTGTAATGTTGGGAGCCAAACTATTGAATTTTATTATGATATTGTTTTTGTCTACACAAGAGTCCGAAATAAAAAGCTCGCACTTTGAAAAATTTAGGTCTAAACCTATTTGCCGAAAATCATCAGTGATGATTTTTAGATCATTAAAAACTGTGTCCACGTCTCCCCCTATCGTTCCGTCATCTAAATACCAAACATTAAGTGAGATTTTTCAAAACGTGTACTTTTTAATGTAGGTATGTAGCCACTTGTAACTTAGTTTTAAAATTGTTTATTTTTGTATTTCTGTATCTATCAATAAGTGTGCAATAAAGAATTTTCTATCTTCTATCTATCTATATAAGTAAAGTGCTGTGTTCCGTGTAAGACTTCTGAGATCGTAGTCTCGTATCACAGTGACCAAATTGAATATGAGTGACCAATGAAATACCTACTTAAGATTAGATTTGGCTCGACTCCCTCCACTCGTTAAAAACTCACGTAATTAATGTAAGCCCCCAAAGAATCAGAAGCGGGGGCTACAGAGACTGGGATCTGGCCGGTATCTATAGTCCCGCCACCGGTTTATGTGTTGCTCGGTCTCGGTCTGGTCACGCCTAGCCTGCGCGCACCCTCGCACCGCGCCGTGGCCCGTTATCTTCATATAAACGACACTTTATATAAACTCGTCATTATCCAGTTTTTATCCTTCCACCCTTTTTGTCTCGCAATCGTATATTTCCTGTGAGGGTAGACATAGACATACGTAATCGCATACATTGTTGGCACGGATCAGTTACTGGTTATTTTGTAGTCTACTCAGTCTATACTAGAAATCAAGTGGTACCTTGATTTCTATGTTTTGACTGTTTCATTAAGTTATCGGTTTTGAATCTAAGTATAATAATCATATAAGAGGGCTATATATTATGACGCCATTTTGAGAAAATCACGTTCATAGGAGCGAGACAGAGTAGAGCGTCGTATGTGTAAAATAATTTTTTTGATAATCTATTAATGAGAACATTTATTTGCAAAATAAGTAGAAAGTTGCCTCTGTATTCTATTATTTAATAAGGCGATGACTAGAGATTAGAGATGAGTTCGGTATTCAATAACTAACTCAGTACCTGTTAGCATGGACCTAAAATATCTAACGATATTGTAAAATCCGCATACCGCTAGGGAATAACTGTGCAAAGCGAGCATCGCGCCTAACCAACCGTGAGCCGTAACTACCCAACGCTTCAATACCTATACTTACCTAACTATCATCTACGCATAGGTACTAGCGACCCGTTCACCCGTAAAGTTATGTAGCTGCAACAAGTATTTGGTATTTCTAACCAAATCGGTTAGAAATATATTGGGTAGAAATCAGGACAGGTATAGAGTATTGTAACGTTATTGGGTACCAGTTGGTACTAGCGGTATTGAAACTAAATACCCAACTAATAACCGGTAGCCAAAATATCCAATAACTCCCATCCTTACTAGAGATACCTACGTAATTTTCGTTTTTACGAAATAGAAGCGATAAATGCGAAATTCACGTAATTAATACGATAAATACGAAATATAATACTTTGTGTATTTAATACTTTTTCGACGATGTATTGATGACGGTGGATAAAATGTCTTCACATCCAACTCAACAAACGATTCCTACCTGCACATTGGCAAATTATTTTGCCCGTCAGTTGCAGCGGCTGTGACCTCATCGTCTCTGGACACTAACTCAACACGGAGAGCTTGTCCAAAATACAATTTTTTTATCATATCTCATTTACATAGGCAACTCGTTAATGTGGTTCAGCGAGAAACTCCTGTTAACGTCATGCAGATTTTACTTGCATCAAAATGTTGCTACCTGAGGTTCGCGATTGCAGGAATACAACGTTTTATTCTATTATATTTTAATGATTAGGGTAATAAATACGAGGTTTTTTCGTTTTTTATGCGAATAAATACGAAATTTTGGATTTAAAATTTATTTTAATGCGATATTTCCATTTTTTAGTTGCGAAATATACACCACCTACCTGTATGTAAACCTAGTGATGACCATAAATAAATCTACTTGAGGAGAAATACGGTAGTAACTAATAATTAAATGGTACTTTGCTTAATTATTTTTGATATTTAACCTAGTTTTTTTTTCATTTTTGCAAAGAACCTGCCTTTTACCGCTTAGACTTTTCAAAGCTTCTTCGATAAATATTACGAAGTAAAAAGGTTTTAACTTAACCCAATTGACGTAAATTCACATACATCCACGTATGTTGAGTTGTAAGTTTAATTTTCTACCACATTTAATTACCCATGTCTCAAAATTTTAAACGTTCTGTCATTGGTGCATACCTAATAATTACTCAGATATCTATACTAATATTATAAAGAGGAACACAGGAGGTTGCGGGCTCGATTCCCGCCACGGGACAAATGTTTGTACGATCTGCAAATATTTGTTCAGGGTGTTTTAGATGTTTTCTATGTAAAATAAAAAATATCTATCTATGTAGTATATTATATTAAGTATATATCAGTTATCTAGTACCCATAACACAACCTCTGCTTAGCTTGGGGCGAGATAATGCTAAAATAAATTTATACTAAAACGTGTAGGTTACCGACAATGTTAATCCTCTTTTGGTAAATATCGGTTTAAAAGTTTTGATCTCGTGTCCGACGAATAGAACGAAGAGGTCTGTGGATAGAACGAAGAGGTCTGTGGATAGAACGAAGAGGTCTGTGGATAGAACGAAGAGGTCTTTGGAAAGAACGAAGAGGTCTATACATAGAACTAAGAGTTCTGTGGGTAGAATAGGCCTGGAGGACGCGGTCTAGAAAAATGGGACATCCGATATGTCACTCATGAGGTTTGCATCCAAACTTTAGAATTAAGCAAGTGTGGGAGGAAACGTCACCAGTACAACCTCCAACAATAACGCTTTCTATCTAGCTATCAGAGAGTTTTATTGTATTGATTACTACTCTTTGAGTTACTTGACACAACAGTTCTAAAGTTCACAAACATGCAAGTTCTTGAAGAGCGTTTACCTACCTACCTATCGTGAGTAGCAGTGAAACGAATTAACTGATTTTAAATTTAAATAAATATTAGGGGTTAAACTATGAAAATGCCGATTTGTACTGAACAATTGAAATACTTTTTTTTTATTTAACTTATTTATTTAATCAAAATAATTACCATTATTATCTATACATTGCTGCCATCTAATAGGAAGGTCATTTATGCATTTGCGATAGAACTCTGCTGATCTAGATTCGACTATGTGAAAGCATTTTGTACTGCCTCCTGGGAAGAAAACTTTTTATCACGTAGAAAATTGTCCAAATCACAAAAAAAGGTAGTCCATTGGAGCAAGGTCTGGCGAATACGGAGGGTGACGAATGGTTTCTAATTGCAGTTCCTGTAGAGCTAAAACGGTTTCTCGTGCTGTATGGGGTCTCGCGTTATCATGGAGCAATAATGGCGAAGATCGATTCATCAGTCGGGGCTGTTTTACTGCTAGTTTTGTGGTCATTGTTCGGAGTTCGGTACAGTAGACATCTGCCGTTATTGATTGACCCGGTCGGAGAAAGCTATACCTAGCGAATAACACCATGCTGAGACCACCACACAGTTACCATTACCTTTTTATTGGTAAGCTTTGCTTTAGGACACTTTTGCGACGTTTGACCTGGGGTCAGCCATTGTATTTTTCGCTTACGGTTATCGTAAAGAATCCATTTTTCATCACAAGTCACAATTCGATCGAATATTCCTTCATTTCTGTATCGATTCAACAATGCAACACAAGTTTCAACACGCGTCTCTTTCTGCAGATCAGTCAAATCATGAGGCACCCACTTTACATATTTTTTTATTTTATTGATTTGACGCAAATGAGTCAATATTGTTGGTAAGGTAACATTAACCCATGCCGCTAATTGCTGGGTAGTTTGGCGCTTCCTCCATCTCTTTCAATTCATTGTTATGCATCTGTGTGGGCGATCTTCCACGTGGTTCGTTCTTCATGATTTGAAGAACAAACCACGTGTTTCTATCACGAAAGCGTTTAAACCAAAATCACACGGTGCGTTCATTAGCAGTTCTCTCTCCAAACGCAACATTCATATTGCGAGCTGTTTCTGCCGCGTTAGTTCCGCGTCGGAACGCGTATCGAAAAATCACTCGATTTTTCCATTCCAAGTATCCATCTTTTTGTCTAAACTGAATAAAAAAAACAACTGACAGTCGATAGTTGAATGTTGCACATTTTTTAAAAGAGGAACCAGGTAGTTACCCTGTGAAAAAAGTTTAACTCAAAAATATCAAACCATGAAGGTTCTATGTCAATTCGAAGTACCTATTACAATAAACCGGCAATTTCATAGTTTAATCTCTATTATAATAATATCTTTATATATTTAAGTGTGTAGGTCTGTTTGGACGAATAAATTATTTTATTATTTATCTTTTATTGTTAGATACCGTGTCGTGCTTAGGTCGGCACGGTCTCGAAATGTTTAGTTATAGTCGTTAGAAGCAATTGTTCAAGAGGAAGCATTGTTTATTAACATTGCGCTTTAAACATGATATGTATTATAGATTAGATAAGTACTACAAATTTACTAAGTTTATGCAAATTAAATTATTACCTACTTATGCATCATTTCCTTATCTGTACTACAACCACTATAATATCCATACGAGTAAATTAATTACTAACTTACCCCGCGAGCGACTCACTACTTAACTACTATCGGTTAGTATTGAGTCGCCTACACTCGAGCCAGGCCCCGTCCTTAGCACTCTGTGCCCATTTATTCCGTCTTGTCTAATCGCCGTGGAAATGTTTCAGAAGGAACGACTTCGCGCACTGCATACTTCTTAAGTTTTATTTGTTTATTTCGCCTTTTGCAGCGCTTTATTTTATCGTTCTTTACGAAGCTGTACTGTTTCTGTACGCTCATTATAGAACCACTGCTTGTGGTAGAAAGGAAACATAACTATGTAGTGTAATATTTAAACTGTTATGCGATCAATCGCGTAAAAGTTTGAATTCTGTTTGAGAGTTCGATTAGTTTTTATGGCAACTACATACATATGTTAAAGGAAGAAATAGTGATCTACCAAGTTAGTTCCTATAGACAATTTATCTGACTATCTGTGTATTCGAAAGCAAATTCGCTAGCAAGCTGACCAAGCTCCTTATACCAAGATGGATCGCCTTCACTCGCGCCCTGCATGTACCCGAGTCTACTGAAACTGAACCCACAAGAATGTTTTCTGTTTGCCGTTAAATACGACTTTTACTGCACTAGTCAGCATAAAACCGGTTAATACCAGTAAACCCAGTGTATAGTATCGCTGGTTTATAGCCACATTATGCCATAACCTTGTTTGATGTTGCAGTCCTTTTTGATAGAGTAACGTTAGTAGATATAATATACCTATTATATTTTTATCTGGCAACATGGATTGGACGCATAGTTCTCTATTTTATTCATTTGTTTTTGCCTTAAGCTAAGAAACATTAGAAATCATGAGACGAGAGGTCCGGTCTAAGACGTGTTCTACTGAAAACGATTGTTTCCTCTTCCATGAGTGTATGGATGGAATAAGGTCGTAATAGGTAGCATATGCATGCCCATTTTTTTACCACCAACGGGCCTGGCTCATAAGTGGTTTGGTATGTCGCGATTTGATTTCTCAGTAATCGTGCCCTACAGTCATATAATTAAAGATGAATGATGATGATGAACCATTAGTACTGACTGGAGCACAAGCAATTTTTTTTTTATAATAACCATGTATCCCGAATCCCTACAGGTCGTTTCAATTTACAAGGATTACGTAGCTGCCGAGAGAACAGCTGGCTCGCCAGGTACTTAGGTACCAAAGTCACTCCAGAAAACTGAAATCCCAATCAACGACGAGCATTTGCACTGCACCACAGATTAGGTAATGTTACTTCGTAACATATGTCCTTACTCGATTGAACCAATCCACTTTGAGTTTTATTTATTTATATATTACGTATGTGGAAATAACGTCCATAGTTCTCTGCTATGAGCTAAAGGCAGTTCGCTCAAAGCCACCGTAGCTGCTTACCTCTGCAGTACTCATTAGCCCTTGGCTTGACGGTAGGGTTGAGGACGCTACAGAGTTTTTGACAGAGTTCAGAAAATAGTTCGACGTCCTTACTTCACGTACGACGACATATTTCTGGTTTAAAAAATCATGAATTGAAAAAAAACCTCATGAACAAATTAAAAAAAAAAACATGCTCAAAAACCATTAAAAGCCAAAGATTTAAAAGCACGATATTTTCTTGCAACCTTAGGGGAAATGCAACGAAAATTTTAAACAACGCCAACGGTCAGTGTCATATCATACATATCAGTAGAAAATTATCTTTGAAACTTTGAGAAGAGATAGGTACATTATATAGTAAACTCTATTCTATCCTTTGAAAGTCTATTAACAAAAAAAGGTGCCGAGGTGCCGGCAAGAGAGGTGCAGTGCAGCTGTCATTGTTTAATATAAATAATTTCTGTGGCTTAGCCCGTCTAGGTCAACCAACGGGGCTGCAGCACTTATTGAATATGTAAATTTCGTAAAACAAGGTTATATGTACATACGTACAAGCACCCTTCAGTCTTCATAAATAAAAGTAATGTACGTTGATTCCCCCAGCAGCTGCCCGGTGAATATGGTCATCCAGGTTGATTCACTCAGCTGCCCGGTGAATCAGCCTGGATGAGTAGAATCCAGGTTGAGTTATTTAATTAATTACCTGTTCCCTGAAATGGCGGATGAATACGAAATGAGGCTGTAAACGATTTCTATTTCGAAGATAAAACACGAAAATATTGAGCCGGCCATTTTCGCTCACGTAATGACGACTTTATGGAAATCTCTTATTGGGCTTGAGGCGCTCGAGGAATGTAATTTGTTGACGCCGCGGCGAGGAAAAGTATTTAAAGAATTGTGCCCGCTTTTATTGTTTACGAGCGACTGTGTCATCCAACAAATTTATCATGACTCGACCTTATGATATTTTGTTGGCTTCTTTCTTTAATTTTGTTCAAGTCGAATCTCTCGGATTAAAGCTACTAATGGATGTTTTCTGGAATCACGACAAATTATTACACTTTTGAATACTTACATACCTACCTTTACCAAAAACGAAGTACAGTAAACGTCAGAAATGAGTATCCCCCGAGTCTACAAAACATTTTAATAGAGGGGGGGTACTTGTTTGAGTAAAACATAGTTATTAGAAATTAAATTAGAGAGTAAAAAAAGAGAGAAAAAAAAGAAAAAAAAGAGTAAATAGAAGTTAACATAGTTATCAGAAATAATGCAAATAGTGTTTGCTTCTCGTTCCCTTTAAAATCATTAAGCGGTTCCTAAGAGCAAAGTTGTGAATCGAAAACACATCTATTATGAGGCGAGATGCAGCGAGGTGGAAGTAGGGGAAGTAAAGGAGGCGGTGGTTGTGAATTATAGCTCATTTTTAGGTAAACAATGCCCCTTTGTTTCACAGATTCGTTAGTTTTCAGGTAAAAATTTCCTTACGAGTTTTACTTTTACCTACAATGAAGTTCTGAGCGGGAGGATCATCGTATTCCAATAAAACAAATTATACTTACTACTTGGCAATAAGTCTAGCATTACTAAGTTTAGGCACACGTAAGGTATCGGTAACACGCGTTTTAATGTTTCTACATCTGTATCCTCCCAAACTTTTTAAAATATCTCGTACCCCACATTCGTACCAACCCAATTTTTTTTAAACACCTGGTACCCTATATCCTTCACACACAAACATTTTAAACCATGGTACCCATACAATATAATACAATACAATTTTTATCAATAAAGCAAAGTTAAGTCAAAACTACATTCGTACCGTACGTACGTTACGTACGTACCCAAACGCACGTTTCTATTCGCACGCACGACCGATCTCTATTAAGTAGCTATGGTGTGATCAAACGTACGATCTATTAGTTTTTTCTTACTCCGGTTGATCACGTTTGGCGTGATCATGTGACGCGTGATCAGTTTCCGTGTGATCAACTGGGCCATACCCTCTCCCGACCGACCGTAAGCTAATATTTTGGTAGAATTTATTCAGGTAGATAGGTAGGTATAATTGCAATAGGTATATATATCTATCTATTGCAATTATTACTAACTAGCTGCTGCCTGCACCTTCGCCAAAATTTTATCGGAATAAAAATTGCTTATATGTTGTTCCAGGTCCTAAAACCCATACCAAATTTCGTGAAAGAGTAACAAATATCCATCCATACATCCATCCTTACAAACTTTGACATTTATAACATTAGTAGGAAGTAGGATTACTAATAGCTGAGCCGACCCACCGACCCGGCCATCGACCACTGAGGGTTGAAGAAAGACTATTGAACAAGATTATTACAGTACTAATTAATATCGCTAGGTATTCAAAAATCGAGGTTGGTGTTAGAACGATGATAATTGAGGGATATAGCTATTTTTAAGGTCAAATTATTAAAAAAACATTATAAAATATGTTGTCTAAAAGAAAAACAAAATGGTGTAGGCCATTCTTATCAATTAGGTAGGCGTATAAAAAATAATTAACGACCTTTTCTTAGACCTACCAAATATACACAAAAAAATCATAAAAATCGATCAAGCCGTTTCGGAGGAGTTTGGTTACAAACAATGTGACACGTGATTTTTATATATAAAACAAAAGAATATGTTATGAGCCTGTGGTTTTCCACGGCATGGTACAAGCCATCGCTGTTTCCACTAAGTACTTACATAATAATATATTGTACACAAACATAATCAGGTGAGACTGTTACATTACACCTACTAGGTACAAACTTGAAATACAGAAGAAAACATAAACTTATTTACTAAAACACAACGTGATTACCTATAAAGGACAAACATATGTAGGTAGTTAAATCTTGACAGTTTGTGGGGTCGCTCATAGCGATTCCCTTGATGCTCTGATTTGATACAGCGTTTCCTCTTCATCTTATTGGGTAATTATTGTATTGTTTTTGGTTTTTTATGAAGAGTTATACATATATATGTATGTAGTTTCTAAATGTTAATCCAGAAACCGATATCGAACATCTACGATACAATATACCATTAAATTGTAATAGGGCCTATGTCATCAAATTTCATCATTTCTGGTCGCGCCGCGCCGTCACCTTATGAAAAACGAGATATCCGATCGTGTACATCGTTGGGTGTACACGATCGGAAAACCGTTTCTACAAATTTTCTTTACTTTATGGATTCTTTGTGCTAAGTTCTTAAAATACATACAACGGCTTTATTTAGCACACTTATACAAAATACAACAATAATCTGAAAACAAACATCTCCTTCTTGATTGAACATACCTTGTGACAAAATGGCCCCAAATCGACGACGTATCGTGGCACCGTCGGTCTGTTTCATCCGAATCTCTAATACTGTTGTTGAAACTATTTCAAAGTGAATTATTATTTCACTGTCAAATTCAGAGGTAGGTACTGGTACTCCGCACAAAGACTTTTGATCTGAAGCATGGTTGGACTGACTGCGCAAGCCGTGTATTCGTGGAGTAAAATGTATCCAGTCAGGCACATTGAGGGCTCCTTTATTATCTGTGGCACAGGGCTGCGGACCGAATGAGAACTTTACTTTATTATCCCTACAGGGCCTAAATGGCGGACATTTTACTAGGAGGTATCAATCTTTGCTTTAAATTGTAATAAATTTCATTTCATCAAATTATTCAGGGCTCCATTTCAAATCCATGGATATAAAGTGTTTACTACAGGCTACCTATTGTGTCAGAGAATGCGGCCGGGAAATGCCTTTGGACTTTTCTTTGTTTGTATTTGCACGGAATGGTCATCCTATTTGAATACCTAACTAACTTAACGGGTTACTCTTGGTCTGAGGATTTTGGCACAGGTTTTTTCAGGTTTTTAGGGTTCCGTACCTCAAAAGAAAAAAGGAAACCTTATAGGATCACTTTGTTGTCCGTCTGTCTGTCCGTCCGTGTGTCAGTCAGTCAACACCCTTTTCTCAGGAACGCATGGAGGTATCGAGTTGAGATTAACAACAAATACTCAAGTTCGTAACTTCTTAGAGCCGTGATAGAATCAAACTTGCATATCAACGCAATCAAAAGGTACAGCCCTTTATACCCGCATATTTTGCAATTTCCAATTTTCATTCCAATATGCACAAAAAACTGGATTAAAACAGGCTATTTTTGAACCCAGAAAAGTGCAGTTTTCCCCCAGGATGATCAAATAATTCAAAACCAGTGTGTGCTCATCGGCGGCAGCAGTATCTTGTACGTACATACATATATTATTATAGGCGAGTTCAACACACACAGTCAAAGTAAAATTATTTGGATTTGACTTACCTTCTAAATAGGTAGGTACTTTATAAATAGCCTCTCTCGTCACAAGACTTTTTGAAGTGGTCTAATTAAGGTATATTTGCTGGGAGAGGGCTATTTTGAGGTGATGTTCGTCGTTACCAAGTTTCTTTGTTGGTTTTGTGTGCCATACACAAAATTAAGAACTAGGCTATTCTCACTTTCCTAAAAAACCTACAAAATATTCCTTATATTCCATTTTATTCCACACTCGATGAGATGTTTCAAAAAGCCTAGATTCACCCTGGTCTCCCAGTTCCCCCGAGAATACCTATAACTTTTCTTATCTTTCTAACTTTACGTTTCATATTAATTTATGCATAATGTTCGGTCTTTCTGGAAGTCTGGAAGTCAAACCAGTCATTTTGTAAAAATGTTACTGATATTTTAGTGGTTTCTTTTTCACCTCTTCCGCTAGCGTACAAATTGAGGTTCATTTCACAATTAAAAAGTACTTTTTTATTTGTGAAATGAATCTCAATTTCTTATATGCTTATTTTGAAAGCCTAAAGAAATAAACGTTATACTGATTCTGAATCTTATGTCCCGTGTTTAGCTTTTTCCAGAAATAAGTATTTCCTTATTATACACGTATTCTTGAAATTATCCCAAAAGTTAATCTCGATTATCCTGAGTCATCTAGTCCAAATATTAAAATTAAGTATTTTATTATTTAAGATTATGATTCAGAACATGAATAATCCGATCGATGCAGTTAGAACCCCCCAAGGCCGGTGTTCCTCTTCTTTGTTCCCGTAAGCTTGGAACACTGGGATATAAAAACAACAATTTTTTATCCCCATAATAATATCTTTAATAAAGTTCAGAAAAAGAAAAGCTTATAATATACAAAATAATCTAGAAAAACTTCACTGAAGACTGAAAATCAATGAGCTTTTTAGAAGCTCCTTATTTGCATTGTGCCAATCGATACCTCTCGGGAAGTAAAACCCTGAAGGTTAATGAATCTGTCAGAGATTTTAGTGCTTTTTTCATAAACGACTAGTTCTGTTCGCTTATTCAACATATACCTGTTGCTTACTAGCTAGAATTCATTTTTGCTATGCTCTACCTACACTGTATGTAGGTACACATTATCACAACATAATTTCAGCAATGAATTATTTACAGATACGGGTAGTAAAGGATTTCGATTCAAATAACTGACATTTTACTATCATGGGACATAATGGGCTTCATTTTTTTTACTCTACTTTTTTAAGAGCTATTAGGTACACATTATGGCTTTCAACGCGTTCGGACCCCGCGTTTGAGCGTGTACAGAAGGGATATAGTAGGTACCTTGCTCAGCAACATGGCAACAATACTCCATACCAGACCGGACTTGGAATATCTCGGTGCAAAATATCACCTGATCTCGTTTCATCATCATCATCATCAGCCCACACACGTCCACTGGTGGACATAGGCCTCCCCCATACGACGCCACTCGATCTCGTTTAGTTCGAGACAATTAGCCGCCGTTTAAGCTTTCGATTAGATAAAAGTACCAAAGTTCAGAGTAGGTACGATTTATATTATTTCCCATAGCAAAATTTGTTATTTTAATAAGTGTTTAATAACAAACTTATTCAGAGTCTGTATTTTGTCTCATTTTAGTAACTAAATATGTAAATAATGTTTGCCAACTTTTATTCTGTTATTTCCTGAAGAATATCATTAAAAATAGCTTAGGTCGTTGGTAGGAACCGCGAATTTCTTCTTATCTTTGAAATTTCGCGGGATTCGGTTTCTTCGAAAACTTCCCGATTTTTACAAAGACCAGTATTCGTTTCAAAAATAAAACAGTAGTAGATCTTCCGCGGATAGAAGTTACTTCATAATGTCTGTACCTTTGTATGTGTATGGGGTTGTGAGATGAAATGAGATGAGAAGAGATGAGGTGTTCGCTTGTTTCGATAACGTCGCGCCGCCGCCGCCGCCGCCGCCCCCTTGGCGTTGCTCTACCCGCAGATAAACACGATACACACGTACAATACAATGCAACACACAGTTTAATTAAATTTTTGCCGTCAGATTAGTTCTAGCCATATTTACTGTGGCTGCGGCGAGACCTGTGGCAGAACTGGAATTTGCATTGAGCGAGTACACGGTGTAACACAAATGTATTGGTCGGTACAAGGTGGCACTAAAAAGGTGGAAAATGAAGCCTAGTTTTTCGGATCTCGGATGCATAATCTTCTGTTCCTGCGTTTTGGCTCAAACATGTACCATACCAGAGAGATCTATCGCTTTTTCGAATAACATTATATTGCGGTTCGAATTACAATAAGCGCTAAATTTATTTTTTGCTTTTTGTAAGTTGTAGGGATTAGTGATAGTAGGGAGAGAAAATTATTTTGCCGCAAATCGTAAACATTTCCTACGAAACCATGTTTTTAAAAACTTAGATTTAATGGTACTCTTGGGGGCATACACAAAGCTCTACATTGTTTGCTCTACCTTATTGTCTATGGCTTGTTTTCTGTAACGTCATACTCACGAGAAAGAGATACCTACTGTGAAGAATAGAAACAATAAAGAGACTAGAAATAAGCGAAGAACAATAAAATATAGTGATCCTATATTCCAAGATCATCGTGGTTAACCTATGAATGTTTATTTATGCAAATAAATACTATAATTTCAAAAACAATTACCTACCTATGCTAGGTCCGTTTTAGGTATTGAGGTGGTATAACAAACGTTAAAATTATTTGCTAATTTATGAGCTAACTATTATTATTAGTTCAATAACCTTAGCAGATTTCAATAATTACTAGATAATTGCTACGATTAGAAGAAATAATAAGATGGTAAGTGACCTCGTACAAAGGACGGGACGGACATCAATAAGTTCAGTTATCGCCAACTCAAACCAAATAAGAACCTTCTCCTCATACAATTAAGGTCTTCATCTGAGCCTATAATCAAAAGTTCACATGGAACTTGCTAGACATTTGACACAAGTTAAACTTGGAAATTGTTCTCCGACCTCATAAATAGTACCTACATCAAACATTTGACTTATAACGCAAGTATGAGTTTGAGTTTTAATTAGATATGTACACATACTTTGGTACACCCTTTATTACTTGCGCTTACAAGTTTAATTGGAATTACTTTTATAAAATCTTTTATTCAGGGGGAACCTATCGACATAGCTCAAAGAATTAGCAAACTGAAGTGGCAGTAGTCCGGCCATATCTCTTGACCAGTGATAACCGCTGCTGGGTAAACGTGTTCTTGAGTGGAGACTGTGACTATTTTTTTCTCTTAAGGGGCTACCCCGACCCAAACTAGCGCCGCCACCTATTTTATCGTATTATTACGGTAAATATATAACTAAGAACCCTGTTTCCATGTAAGTGACATTTATAATTTGTCTTTTTGAGAATAAATGAATATTAAAGTAAAAAAAATATAAAAAAAGGAAAATAGAAAACTCCTTTGTTTTACGTATATACAAAAATAATACGATAAAATAGGTGGCGGCGCTAGTTTGGGTCAGGGAACCGTCTTAAGTGTTATTATTTTTGCACATAATATGATTTTATTTTATTATTACTTACAAAGGCATATTTGTTTTTATGTTTAAATTGTTTGTTATAGTTTTCGTCTAGGCAGAATAACAATGCCTTCTGTTCACAAAAGTTGTCATTATGATGAGCTTAGGCCCATTTGCTACTGCAGCACACATAGGTTACCTACATATATACCTACCTACTTATTCCTACATAATGGAGTCGTTGCCGTTGGTATAGTTTGTTTTGTAAATTTTAATGTGTGTATGGTCGCAAATAAATGCCTGTTATGTCTTTGTCTAGTGTAGGACGATGGACGATGCACGACAGGAGGGGTGACGATCTGCTGGAGACTGCAGGGAGATGCTGGATGAAGCAAGATTTCAGATTTCTACATATAACTTTGTTTCTTGAGGCTTACAAAATAAACACTGATACAAGTCAAATTATATACTACTAGCTGACCCAGGCCCACTTCGTTTAATATAGTAAATGTATAGCTATGCTATGACTGACACTCATAAATAACGGGGCTTGCTATTGGTGAAAAGCCGTTTCAAAATCGGTTCAGTAGATCGGCTGTACCATTTAAAAACACTGAATATGCCATATCCATAAAAAATATGACTTTTGTATATTTCGATATTTTTCGTCACTTCTCATCTAAATCAAAGACCCGTATCAAAAGCCGTATTAAAAGCTTTGCTTCTAATGTTTTCTATAGAGGAAAAAAATATCAAAACAACATTCAAATACACCAAATAAAAACAATGATTATCCCGCCGACAATCTTTATACAGAAACATTTCTGTAGGTATGTCTGTGTGCGTGTGTGTATAATGAGAGTTTGTATGTTTATACATAAACGTTCTCTATATCTTCCAACCCCCGCGTGTCACAGAGATCTCATTAGCCTGTTCAACAATGCTGTAATTGTTTTCGTTATATTTATCACAACAAAGCTATCCACCACGCCCTTTCTCGTAAACATAATTATTTAAATGTCAATATGAACAGTGAAATTGTCCATCTTCAAGTCCGGTAATGTATTCCCACTGGCGCAGTGTAAACACGGCTGAGGTCTCGGGTGTGAGAGGAAGCGGCGCCGCCGGCGCTCATTATGGGACCACTATAATCTCAGCTTACCTACTTATAACTCAACACTAATGTGGGCTGCACTTCTGTGATCATCACATCACATCACACTAATATCACTGCATAGTATAAAACACAATCGCTTCCCGCTGTCTGTCTGTCTATCCCTATATATGCTTTAGATCTTTAAAACTACGCAACGGATTTTGATGCGGTTTTTTAATAGATAGAATGATTCAAGAGGTACGTTTATATGTATATATGCGATGCCGGGGCGGGTCGCTAGTAATAAATATTACAATATATTAGTTTCTGCCCGTGGTTTGGCACGCGCTCTTCCGGGATGAAAGTAGGTACATATCATGTTAATCCAGGCCTAGAACTATCTGTTAAATTACAGAGAGCGAGCCGATCAGTAGTTTGGGCGTGAAGAGGTAACAAACACACAAACATCTATACATCTCAACATTCCCATTCATTATTTTAGTTTGATATTGCTTGTGATTTCTACAGACACGCTTCAAATATTAAAGATTAAAGATGTTTTGCTTACTAGAATATATTATGTCATCATCATATCAGCCCATACACGTCCACTGCTGGACATAGGCCTTCCTCATACGACGCCACAAATAGCGGTCCCAAGCCGCCTCCATCCATCGACTCCCTGCGACCGCTACGATCTACTTACATATGTTACAATGTAGGTCCAGTCAAGCCATATTCTACCTATATTCTATATCATGCAAATATTAATTTTTAAATACACTTTATTACCATTTCTAAATTACAAATATCTTTATAACAAATTCATATAATATATAACAAATTTTAAAATAAATATAAATCAATGTCAATGAATATATTCGAATTCCTCTAAGGTCCTGTAATTAAAATATTGATTCATAGAATGCATTTACTACGAAGACATTTTTTCAGTTGTATATAGTATAATATTCCAGATAGGTTCTTTAGATGTTCTGGTATGTAGATTAATAAATATTTTTACTGTCATACAGTAAGTAGGATTGTTTCTGATTCATTCTTAATTTATACTTTGGTGTTTGCAATCTGTTGTTGGCAATTTTCCTTAGTTGTCTAGATGTTAAGTAATTTTTTTTATTTTATATAATACGTTAGTTTATAGTTACTTTATAATGTGATTAAAATATATAGGATGTTCTGGTTATTTTCTACGTATCGTAAAATAACTACTATCTGTGTAATATATTGTATTATGTATATCAGTTATCTAGTACATAACACAAGCTCTGCTCAGCTTGGGGCTAGACGATGCTGTGTGGATTGTGTAGCATTATTTATTTATTATTTTAATAATCCTGTTCCGTCAGTCGAGTAAGCATGTAATAAGTACCACATATCACAGATAGCTTGTTTATTTTCTATGTTATTTAACGAAGCTTGACGTCGGAGAAACAGTAATTAAAAGGATCTATAGGGGTTAAACGAAAAGGGAGTTCCTATTTTGCTAAAAATGTGTTAGTGCTACATTAAAGTATGTATGTTGATTAATTAACTGCTTAATAAACTGTATATTATCCTACAAATCGTAATCACTCCACAGCTTCATAATCATAACCAACGTAAATATACATAATTGAAATTTGTGAAATTTTGTCTGTAAGACTGGCTCGGGTTCTGTATTCCTTGTATAAGCAGTAACCGTAAGTAGGTAAATAAAGAGCTGAGTGTCGGCGAAATGTGGGGAAGCTTAAATGTTTGAAATGTCTTGTTTGTCTGTAATGTAATAAGTCAGAAATAAGATTTTAAACTCCTGTATTCGTCTAATTTAAATATATATCTGAAATAATTTTTCGTACATTAAGAGGTAAAATTTCAGATATTTATTGATACGTTGTAGAGAAAAATTAGCTGGTATCACAGGCTAGTTATGTAACACACACAATGAGACCATTTAAAAACCATTTTTTTTAATATAGTCGCGTGAAAACACTAACACACAATAACTTTCTCTGTAATTATTTTCTTTCTATAATTTTATAATATGGCTGTTTACTAAACGGGCTATTTACTAAAACCAAACGCCCAATGAACTGAAAGTAAGTTCAACACGTGCTCCGTGCCCAACGGATAGCATAGAGTTACGGTGTCTGACCACCATCTTACCAACTGGTACGTTGCCTTGTGTCAAACCCACAACAAGGAAGTTTCATTTTCATAACATAACTGAAGAGCAAAGAAAATTACAATAAGAGAATAGAAACAAATTAGAACTAGTATTTACACATAAAACAGTCGAGCTAACTGCAGACTGTTTCAAACAATCTAGAGGTAGCTCAACGAATTCTTATCGATTGCTACCAAATTACCAATCGAATCAGAAGCGTCCATCCATTTTTATATCTCTTAGTTTGGTGGCACCACAAGTATAGGTTAAAAACTCAGCAATTTGGAAATGCAGGGACAAATCCTAGAATTAGAACTATTTTTGAATTATTTAAATGTAGATGTTATGTGCTTAACAGAACACTGGATTGTGAAGAATCAGTTACTTCCCTTTTATCATAACTATTGTTTTGAAAGTTCCTACAAAAGAAAGGCTGCTATACGTGGTGGCTCTCTAATTATAGTTAAAAATAGTCTTAAATGTAAAGAACGGAAAGATATTGTAAACCTCACTATCGAGAGGACTATTGAACTTTCATGTGTGGAACTGGAGCGGCATATCATAGTGTGTGCGTACCGCCCCCCCGATGCAAATCAGGTAGCTTTTGAAAGTACTATGGAAGAAGTTTTGCTGAAAGTATTTACATGTAAAAAGAATCTCATTGTTTGTGGCGACTTTAATATAGATATTTTAGCGAATCCCCTTGCCGATAGATTGCTTAATTTATTCAAATGCTTTAGTTTACAACATACTTTTATTGAGCCAACTAGGGTTACCCTAACATCTGCCACTTGTTTAGATAATATTTACTGTAGTGAATCTCCAACCAGCAAAACATTAATCAAGCATTTCAAATCAGACCATTATGGTCAGAGTGTTAACTTTAGTTATAATTTGAATGATAGAAACAATGTTGAGGAAAATACCTACAGGCCTATTACAGAGAGCCGTATTAAGAATTTTCAAAGTAAAGTGGAACTAGCAGTATCTAATATATCTTGTTCTGATGACCCTAATGTTCTATTTACCAATCTTTTTAATGTTCTAAACAGAGAACACAGTGAAATATTCAAACTTAAAACATGCACAGTTAGAGACAGGGTCGGGTTTACTGATTGGGCTACTCCCGGCATTTATAGAAGTAGGGATATACTATACGATCTTTATGGTGCTAGAGAAGCTATGTTACATGATCCTGTGTTTCTCTTGTATGTTACCAACTACTCGAAAACATTTAAAAGTCTGCAACACAGCAAAGTATTCTTGAGGAAAAAAATTGTAAACTCATCTAATAAAATAAAAGCAACATGGAGACTAATAAATAACGAAACTAGTAAATCAAAGCCACGTAACAGAGAAATAAGGTTAAAAATTAATAATTCAATTCTTATACATGAAAAGGATATTGCTGAAGATGATGCTGATATTAAGGAAGTGGCTCCTTGTTTGGCCTTTATTTTCAATAGTTGTGTCGACGCAGGAGTTTTTCCTGATCTCATGAAATATAGTAAACTGGTTCCTCTTTTTAAATCTGGAAGTCACACTGATCCGGCCAACTACATACCAATTTCAATACTTCCAGCAATAAGTAAAATTTTTTAAAAAATTCTTCTCGCTCAATTGTCCTCTCATTTCAACCTTAATAGGCTACTCCATAAAAATCAATTTGGCTTCACCAAGGGTAGATCAACAACCGATGCTGGTACAGTTTTACTTAAGCATATATTGGATGCCTGGGATAAAGCAAAAAACGCTATTGGTATATTCTGTGACCTTTCTAAGGCTTTTGATTGTGTAGATCATGCTACATTAATTGGAAAATTGAAACACTATGGAATTCAAAACAAGGCACTGGACAATCATATTTGTCTGATAGTGACTTATGCAATCATATTTATCTGATAGAGTTCAAAAAGTAGATATTGGTAAAGAAAGATCTAGGGGCTCAAAAATTGAATTAGGCGTCCCGCGAGGATCCGGTTATATAATACAAATAAGTATCCGGTCCTTTCTTATACTAAAAATAAGAAAGGACCGGATTAGGTCCTTTCTTATTTTTAGTATACGTAAATGATCTCCCCTTTTTAGCAAAAGATCTGTGTGATATAGTCTTATTTGCTGATGATACTTCACTGATTTTTAAAGTTGACAGAAATAAATGTAATTATGACGATGTAAATGATGCGCTTTCACACGTACTAGATTGGTTCACCGCCAATAACCTCTTACTCAATGCTAAAAAAACCAAATGCATTAAATTCATGTTACCTATTGTAAGAGAATTTCCAACGAAGATAATGCTAAAGAATGAGATTGTTGACTTTGTAGACTCTACTGTTTTCTAAGAGTTACATATTGATTCCACTCTTCAATGGAAACCGCAAATTGATGCTCTCGCAGGCAGACTTAGTTCAGCAGCCTATGCAGTTCGAACAATTAGATATATTACCAATGAAGATACAGCTAGGTTAGTTTATTTCAGTTACTTTCATAGTATTATGTCTTATGGTATTTTGATTTGGGGACAGGCAGCTGACATCCAGACTATCTTTGTTCTCCAGAAAAGAGCGGTACGCGCAATTTACAAATTAAAGCCACACGACTCTTTGAGGGAATTATTTAAAGCCAATTTTCTATATCTGTGATTTTTATCAGTGACGATAAATACGCCTCAACCCTAAGAGATAGCTTTTTGAAAAAGTGTGATGTTCACAATAGAAATACAAGAAACAAGAACAAATTACACATCCCAGCATATAGATTACGAAAGGTAGGGAAATCATTTATGGGCAATTGCGTGCGCTTCTATAATAAGCTTCCATCTGAAGCAACTGAACTCCCTATTCGTAAATTTAAACAGTACATTAAACAAAATCTTATCAGTAAGGCCTTTTACTCCATAGATGATTACATCAATGATGTTAATGCTTGGCCAGATGTCGCTCCGTTCCGCACTGTCAGTAGTATGTAAGAAATTCAATGTTCTGTTTAGCTTTATAGAAATATTGACATGTATCTAAATTGCATTAAATTTAGATTTAGATAGGCAAAATAAACATGTATTAGACACATAAGTGATATTATGTGCTAGTGGCTTCTTTTTCACTTCTTCCACTAGTGGACAAAAAATTGAAGTGAAGAGAATATCAATAAAACCTTATTTCTTATTTGATAATAATAACTATGTTTATAGTATACAATTTGACTTGTCTAAGTGCTTATTTTGTAAGCCTAAAGAAATAAAGTTATTGATTCTGATTCTGATTCAAAGTCTGTCCCTTGCACCAGCCGCCGCCGTGCCGCCGGTCGCCATATGTATAAACAAGTGGCGGTTCCCTGTAAGACAGTTGTGCGCGACCGTCGTTTGTTATTCCGCGGCCACACGTGCCCACTCGGCGCAGGCGCAGGCCCCGACTTACACGATCTCAATTGACCGACTCTGAAAACTGGATTTTCTGATTCATTTTCGTGTACAACTTACTCTTATGGCACCTACAAGATTCTATCTTATCTTTGCACAAAAACAAATTAGACTCTTTGATTTTAGTTTTTACGAGTACGGTAACTATTTGTTCTTCCTCTTCTTTCTTACACATGAGTTCACTGTGTAAACGCTTTTCTGTATGTGTGGGAAGGCCGAGGAAATATTCATGGTAGTGACTGGCAACTGTGACAAGGCGATGATCGGGGTTATTATTAGGACGCACAAGCAGCGAATGATACGCTAAGCTCTGATCAAATTATGTCTTGATTGCTTCGTGTGGAACCAAGCGTCATGTTTGGATCATGTTGAAGAACAGACCTGGGGGTCCTATCTGACGTAAGTAACGAGACGTGATCGTGACATATAGGATTTGGTACACCGCTATCCGTACACCGCCTCTATCTTGCGGACAGGAAACTACGCAAATAAAATACTATACAAAAATGAGACGTCACGATCACGTCTCGATACTAACGTCAAATAGACTCACCCCTCTGTATTCTCTCATCATCATCATCATCCTACACAATGTATCACGTGAAGCACATAGGCCTCCCCTATCGTACTCCATAGCGCACTGTCTTCAGCTTGCTGCATGCAGCATCTACGTGCAGACTTTAATAAGTCGTCATCCCAGCTGGCCGAAAGGAGCGACTTGACAACCACACTACGTTTGACAAGTTACGGTCTCCACCCCAGTGGTTATCGGTTTTTCGGAAGATAACTGTCACTTATGGTTGCTAATAATTCTAAGTTATTGTGCGACGATGCTAATTCGTAATAAGTGAAGCCTGAAAAGTCTCGATATGTTCGAGCTTTATACATTATATTGCACTTCTAGTCGTAGACTGCTCAATCGCAAAATACATGTTTATTGGGAAATGAAGAAAACGTGTTACGGTCCTCGACAGTTTTTGGTAAACCATACTATAACTTTATGAAATAAAGAGCTATTTACTAAATTCAAAGTCTCACAAGTTATTTGGTCTGAGAACTACTGATAGGTACGGATAACAATTTCTTTAAAAATATTCAAAATTAGTAGTAAATCGACGCTGAAACAAAAACTTCCAATATACAGTCACTTTAGTACTAAAAAACTCCAAGAGTTTTCAATATATTTATTCAGAAACAGACCTAAACATTAAACAAAATTTATTAATCACATACAGAATTAAACTATAAAAAGTCCGTACTTCCAATAAAATATTCAGTACAAAACCGACCCAACTTGGTTTAAGTCGCAAAAAATTGCTCAGTTTACAGTTGTAAAGTGATCACAAACAAACTTTGGTCTCTTTTACTTTGAAATTTACATAGTAATCTTACGTTTTGTACTATATAGTGATGCATTGAGGTTTATGCCGCTTTCTAAATAGTTGAAAGCGAATTCGTTATCAAGAAAGTAACAAAAGATTGTGTTTCTCCTTCTCTAGGCTTATGAGGGTAGTTTTGATTTACCTACTAGGCGATAGAGCGCGCTTTTTTGAGTCGTTCTGTATAGTCAATACAATTCACCCTGGATGAAGCGACTCTCTGACTGGAGGCGCGGTATGTCATGATTTACATCATCAAAGACTTAGCTTTTTGCTCTAGTTTTGTTAAGGCTGTATCTCTTGCACCGTAATATTCGCCGCTCTAACAACAGATAATAAAAATCAAATCAATAATTGAGTACCGACGGACGCGGGTGCAATCACTACGACTGCGTTCTTTGCTTCTTTCAATTGTTCAAAACAATTAGATCTTAGGCTTGATTTCGCGAAATAGTTTTGTACGGAATCCTTCAGGTGCAAATCGAATCGCACTTGGCCGGTTTTTTATTTATAATATCGTAGATATAGATAGTATTAAGGATGGGAGTTATTGGATATTTTGGCTACCGGTTATTAGGTGGGTATTTTGTTTCAAGACCGCTAGTACCAACTGGTACCCAATAACGTTACAATACTCTATACCTGTTCTGATTTCTACCGAATATATTTCTAACCGATTTGGTTAGAAATACCATCTAACCGATTTGGTTAGACATACCATCTAACCGATTTGGTTAGAAATACCATCTAACCGATTTGGTTAGAAATACCATCTAACCGATTTGGTTAGAAATACCAAATACTTGTTGCAGCTACATATCTTTACGGGTGAACGGTCCGCTAGTACCTATGCGTAGATGATAGTTAGGTAAGTATAGGTATTGAAGCGTTGGGTAGTTATGGCTCACGGTCGGTTAGGCGCGATGCTCGCTTTGCACAGTTATTCCCTAGCGGTATGCGGATTTTACAATAGCGTTAGATATTTTAGGACCATGCTAACAGGTACTGAGTTAGTTATTGAATACCGGACTCATCTCTAGATAGTATGGATTCCAAGTCGGTGTCCCAGAGTCGGGTCCGCGCCGCGCTCGCCCAGCCCCGGTCGGTTACAAAGAAAACGGATTCAATATAAGTACTCAATGTACGAAGAAAGGATTCAGTTCAATGAAACATAAATAATGGCCAGGTTCGGGTAAGAACACTTTCGTCTTTCGATTAACACGTTCTCTTGTATTTTGATTATAGAGCAATCATTACACAGCCACACGCATAGTAAAATTGTCCCAGGTTTCCGACTACGTTTACTGTATGTTTTTGGGTTTACTGAATCAGAATCCAAGGTTGGTCCTATCACGTCAGGATTTTGCAATAACCTCAAAAAACCGATAATCAATGCTGTTTAGCCCTGTTACGTTGTTACTCAAAGTTCTGAGTAGGTGAAGGAGTAGGTAGTAGTGCGTAGAGCTTTTCGTGAAAGGGCGGACCTCGCACGAAATACCTGGGTACCTATAGTAAAAACCTACCTAGCCTGCTTCGGCTTCCAACCAGCATTGCTGTTCGTTAGCCGGTAATAGCTAGGATTATATAAATTACAAAATTAGCCGTAACATACTAATTACCGACGGACATTGATTCAGTGAAGCCGTAGATTACAAGATACACTACTCTGCCAAATAAACATTTACTAATTAATACACGATTGGGTGAGGACGATAGACATGTCGTTTCTTTCTGTACTTTTAGTTATGTTTTTTTTTCACGTATTATTCAGTTATTATTTGTTCACTGTTAGCGAAAACTTTTCTAGATCTATTTGTATTTATTTTAATGTATTGTTATTTTAGTAGTATAAGCTTTTTGATATTCCAAATAAATTAAAATTAAAATATGAACTCTAAGAGCGTGTACACAATAGGCGGTATAGAGCGCGCGCTTTATTCTGATGAGATACATTCGTAGTCCGAAGGCCGAACTAAACGATTATTTCCCTGAATTTTTGATACTTACGCAACTTACATTTGATGACGATTTTAGATCTTTACTGAAATACATAATGCTAACAATTTTGTCTGAAACTCATCGCCAAGCATGTAAATTTCTTTTTTTCTATGATTTGCTCACAGACCTTTCACATAGAATTTTGCTGAAGTATTTAAGTTTTATTGAAGTTACTCAGTTCTGAAAGGTCAATTCTCCTTTACCCTTGCTCGTAGTTCGAAATCCAATTCGGACTAGTTAACCCCTCGCTTCCTTAGAGCCACCCGTGAACGTATATAGAACCCTAAAATATTGACATCCCTTCACAAATCGACAATAATGATAATTTGACAGGCGGATTGAAAAAGTACCTTACAACGAAACCCTTTTTATGCTCTTACCTCGTTCGCCCTTTGAAAGGGTTCCTTCATAATAGCATAATCATATTTTACCTGAACGTGAGGTGAGGTATGAGAGTTGTCACGGAAATATTGCAAGCTTTCATGTGTTGAGATCTTGTACTTAATCATATCTGACCCATCGATTACTGGTAACTACTTCCTTCTGAGTATTCTAACACCTTACACTACACCAATCCATCTTCCAAGCGTGGTGAGACCATGCACTCGAAGGACCGACGACTTTTTAGCAATCGCAGGGAGTCGGTGGATAAGCGGCTTAGGAGCGCTATAATTTGGCCTTGTATAATGAGGAGGCTAAGTCCGTCCAGTAGTGGACGTGTGTGGGTTGATATAGTGACGAGTTTACTTTGGCGGTGAATATAATGACAACGAATAGAACTATACCCATAGTCTTTGGAGGATTTGTAAACTCAATCATGAAATTATTTATATAATTAAAACAAGTACACCTTAATGACCCGGTATTAAAAGTTACAATCAAAAATAAAATAAACATTGATATTCTTCTGCAAATTTCTATAAAAATATTTTTTAATAAGCTTATATTCTGTATTGAATATTTTTTAGCAAGGTAAACTATCTAGCTGAGACTACTTTGAATAATATACACAGTTTATTTTGAAAAAACGAAGAAAAAGAAAATAATGTAGTTTATATAAACATATAATACACCCACCGGTGAGCAGACCTCCTTGTACATATTTTATATCAACATTGTGGTAATAAAATAAACGATCTTCTATCCTTATAATTATCTTGTTTATTTGAAGGATGAGTTCGGTACAAAATTACAGAATATTTCGCTAATGTATTTTGCAACAAGTATTATTTCAAGTTTTTGTATTCGTCTGCAACGATCACGATCATGTATACACCGACAACTGAAATATAACAAATTAACACGATTAATATAAACCACTACATACTGCTACTTGGATAATGAGAAACTTCTTGGAACTTGAATCTGAAACCGATAATAACAGAAAACAACAAGGTAACAGCAAGGTTACACTAAATACTAAAACACAAACTAAACGTAGGTTGATCTTCTTTGTATCCCAAACAGTAAGAAACATGTGCAACATATTTAACTTATTGTTAGTAGCGTACTTTACTTTAATTTTACGTAATGTGGTTTTATTATGTACTACTCTGTTTATTTGGTTTAATTTTTCGGCATTATTTGTTATTGTACTATTTCTGGATAGCATGGTAAACAGACTATGTATTCGATCCCCGCGATACAGGCCTGGCCTGGGGCGGGGGTCATAGAAAATCACATACATACATAAATATTGTTTTGCTTAATTTTTGTCAGCACATACGTTTTGTTATATGATATAAAAATAAGGTGAGGCAAATAAATCAATTTTCAAGTTTTAAATTTTTTTTAACGACGAACTACTCTGTGGCGCACTGCTGGATCTTCGGCGCAGACGGATCTTCGCCCGTTTGTGACGCAGGAGGTTGCACTTCGATTCCCGCCTCGGGATTAATGTTTGTCCGACCTGCAAATATTTGTTCAGGGTGTTCTGGACGTTTTATATGTACAATAATTCATATCTATGTATGTAGTGTATTATATTAAGTATATCAGTTATCTAGTACCCATAACACAAGCTCTGTTAGCTTGGGGCTAGATAATGCTGTGTGAATTGTCCAGCATTATTTATTATTTTTAAAGTTCGACAAGGCAAAAGTAGCCTCGGCGTTAATTTTGTATTAAAATAAAAAAATATTAAAGCACCTAATTTTATATACGCAGCGAAAAAGGTTCACATTCGAGTATGAAAACGAACCAGAGATGAATGGAATGATCAATGAAAGGTTCACATTCGAGTTTGAAACGGACGAGAGATGAATGGAATGATCAAGGAAAGGTTCACATTCCAGTTTGAAACGGACGAGAGATGAATGGAATGATCAAGGAAAGGTTCACATTCCAGTTTGAAATGGACGAGAGATGAATGGCATGATCAAGGAAAGGTTCACATTCCAGTTTGAAACGGACGAGAGATGAATGGAATGATCAAGGAAAGGTTCACATTCCAGTTTGAAACGGACGAGAGATGAATGGAATGATCGAGGTAAGGTTCACATTCGAGTTTGAAACGGACGAGAGATGAATGGAATGATCAAGGAAAGGTTCACATTCCAGTTTGAAACGGACGAGAGATGAATGGAATGATCAAGGAAAGGTTCACATTCGAGTTTGAAACGGACGAGAGATGAATGGAATGATCAAGGAAAGGTTCACATTCCAGTTTGAAACGGACGAGAGATGAATGGAATGATCAAGGAAAGGTTCACATTCCAGTTTGAAACGGACGAGAGATGAATGGAATGATCAAGGAAAGGTTCACATTCGAGTTTGAAACGGACGAGAGATGAATGGAATGATCAAGGAAAGGTTCACATTCCAGTTTGAAACGGACGAGAGATGAATGGAATGATCAAGGAAAGGTTCACATTCCAGTTTGAAATGGACGAGAGATGAATGGCATGATCAAGGAAAGGTTCACATTCCAGTTTGAAACGGACGAGAGATGAATGGAATGATCAAGGAAAGGTTCACATTCCAGTTTGAAACGGACGAGAGATGAATGGAATGATCAAGGAAAGGTTCACATTCCAGTTTGAAACGGACGAGAGATGAATGGAATGATCAAGGAAAGGTTCACATTCCAGTTTGAAATGGACGAGAGATGAATGGCATGATCAAGGAAAGGTTCACATTCTAGTTTGAAACGGACGAGAGATGAATGGAATGATCAAGGAAAGGTTCACATTCCAGTTTGAAACGGACGAGAGATGAATGGAATGATCAAGGAAAGGTTCACATTCCAGTTTGAAACGGACGAGAGATGAATGGAATGATCAAGGAAAGCTTCACATTCCAGTTTGAAATGGACGAGAGATGAATGGCATGATCAAGGAAAGGTTCACATTCCAGTTTGAAAACGGACGAGAGATGAATGGCATGATCAAGGAAAGGTTCACATTCCAGTTTGAAAACGGACGAGAGATGAATGGAATGATCAAGGAAAGGTTCACATTCCAGTTTGAAACGGACGAGAGATGAATGGAATGATCAAGGAAAGGTTCACATTCCAGTTTGAAATGGACGAGAGATGAATGGCATGATCAAGGAAAGGTTCACATTCCAGTTTGAAAACGGACGAGAGATGAATGGAATGATCAATGAAAGGTTCACATTCGAGTTTGAAACGGACGAGAGATGAATGGAATGAACAAGGAAAGGTTCACATTCCAGTTTGAAAACGGATGAGAGATGAATGGAATGAGCAATGAAAGCTCTCTAAAACCAAAAACTGTTTGGAACTTCTGCGATTTCCTCCGATGATACCACTGCCGATAAATATTTTTGACCATTTTTTAAGCTTTGTAACCTTTTTATTTGCAAAAATATTAAGGATTCTAAACCGAATATCAAACTAATAGGTATTATTGTAAATACGAAAGTTTGGATGTTCAGTTGCATAGATGGATGTTTGTTAGCGTTTCGTAAGGTGTAGTTCCACGCCTGCAATAAAACATAGGCTGAGTTTTATCTCATAAATTAGTTCCCATGGTATAGAAGTAACTTTTAAATGTTTTCATAAAAACAAAGTGTGAGAACTACGAACGCGCGCAGTAACTTGTAGGTAATAAATTCGATCGGCGTCGCTTCGCTAGGATATCTATAGAGTATAGTGGGTAGACAGTAAACCAATAGACACACTAATAATCATCGGGCACACCAACATCATCATCATTACGTTTTTTATCAAATCCAAAAAGATATACGGGCACTAGGCCCTATTAAGGCACTAGAACGGGCAAAGGGATTTTTGAAAATGACTTTATTGAACGTAATAAACGATAATACTTATATTGTAAGGTGGCGGGGCGGCGGGGGTACACGACGCTGATTTGGGTCATCCACCACCTTAAGGTAATATTCCTGACATTGATAGATACTCACGGGTGTTACAGATGGTAAATGCATACCAGATGAACTCAAAATCAGAATTAATTTCAGCAGAGTACGCTTCAGGAGCAATGCACGACACCACGAGCCAAATAATCTCAAATACGATCATGGAGATCAGGAAAACGAGGACCAGTTTTGGAGAGTTCTGAAATAAGTTATTTGATAAGGATACTGGTGTACAATACATCAATTATCTTATAATCGTATCATTTGAAGTGTCTCAGCGTAATGAAGCTCCGAGGTTGAGTAATTATAAGGTGTATGATGTTATAAACAAATACAATCAATAACCTTAGAAATAAACTTCAATGGGGCCCACACATAGATAAGCTGTCGAAGAGACTTAGTTCTGCAGCGTATACGGTCAAAAAAATCAGACGTTGATACTTCTACTTGCTATTTCAGCTACTTCCATAGTATTATCTCTTATGGCATATTGCTGTGGGGGAACGCTGCAGATATTAACACCGTATTTGTGCTGCAGAAGAGGGCTGTTCGTGCAATCTATAACATGAGTCCTACAGAATCCCTACTAAGTTGTTAATTGTGTAAAACAGTCAAATAAGTATAAGTTAATGAGTCGAGCAACTTCGGAATCCTTCATTGCGCGTGACCTAACACGACAGTTCGCACGGAATAGAAACGTTTCCATAGAGCTCGTGCGAAGCCGCGGACACAAGCTAGTCAGACATAAACGTGAAAAAGTTATATTTGAAAGAAAAAAAAGATATAAAATATTTTTATTTACCTTAAAACCACTATACATAGAAGCCTTAAAACTATGTTAATTAATACTACTTAAGTTAAAAAGACAATTTATTTCAGTGCTTTACAGGATTTATGGCAAATATGGCCTTCACTCAGCATTGTGCTGCTTGCACAGAGATGTGTCCACCCGGCGCTGATTTTCAGTATTTGAGTGAATATCACTCGTGCTGCCGTGCCCTAGGTAATTAAATAAAGGACAAGTTCAGTATGCTGAGTGTGAACTGCCATACTGTTTACTACAAAGTTTGCGTAACTTAATTTTCTATGGAATTCCTATTTTCAAAACTTCCCGCTTGGAGCGCTGTTCAGGAATTCCATAGAAAATAAAGTTACGCAAACTTTGTAGTAAACAGTATGGCAGTTCACACTCAGCATACTGGAAACCTTAAACGGGATGTGTAGTTGTGTTTCTCAAGCTCCGTCATAGAATAGAATAAAATATAAATATTATTTCTTGCACACCAAATAATAAAAATAATAGATAGAGAACACAAAGATAAATACAGATAATGTACAATGGGCGGCCTTATCGCTAAAAGCGATCTCTTCCAGGCAACCTTAGGATGCACAAGAGTTGATCGAAAAAGAATATCAAATATCAAAGTGCTTTATTTCCTATAGACCTTACAGGACTCTTGGACACGTCACAAAATTAAAATTACATAAGTAAAACAGGGAAATAAAGTGATCACTTTGATTTTTTGTTCACTTCAATCTTTTTAAGGTAAAGTAAAGAAGCGAACAAGAAACCTTTACCTTGTTAGGTAGTTAGTTTTCGAGTTGGAGCAAAAGTCGTCCCATGCTTTTTTATCCTCTAGATAATCTGATATTTTGTAATAAGCCTTTTTACAAAGGATATGTTTGATAGTTTGTTTGAATTTATTTATTGATAATTTTTGCAACTCACTCGGAGTTTTGTTGTAGAAGCGTATACATTGCCCTTTAAAAGATACACTTATCTTGTGCAGCCGAGTTTTGGGCAAAGCGAGTTTGTTCTTATTTCTAGTATTTACATTATGTATGTCGCAATTTTTAGGGAATCGATCGATATTTCTATGAGTGTACAATAAGTTTTCATAAATATATTGACATGGTACAGTCATTATATTTATTTCTTTGAATTTATCACGCAGGGATTCTCTAGGACCCATGTTATAGATAGCACGAACAGCCCTCTTCTGCAGACAAATACGGTATTAATATCTGCAGCGTTCCCCCACAGTAATATGCCATAAGACATAATACTACAAGTAGCTGAAATAGACAAGTCTAGAAGTATCAACGTCTGTATGATGACGGATTTTTTTGACTGCATATGCTGCAGAAATAAGTCTCTTCGATAGTTTATCTATGTGTGGGCCCCATTGAAGTTTACCGTCTAAAGTTATTCCTAAGAATACGGTACTGTCCACAATGTCTAAAGTTTCTCCTTTTACGTTTATATCAGCCTTTAAAGTTAAGAATAGACGGTGGCGTGTAAACAGAAATATAAAATTTATGTAGGAGTTACTTATATAGATAAATATAAATAAATACTTTACATAAATATAGTATAAATATATATTTAATGAATAACATAAAGAAATATAAAAAATATATAATATTACCTAACTATTTGATGTTGATGTAAGGAAATGTTCGTCATAAATCTCGGTACATTTTTTGAACTTTCGAAATTATAGTTGACGGGGCGAACCCCTCACTTTTTGGCTTCGTACACAAAACACGTGGCACCCGTGTATTGACTAGAATTGCATGCAATGTCTTCAGAAAGTCTAGTACCACAACTTTTAATTATTTTACCAGTAGCCAAAATTTGAGTTCGGCGATCGAAATCTGTCGCGTCGGTGTGACTGAGGTACCAGTATAAGGACGTAGGATGAGGTGATTATACATATTTACCAAGGTTAATCCAACTGCGAAGATGATAGCCATGACAAACATCAAGCTGGCCATTATAATGGCTATAATATATAAAGCCAACATGGTAGATGCGATGTTCATTACTGTCTCCGATACCCCAAGATTCAAGCAACAGCGTTTCATTTCGTTGTCCATCAAGTCCATGTTGCAGGTTATAATGACGATTATGCTACTAAACTAAAAGATAAAACATTTAACTAATTAAATAAAGATAAGTATATTTAAAACTAGCTATTCCCCGTGGTTTCATCCGCGTTTAATTCGAATTTCACATACAGTAGTAAAAACAAAAAACAAAAAGTACAGACTAAAAGTAGCCTATGTTACTCTCCGTCCTTTTAACTAACTTTATGCAAAAAATCAAATCGATTTGTCGCTTATTTATGGCGTGAAGGAAGGACAAACAAACAAACTTTCGCATTTATAATATTCGTTAGGATTACTAGCTTGGTACTCTGGTAGCACAAAACTAAATAGTACAATGCAATTGAAAACTATCAACGATCGCGTTAGCAACATTTGCGTATGCCACTGTTTCGTTGTGTAGCACCACGTTTCTATTGCTTGGTACTCCACATTCGATGTAAAGCTACCAAGCGCTGTAAATTGTCATAACATCCATCCGTTGTGAGTGGCAGCAGAAGCAACGGCCATGTTGCGTTGCGCCTTCTACATCCTAACTCGGGTTCCGTACCCGAAGGGTGCAAACGGGACCTATTACTAAGCCTCCGTTATCTGTCCGTCAGTCGGTCTGTCCGTTTGTCAGCGGGCTGTATCTCAATTACCGTAAGAGGTGACAGCTGAAATCAGACTGTGTTTATTGTACCGCTATAAAAACAAATAAGAAAAAAAAAAAAATAATAATAGGGGGCTCCGATACAAAAAACGCGGCATTTATTGCTAAACGTTTGTCAAGGTTGTAAGTATATCTTGAACTGTAATAGGCAGTAGTATTAAATTAATTATCAAAAAAATAGAATAAATTTAATAAATAAGAGGCTTAACGTCCAACCCACGTTGAAAACCTACCGACCAACGAAGTTAAGCGACGTTGGCCGCGGTCAGTACTTGGATGGGTGACTGCATCACGTAGGCATTTTTTATTTTTTCAATCCAACAAAAAACCCGGTTTTTTGACTTTCATTTCAGAAATCGTTTATATAGAACCTTCCGTCTATGAGTCGACTCGCACTTGGCTGATTTTTTATTAGGGTTCCGTACCTCAAAAGGAAAAAAGAAACCCTTATAGGATCACTTTGTTGTCCGTCTGTCCGTCCGTCTGTCAACTCTCTTTTCTAAGAAAAGCGTGAAGCTATCAAGTTGAAATTAACAAAAACTACTCAGTAACCTCTTGGAGACGTGATATAAATTTAAACTTCTAAAATAACGCAATGAAAAGTTATAGCCGTTGATGCCCAATTTTTTTGAAATTTCCAAGGGAATCTCATGCATACATAACCTATCGGAACCTATTGGAAATTTGGCAAGAAGCAAGGTAATACAGCACAAGTAAAGGGCCGTGGGGCCGCGGCGTACGAATATCGACCCTTCCAACTCAACCCGTGGATGTCGTAAGAGCCGACTAAGGGAACTTACCAGAGGATGGGCAGCAGCTTCCTTCTGAGTATTTTTAAACACCAACACTGCGATCACCAATCCGCCTGCCAAGCGTGGTGATTATGGCAAATCCCCCCCTACATGGGAGACCATCCACTCGGATGGACCGACGACATCGTAGCGGTCGCAGGGAGTCGATGGATGGAGGCGGCTCAGAACCGCTATTTGTGGCGTCGTACGGGGGAGGCCTATGTCCAGCAGTGGACGTGTATAGGCTGATGATGATGATGATGATGAAAGGGAAAAATCAGAAAACCGTAAATTACTAGATAATTCACAAAAAACAATATTTATTTTTTTTGCAAGCGATCAAAACCTATACTATAGCCTATACGCTCCCGACTGTTAAATAGTGGTGACGTGCGTAAATTCACTCACGATAAAATTTTAAAATTAACTAGTCTAAAACATTTCTCGGACCCTTTCCTAATATATGCTGCGTAAAAGACACTACAAAGAAACTGTGAAGACTGAAAATACATATCGTGAGTCGTGATTTTGCCTGAATTCTTCATAAAAACCCCATCAAAACTGTGAGATTAGAGAAGAGACCATTTTCCCGGTCATACATCAGCGGCTGGCTGCACACTATTTGATTTGATGCTATTTCACCGTCAAATAAACACGATTTGCGGACACTTCGTTGCAAGTTGATACTTGTTGAGTCGAAATAGCCTTTGAGAAGTGAAACTTTAAAATAGCTTACATCAAGAATTTAAACAAAACAATACAAACAAATGAAATCTCTCTCTCCATGAAGGAATATTAATCTCTTAATATACTGTTATTGTACTGCCGGCACCGTAGCGATTGCGCTGCTCATACACCAGACGAAATCGTACGCTACGCTTACTAAACGACCAACCACTTCTTGGGACCCTAGGCCTCCTGGCGAAAACCAACCACTGCGCTCTGTTTTTGTAGTGCTGCCTCTACTCTGCCATAATGACGAATATCGAAGAATCCGTTTCGGACTCGGACAGGAGTCAACCAAAACAAGATAAGACGCCGACAAATGCTTTCTTAAAATATAAAAGGAAAAGAGCAATTGAGTATGCATCAGAACTGAATGCTTTTAAGGAAGAAATTAAAACAATGCTTTTTCAACAAGACCAAGATCTAAGAAAAATCTTACAAGAAATCCAACAAAGCAATCATACCATCCAGACACGTCTTTGTTCTAACAACACAAAATGAAGAGTACAAGAAAAAGATATAGCAACTTGAGAATAAAATTATAGAGGATAAAAAATACATCATAATATTAGAAGACAAGATTGAAGACATGCAAACAATAAGCCGTAAAGCGAATCTAGAAATAAAAAACGTCCCTTAAAAGAACTCTGAATCAAAAGAAGAGTTAATTGAGATGGTTCTGAACCTGTCAAAAACCATTGGCAATAACATGGATAAGAAAGATATTAAAGACATATATCGCATTAGAGGAAAAAAAGATGGCTCACAAAACACTCCTATAATTGTAGAAACCTCCTCTACATTATTAAAAACCGATATGCTTAAACTCAGCAAGAGTTTTAACGTCAAACATAAAACAAAGCTACGTGCTCTGCATTTGGGCTTCCGCACCTCCGAGGACACACCAATCTACATTTCAGAGCAACTAACAGCTCAACTCAGCAAAGGCTCCCGCTTATATTTCTTAGCTAGAGATCTGGCTAAGTCAAAACAATATAAGTTCTGCTGGACAGCCTATGGAAAGGTGTATGTTCGAAAAACTGAAAACTCAGCAATCATCGTTATACGATCAGAGGCCCAGGTGCAACAACTCATGCAGCAGGAATGACTATGCCGATCAAAGTGTATTACTACTCTTACTTGTTGCATTCTTAAAATGTTCCTCATTGCATAGTTAGGATTAGTAAGCTATGCCATTTGGGCACAAATAATTTACACAATAAATACACACCACTCATACTTTTCTGAAATACTAGCACAAAAACACATTCGCTACCTCACCCACCTTCCTCATACATTACTTCTACACATTGTGAATATTGCATATACATTTATTTATTATATTTATATTAACATGAAAAGTAAGTACCTAAATCAGACAAATGACAACTTCTATGAAACAAATATGTAATTTTGTTTAAAGACTATTGCAATGGATAGTTCCCTTCGTAACCTAAAAGAAATAGACGAAATTGATATGGCATACGTGTCTTGATCACTTTATGATCAAGATTAGTAAAGGAAATGTATCAGCTGGAATTGCTATTCTTTATACTACTATCACTGACCACTATGATATTCTTGAGCTTATCGTCTCAACATAGTCAACTCGCCAAGCACAAAAGTAAAAAAGTTACAGATTTTAATAAAGCTTTACTTGACTTGGCTGGAAAGAACTTATCTGAACTTTTAGTCTGCACTGACGCTAACATTGTAGTAAATGTACTTATAAATAGAATAATCGAATCTGAACTTTTAGTCTGCACTGACGCTAACATTGTAGTAAATGTACTTATTTACTAAGCTAATACTAAAGTTGTACCCATTCCAAGCAGTAAAAGAATCATAAAGCCATGGATAACCGCGGGTGTATTGAAATGTATCAGAAATAGAAATAAAATGCAAAATAAAGTCAAACTAGATCCACACAACGAAGTTTTGAAACTGACATATGTCAGATACCGTAACTTCTGCAATAATTTTATAAAGAAAAATAAACTTAACTATGAAAGGGAACAATTAAATAGAAACGTATCTAATTCTAAAAAACTATGGAAAAACATACAATCAATTGCACATCTAAATCAAAATAAATCAGACAACATAAAATTATTAAACTCTAAGAATACATCCATGGAATAAGAATTATATCAATTCTTTTTTTGCCAGTATTGGACAAAACTTAGCTAATGACATCTCATCTCACTCTGATCTACAAAATCCTAGAACTTTAGAAACTACTCTTGCCAATTCCTTCGTCCTGCTTGAAACAGATTGTAAAGAAGTTCATGACGTTATTATTAATCTTAAATCAGATAGCGCTCCTGGAAGGGACAACATCCCAACCAGTTTTTAAAAATTTGCTAATTAGTTAATTGTGCCTATTATATGTCACTTAGCCAACCTTAGTTTTAAAGAGGGAATCTTCCCTACCATGTTAAAAAAGTCTATTATTATCCCCGTTTACAAAAGCGGAGACAAGGAGATATTAACAATTACAGACCTATCTCTGTGTGATATCAAACATATTAGAAAAATTATTAAACTCAAGGTTGTTAAAATACCTAAATAAATACAAATTATTATCAAACTCACAATATGGATTCAGAAGTGTTAAATCGACGGAAGATGGTGTAATTGATTTAAGCTCCCATATTGTTAACAGCGTTGAGCGGGGTAAGAAATGCCCAGCTATTTTTCTTGATCTCAAAAAGGCGTTTGATACCGTCTGTATACCACTCCTTTTGCGAAACCTAGAAGGTATTGGTATCAGAGGTACCCCTTACAATTTCTTTAAAAATTACTTGAGTAACCGAACCCAGAGTGTCAAAATAGGTGAATACGTCAGTGATGATGAGAATGTCTCTTTTGGCGTCCCACAAGGGAGTGTACTAGTACCCACACTATTTCTAATATATATCAACAATCTTACCAATCTCAAGCTAGACAATGGGAAAATAATTTCCTATGCTGACGACACCGCTGTTGTCTTTTCAAATGTTACTTGGAATAAATTGCATCCAGACGCCGAAAGGGGCATGGCTCACGTCGCTCGCTGGCTTAATGATAACCTGTTAACTCTTAACGTCCAAAAAACAAAATATATGTGCTATACAATTTACAACTCAACCCAACCTGAACAAGATTTTCAAATAAAAATACACAGAACAATAGATGTAGAAAACCACACTAACTGCATGTGTTCTGCCGTAGATAAAGTATCAACATATAAGTATCTCGGAGTTATGATTGACCAGAAACTAACTTGGTATTCACACATAGACGCACTTACTGCAAGAATTAGGAAACTTATATATTTATTTAAAACTCTTAGACATGTAGCTCAAACAAAATTACTTAATAGAATTTATAACTCTTTAGCTGAATCTATTATAAGGTATTGTGCCCCCGTATGGGGAGCAGCTGCCAAAACAAAGTTTTTAGAAATTGAACGTGCACAGCGATCCTTGCTTAAAGTTATGTACTTCAAACCATATATATTCTCAACGGAAACTTTATATTTCAACAGCGAAGTGTTAACCGTAAGGCAAATTTATATATTAAACACTATTTTGAGGAAGCATAAAACACTAAGTTATAACCCTACTATTTTACAAAAAAGAAGAAAACATAAAGTTGCTCAAATTCCCACCACTAAAACAAAATTAGCTAGTAACCAAAATGCAAAACAATCCGGTCATTTATATAATGTTATCAACAAACACCTAGATGTCTATCCAAACAGATATTACGAGGTTAAAAGCTGTTTGCAGAAATGGTTACTCACAAAAAACTACGCTGAGACTGAAGCCCTACTTCTATACATAAAATAGTAATTAATTTAGCCACTAAGAACTAACCGCTTTAATTTAATTAATTATAACACCCAACTTAAACATTTATTTATAAATTTATAGATATCTATGTATTTTTTTATTATAAAGACATGTTGGTGCTCCTGTTGCCCGGACTCTCATGAGACCGGTGTCCTCAGGAGTACCTTAACCAGCACACAGGGGCAACCTACACATACACCACCACACACACACAACACACATTCTCTCTTATACTCACCCCCACCACTCACATACACACACAACACACATTCTCTCTTATACTCACCCTCACCACTCACATACACACACAAACACAATTATTTTTATACTAGGTACTCTTGAAGCCGTGGGGCCGCGGCGTACGAATATCGACCCCTCCAACTCAACCCGTGGATGTCGTAAAAGCCGACTAAGGGAACCTACCAGAGGAAGGGCAGCAGCTTCCTTCTGAGTATTTTTAAACACCAACACTGCGATCACCAATCCGCCTGCCAAGCGTGGTGATTATGGCAAATCCCCCCTACATAGGAGACCATCCACTCGATGGACCGACGACATCGTAACGGTTGCAATGAGGCGATGGATGGAGGCGGCTCAGGACCGCTATTTGTGGCGTCGTACGGGGGAGGCCTATGTCCAGCAGTGGACGTGTATGGGCTGATGATGATGATGACTCTTAAAGTACCAAATTTTAATGTACCTACCAAACCTAATGTTATAGAAGAGCGGGGTTCTCTAACACAAGCATAATCATGCTTAAAAGAGGACCCCCTTTCCTCTATTTCTGATACACCCATATTATTGTAACGTATATACTAAGTAACAGAAATAAATATATTTTAATTTAATTTTTAAATATGGTCTACCTACCTACATCCCGTTGACCTAATCTTGAAATTTAACAAGAAACAAAGTCTTATAATTACAGAACCCTCGGTTGCGCGAGTCCAACTCCCACTTCACGTTTTTATTTGTAATTGTCGAAGCGGTGCGCGGAATTTACCAAGTGGTCAAGCGATAGCGGTTGCCAACATGCAACGTAAGCCAGCGAAGTCCCGTTGGTTGCCTCCCTGTGGACTGTGCGTGCTGGTGACTTATTGTTAGCCTCTCCTGCGGTTGTGGCGGAGTTGCTCGCTATATCACCTATATTTAATTTTACTATAAAAACTATCGTAATCTGCCGAATTCATTATGAATGTAACCGAGCTTAGTAAAAATCTATTTTGTGTTGGCAGAACACCAACCCATAGCGAAGGACTTCTTCAGGGTGAATGTGGTTCGGGTCGCGCGCGCTCGTACCTGCCTGCACTGCACTGGAAAACTCGTTACGTACTATTCGCTGATGCCGGGGTTCCTCGTTAAAAGACTAAACCTTGGTGTTCTTCACATACAAACAAGATTTGTAGTTGGATCTGCTTATATTTATGTTATTGTTACAATACTTACAAAATGATAAGAGCCGATAAAGTAGCATCCCAATCTCCGGTCTATACAAAAACAACACTTCATTTTAAAAGGTGTAGGACAATTAAGGTACTTATATTAAAAGTTGTCCCCTGCATTAAAACCTTAAATTTGTCCAAGACACACTGTTCACATAAATTCTGTACACATAAATAAAAATACTAAAAATAAGCAATGACACTGACACAATGAGTATACAATAACGTATATAAATTCCTTGACAATAACTACCGTAAAACAATGACAGTTTACAGAAGATTGTTTCCACAGATTTATAAGATTATTTCTATACCACGCAGCGCAGTAGGTATTGTATTCTCTTTGATTAGGTAAATAGGTACGATACCTATACCATGATTGTTTCCGTTCTTATGCTGCTTGATCTTCCGTTATACAGGTGCTTCATTGGTATAAACCATAGGGTTTATACCAATGAAGCACCTGTATAACTGTATATAACGGACCTCTATAGGTAAGGAACGTAGGCTGCTTGATCTTAGGTATAAACCTATACAGGATGTCCCATAACGAGTTAATAACCTTAAAAGTGCTTATGCGCCAGGGCAAGGCCAAATTGAAACAAAAAAATTATAAAAAAATCTATAAAAAATAATAAAAAAAAAATATCTCTCAAACGAATCATCGTTTGATAGATATTTTATTTTTTAACTTGGAGATATTAGAGATGAGTCCGGTATTCAATAACTAACTCAGTACCTGTTAGCATAGTCCTTTTTAAGTACCCATAACACGCTGCTTACTTTGGGACTAGATTTATATTTAATTCCTCTTTGATTTTTTTGTAGGTGTGTAGAAGATTTAATAATCGAATATGGATTTTGCTCATAGTTTTTGAGAAGTAACGACACCATTTTCGCGCGAGAGTGGTGAAAAATTATGTATATTGATGTGTTTGCATACTTAAATTTTTGGTCTGTTCGACGTTTGCCCCCTTTATGGTTATCGTAGTTAGAATAGCGCGTTAGAACCAATAAGAGCCATTATCTCAGTAATTTTTTGTATTAAATATCATAGTTTATTACTATTTCAGGATCCTCTTGAAGTGGATATGTTTTTTTACGCCACAGTTGATCTAACTTTGAATGATAAAACGTAAAAAAGAAATATTTCAAGTGACATGTCTTGAAACCTACTGACGGGCAATAGTTAGCGAAATATTTTAAGAGAAATGTGATCAATGATCATAAAAACTACTATTCTTACATTCCAAAAATAAAACCTATGATATTATTTAAATTTGATGCCCAAAAATGTGAAAAATAAAATTGAATTAAGATACCAAACAAGTTAAGATTTTTAAATAATTTATTAAGTTTCAGTTTGTCCTTGCTCCCGTCCACAAGCACTTAAGGCTATCCACTCATTATGGGATATCCTGTATATGTATAGAAAGTTACTCTATGGTATAAACCTTCTTTCCTTGTCGGTAACAAAGTCTTCATTTATCACATCAGCCCATGCACGTCCACTGCTGGAAATAGGCCTCCCTCATACGACGCGACGTCACAGATAGCGGTACTGAGGGCCTACTTGCAAAACGGAAATCGAAGTTTCTGATTCGTTTTCAAGCAAACGTTAATCTTATACAAACGACATAAGAGTTAGTTTTGCACGAAAACGAATGAGAAACTTCGTTTTTACTTTTCCGAGTAGGCCTGCTGAGCCGCCTCCATCCATCGACTTCCTGCGACCGCCACGATATCGTCGGTCCATCGAGTGGATGGTCTCCCATGTAGGGGGGCAGGCGGATTGGTGATCGCAGTGTAGTTGTTTATAATACATAGATGGAAGCTGCTCCCTTCCTCTGGTGTTCCCCAAATCGGCTCCTACGACATCCACTGGCTGAGTTGGAGGGGTCGATATTCGTACGCCGCAGTCCCACGACCAGTAGTAGTAGTTTGTAGGGCAAATTAAGATACAATATAAACAAAGTGATTGATAGCAATTTAGTAATGTTTAATACTTGTAACACACATACAAATATAGAGTACCTACTTATACGCCCACTAGTAGCAAGAAAAGAAAAAGTGAAGAAAAGAAAAAGTCCCATATTTTCCCCATAAGTACATTTTATTGTTTATTTAACGGTCCATAATAATGACATAAAAAAGAAAATTAAAATACAAAATAGTTACTCTTAGAAAGCTTCAGATTTTGTGTTCGAGTCCAATTTATGTCAAAATAAAAATAAATATCAGTTTAGAACGCAGATCACAGACGTATCTATAAATTTACATACAATATTTGAGTGACCGCACACGCAGCTATAATTCTATGACGCCACCAAGCTATACGTAATTATTACTCGTATTACTTGCTTTATATAATATATAGTAATATACCGTGCTATAAAGCACGGTATATTACTATATATTATAGCTACGTCTGTGATGGGCTTTACTGATTATTTTCGCTTTGCTGTCATGCGAAATTTACTGGATGGATCTCAATACAAATAAGTTAAGTTCATGGTTAGATTATTTCACATAACACAATCATGCTGGTCGCAAGAGGCTCAATCATTCCATGTTTATATATTCGTCAGCAACGATTACGGTCAAGTATATACCAAGCACTGAAAGTAACAAAATAATATTGAGAATATAACATTTCACTGTAATCACAAAAACGCCTCATTCAGTATTATTCTCCAAGCTTAGCAGAGCTTTTTCTATGTTATGTGGTAAATAACTGATAGTTAGGTATACTTAAAAATACAATGCATGACATAAAGCGCGCGCCCACCACGGCGACTTTTTGTAGCGATGCTGTCGCGCGTTTACCAGTCGCGTGTCTGCATCCCTACAAAATGTCACCGTGGGCGCGCCCTCGCTGCTGCAAACACGCGACGGCATCGCGACTGTAGCGTGACTGTACCCATGCCCAGTTACTTTGTGCTGTGATGCTGTCGCGCGTTTGCCAGTCACGTGTTTGCATCTTAATTGGGATGACGATGATTAGGGAACCATCATCATCCCAATTAAGAGTGTGCCATAAGAAATTTAGTGTTCGAAATCGTTATTTATCTCAGAATCTGTAAAAACTACCAGCTCCATATTTATAGAGATGATACTTTGAACTTTTATCTTGGATTACGTGTTTTAAAAACACGATTGGTGAACATTTTCTACATATTTTTTTTAAATACATGTTTTGCACACATTTTGTTATTTATCTCAGGAACAGCACACTTTTTGTTGGCCTTTTGTTTTGTCTAGAAGTATTTCTTTAGGTATGTCTATTAATTCTTCAAATGGTTGTGTAATTAAGTTGTAATTAGTAAAAAACACACTTTTTGCGCTTACGCCTTTCCAAAACGGTTTGCTCTGTACCCCGCTCCTATGAACGCAAAATGCTATTAAGGATGGGAGTTATTGGATATTTTGGCTACCGGTTATTAGTTGGGTATTTTGTTTCAATACCGCTAGTACCAACTGGTACCCAATAACGTTACAATACTCTATACCTGTCCTGATTTCTACCCAATATATTTCTAACCGATTTGGTTAGAAATACCAAATACTTGTTGCAGCTACATATCTTTACGGGTGAACGGTCCGCTAGTACCTATGCGTAGATGATAGTTAGGTAAGTATAGGTATTGAAGCGTTGGGTAGTTATGGCTCACGGTCGGTTAGGCGTGATGCTCGCTTTGCACAGTTATTCCCTAGCGGTATGCGGATTTTACAATACCGTTAGATATTTTAGGACCATGCTAACAGGTACTGAGTTGGTTATTGAATACCGGACTCATCTCTAATTGCTATCCTTTTTGCAAACTGACGCGCAATGCGAATTCTTAAGATGCAAACGAGCAAAGCTGGACTGAGCTACTCGATGAACTATGGTGAGCAATGAGCCTCTGGCCAGCAAGTATGCTCCTAGACCAGCTGCCTTAAGTCTTCTTCTTATCGTTTTGGTGCTAACTCTTGAACTTGTCGAACTCTCCAAGCTTCCCAAGCACTTGGAAAAACTCCCAGAATATCCCTCTCTCTAAAAAATCTAGACAATCATGCTTTTCTGATTTTAGACCTATTTCGATTCTTCCCTTTCTATCGAAGGTGCTAGAGCGTCTGGTATACATAATCAACTCAGCAGATTTCTCTCTAGTAACTCTCTCTTGAATCCTCTACAATCTGGTTTCCGTCATGATCACATCACTATGATGGCCTTCCCTAAAATTACGGATGACATTCGCCTGGGCATGGACGGTGGGCTTGTAACTGTGTTGTCGTTGCTTGATTTCAGTAAAGCCTTTAACAATCTCGACTTTGACATTTTTCTTGTTGTGCTTTGTTCTCTTAATATTATCTCCAATCGTCACTGTCGTCTGGTTTCATAGGTACCTGTTTGGTGGCCGGCAACGTATCCGCCTCAATGACAAATTGTCATCTTGGTGTGATTTTACCGCTGGTGTTCTACAGGGCGGCGTACTTTCTCCTCTTCTCTTTTCGAATTTTTAATAACTCAATATCGGAAACTTTGTCTAGTTCTTACCACCTTTACGCTGATGATCTCCAAATCTACCAACAAGCTCCAATTTCAGACCTTACGTTAGCTATTAACAGAATAAATGATGACCTCTCGCGAATCCTTGCGTGGAGTAAAGCGCACGGTCTTCTAGTGAATCCCAGGAAAACCCAAGTCATCATTGTAGGTAGCTCAAGGATATTAGCTAAAATTGATATGACGACCGTAATTCGTATCTATTTTGACAGTGTGTCGATTCCAGTCAGCAAATCTAATAAGTTTGCGTAATGTAGGTATCATTATATATATATATATATATATATATATATATATTATTTCTTTAAACTCAAACGCCACCATCTGTATTGTTCTTTTATGTCCAGTCCATCCCAAGGTTGCCTGGAAGAGATCGCTTAAAGCGATAAGGCCACCTTTTGTATTTTGTGTTTGTGTGGAAGAGTTATCTATCTAACTTCCTGTAGCTTTTTTCGTAAATCGGAACAAGTCGAAGCGAAAATTGCTCACAATAAACCTGCCGTCCCTCTCTGTTTTTACTCGTTTGCGAGCTTGTCCTGTACGTCTGATATACTCTCTAGTCTGTCGGTATCGTTTAACATTGCGAAAAATCATAGACTTGGGAACAAGAAAATATATTTTTATGTAGTTGTACGTTATTTTTGTGTTCCTCTAAATTTGTTCATGAGTGTATATTTTTTTAGACGCCAGTCGTATTTTTTTTTTATATTTTCTTTATGTTCTATGATCAAATCTGAACTGAACCATTTCAGTTATTACGTTTTTCACTGTGTTTTCTACTAATAATGTTAATCAGTTTGTAAATATGAATGTTTATTCCTCTTTCACGCAAAAACGACTCAACTGATTGGGCTGAAATTTGGTATGGGTATGTATAGTTTGGGACCTGGAATAACATATAGTCAAATTTTATCCCGATAAAACGCGGACGAAGGCGCGGGCAGCAGCTAGTACATGTATATATACATGGAATGTACCTAGTGTATTAATTTAATCAAATATCTAGTACCAAGCTACTATATATTATTGGATAGATGATGGTGTGTGGATTGTCCAGCATTAATAAATAAAAATAACATAGCTAGATATGTTTTATACAGAAAAAATATTTAATGATACTTACGGGCACCAAAGATCGTATAAATATACCAGGAAACCGCGTCGTCCATGTCTCCCCCGACCAAAATAGAGGCCACGATCACAAGCAAGATCGTGATTATCTGAGACACGATAAAGTAGATAAGGAACATCAAGACCAGCAGCCGAGATTCCTGAAGCATGATGTCATCATTTAGTTAATACCTACTTGTACTGAAGAGTACCTACTTACAAAACTGTATTATTTATTTTTGCAATAAAAATATTCAAATACTGAAGATAAAAATGCATAATGACTAGCGACCCGCTCCGGCGTCGCACGGGTTGTAGAGCATTTATCTATAAAAACTTTCATAGTTTGACGAATTCATTATGAATACTACGAACCTCGTTTGTGTTGGAAGAACAACAACGTTTCATCCCCTAAACTAACGAGGGTCTTCATCGAGGTAAGAGCGATTCTCATCGGGCCCGGTAAAACAAAAACTCAGTAGATATTATTAGTAGCAGCGACTTCATTAATCCAGGCATATACGAGAGTATACAGACTTACGCTCGCTTTCAAATTACCATGATCAATCCGACTATGAAGACGATACAGAAGGCAAACATCGGGATACACGCGATAACCACTATAACATACAAAGCCTTCATGGAAGATGTTATTTCTGTTCCTTTGGGCCTTGTTACTGATAAGTAACAGTGTTTCCCTTTGCCATTTTTCAAGTCTATGCTGCATGTCGTGAGATCGTTCAAGCTACCGACCTAAAAAACAAATTTATCAAATTACTATTGCTCAAAAGCCTAAAAAATGTATTCCAAGCTTTTACCTTTAAAAATGACGATACTTCTATACAACCTTTCAACCCCTCTTTCAACCACTTACAACTCTTTTTTCGCATTAAAAAGTAGCCTATGTCCTTTCTCAGAGTCTGAGTATTTGTGTCCTTGGCGTGAAAAGGTAACAGACAGACAGAGTTACTTTCGCATTTATAGTAAGGATTTTCGTAGGTAACTAACTAAATCAATAATCTTTAAAATCAACAGCTTGGTAGGTATGCAGGTACAATCCTCAAGTTGACCCTGCATTCATAACCTTCGCCTGAGCAACGGCTGATAATTTACTATAGCGTACGCAACAAGACTCATTGTGTACCTACTTAGGTACATAACGATTCTGTTACGTACGCTACCAAGTGTGGAGTTGTACGATGAACAGGCAAACGGACACGCGGACAGCGGCTTGTTATAGGTACTTAAACTCTGCATTGTTTCTATAGATTGTTCCTCAATTGTACATAAGTGTTTACCAAATAAAAAACGCCGATAAGGTAGCAGCCGATTTTCCGGTTTATACAACAACAACACTTCATTTGTCTGGGTACACTCAATACCTAGCTACAAAATATACCTATTAGAAAGCTTGGAACTTGAGAGTTATGATAAAAAATAATCGTAAGTACACAATAACAGAGTGGTATTATGTATACTCTTTGGTAGACACCGCTAAAATACTAACAAAAATAGGCAAATAAAAATCTTTACGAACAACGACGATACTTCATTGTTCCAATCATTCAAAGAGAATACTATACTGATTTTGTTGTTCATCGGCTTGACCAATGAGTATACAAGTAACCATAAATTCTCCGTCTACACTACAGTCAAGAAATTTCAAGGAATTTATATACTAACGTAACTTTAGTATATAAATTCCTTGACTACAGTATTCAATAACTACCGTAAGAGACTTGACAAAGAGTAAATAACGGAATGGTTTCTTCTCTTTGGAGTAAAGTAATAGGTATGCATAAATCTTCCGTCTACGTAATATTATTATTAATTCCTCATTGAGAAAAAACTTACCTAAATTATCCCCGCTAATCATAGACCCCCTGGGGGCCAATTCTGCGTATCACGTGATACTTTATCGAGTGATACTCATTATCACGGGATCAAAAAATTATGTGATAACTGCATTCTCGTGTAACATATCGAGCAACTCATCAAAGAAAAGCCCTCGATATCGACTTGCAGATTTTGAGAATACGCTTGTTTATCACTCGATATTTTGACAGTTCTTGCCATATTTATCGCGTAGATATATCGCCAGAATTACCCTCCTGATCTAAGAATGGGCATTATCGTAGACCGAGGATTTATGCTTACCCGGATTCTTACTCTATCCTCATTCCTCAGTCTACGGCCTATACATAGAGTTAGACTAGGAAGGACCGTATGGCATAGAGGAGTATATAGAGCGTAGATTAGGCGCAGCTCTACCATGTCTGTGGTAGATTGAGGATTTATGCTTGCCCTCAGTCTACGATATAGAGAGAGCATAAAGTTAATGCCAATGCCACGTTGAAACCAAAGTATCAACTTTACGTTTGTTTTGATAATGGATTTAATAACTAAGTACTTACCGTAGACTGAGCATAGAATAAATAGACTAGTCCTCAGCGTATACACTATGAGATCTAAGATCAAGCAGCCCACGTTTATGAGATAACGATAATTTGACGACTGATAGGGATTTAACAATGAGGGGTTTTCCATTTACAATAATAAAAAAAAATTAGTTCTATATATCTCGATAGATGGCAGGGAGTCAAATGGAAATTAGGGTAATGCCAATGCCAAGAGAAAGGAAAACAAACTTTTTCAAGTTTTTATTTGACATTGACTTACCCTTATTTCCAGTTGACGCCCCCTGCCATCTATCGAGATATTTGGAACTAATTTATTTCTTTATAAAAATGCAAATCGAAAACCTCTCATTCTAGGGTAAGCAAAAATCCTCCGTCTACGGTACTTACGGACGGAGGCCATACCTACAAATTGTTTGGTTTTGATATAAAATATTACTTACTTTATGTTTTGATACTACCTACGTACCTCACTCTACGTGACTCTACCATGTTACACGAAAATTGGATTTCTTTTAGGTTTCTATATGAAATAGAATTATTGAATATTGTGCGGAATATTATAAAATATGAATGCATAATTTAGCAAGTTCGGTGTAGCTCTAAGCCGCAAAAGCCTCATGGTCCTCAAGGTAGTATTTTGTGAACACAACCCAAGAATATTGTTCCAACCATAAGTATTAACGTTATTATTGCTGACATCACTTGTGGTTTTTTGCAGTTCGTTGATTTTTTAACCGACTTCAAAAGAAAGAGTTCGTCTGTATTTTTTTTGTATGTACATATGTATGTTACGCGATATTTCCGCCATTTATGGACCGATTTTGAAAATTCTTTCACTGCTCTATAGAAAATGATTTCGAAGTGGTCCCATAAATTTTTTATCCCCAGGGGATTATGATTTATCCCGCATAACTTAAAATAAGTGTAAAAGTAAGGGAATTTGAAGTCGGTTTATCGTTTTTTAAAATACGCTATGTTATTATTAGAACATGAATTAATAACACTATTCTATAATGTTGTTTGTACTTAAACATCTTATCATTATCATTCTACAATTTACGAAAGTTGCAGTTGTTAGGAAAATAGTGACGTACTCGTACTCATAGATTGTTGTCGATAGGTTTTTACCCGGCGCAGGCGGCGCGGCGCGGTGGCGGCGGCTGCGCAAGGAGCATTATGTTATTGTTGATAAATGTTTAATGTGGACAAAAATAGATAAATTTATCATCATTATCATCATGGACAAAAAATTTAAGTGAAGATAATATCAATAACACATTATTTCTTATTTGATAATAATAACTATGTTTATAGTATACAATTTGACTTGTCTAAGTGCTTATTTTGTACCTAAGCCTAAAGAAATAAAGTTATTAAATCTGATTTTGATTCTGATCCACAACCGGATTGACTGAATCCGACATTAGTAATGTATGAATAGTATAGAGACACTGTAGGTAAGGATTTGGTCTTGGATTGACTAGATTTCGATCTCGCGAGATTGTAGTCAGAGAATAACTACCTACTAATTATTATTTTTCAGTTCTAGGATTCCAAAATATCTAGTGATGCAAGAGAAATAAATAAAATAATGCTGGACAATTCACACGGCAATAAGATTGGGCACCTTCAAAGCATTCTCGTTGTTCAGACGATCTTAGTCTTGAAATTAGGAGAGTCTCAGTGCAGTCCTGTTTGTCTCAGTTAGGCACGTCAGTGAAACAAGTTGTCGTTTCAAATAGCAGTTTGAGTTAGATAAGAGATTATTTTTTTGTAGTTACTAAACGCTAAGACAGGATTAGTAAAATTTACACCCGAAATCATATTTTTAAACACTTGCTATTTAAAAATGGGGTCAAAAAATGTATTTTTGTTGAAAATTAACAAAAATATAATGAATAGAAACAAATTAGAACTGGTATTTACAATTATAACATTCGATCTAACAGACTGTTGCAAGTAATCTACAGGTAGCTCAAATCATAATTATATTGAAAAGTCATTAAATCACATCTTTAGTTTGAATTTAGATGACAGGCATGAAACTGACCCCATTTTTATTGAAGTAATAAATATTTATAAGATACCTTATCCGAGAACACGCTCCGTTTTACCTGCGCAAACTGTTTTGTGGAGGCATGCCTGCAAGGAAGACAGAATGGACGGAGCGTATGGCCGAGCTTTAACGTAAGCTGCTACGATCTTTGCTTATTTTAAACCTTAAAGCGTGTAAAAATAAAGTTTTTATATTTTACGAGGTATGTTAGTTTTAAGGTACGATATATTCCTATATTGCATATGGTTTGGTGTGTGTTTTCTAGTGACCAGATTTTTTCTGTAGGATTCGACGTTGGAAAGGAATTCAACTCACAATGATCTGTGGTCGCTACCCGTACCAAACCTATTTAGTACGGAGACGTCCCTTACAGTTTACTTTTTGTCGGTGATTATATAGTCCTACTCGCTTTTGTGTATACCGTTAGGGTGCCTCCAGGTCCATTTGCGCTGTGGAAACACACACCAAACCATATGAAAGCTGACATACTACGTGCAAATGTCGACCTCTATGGAAATCATGTTGAGAATCAACTCTTCTGCCATGATAATATCAACGACATGACAGTGAATAAGATCAACAGCAATATTGTCACTGCACTAACAGAAAGTTTGAAATCTCTTCAACCTCCTATTGTCCAGAACAAAACACAAAGACTAAAACTGAACACACTTCCAATGATGGAGCAAAGGACAGATGCGTAGTCAAGGAAAAGTGGACACACCGTTATTCAAAGAACTGAGGAAGAGCATTAGAAGACAGGCACCTGACGTGGTGACTTAGAAAATTACAATCATAGAATTATAAGGCTCAGAATAGCAGTTGACACAAATGAGGTACATCCAAGAAAATTCGCAGGTACCGGCGAATATTGAAACTCGGACCGTTAGTACAATACATCAAATGGCACGGAAAACAGCTTTCACATAAAAATATTATAATGGTGTATTGTGCGGTATAAGGGTGTTCAAACGCTACTGATAAGAAAAATAACACTAGTAAAGTTTCATTTCACTGGTAGGTACAAATATTAAATTTGTAATTTTGCATTAAACAGTCATCAAAACTCATAAATAAATTTAAAATTTTTGTCCACCATTTTCGTGAAAATGTTGCTATGCTCGCGGAAAAAATACCCCGATTTTGTTACTTAGTTTATGAAATTTATAGAGAAATAAATCCACACTGGATATGAACATATTTATTGGGGTGAACTTTCGTCCGAATGATACATAGTGCTTTATTTACATCTACAAGGGAAAATCGTCGTTTAAGGATCTTCAAAATCACTCAACGATATTCTGAGAATATTCAAATTGTAAACTCAAACTCAAAATTGGTATCAATAAATACTATGATTTAATCTGTGGCCGCAAGAGCGCTTTTCTCTAATTGATTCTTTTTTAATTTTGTTTAATGAAATTAATTAGGTACATTAGAATTATCACACACCTGTTAGTTAAAACAAGAAAATTACCCAACTTTTTAGGGAAAATACCATTCACTGGCAACATTCAATCATATTATGATTGTGTGAGTGACATCACTGTATTAACGTGCTGTCAAAACACACATAGATCGGCTACACAAATTGACAAATTGTTGAATGACACTATCCCTCTGCTGAGATAGCAGCGAGTTTTTACTCTATGATTACAATAGTAATCTTATTTATAGAAACAACCATAGACAGAAACAGTAGCCACAAGTTCTAAAGCTGCAGATCTGCCAAGGAAGAAAGCAAATTTTCAAGTTACTCAATGACCAGAATGAAATCATAACAGATCGCGACCAACTCCTCACAATAACAGAGAACTTCTACCGAACACTCTATACCAGTCAGTCTACACCTTCAAATACTCATCCGGGACGTGCGCGGTGAAACATACCACGGCGCTCTATCCGAAACGTTGGATCAGAAGAGATGCCTGACATAATACTCGAAGAAATACACCTTTTTGCTGATTGCACTTACCGGGCACCGGAAAACCAGTGCTGCTATGGCATAAGTGCCATAGTAGAAAAGAGCTGAGCTGGTGACCTTTTTGTGTTATTTAAAATTTTATATTAGTTAATAAGCAATTTATGTTATGTTTTTTGTGACACAAATAAATATTTTCTATTTCTATTGCTTGAGAATCGTTAACCTCACAAATGTTTGATAAACAGTTTTGGAAACGATACCTTACACGAGCATACTTACTAACATTGGGGTTTTCGACCCTTACTTAGACCCCTGCATCTTGTTAGACCCCATTTTTATCTGACTTCACATACCATACACAGCCTATAATAACCATCGGGTTATAAAGACGAATCAAACGACACCTCATTTGTTGAAATCGGACTAGTAGTTTCAGCGCTACGTGGGAACATAGAAATCGGCTAACCATAACCCTCATACTTCGATAGTCGGGTAAAAATAGCCTATATTTTATTTCAGGTCCCAAACTATACCCATATCTTTCAGCCCAATCACTGCAGTCTTTTTTGCGTGAAAGAGGAACAAATATCCATTCATATTCATCCATCCATCCATTATTACAAACTTTGATATTTATAATATTAGTAGAACTGCCTGTACATAATTTTTTTAAACAGCTGGCGGTATTTTTTTCTATAGTTTATACTGTTTTTATAGACGACCGAAATTAAAATACCAGCTAGCTTTACCAGTATATTTTTAATATGTAGAGTATTGTAGAGAGACCGTGTGAGACTTTAGATGACGCCAGCGGGTTAGAAGGTTTAACTTCTAACCCGCTGGCGTCGTCAGTCTAGCATGCGTATACAAAAGGTAGGTACAAAATATACAAAAGATACGCGATTTCTTTTCTAGGTCTACGGGAAGTACCCTTATAAAGGTTTTGTGTATAAAGTGATCCTATAAAGGTTCCTTTTGAGCTACGGAACCCAATGAAGTATTACACTTACCTCTGATTTTATAAATTGGATTGCTATTACTCTTACTTTTCATAACTTGCCGAGCACGATTTTAAATAATTTCCCAGTTATGCAGCGTACCGTAAATATGTTCAAAAAGCGAAAAAGCCGCTCACAAAACTCGAGAAGAACCCTACTTAAATCTACAAAAGTGGAGAACCATTACATTTTCCTCCTCTGAGTGGAGAGTCGAAGAGGTGCGGGGTGGGTGCGTCTCAAATAAATGTTTTTGTGTTAGACATTAGGTACATTTGAATATTTCAATAACAATAATTGGCCCCTCGTGCTATGTCATGAAAGACGCCATATTCAGGGGAAAATGGGGTAACAAAGAAAATGTATCTTTTGTGAAATTATGCGTGCTTTTTTTGTCGTGAGTAACGCGATACGGAGAGTTAGCTGTCATATTAGGCAGATATCACCGTTTTTGGAAATCATTCTTTGTGTGTTTTTGTCAACTCACAAATAACCATGGTGGATAATTTTACACGACAACGTAAAACGCAAGCTCTAAAGAAGGCAGAGGTTTAAATAGCCGAGCACCGATCACATATAATCTCGCGGTAAGGCGGGAACGACACTTACAGTTTTACCTGTGTGAGTACTCGTACTTACCTATTAACACAAAATACTATATCAATAGGTAAGTATATAAAATTTAAAACTTTAGAAAAACTTTAGACGCTATTTATTGACGTTTGAAGTGTTCTAGGTAAAGAAGAGTCTGAAGAATATTTGATAATGCAGAGTTTTCCAAAATTTAATCTCCTAGTTATTTCCCCTCATTACCGTAGTCAAAGTCTTATTCGAAAATCGTAACATCTCCTGCAATTTCCAAAATATTTCATTTGAGTGCTTTCAACATGAGGATTTGGATGGCGTATCCATCTCTAAAGGGGCTCGCCTTCGGGCTACGTGAGGACTCTCGGGACGTCGAGTGCCTCGTTGTTTTCATTCCTCGATACAAGTTGACTTGAATGGAATTGGCAGATGTATTGGGCTAACTTGACACTGCATATACTGCACATGGATTTGCACTTTCAAAACCTTATTTGCTTAACAACTTCGCTCCAAGTTTAGGGACCACTTCTGCCAGTCACAAACCACATTATTAATTATATTATAGTTTTTAATTGAAATATTCATAAAACTTACACATAATTGGATAGGTAAGTAGGTACTTCAATAAGTTTCTGAGTTTAGTATAGACCAATTCCACAGCCACACATAAAAAAAATTGGCCCAGGCGTCTGACTACGTTTACTGTATGTTTTTGCGGTCACTGAATCAGAATCAAAGGTCAGGTTGGTCACATCACATCAGGATTTTGCAATAACCTAAAAAAACAAAATAATCCATTAATTGAATTACATTCTGATTCAGTGCCCCCAACGACATACAGTAAACGTAGTCAGACGCCTGGGCCAATTTTTTTTTCGGGCTCTGTTGTAATTTATTAATATAGAGGTCAAATATGCTCTTTGATAGGTTCAAAAGGTAGATTAATATTTTCAACATAAACAAAAATACTATAAAACATTTAAATCTAAGATTAAGGAAGTATATCTAAAGGCGGGTACAGACTTATGAAACGTATCATGCAATGAAAGAATTTGCCATCCACATTGTCGCAGTCTATCATACAATGTAACAGAATCCCCATAGAGTGGTGTGGATGGACGCCATGCGCGTGCACACAACGCGCATAAACAGAGAATTTCTACTCGTCCGCGCCGCGATCCGCTTTTGTCGGTTTTTACAATACAAAGTTTTTGTCGAACACAAAGGGGCGCGCAATGAGCACGGTTACAGCAAACTGTACCCGCCTTAAAAACTCTACCTCTACCAATAAAATGTGGTCAATATCACTGGTCTCTCGCTGAACGGTAATAAGACCTTCACTTGTTTGGTTCGAGCTCTGGCCGCGGTGTTGGCTGTGGCGACGGTGGTGGCGGTGGCGGTGCTGGTCCCGGTGATAGTACAGGGGGCTGGTCTGGCATGGTCAAGTAGTAGCTGAATATCACCAGAAGACAGTATAACGAGATAACTGAAATTATGAAATACAAAGTATGTATCAAAAGAATTTTAAGAATGAGCTGAAGGTCTTATTTGCTGCGATTCATATTTAATAATTCTTTTTTTGCAATCCATATAATAACTTATAGATTTAGAGATAAAATATTTTATTTGGAACAACATTTTTTTTTATTCCAATCGAACTCCTCTAGAAGCACGATACCTAGAAAAATATCTAGGTATGGTGTGAAAATTTGAGAAAGTATTTAGAAAAGTTTTTTTTTTTGATTTTTTTCTGCCTTATCTTTGTTTCGTCCAACCTTGATAGGTATTATATTTTGTTAGACAAAAGTTTTGTTGCACAATAAAATAAATAAGTCTGTTATTCCTTATATGTATTATAAGATGTATGGGAAAAGTTTTGAGCGAATTCTGACTTTTTAGTACTTCAACCTCAAATGGTCCATTATATAAGTAAGTAGGTATTCGATTTGAAAATGAAAGAAATGGCCCAGATTTGCCAAACGAAGCCTACAACTACATCGAATAACACACCAGTACAGGAAGACCTGCTCAAAATGTGACGCAAAAAAAAAAAAAATGCAAAACACGTCACGTGTTTTCAATGTACCTAAATCCATTTGCGTTGAGTGTTCGCAAAAGATGTGCATAAACCGCCGCCGTTGTAATTTTATATAAAAAAAGTGATTTGATTGTGCCGTTAATCCTAACTAATAGATGCGAAACTTAGTTTGTCCTTCCTTCATGACCTAACTACTCGTAAATAACCAATCGACTTGATTTATGGCTTAGAGTTAGTTGATGATGGGATGATAAGATTTAGAGTAATATGGGCGACGTGTTGTCCTGGTTAAACATCAAGTTCCCGGTAGATGTACGGGAAGAAATGCCTTTAAACAAAAAAATATTAACGTTTTATTAGGTTTTACTTATAGTTACTTCTCCAATGTCAGAATTTTTGACTTGGAATATCGTTGGTACTTTTCAAAAGAAAACAGCGCGTGCAAAGCCACGTTCAGAAACTAGTGTATACTAAAAAGTATGTATTTTAAAATGATGATTGTCTTATAAGCCGAATATCGGCCATGGCGGCCAGTCTCAACGGAGCCGAAGCCTAGCCAGGTGCACAGGACATGTGCACAAGTGTTTGCGCACACATCATACACTAGTGGGAGTCAGCTGTAAGTGTAGGGAATAGGATACTCACCGTGGAAGATACAGAAAGGGATGAGGATGAGCCCGGCGCCCAACAAGCTGTATACGACGATGGCCACGGCTTCCAGCACCTGGATCACGATCCGGTACATCAACGTGATCTTCACCAGGTCCTTTCTATTCTGAAACATTGATCATTTCAAAGCTGTGTGTAGAAAGCGCTATCTATAACCCGATGACTGTGGTGTAGAGGACACAGCTTTATACACAGCATTATCTAGCCGCAAACTGAGCAGACCTTGTGTTATGATATGATAGTTTATAACTACACAATCGGCCCCATAGCTTACAGCGATCTCTTACAGGCAACCTTTGAATGGACAGGATCGGTACGTATTACAACTGACGGTGCTAAATGTATGAGGTATTCAAAATAAATACCAATAGTTTTTCACTTCTCGTCCTCAAAAATTATAGCGTGGCTTAGCGGGAGTAAAACTCGACTTTATGTTCTAGGGATTAAAAGTGTTCTTTCTTTTTAATTATTGATTGAAATTATCAACCCGTACAATAATTCGTCTTCTTTATATAACTTGTTTTCCGTGTACTTACAACTAAGATTAGTTTTGTTGGTTTGACATAATTATCTATTAATATTAGCTGGAGAAGTCACTGGCTCCTGAAATACAGTTTTTAAACTAGTTCAGGAGCCTATGGACTGATTTTATATTTAACTCTACCTATTATGTCAATATGTTTACTTTTACTTTACTACAAATTGAAATGGAGGTGTACGTGGCTTACATCATTGAAAATATCATCCAATAATTCAAATCGAACAAAAGGATAAAGACATTATTAAGTAATACGATTCTATCTGTTACGGTCGAAATAACGTGAAATAGATATAAAGACTTACGACTAATTCGTGAAGTAGATAAGTGAAAATGGTGTGCAATATTTTACTGAAGGTAAGTTTGAATTGTTATATTTTCTCGCAATTAAGTGAAAAGTAGAGTTCTTCACTCGGGCCAAATCCACCCATAATAGCTCGGTCTTGTCACCCCCCTTACGTTCGGGAGTATAACAACCCCGTATGAAATGGGGTGCTTTAGACCCTGTAAAAAATCTGCCATTACTACAGTATAGTACATAAGGCACTCGTGGGAGGCCTATGTCCAGCTTTGGACTAAGAAAGGCTGATGATGATGCAGTATTTAAATAAAAGCAGACATGAGTACAGATATGAGTATTAGATTAGGCTAACTGTTATACTTAATATATTCAATGCATATATAAATATATTTTTTGTTATACGTTGAGAACATCCAGAATAAATATTTGAACATTATTTATTTGACATCAGACCGGTGCCATAGCCGCCATAGGTCGTCAAATCTGATGAACTGGTTTCCAAGTTACCTTTATTAAGGCGTAGAGGAAGACGATGTTGAAGCCAATGTTTATGATGGAGACGATGACGAGCAGGTAGAACGAGGAGAGGGAGTCTTCCGTCCAAGAGGAGAGCTGGTTGGTTCCTTGCATCACTGCCGTGACAGCGTTGGACAACTTCAAGAAGACAAATCATATAACATATACATAAATTAATGTAATATGCCTTAACATATACATATGTAGGTAAGTTAATATAAGGTCATGTTGTCATGATGATGATGAATGTACATACAATATAATGCGGTAATTTTAAGTTATTCCACAAATATACCAATAATGTATGAGAAGATAATCAATTGATATTTTGTATCCCACCTATTCGAAAAGAGACAAAGAGTTCAAGTGCGAGCAAAGTGAGTCATTTCAGTGCACTTAGACTTTTGTATTTGGAACACTATGTAATTAAAAAGTTTGAACACAATTCGTTTCAATAAAGTAATGGCCGGTAGTAAAAGAGCGAGCGGGCCGAAGCGGCATAGGCTATCCAAATTTAAAAAAGAATAAACGGGGACATTTTTTTCATTTTGTTATTACTTTTTAACAAAATATTACAGACAATTTTAATTTCGAAGCTACAAAGCCTTCATCAAAAAAAGCTTTCATACATGATAATGTATGAAAGCTTTTTTTTATGCCGTCACAATGGGGGAGGAAAGTTGTGGGCCATAAAGTCCACTATTTTAAACTGAAAAATATGAGTCTTCCTGACATCTATTGGCGAATATGAATACTATTTTTTTTAAATGGGAGCATCCAACTTCTCTATCGACACAACACTAAAGCTACTCCAACAGGTGGCGTTGTTAAGCAACACTAAGCCAATGAGTGTTTGGTTGTAATTCGTATTTAAATATAATTTCCAAAAAACACAATATACCAAAATAATACAATACATCCAAGTACTGTAGTTAATAGGAGTTCTATGTATGTAGGTGCAAGGGCGAACAATGTCATTTGTTCATCATATTTTTAAAGTTGGTTATGGTAAAAAAATTTACTTGTCTAAGCTTCTTTGCTTATTTTGTAAGGCTAAAGAAATAAATCTATTGAATTCTGAATTAATAGCGTTGAACCTACTCAACCTAATAAAGTTCTATCTAATTTGCATGTATGAAATGTAAGCATTTCACAGGTTAGGTACCGACCTATCTAATAATGTAATACTGGATAAGTATCTAGTACTGGAGAATTCATCATAATTGAATTATACTTTATTAATATATGTACCTAGTTTCTATATCAAAATTAAGAGTCGACCAGCGATGGCTGACCTAAAGATGCGCGACTGCGAATTATCTGTCTAGTCGAATGATGAACAACTACTAATTTTCTCATTCGACTTGAATATTAGTAGTATACTAATCTTCAAAGTCAAATGAAACTACTAATTAGTAATTACTAATGTCCGATGTCCGATGTTCGAAGGCTCCGATTCGACTTTGTTAGTCGACCGATGGTTTTGAGTGATGAATGAATTATTCGTCGCTCCTGCGGAGATTGAATGGAACAGATTAGTACTAATTTTATCATTCTTGTGCGGTTGATAAGGTGTAGTTTTTCAAGTATAATATTTTAGTTTTTAGCTTTTAGTATAAATATGGTTTTAGTGTAAATGTTTTAGTGAGGTGGACAGCTGGTGGGTCTCATGTTGAATCCGGTAATGTTACTACTACAGATAACCAGCTATCTACCACTGTGAGTGCAATAATACCTTTTATATGTTAACTTTGTTCAAATATTTTATTTTAGTAAGTTAGTAGTTTAAGTATAATTGGTCTAAGGCCGTTCTCATTATGTCAATAAATAAAATTATAGGTTGGTTCCCTGACCCAAACTAACGCCGCCACCTATTTTATCGTATTATTACGTTAAATAAACGAATTTTCAAAAATCCCTTTACGAGTTTCTGATACCTATCATAAGTTTTTTTTAATCATTCGAATCGTTCGAATGACTTGTCACGTCGAATAATTCGAATGAAATCATTTACAGTCGCGCATCTTTAGGCTGACAGATCGCAAACCTCTCAAATTTTTATAACCTTGTTAAAACGCGATGAATATAATAGGACAAACATTAACATTTTATTTGTAGCTCAAAAATTTGGAAACCAATTTACTTAAAATGGGAAAACGGATTTAAATATATAAGCGGGGTAAAACTTAAAATGAACAGAAGATATCCCTTGGGCTTAGCAAGCCCGACGAGGGACTCTATACTCAAAAGGATAAAATATTGTAAATATAATTTCCCTACGTGCACTATTGTTGTATACAATATATATTATGATCTACGCAAACTTACCAGAGCATATGTTCCGATTATGTAGCACCCTACTTTTAAATTTATACAGAAACAACATTTTTTAAATGTTAAATCCATAGTAAAGCCAGAGATAATGCTTCTTTGTACACACCTTTATCTGAATCTATGAAAATATTTATTCAAAAACATTTGTAATACTTTTGCCACAAAGTACTATACATTTTTAAGATTCTCTAAATTATTAGTTTTACTTCGCGTGGCTTGAAAATGGCGGCATAGATTATATTTATCACCAACAACACATTTACCACATGTATTAACAAAGCATCAAATTAACTAGCGGAAACTACAAAATTCATTACTAATTTTATTTTGCGGTAAATTCCACAGAAAGATATCAGTCACACTTGTTTATTGACTGTATGTGTCAAAGGTATACGTCATAATAAAGGGGCCATAAATATTATAGAAAGGTAGCAAAGTAGTTTGAGGAGAGTAAACTCTAAGATCAAGCTGTCTACGTTCCGTAGGGAGTAAACTCTATGAATGGTACGGACTGAATACGAAACCATAGGCTGCTTGATCTTAGGAAGCGGTAGGTACAGTGCAGTGCAGTGCAAAGATCACAGAATCTGTGGCAAAGATCTAGTAGACCAAAGAGGTTTTATTTTTTCATTGGTTTCGTACCGTAGATTGAGGATTTTTGCTTACCTATTCGTACCAATATTTGCTGAAATATTTGCTACTATTACCTATGGTATTATGAAAACATAAAGCACGACATAGACTGAGGACTGACGCTACAAATGTTTTGAAAAAATTTTCAATGCAATTCGAAAACTCCTCTTAGTCTATGCAAGGTACAATAGATTGTGCAGTAACCACATAACAACAGCCATACAGACATTATACCTAACGGAGTGGTTTTATTCTCATTGATTATACCGTAGACTCTAAGGCTTCATTAAAAAAGAAGTTGAAGTTGACTCTAAGGCTTAGAGGAAGCAGAGCTATTCTACTGTACTACTGTATGCCTAGAACAGAAGCTTTTGGCAGAGTTATTATTGTAATAACTGTTTTTTTACTTAACTAATAGTTAGGTGTATTTGCATTGGGCAGGCAGCATACGGGGCTGATAACAAACTATGCCTGATTGATTAATCATTGATATATGTACATACATGTAATATGTGTGCTGATAATAGTAAAGAAAGACCCATGCACTTAATAAGTATTATTATTTGCTCAGGGTGGCTATTGTATCACTGCGGCCATGGTAGGCCTATTGTGATTGCGCCAAATGGGATAATATTTTTCTTATTAGGAATGAGATAATATTTTTGTTAGAATGAGATATCTTTTTACGCCCACGATGCACTGCGTGTGTTCTGCGTGTCCTAATAGCTGCGGCCCGCTGCCTCCGCAGCCCCCGCGGGTCGTACCGCAGACTCTGGGCAGTGAATGCGATATACGAAACTAACACTTTCATTGCCCATGACGCACATCTACATTTGCGAGTCCTACTAGATGCGGCGCGCTGCCCATGCCCCGCCGCCCGCGCCGCCGCCGCCTCTGTGGATCGCTCCGTCCGCAGAGACTGGGCGTGAATGCGGTAAGATCCGCTTATTTCAGTTGTCTTGTGCAGTTACTCACTATCAACTTTGTAATACTTTGAACAAATATCATATCTTGCTCTACGATGAACAGAACTAAGAAAATGTCCTACATTCTACTCTACTCGCTCAAAGCGATAAGGCCGCCCTTTGTACTTCATTGTTGTCAACTTTTCCTTCTCTATGTATTTTGTGTTGTGTGGTACAATAAAGAGTTTTCTATCTATCTATCTATTTGGTAGATGTTGCAATTTCAGAGGTTTTCCTTTCAAAACATAAAGCATTATTCTCATTCCATTTAATAATAAGAATCCAGATGCTCGTCATTAAGAAGGCTAATAAATGTTGGACATCAGTCATTCTGTCTGTTTGCCTTTGTCTCCCAAATCGAAAATCTGCCATAATTCTCCCATCAAGACGCTCGTAAAGTGAATGATTATTTAAGGCAACGCACACACGATGCGGTGCGGTGCGTCCGATACGATCTAGTTTGAGATGCATAATAAATCTACACCATCATCATCACCATCTCTCTATCTATACTAGTTATATAATTACATTCTAAACCATAAAAATTACAGCTCGTAGTACTCTGTGAGCTAACGTAACAGGGTAATTTAGGTAAGTTGATGTTGTTGTGGTCATTGCATGAGAAAGGCCGAAAATTTCCTGAGTATACTTTTCACCTTTTATCTAAATTATTAATATAATTATTATATAATGTTAAAATTAATATTACGTCTTCAATGTAAACTTTTTTAAGATTAGGTACCAATTGCCACTCGCAAGATTGATCTTGGAGAATTCTACGTTTCTCAATACTAAAGTTATTCAAAAGAAACAATTTTTATCCTTTATGCGATACTGGGGAGTTTTACATGCGTTATTTTATGCGCATCGCATCGCACCGTACCGTCAGTTGTTTCTTTTGATTGGAAGAGAAAAGAGAAGGGACGTAATATTTTATTTAGGGTTCTGTTTTAGTTACGAGTTATTGTTTTATGTAGCGACGACGCGACGTCGACGACGCGCGACGTAGCGAATCAAGGACGGAGACGATTTTACGGGATAATGGTACATTGAAGAGTCCGTTTATGGAGTGACTAACTTCTGCCCGGGGCGTTCCTCGCGTTTACTCTCGGAAAAAGTTCAGAGTCTTTTATGCTATTCTAAGTCAAACTTACCTATTTTAAACAACTTCATTTAAAGGTTCTCAATTCGACTCTATGTTTTATGCAAGTCTATTCAGTAGTATTGGTGTGACAAAAGAAACAACTTCCAAAATTTTGCAGTTAGAAAATATACCTACGTATAATATCGGTAGATGAGACTTATCTAGTCCAGAGCTAGTCCTCTAATAACTACCAGTGGCACTTAAATACTACCATTATTCTGTTTCGATTGAATTTGTAAACGTTTTATTGTATTATTTTTTTGTATTTATTTATTTCCACCGTACAGGTACACATGTTACACTTGATGTCGTTAATTCTATCTATTTTATAATATTCACACAAACTTTTCACATAGGAAACACCATAATGGATTATAAAGAAAAACAGACAAACATGACACTTCATGCTTGAAATTTACTAAATAACAAATTGTTGGCTTTAAGAGGTCAAAAATTAAAGAGGAATAATTTTTCAAAATAAAATAAAAATTAAAACTTTATAAAAACAATACAATTAGGTCTTGGCAAAGGAGCTTTAATAAGTGATCTTGCATTCAGCTTTACAATCCAATCTGCTATAAATAATTCCGGAATAAATTGAACCGAGTCGATTGCATTTGATTCGGTGAAGTCAAATAACATTGCGCTTAACCTACTATTTATATATTTAGTATAATTTTAATAAATTTATAATTTTAAGTTCAAGTTCTTTATTGGTAACAGGTTGGGGTAAAAAGGTACACTAAACATATTTGCTATTTTGTTGATTCTTTCTCATCCTTGTATAACTGCCTGTTTAAAAACCCTCATGTTAACAATTATTTTGCTTTGATTCCCCTTTTCGTCCCAAATAAAAATGCGGAGTTAGGTTGTACACCCTTTCTTTGGGGGACACATGTTCTACAGTGGACGTTTAATGCGAGGAAGAGCAGAAGGAGGGTCTAATTAAAGTTATAAAACTTGGATTAAAGGATCCCCCTCTTCACCGTGGTCTTAATATAAAATATTAGTTTGCTTCTAGCCCAGCTTCAGTCATTGGCTTTGAACGCACTTTAACGGGATAAAAGGGAGCTTAGTTCGTCTTCGGGATACCGCCCTACCTTTCATTGAGTACCGTTCAGCCGTTTGGGAATGAAAAGGTAACAAACAGACTATTCATCATCATCATCATCATCAGCCCATTCACGTCCACTGCTGGACATAGGCCTCCCCCGTACGACAACGCCACAAATAGCGGTCCTGAGCCGCCTCCATCCATCGACTCCCCGCGACCGCTACGATGTCGTCGGTCCATCGAGTGGATGGTCTCCCATGTAGGGGGCGCTTGGCAGGCGGATTGGTGATCGCAGTGTTGGTGTTTAAAAATACTCAGACTATTACTTAAATTAAATTCACCTTTAGTGTAGTATAAAGGCGAATTTAATTCAATTAACGCGGGCGAAGGCGCGGGCAGCTGCTAGTAAGCTGCTGCCCGCTCCTTCGCCTGCGTTTTATCGGGATTAAAAATTGCCTATATGTTATTCCAGGTCCCAAACTATACCCATACCAAATTTCATGCCAATCAGTTCAGTTCCTAGTTTTTGCGAAGAGGAACAAACAACCATACTCACAAACTTTGACATTTCTAATACATATTAGTAAGATGTAAGAGAAGAAATCACACCGTCGCGTCGCCGTCGTCGTCGCGTCGTTAGCCGTGCAACATTTTCACGCCACGTCGCGTCGCTCGCTCGAGACCGCTCCTTTAGCGCTCGAGTTGCCCTGTGCTGTGATGTCTCAAAGTTCCTCAGTCGTAATTAGCCGACACCACAGAATAACTATATAGTACCCGACACTTGCAACACGCCCGCGGTTGTTTGTGAACTTGGTTTAACAACGAAGTCAAATAAAATAGGTAAAACTTATCTCAGAGTGCTGTGCCTTCTTACTTAAGTAATCCAATTATTAACCTTTTCAATCGCAATAATATCGGCCCTACGTTTTTTCTCCCAGGCAACTTTTACCTACCTATTAGGTATTAATTATAATCATCACTAAGCTCCTGCCCGCGGCGCGGTAGTTTTGGAGTACAGAGGTAACAAACCTCCATACATTGTTACAAACATCCAAACTTTCACATTTATAATATATGGTAGTGTGTTTAACGTTTAACAGTTGTAATATTTTTTTTAAAGTCCATAGACCTTTCTTTGACCACAATCTCACCTGATGGAAAGTGATGATGTGGTCGACGGTGTATCATGAAGGTGTAGAAGATACCTATTCACTCTTGTCTTGAAGAGACCCAGATTGTAATTGGCCGGAAAAGCAGAAGCAGGCAACGAGTTCTATTCCTTAGCGGTGCGAATGATGAAGGTGGAGGAAAACCGCTTAGATGCAAGCGAGTAGATGGTATATCCACCAGATAAGGATGGCATTGTTACCCTTAATTAGTTGTGTCAATGTCGAAAGAGATCTGCAGCTTGTTCTTTTATTGATCAAGTAACCGAAACCGGCAGTTCTCATGGCGACAGTAACGCGACACCACCATCACCGTGCGAAGTCGCGCACGGCCGCGCGTCACGCGTCGTCGCATCCGAGACTGGGTATTGGATCGAAAGTACCTACCTACTATCTAAATCTGAGTGTACCTGCTGCTGCAGGTAGTTAGAGTTACTTGTCCCTAAAATTTTTATAACAAGATCGACTCAGTTATGACAGTTGCACATTCATGGGTCAACTAGTTGTTACTAATTCACAACTTGCTACGAGTACAAAGCTCAATACACGTAATTTGCCTACTAAAATATGTATATAGTAACTAGGTACCCATAAACCTTAAATCATTTAATAATATTAAGTGACTTAGGTATAATTTTCTTTGCTAGAAACTAGCAACCCGCCCCGGTTTCGCACGGGTAGTATAACATTCAAAGGGATTAGGCAGCGTTCGCGATGAAAGCTCCCAACATTTTCCGACATTTCCAACAATTTATCGTTATATTTCAACCAATTTACATAAAAATTAAAATTATATAAGTGCCTAAACTTTCCTCATGAATTACTCTACCGATTGGTGAAAACCGCACGAAAATCCGTTCAGTAATTTTTGAGTTTTTTTTTATTATTTTATATTTATGTAGTGAAGTTACATAGAATCAGAATCAATAACTTTATTTCTTTAGGCTTACAAAATAAGCACTTAGACAAGTCAAATTTTATACTATAGACATAGTTATTATTATCAAATAAGAAATAAGGTGTTATTGATATTCTCTTCACTTCAATTTTTTGTGCACTAGTCGAAGAAGTGAAAAAGAAACCACTAGCACATTATAATATCACTTATGTGTCTAATACATGTTTATTTTGCCTATCTAAATATAAATTTAATGCAATTTAGATACATGTCAATATTTCTTTAAAGCTAAACAGAACATTGAATTTAAATAATAGATTCAGGCGTTACTTTGCGGAAATCCATTGCACAATATTAGAATGAAGAAATATTTAGTAACAATTCCGCGTATAACCTTCTCTGATAGTATTCATCAAAGTAAGTTGTCTACTAGTTTCGTCTCTCCACGAGACATCTTCAGGACACCACAATACTCGACCTTGACATTGAGATTGGTAAGCACAGCAACACCGACAGAGTCCCGCCAGTGATGTTGCCTCTCCGAGCTCCGCGCGCCAAGTGAAGCATTGCCCGCAAAACCCCCCTTTATATAGTCACGGATCAAACAGTGCGCACACAAAGTTCATAGTGTGTGTGTGGCAGTACTATTGTTTGAAAAGATTCGTAATAACGGTGACCTAGGCAAACCTGTACTAAGTTCATTCAACAGTGTATTATTGCTATATTTTGTAATTTCTAAATTTTCTAAGACTGACATCCTAAATCCCTTATCACAAGTATGTAAAATAGAAAAACAATGATTTTGACTTAAAGAATGACCAGATTCCAATAAATGTTTTGCAAAGTTAGATTTTTCTGGATAATTGTTTCTATAAGCAGCTAAATGTTCTTTATACCTAACCTGAAAACTACGACCCGTTTGACCTACATAAATACCATTACATTCGTCACATACCAACTTATAAACACCCGATTTTTTTTTGGAAACTTTGGAGATTTTGGCTGTTGATTCAGAGATGGCAATTGTTAGGGGTAAAGCTGACGAAGGGGTTAAACATGAGGTAGCCTCTTTAATAAAGAAATCAATTAGTTCAGCTATAGTTCCAAGTTTACCAAGGGAATTAAATGTTTTTAAATCTTTAAGGAATAAGGTAGATCAAAATAGCTTAGTGATAACAAAAGCAGATAAGGGTAATACTGTAGTTATCTTAGAAAGGGGTACTTATGTGCAGAAGGTTAATGAGGTTATACAGGGCAATGATTTTGAATTATTGAATTCCGACCCAACCAAAGTTTTCACACAGGAATTAAAAGAAATGACAAAAAACTCATGCTTTATTTCTCCAAACTCTCTTAAATATTTAATTCCTATGAATCCAAGAACACCAATGTTGTATGGTTTACCTAAAATACATAAAAATAATATTCCAATCCGGCCCGTTGTCTCTTACATAGGAGCACCAGCATATGGTTTATCAAAATATTTAAATTACGAATTAAAAAGTAGATCTAGATTCAATCCAAAGTATAGCTTAAAGAATAGTATGGATTTGGTCAACAAAGTTAAAGATGTTAGCCTGCCTCACAATGCAAAGTTATTATCGCTGGATGTAGAAAGTTTATTTACAAACGTACCTTATGAGGAGAGTTTGATAATATTGGAAGGACATCTTGAGCGACAACGAGTACTTCCGGCAGAAAAGGAGGAGTTAATATCTTTGACTAGAACTTGTATGCAACAAAATTACTTCCAATTTGGCAATCAATATTACAAACAGAAAGAAGGGTTAGCTATGGGTTCACCACTAAGTCCACTTATGGCAGACATTTTCATGGACAGTTTTGAGAATAAAAACATTATAGGGGAATCAAACATTTTATATTATTATCGTTATGTAGATGACATTATCATATGCTGGACTGGAAGTTTGCGTCAAATAGAACTGTTCATTAACAAACTTAATGCAATTCATCCAAAAATAAAATTTAAACTTGAATTAGAAATTGGTGGTTCACTGAACTTTTTAGATTTGACAATAACTAGGTTAAACAATAGGCATGATTTTCAAATTTACAGAAAACCTACTTACACAGATATTACAATACCAAATTCATCTTGTCATCCATTCCAACATAAGCTATCAGCTTACCGTAGTTTTGTCCATAGAATGATGTCAGTCCCCTTATCTCAGGAGAATTTTAACAGAGAGCTATCTATTATTTACCACACGGCTGAAAGTAATGGATATAGTAGAAAGATGGTTGATGGTTTAATAAGAAGTAAACAACAAAACATTATCCGTTCCTTATTGTATCCCGTAGCTCCAGAAAGGATAGACAAATTTGTGGGCAGTTTAACTTATTTAGGTCCATTGAGTGACGGAGTTTCAAGAGTTTTGTCTAAACATAAAGTACACGCAGCGTTCAAAACAAACAATTTATTAAAACAGATTTGTAACGGTAAAGATAGGTTAGATAACAATAAAAAATCGGGTGTTTATAAGTTGGTATGTGACGAATGTAATGGTATTTATGTAGGTCAAACGGGTCGTAGTTTTCAGGTTAGGTATAAAGAACATTTAGCTGCTTATAGAAACAATTATCCAGAAAAATCTAACTTTGCAAAACATTTATTGGAATCTGGTCATTCTTTAAGTCAAAATCATTGTTTTTCTATTTTACATACTTGTGATAAGGGATTTAGGATGTCAGTCTTAGAAAATTTAGAAATTACAAAATATAGCAATAATACACTGTTGAATGAACTTAGTACAGGTTTGCCTAGGTCACCGTTATTACGAATCTTTTCAAACAATAGTACTGCCACACACACACTATGAACTTTGTGTGCGCACTGTTTGATCCGTGACTATATAAAGGGGGGTTTTGCGGGCAATGCTTCACTTGGCGCGCGGAGCTCGGAGAGGCAACATCACTGGCGGGACTCTGTCGGTGTTGCTGTGCTTACCAATCTCAATGTCAAGGTCGAGTATTGTGGTGTCCTGAAGATGTCTCGTGGAGAGACGAAACTAGTAGACAACTTACTTTGATGAATACTATCAGAGAAGGTTATACGCGGAATTGTTACTAAATATTTCTTCATTCTAATATTGTGCAATGGATTTCCGCAAAGTAACGCCTGAATCTATTATTTATCTTAGATCAGCAGGTACAGCTGAACAGGCAAAATTATACATCAAACTCACTCAGTCACATCGTATTGCAGCTCAAAATGTATGGTTCAATCAACAGTGTAAACATTTGGGGGTTATTCCATCTTACATTAAAATTAGAAGTAATACAAATAGTAGGGCAGCTAATGTTGCTTTGATAAGGGCTAGGAATACTTGGTTAAATGAGGAAATAAAACATTGGTTTACTATCAGAGACAACTATAAAACTCACTTGGGAGTTTTACACATGGAGTTAGCTTATTCCTTACACAACATAGAATTTGATTTACTAGATAATAAAGCTAGGGAATACGCTGCTGAGTTAGCCCACAGGAAATATATAATTCAGACAGGGAAATTAGATCGATTAGTTAGAGACAAACAGAGGGTAGACCGACTAAGGGGGAATAGTAATACTGTGCAGCAACCATGTCCACATACGTTCTATCAACGCGTAGAAAATCATAGTGGTGTCCAGTTCACAACTTCAGAATTATCACTGTTAGAAAAGGGTCTTAAATACAACTTACAACCAGTTTTAAATAAGAAAACTTTGGAGATTTTGGCTGTTGATTCAGAGATGGCAATTGTTAGGGGTAAAGCTGACGAAGGGGTTAAACATGAGGTAGCCTCTTTAATAAAGAAATCAATTAGTTCAGCTATAGTTCCAAGTTTACCAAGGGAATTAAATGTTTTTAAATCTTTAAGGAATAAGGTAGATCAAAATAGCTTAGTGATAACAAAAGCAGATAAGGGTAATACTGTAGTTATCTTAGAAAGGGGTACTTATGTGCAGAAGGTTAATGAGGTTATACAGGGCAATGATTTTGAATTATTGAATTCCGACCCAACCAAAGTTTTCACACAGGAATTAAAAGAAATGACAAAAAACTCATGCTTTATTTCTCCAAACTCTCTTAAATATTTAATTCCTATGAATCCAAGAACACCAATGTTGTATGGTTTACCTAAAATACATAAAAATAATATTCCAATCCGGCCCGTTGTCTCTTACATAGGAGCACCAGCATATGGTTTATCAAAATATTTAAATTACGAATTAAAAAGTAGATCTAGATTCAATCCAAAGTATAGCTTAAAGAATAGTATGGATTTGGTCAACAAAGTTAAAGATGTTAGCCTGCCTCACAATGCAAAGTTATTATCGCTGGATGTAGAAAGTTTATTTACAAACGTACCTTATGAGGAGAGTTTGATAATATTGGAAGGACATCTTGAGCGACAACGAGTACTTCCGGCAGAAAAGGAGGAGTTAATATCTTTGACTAGAACTTGTATGCAACAAAATTACTTCCAATTTGGCAATCAATATTACAAACAGAAAGAAGGGTTAGCTATGGGTTCACCACTAAGTCCACTTATGGCAGACATTTTCATGGACAGTTTTGAGAATAAAAACATTATAGGGGAATCAAACATTTTATATTATTATCGTTATGTAGATGACATTATCATATGCTGGACTGGAAGTTTGCGTCAAATAGAACTGTTCATTAACAAACTTAATGCAATTCATCCAAAAATAAAATTTAAACTTGAATTAGAAATTGGTGGTTCACTGAACTTTTTAGATTTGACAATAACTAGGTTAAACAATAGGCATGATTTTCAAATTTACAGAAAACCTACTTACACAGATATTACAATACCAAATTCATCTTGTCATCCATTCCAACATAAGCTATCAGCTTACCGTAGTTTTGTCCATAGAATGATGTCAGTCCCCTTATCTCAGGAGAATTTTAACAGAGAGCTATCTATTATTTACCACACGGCTGAAAGTAATGGATATAGTAGAAAGATGGTTGATGGTTTAATAAGAAGTAAACAACAAAACATTATCCGTTCCTTATTGTATCCCGTAGCTCCAGAAAGGATAGACAAATTTGTGGGCAGTTTAACTTATTTAGGTCCATTGAGTGACGGAGTTTCAAGAGTTTTGTCTAAACATAAAGTACACGCAGCGTTCAAAACAAACAATTTATTAAAACAGATTTGTAACGGTAAAGATAGGTTAGATAACAATAAAAAATCGGGTGTTTATAAGTTGGTATGTGACGAATGTAATGGTATTTATGTAGGTCAAACGGGTCGTAGTTTTCAGGTTAGGTATAAAGAACATTTAGCTGCTTATAGAAACAATTATCCAGAAAAATCTAACTTTGCAAAACATTTATTGGAATCTGGTCATTCTTTAAGTCAAAATCATTGTTTTTCTATTTTACATACTTGTGATAAGGGATTTAGGATGTCAGTCTTAGAAAATTTAGAAATTACAAAATATAGCAATAATACACTGTTGAATGAACTTAGTACAGGTTTGCCTAGGTCACCGTTATTACGAATCTTTTCAAACAATAGTACTGCCACACACACACTATGAACTTTGTGTGCGCACTGTTTGATCCGTGACTATATAAAGGGGGGTTTTGCGGGCAATGCTTCACTTGGCGCGCGGAGCTCGGAGAGGCAACATCACTGGCGGGACTCTGTCGGTGTTGCTGTGCTTACCAATCTCAATGTCAAGGTCGAGTATTGTGGTGTCCTGAAGATGTCTCGTGGAGAGACGAAACTAGTAGACAACTTACTTTGATGAATACTATCAGAGAAGGTTATACGCGGAATTGTTACTAAATATTTCTTCATTCTAATATTGAGAACATTGAATTTCTTACATACTACTGTCAGTGCGGAACGGAGCGACACCTGGCCAAGCATTAACATCATTGATGTAATCATCTATGGAGTAAAAGGCCTTCCTGATAAGATTTTGTTTAATGTACTGTTTAAATTTACGAATAGGGATTTCAGTTGCTTCAGATGGAAGCTTATTATAGAAGCGCACGCAATTGCCCATAAATGATTTCCCTACCTTTCGTAATCTATATGCTGGGATGTGTAATTTGTTCTTGTTTCTTGTATCATAGTAACTAATGGTTAAAACCTGGTTAAAACAGACGTTAAACTATCAACTTCAGAAATCTATACCTAGTCATGAGCATAAGGCGTTTAGCGCAAGTTTCAACCAAACTAAAACTAGGCGTTCCAGTAAATAGATAATTCCAAAATTTTGTGTTCCTTTCTGTCCAAGGAATTAAATAAGACGCAAAAGTAATGGAATGTTCATGTACATCGGGGACAAAAAAAATACTATTAGTTATCTATTACAGTAGGTACCTACATAATAGTATCCTGTTCGTATCCAAAATAAGTTTGTTTGTCCTAGAATTTATTTTAGGATTTCAAACTTCCATTGGGAAGTGATGGATGGATCATGAACTGCTATTTGGTTCAATTCCCGGGAATAAGGTGGTTATTCCCGGGAAAACCTTTGGAGGAGTTTAGTCTGTAATAAGTAGAGATATTATTTGTAGAATACACTAGGGATTTAACGAAAATAGAGGTTTGCTTGGAATAAAATTAGTATATACCTACATATACTTTGTGGCAAACTTAATCACGTAATAAATAAAGTAATACTTATTAAAAACTATAGTTTGTGCCCGCGGTTTTACGGCAGTAATTTCTATCGCTCGGAAATTGATTTATAGAATAAAAAGCATCCGTTCGTAAATAACGGATTTTTGGAGGTTTGGGTTTAGTAAAACATCCAAAATTCGGTAAAAACATACACACGTACTGCTGAACATAGAACATCGTCCTTTCGAAGTCGGTTAACCTCCTATTATCTGAACAATTTTACAGCATACAGGGTAGGTACCATCTGTGCAATAACCGATAGAAATTAAGTTAGCTTTGGTTCTGATACATAAGTGATTAGCTGTAGTAATTATGTGCAATATTTATAAAACTAAGCTTTATTGTGATACTAACAATTATAATAGCTATCTCTCAAAGGTGCATGGCGCCCTAACAGGGCTCCTAATACCTAGCCTCTAAGTGAAATATTTAAGACCTCTCACATTGTATGTATTAGGATTGCAAAATATATACTTGAATACCGCGAAACATTTGTGTACAAAGTCGAAAGGGAATTTGAATTTAGAATTTTATTTTTGCGTTTTTAAAGACTTTCACTTCATATTCGTGGTTTTTTTATGTGTTTACATTTTTATTATTGTTTAGAAAATTCAAAAAATATGTATAATGTTTTTGTAATCATTTTATGATAAAAATACTGGTTTTACTGAAAAAAAAAGTAAGCAAAAAACCTTTGTGAAATATTTTATGATATTAAATAATGGAAGGGTGCATGTAAAAGAACACTATAAAGAAGAAAAGTACCAATTTGTTTTAAATATTCGATTTGAGTCGTTTTTTGCGTGTAAGAGTAACAAATATCCATACAACAATCCATACAAACTTTGACATTTACAATATTAGTAGGATTAATTATAAAGTTTGACTAAAGAAAGCTTAAATTTTTAATATATCTGGTACTTGACCTGCAAGTCCCATGGCCGATGAACACCCTGTATACTACAGTTACCTCCACAAAACTACAATAATCCGCGATAACTCCTAACAATCAGTTCGTCCACGCTATCAGCTAGCTGTTAACTGATGACAGGTCGACTGACATTTCGACGTGACGGTCGAATTTGGCACAGGACTGGAAAACGCATCCGCGTGCCCGAGAGGGAGGCTTCATCAAACTCACCCGTCATGTCATGAGTAGGAGGATTGTCGAGGCTTGTGCAGCTGTTCATGATGAAATGTATGACATAGCGCACATTAAAATTTGGCAGGGAGACAAATAATATGTGGGAAGTAGATGAAAAGGCTTTTTTCCCGGAGCAGTGCGCGCAACGTTGCTGGCTTAAATAAGCCAGCCATTTTATACAACAACATCATCTGGGAAATCAGAAACCAAAGTAAGTTAGTGTTATGGGAATCAGTAGGCAGATAAGTATGTATACTCTGGAAACACGTTTTTTTGTGAAATAGTTATTATTATCATATTTGGGTGTCTCAATTGTGCACCAGAGTTAACACCTGCTGTGTGCCCTCGCCTTGAGTTTAGTTTAGTTTAGTTCATTTATTGATAAGATTAATTTCTTACATGTCAAATACTTCGCAAAATAACTTAGTTAGGTAAGTACAAAATAATGTAATCACTAAGTAAGTGTAGATTATAATTTTCCTTGTTAATCTTACCATGAGTATGATTTAATATTATACGTGTGGATCTACGATATCGGCCTCAACTAATTTGTCCACGAGGAACTCTTCTAAACTATAATATGCCCTGTCCACTAGGATTCTCTTCAGTTTGTTAGTGAATATTGCAGTCGACGCTGCACTTGTTATAAAGTCCGGCGGTTTATTGTAAAAAAAATTGAGATTAACTCTCATAGCATAGCGGCTATTGACTTCGGCCCCATGCATGGATATTAATTACAGTACCCATTATTAATCGATACCTGCTGAAATACGTAAAAATCTGCACATATAGTTTCTCAATTACTGTTCTTGGAAAAATAAAATATGTTTTTTTAAATGTGGATGAATAGCAACTAGGGCGAAGTTTTGATGGAAAACTCATAGAATCTGCCATTTTGTTTTTGATGTTGACAGCACTAGGTACCAACCCTGCCTGTCACTATTCTGTCTGTGGTCCGCGTGCTTTTATAAACATAACTAGCTGCTGGCCGCGCCTTCGTCCGCGTTTTATCGGTACAAAACAGACTATATGAAAAAAAAAAATTAAATAGCCTGTATGTTATTCTAGGTTCCAAACTATACACATAGGTAGGTACCAAATTTCAGCCTAATCGGCAGTAGTTTTTGAAAGTGAAAGTGAAAGAGTAACAAATATCCATTCATACAAACTTTGACATTTATAATATTAGTAGGATAATAAAGATGAACCTGATGTTTAAGTACTGAATAAAGTAACTAAACTCATCGGAAACACCACCTTAGCGACCGACGTGGTGTTTCTTTGAGAGTACAACCGTAGCCGGTCGCTCGCTAGGCCACTCCTTTATAATTCTTTATGAAAAGATATTAAATTAGAAAAAGGCTTTTGAGTAATACAAACTTCGCTCTTTGAGTTAAGCACAAACATACTTTTACGTTTCATAATATTTTACTAAGATAAAGTCACGTTTACTTAACAGCCGTTCCATAATTTTGAAAAGCTTTTACAATATTAAAAATGTTCAAATAAAGTGGGGCTTAACCAGCATCGCAACCTTAACCAGCAACGCAAACTTAACCAGCATCGCAACCTTAACTTTATGTATTCTTACTTTAGAAAATATTTATCTATAGCATATAATAATAAATAATCAACACTACAATAATCATAGATAATTGAAGTTGTAATGAAGTCCTCAGGTCCTTCCTACTCGCACTTAGCCGATTATTATATCTATATCGTTAAAATGCAAATTCCAAAAAATCTTTTACTGGGATTGTTTTGGCAAGCGCTGGTGCGTCTAGCGAACCGGGTATAGAGCATTCAAATTACCATCAGACATTACATAACATGATAAGAGTAGTAGGTGTAGGTTCAATATTTTTGGCAACGCGTAATAATTTATGTGCTTATTTTAAGAGTTTCCTAAGCTCAAACAGAGTAACGAGTCTCCCGATCTCAAGTGCTTTGCCAAGATGGTCCTAGAACAAATACCTGTTATTAAAATCTGAACCGGATACTATCAGCAAAGGTCAACATTACCTATAAATAATAAATAAATAAATAATGATGGACAATTCACGCAGCATTATCTAGCCCCAAGCTAAGCAGAGCTTGTGTTATGGGTACTAGATGACTGATATTAAAATATATATTATATCATCATCATCAGCCCATACACGTCCACAGCTGGACATAGGCCTCCCCCGTATGACGCCACAAATAGCGGTCCTGAGCCGCCTCCATCCATAGACTCCCTGCGACCGCTACGATGTCGTCGGTCCATCGAGTGGATGGTCTCCCATGTCCCCCAACATGGATTTGCCATAATCACCACGCTTGGCAGGCGGATTGGTGATCGCAGTGTTGGTGTTTAAAAATACTCAGAAGGAAGCTGCTGCCCTTCTTCTAGTAGGTTATATAATTAAATAAATATATATTATATAATTATACATAAAAAATACCCAGAACACCCGAGACAAATATTTGCAGATCGTAAGAACATTTTCCCTAAGGCGGGAATCGAGCCTGCCCAGCGTCGCAGGCGGACCTTCGCCCGCCGCGCCACAATGGTCGTCATCGTCACCTGGCGGTTAGGTGGCGTATGAGCCTGAAAGGCTTTTTGCCAAAGTGATAAATGGAAGCACGCTGCATCCAATTTGAATAAACAATAAAGATGATATCTTAACAGCATAGCAGGGTGACAGACAGTAATTGCTCTGAGACAAGTGACTATACTCTCGAGGTAGGTACACATTACATTATCATGTATGTAGGTACGTGCAGCTGTGCCCCAGGGTAAAGGCCATAATTCACGACGTAAACCCCAGCGTGAGATTGGAATTTAGGGTAGCAACCAGGAACCTTATTATGGTTACAGCGGCGCCGCCATCATTAGTCAAAGGTTACGTCAACTGTAAAAGTCTGGATCTGAAGGTAGTGTAGAATGGTAGTGCTTGCGTGCCTCAAATAGCCCTGAGGTTTATTTATTTCAGCACATTTTTATAAAAATGTTTCACGACAAATTCATTTTCTGACGAATTCTAAGCCCGATATTTTTAGATTGGTAATTGAATATCCTTTTATCGTATTCATATTTTACACACGCATATTCCGAATACGAAAATAAGCATAACATATCGTACTTATCTCATTTTTTATTTCAGCCAATCTCAATAATTTATTTCTTGTTTTACATCGTAATGAAAATCCGCGGCGAAAAATGTGTAAGTTTATACACTCACGAAACGCGAGTTCCCTTGTGCGCAGCTGAGATTGCTCAACTGAGAATAGTCTACCAATCAATGGGGCTTCCCTTTTGTGCAAAACAATTTGGTCTCCACTGCTCAACTCATTATTTCAACCCTTCGAACGTAATGGTCGCGACGATAGGCGTGTGCGCGTGCCAAGGCCTTTCAACGGTACGGTCTCACGCTAAAAGGCCTCTGCGTGCGAAAAAGGGGCTTTAAAAACATTGTAGATGAAATAAATAACATAGTCTGAATTGACCTGCAGAGAATAATGGACTAACGATATGCAAGAAATAACTCTGTTTGTAACCTTTTCACGATTGAACAGCAGAATGGATATCGAAATAATTTGGCTATCAGAGTCATAACTTATCTATAATACTTACAATCGTATCCTATACTTTTCCACCACTACTGGACAAAGGTCTTCATCAGTGACAAGACTTTCTCGTTACTTATTAGCCATATACTTCATCCAGGATAAACACGTGCAAAATTGCGGACAGAAACTAGTTACCGAACGTAAAGGCAAGGTTTTTACGAATGAAGTCTCTATCTAAGCAGGTTAAACTAATAAAATTGAAATTCTCATAACATGTAAAACCCAGTTATTCCCCGCGTCAGATATGAGATTTCAAAGGGTACTTAAACAGTTTATGAGCGCGGAGTAGCGAAAATCAGTTATTGCAGTACCTACCTACCTACCGGGTGCTATGATGTACATAAACGAAAAGTTATATACACGGAACCTCTAACTTGATTCTATTACGCTGTCGTTGGAATGGCATAACGAGTATGGGAATAAAATAGCAGATAGTTTCACAAGGGACTAAAACATTCCATTATACAGGGTAGTTTTTTAGACAGGGCAGTAGGGGAGGCACTTTAACCGCTGTAGCTACAGGAAAATGGTCCTAGAAGACTATCCATATTATACAAGTTTTCATCACCACTCTCAGATATTCAAAAGAATGTACAGTTAGCTAAAAATGGCCCTTTTTCACGAAAACTTTTTTGATGCCAATTATTGCTAATCGATCCTGTTTCTTAAAGTAATCAAATTCTTCTATCGAGCCTATGGGATTGGATTACTAACAAAAATAAAAATCTCAACAAAAAGTTTATACTTGTAAATATTTTTAGGGAGTCCAAGAGTAATTTCATATTATAGTCACAATTTTTTTTCATAAAAAATCTTTGTTTTATGCTTATATAATTGGCGGAATAAATCTAATTTTGATCTCAAAAAATATTGAAATAAACTTTTTAAATACATAATCAAAATTTTACGTGATACATAGATATATTTGATTTGTTTACTATTACGTACTACGTAAGTAATCAGTTTGCCTTTCGTTTTTTTTAATGTATTTTTTGTACGTATTCTAGGTTCACAAGGTTTTCGAAGCTGAGATGATTTCCTACAAAATGTATGGGAATTATTTTATTCATTATCTGACGTTTTTTGTACTCCAACCTCAGTTGTCCGATAAAAGTCTTTGTTCAGTATCAGAAACCGGATCGATTAGCATCAATAAAAGAGGTAGGTATTTGCTAACTCTACATTTATTGAAAATCTGAAAACCTTAGACCACTTTCCTGTAGCTACACTGGTTAAGGTACCTCCCCTACTGCCCTGTACAAAAAATCCACACTGTATATGAGGTTGAGGAATTGTAGGACGAAGACCGCGTTTATAGTGTGTGGCTTTGGCCCTAGTAAGACACTCTAGACGTTTCACTTCGATTGCTAGGAAATAAAAAAAAATTAAACTTACCGTCACTAAAATAATGTACACGTTTTTCATTTCTCTTTTTTACGAATGAATGTTTCGTAAGTCTTTTGGTAAATATATTTCACGTGATTTCAACCGCAACAAATTAATATTTATTTCTTTGCCCTTCTGTTCCAATTATTTACTAACTCAATTTTAGTTCTATGACATTCTCAATTTAATTTAACTAAGCCATGCTCACCTTCAATGCAATTTATAGTAAACAATTTTTTTTGTGGTTTCGTGCTTATTTTTTAATGTCTACTTACGCGCAACGCAAAGGAAGCATTCTACCGTCTCGTCTCGAGGAAGAATCAAACAAACATCCAATAATCACCAAGGTTTTTACAGTTCCATTTTCAAAAATAGGTAAATTCCAATAAACTGTGAGATCTTTGTTTTTGGAACATAATATCAAAAAGTCGAATAGAATATTCATTTATTTATAACAAAGTACATATTTAAACCAGCAGCGTTGGTTAGTATCAAGGCATTTATTTACTAACGGTTAGTATTGGTGCTCACACTCGTTTTATACTTATGTATAGATGGTTTGTACTATGTTACAACAAAACGGCTAAAATAAAACGGCGGTGAGTACGTACTTACTTACTACGTAAGCAAAGCCACTGGCAAAAGTTACCTATTACTATTTTCATAATAATAAAGAATCCTTTCGCCTCCCAGGTTCGATAGCTGTACCGATAAGTTCCGTTTCTATTTCAGGATATTTTACTTTACGCAGGATACAAGTCTTCTTCCCGATTTTTCTCATCTCGTCCCGATCGGAATATGCAAATGTTATCGTAAGGTATTGTGTGAGGTCGGCTTATACGGAACTCATCTACGGAAGATCTTTTTCTGATAGGCAAGATACTGGGTTCATCGGATAGGTTTCATCCTTTGCATAGGTATCTACACAGTACTAAATAAGAAAGTCTTGGAAATGAAAATTGAAAATGATGTTACGCGGTAGTCAACGAATTTCAGTAGCATCGAGTGAGCGTGACTTCCGATACTACATAGATCTATGTGTGCAAAATATGCACATCCCTGTAGGATGTTTATAATATATGTATTCATAGTACTAAGAGCACTCATTCTGCCAGTAGGCGTACAATACATTATTTAGTATTTAAACACAGAAATTTAACAATATTGAATCTAAGGAGAAGTACTTTTTGTGGGAGCTGTACGCGGCAATTAATTTAATTTATTTTTAGTGGGCGATATCAAGAAAACAAAATTTTGTTAGTCTTGGTCAAGACACCATCGCACCTATAGTGTAAACTCTCTACTTTTGTGATGTACATTGGCACATTATAATGTTAGAAAAGCGTCTACATCACCCCACTATGATGTAGAGACGATGCGGATATCATCTGCCCCTTAAGACCTCAAGGCTATAAAATTCAAGTGTTGCTATTGGTGCGTTTGACACAAATCCGTGGCACCTTAAATACGCAGCTAAAATCTGGCGGAAAGGCACCCCACGGGTCCTTATTACCCGCATACTCGCGCTCTTATGTGTCAAGCTTGTGTCAAGCCAACTCGTCGCCTTCGAATACCCGCATAGACAATGTACAAAAACCGGATAAAACGAGATGCGCACTTGTCCCAAAACCCTGTTGTGAATTTCTTAGCGAATTTAATTTCGTAGCGTTGAAGTTGCGTAATAAGACTTTATCACACACGAGATAAAAGGGGAAATGTTTACTAGAATATTAAATAACTGACAAAGTGAAAGTGGGTGGAGTCTTTGAGCGGGTGTAATTCATTTGATGTTTGTTATAAACACGAGTGTCCCAATTGTCCGACGCTTGATGGAGATGAAAGTTTTAATAAATATAGCGCTATATAAACAGTTTATTTCGTCAGTTTGACTATACCTAGTGAACCATATAGTGAAACGGACAGGTGTTTGTAGTTAAATATTAACCCTAGAGAGATAACGTTATGGTATATATACAAAATCGCATGAGTCATCTTCGTGTTTATTGCAAACAAACGCACCGCATTTGCAATCTGCTAACTCTGCAAATTCTTTCTTCGTCAATGTAGGTAAGTGTCTGGCAGAACGAGCTCGAGGTCACTTACAATTTCAATCATGTACAGCTGTCTCGGAACACAATAGTACAACATCGTTTGTGTTACTAGAGACAGATGAAGCCGAGGTAGAAAGGATAATCATGAACTTTAAAGATGACTGTGCAGTCGGATGGGACAATATCACTACTAAAATACTAAAACAATTAAAGCACATTCTAATTCCCCCATTGACACACATTTTCAACAAATGCTTATCTTTTGGTGTTTTCCCTGCATGCTTGAAAAAAGCCATAGTTGTCCCTGGATACAAATCGGGCAGTAAAGACCAGGTTACAAACTATAGACCAATTTCTTTACTATCCTCTCTATCTAAAATATTAGAAAAAATTATTAATAAAAGGTTGGTGAATTATTTGGAGGACAAATTGTTTTTATCGAAGACTCAATTTGGTTTTAGACCAAAAATTTCCACTGTCGATGCTGTACATCACTTGACCAACTATATCGTTCAAGAACTCGACAGAGGAAAACACACAATAGGAATATTCCTCGACCTTGCTAAAGCTTTTGACACAGTTTCTATAACTATTCTTTTGCACAAGCTGGAACTTCTAGGAATCAGAGGCACTCAGTTAAAACTCTTTAAAAGCTATCTAGAACAACGCACTCAATGTGTGAGAATTGGCAGTGTCCTGAGTGATGAACAGGAAAATACATCCTTTGGCGTTCCCCAGGGAAGTATATTGGGTCCAACCCTTTTCTTAATCTACATTAACGATCTGTGTAACCTAAAACTAGACCACGGCATAATTATAACATACGCTGATGACACTGCCCTCCTTTTTTCAGCTGATTCTGAAAAACAAGTCTTTGAGTTTGCGCAAAATGGATTCAATGTGGTTAACAAATGGCTACAGCACAACCTACTAACATTAAACGCTGAGAAGACTAATTACACTAAATTCTCAATGTTCAAACGGACGAGAACTATTTCCAACTCTAAATTATACGCACATCATTGCTATAACCCAAACAACACTCAATGCTTATGTCCCATAATTAAAAGTGCAAATGAAATAAAATACTTAGGTATTATACTAGATGATAATCTGTCGTTTAAATCCCATATAAAAACCTTATGTGGTAGAGTGCGAAAGTTAATATTTATCTTTAAAAAGTTACGCCATATTGCAGATCATAATATAATTAGACAAGTTTATTTTGCCCTGTGTCAATCAATTTTAACTTATTGCATTACCACATGGGGTGGAGCGGGGAAAACATTGTTACTAACAGTAGAAAGAGCACAAAGAGCAATACTTAAAGTGGCATCTTTTCGGCCTTTCATCTTTCCCACTAATATTTTATATGAGTCCTGGGATGTGTTAACAGTCCGGCAACTATTTATAATGAACACGGTGCTACGACAGCACGCAGAGCTTCCATACAGCACTGAATTTACAAATAAGAGACGGAATGATAAAGTTTGCCCTAAACCTTCAACCCTAAAATTTGCCTATACGGATAAATTTTATCTATTTCTTGGTCCCTTCCTATACAACAGACTAAATTCAATGTCTAATTTTTACGCGCTTAACTATAATAATTGTAAAAAATGCATTAAACTTAAACTTCAAAGTCTATCCTACGATGAAACAGAGAAGCTATTAGATATTGTCAAATAAATTATATTTTTTATACTTTAAGTTAATCTAGTTAAGATAGTGATTAATTTAGCTATACTCAATATAAGTTAAGTTCCTTATTAATACCATGAACCGTTTGTAAAATAAACAACATTGTTATACTAAATATGCCTTTATCGTAATATTAAAAGATTATTTTATTTAATAATTAGCACTCTTGTCGCCTGAAACACAGCCTAGTTCAGGCAAAATTGTTACATTTAGCTATATTTATTTATTAAGTGCACTCATGTTTTTTTTTTATATGTACGAGTTTCTTTGAATAAATTTTATTTATTTATTTATTTTTTTATTATAGTACTGATAAGATAAACTAGCGCCTGAGAGGCGTACGATTTTCAAATGTGATAATTTTGATAAATAAGTTAATTTAAATAACAATTTTCCTTTTCGTCGCAAAGAATGTGATTCGTTTTAAATAAATTAAAACTATTATAGTTAATTTCGTTTACTTTGAGTAGTTTATGGCTAATTGAGTAGACCTCAATACAAAAATAACAAGATTCAATTGTGTTCTGTTTATCAGTTGAAGTTCCGTAAAATTATCATCAAATTTGATATTTTTTTTTTTTTAATTTTTTTACGTTTTTCAAAAAATTAGAAAAACTATTTAATTATAATGTAATAGTTTGGGAAAAATAATAAAAAACCCTAATAATTTGATTTAGAGACGGGAATGACAAACGTAATTCTTGTGCTCGCCTTTCTGCATTCGGCGCAGGTCATCTTGGACATAATTATTTTTTTACTCATTTATTAACTATATTATAACTTTTTTATGGTCGAAGGTTCATACTCATCTCTGTTGGGGCTTGACCATTAGGTTTCAGTAGGAAAATTTCAATATTATATCCCAAATGCCTCGGCAAAGTGAGAGCCTCTATGCATTTGTCATTCAAGGTGTAGCTCGCTTAGTTATGAATGGAGTGTGGAAAGAGTAGGTATAAGTTCGAATTATATTGACAACAGATATTTTACTGACTAGGATCCTTAGCAGCCGACCAGCAATAATTATTCTGACCTCCGAAGACTCTTCCGGTTCGAAAAATTATGCATATCAAGTCAACATAAAAAGTAAAGATGCAGACTGCAACAAATCATCATCATTTCATACATCAAGCGATTTTAGTATTGCTGTAGTATCTGTATTACTCATTTTCAAAGTCACTCTGTATGTTTTCTGATCTTATATCCCTAGCGCTCTTCAGTGGTTCATCACCGTTGCTTTTTTCTTTTCTCAGCCAACAAAGATCGTATTTTCATCTTCTACCAGAATGCATCTACTATTCGTGATAACTTAGTAAAGAATAATTCATAATTTCACAATAAAAATAATAATAAAATAATTTTATACCAGTAAATCTTATTTGCTAACTGAGGTTAAAAGTTACACAAAAGATAAACATGCGCCTCTCGAGCGCATCAACTCTCCATAATTGCCAAAGTATCTATGTACCGCATAGGAACAGACTTCTCAGGATATAGTAGACCGACTAGTGAGTTGGTTGAGAAGAACAAGTTAATATACGCGTCGGAAAAAAGATACATCAGAATATATGTCGCGCGTGCGCCTCTGAGGCGCACGTTATCTTTCTAGGGTTAAAGTAGCTTTCGCCCACGATTTCGTTCTTTCGCCTCGATTTGACGGACACTGGACGGCTTCGTAAGGCACGTTCCTCCGGTACGTGACCTGCGAGGTAATTTGCTAAGGGCGATGCCGACGGCTATTTTTTATTTTTTAACATCAGCTGGATTATGTGTGCTCGCCTTTGAAGTTGTAGGTAATTATATGCATTACATATCAAAATTACTTTAACAAACCCCCAAAAAGTTTATTATCATTTATATTTTTGTTACGTATCGTAAATAAAACAGGAATAATACAGGTGCATTTGAATTTCTAGCGTAAGAACGAATTTATTTCCTTTTAAAATAATAACACAGAGTCATCAATCAATTCATTAGGTACCTATGTAGATAGACAATAATTTATTTATGGTAAATTAAAAAAAAAAAGTTTTAATTAAGCTATTCGAAACACAAGGAATGATTTTCTAACTATAAAGGTTTTTTACCGCTTTTGAAAAAACAAGGATTGGCTGTATGTACTAATGTTTCTTAATGTTGTATGTTCGTCGATTTCTCCGGCATTTACGGACCGTGTAGATGATTCTTTTGCAGCTGTATTGAAGATGATCCTGAATAGTCTTATAAAAAAAATTATTTCCGAGGGATTAGTATAATATTTATACCGCAAAAGAAAATCAGTAAAACTAAACGTTTCCAAGTCAGTTTATAGTTTTTCAAAATAATCTAATTGTTATTGTTGCAGTACCAACTGCACACACGCAGGGCGTGCTGGGCAAGAAGGCCGCCCTGCCGTGCGACATACAACCTCTGGCGGGCGACGACCACGTCTCTATGGTGCTCTGGTTCAAGGAGCGGGACGGAGAGCCTCTCTACAGGTACTATCTTACTCACACCATAAAATACTCTCGACACATCATACAACGCTCTGTACAAGATGGAGGCATGCCGTGCGTCATTGATGCCTTCAATTCTTGTATTCTCCACAGCTACGACGTTCGCGGCCGTCTCGCCTCCCAGCCGAAGCTGTGGTCTGCTTCTTCCGGGTTCGGAACCCGCGCCTACTTCCGCGCCGCCGCCTCGCCAGCGGTGCTGTTCGTGGACAACGTGCTGGCCGCCGACGCCGGCGTCTACCGCTGCCGGGTCGACTTCAAGAACTCGCCGACCAGGAACTTGAGGGTCAACTTTACTGTCATCAGTGAGTATGCGTACTATCACACCTGACCACCTGACCAGTGTAGTGGCTCGGCGCCTGCGACGTCTGCGACGCAGAAGGTTGCGGGTTATATTCCTGGCGCGGGACTAATGTGTGCATGGTCTGCACTACATGTTCCGGGTCTGGGTGCTTTCTATGCATAATTTTTTATGTAATGTAATAAGTGTACCTGTTTTCCAGTAAGTACCTACTCTTAATACATGTTCTGCTTCCAGCAACATTTATTTAGGTTCAATATAGACTATCTATATATTGTATATTCTTAATAACTGGCCCTATCTACCAGGGAAATACATGTGTGAAGCCGCGTACTAAAGGTAGAAAAAAAACCTATTACATAAATAGATTAGGCATAATATGCTTTATTTTGGCAAACAAGTTGTTCTGCACCTGGGAATACCTGTAGTTAAGGAAACTTTTTGTATAAAAAAAATGCAAGAGGCCGTCTCCAGATTAATTGTTGATAAAGTAACTAACCGTGTGATTTAGATATTTGACTGACAGATTAGTTAACTCGAAAAATTTCGTTTCAGAAACTCGGTAACATTTTTACCGAGTTTCTGAAACGAAATTTTTCGAGTTAGAGCAGCGCCAATAAATTAGAACCGATGACGTCACAAAGGATGCGGTGGCAAATCCCGACGGAAGCAAACATTTGAAATGATTGCGTACATTATTGAAGTTGAAGGAATTAATTTCAGATAATTTACGCATTCGAAAACAAAGTGACGCAATTTTTCTCTGTTCTAACCTAGACAACAATGCTTGCCTTACAGATGTGATTCGAATTAATTAGTAGTACTTATTATATATAGATCAATTTCTTCTCAGTATTTAGGTAGTTTACTAAACCAACCATAAAACCAGGCATCTGTGTCACACACACCCAAACCAAAACAAAATCATTTTATATAGATCAAAAGCAATCAAGTCTATGAAGTAAGGCAGGCACATGATTGGGTACACTACACCCTCCGTGTTCATAACTAACTACATCGAGTGATATCGCGGTAGTTTGGAATCGCCCTTTTGATCATAGCAAGTTTACTTTGATCGCGCGCGCCGGAGTGTGAGGTCCCGTGAAGATGGATTTAGTAACAACCAAAGGCTGTTATGTAAGACGTACTGATATATGTGTAAGGCTGCCTGTACCAACCTGAGTGGACAGTATGAGTTAGCTCAGTACTCAAACGGAAAAGATTTACGTTTACTACCGCTGACTTGTCAAAGATCTTTTGCTAAAATGCAACAAATCACTGAAAGTAATTCGAAAACTATAATGGAGTTTGTATGAAACGATTGCATCGCTGTCATGGTATAAAAAGTAGTTTCTCTTGGTATCCGGCTCTGAAAGGCCATTAAATATCGCAGGAAACGATAACGTAGAGATTTCATAAACTTGCACAACTCACGCTAAGGCATCTGTACCGACCGGTTATTGATACTGGATCTAACTCGATATGGTCTATTGTTTGTTGTTGTTGGTTGTTCTGCAGAGAATTGTAATGTTCCCAATAGTTGTACCTACCTATTATAAATTTGAACATAGCACAAGTCGTAACACAAATACAACACAAGCTCGACTTATTTGATTGACGTTAGATCACGCTATCTGTTAAATCTGTATAATATTTTGGTGGTATGACCGAAACCCTAGGGCCGCAAGGTACTGAGGGCCTCCGGGCTTATAAATTTTATTAGAGTGTCTGGTCGAAGAAACGAGGGATCCGGGAGCTGGTGAGTATCTAGCTCTCGTATTAGCATTGTTATACAGCGGGGCAATGCAGCCAGCGTCTTGGGGTCGCTTCCGACTGGTAGGTATTGATTTGCATCAGTCATTATTTTTTCATTCACTACCCAGGCCCTGGAAGAGGCGTACCCGCGCGCCCCGCCGCCGCACCCCCCCGAGGTGCTGTAGGTAGACGTGGGATGTGCGTCTTTGGCCGTAAAGGTGTTAAAAGTTTATCTTTCAATGTGACCATAATGTAAGATAATCACTTTACATACCAATCCTGTTCACACTCATATAAAATTATAAAGATTATTAAACATAGATCTTTCGTGAAAACGAGGTCATAACATAAAATCAGCTACGACTCGGTAAACCCCAGCCAACCCTAAATCTGCTCTGTATTTCTGGCAGAGAGCTGTGTTTGCTTTGTAATATTCTGATGTGGCAAGGTGCCGGTGATATTCATATTCAAGTCAGATTCTGTTAAATGATACCTACCTAAGTAGTACATAGATATACCTAATACTGAAAGGCTGTTTAGACGTTGGTAAATATGTTGCGCGTCGACGAAAACGAGAGCCGAAGTGTATTTATTGATAGTTTTCAATTACCGGGTTCACAGCGGACGGTCAACCGCGCTCCGATAGCACGCAGCAAGGGCGCGATCCAATGGGAATGGAATTGCTTAAAATCTTCTCCGCTCCGCGCTGCCTCGCTCCATGTCAATAGACAGGCAGCCATACCCTAGACAACAATCCCTGTGTTTGGCCTACACAGGCCCAACTGTCAAACGAAAACTTAGTCTAAAATTATGCGTCCACAGCATCGGAATCGGAGCCGACGGATTTGTTGCTTTGTTCATATCAGCATCTACTGGACCGTCATATCTTCCGATGCCGATGCCAGGCATCATGTAAATACCGACGCCGCGTACGCTGCTTTAGAAGGAGCACAGTTTTTCCAATAAGTATTTTCTTTTTGTTGCTTTCAATGAGCTGTTATATGTATGCTGCTCAGTGCCAAATATGTTCAGTTCTCTATTTGCAATCAAAAATTCAAAATGATAGATGAATCATGATAATTTGTCAACCAAATAGGTCACCGTCTTGAGTATAATTTTGTTTCGTAATAGGGGCGTATATCTTGTTGTTTTCATAAAAGTAATGGCAACAAAAGCGCTTGTCATCTTCCATTGTTTGTTGATTCATCTGATAGAGATGGATACTTAGATGATGACTGCCATGAGACTCTCTTAGCTAAATTAATTATCACTGCTGTCTGAATATGGTATTTACTGTCTTTATCTAAATAAATAGATAGAGAGTGACAGAAGAGAGTGGACAAAAAACTATTATGCTAACGCTACGTGGTAGAATTAAAGGCAGGGAATTTATATACCACGCTATAATTAGTGTGATTGCTGTAATCAACAATTCAGTATAGTATAAAAGACGTAAGGTTGGATGTTTAAATGCATAAAATTATGTTTGTTATCCTTACTATAGGTAGACTTGTATGGGAAAGCGTGGAAAGTCTTTTTAAAAAACAATTAAAATAATTAAATTGAATTTAATATTCCAATGATTATACAATGACGCCTTAATTACGACTGGGGCTTTGAGTCCAGAGTTCTAGCATCACAGGACGTTATCAAGACTGTCTAGACGCTTAGCTCAGCGATACTGAATCGTGAGAAATGCGTGGGTGTCTGTGTTTAATAACAGGTTATGTTAGATCTTAAGTGACATTGAATACAGGCCCTGATGCCATAACTCCTCCCTCCTGTAGTTCGAGATTACCCTCGGGATTATCTCGAATTTCCCCCGTTTTACAAAATAATTGTTTAACTCTATGTTTAAACGCTAACAATAAAAGACAGAAAGTTAATATAACGCAGAACGTTAAGTTTCCTACACTAACACTCTTATAATCTAGAGCACTACGATTAATATCACTATCACTATAAATTTCACTCCCACTTTTCTGCAATAAGTAATTCAAGAACTGAATGTCGGCAAGATCGATTCCATTGAGATTGACGGGTTTCTTCTGGGTATCTGATGAACTAGACAATATTCTCGGTAAGTTGATTACGGGAATCTTTGTAAAGATTATGTCTTTTCCATGAGTCAGATGTCTTTTTAGATTCAAATTCTTTATCTTAACTTGACAGTCATCGTCTAATGTTATGAGATACGTTCCACAGATGTTTTCCTGGGTTATCTCGTTCTCGCAATATTTGGTGAGTGGCGTATCAGTTTTGGTGTAAATTATCCATCGATTAGGCTGTATGAGAAAAGCCTTGATTTCGTTAATGGTAACAGGAACCGGGTGACAGCTCGAGATGTTGGTAGAGAATGTCATGAGCTCCGTGATACATTCGTCTTCCGCTAGTGGCGGGTCATCGCTTTCAAAGCACAGGAAACGAGCTTCGTCGATTTCTCGGCATGACTGGGAGAGCGGCTTCGCTTTCAACCCTTTCATAAGGATGTAAGGATATTTAGGTAATATAAGGACTGTCTGATTGGTTACTCTATCGTCAACGGGCAAAGGAGTCAATTTAAAATAGTTAAAAACTTCAGTTCTTATCAAAGGGATTTGCATAATTAACTTTATCTGATTTTGTTTGATATACGCTTTCATTTCTATGCACTGCTCTAATTTTACAATATTTTCATAATTTACAGGATATACCAATTTATTAGTTTTTTCAATTTCCTTTAACAATGTAATTAGTTCCTTACTATCTAAAATAGATGGATGTAATGATTTATTTCTAGCAAAAGTTATAGCCGTTTCAATCTCATTCAAACGCATGTAGAGAGCTTGGAAATTATGCAAGAAGACGTTATAAATGTGTATAATTTTGTTACCAATTTGGGCTAGTTTCGAATTATTTAAACCAAGATTGAGGTCTTGAATACTGCTTTCAATTTGAATGAAATTGCTTTTGGTAGCGTTGGCTACTTTTGAAAGTTTACCCACCATTTCGGCAACAATTGTCATTTTCTTATCAATCGCGTCTTGCTTAGATCTTACTTCATGAATTAACTTTTCATACAATACAGCGTCGTCATTATCCAGATTACCTGTAATCGTCTTGATAAAAGTACCAAGAGGATTTATGAGACCGCGCTTAGATCTTACCGATGGAATCAATTGCTCATACTTATCCATAGTTATATTCATGTTAAAATCAGTTTCTAATTCTACTTCAGTAAAATCATAGTCAAAAGTTTTTGTATCATAACAGCTTTGAACTTGTGTCTTAAGCCTTACGAAACTATCGATGTTTATTTCTAATTGTTCATGAATGACCTTTAAATCTAAGATTTTTATAACAGTCCACGTATCGTGGCTAACAACAGCTTGACCTTCCTTTACAGGTAACAGCCCCGGGTTCTTGTCAATCGGCTGCAGATGAAGGGCCTGGCTGCGGATCACTAGGACCACCAGAAGGACCAACCTGTGGAGGACGTCTTATATCTTTAATGGGAACTTTAGTATTCCGATTATGAGTTATTACTGGTACAATATTCCTTTGAATGGCTCCGATGACTTGGGCTTTCTGATAACGAGGTTTATCTTTACTACGCCTAGTATTCACTCCTTTGATGAATACCGTATCACCTACATCAATGTCAAAATCCTTTTCTCCCCCACGTTTCTTTATTGCTGCTGATTTTTTATCTATAATTTTATCCGTAAGATATTTGTACAAAAATTTTGTCCTTTTAGCGTGTTCTTTAACCAAATGTTGCGTAAACTGTTTATTAAAATCCACATAAAATGCGCTGTTAGATTCGGTGTGACCAAAAACTACTTCAAACGGTGTAAGACCGGTGGTAGAGTGGATAGAGTGATTATATGACATTATAGCATAAGCCATAACAGATGCAGCATCAGTAATCTTTTGTTCGTACTTTGCTATGCGATAGATTTCTATAAGGGTTGAATGGAATCTCTCAACTATCCCCATAGAGTTGGGATTATGGGGAGTACCAATGTGCAGGTCGATCTTATAAAATGACATCATTTCTTTCATGAGTATATTGTTAAACTCAGTTCCTGGATCCGAGCTTATTCTACAAGGTGTTCCGTATAAAGAGAAGTATTTTATGAGTGCCCTTATTGCTTCAGGGGTGGATTTAGTGCTGATTTCAAACGCTTGACCAAGTTTGCTGAAGGCATCTACTATTGTCAGGTAATGTTTTCCTTCGATTGAAAATGTATCAATAAATAACTCCTGAAAGGGTTTAACTTGAGTCTGTGATAGTTGTAATTCTGGTTTTAAGGGTTTTCGATCGTATTTCATTTTTTTGCAAAGTTCGCATGCATTGATGATGCTGGCTACTGTTTGGTCCATGTTGTTCCAGTAAAAGGTACGTCTAAGATGTACTAACGTTTCTTTTATTCCCCTATGACTGTTTTTTCCCTTGTGATATTTAAGTACAATGTTTCGCTGTTCCTCTTCACTATCTACATAAACTACTCTCTTAGTACACTCATAAAATTTAACCGTGCCCTTTTGAAAGAGCGACAGGGTAACTTCTGTAAACTGTTTGCGGTGTAATGCATCTTCAAAATAAAAGAAATATTTTATTTTGGGTCGAATATAATTTTTTAGAAATCTTTTAATCAATTCCGAGTTATTTGTTGGCAAGTGAACTTCCAACACCTTTTGTTTTGGCCTAGATATGTCTTTAACCGACAACTCATCTCTGTTCCAGGTATGAACCAGGATCTGGTTCGGTTTCGTGTCAATGGCCTCTTGGAGGATAAGAATACCATCAGTATCTAAGTCACGCGCCGAATGTATCGTGCCTATGCTTTCCGCACGACCTTCAGAAGCAGTGGCAGTGCTACTACCTGAAGATGGAATCGAATAAGGAGACCGCCTACCGCCAGCTTTTGCTGACATATTGCTTTTCCTCGATCCAGATGATATTGTTATCGGGGATGGTGTTCTTTGACGAGGGGTAGAGGCTCGAGAATCGTCCCTTTGATCTTTACTTAACCGAGCAATTTCTTGGGTTAAATCATTTATGTGTCGCTGGAGTTTTTGCTCCTTACCGTCAAGATTTACCTTCATCGAAACATCATCATCTTCTCCTAGCACGTTAAGCCTAATTCGAGACAAAGCGTCTGCGTTTAAATTTAGTCTGCCTTCTTTATGCTGAATATCATAATCAAATTCCGATAATCTTAATTTCCATCTTGTTAATTTACAATTGGGTTCTTTTAGAGATTTAAGCCAGGTTAATGGTCTATGATCGGTGAAAATCATGAATTTTCGTCCATATAAATAGGGACGAAAATGCTTTACAGCCCATACTATTGCAAGAAGTTCCTTTTCGATGGCACTATATCTTGTTTCAGCGTCATTCAACGTCCTACTCGCGTAAGCTATCGGCTTATCATTTCCTTTAGGTCCTTGCGATAGGACAGCTCCTATTGCAAAGTTTGATGCATCCGTCGTAAGGACGAATGGCTTAGAAAAGTCGGGAAATTGTAAGAGAGGCGCGTTTGTTAAAAGCTCTTTACACTTTTCGAATGCGTCGATGTATTCCCTTTTTGTGTAATCAATTTTATTCCTTTTTTTTAAACTAGACGTAAGCGGCTGTGTTAGTTTAGCAAAATCTTTTATGAATTTACGATAATATCCTACTAGACCGAGAAAACTTTTTATTTCTGTTGTTGTTTTTGGTAAGGGAAATTTCCTGACCGCTTTAATTTTATCGTCATTAGGTAAAAGGCCGTCCTTGGTGATGGTGTGACCTAAATAAAGGACCTCCTTCCTAAGAAATTCACATTTGTCAAGGGTTACTTTTAAATTAGTTTCCCTGAGCCGTTCGAATATTTTTCGAAGCTTGTCTACATGTTCTTGCAGGCTGGATGAATATACTATGATATCATCAAGATATACTAAGCAGTGGATACCTTGAAGACCTCGCAATATATTATCCATAGCACGTTGAAACGTCGCTGGAGCTGTTTTTAAACCAAACGGAAGCCTTTTAAATTCAAAATGACCTGTCTGGGTCGAAAAAGCCGTTTTTGATCTATCCGCCTCATTAACTTCTATTTGATGATACCCACTAGCAAGGTCTAAGGTGCTAAAGTATTGAGCTTTACCTATCTTATCCAGAAGATCGGTGATATTGGGTAGCGGATACTTATCATCGACTGTGATCTCATTTAGACGGCGGTAATCGATCACCATTCTATATTTTCTTTCTCCAGATGCGTCTAATTTTTTTGGAACCAAATGAACTGGGGCACTCCATGGAGAGTGTGAATCTATAATTACGTTATCTGCCAATAGTTTTTCTACCTGTTTATGAATTTCCTGATTAAGGATAGGTGGGTGTCGATAGGGTCGAATGTAAATCGGGTCTTCATTGGTTGTCCTGATGTTATGTTTCACTTGATTTGTGAAGGACAAGGGTATTTTGTCGCTATAAAATATGTCGCGGTATTCATTGCACAATTTATAAATGCTTTCGCGTTCTTCCTTATTCATGTGATCTAACCGTAACTTACATAAATTCTCTTTCAAAATTTCATCAATCACGCATTCATCTTTCGTAAAATTTATCTCGCACTCCTGATTTTCGAATACCGTGACCTCGATAGGTTCCTTGAAACGAAGCTTATAGGGGCTCTCTGTTATATTTTGAATGACCGTTTCAGCAAAATAGTTCTCACACCTAACTATAGCGCTAGGCATGCGAATGCCTTCTTGAAGTTGGAGGAACTCCATGATCGCATCACCGCTTTTCAGGGTCGTGGGAATTTTTACCCTAGTTTCAGTTCGTGGCGGTACATCAATCTCATAAGGTGGATTATAAACGATTGGAATTGCCGCATTGTACGTTACTAACATTTGGTTGCACATATCGATGTTAGCTCCTAACTTTTTCAGGAGGTCAGATCCTATCAAGCCGTCATATCGTCCGTCAACATCATAAACGTAGAATTTATGAGGAAGCGTACTCCTAAAAGTCTTCAGTAGTGGTATGTATATGATCTCATTGTGCATGCTTTGAGCATGAGTGCTTACCACTGTGAATGGTTCGTAGTATCTGAAGTCGTTGAAAAATTCGTGAGCTTTGGCTGGGCTAATAAAAGATCTACTACTTCCGGTGTCAATTAAAAACTTTGCGCCTATTTCCGGGATATCAAGGTGAGGTAATTTAAATATACTGTTACAATAGTTCAGATTTATCATTTCACCGTATCCTTCGAGGCAGTTTCCTGAAAATTTTCAGTTTTCTGCGTGTCCGAACCGATGGTGCCCATATCAACTTTATCCGTGTTGGTGTTTTCCGGGTCAAAGGAATTATTTCCTTGGAGCTCAATGTAATTGCAGTCACCTACAGGATACTCTACATAGCCATACATCTCATTCATACTCATATCATAACCATAATCACTATCAACTCCATTACCGTCCATAAAATACAGATCGTTGGCAATCATGTTTTGTCTAATCGGGGCTGTGCGCATTGATACATCTGTATCTTGAAGCCTAGGAGCTTGGGCTTGTTGTTGGGGTGCAACAAACTTATTTTGGTTTTGTGGAGGGATTCCGAATTTATAAGCACCATATTGGAACGGCGCACGTTGCGGAACAGCTTGAAAGCCTGAGCCAAAATTACGTTGCGGTAAGTTCTGAGGTATCCCAAAACGAAAGCCTTGAGGAGGCGGTGCAAATCGCATTTGTGGAACAAAGTTTGGTCTGAACCCACCTTGATTTTGAGGAATGCCGAATCTAAAGTTGTTTTGGGGAATCCCAAATCTGAAATTATTTTGTGGAATGCCAAATTTAAAACCTTGGCCTTGAACCGCTGTAGTTGGTTGAGCAGTTATGGGTTTTGGTGCGTTTTGTGAATTTTGTGTGCTTGGTAACTGAGCTGCTGTTTGTTTTAGTAATTTAGTTTTTGCATCATACTGAAATTTGAAATTTACCTCTTCCGTTACAATACTCAAAGCGTTTTCCAAATTAGAGCAACCTTTTAATCTCACAATACGAATCATGTCCTCCGGCAGGTTAAACAAAAACGTGTTAAGAGCCATATTGTTATACACAATCATTTTCGCAGATTTGATTCCTTCATCGGTAAGTCTATTCACTTTCGCAAACAATGAACTACGCACATTCTGAATTCTATGACAAAACTGTATGTACGTTTCCCCTTGCTTGATTTTTAACTGTTCAAGTTCGATAGCTATGCACTCTTCTGATCGAGGGTCACCGAAATGTTGCGTAAGTAGCTCCTTAAGTACATCATATGACTTGATATTCGGATGGTCGCTAAGTAGAGTCGCAGCTCTACCAGTAAGTCTACTCGATACGGCATGAAACAAGTACAAGTCTTGTTCCAAATTTCCAGCGATAGAGGCGCCCTTAACCACGTAATCACTTTTCGAAAGGAAAAGATTCAAGTGATTTTCCTCTCCGTCGTATCTAGGAATAAGCGACAAAGTGTCTTTCGGAATGGCTTTGACAGTCGACATTTTTGTTTATACTAATTAACTTTATTAAGTACTATACTATTCAGTAACCTATTTCTAAATTTTGATTCACTGATTTTTAGTTTTCCTGAGTTAAATATCAAATAAATTTTATTTCTTAATATATACTGATTCACCAAGTTTTGTGCAAACCAGGAAGCCTATTTTAGGGCTAAATAAAGTACTTAAAATTACACAAATTAATCGCGAGAATGATGGAATGCCGATTTCTAGTGCAAACCAGTTTGCCAATTTTAGTGCAAACAAAATCAGATAAACGCAATTAATAAGCCCGACGATTTGAGTTCGGGGAAATGGTGGAAAAGACACAGGAATATAACACAGGAAGTGAAAAGGTTTACTCACAAGCTGCTCGATCCCATGTCCTCCAGGAGCCGAATCAGGGTCACAATCACACGCGATCACCGGGAGTCGAATTTATTTGGTTCTTGGTTTCCACGTCCGCGTAGAGACGGTTCCGGAATTTCGCGTTTTCGCTAGACCGATTTTGGGGTTTTCGCGATTGCGGATTCACGGGAAATGCGTGGAAAATCCTACCGGCTGCGCCAGACTTGTATGGGAAAGCGTGGAAAGTCTTTTTAAAAAACAATTAAAATAATTAAATTGAATTTAATATTCCAATGATTATACAATGACGCCTTAATTACGACTGGGGCTTTGAGTCCAGAGTTCTAGCATCACAGGACGTTATCAAGACTGTCTAGACGCTTAGCTCAGCGATACTGAATCGTGAGAAATGCGTGGGTGTCTGTGTTTAATAACAGGTTATGTTAGATCTTAAGTGACATTGAATACAGGCCCTGATGCCATAACTAGGTACTACTAATTAGGGATCGTATTATTACACTGAACACCGTGTACTTAACTACTTTCTTTTATTTATGTAAGTACCTACTTAATTAAAAGGGGTTTGTCGCTTATCTATCATACATAATAACCTCGGCTACGTTTTACTTACAAAAATTTCTTTTCGAACCGCAAGTTACAGCTAGTTTTGAAATACAATTTTAAATTTGCTGAGTTTACTTGTTTTATTTAATTTTTTGGCTATTTCTTTGGGAAACATACAATTATTATGAACGAAATAAATATTACTTAGCAAAGTCTCCATACTTATATGGAGCATTTATAAAGAACAGACAATTTAGAGCACAATATGCACATAAAATAAAAACAATTATGTACCTTTATCAAACATATTTATAGCGTGATAATTACTTTGCTATGTGATCGAACTTGTAAATAATTTTCGGCTGCGGCTCACGAAGGAATTCTTGACACACCCAGGCTCTTTCTCCTCCGTGATGTCAATATTATACAACAGGAATTTGGGTTCCTTCATGAATAAATTTTTGCCTATTTTCATGATGCGACAACACCAGCGTTGACCATTTTAACCCACTTAGAAAAAAAGTAGTTTTTATGGTCGGCTGTACTATGTATGTTTACCGATTATTCGGTGGATTATGGACCGTTTTTTTTTATTTAGATTTTCTTTAGAAAATTATCATGATTCCTTTAGTTAGAGAAATTATTCCAGAGGAATTAGTATTTTTTCCCGCAAACATAAAAAACAGTATAAATCGAAAGGTTTATAGTTTTTTTAATATATTTTCTTACTTCCCTCCCTACCTACATATGTATATCTAAAAGAATTTGTAACCCAATTTAGATTAAACCATAAATTACCAGTTAAAAACAGCTGTAAAGATTATAAACAACTATTTTCTAGCCGTAACTTCAGCCATAACCATTATCTCGAAGAAACCAATGCCATTAGCAGGTTACTTAGCCTGATCACGATTCGAGTTAATCGGTTCAAAGTAATTTAAGTTTTCACAGTTTCACTTGAAGGTCGAAAAACAACTGCTTCGTATTATTGAATTTCGCGAATAATTTGGCCGAAGAAACTTTGCTGAATCTTAAAGGAAACTACACATCAAAGTCGCGACACAGCCTGGCGGCGCGGCGCGGCGGGGGCGGCGCGGCGGCGGCGGCGGCCAGTTGGTATGATATTTCATGATTTGTGTGAATGAGTAATGTAGGCAGCCGACAGTGTTTTGTCAATTTGTCGCCTGTGCCCGCCGACTTGGTGTGTAGCACATATCACAAAAAGTGTGTGCAAAAAGTGCATTAGAATTTCGGTAAGCACAGGTGGAGTAGGAAGAATGTATCTTAGAAAATATAAATTAGTATAGTACCGAATTACGTGCAAAGGTTCTTCCTGAATAAATGATTTGAAAGAATACTTCATAAATCATTGTTTTTAATAATCATAGTTTGTAACACAGCACAGTAGCACCAAAATATCAGACAACTCCGACAAATCATGGTAAATATCTCAGTGAAACTACACGGTATCTATTGAGTAAAATAATAAACACCGGCATAATAATAATATATTTAGTATGACGTATAATCAGACACTCTTTCAACCCATAATATAAAGTTGTAGTACCCGGACATATTTATGGTTCCCTCGCGATGCCTCAAACAATGCCATCCATCTGTGTTACCAAAAGCGAGACGTTCATATAGGTATTTTTAGGTAGGTATTTCAAATTAAAAAGCAAAATTTTTCTTTTCCTTCTTCGAGGAAAAAGTTGTTGAAACTTTCATTTATTGTTTGTGAGTTCCTAACCCCTCATCTTCCAAGTATCTTCCAGCGCGTCCTGTGCAGCGTAGTTTCAGTTCCAGATTATAAATAATCTAGACTAGAAGATAATATAAAGGGATCCTTAAGGTGCGTCCCCATTTGTAAAATTTCGCCGAACCGTACACCATAACCATAACAAAGCCACTGATAGTGTGGACGGGATTTGCTACGCGTCCAAATGTACGTATGATCAGCTATCGGTCTCATACTCCCATACAAAATAGCAATATATGATTCAGATTCAGATTGTTTATTGGCAACAAAGTTACAGGTGTATAGGTACATTCGTACTTAAAGTATTATGTAATAATTACTATTATTATGCAATCGTAATTAAACAATATAAAAATTAAATTAAATTAGATTCACAATAATAATTAAAATTAAATCAATTAGAAACAATACAAATTAATGAATAAAAATTAATATGTCAAAAATTTATCAATTAATTTTCATAGCCATTAATTCATTATAATTATAAAAACACATGTCAATAGGCATTTTTTCAGCTTATGCTTAAAGGATTGCATCGAAGGTGCGCTGGTGATTTTGGGTGGTAGTCGGTTGTACACACCCGGACCGAGCATGTGCACCAGCATTCCAGTTTTGGCCAACCTATGGTTGAGAGTCCTCAGGCGCACGCAGATAGACTGCGTGCCTAAAATCGTACCTCTGTCCGTCGCCGCATCTAGAGTATTCCCCTAGGTGGCTTTGGACATAGAGCGCTGCCTCTACCAGGCAGCGCTCTATGTCCGCATAACTAGGGCAGGAACGGTCATTATACCCATGGACTTAAAGTATGGTTTAGCTGATGTGTTCTGCGAAACTCGCACAACAGCACGTACTGCCCTCTTTTGCATCCTGAAAGCGCGCTCCCAGTCCGCAGCACAGCCCCATAGGTCCACTCCGTACTGCAAGCGACTATGGACAGAGGCGAAGTACAGACTTCTCACCATCTTTTCTTCAAGGGTTGCTGAGATGCGCCATAGAGCAAAGCAGGCTCTATCTATTTTTTTACTCAAGGTATCTATATGCAGTTCCCACGTTAGCGTCTTATCCAGGGTAAAGCCGAGGAACACTGTCTCATTGACCTGGCCTAGATGTTTACTACCAATAACCACATTCAACGGCCTATACGCACGCCCAGCGAGGTTGAAGTGGATAAAGTTAGTTTTTGTTACATTTAAGACCAGGCCATTAAAGCTAAACCACTGGTGCAATCGACTTGCTAGAGTGTTCAGTCTTGTCTCTAGTTCGTCTATTGTTGGAGACTCTACTACTGCTGCCACATCGTCTGCGTATATGAGGACATGCGCATCCTTGATCCATGCTGGTAGGTCGTTCAAAGCAAGGAAAAAACGATGTTTGAAAGGGGCGATCCCTGAGGAACACCGATACTAGTCGGTAGAGCCTGGGATCGGATCTAACCCCCTCTCCCCGTCACAACTTGATTTCTATTCGTTAGAAAGCTCGCCGTCAACTGAAGTGCTAGTCAACAAACTCCATAGTGCGCGAGCTTTTGGACGAGTAGAGCGTGATCTGCGACGTCAAACGCCTTTGACAAGTACGACCGAACATTGTACATACTGCCAGTTACAAGTGTGGATGGTGTTTTGATTTTATTGAGGCCAAATGTTACGGGTCACGGGCCGATCCATCCAAAGTCGGTCTTTTTCAAAGGTTGTTCGGTACAGTTTCAGTCTACACTGTCATTTTTGTTACGCGTACTTACAAGCTCGCATGTCATCATGCCGGTACCTATACCTACGCGGGATTGACGGATCGGGCAAATGTATGTCGTAACGAAAACACCCGCTTCCCCGCCACGCGTACCTGCAAAATGGTATCCATCGATATAGTGTCCACAGTAACTTGGTCATGTAAATCAGTCCATTCCTCTCAAGCGATAATTAGGGGGATGCATCAAAGAGTTGTATAATAAAGCTTCGTGACGTCAGAAAAAAGAAAAAAATATCAGCTGACTATAACATAGTGGATTGTACGTCAGACACTTTAGGCACAGCTCTATCATGTCCCACCATGTTATAGTCAGCTGATTATTTTTTCTTCGAGATATTGGGTTAGCTACAATTTAAGAAGTTTCTTATTAGGAGGAAATTATTCAATTTTTTTTCTTCGTGCGTCGGAGACTACCGCTTATTTACCCCCCCCCCCCCCCCCCCCGAAACCACAGGTGACATTCACTAGGCTTTATGATTCTGTTCTCTGGTGCGTCTCGCCAAATATCGTTTATGAGGAAATAATTGACCAAATTTTTATCTGGCTCCCGGACTACTAGTTTGATCAGTCGTGTCAGAGCCAGCACCGGAGTTCGATCCGATGCAAACCTCCACCCGTCCACGCGATGTTACGGTGTTCGGTTCGCATCTTTAGGGGTCTTCGCACTGCGACGATACCACATACTCAAAATAACACACACAAACAATGTGAAGGCCACGTCTTATTCCAATAATAATAAAAATTAAAAACTCGTAACGCAGAAAACTTGTCGAAACAAATATTATAATCTAAAATAGAATAAAAACTATTTTCACGAAGCCGTGCAATTTACTCGATTGAATAGAATATGACAAATCCGTGATCCAGCGGTAGTTCCACGGCAGTAAAAGTAGTGCAAAGATGTTATGTGGGAGGGGCAGCCACCCGCGCTCAGCGGGGAATTATCGGAATCTTTGAGGTTCCAAATGGGGAACGTACCTAGTTGATATATTCAAATAAAGTTGTTTTTCCCTTGATCTGTCTTGGTTTGCAGTGTAGCCATTATTGGGACGATCGTGGTGTGATCGGCTTTGTGAATTCTACCATTGTTGAGTGTAGTTCGTTAACAGTTTATGTTTCTGCCTTCTTTAATAATCTATGTAGATGTTATCCAGGCTTGGTTGTTTTATCTATCACATTTATCATATCACACATCATGGTGGCATTGTTAGTTTTAATTAAAAATCAAAGTTTCTTAAACATAGAGGTAAACCAAGAGTGGAGAGGGGTGCTCGCCCACTCCTCGCACCGCTTGTTCCCCCGATGTCATCTGAGACGGTCGCAATGCCTTCGCGCGTTTTCAGACGCGCGTTTGCAGCGCTGCAAAAAGTCGCCGTGGGCGCACAATCAAAATCCACTGTTGTTCGCGAAGACGTATTGAGTAATGTTGAGTTACGATTATTTATTGTTTTGTGAATTCAATGGAGCACGTTCGACCACCTGCCATGTGAGTTTGAATGGGCTGTCCATCGAAGCGGTAGGAAACGCAGTTTAGCCTGGTTTTGTAAGCATTCAGGGTGCATTGATGTTAAATCATTGTATTTACAAATGTGTGTGTGTGAAATATTCAAAATGCGTGTTAATGGTAGGTACATTTATATTCTCGCAGCTCATTTTTAACCGCCTCGGAAAAAAGGAGACGGTTCTATATTCGGCCGTGTGTATTTAGATAATTAGGTAATATTTATTATGTTTTTTTTTTACTTTTTATGTATTGTCTTCTATTTCTCCGTTAATGAAAGACCAATGTGGATGATTTACATATTTGCAATTATTTACGATGATCCAACGGTGGTGCCATAAATATTTTATTCAGGAGAGATCCCGAAAACGAAAAAAAAAAACTAACCGATTCGAATTCAAGTGATAATTTTAACATAAAAATTAAATTATGGTTTATTTTGTTTAGATCTGCAATTTTTATACAATAAAATAGACTAATATTATTTCATAAAGACATTTGGACAGGCCAACGACTTTAAAAATGAATATTGAAGATCTTTGATTTCATTGCTGTTATTTCGATACACACATTACTAAAACAGAAGAAAGCTCACAAAAAAATCGCACCGAAAGCATGATGTAGGTACCTAGCTCGTGATCCTCCTTCCTCCTTTGCAGTTAACGTTAACGTCAATAAGTTGACTTACTTTTGTGCTCACTATTTGATCAGTTTCAGTACAGGATGGGACAAGACAATATGTAAGTAGGTATTAAGGGAAAGGGAATCAATCATGGGGTCAAATCCCTCCAGGCCCAGAAACTTTGATCCCATTTACGTTGAATCTCAGTCGAACACTTCTATATATAAAGTTCGCCAATTCCCTTTATTCTCAGATGAAGAAATAAAGTTAATTCTTACTTTATTTTCCATCTTTGATTCTAATCTCTAATTTTTTAGTAACTATTTTATTTTTATTATCTATTTATGTATTGCCAGCCAATATCTTGGCGAAAATACCTTTAGGGCCACCATCAAAACCACCTCATTGCCTACTATGACACACACAAGGTTACAAGGCACACAAGATCACAAGGTTTTGTGATACTAATGGTTTCGGCAGAATACCAGCGCCTATCTACACCAGAGTGGTAAGGCATTTATGCTGAGCCAAGACCTTTCTGCTGCTGTAACACAGTCTCTATTTTTTTTAAACCTTTTGTGTAATTGTTTTACTTACTATAAGTTACTATGTTATTATTAAATGTATTTTATGTCTGTTTTGTACTGCAGCAGCAAATAAATGAGTGTCTCGTGTATCTAGGATAAAAAGGGTTATCTATACTTATATCTTTTGGAACCACATCGCATGAGATAACAATACTTCTTTTTGCTTGTTACACCTACCTATTATTTTAATTAATTTTGAAAGACTTTCAAAAGTGCAATGTTACGTGGCTATAAGAAATAAATGAATTAAACTGATTACCAAACGCGAAAAATCTTAACAGATTTTTTTCCTTTTTGAAGATGAATTAAAATGCTGTTATTTTGCCTCGCCAATTAGAGAGGATTTATAAGTACTAGTTAGGTATCTGTCTGACTTACGAGTACCTTCGTTCTATTGAAAAGCTACTTGGAAAAATAATTAAAAAAATATTTGTACTTTGGGATTCAGAACAACAACGATACGAACTTAACGAACAAATAAACCTCTATCTCTCGCGCTTACTTAATAGATACTACAAAATTATTTGACGTTATAATTAGTAAAACAACCCAGTAAATTGGTAGTTCTTAGGTAATATAGGTACCTATTTATTATGTAAAACCATATAATAAATTAGCAAATTAGGAATTAGTTTCCTCAAACTGATTTTAGTTTGAGTAAACTATTTAATCATTCGAGCCGTTATTTTGTTAATTTCGTCCATAGTAATTATTATCAATACAAAACTAGTAAGCTTGGAAAACATTAAATCAACAAGATGTTGACCTCGGAGGACCCTGCTATATCACCAAAACATAAAAAAGTTCCTTGTTTTGCATTTATAATTTACGAGCCATAGTACGCCCTCAAGTTTTAGGTATTATGGCAAAAACTTTGAAGAAGGAAAGTATTTTAAGTGATTCCCTAGTGGGGTGGGAGCATACGGATGAATTATTTTACATTACCGTTGACTATGACAGTAAATACTCGTTCAATAGAACTGATTTACAAGATTTTTGGGTCGGTGTAAGTTCTTAGAAAATTATCACGTAACTAGTTTTTATTTGCGGCTTCGCACGTGTTTTTTCTATGGAAACGTTGATTTTTGATTTCCAGAAAGGTTATTGCTATCCCATTGAAACGATTTATGAGATAAAAAGTAGCCTATATATTTTATTCCAGGCCTGGAACTATATATGCAAAGTTTCAGCCCGATCAGTTTGTAATTTTGGCTTGAAGAGGTAACAAACATTCAAAAATCCATCCAAATATTAGCATTAGGTAAATAAAATAATAATATTCAAACACATTATTTTGCCGTAGTAACTTTGTAAGCCCTTTCTTATTTTGTATAAACCAGAAAAAACCTTTCGCATTCTAAAAGTGGGTGAGAAATTCCAGGTTAAACGAAGACCAAAGTTCCCAAAAGTTAGCGCGCGCAATTATCATCCGTATGTTTTCTAGAACAAACAAAACGAAGGGAAGAGCAGATGAGACAATTTCCTAAAGACCGTCCTCCGGGGCGCACGCTTGACCACCCACCATTATCCACTCACAGCCTTAACTCTTAACTAATAGAGTTTATTTTCCCTCCAAACTTTCGGCATTCTTACAGGAATATCAGTGCCAATGTTGAAAGTTATCTTCGAGAGCATTTGTCAAAGGACTTTTATCCTAGTGGGAAAAATGAGGGTTGTATAATGTTGGCCACTTAATTGTTTACTTTGGGGATGTGTGTTTCTTTTATTTGGGTAAATGTATCCACTTTGGGTGCTTTTGTGTTTTATTGAAATTTTCTAGCATGGTGACTTGGTTTTTTTTTGGTTGAGATAACCGCAATGGATATGGGTCGCGGACTATTGTGGAAAACATCACGCGATTTTTTGCCATGTTTATGAGGTAAGAAACTTTTTGTCTGTAATTTGGTCAGATCACAAAGAGGCGGAGAGCCGCTTGGTGGGTTGAGGCGGCCAAGGCATCTCAACTAAATGATTCTGATGATACTGGATTCTACAATGAGTATTCTTTTCCCCAGCCCCACCAAACCGGCCCATCATCATGGACGCGAAAACCCGGAGCCACACGCGGCTGCTGGAGCCGTACCGCGAGGGAGACACCTTGGAGCTAGTCTGCGAGGTCTTCGGAGGTGAGGACTCTTCATCTTTAGGACTCACAGTCAACTCACTTTGACCTAAATGCTTAGGGCGGGCGTTCATCTCTGAAATATAACTGGATCAACAGCTTCGTCAAAGAACAAATCACACATCCCAGCATATAGATTACGAAAAGTAGGGAAATCATTTATGGGCAATTGCGTGCGCTTCTATAATAAGCTTCCATCTGAAGCAACTGAATTCCCTATTCGTAAATTTAAACAGTACATTAAACCTTTTACTCCATAGATGATTACATCAATGATGTTAATGCTTGGCCAGATGTCGCTCCGTTCCGCACTGTCAGTAGTATGTAAGAAATTCAATGTTCTGTTTAGCTTTATAGAAATATTGACATGTATCTAAATCGCATTAAATTTATATTTAGATAGGCAAAATAAACATGTATTAGACACATAAGTGATATTATAATGTGCTAGTGGTTTCTTTTTCACTTCTTCCACTAGTGGACAAAAAATTGAAGTGAAGAGAATATCAATCACACCTTATTTCTTATTTGATTATAATAACTATGTTTATAGTATAAAATTTGACTTGTCTGAGTGCTTATTTTATAAGCCTAAAGAAATAAAGTTATTGATTCTGATTCTGATTCGTCGGTTAACTCTGACGTATCACTTTAACTAATTAGGATACGTTCACACAGCCCCGGGTCCCTTTTACAACCCGATTTATCGTATATGATTTTATCCAGCCATGGTGGATGTAGTTGTCAGTATTCCAGATCCAGTAAAAATATCGATCCGACCAAATATACAGCGCGGTCCCTTTTACAGATCCGTTTTATCGTACACGGTTTTATTCGGCGATGGCGTATGTAGTTGTATGAGTGAGTTCCCAGTGGTTTCCAGTTCCCACTTTAACAAAATCAGAATCAATAACTTTATTTCTAAATAAGCACTTAGACAAGTCAAATTGTATGTATACAATACACACACAACAGTATTAAAATAATGTTCCGTTTTATCGGATGGAAGCTGCGCGGAGCTACCTCCAGTAGCGGCGGATCCGTTCAATGATTGATAAATATGGAATTCCTTAGTGAACGAACACTTACATTATATACAAATATACTAATATTATAAATGCGAAAGTTTGCATGGATGGATAGATGAACGTATTCTACTTCTTCACGTCAAAACTACTGAACGGAGCGGAGGGGGCTGAAATTTTGAATAGATTTAAGTAGGTCTACCTGAAATAAAACGAAGTTACTTTTTATCCGCATAAATAAGGGATACAAATTACATTTTAACGAAACAACAACCGAGAAGACGAGCGCAGAAATTAATGTTCGATTTTCTTTCTCTTTCTTTTTCTTTCTTTTCGATTATATTTAGAAGAACACTCATCAGAATCAATATCATTGCAATTGCACAAGACCTTAAAAAAAGTTTAAACCTACTATTTAAGGTGCTACACTTCCACTTTGAACAAAGTAAATAATTAAAAACTAAACAGTCAGCTAATTTAAAATAAGTACTTACGGTATCTACCTTTCTCAAATAGGAGTAAAAAAGGTCGTGGAAACCTGCGAAATAGTAAATTCTAAAAGAATTTATTTATCCACCTTATTTATCCACATAAATATGTACTAATAAATAAATAAACTGGTTCGATAATAGACCGGGCACTTTGTAGTGAAATAAATAATACTATTTGTTTTAAAAAGCTTTTTGCTCTCGTGGTATATTTTATTCAGTACCTACTGAAGTTTCATTCAGCCCTAAAACCAGATACTCATAAAACCCGTAGACTTTTAAAGAGGCTTCTTGTCTACTTAGTTGATTGGAAAAGATAAACTTTCCAACACGTCAGCGAGATATTCCATCCCTCACCTAATAAATGGCCGGTTTTCAATAGGTACCCAAATGAATATAATAAATAATGTTGGACAATCCACACAGCATCATCTAGCCCCAAGCTAAGCAGAGCTTGTGTTATGGGTACTAGATGAATGATATGATATGTATACGATAAATAAATAAATATATTAATTAACAGTAGAATATTATTTTGCTGTATGATTTTTATTAAACATTGAAAGACCAGATATATGAAACAAATATCTACAGATCGTACAAAAATTGTCCCGAAGCGAGAATCGAACCCGTAGAATTATGAATCCCTCTACACTCTACGGCAATGCTTCGACTAAAAGTCTGGTAATCTCATCAAAATCGCTATGTCTTAACACGGATAAACCGACAAAGATCAGTTAGTCTTGCTTGAGAGATGGTATGGCTTTTTAATCCCATGAAAAAGAACGAATGCGACTTGTTGTTTTGTCGTCTGTAAGTTTATCGTCATTCGCATGAGTTTTATCGTCGGTAAAGCCTGCAGGCTATCGAGTGAGCGTGACGTATGCGATGTTTCCCAACGACTCCGATACGCGATTCGTTTCCAGTGTTGCCAACGCTCTTTGATTGCCAAATGTCGGAGTGATTGAGACAGTGAGTATCAAATCGTAGAATTCGTTTTATTTGTATTCCTACACTCGTTTCGAGTTCTCTTGCGCTACAAAGCGGGGGTGAGTGGTGTGTCGGAATAAGCCGTGTACAGCTTACAATTTTGAGTGGGTACATATGTATTTGTGTAGGATTTCATAGTCTAACGACTTTTTACGCTTTTTCTTTTGAAGTCATGAAAGAATCAGACCTCCTCGTAGGTATATAAGTCTGTATTAATAGAATTTATCTGGTTATAACATTTTCTAGAGGCAGTCAATAATTCAAAGTTATTGTGAGATATTCCGTTCCAGAACTTGGGAGCTAACAATGCCTATAGAAAAAAAAGTAAATATGTCCAAGTTATATAGACTCTGCGAAATTGATGCGACCCTTGAAGTAGATAAATGAATAAAGTGTTATTTCATTCAACCTGACCCGCTGACTCACGTGTGTCAATCTCACAACGAACATGCCCATAGCTGGGAATTACTGATACGAGTCTCAAGGGACGTAAAAACGAGAAGTCACAACCGATCGAACGCCTTGATGTTTATATATAATTTAAATTTTCTTTATTGGTAAATCACAGCTTTACGTTGAAAACTTGATCAAATGAAGCCAGAAAAGATTAACAACTTATTACTTGGTAAATGTAAAGTTTGGACGAGATACAGTGCTGTATTCAATTTGATAAATGATAATTCTACAGGTCTTATATAATGGATAGGTACAAAGATGACTGCATTGTTTGTGTGTGTGTGTGCAGGTATGTGTGTGCGGGGGTGTGTGGATGATATTGATGATGATTGTTTCTCTGTCTCGTACAGGTGACCCCCGCCCCCGAGTGATCTGGTACCTCGAGAACACAGTGATCGACGACTCTTTCGAGCAGCGGGCCGACGGCGTGACCTCCAACAGCGCGACCTTCCCACGCGTGGGCCGCCAACACCTGCACGCGCGCTTGCTATGCCAGGCCGCCAACACCGAGCTTGCGCCGCCGCAGAGCGCGGTGCTCATACTGGACATCAACTGTGAGTATCTCTGTAGTATCTCATAGATGATGTGTGACGCAGAAGGCAGCCAGTTCGATTCCCGTCGCAGGAGAGGATGATCGTATCATCTGCAGGTTTTATTATTATTTGTGTTATTGTAAAAGCAAAGTTGGATGGAGGCGGCTCAGGACCGCTATTCGTGGCGTCCTTTGGCCTATGTTCAGCAGTGGACGTGTATGGGCTGATGATGAAAAAAAGTAAAGTAAATAAAAAGTAAAAAGATTTTTATTTTCCAGAACAGATGAGTAATATACAGTAAATAAACCTTAAATAAAAAGAAAAACTGACAAAATCGAGTTCCACTCAGCATATTATGCTATGGTAGAGCAGATCATACCATAGCGCTGGATTCCGTGTAGTGTAATTTTTTTTTACGTGGTTTAAATATTATGTTTATGTGCCTACAGTATTCAACTATCCAAATTCATCTCTTGCAAAGATCGTCGCCGATAAAATTAACACGGCTTTCAGCAGCTCGATTAGTGCCTAGTTATCCTTTGTGTGTGGAATGTCACCTCCATACAAACGTGCTTACAGCCTCATCGTTATCCTACGCTATAACAGCGTCGCTGCTGATATTAGTAAATGGCAGTAGTACACATTCAGATAACGTGTTTTCAATATGTTGGGTAGTGGTTCTTAAGAAACGGCAAACGATTTATGACGGCCGTTTTCAGTTATCCAGATATATATTTCAGTTTATCGCGTTTCCAATAATTAGTAACTACGTAAGAACTAATTATTGGAGCAAGATCTGCGCTATTGTATGACCTGCTCTGCCATTGCACATGCTGAATGGAGACCGATTTTGTCAGTTCCTCTGTTTATTTAAGGTTTATGTAAATGTATCCTATCCGTCTCGGTTTCTGTTCTGGCAAATTAAAAATCTTTTTCCTTTTTTACAAAAGATGGTAAATAATCTTACGGTGCTTATCGATATCGAAAATGGCCTTAAGAGTAAGATTTTTATTTAAACTGTCGAATATAACTTTAAATATCTTGAAACGGCGATTGCGAATATATGTATTACTAACTCAGTTTTAAAAGAATTACTGCTAAAGATAATTCTGAAAATATATCCGAAAGACTCACACGTATTGATGACGTCGGTTATATAGCTGCGACGGTATCCGCAAAGCTAGGGCCACCAACACTAACGAGTACGCTCGTAATCCGAGCCAGTTGCTTGTATCGCTGTGTGAGTAATAATACAAATGCGCATCGCTATACACTCGCAGAGTAGCACATCTCGACTGAAAGCCCTGGCAACCTGCCGAATGCCACCCCATTATCCGCCTTGCGAAGCTAATAATAAAGGTTAGATCAACGGATTCCTCGTATGCCCCACGGCCTGATTAATTTCCGGTTTAGAAAAGCTGAGTTTTCTTACAGTTTGCCTCGAGCCCGAGTAATCAGCGGAAATATCTAAGCTTTCAGACAATGGACTACTTTGTGCTTTTACACGAGCGATTCTCGTAAGTATGAATGGGGAGCTCCGATTGTTCTGGAGCTCTTGCAGCCTAGTTTATAATGATGTCGCCAATTTCCGGGGAAGTGAGATTCTATGAAATTTTTGAAGTTTGATAATTATTGGGAAACGATTTATCATTAGCTCTTTCGAGCTTATAGATATGGGGTGCGCCACAATGAATGCAATAATTAAAGTATTACAAATACCCCGCCCTGCAATAGTAAATTAATTGTCGGCGTCCGCTCGACGAGCCATACACAGTCAAAGACCAAATTCATTGATCAGTGTCCCTGTTCCATACCTGTTCCAAGTGCATTTGTAATAAGTATTTGCTTTAGATCATTATTTCAATTCTTTCAAATTAATTCTGTGGCGTTTGGTATAAACATGACAAGTCCAAAAACTATTATCTACAGGCCGCGCAGTTGAAGTTTAAAAATTTCGTTACTGAAATGAAAAGACGCAGTCATTACAACAAAAAAAGCCATGATATAATATATGAATACAATAAAAAAAAATCTAATATATAAAATACTTTTCCTTTCAGTAACGAAATATTTAAACTTTTAATGCGCGGTCTCTAAATAACGGTTTTTGGACTTATCATGTTTATACAAACGCCACAGAATTATATTCAGTGGTTCTTGCCTCTGGAATTGTCTGTTATTTGCCGTCTCCCTATTCCAATTTCGGTCTCCATGAAAACGAAAGTAATTCTGTCTGACTGTCACCTACATATAGCCTAAACGTATTTTATGGAAATTTGCCAGGGAGGAGGTGGTACCTCGGGAACGGACATATGACATTCTTTATCACGGAAAAGAGCGCACGAAGCCGTGTGCTGCAGCTAGTATAGTTTATATTTTAAACCTCTGTATTTGTTTCAGTGAAACCACTCAGCGTATCAATCCTGAACAAGCGGACGCAGCTGTCGGCGGACCGCACGTACGACATTGAGTGCCGCGGTGTCGGTTCGAGACCCGACGCCGTGCTCACCTGGTGGAAGGGAGCCAGGCAGCTCAAGCGCAGCGCTAAGAATGTGAGTAATATACAAGAGGCGCAGAGTTATTTGACAGGTGTCATGATGGAAGTGTCAGATATCCGTAGTTATATACTAGTCATCACGACCACCTGAAGTAATAAAAAATTGTATGGCGATAAATATCTTCATTCTTATTAAATAAGTTTTAAATTTTTTAAGGTAATTTATTACTATGGACTGGATCGTAGAATAAGTTAAAATTATATATAACTAGCTGCTGCCCGCGGCTTCGCACGCGCTTTTCATGTACCCTATGTCCGTCACCGGGATACCAACTACCTCCCTGCCAAATTTCATCAAGATCCGTTCAGCCGTTAGGCGTGAAAAGGTAACAGACAGACATATAGACAGAGTTACGTTCAAATTTATAATATTAGTTATTAGAGATAATTTTTTAATAAGACCTTTTGTATTGTATTTATCTCTAAAATAAATGAATTATTATTATTATTATTCTAAAGTCATTAAATTGAGCATGCATGTTGATCGCAACTAATGCAGAATTTGAACTTTCATTCGGCCGGTGGTGGCGCGGCGGCGTGGGCGCGATCATTTTAAGTACAAGAGTTTGAGGGAGTGGTTTTATTCTCATTGAGTTTGAAAGTCAAAACTTTGAAACTTGTGATGATTAAGTTTAAAATGGTCTACATATGTAAAGTATTTATTTGATTTCCCCTTTCTATCTTCTTGTGCGGAACAATTTGAACAGCAGAGTCTCAAAGACTGCGGTCACACTGAAACCATATTCACACTATTTCGAAGGGAAATAGTAGGTTCAATTTATGAGACAATCTGATTCCTCGGAAGAAATCACTTTCATACATAAGTTTTTAATTTAGAATCAGAATCATCATCATCAGATCAGCCCATACACGTCCACTGCTGGACATAGGCCTCCCCCATAGAATCAGAATAACGTTTACCTATTTTATTTTGGTCAATGAAATTAGCACAGAGAGTAGTCAAATTTTAAACTTGTTTAATACGATTAGGAAATAGGTACTTACTGTTAATGGATTCTCTTAACTTATATTTTATCCACTAGCAGATGAAACCTTGTAATGTCAATTTAAAACAACTAACACGATATATTAACAAAGTTAAGTCTAACAGAAGTCACGTGTAACATAACTTAGATTGTAGAGGAGATTGTACAAGAATTATAGTAATGTTGGACAATTCACACATCATCTAGCTCCAAGCTAAGCAGAGCTTATTTTATGGGTACTAGATGACTGATATACACAATACAATATATATTACATAGATCGATTTTTTTACTATACATAGAAAATACCCAGAACCTCCGAGACAAATATTATTTGTTGAACGAAATAGAAGACCGAAAGAAGTTTCAAAGTGTTACACAATCAATTTTGTTAAAAATAAATATTTTGTATTTTGCACGTCAACATTTGTTACAAGCCCGCTTTTCGCGTACAACGGAAATAAAATCAGAAGTTCGTTCTCACAATTAATTTATGTATTGCGTCACTCACTCGAGGACGCTTTGTCCAATTATCCTGATTTGGTGCGAGCGCCCGCGTGACTACGTAGTGATTGAAGTCAGGAACTGGAGCAGATCTGAAAGGTTTCTTGGACTTATCTGGAAACGAATTTTTACTGAATTATCAGTTTTGTTTTACTCGTTACATATTATATGGATAATATAAAATTTTGGTATAACTTCTGTTTAAACGTCTAACAATTTCATTAAAAAAATCAGTCGTCACCAAAAGGCTAAGTGCCCAGTATGCTGGCAGCATTGCCACCACATGTTGAATGGCAATGCTAATTTGCTGAACGAAATAGAAGACAGCATTCTGACCGAAAAAGTTTGGTCTTGCTAACTTAGTTTTGTATAACAATGTTATGTATTAGTTTAACAGGGTATCATACAGGGTTTCCCATTCAACAGATCAAATTAAGTCGGCTGCTCGCAGATCCTATCACCCAAGTGTAGGTTATTAACGGTAAGCCCCTTCTTTTCTTACAAACACAGGTGGTTCGGATTCAAGAGTAGTCGCAAACAAACTACCGCATCATAAATCACTCGTTTGCGTCAAAATAATTCCTGATAATTATGATGCGATGACAGACCAAAACCGGACATTCACTAGGACTTAATATACCTAATGGTCCTTTCACTTCCCGGAGCAATAAAAATGATAGTGCTCATTATGTCCCGTTGTTTCGTATTCTCTTGATAAATTCATATTTCTTTTGTCATTGAAAGTAAATGTCAGGGCATTTCGGATTATTGCTTTGTCATTGTGACTATATTTATGATATTTCGTAATTAGAAGTACGTTAGCGTGTGTAGACAATTAGAATTTAGTTTTAATTTATCTATGAAAAGTACTACCTGCCCGTAGTTGGTAATTGTAAGGTATAAGTCTTGGAGTAATGGAAATGGTTAAAAGAATTATCATTGACGGGAATTTATATTTGTAAGCAACGGGAGCTGGTACTGTAGTGAATTGCGAAAGCTTTCAAAATATAATGTTATCGACTGAAATCGCAAATGGAAATGAATCGGCGAATTAAACTAAATCACCAAAACGAATTATTTTCACAAGCGAATACATTGGTGCTTTATTTACTCAGTAATATTATGGAGCAATAAAAAAATAAATGAATAAATAAAGCACCACAATGCTTGTATTTCTTAAAATCAATACAATAAACGAACGAAAGCAATACCTACAGACTTGTGAAAAAATTTAACAAGTAAAATATCAGAAGGACAAGCGAAGTCAAAAATAAAAACCAAATTGTTTAAAACAAATTATACACACCTGTAACAACGCAAACAAAAATCCATTATGGTTAAAAACAAGCTAAAAGCTAAATAAACAATCGTAATTAAGAAATGTGTGAATGTCCTCCTCTCCATCATTTAGTAATCAAACAGAAAAGTTGGACGATTTGTTTTTGTAGTTAATTTGACGTTTTGTTTACTGATTCTAAGGTCACCGAGAAATTAATTGAATGAATCATGGCGCTGAGCGTGGAAAATAAATAATGAAAAACAACTTTCTGGAAAGCTGCGCAATCAATGTCATGGCTTTTACGTCTATTGAGGACCATTTTGGTTCCATAACATAACTAGGACGTAGCAAAACTTACTAGATTATATTATTAATTTGTACCTACTTCTTAACGTAATTCAAATGTTCTTCATTTTAAGTAATCAGTGTGAGTTTGACGATGAATCGGAGTTACAAGCTTTCAAAGTTATGATACAGCGTAACTTTCCATTGAAATCTGTAAAAAACCCTCCCATACTTTCAGTCATATTATCTGAAACCCTAGTGTCCAGTTATACCTAATTTAAAATTATTAGACTAAAAAAATGAATTTAATCGTTAGACCAAATCTATCTTGCTCTCGCTTCACCTGTTCACCGAAAATGTAGTTTAAATATGCCTAAATGATGGCTAGCTAAAGTATAATACGCGTGAAGTAAAAAATAGACCCTGGAAAGCACTTCACAGCTCGAACTTGGCAACCTCTATCAAAGTAAATGTATGAATTACGTAGAAGTAGTAACCTACTTGTGAATAAAGCTACGATAAGTATCGCGCCGTACGATACCGTATTTATTGCCTCACTTCGCGAAGTTTGACGTCGTTTTGATCGCGAAATATTTGACTGGAACTTTCAAATATGTGACTTGGTTGAAATATCTTCAGTATTCAGTTTCATAGCTTAGGTGGCCTTGTGACATTTACTCCGGTTTCTTATCAAAAGTCGGTAGATTGGATTCCAGTAATTATTACACACGTAAATTAAGCTCCGGCCAGTTTTATTTCGCTGGTATACATCTCACTAATGAATGTTTCTATTCTACTGAAACAGAGAGAAGCCTTTTTATATATGTACATAGGTGTCCCACAAACCATTGCTCTAGAAGTACCTACGTTGTGGCAGTCTCGCCCGCCACACTCCATTAATATTATGATGATGCATGGCAACCAAGGACCAGCACTACAACGTCCCATAAAGCATTACCAACAGAAGCTGCAGGTATAAATCATCTTAACCTAATCTGTTAGGCCTAAAAGGCGAATCACATAAGTTACATGCTCCACAACTCAGCATAGCGCAGCTAACAAATATCTAGGAGGGAAATTCCGCTACATAAACATAGACCAAGAATTCCCTACGTGTCACAGGTCCACAAGAGCTGTTGCTCCGCGTTAATTGGAATGCCGTAATGAGTTGGTCAAAGGCCTGGCTACAGAATACTGGGAGACGCAATTAACATGCAACTTTTCATGTTGACGTTGCGGATGTTATAATTTTATTATATTTTTAACTGCCTGGGCGGCGTCAAGTTTGCTGAATACGTGTCATGAAAAATGTTGCGTAAGTGCTTGGGAATAGTGAATTTACTTTGAAACTAACATGGTTATGAACGCCCTTAATCATGCGAATGCTTTTAAACTACTAGAAATGCAATAAATAGGTAGGTAGAGTTTGAAAACTTTTGCTCGGATGCTAGCTAAAGAATTTGAACGCGATAGTGAGTTTCCGTAAAAAGCCATTGTTTCAGAATTAAATAACTCCCAACGAATAGGTAACCATATCAAATGACGTACATTAAAGTTTGAGTAGCACATAGAGCCACATCGTAATCTCCTAAATAGAGATGACGAGACCAGTTGAATTCTATATACCTGAGGCCGAATTCCACTAAATTAATCGAGTTGATAATCGTAAATCGATAACAAAGGTATCGTCTCAGAATTACACATTTTGGCATTTTACCTTTGATGAAAGAAACTACCGATGGAGGGCCGCGTGTCACAAGTGTAATGGATTGAATGAAACCAATTTATAAAACTCTCCGCACCGCATGCACTATCTAGAGTTTCATATATGGACGTATCTGTGACGTCAGACGTTCATGATTGTCATAGCAAAGCGATTGGATATCAGAATTACACCCGAGCACCCGAGAATATGGTTGTTACAGTATAATATATATCGGGATGAGTTGTGAAAGGTAGCCCTTTGCCTTGCATTAACGAGTAGCTGAATAGAATATAATAAATTGTAATTTATTTATTTATATATTTGACATTCGTATGCCGAAAACATATTATGATGACACATTTTTATGCGGGGAACAGTATTTTTATTATTTCTCCCTGTTATTCATTAATTTCAGATAAAATATTCATGTCACATTATTAAAATTAGAGAACCAACATAAAATTACACATAATAAAATCAAATAATAAAAGAAATGTCACGAATATGCTTTGCGAATAAAATAATTGAAGTTTTTTGGACCTCTTGCGGTCTGCAAGCGTCCAGAGTGGGGAGCGTAGAGGAAAAATACTGACAGCCTATAAAAAACAAAAGCAACGTTTCGCAGCTTTTCGTAAATCATTATCCCCCTTTGGCCGTTTGCAAATCTTTTAGCCATAGGAAGTGACTAGATCGCTATTGTAATAAAAAAGTGATTACCATTTTGATTGTTGCATCTTCCTTGTTCCAGTTCTCTGAAAGCAACTCGACGCTGAGCGTGCTATCATTCGTACCAATGGCCGAGGACCACGGCCAGACGCTGACGTGCCGCGCGGAGAACCCCAGCTTGCCTGACTCCACCATAGAGGACCACTGGAAACTCAATGTACATTGTGAGTCCTATTCTGCACCTGAGCTTTTGTGTTGAGTTGATAATACATTATTGTATTGTATTGTATTTATTTATTCCATATAGATACATTGTAGTACACATGGAAAGGTCAATTTTTAAACAAAGTAGGTAAAACTAAACATAGATTAGTACAAACAGTACATTCATCTAAGACGAAGGGGTAAGTATAATATTAATATCATCATCAATAGAGTCAGAATCAGAATCAATAACTTTATTTCTTTAGGCTTACAAAATAAGCACTTAGACAAGTCAAATTGTATACTATAAACATAGTTATTATTATCAAATAAGAAATAAGGTGTTATTGATATTCTCTTCACTTCAATTTTTTGTCCACTAGTGGAAGAAGTGAAAAAGAAACCACTAGCACATTATAATATCACTTATGTGTCTAATACATGTTTATTTTGACTATCTAAATCTCAATTTAGATACATGTCAATATTTCTATAAAGCTAAACAGAACATTGAATTTGTTACATACTACTGACAGTGCGGAACGAATCGACATCTGGTCAAGCATTAACATCATTGATGTAATCATCTATGGAGTAAAAGGCCTTCCTGATAAGATTTTGTTTAAATTTACGAATAGGGAGTTCAGTTGCTTCAGATGGAAGCTTATTATAAAAGCGCACGCAATTGCCCATAAATGATTTCCCTACCTTTCGTAATCTATATGCTGGAATGTGTAATTTGTTCTTGTTTCTTGTATTTCTATTGTGAACATCACACTTTTTCAAAAAGCTATCTCTATTTTTGTGCGTAGACATTAGATTTTCATAGATGTATACGATATTACTGTCAAAATATTTGTTTCTTTAAATAATTCCCTCAAAGAGTCGCGTGGCTTTAATTTGTAAGTTGCGCGTACCGCCCTTTTTTGGAGAAAAAACGAATAGCCTCGTCCAGAGTATAGTAGGATTTTTCTATAAGCATTTTTTTACTCGCAATACTAAAACTGTTTAAATTTGTATTCCTAATTTCAATTCCCAGTTTATTAAAAAGTTTAACACTCACTCAATTATATATGTATGTGTGTCTGACTAAATTAGGAAGTAAATGATTTTCTGAAATATGTTCGGTTCTATTGAAGAAATGGTTCAATAAGAAATAATCTCTACATGCAATGACCGTGAGTTGATTCTTATCATTTAGTCAGTTTTTCGCGAATCGTGGTGTAGGACGCACCGTGTCCACATGGGGTGACGATCTGCAAAAGATTGCTGGCAGATGCTGGATGTATTGCTGGCAGATAAAAAAAAAAAAAGTATTGCTGGCAGATGCTAGATGGGGTCAGATTTACATTGACAGCAATCAGATGCGAGTCAGCCAGAAAGACTATCGAATAACGAAATTAGGAACGAGAATCATAGTATACGTGAAAATTGCACACAATACATATATACGAATACATGACATTATGATCACGTAAAAACAACAAAACACAAATTCGATGTAACGGCTCTGTCGGAAGACCAGCGTTGGTTGGACGCAAATACAACTAACCCATGCTGAGACAGGGACCGTTTTGTGACTCTAGCAAACTGTTTTCTTTTTTATGTTCATTTCTTTATAATTGTATGTGTCTGAGTTACAAATAAACGTTTCTATTTCTAAGTAGATTAAAGTTACCATAAACAAAATGTACTGCCCTAAAAACCAATTATGTCTCTCGAATCTCACATTCTAGTTTCATTCAAAACTTACTAGTTCAGTTTATTCCCATGTTCAAGTATGTTTCAATCTAACTTCTCTTAATACAAACTGCCGTGGATTGGCCTTTCAAAGCGATGTTCCTTTTACAATAGAGTACAATATGGTACTTGATTAAATACCTCCGGGTATCGGTATTAGGCAGGAAGCGGCTGCTCCGCTGCTATGGCTATTCAATAAATAATTCCTACTCGTACCTATGCAGAATCCAATATTACGCTTGCGATATTTATGGTGTTACTTAAGTTTGGAAGCAAAGTTTTATTATATCTTTGTTATTAATAATTGAAACTACACTGAAGGTTTAGTATATTTTAGTGCAAATTATCTAAATAAATTACGAATGAAAGACGGTTTCCACGAATAAATTCATTATTGGTGGTTTTAAATAAAATTAATTTATATCCAGAGCTTGTTCTATTACCTACTAACTATTCAATATTGTTCAGATTGGAATATTCCAAATTCTAGGACTAAATAATCAAACATTGAAGACATAGATGTTGCCTTGTGGAAGCAGTAGATAGTTAAATTATATTGTTAGTCCGGTTTGACGAACTATTCCTACTCTACCAACTAGTCCGTGGGTCAATTCAGATTTCGCCTGCAGCTATTTGATTTCATTTATTTTATTTACATGCACAAACAATACATAACACAATAAAAAATAATACAAATACTTATAGTAAGAAAAGTTTACCAATTGTCGCTTTAACAAGTACAATATATTTGTAAACAGCAGCACCATTGAACCTAAAATAATAATTATTTTTACTTATGTACATTACGTTGCCTATTTACAGCTGCCATTACGATGCCTTTTTACAGCTGATCTATTAATTAATTTACCATTTTAAACCTAAGTTCTTGTTGTTTTCCTGTCATGTTTTATGGCTTTGAATTATAACATAAGCACCATTTATTGTAAACTATATTTTTGTAAATAGACGTATCCAAGTGTGCCCTGTGCTCCTACCAATAAATGAGTATGAGTATAATGTTTTGAGATAAAGTTTGTATTACTTCTCTATCATAGTTAACTAAACCAACAGAAATTGAGGTTAGGTATTTGTTTGCCTATGAACTAAAATCTACGTTTTTCTAAGAGTCTATTAAAATATTAGTCTTAAGTTTAGTCTACTTACTTATATTCTATGGGCAAACGTTTGTGAAAATGTGTGTTAGACCATACGCTGTGTCATTTCACCACTGAATGATTCACCGGTGTTCTCGCAGACGTCCCTATCGTAACCCTGAAGCTCGGAGCTAGCCTCAACCCTGGGCACATCAAGGAGGCAGATGATGTCTACTTCGAGTGCAGCGTCAAGGCCAATCCTAAAGCACACAAACTCACCTGGTATAAAGAGGTAAGATCATAGATGGTAATTATATTACAAAATAAAATATGTGTTGTCTTTACGGTAAGTACTACCTACTTCATAAATTTACCATTGGTTTCAACACTCCCTATGCCTTGGCTCAGGAGGTGTCATGTATATCGGCGTAGAATTTAAACACTCGTGCGCAAGGTGTACAAGTCCAAGGCAGCGTGGTATGCTCATACAATTAAAGCATCTTGCAAAAAAAGGTTGTCTATTTGTATTGAATAGGTGTTTAAAAGATTCATCTAACACTCAACGAAAAATAAAAATGGCTGGCCTTCATATATCATCATCGAATAATGTACTATGGATCTGAGCTCTTGGGGGTACAATTGTGACCTTGTTTCAGAACAAGGAGATCCAGCACAACGCCAGCTCCGGAGTCATCCTCAGCGACCAGAGCCTGGTTCTGCAGAGTGTGAGCAGGACAGCCGCCGGTGACTACAGTTGTCTCGCTCACAACAGCGAGGGCAGTGCGACTAGCAATTCTGTGTCGCTGTTAGTTCGGTGTAAGTTTGCTTGTATTTTGGTATTACCTATAAGCAAACATTTTTACCCGACTACCGAAGGACGAGGGTTAAGAGTTTGACACCCTATGTATGTATGTAGCCGATTTTTATGTTCCTTTAAAATTGTAAATAATTAACATTATCATATCTAGACTTTAAATTAGATTACCTCTAAAATATTTGCGTTTATAAAATTACGTCGGGGAGAGTTATCGTTGAACAAATACAAATAAAACTAGCCAAGTGTGAGTAGACTTCCCACGGAGGGTTTCGTACCATCGTACATAACTATATCCCAAAAAACCCCTAAAAACGGATTTGAATAATCTAATTAACTTTATTAGCATATAATAAATTATATAAAATGAAATTTTTTAGTAACAATTTCGCAAAAAATTCTTCTCTAATATGACCCAAGAAAAAGGAATCCGCCTGCATCGCCCGCCCATACACAAATTGACACACACAACCTATTTTTTGAAGAATATACCACACAAACTACGCAATGAAAAAATCTATCAGTGTCGTCAACTAGTTTTCGTCTCTCCACGAGACCTTATCCGTAATAAGACCACAATTAAATACTCAACCCTGATACTGAGAGCGACTAGCAACAAAGGCCTGAAATGTATCTAATGGATACTTTTAATGATAACAACTACTTAGTACATTTGAAAAAGTAGAGCTAACGATAGACTGTTCAGATATAATGTTGGCAGAGTAATCTATCATATGACTAACAAACATTTTTTGATTGAGAATCTGTACAAGAGTGCGCGCCCGAGGCGACTTTTTGTAGCGATACAAACGTGCGACTGGTAAACATGCGCCCGTCTCAGACACATCGCGCATCGGGGGAACACTTACATTCGCGCGTTTGCCAGTCATGCGTTGGTATCGCTACAAAAAGTCGCCGTGGGCACGCACTTATACTGGGCCAACAAGTAACCTCCAAATTATTAGATTCCTCCAGATTTTCGCACAGGTTCAGCTCTTAAATGTAACATTATCTGCAACAGATGCTCCCCTCTGCAAGAGCCAATCCGAAGGCCAGGTGTACGGCACCCTGCGGCAGGAGACCCTCGTGCTGCGCTGCGCAGTCGACTCTAGCCCTCCGCCCACTAGCTTCAGCTGGATCTTCAACAGCTCTGGGGAGCAGACTGACCTGGAGGAAAGGTATGACACCTTGATATAAAAGACTTTACCCGGGTAATGTAAATAAAATATGGTAATCTAATGGTCAGAGACTGTGCCAAATGTATCATAGATGAGACTGTGCCAGATGTATCATAGATGAGTCTTCTGTCTTCTTTAAAGTATGTTCGTAAATAATTTAAACAGTACTTATTTTATACGTATTATGAAAGCTTACTCAGTCATCAATGTATTCTTGAGTCGTTACTCAAGAATAGATCGATGATTGACAATGAGTATGGAGTTCGATGACTGACACGACTCAACCAAGCAACTCATTACTAAAGCATAGTTAAGCTTTTATAATACGGACCTTGGAATCTTATCAAATTAATCATTTATTTGGAAGCCTAATCAAGCACATCATTTCTATAAAAGGAGGAGTTTCACGAACTTGATTAAAATCCTAAATGTAGCTTATAGCCCTCCCCCCTATGTGGCCAAAACAAGACTGACTGAATAACACAAACAAAATAAAGTGCCAGCCTCATTATTTCCTCCGCAGTCTATTCACCAGCTCAGGCTACACGTCCACTCTCCGTTACACGCCGACCTCAGAGGTTGAGTTCGGAACTGTTCTCTGCTCGGCTCGCAACTCAGTCGGTCAGATGGAGGCGCCGTGTCTGTACAAGCTTGTTGCTGCAGGTGACAATTCATCATCACTATTAAGCTATCCGTCCACTGGTTCGGAATCGGTGGTGATCGAGTTTCATCCGATAATGAAACTGGTAGTAGAGACAATTTTCGTAAATATACAAAGGATGACGGTAGATCGTATATCTGCACTAAAACTCACTTCAGTTATTCCCTGATCATTGCGCATGCAATCGTGCTGAGATTTGGCCGGGAAACTCAAAACAACACACATCATGGTAAATAGGTATGTATATACATATTTCATTATTAATGAGTTTCGTGTAAAAGATAACAGACAAGTTTCTGCCCGTGGCTGTACAATATATACACTCGATTATACCTCTAGAATCCTAGATAATCGGAATAATCAATTTATTGGTAACAATATACAGGTCAGGTAATAACTTTTATTATTACGTATAATAATAAAATTATAATTATGATTTCTATTAAGTTAAGTAATACCAATTGCAATAAGTTATTAACAAACTAAATAGTTTAATTTTATTAGATTTTTGACACAAATTCGTCAACATTGTAGAACGCCTTCTCAATGAGCGAGTCACGTTTTAAACCTACGCTTAAACGTAGAGAGGCTAGGTGCAGTTTCAAAGAGGTTACAAAAACACAATACGTCACTGGTATCATCGGGGCATATCTCATGAAATTGAAACAATTTATGGTTGTAACAGCTTTCATCACTTCACTCGTATTTGTCCCATTTTTGAATAGAATTTTCTATCTTCTTTCCGCGTGTGGAATTATGCGTTGTTGAATTTTTTTGGTTGGTTTCTTTAATGTTACCTAGTTGTTTTCTGTTATTGTTTTGATTTGTAAATGTCTTTCTACTCAAGAAATATCTTAGATTTTTGATTCGAATATAACTTAATATTATTTCATGTCTAGAACTATTCCTGTTTGTGTGGAGTCTTAATCGGACTCCATTTCATCAAATTTCTTGCTTTAACAATATCTTCCTGTTGTTTAGGTCACCCGATGTCCCTCACTAACTGCTCCGTGGTGAACCAAAGCTCGTCAGCCCTGCACGTGGAATGTTTGGAAGGCTTCGACGGAGGCCTGCCCCAACTCTTCTATATGGAGGTGCTGGAACTGCCCTCTATGCTGGTAAGAGATAACCATACCTCATCAGCACTCACACGTCCACTGCTGGTGTCTCCCTGAAGTTGTCCCAGTTGTCCTGTACAGAACTACTGCAAGACGGGGGAGTGCGGTAGTCACCACGCTTAATAGACGGAGTATTTACCGCAGTCTAGTAACTTAACTAACTAGTACTTTAGTAACTTACTTTATATTTCATTTTTTTTCAATCATTTATTGCAAGAAATATGGTCTTAATACAAAGTTTTAAAGATAGGTCACATACTTCACCAAAACACATTGACATGCAAATTTTTTTTAATTTAGGATCCTATTTATTTATTTTGGTCAGGTATACATGTATACAGCTTAGTTCTTAATGTTAGCTTAGGTCAATAGTACATGCACGGTACTGCAAAATAATTTATATAAAATGAGAAAATTCAGTCCAAGATAAAATTATAACTTCACTAGCGACCCAACCCGGCTTCGGAAGGGCGCAATTAAATTAAAATATTTTATTTCGAATAACAAGATCCATACTTTGTTAGTAAACCACTATAGAAAATACTTAAAAAATCGCAATGCTGCTAAATTATACTTACAAAACTTCCATTTGAATCACTTTATCTATAAAAAAAAAGCCGCATCAAAATCCGTTGCGCAGTTTTAAAGATTTAAGCATACATAGGTACGGACAGACAGCGGGAAGCGACTTTGTTTTATACTATGTAGTGATTGAGTAGATAATACTCATAAACAGACACACAGAAGGCCTTAATTTCCTCTGATTCTCTTTGTCACCTCTTATGCCATCCACGGGCGTCGATTCTTAAACCACGACAGTCATAGCTAGATCTTACCATGCGTAAGATAAATTATACGGTTTGTGTACTAATACCTAGTAGTACTTGCAAGTAGTATGCTGGTCAGTAGGTACTTGTACACTATGCCGTGATAAACCGTGAAGCTCTTGAAAACTCTTCCAATAACTTGATTGTTGGGGGCATACTACCCCTCAATGATATTGTGACTTTGAGATGTCTTTTCTGCGAGGTTGCTGATAAAATTCTAACTATTCACAAGAAAGTTTCTGGTATAACCTGCTTCCTTAAAGAATGGGATTGAGAATGACATGATCTCTTATACTGCGTCACTCAGAATTCGAACGGAGTGAACGCGGATTCAGGTTTACACGCGTTTTTATCACAATAAGGTACCGGGTAAAACGGGAAGAATAGAGACTCCAGGGTGAATAGAAATGGTCAAAATACTGGAGCAAGATATTACGACCTGGCTTGTAGCAGAAAAAGTAGTCTGTGACTGTTCACGTCCGGTGTCAGTGGATCTGACCTCTTCAAAAGTATTTATTCCTCCAGTATTTCGTCCTTTTCTATTCACCCTGGAGTCTCTATTCACCCCGTTTTAGGCTACTATTATTACAAGCAAGCTTTAATAAAAATAAGAGGGTGGTTTTACCTTGAACTTTATAAAGCTAATAGACAAAGAAAGTTTGTTAAACATGAATTTATAATTGCCTACCATCCTTCGATGGTGGGCGGCGAATACCTTGATCGATTTTATCACAAGAGTGATTTACATTGAAGCAATGCTTCATGATCGTATGTCGAAGGTGTTCCCAGTTCTAAAGGAAATAATAATTATTTTGATTGATGTAGAACTTTTGAGAGAAATCCGGCTAAGGTTGCGCAAATCAGAGGCGCGGTAGCAGTCTACTGCAGCAAAGCACAAAATGTGCATTCTTAAATGGGCTTTAACTTGTAACATTTAGATGCATTTTGTATCGACGGAATCAGATGACAGACAGCAAACGGGCCACTCTTTTGAAGTCACTGTAAAATGTATGTTATAATAATGAGTTTAAGCCCGTATTTGAATGCGCATTTTTGTGCTGCGCGGTAGCGGCGTTGAAATAATATGAACAGAGCTTTAGGCACACTTATTTAACTTTTTTTTATTTTTATTTTAAAGCTGTTTTCCTAATAGTCAAGCGGGCTTTCATCTAAAGTTGATAAAGATTATTGATAGAAGAGAGGCAAAACTTTTTTTTGTGGGTAGGTGCTGTAATAATTTGACTATTGTGACGAAGATTTCGACTGCTTTCTCCCACCAGCTGCGAGCCAACGTTTCCTCCAGCACCCCCAGCTTTGAAATCCAGCACCTGGACAGTCACTGCAGCTACTCCCTCCTGCTGTACGCCGCCAACGCCAAGGGACGGAGCGAGGAAGTGCCGCTGTATACCGTGGGCATACGCTCGCCGGATAAGTATACTGGTAAGGAGTGTTTATGGCAGGAAATCACAATGCCATTAATCGCCCCCTGCTCCACCAGATACACAGACGTCGTCTATATCACCATGTTTCACAAGAAGCAGATGTAATCGTAGTAAATCCTAGTATTGATAAGTATACCCAGTCCCTGATTCATACGGATCTTATTTTTGGAGTTTCAGAATAAAATTCTTCCATCCTCAAATATATAAAATTTACTAGTCACCTGGTGATCCAGGTGACTAGTAAATCCTGTCTCACGGAGTATGAACATTCCTGCCACTTTCGATCTAATTACGTCTTTTTCCTTCTGTGCATGACGACCGTCCTCAATTGTTGATAAAACTGTTGGCTAGCTATGTAAACTACATCTCCTCCTTAGGTGTAAGCACATCCTTGCCACTATCGCCGTGGCTGGCAGCACTGGTGGCAGCGGCAGGCGCGCTGTGTGCGGCCGCCAGTGCCGCACTAGCGTCCCTGTACCGCCGACACGCCACCCGCCGGATGGACGCCGACAAGCCTCCACATGTGTGAGTACAGCATTGGTTACAGGTGAGCTGTAATGCCTGGATAAGTAACTATGTATGTGACCTGGGCAACTCACTTAAAGATCTGACTATCCTGATCATGAATAAGTCGTCAAACTTCGACTCTGCTACTCTACGCGCTAGGGTTTGCTTAAACAGGAGGTTAACGCACTACATTTATGAGAGACAATCAGTCTACCCGCGGCTTCACACGCTTGTGTGTTTCATGTGTTCAAATATTAGACAATCTAACACGCTGTCAAATTCAAACGAAGGTCTATAGATAATTTAATAAAAACTTGTCCCGTTTATAAATTGAGCATAAATGTCCTTCGCTAGGATCTGTTCAGCCGTTTAGGCGTCCAAAAGTAACAGACGAACAGAATCACTTTTGGATCAATAATATTATTTAGTAGGGGAGTAGGTATCAATGCCCGTGATCACAACGTCAATGCATTGATATCTTACAAGCCATCCATTTTTTGTAACCTTATCAACAGTTCTCAATTATCTTCCTATCAATTTTCTTCTCTATATCCAGCAGTTCCCTGTACGCAGAACAGAGCGTGGACTCCCTGAGCAAGCCAGACCACCTGAGCACGTACTGTGGAGCTCCCCGCCCTGAGTACACTCCCTACGAGCTGGCGATGGACGGGGAGGACATGGACCCGGATATCATACCGTGCCATTATGGTAAGGACCTGAATTGCCGTCATCATCCTACGCTATTCTACTAAAGTGCATTGAATCGGAGTCTGCTAAAACTAGGGCTCTCCAAATATATGCGCCATTGCGTCCTGTGTTCATCCCTGTAATTTCATCATCATCAACTATTATTTATGTTGACCGGGCCAGTAGATCATCGAATGCACTTCCGCACACGCTATGTGCACTCATTTGAAATAGTCAAGTTAGGATGAAGACAAATTAGGAAGTGGGCAAATTTGGAAGTGTACAAATTTGGAAGTGGTCAAGTTAGGAAGTGGACAAGGTCGTCCGGAGGGTCTGTGAAGTATCTGTTAAGTGCGATGATAGCACCACTAGCATCAGATGGGTTTGAGCGAAAATACAAGTCAAAACCATTAAAACACAGAGAAGGCTGATAGAAGTGTAAGTAGGCCTGTTACCAGCAGTGTCCGATGTGCTCTTGAAATTAGATATTTATCTACAACTTACTTTTATTTATTCTGGTCGGAAACTACATATTTCTAAGTATGTAGAAACTGGTCAAATTGTTAGCTTGTAATTATTCAATTATCTTACAGGAGCGGTACCATGGCTTTGTATATTTCTAACAATTCTCTGTTTTTGATTCCTTTAATACGTTTCGTGTGGAGTTTGTTCAATACCGATTGAAATCCGTTACCTCAATTGCGTGTTCTATTGCAACAAGAACCTCGCAAAAGAACTAGTTCTCACACTTTCCAGCAATGGTTTTCAATTTGAACCGTCACTGTTCTAGATAAGAAGCCGATAGGGTATACAATACCCCCGGCGGGGCCTGCGGGGCCCGCGGGCGGCGCACCGTACAATGAAAGGCATGCGAGCTTCCCCGCCAGTGCCGTGAGTATTGTCTAACTTTTATAAAGTTATTTTGAAAGAGAATATCTAGACTTAAATGCTTGCATTCCTGCTCCGAATCTGTGATATTTTTGTATTTACCTATCGAGTAAATTTTCGTAGTTTTCTATGTGGAATAATGTCGTTTTTGTTATTTCGATTTCTTGCGGTTGGATTGGACTATGCTTTTTGTATTTTCATAGACCTATTGTTTTATATGTACCTACCTATGACAATAAATTTAGTGTGATTACAATCGACGTTTATTTTGTATGGATTGCTATCGTATTTGTTGATCACGATTGTTAATCTTAAAACATATTCAGTGTCCATGACGCAAAAGGCATTTCTGAACATCTCTGCCGAGCCCTTGCATGTCGTACTGCTATTTTAACAATGAATTAAAAAAACAATATATATAATGACAGGAATTGCAATTACTCACGTCATGAAGGCCTTTTCTGCCTGTATCAGACGTTTCAGGTAATGCCTGAATTACTGCAATTACTATTATGACAGTAATCGTTTCGGAATTACTCGCAGGTAGCCATATCACAAGAAGTACCCAACCTGGGTTTCTGGTGGAGCGTAGGGGCGGAACCGGGGCGAATATTTAAGAGTTTCAAAGCAAATCGTGCAAAAAGCATGATATTTTTCATTGTATGAAAAAAATCTTATAAATTATTGACATTCTGTTTCCATGGTACTTAGCGTTAGCGTAGAAGAACCACCCACTCCGTGTCTATTAAAATTTAATTGACTGACAAAAGTTCGCCTTTGCTCTCACTCCCGTTGTCCACCAAAAAAGAACTACGATCTTTATAATATAGCCGACATGTATTTGATAAAAAGAAAAATTGTAATTATGTCATCGGTCCACAGTCGTCGGTGAGTATAAGCGTGGTGCACCGCGGCGTGCTGGCGCGCAGCGAAGACATCGCGGGCGCGAAGCGGGATGTCGTCACCACCGCGAGGAAAGTCAGGGAGAGCTGCATATAGTCATCTAGCTATCTTTAAACACTAGTCGATAAGATGTGCCCGACGGGCGGCGGTTAGAATTAAAGACCAAGTCCACGGGCGTTTTGTGTCGATAAATAGCCTAATTGAACCAATTCTTCGCGTTAGCAGAATTAACACAGTGACGAGCCAGCTGCGTTGTGAATATTGACGACGCACAACACGGATCGCTAACCACGCTTCGGCAGGTAGTGCGGCTCGCTTCGGTCGCCACGTTGTTTGAAGGTTTGCAGCTCGCTTTGAAGAACTATTTTTAATTTGTCACCCATCTTTATTTTTCTAAAACCTATGTTTATGTTAGTTTCGCGCTTGATTTGAACTAAGCTGCGCTAGAATCAAATAAAGTACAACCCAACTTTCATATGCCTTAACATTATGTTTCATCACTGTTGTACAAACTTTAAAAAGTAGACCTATTGTTTCTATTTTTTCTTACGCTTTTGACAATTGTAGGATTGTTTGCAAAATTTGTTGTTACGATTGTTGTCTCATAACTGCTATTTAACTTGCATATAAACATGCAACTAACAATTCCTGGTCAAAAATGAAAGAATTGACAGCATCGCGAGGAGCAATTGTAACGACAATCCATCTTGATTTACAGCAGGTTGTTTGACCGCTGAACATCTCTACAATTAGATAAGAAATCTCATTTCAAACAATGTTCATATCTCTTGTAAACGTCAGTTCGCAAAAGAAGGAACTATTTGACGATCATTGATACGTAGTATATGTAGCTATACTGTATCATTAATATATACATAAGTTTATCATCATACAAACAATCGGCTGTACGTAAGCCCAACCAATCGTTGCACAGTCTGAAAACATTTTGTAACAGAATTCACAAGACTATCGCCCGTTTAAACGACTCCTTAACCAGAATTTTTAAAGTACCTCGCGTTGCCTTCGTTATTATTCCCCACTCGTTTCATTTAACAGATACCAATAAGGCGTAATGATGAGCCGCTGTAACACATAATACTAACCGTAACTCCTGTTTTTCGTGTTTATTATTTCTCTGCGAGTCGTGCTGAATACTAATCGAACCCTCAGGCTGGTGAAATGGCTGCTAAGTTAAGAAAAAATACACACACACCTACGTCACGCATACATTATAGCAACCTCCCCGTTAAGAATGTAAAGAAGAGCGTACTCGATCTAATTGCAAAAGCCTTTGTAACAGTTTGACACAGAGGGAAAAGCTACTTCAGTATAGTGTCTATCTAAGAGAGGTCTAGTCGAGGCATCATGGCTTGTTGAGTGTGAAGAATAGAAACTAAATTATTATCTATACCACTATCTTGTGTTTGCTAGTGTTGTGGTTCTCCTGACAGCATTTGGAATTAACAAATCTAATCTAAATAGCCTAATAGATCTCACTATTGGGCAAAAGCCAAAAGTGAGAGTATTGGTAGGTAACTTATACACTTTATAGTTGTCATTTGGTAGAACCCCTTCAAAGTCAACAACAATTGGACAATTTGTGTTCGTTTTAGCTGAACTTAGTTTAATGAAACTCGGTAACGTATCGAATCGCATTCCAAATATTGCTCTCATATGTATTCTGAATACTAGTCTATGTATTTCGAATATTGGTAACGAATACGTCGGTAGAGCTCTGTATCCTTTATGACTCCAAAGCCAAACCACTGTGAGGCAGCCAGACGCAGCGGTATGAAAATACCCGGAACCAATCGGAAGTAATCGGCCACGTTCGAATAACCTGTGGTTATTGGTATTGTTTTATATTTACTAAATGTTCGTTAAATTTTGCATATGATACCGGGATGATGACCATGGTGTTATGATCAAGTTATTCTGCTGCTTATGCAGTTGTGCTGTTATAATTGAAACCGTCAAATCATTTCTCATTATTACCATGTTTGTGCTTTTAGCGAATCTGAACTGCGATAGTTTTAAAAGCTACGCCATTACGACGAAAAAATCAATATTAATAGTCATTGAAAATCTACTCTTTTGAATGAAAAAAGTATTTACATAAATCTGGTTTACTCTTATGACGATTTTGTACTTATAAACCAGCCAAGCGTGAGTCGAATCCGTACTCATGCTACATTATTAGGTACGGTTACCTAATAAAAATGCCTGTGATAGACAGACAGACGGTGGCGTAGGCTAATTAATAGGATCCCGTTGGTACCCTTTGGGTACTGAACCCTCAAATTCAGGGTTTTCAACCTACCTCGAATCGCCATTTTGTAAATAATTGTAAAAAAGTTATAAGTAATTAATCTAAGATATTTTAAATGTCAATCAAGTAGAACTTGACTTATAAAAGTTATTAAGCTGTAAATAAATGGTTGAATAGATATAATTAATTTGGTTAGTGCTATAGTATAAATACTTTGATAAGTTTAAATATATATTTAATGCAATATGTGTCAAAGAGTCAATCGTATTGATATGTATTACAAAAATGTACTGTAACGGTTCATAATTCTTACCTTCAAGTTATTTGAGACAATTTATGTATAATTAAGCCATTCTCAAGAAATAATGTTTATAAACACTTGGCAGCACAGAAAATCAATTACATGAAAGTGATTTGTAACTATGAGGGCAATTTTTACAAATAATGTAACTTAAATTTTGCCAGAGTATAATAATTAAATAGGAACCCGAAAACTATGTAAGACTTTTAATTGTGAAAATTAAAATTAAGAATTAATATATTTGTAATTATTGTACCTGGTTGTAGGTTAGTAACTAAAATATTGTTCGGAAATTGTTAAAAAGGAAATAATTTAAAAATACAACAATCCAAATAATGTGGAAAATTATTATTTGTAATGCACCAATTGGTAATTTATTCTCAGTAATTTTATGATTTCCAATTTAAGGATTTCACATTATTTGCAAATTTTATAGGTACTTGTTAAACATACACGTGCTAATTACGTATAAATTGGTTGTTATAAAGGAGAGGTTACAAAATTATTAGTAAAACTACTGTTGGTTGTTATAAAGGTTTAATGACAAATACCTAATTAGGTATTAGGAAACCCGACTGACATCGCTTAGTTAAATTATTAATTAAGAACTACTTTTAGTTAATGATTATTTAATAAAAGCATTGAACTTAATCGTTGTTTACTTTAAACCAACTCCATCTAGATTAAATATAACATTACATAACTTGTAGTTTATATCCTGCAGTATTATTTTATTTGAGAAATAATATATTTATTTATTCAGAGGATTCCGATTCAGACAAAACATTTTTTAATAATAAATAAACAAGTATATAGTACCGGACAATCCACACAACATCATCTAGACTCAAGCTAAGCAGAGTTTGAGTTATGTGTAATACATAACTGATATACATACATAATACAATACACTACACTAATGGGTACACAATGATCCTATGGGTGATTTTAAGGATTAAAAAGTATTGATAGCCGAGTGGAAAATAGGTGTCTCCAATACAAAAGTAAATATAATTCAAATTCCATTAAATGTGCTTAAAGACATCGGAGGGTTTTATTCAGTAACTTCTATTTAATCTCAGATAAAAGAAACAAACAGTACTCGATTATATAAAATTAATTGAAATAATTGAAGGTAAATAAAGAGACGAAATAAAGAGACGCCATTTAAAAAACTCTTCAATTATTGCCTAAATCTAAGCGTGGATACGACAAGTTGAGCTATTATTTAACCATTTTGATTATATTTAAAGGTAAACTCTTATTTACGCACACGACATTTTTGTAAACAACTACACAGTTAGCTCCACCTACAAACATCGTCAAGTATGAACAAGCAAATAGAACGTAAAAACAAGCTTGTCCACAACATTCCCCACGTTTATTTTTCCCACCGAAGCAATCAAGGGTTAATTTAACCCGTTCGTCGTCTCGCAGAGTCCTGATAACGAGCTATTTCCCCTTGAAAATGCAGATTCGTCCTGCGGACGATTGTCCCAGTTATTTTTACGTCGCTTTTCGCTATAAAATCATTGGATTTAATTGTTGGTACATCCGGCGCTTGTTAGAGATTTGCTGAGTTTACGCTGAGTTATATTGTTTGACGCGTGTTAGGATAAATTGATTTGTTTGTTTATGGTTACATAGTGTAGAAACCTTGTTAGTATTTTAGGAAACAATCTTCTCTAAAATAGATTCAAGCTTTTTTTGAACTCTTTTTAAGGGCTTGTTCATTTTTAGTAATAAATCCCTCGTAATGTCCCATTGCTACAAAAGTTCCATCTAATTCTATAGTCAAAAACCTTTATTTTAACAATATAATATAATGGCCATTTTAGTTCAAAAAATTCAATCAGCACAATGATCCATGAACCATCCATCCAGCAAGATTCATTCCTGAGCCAACAGGCATGACGCCTGCAACCGCTAGTCGCAATGTGGTTTAGTGTAGATCACATCTTCAGAGCTTATACAAACTCGGCTGAATGGAGACTAGTTGACAAAACACTGTCTAATGCCAACAATATTCATACCATGATCTATATTTTTTTTTATATTCATTCGCTAAAATGTCGCACCGATCCGCCGCCGCGCCGCCGCCGCGCCTCCGTGCGCCGAACTGTGTCGCTGACTGTGTGTAGACTTCAACAGACTCGTTAGAGATAATAAAGCCACCAGATTCTTAAGTCTCTACGAAATGGTTAAATATCACAAAAAAGTTTTATTACTTTGTGTAGAAAGTATAAAACACGATGATGTTTCTTCATTATTACAATATTCGTAGCACTAGCTACGCCGTAGCAAAGTCGTAGCTGTTGTCTAGCGAGAGAATATTTTGAAGAGGAAGCTTTGGTAAGGCGCATTTTAAAAACCACAAGCCCTGTACTGAATTCGGTTTCACGATAGTAACGAGATGTCGCCGTGAAGTCTACGTCACATTACCTCATCCCTGGTTACGTATTTATATCTTGTATTTATTAACACAAATGCAAAAATACAATAACTACATCAAATTTTTATACGGGACTAGAAACCCGCCGCCGCGGCTTCCCACAGGTAGTAGAGCATTATTATGCCTACATGTTTTGTTTGTCGTAGGATCGCATCAGCTTGATGCCTCGATGGATTAGATTTAATAATAGAAAAACGATATAATGGGCTACTACTTGAAGTATATTACGCTAAGCTTTGACAGAATTAGTGGGTGACAGCGGAGGATGTGGCGTGATGGCACGGGTGATCGCATTTTTTTATATGTTTACATTTTATTAGAACGTTCATACAACCACTTACACTAACACTAGCATCTAGCTAGACATAGTCATTGGTGTAAGGAACGCGTTTGATTTTATTTTCGCGCTCGTAATTTTTTTGCGATAGCTCCTAAGATATCCATGTAATTATATGCTGTAACAGATTGTAATAATGTGTATGAAACGCTTAAGGTAACTGACCTCTTTAAGTTGATAAGGATTCATAGTGTATCTGTCTAAATAGCTTTCCAAGTACCGCAATGAACGTGACCATTTTTTTTAAAGATAGTATGAGTATTCTAACCTTTCCTTAAAAAATAGATACATGCCATCGTGAATTTTTTTGTATATCTTTCAAAGAGGAACATCCCACATTAAATTGTTTTGTTATATCTCAAAGAGCAGCGCTTTCGATGAAAGCTCCCAGGCGACTTGAATTTTTTTAACACTTCCAACAATTATCGTTATATTTCAACCAATTTACACTAAACCTTGACAAATTATATACTTAAACCTTTATCATGAATCACTCTATTGATTAGTGAAAACTGCATGAAATTCCGTTTAGTAGTTTTTGAGTTTATCGCGAACAGACAGACACGGCGGAGGACTTTTTTAATATGTAGTGATTTGCGTGGTTCCGTATCCCCATGTTTGAGGCGCTTAATCTCGATACTATCGCTAAACTGAGGGCCTACTCGCAAAACGGAAATCGAAGTTTCTGATTCGTTTTCAAGCAACCGGTAATCTTATGCAAGCGACATAAGAGTTGGTTTTGTACGAAAACGAATCAGAAACTTCGATTTTCCTTTTCCGAGTAGGCCTGCTGAACTTAGGGCTCCGTTTATTTACATCAGTCAGTACACACCCTTACGCGTGTTTGAATACTTGTATCTTTAGGAGTGAACTGTTGTAAAGGACCAGATAGATTATAAAGCGCGCATTACCAAAGCACGCGCTTCAAAATGCCTAATGTGTACGTACCTACTCTTAGGTTTCATAACTAACAAAGAACCAATGGACCAATGTTGTTTGTGAACTAATCAAATATTTAAGCAGCTATTTAGAGCTCAAAATTATATTTAAATTGAATCCTTCCTACAGAATACCTAATACTGGTATAGCACTGTGCACTTAGCACTAAATAACTAGGTATAATAGTAGTACCCTTTCTGCAATAGCCACAAAGCTCCCAATCAACAACTATGCCTTTTTCTCCAAATAACATCAAAGAATAAAATTGGCTTCGCCTGCCATTGATCATTCTTAGCCCAATAAATTGGCTTTAAAAATGTGTTGAGTCAAACCATTGTAAAGCTGAATGATGAGTCGCTTTTTTGCGACATCTTTTTTTATGAAGGTTGTTTCAATGAAAACAAACAACGTATAAGTTTGGCAATATGACGATTTGATCATGAGGTGGCCGTTTTGCATACCTACCAGAACCTATAGTAAATTATTTTATAAGATTTTTTAGTTTTATTTTTGACTTCATAGGTGAAGGATTAACAAACACAGGGCCATCATATCCATGCATACCAAGCTACCTTATCAATAACAAAGGAAGTTTTACAGGCATTAGTTATATTTATTTTTATTCCTATGGCCCAAGGCCCGTCCTTCCTGGTAACAACATAAACCTAATATTTCTACAGATAAATCTTCTTTTGTGCTGAAAACCTATGAAGTACCCTATGACAAATGGCAGGTCTCTGACGTCTCGAAATATATTACAGAAAATGAAGAAAAACTCGAAAGTAAGCCTTTAATGCTATCTGAAAGGGCCCATCCCTCAGTGAATAAGGGATGGAAGCTCCTGCCGGAATCTCTAAGGAATTATTAAATCTAATCTTAATATTTGGTTGCCATAAAATGCTTCCTGAACATTTTTCATAGTTGAGATTTAAACCTCGACTTAAGACATTTCTTAATTATTTTAGAAACCGCTGAGCTGCTCCAAAGGTTTCTTTATTATTTTAGAAACCGCTGAGCTGCTCCAAAGGTTTCTTAATTATTTTCATTTCTTATAAATAAAAGACAGTAAAGGTGTGCTATGCCCGCTAGACCTATTAACAACTTATTATACTGCAATGCATTCCGTGCCAGTATTTTACCGTCTACAGGTGCACAAAGCTGTTCCTATCGGTCGTAAATAAATAAATAATATATACGGCACAGTAGACAACGTCGCGTGCTATTCGAAGCGCAGGTACCTACACAATGTTGTCGTGAATTGGCTCTTCTTTGCACGCTATGCTCTTGGTCTATGCGATATAGTGGACGGTGTTCATTATTTTTATCCATTTAATAGGAAAGCTTAGCTTTTGACTTGCGGAAAATTCTATCTTTACGAACATTTCTTGGAAAAGGAACAAGGAAATTTTATAAATGTATTTTTTGTATTTATTTAGCTAAGCATAGAAAAATTTATGCTTTTATTATATTATCACGGAGAGTGGTTAAACAGTAATGAATGAGGTGATTTCTTAAAAATGTTTAAAATTATTTCAATCAAACTAACAAGAAGGCACTATGGCGTGAGTCTGCCATATCAAGAGTAAAATCTGTCATTTAATATAGCATAGACCGTGTACAGTACAGAGTTTCTCTTCACAAAGAGACCATTCTATTCATAAAAAAACCACTGCAGATAACCACTGTATTCGGTAGTATTGTATTCTCTTTGAACCACTGCTTAAGTATGGCTTGAATATACATTCTCTCCTCTCCGTGAGTGATCTATTGAGTTCTTAAAAAGTAAGTGCGAGCTTTTATGCTATTGGAAAACTTCCACTATTTATTTTTATAACTGCGTATCACTTATAGCTTTGTTTTGTTACAAGGAAGAAAGTTTATAAAAGAAAAATTCTATTTATCGGTAAAAAATCTTAAAGGTACGTACTTACACTGTTTTCTGGTAAAGGAACTAAGCTGAGATAAGCGCCTTTCATTATGTTTTTGAAATCCTCGAGCCCTCGTGTTTAGGCTTTGCCGTGTTTCGATAACAACAGGGAACTTGACAACAGCTTATCTATACTTTAAATTGGATACAAGTCAATAACAACAATGCTGTAAATTCTAACAAGCAGTATTCGCTTCCAGGCAGGGCGTGTATGTGTTTATAATAACTAAATAAACAACATAAAATAAACGTATGAACAGAGCACCAGAATAAGGATAAATATGATTTTGTTAATAAAACTAAAAAATACTAACTAGTTAAAAGACTTTCAAGCATGAAAGTTCAGTGAGAAGCAGCCATATTGATTTTTCTTAAATATTTAATCTTCACAAAGTCGGTTCCCTTGCTCCATTATTTATAAGCCACATAGATCTGGAACAAAATAATAAAACATTTATCTACTCTCATGTTAGGGAATCTACTTTACGTAACTTCCCCCTACCCTTCACGGCTATAAGTACTTCTGTTTAAATCGCAATCCAATTAATCCTTTCAGAAATATTTTTATATTCTATACTATACTAATATTATAACGAGGAAAGATTTGAATGTAAGTATGTTTGTAACGAATTGGTATAAAAAGTACTGAACCGATTTTAAAATTCTTTCACGATTAGAATGCTACATTATCACTGATTAATATAGGCTATGCCTAAATGTTTAAAAAATAAATGTCCACCCGTGCGAAGCCAGGACGGGCCGCTAGTATATGTATATATAATAATGCATCACACAATATACTATTTTTGCAGCTCATGGCTGCATTTTAGTAAGGAATAAAAATACGTAAAAAGTATATGAACCCATAAGTTTTATGTACAAAATACTTTGTGTATTTTGTACATAAATGAATATATTCTGATGCGACCTGCTGGCCTAAAGTGTTCAACTATCAAACAAATAAACATCACAGGTCTCGCGAAGCAACCACGGGAATGGTCTGACACACCCTTGTCGGTTTATTTATGGCTAACTAGGTTTTCTGATAAACTCTATGCATGATAAGGGAACCTATCCAATAGCGGCACTTGAGCCCTGGGTAGGATTCAAAAAGGTTGGTAGGTTGAGAAAACATTTTATGTAATTTTTGAATAGATTCGGTAATAGCACCTCATCAGTAGACATTGGTTTTGCCCACTTGGCAGGCGGATTGGTGATTGCATGGTGTTAAAATACAGAGTAGGAAACTGCTGGCCTTCCTCTGCAGGGCTTCCTTAGTCAGCTCTTACAACATCCACGGGCTGAGTTGGAGAGGTCTATTCTTACACCGGACCACCACGACCGGTGGTTACACATGCAGTCAAATGTCTGTACAGAAACTCATCCAAAAATAGGAGAGCGTAATGTTCTACGTTCTACTATCAAGTTTTTGAAACCTTAGTATAAATTTTGGGTTGGGTTGTGTGTTGTGTGGTAGACTACATGGCGTTTGATAATAACACTAATATCTGTGCTACTTTAAAATAAATGCGAATGTTTGGATGGATGATGTTTACGCCAAAACTGCGGAACGGGATGGTCTGAAATTTTGCATAGATGTTGCATAGTCTAAAAGTGGAATAACCTGGAAACCGGCTTTGGAATATCTAGGCTACTTTTTATGACATAAATCAATCCCATGCGATAAAAATCTTTAAACGTTTCCATTGAAACAAAGCGTGTAAAAACCGCAGTCAGAAACTAGTGAGGAATAATGTTATGACTTGAAATAACTAACTTGTAAGGTACTTAATAGGTACTCTATTGTATAAAGTATAGCCAGTAAAATTAATGTTATGACTTGAAATAACTAACTTGTAAGGTACTTTATAGGTACTCTGTTGTATTAAGTATAGCCAGTAAAAATAGAGCTACATGTTTTTAAACAACGAAATAAATCTTAAAACAACAGACCTGGATGATAATAAGCACATAGTTGATGGTCATGTCCAGCAGATGCAGCGGAATGCTGTGGTCCACCGAGAAGAGGGAGCCCCGCACGTAGCGTGGCCGCTGGCACCGCGCCACGCAGCACCAGCGATGGGCTATGTGGTAGGTGGTGGGGTGCTTGCCTGACGATTATATGAATAAATAAGACAAGTGGTGTATTGTCAATATAAATTATCAAACGAATTTACTGTCCAGTCACGGCGGTGCAACTCGGACGCGGTGCTACATAGAGGTCCTGAAGGGCACGTGCGTCATAGGCAGTGAAAGTGTTAGTATAGGTATGTAGTAGGATTTAACACTTTAACGAAGTTGCGGGTAATAGACTTAATGCTTGCGGCTAGTGAATAAATAAGACAATTATTTTCAACTAACAAAGGTTGTAGACAAAAAAAAACTAAGTTGAGTTAAGAACTTCTAGTACAGTTATTTGAACAAAATTAGATTTCAGTCCGTATCGCCTTACTTTATACAACCTAGATGCAAATTTTGTTGAACGGATGCCCGTTGAAAGCAAGGTATCTTTATGTTCATAAGATTGTTGCAGATTCGGGCTGCACCGTTACCACACAGCATGAAAATTTGCATTCTAATATTATGGACTTTAACTCGTAACATTTAGATCCATTTTATATTGAGAGCATTAGATGATAGACAGGTTGCGAGCCACTCGTTTGAAGCTTGTGAGAAGCCATTTCGTTACTATAAAATGTATTTTAACATCACTGAGTATAAGCCCATAATTGAATGCACATTTTTGCGGTAGCGGTGTTGGATTAATGTGCGCAGAGCTTTTACACATAATCACCAACCTTTCTCATACGCCGGATCGAGGGCCAGCTTCCTCGCCAGCTGGAACACCAGCTGGTGGCAGATCCTCTCACTACGGTGCGAGGCCTGGCACAGCTTCCACACAGAGTAAAGAGACTTCAGCTCTCGCCAGGACAGGTATACTGCTAGCTGCACACCCTGGAATAAAGAGAAATGATCGGGATGAGTAGATTGCCATCAAGAAAATAACTTAACGAGAAAGTTTGTTGAAACAGCTATCGCGTATTAGATTGACGCGATATAAGGAATACATTGGCGAACTCTTTATTTTATATCTGGTTCATGGGACTGGTTTGACAAAATAATTGTATTGACATTAAAGTCATTTAGTCCGTTGTCAAACCAATTCTTTGAATGCCTCGACTAGATTCCAATTCTTTGATCCACAGATATAGAATCCAATATATTTCGTGTTGACCCTTCTATCACATCATTAAGTATTCTGATCCTTTCAAACTTACTCGTAGATTGGAACTAACCTTTTCTGAATACATCAGCATAACCGCGCACGCGTAGCACGTACTAGTGACCAGCGTGACTCCTAGCATTATCAATATCTGAAATATAATCACAATATTATCACTATTCTCAAACCGAATGGTCTGTTGCGTGACGATGGTAAGAGGCCCGACGGCATGATATTAGTCCCTTGGGAGCTAGGGAGGCCTATTGTGTGGGACGCTACATGTGTCGACACACTTGCGCCTTCCCATTTTTTCAAGGACATCCTTAAGGGCTGGTTCGGCGGCAGATTTGGCCGAGGATCTCAAGAGGCGCAAATATGCAGGTCTCGACAGAGCCTACACATTTGCTCCTCTTGGAGTCGAGACCCTAGGTCCGTGGGGTACCGAGGCTCTCCGGGTTTTCAAAAAATTATCTGAGCGCCTGGTCGAAGCGGCGCGTGACCCGAGAGCTGGTGAGTAACTGGCGCAGCGCATTAGTATTGCCATTACATACAGCGAGGCAATGCAGCCAGCGTCTTGGAGACGCTTCCGACTGGTATTGATATGGACCAGTTGAGCTATCTGTGGATTGTTTGCAGCAGTCTGCAGTTGCTTAATTGCTTCAATTGTAAATACTAGTTTAATTTGTTTATATTATTTGATTGTTATTTTCTTTATCACAATATTATAGAATAACCCAATGTACCTCACCGCCGGTCAGGGCCTAGTTAGGCAGGGAGATATTTTGATAACAGAGCAGATTGCCGTTGCTTTACAGAATTATACATAATAGAATAGGTCTTTAATCTTTAAGGTTTCTGCATGCTAAGGCATGGCACAGAGAAGGCTGGCAAGAATCGAAGGAGGCCTATACCCAGTAGATGGTGCCAAAGGGGCTGTAATGATGATTATGATGAAGTTTCTCTTAGTAAATACCAGCTGGCGCGCCCGCGGCTACGCCAGGGTGGACTAAGGAGAATATCCCACCATGCATTGTTTTGTTATATCAAAGGGATTAGGCAGCGTTTTCGATGAAAGCTCCCAGACGACATGACTTTTTCAGACACTTCCAAGTACACACGTACAAAGATCAATAAAACCAAAATTTGTTGACATATGTATAGGTAATTTTTTTAATCCTTACATCGACAATAGGGTCATTTGTTACTGCGGCACACATTGGTTATTCTCCTACTTATTTCTACGTACAAATCAATAGTTTTAATATGAAACTTATCTCTTCTGCTCGTTATGTAATGGTAGGTATTCGCTTTGAACCGAAGCATAATTTGTTTTGAAGCCAGTAATATTATAAAGTGTACGAGCCAATATCGCTCATACAGCAGATTTACTTTATTAATTAGTAAACGATACAAACAGTCGTAACGAAACCTTTGCCACGCGCCGGAGTATGTCTCTTCACGTACCTAAACATTACGTGCACCACCGATTACCTAAATAACATTTAATGTGCAAATAAATCTAAAGACTATAAACAGTGGTTTGGTGTTATTATAGTATCTACAGACTATAACTGGAGTGCCGTCAACGAGGAAAAAACCGCAACATAATGTTTAATTACTAATAACGTAGGAGGTGTCTAATAATACTCACCTTCAGAGTATATTCCTCATTCATCTGATTCGAAGCTATCAGAACATGTCGGTAGACTCTTGACCCTAAGACCGGTGACATAGAGCTCAAATCCATCAGTCTCAGATTCATCCCTTCTATGATCAGAGCAAACAAAATAGTCTCTGTTTCATGAGCGGCGAACAGTATCATGTATTTAAAAATATCAGCTGTTCTGATGTCAAGAATGTACATGCCGATAGCGTCAATGACGATCGAGGCCACTCCAATGATACATTGTATTTTAACCTCTTTCTCCAATCTACGGATTAACTTATCATGGACACCGCATCGCTCGTCCAGTCTTGTGAAAGCTGTGAATGTTTTGTCATTGATCCTCGCAGCAACAACCATGAAAAGAAACTCGCTTGCTAAAAATGCCTGTAAGATTTCGTCTCGCAGAGTGATTGTGTCATTCAAAACGCTATGAACGGTGACGACGATGATAGAACAAAAGATAACGACGGAGACGATGTTACAGAAAGACTTAGTTTGCGCGTTAGGAAAAAGGAAGGTACGGTTGATGCAGAAGATAGTCTCCAAGAAGATGAGATTGGAGAAACAGCTGATCGTGGATCTTGCCATGATGGACCTTACTTATTTTTGGTTATAATCAGCTTAAATAGTTCGTCGCCACTTTAGCAACCAAAGGTTTAGGTGACTTGGCGGGAAAATGCCCCGTAGCTTGTCAACACAACAAACTTAGATGTACAAACAACAACTCATTTCAGAGAAGGTTTGAGAGGTATTTCATGTACAAAATGAAAGGAGATACTACCCGCACTCATCAGATTGAATCAACTTATCTACCTACATTCAATTAGTTTTAAAAGCCCTAATGTTCCCCGAGGGAAATCACGAGTTTGTTCTGATTGAGACTAATATTGATTGCCGCTGCACGGTAATTTGTGTCGGATAGTTCCACATGATAAAACAACGAAATAAACATTAACACATTCGTTTTATATATATATATAAAAGTATGAACGAATGGATGTTTGTTAACTACCAATTGGTTTTCAGGGCTAATATTTATCCAAATCATGATTTTGATATTCGCCGAAATTCATTGTCTGACATTTTTGCAATAAATGCACATTTTTAAAATAAAACTCATATTATCGGACAACTGGGACAACTTTTGTCCGAGTTGTCCTGTGTACAAACAACTGGGTATAAGCGATGTGAACCTGCGGTCAGAAGCAAATAAAAATAATAGGTGGTCTAATGTTTCTTGCGCGAGTTGAATGTGAGCACTTCGAAACAAAGTTCACGAAAACTTTTCAAAGAACTGTGAGCAAAGCAATTCCGTTGTGTAGAGGGTTGAGAAAACTCTAAGCAGAACTTTTATCTATTCTGTGCCTGGATTATAGTATACTTCGCTCAAATTCAAGACAAAAAAAAGTAAAATTATTTTAAAACTATCTGCTGCCTGCGCCTTCGCCCGCATTTTATCGGGATAAAAAATAGCTTGTACGTTATTCCAGGTCCCAAACTATACCCAAACCAAATTTCAGCCTAATCTGTTTAGTAGTTTTTGCGTGAAAGAGTAACAAATATCCATATATCCATACATCCATCCATACAAACATTGACATTTATAATATTAGTAGGAGTAGGATAGGATAGGATCATAGGATAGTAGTATTAAATACTTACTCCATCCAGGTTGATATATATAAGGATATATATATATGTATACACAAGACTGTTTCGGCTCAGTGCAACTGAAGAATGAATCTACCCGCAAGAAATTAAAAATACTCCCATAGATTATGAAGGATGTTGTGAATGACGTACGTCTACAAGCTGGTGTACCCGCTTTATGGATTGTGTATATAAAATAGTCCAGCGGCAGATTTAAAAATGACAGTTTCCAGCGTCACTAACAGTATGAAGTATAGGATAGTAGGATAGGAAGGATAAACAACTCGCAACATAAACATACAAGATGTTTACAAATATTTTGCGTCGAGTTTCGCTCGAGTAGTAGGTGACTTGATCTTGAAGACTGTGCCACGCTTAGTCCAGTTCACTAGGCACGCTTTCATCCTTTTTAGAACAAAAAGCTGATATTTCATCTTCCATTCTTCGTACAGGTATAAGACCATTTACATAACAAAGGTGCCTGTTTACTCCACAAGCGGCGGTACGGCCTGTTGGATTACAAAGAACACGCAAAGTAAGTGTTTTTTGAATGTGAAGTGGAAAAACTTTCACGCCTCCTGAATTTTGAGTGAGGCTTACTGGATCGAGCTCTAAGGTGTGTTTACGTGTGCCGAAGTCTTTGTTATAAGGAGCTTTAATTTTAATATTCTAAGCTTTTATTGGTGTTCGGAAGACTTCTCAAACTTTCCACTTAGTTGTAAGTTTTAGCCGCTACATCTTCTATTATCAGTATCTATCCACGTCGCAAGTACGTACAGACAATCAAATCTACACTCAATGATTGTAGATACTTAAATATTAGGAAGTTGGGTCCCATAAAAAGTGGCTTGGAAAATTGCAATCAGGCCGTGGCCGGATTTTTATAATATCAGGAATCGTTCCGAAATTCGTTTTAAGGTACAATTAACCTCAATTTCAGGATAATTGCTAATCTCTTTCCTTGTCAACCATCAACCTTATTTAATAGTTTCATCTGCTTTCGTCCGCCGCCCGCCCTACATTATTCAAAACCCGCCCAACGCAACTCACGAACCTTTGCACAACGAGGTTCATCGTATACGACACAGATGGCGCTTCCTCAAACTTCTTTCTCTGGCCGAATAAATCAAGCTAGGCTGAAACATGCTCAGAAATAAGATAAAAAATGTACCAATTTCCAAGGATTTGGGTAGATTGAATCGGGGTTACCTGAAAAATGTCCGTTACTATCGGTTGAATAACTTGGGGGCTGGTTTGTGCCTACGAATTGAATAAGTAGCCTTTTTACTTTGCCTACTTTTTGAGCTAGGCTACCGAAACTTATGGGTAGGCGTGAAAATAGAGTGGAATAATAAATTATTCAGGATTCTATTTGACCCGCGAAATAAGCAAAAATTTGCATAGAGAACGTCAACTATAAAATATCAAGTTACTTAGGGCTGAGCTAACTCCTTGTAGAAAAAATCCTGTTCTTTACGAACTCCAAAACAAAAGATTGTAGGGTTCATTTTTGAAAAGAAGGTTCATTCCTACCTACCATCTATTTATAAGATTCACATAGTATGCCTACATAATAAGACTAAACTTGTACATTTCCGACAACGCGATACTGCTGCACTTCCTTGCCTTGACATGCAATATAAAAATAATAAAATCGTTGAAATTGACTCGACCAAATTCCTAGGACTATACATTGACAAAAAACTTAATTGGAAACCGCACATTGAATATTTATGTAAAAAAATTAATAGTATTGTTTATATTTTGTACAAATTATCCCTGGTAGTTAACGTAGAGACGCTCCTCACAACGTATCACGGGCTGATAGCCTCAAACTTACGGTATGCCATATTATTTTGGGGAAACTCTACTGACTTTGATAAGGTTTTCAAGTATCAAAAGCGATGTGTACGAGCTATGTTTCGTCTAAAGGTAATGGATTCCTGTAAACCTTACTTTGCACGACATAACATTCTTACTCTACCTTCTCTGTATATTTACGAAACGGCTATGTTTGTTAAAAATAACCCCGATCTATATTGTCAGCTCTCCGATGCCGTCCCTCGTAATCGACGAGATCAACACAGAGTCTGCAAGCCGAACTCAAAGACTGCTATGATGCGTAAGAGTATCTTTTGCATGGCTCCTTCTGTTTATAATAAACTACCAAAATCAATTAGAGAACTACCACGCTCATTGTTTCAGAGAAAGTTGAAAGCCACTTTGGAAAGAAAATGCTATTACGAAGTAAATGATTTTATGACGGACAAATGTTTTTTGGAAAATAGGAAATAATGGCGCCTAACTGTAATATCTGTAGGTACATATTTATTTTAATTTAATTTTCTTTAATATAAATTTCGTATTGGTTATTGTCTCGATTTAGTGTTTATTTATTTTACTTAATTTTATTAATTTATTGACATTGTTTGTACTTAAATATTGCACGCCACACTGGTAGAAATACATTGTTTCATTATTTAAGCATATACCACCTATGTACCTATTTACATGTATTTGTTGCAATAAAACTTACTTTACTTTACATAGTTACCTACCTAACAAAATAAACGGTGTACCTATCTATTATCATTGAGTTCTGTTGTCCTGTTATTATTTCACTCGACCTGAATTGTGATACTTTTATGGCCCTGTAGTGTAGTTTCCAGTTCTTTTTCACTTCTTGTACTAGTAGACACAAAATTGAAATGACTAGAAAATCAACAACATCTTATTTCTTATTTGATAATATTAATTACTGTATATAGCTGTTGAACGTATAAATTTGAGTTGTCTATGTGCTTATTCGGTCAGCCTAAAGAAATAAAGTTATTGAAATCAATGCTCACACTTTGGGTTTATCTATCTATGTATGTACGGTACCTACTTATCACAGGTGTTCCAAACATAGAATAGGCAAGACGTACTTACCCTTAAACTAACGTATTTTTTTTACCTCATCATCATCATCATCAGCCCATACACGTCGACTGCTGGATATAGGCCTCCCCCGTACGACGCCACAAATAGCGGTCCTGAGCCGCCTCCATCCATCGACTCCCTGCGACCGCTACGATGTCGTCGGTCCATCGAGTGGATGGTCTCCCATGTAGGGGGGATTTGCCATAATCACCACGCTTGGCAGGCGGATTGGTGAACGCAGTGTTGGTGTTTAAAAATACTTAGAAGGAAGCTGCTGCCCTTCCTCTGGTAGGTTCCCTTAGTCGGCTTTTACGACATCCACGGGTTGAGTTGAAGGGGTCGATATTCGTACGCCGCGACCCCACGGCTTCTTTTGATTTTTGTTTTTTTTACCTAACGTAAATGTAGGATACACAACTTCTTAGAAAAACAATGAACAATGTAAACATTATATTGAAGAAAGGTATTCTAATCTTAAAATGATAAACAAATTTTAAAATGTCACTCACGAAAATTGCGAGAAAAAACCTGAACAAAGCCTGACCAACCTAATTATACGAAAAGAGGAAAACAAAATGGCCACTCGTCTGTATATACGGGAAAAGAGAGAAGTGCAAGATAAATCTGCTCTCTTGTTATTTTTAAACAAATTACTCCATTATGAGCATGGCGGTGCTTTGCTCGAGATGTGCTCATGAGTTTAGATAATTAAATTAGAGATACAAAATGGTGTTTGGGACAAGTTTCAAGAAAATATTATTATTTTATAATCTTATATATAAAATTTCCATGTCACAATGTTAGTTAACGTACTCCTCCGAAGCGGCTTTACCGATTTTTACCAAATTTTATATGCGTATTCAGTAGGTCTGAGAATCGGCTACTATCTATTTTCCATACCCCTAAGTGATAAGGGTTGAAGGCAAAACAACGTTTGGCGGGTCAGCTAGTTATTTTATAAAATTACTAGTTTCTGCCCGCGGGTTCGCACGCGTTTAACCGGAAAAGAAGCCTTAGTATATTATTCCAAGCATATAATTAAGATGCAAAACTTTCCCGATCCATTCAGTTGTTTTGGCTCAGGGGTAACAATCATGCAACATCAAAACATCAAAATATCTAATCACCAGACTTTCGTATCTATACTTAATATGAATTATGTAACAGGTCCACTTGGGCAGGAACACGTATTGAAATTGTTTGGAGGGCTCCCTTATAAATGATACTGAAGCCAAACCACGAGTCGTCTCATTATGGTATTTGCGTGTCCGCACGAATGGGTTGTTGAGGCGCTGTACCAAATCCCATACAAACATTAGAGGTCACGATACTATTGTCAAACCGAACTTAGGGCTCTGTTTACTTATAAATATCCAAATGAAAATCTATAATCGATCGCTAAAGCTTATGAATTGGACCATCAAAAAATAAGCAGCAGTGCTTCTTAAATTTTCCGCCCTTCTTCAGAATAATTGTCAACGAAATTAAGGCCTTTTCAGCTGGTGTGAGGTTGCTTATGAATTTTTTTATATGAAATGTTACTTGTTAATTCCTTGGAAGATACAAACGTCCCTAAGTTTAAGTTAGAAAATATTGTTTTTTAGTATAATATACGGTTATCACTTTCAAGGCAGGTACATAATTATTAGCTAGCTGCTTAACCTATCGGAAAATTGCTATAAAATAGTTTAGGTAAGTATTGTAGAAAATATTTGTTCCAAGAGGTTCATTTAATTAAGTTTCCGCGTTCAAAATAACACGCCATTTTTCTTTCCTTCTCCGAATTTGTCTACCACTCAAGCGATAAAAGCGTATGTATTTCAAATACCCCTTTCATCCCTTTTATCATCCGTTTCCGGTAACAAATACAGTGGAATCCACTCGTAGTAGCCATTTGCCAATACACCCGGGTACCTAGCACCCCATTGGCCGTTATTGGTCCCAATGGTCCCAACTGTTACACCCTAATAAAACTCTAAATGTAAATTCCATTACTCCTAATCCTATCCAGCTGTTTCGGTCCGTTTGTGCAATAAAGGTATCCTGTGTTACCCGGGTAAAGGTCTGGGGACACTGGAGTCGAAAGGAGGTTTGTAACCTTATTTTAAGTAATGAATTTAAAATTGCGATTATATAGCATGTATAGAAAATAGAGTAGGTAGGTTTTTCAATGTGTTACTAGTAATTTTTTAAAGATATAATAATGAATTGTAAAAGTTTGTGATTGAATAAGAGATGGAAAAAAGAAACATATACCTAATTACAAAGGTCATTATTGGTTATTGTTGCATACAAAATAAAAGCACGCTTAACCTTATTTTTACACAGATTACGTAATGTTACATGGTACTTTACTGGTACCCAGTAGGCCCGCCCCGCCGCGCCGCACTGTGCACAGTCCTTTACAGAGGTGTTCCGGATAATACGCGACTGAAGTGTATTACCCGGGTAAATTGACTTATATCCATGTACTGCGGTGAGATTGAACATGGAGCTAGGAACTTATGTATGTAAAATATAATTGTGCATAAACTACAGAGGTTAAAGATATTCATCAGTTTTGGACTTTTTTATGAGAAAGTATCCTATCACACTAAATCTAACGGAGATTTACGGGAAAAGAGACCTTTTTATCCTCCTAGAAATTTGAAATTCGAATTTGACGCGAGTGAAACCGCGGTGCGTTGTGCGTGTGTATACGTTTGTTACTCCTTTACGACTGAATATCCATTCAGGATGATTTAAATGTAAGGTACGAGGTTATTTTCTGTATTAACACATAAGCAACTTACTTTTCATGGAAAAATGCAGTGTTCCCGTGAGATCAGTGATCACCGCGGGTAGCACCGCGGGTAGCACCGCGGGGCGCACCTAGTTACCATAAATAAATAATTTTTGTGGTTTGCAAAAGGCGCAAAAGGCAAATATCCGCTTTGAACAAATACTCTTCTGATCTAAGTTTATCAGTATGGCCATTAGCCGTAGCTCGAAAGACAGAGTATTTTTCTTGGTATAATGTTTTCTATTAAGTATAAATGTATGTATATCAGTTATCTAGTACCCATAACCAAGAGGCTAGATTATGATGCTTTGTTAATATTTATTTATTTATTTTATTCCTCTCCATCGCGAATTATCTGTGTATAGATAGGTTCTTATTCAGCCCGTGGGCACCAGCTACTGCGTAAGGCCTTTTGTCAATTTCGCCATTTTGTCTGATTTGTAGGCCGCTCTCATCACAAATGACACGTCCACTTACCACATCAGTATTTCTCGGCTCCTCGCCGCCGGGCAGTGCCATTCGTCGACGATTACGGCGCCATTTTTGAGCCATTCCCGCGCTCTGTATGCAAATTTAGATGGCGGCCGCCGGCACTGAGAGGGTTAAAAATTGCGGTGGACGTGGAGGGTTCCGTAATAAGTTTGGGTTTTGTCGAGCGGGTGATTTTCAAGAAGAGCTTGTAGTTTAGTATTTTGTTTATTGCAGTCATAAAATCAGATCTTAGTAACTGGGTGAACTGAAATCATAATCACAATATGTACGTATTATATTACTGTTTGTTTTGGGAGTAGGTAGACTTACTTGACTTCAGGATTTCCAGTTCAAGAAAATTCCTATGGTGCAAGCTATTTATAGGTACTGCATATTTTTATGCAACTTAGTTTACCTATCTAGAGCAATAAATAAAATATTACGCTTTCTATCGAGACCTTTTCTATCCTGACTGTTAAGATTTGGAGTCACTATAAATTGCGATAGTGAACAAAAAAATATATTTATACAACACATAAAACACATTACAATGGCAGCTAAAATTATAGATAACACAAAGAAATTATTGTAATCAACATTGTAACATAAACATACATATGTGTGTACAGCTAAGTTTAACATAATCACACTAAATGGACTAACAATAAAATCAAGTATGTAACAGACACTGGTGATGAAATAAAACTACACAGCCAACTCCACTGCAAGACAATATCTATCATAGACTTGCATGGAGCTGAGGTATAATACCGGCAGTGCTCTATTTCATTCCGTCACAAGGTTGTGTACGCGAGCGTGGGGGATCAGCGATATGAGAAACATTGAAATGGAAAATATTTGTATGTACGTACACCCAACTACACAGGACAGTAAAAACCATACGACTGAAGGCTTGTTGCTATGTCATCGCTTCGGTGTAGCATCGTAGCACGCGCTACGAAGTTCTACAACATTATAAATAATCTACTGATAAAATAAGGAAAGTAGAGTAAAAGAACCTACAATAAAGAAGTAATTCATAAATTATCTTCCTTCTTCATTCTGAAAGTGGTCTACGTTGTTTCATAAATATGATAAATTCCGTTTTTATTAGAAAAGTAGGTGCGCGTTGAAGTTTTTAGTTGGCTACACCGTCCGGCGTAGCACTCGCTACGAAAATCTACGGTAAAATAATTATGTTTGTATATATGGAAAAGGAAGGGAAATTTTTCCCGTCCCGCTCGGACGGAAAAAATTAGGTATATGGAAATAGGGTAAAATCGCAACACAATGGTAAAAACTGTTCACATACACTCTACGACGCGATGTTTATTTTTCTCCCTCATTTTCCACTGGCGCAAACGTCTTCGCTCACAAAATGACTTTCGGGTAGTAGTGCATCTCGATCAAATACCTTTCGCGCAAGACGTTAGAGAGATGATAGAGAAAGTAAGAGAAGTAAGCGTATAAAAAAATAGGTCAACGAAGTCACTTATACAATTCTTATGGAACCCTGAAAATGTTTACTGCGCTCGTCACAGTGTGTAATTAAGGTGCGATTTTGCGTTTTAGGGTGAGTAATAAAGGTGAACTTTGCTGAAGTGGTTAAGGGAATTTTAAATTCCACTCTAAATTACTTTATAAGTATGGACCAAGCTTATGGTTAACCTTAATATTATAATGAACATAACAAAAAATGAGGAAGGGGTTATTCGTAACCAAATGAGGTCAAGTAGCTTCTTAACTATCAGCACTCATACGTATGTACCCTGCTGACCGTACCTCCTCCATGCCTGGGGGTTTGCCATTATCACTACGCTTGCTAGCTGGATTGGCGATCGCAGTAGAGATGTTAAAATACTCAGAAGGAAGCTGATACCCTTCCTCTTGTAGGTTCCCTGAGTCTCTATGACAACTACTGTCTGAGTTGAAGGTGTTGATTCAAACGCTGCTACCGCCATGGCAGTTAAATAATTGATACTTTAATTTTGCGTGGTTGTTTGTGCGATCTAAATCCATATTTCCACACATATGTATGTATGTATTTATGTGTTAACAAAAAAATTACAAAGATAATCCGTCTGTTAGCTTTTCAATGGGCTGCTAACTCGAGCGTTTTTTTTTCATAAATAATTGGTTGAAATAGTTCAACTGAAAAGGAAAGAGCTATGATTTGGGTTTGTCAAATAATAATAAATAATGTTGGACACTCCACACAGCATCATCTATAGCCCCAAGCTAAGCAGAGCTTGTGTTATTATGGGACTGATATACTTTTATACAATATATTACTTAGATATTACATAATAATACAATGAATACTATCCGTAATGTAGGTCGTACAAACATTTGTCCCAAGGCGGGAATCGAACCCGAAACCTCCTTCGTCGCAGGTGACCCTTCGCCCGCCGCGCCACTTCGGTTGCCAATAAAAAATGGCATATACCTGTGCATAGTTTTATGATCGCCCAATGACAACCTCTATTCTTTCACGAACTGAGGTTTTTCTTTTTGTGGGACATTGTCAAAGAGAATGCATTCCGGGGAAGGAATTAAACTTGACCATGGCGGCTCACGAGAACCGGTCAAGCGCAAAGTTTAATGTGTCCTTATTATGGCTTTCATTGCAATAAATTATTTTTAACCGACTTTGATAAAAGGAGACGATTCTATGTTCGTTTGTGTGTATGCTTTTTTACGATCATTTATGGATCGGTAATTCGTTACGTAAAAAAAATATATACGAAACTTCTTATAAAACTAAAATGCTTACCATAAAATAATATAAATTATAATTTAATATAAATTAAATTTCAACGAAAATTCTTATATTATATGATATATATATGTATATATATCTATATATATATATATATATATATATATATATATATATATATCTAGCCACAACTTAAAGCAAGCAGAACTAGGAATGATAACGTTACAAAATATATGTAAATAACTATCATAGAACTAAGAATACATAACGCGCTTAATACTTCTAATTACTTTATACTTTAACGCCCTTTATACTTCCTCTTCAGTATTTCTGTTAGTATTGTTTTTTTGTGTAGTTTAATAAAGTATGTTATATCTTTCTATATCTATCATTCTATATATTTGATATATACCAAACGGGTCGGAAGATCAGCGTTGGTTGTGACGTGCTCACAACTAACTCATGCTGAGGCAGGGACCGATTTGTGACTCAAGGCAAAAAATATTCTGTTTTGTCTTATATTTTTTAAACATTGTTTATTGTTTTTGTTGATTGAGATACAAATAAAATATTCTCATTCTATCTATTGTTAATTTATTGTGCCCAGCATTATTAATATTAAAGCAAGTCAAGTCTCTAGGCATTATAAAATATCACATCTACCTGTATCCCAAGCCTCCGTACAAAATGCTCGCAGCACAGAACTATTTAATTGAGTCGAGTATGTAAACTTGAATAGAATATGTTATACAACCACCCTGTATAACTAACCTACATTCGGCTTGCGCTTGAGTTGCTCAGATCGTAATTGTATATAGGTTTAAAATACATGAATTATTAGGTACTTAGTGCTAACTGTAGTAGGATTTGAACTGCCTCGAAGCAATATTATTAGTAAGCCAATAATTTGAATTGTTCCCGTTAGCACAGATTAAGTAAGTTCCTTCGCCGTTAGTCTCGCTCGACCAATGACGTTCACTCGTGAGACGCGTCTTACGAACGAAGAGTTAATTTTGAAAGAAAGTAATAATTATAATTGTTTTGGAAAAAATAAAAACCAACTTTGAGTCCCTTAGTTTTAAACAGGTTTTTTAAGTTTTGCGGGATAATTACATACTAAGAATATTCGTTGTCTTTCTATAAATTGTAATGGTGTTATAGATAATCTAAGGTTTTCCCTCAGAAGCTTTTGGCAGTTACTATTTTACCGTTAGGGTTATACGGTGATGATTTCCTGTCCTATTTTTGAATAAATGATCTTTGATGCAGAAACTACAAAAATATATCCTTTTCTGTACTTCTTATTTCCACTCCATGAATTATTTGACATCCAATGATAACAGCCATTTATTAGGTAAATCCAACTTCGATAAAGAGGTCAGCCGACGAATCCAACTCGGATGGGCAGCGTTCGGGAAACTTCGCAATATCTTCTCGTCACAGATACCGCAGAGCCTCAAGACGAAAGTCTTTAACCAATGTGTGCTACCAGTGATGACTTACGGATCCGAGACGTGGTCGCTCACTATAGGCCTTGTGCATAGGCTCAAAGTCATCCAGCGAGCTATGGAGAGAGCTATGCTCGGAGTTTCTCTACGCGATAGGGTCCGGAATACGGAAATTCGTAGAAGAACCAAAGTTACCGACTTATATTTTGTGCTACGTATGGCAGTAGATTGGTAGAGGCTGATAATATAATGAGAATTTAATTCAAACAAAAACAAAAATTAAAACCTAAACAATCATCAACAATCAAAATTAAACTACCAAAATATGATTAAGTTCCACAGTTCTACAGGTTCATTTCACTACCTCACTAGCGTGGGCCCCGGCTTCGCTCGCATCCCCTGGCTAACGATACGTCTAATGAGATCCGGCACAATGCTGCTCGTTACCAGCACAATGCCAGCGGCCTTATTAACGCGACCTGCGACCTGCCAGCGAGTTGCTGCTGGCAGCTTCACGTTGCTATGGACATTATTTTGTGATATAATTATCATCCTGGAATTGTAAGTAGACACTATGATGGCCTAGCCAAACAAATTCTATGTAAAGTTAGTAAGTACCAAGTGAGTACCAACTGTCACAATATTTGTTTAAACTGCTGTAAATGGACGAAATGCGTTATGGATTTATAACGTTATGATGATAATGTTCATTGTCCGTTTACTGGAAAAAAGTGATTGAGACGAATTGCGTAGATACCGACCAACGTATACCAAGACGTTGTTGTTGGGTCTTTCCAGTTATGTACCATATCAGAATACGAAATAGGTTGTGTAATGTTGAAAACCTAATGTTGCAATATTTTTTTAGTATGAATGTTCTGAAATTTGAATATTATATCAAGGATTATAAGATAGATTAAATTAGAGATATTCGCATTAGTGATGATTGGAGACACGCGTCGGGCCCCGTTGCTAAAACACCATACTTCTGAAAATTACAATCAACTATTAATAGGGTTAGGGTAATGGTACTTATTTACCTTATTTCTTTCATATATTTCTTTCTAAATAATTAACCTTTTAAAACTTTTGTATGCTGAAGTTGAGTTTATTTGCGGTGGATCACGTATCCTTCCTTCCATGAGCGTCAATACAGACTTTACCAAAATCGGACGACCTATGTAACACCTTCGATTCCCGCTTCAGGACGAATGTTTGTACAATCTGAATGTTTGTACATCTGTGATATAGATCTGCATTCTTTTTAGCCGATTTCAAAAAAGGAAAGGCTCTCAATTCTCCTGTATGTTGTGTGTATGTATCTAGATATCTACGCCAATAATTAACCAACTTTGCTTATTCTTTCACTTTTGTAAAGAATATAATCCCGATGAGGTGGGCCCATAAAAATATTAATCCCGAGAGTTTAAATAACCACATGAGTAATAGTTTTGAAAAATCACGACTTAGCTACAACAATTTTGGTGACATAAGCACCAATGCTTCATAGATTTAATGATTCTTTCGTTGCTGTATAAAGATCGATTTTGAGGTCGTTCCATAAAATGTTGATCCTCAATCAAAGGTGTTTCAAAGTAGTTTCTTTTGTCGTCTCAGCCACGTGTCATCAAACTAAATTAAACTTGAATTTTAACTATAATAGATTTTAACTCTTGAATTTTAACTAGGTCACCACGCTTTCGAAGTGTTCCGGGTTTAAAACTATTGCCGAACCCATTTTTATTATTCAGGAATTTGAAATCTGATTATAGTTTTTTATAAACACGTCAAATTGTAATACTCATTTATTTTTGCGTTACATTAAAATCACGCACTTAGTTGAGTAAACATTACTAAGTATAAAAGCCGTTTCCAGTTCAATAACTGATGCAATTAATATAAACGCTGAACATGTCGATGCATGAATAATTAAGTTCAGATCTAAACGTGAAAGCGGATTGCTGCAGCGTAAAATTAATGTCGATGACGCAATTACCGCTTTTGAGTCTCGCAGTCGGGTAAATTGGACGAGTGGTGGCATCTACTTGTTTGCTATATTCTACTCTACCACTCTACAGTTTGCAATTTATGGATGTTACTGAGGTTTAGGCGCTGCGCAAACAGAGAAACTGTTGCGACAATTGCCGGACAGCTACCTTAAAGGCACAGCTCCGTAAAGGCACAGCTACCTTAAAGGCACAGCCTAAGAAAGAGTCTGTATGTAAACAGTTGCCAGTTGACGCAACAGTTACTCTGTTTGCGCAGCGCCAATGGTAAGAAACGAAGCTGTGTGATGAGCTTTGCCAAGTTTGTCAATAATGTGACGACCTCAGCGGTGCGGCGAGCGAAGCTCCGCCTGCGACGCAGAGGGTTGCGGGTTCGATTCCCGCCTCGTGATAAATGTTTGTACGATCTGCAGATATTTTTCTGGGTATTTTGGATGTTTCCTATGTATAATAAAAAATATCTTAATAAATACATAATGTATATCAGTTACTTATGTCAGTTATGTAGACTATATTTACCTTGGGATAGTCCCAAGCATGTGTGAATTATCTTGCATTACATATGTAATTATTATTTATTTATTTAATGGAGACCCAGTTTTTATACCATTTTCTGTAGTGGGATCATGATGAGTCTCACCATGCGCAGGACATATTGTGTACAATGCGGGTCAGAATTAAGTATACAAAACAATGAGATAGGGGGGATTCTTAGTTGAGAAACCCACTGCAAAATGCTAACTTGGGTACACTCTCTATTCCTTGATACTGGTACGAGTATGTAGATTCTGCCATTGTATGGACGTGTCCGTGTCCTAGTCTAATTGACGGACTCGGCCTTATTAAGTACAAGGATTTTGAAAGAAGTAATAAATAACCGGAATTTCTTCAAAAGCATTTCAATGGTAATAATATCCAGCTACAAAAACAAAAAGAAAGTATGAGCAAGAGCAACAATACAACAAAGAATCGGGAAAGCGCAACCACAACTCGCTGCCAACACAAAAGTTGACAGAAGTGTAGCTCCGGAGTCTCTTGGTGCATGGTTTCGAATTATCACAGATATTTGTATTTGTATTTATTTAAAACATTACTTCTATTCTTACAGGTATGCCCTAATACAATAGAGTAATCAACATATTAATTCCTAAGTAACATAATTCAATTACAACAATTAGATAAATAATTCAATAGGTCTAAGTAAATGTTAATTATCAAGAATACAATAATTACATACAATTGTCAAAAAGCTAAATAAAATAGTTCGGTACCAAAGTCGTCAAGTCAAACAATAAATATCAATCAATGATAAGCAAAATAAATTTAATAGATTACAAAAAAAATATAATTATTTACCATAGCATAAATTGCAAAGTACGACCCTTACGAACTCTATATAATAGATACTAGCTGCGCCCGAATTATGAATTCATTTTTTTCACGGTTTGAGGTTGATACGCTAATAAAGTCAGTCAGTTAGTAAAACAAACCAATAACTCAATAAAATAAAATAAAAAGAACCGTATTATATAGGGCTATTTAAAAACTACGATTTCGAGTATTTCACGCGAAATCTGGTACAGATTCGTGCAAAATGTAAATATTTTGGTGGTTTTGAATATTAACTGCGTTTTGCAACTAATAAAGCTACCAGTAATGTTGTGTTACAATAAAATTTTAGTATTAAATCTCTTATCATTATAATTTGTCCATATAATCTCTAAATCGAAATTTGTCAAAGCATATGATCATTTTTTTTAAACTACTTTTCTGGTTTTTAAATTCCTTGTAGAACGCAGAAAATATTAACCGCTAAAATATTTGATTTTTGCGTGAATTTGTGTCAGCTTCCGTGTAGAAGACTCTGTAATGGACTTTCTGAATAGCCCTGCAAGTGCCCAATATTTTCAGCTAATTAAATCACTTCACTATTAACAAAATACCCTCGCAGAATCGCCATGAAACACCAATAAATCTCTATGATGGCAGTTATGCGACGATATCACTATTATGAAAAGATTGTTCAACACAATAGAACTCCAACAGCTTCATTTCTGTTTGCCATTCTCTCGTGCGCCACTAAGGACCTCCTCACTATTGTTCTCATCACAAAGCGGTCACTGGAAAATTAAATTTACTTTTTTATCAGTACCTCGTTATAAACAGAGGAAGCCATGCCTTTCTGTTGCGATCTATTGTTTTTGTTTCCTTTTGGGAGTCGGAACTTTGTTATTGAAAGCTTTCCTTCAGTGCCTTTGCTTTATGCTTTCCCAATTAAATTTTGTAAAGGACTTATTTTTCGTTTGTTTTAAGCCATTTCTTATGTTTCATTTCAATTGAGTTTATTTTCAGAAATAATAGTTCCTTGTTATTCGGCCCACTACTGTTTTTCAAAGGCTTTGATCCGTCCTTGTGTATGATCTTGAGCCAGTTGGTTTGGGTGGGACCATTATTGAAAATATATGTACTCAGAAGAAAAACGCAAATATCGCGAGCACTTGAGACCTCTGGCTTCAGTCACTTTATTTTATAATAATAATAAAAATCGGATGTAATCCATTATCATTGCAGGGCCCTAAGGTCTCCCTGTCCCTTTCCATTTTCTTTCGTTCTTATGTTTTAGAGTTCGCGGTAGACGTTCGACCCGCTCTTTCATTACATATAATTTTAATACGTTTTTTTATTTATTACTCTTTATTCCTATCACACAGGTTAAGTGAGTTTCTGAAATTTACACCCATTACCACCAATTCGATCCCCAACACTGTTAAACCAGTGACAGACCCAACGCCCCAAACTCCGACTATATCCAAATGTCTCAGCTCAGAAGCCAATTCCGTAATAACAGGGTCTTTGTACCCGAATTATCCTGCCTTACCCTGCGAGCTATGCGCTCACTAATTCATTGTAAAGACATTCCTGGCAGAGCAGAGGCGTAAGAGCGTGGCTTTTAGAAGCATTATGACGTTCCGCTAAATACTGAAGCTAAGGTTTGGATGGAAACGCGTGAGACAAGGGTTTTTTATGGTGTTAGAAATTTTCTGAATCTTTTAAGCTTATACGTAATAGCTGTAAACAAGCCAACAAAGCGGTTATTGCGGTCTAATTCTGTTATTTTTTCTTATCAAGTCAACGGCATTCATAAAAAACTGAGAAATAAATAAAGCCGATGTTTCGGGGAGGTGTGTGCTGGTGAGGAGGAGATAGATTACAGTATGTACAACTTTAAAATGGACCTGCTGTGAAAGTAGTATCCGGCTTCGTTGTTAATTGTATAGATCAATATTAATGTTGTATGTCGCATATCTAAGAACATATTGTAACACTTGAAACAACAGTATAAATAAATAAATGTTGTGAAAAAAATATATGATGAGGCTGGGGGAAGTGCAACGAAACATAATCCGAGAGTGATGGCTAAAAATAATTTTGAAAATATATCAGTCTGCAGCCAGAATTCGAACCTACCTCCGCATTCGCGTCACCACACGGCAATTACACCTTAATTAGATGAATGCTAATCCGCCGTAAGCTCAGCAGATAGATGAGAGTGCGGGCTGCTAAACCAACTCATTTGTCGCCGCGGCCGCGACTCCGTCTTGGTTCACGAATAACCGGAGCGCAGTCTTAGTGAGCTTTTGGTTATTTACATCTTAGGTAAAATGGGTGGGGAATTTACAGGTTGAATTTTACCAGCTTTATTATAAGTTTTTGTCATGTCAACAGAGTAACTCCTTACTAAGGTTGATATAAAACGTTTATTTGCCTCTCAAAAAGTTCTAAACTAAAAATGAACACTAACAATAAGAGGTAGTTGGTTAAGTAGTAAGACATAAAGAGGTAAGTCAACCATTTATTGGCATTATTCATGACATAAGAAAAGTTATGTTATGACTATGACCTATGTTGTGAGAGACTGGTGCCTTATCAAAGGACGGTAGAAGTACAATTTATGTAAAGGTATAATGTAGTTATGGCGTAAAAGTATGACCATCACTCACAGAGCAAACGCTTAGAGGCCACAATGGACTGACTCATGCCCGACAACTTGAGTAAAGTACCCATAATTTCATAAATCGACCATCAGCCTTCATTGATGACAGCAACAAAACCAACCATCCCGTAACCGTCAGCAGACAATGCCAATGTCAGCAAACAGGCAATCGCGGATATAATAGAATCACATCGTCGTCGCCGGATTGTGACGTCATCGACGTGCACTCGACTGTGCTCTGATAATCTGAATGACACATGGTTAGGGAGTTTGTGCAACAATAATTTGTGTGCAAAATTTTATCTCATTACATTCAGCACTTTCAGCATGGTATTCGCACTAACGTCTTCACAACGGCGGCAAAAACTTCACTTTTATAATATCATCAGTAGAAATAGAGACCGTATAGTATAGAACCTGATGTACCTACTTAGGACAACAATAGTCAAATAAAGGCAAACAATTAATGGCCCTAGTCTACGATTTCACGAACATCCATGAGCATCCATTATAAACTAGAAATAAAATTTACCATGAAATAAACCTTGCTGCTTGTACTTTACCTCTCAGACAAAAGCATTTTGAAGTGATAGGTATGGTACGTACCTATTACCTGCATACTGATAGAATGGGATTGAGAATGATGTCATCTCTCATGCTCTCCTGGTCAATCCAACCTGAGCGGGACAGCATAAAAGATGACGTCAATCTTAATCCCATTTTTAAGTACCCGAGTTATACGTACTGTTTTGTGTACTTTACCTACTTTTTATCGAAGCTGTCTGTGTGTCCCCTGGAACAGATGATGACTAGATGACTCGTTACAAAAGCATCGTTTGTCTAAGGCAGCGCCACCCTCATGCTTATGGTAAAGGTGACGTTCCGATAGGCAAGACTTAATAAAACGGATTTTCCATGGTCATGTTTCCATCTTATAGGTAATCACATTTTTTTTATTTAGTTATTTTTAAAATTATAAAAAGCGGCACCGTAAGCTAAATACGAAATTTTCAGACATCAAGAACAAGACTCAAGCAGTGGCACCTATTAGGGTATGTATTCTGTAGGCCGTAAGTCCAGCAGTGCACTAGCATAGGTGGAAGAGATCAGTGGCGTAGCTAGGTAGACAAAGACTCCGAAAGAATCGGGCCCTCACCCCCTTTTTCTACGTACGTTTTTCTACGAACTTTATTGCTCTTCAAACTTACTATAGATATATATCCAAGAAAAAAAGGTCTGCTCTTCCGGGAGTGGCTCAAAGTGACGCCAGTGTCCAATTGCCACTTTATAACAACTGCGTAAGGGGCCAATAAAAATATCAATAAGAAAAATGACAATCGTCAATTATGTTTGTGAAATCAGTCAAAACAGAGTTAGTTAAGTCAATGTAATCAATAATTGGTAAATATAAAACCACATAGTTTTATCAGATTCATACAGGAGTTCTCGGGGAATTACGATTTTACGCTACTGGTATCACCAGGAAACAGATTCGTCTTCTCATTCGCCGATGGCGTCGATGACGTAGCCTTGAGTCACCTACGTGACCATCGTGTCTCGGAAGAGCATACCTTGTTTTCTTATAACATGCTATAGATAGGGATAAGAATAGGATACAGTGGAGTTGAACTTATCTCTAGTAGGATAATGACAAATGACAAAAAATAAAAAAAACACAGTTAACAGAATTCCCAGTCCAAATCACAATCTTTTGCGGGGCAAATTTTTGCAAATTATATAAATTCACTCAAATCAAAGTTTGATTACGCCTTATTTTCTATTGCAATTAATGATAAATTTTAAAGGCGATCTTGTCCAATGCTGTTTCTTAAATATCACAGTGGGGGCCTCTGAGCCCTCTGAGCTTCGGGGCCCTGTTGCACTGCATCGCTGACGGGTAGCTAAGCCACTGAGATGATATCAGTTTCGATGAAATGAAGTTCTTTCGTTTAATTTTAAAGGCCACGGTACCTTTTGTCTCACAAATGAATAGATCGAAAACTAGTTAAAACGAAGATAAAGGTTTTATAAGGACCACACGATAGAATACCACATTCAGCGTAACTGTGAGCCTAACCGATTTGCACGACACGGTTCAGTTACGTTTTTATAAGTGTAGGTTAATATAATACGTGTAGATAAGGAATGGGATTGAAGCATGCTGTCCTGCCTACATAATATTGTATTTGATTAAATGTGATCTAAGTGAGACTCTATGCTGTACCGCTGTCCTTTCAATCACATTATTTGTGTACTCGACTTTTATATAAGTTTTCAACTCAAACATACAAATCGCGGTATTCGCAACCACACCTTAACCTGCGTAAAGTGTGAGGTGAATCCTTATAAATGACGCCATGAATGGAGTGTCATTTGTGTGAGGCGATTGTACTAACACGTGCTTACGGTGTCACTATCGGAGGTAGGCGGTTCTGTTCCCATTACCTTTGTAGATGGCTCCCGTGGGAGAGAATCGACACTTAGGCGCGTGATTTCGAGTTATTCGCTCATATTCATTGCTATTCACAAGAAACAGTTTGCTATACAGCGGGACAATTCAGCCAGCGTCTTGGAGACGCTTTCGGTTGCTATTGATATGGCTCAAAGCTTTGATTGTTTGCAGCAGTCTGCAATTAGCTCATGTTTTTCAATTGAAGTTACTAATTAGTTTGATAGTATTTTTTTTCTTAAAAAATACATTCAGCCTTAGCTTGAGAAACAATTTGGTGTTATTCAAGCTGCTACAGGTTTTTCCGTTTAAATAGCCTAAATATGCAAACAGGACATAGCTAAGAGTCATTAATTTTCTTTTGAAATGTCAAGACTCAGAACAAAAAACGCATAACGTATTTTAGTATATACCAATGGGGGAGGCCGTGTCGGTCATATTGCTTGCTTTTAGGCCTCTCACCAGATGAAATGATTACTACGTACATAAGAAAATATTAAAAATTTCTTTCTTTCGTCGAGGTCAAAGTATATCTATCTCCAAAACATCAAAAGTTGTAATGACTGTATAGTGCGTAACCATAACGGAATAAAGTAGATGCCACTGACCTGTTTCATCCTAAAAATACTTCAGCCAACTGTAAAGCATCGCTCCAAGTCAATCTAAACCGGATCTCTAAACCAGAAACCTGAAATCGCCTAAAATTACACGCAAACTTTCAAGGCTAAGATCCGAACTTGTACCAACTTGATAAACTCCCGAGGGCCTATCTGTTCCTATCCATCAATTGCTTAATTACTAACTCCGAGGCTTGAGAATCTGCATCGCGATTATTGATTTATCGAAATATTCGACCACTATATGTTGTACGTTTCTTGTACTCTACCATCGAGAGATATAATAGTAACTATCCGGGTTTGTTTTCTGTACAGTAACTGAACATGAGATATGTACATCAAACAAATTATGTACTTATATTTTCCTGTTTTGACGCGTACCTATTAAAACTGTATTTAAAATTATCTTTAGGATAGTTCTGTCCCTCTCACTCTACAAGGTTTATTAATTTATTGTTAACTAGTTTTTGCCCGTGGCTTTGCACGTGTTTATTTATATGGAAACGATTAATAATTATTTGTTCAACAAGTGGGCTTAACAATATTAAATCCTGAGCTAGCGAAGCAGACTGCTGACGTGGCATTTAAAACAACAACGACAAACGACAGCGGGGGATTTAAAAGGCACGCAACGAAAAATATTTACTCAAAGCGCTTCAAAAATATGTACAGTTCTAAGTGAAAACGGATATGCCTGTAAATGATATCTTAACCTCATTTATTTCATTTGAATCATTTACCTAGGTACGCAATAGTAAAGATTATTTATCAACAAAACGACAAAGTTTAAAAGCTATAACTGAATACCTATTCACGTATACACTTATATATTTTATCCTCAAAACTATTGTAAACCTATGGCAACGCAATATGTAAGTAAACTATTTTACGCGTCAACACCAAATTTTTACCCCGAAATAAAAAGAAAACAATGTATCAGTAAACATCCGACTACGGGTGCTAGATGGTCCCAAACTGAAAAGGAATCACTCGGCCCGCCCACACGAACGTTGATAAATTCTCGGATACGTTGTAGGTGGGGAGGCTGAGGGACGTTACCCTACCTCATTGAATGCCAGATGAATTACGTAAGCGTTTAGATAAGTTGATAAAATGTATTATTGTGTACAATAAAGAATTAAAGAGAATTAAAGGGTAAGCGAAAGTGTAGATCAATTAGATGTTCTGTATATTTTTTTTAGTTTGCATTGAAAAGCTGGACAATCCACGTAATATCATCTAACTACTAGTTAAGCAAAGCTTGTGTTTTTGTAGCTATGCATACTGTAAAAGACGTCTTTATTTCTTGTTCATTTATTTTATATTTATTTATTTTTATTTGATTGGTTACAATTATGCTTATTCATGGAGGATAACATATTCATAAAGGTAATTCATTCATGGAATGGGGGTAATCATTTAAAAACTATACTTAGAAAAACAGTTTAGATCCCTGAAAACATACAAATCGAAGAAAAAACTCATTCCTCATATAAAACATGGTGCAATATGATAAGAAAAGATTCTCTCTCATTCTATTCCTATTTGTAAAATAGCTGGATAATCTCGATTTACTATTAGGAATCGCCACAAAGGGTAGATAGGAACGTGCGCGGAATCAACAAACTTAGGATTATAATATTTCTCTTTATCTGCAGACAGAGGTATCATTTTACATGTGTAATGGAACGGTAATATGTTTTATGAGGGCTATTCGCGGAGCTGAGAGGTCGGGGGCTACGCGATCGTATCCCTACATGATACAGACGTTAACATATAACATAACGTACACATCTGTTATATATTACAAATGTACACAGATATATATGTCAGAAACTCAATTGGGTTAATTTGTTCAACATTTAATCCAAATTTAATAGATATTTATTCTATACAAAATAAAAAAATATTTATTTCTTTCTATTATTCTATTATTTAATAGATATTTATTCTATTAGTGAGAATTATTTTTTATTTTGCCTACGAAGGAACCAAATAAAGATCTCATGAAGATGCTCTATCTAAACTATCGAACCTGTTTTCGATAGTTTGTAGTTGTTTCTAGTGCATAAGTTAACCATATTCAGATGTTAATTTCAGAAGGCTATTTCTATAAAATGCACAAAAACAAAGTTTCAGTACACACTTCTATCGACTCGAGCCCTCCACAAAATGTCTCGCTCATATATCAGTGTAGGGTACCGTTATAAATTTTTCGGTCAAGAAATTGGTGGGTTCCATGATTTAGATAGGGTTCGTCACGGTAAAGAGGTACCTACTCAACATAGGCATACGCGGCAGGCATGAGTAATTTATGGCCGCCAATATAAAACTAGATGAAACTTGTTCGGGTCGACGGGAATTTTTATGTAAAAATCTGCGACCTTTACGTATGGCCGGAGTGAAGTATGTAAATAGAAGCTGGTTAGGGAGGGAAATATGATTACAGTTTGTAATCTTAACAAGGCCTAAAGGAAGCCGCAAGCTTCCTTTATTCCGCCTAGTTCTATGTTAGCTCTGTGAATGGAACTATCTTTCACCTCTTCCAACAGAGACTGCAGGTCTTCATGAAGCATTAAGGGACCCAAATAAAATGGTATACATACCACCTAACCTTAGTATTATTAATATAAATAATGCATAGAACGAACTTTACGGTTTTAGGCCATCACTCAAGGAGAGATAACGCGAACTATTATGAATGACGTAAGGCTGGGAGTAGACGATCTATTATTATGGGAACAGAAGGATATGGCACTTTCTTTAGTTAACAAGCTCGCCACTCGCCACATAATTATTTCGTGGAGGGCAAACATGCTATCGGTTCACAAAGTACTGTGTTGTTCAAAATTTTAATACAATAAAATATCCCTGCACAACTCACAAGCAAAGGCAATAACGATAAGGGACACACGGAAGAAAAGAACCTTGCTTATTGCATCATAAAACGGTCATGTACTAGGACTTTAAATAAGTCTGGTCTAAGGGTATGTAAGATGCTACGGACGACGGAGGCAGCAGGCCTTAATAACTATATTGTCCCAGATAAAACAGTTTTTGTCACAAACATACATTATTACCAGAGTAAAAGTACTGAAACTCCTGAAAACACATCAGGAAAGAGCCATATTACTAAATCTTATAAAGTACGTATAAATAATTTTCCCAAGTAATATTTCCAGAAAAATTTAATCAGAAAACTGGCTATAACTCAAACTTGAAATATATGACCACTGAACAAAGTTTATCTTGTAATATACATATTAGCTTGGTCCAAAGCTCAGAAGATAGCGGTTCTATAATAAAATACTATATTTTCATCACCTACCATAACATCATTATTGTAAGCCGGGCAGTCTCACTAAAAGGTAGATGGTACAAAGACCTTTCGCTTCAGCCAGTCTCTTCTGTCCTGTGCTTCTTGCATACTAGTACGCCCTGCGATTTAGATGTCGTCAACTTATCTTGCGCAACAATGACCTGAATTTAAGCAGCTACATTTTAGCCATTGACTAAATTTTTATCCGGCGGCCATCATCACTTCGTCTGGCCAAATACCTTCGCTAACTCCTCGTGTTGTGTATTCTGCAAGTTTAGTTTACTGTAATTGTAATAAATGAAAATGTATTTACTGTCCCTTGCGTTCTTTCCATGCTACAGAAGGTTAAAAATTTATTTTGTATCGACACCCGCCAACTTCAGGAATCTCTCATTTATTTTTTCTATGCTTTCTGTGTACTTCAAATGTTTTCAAGAGTAAATTCCTAGAAGCCATATTTTTAAAGATGTTTAACTCGCCTCCGCCTACATTTCAAATGTTGGGCTCCCGGGCGGTGGTCTGAGTGCTACCCATATTTGCATACAAATTGGCCACACTTCACTAGTTCGAATCTCTTCGGCTCACAGATTATAAATTGGCGATATTACGAGCAATGCTATCATCCTAACTACTGTCTTCGTAGAAAAACTACCTCAGGGATGGGTTTAAGTGGGATTTACTTAAGGCATCGCAAAAACTATAGAGCGATACGCCTACTCTAGTTGCGTAACACTTCGCAACAGGTGCGTTTTTTTCCCACTGTATGAAGGAATAAACAATAATTTATAAAAAAAAAGTACCTACACAATATTAAAAGAAACATATGTATGTATGTAGTACACGCTAGAATACGCTTTATAAAATTAACTATCACTTATTAATAGATTCATGTGCTTCTAATTTCACAATGAAATCAGAAAAGATTTGAAAGTTGTGCTGCTCGGCTTTAGAAAAATATTATTTGGCTGTTACTTTTCTGGACAAACTCTATACTCTATAAAAATAATGAAAACTTGTTTGAATTCATCCCTGGCAATGGCGCCTTTCATACTTTATTCACATTTGCATAATAACTCAATGATGTATCACAGTCGACGAGTGGAGCCGGGGGCGGCACTTAGGTACGGCCAATTGAATATCAGCATTAGGGGTTATCTTTGTGTGATATGAGATGTTGTTTAGGAATTTAAATGTCGGAGACAGGCTTATTTAAATATAAATGTCTGAGACACCCTTTGGCTGGTTGAGATGTCTAATAAACGTAGGTATTCGATTTTGAAGAACTTTAGTGTTTATAAAAGAGTAACCAAGTTCTACTTCAGATCGCAGGATTTGGCTATGCTGCTGATGAGAATATGTCGACGACTGGGTCTCAGTAAGGGAGGCTTTTGCCTAGAATTGAAAAAGTAAAAGCTGATGAAGAATGATCAAAATCTTCCTCAAAAAGTACATCCTGTCACCTTGGGTCCCACCGCTGAGCAAAGGTGAGTGATCCCTTCATACACTTAATAAGAAAATTTCATATTCAGGGAATCACTGAAAAAGCGACAACACACCTCAGAGGTCCATTCCAATGTTTGTGAAGAGCGCCGGGAAATGAACCTGTTACCCGCGCGGCCCTCTCGTGTTTTACAAACACTTGCGCCGAGGACTCTTGTGAGGCACAAAGGCCGAATGTCACACCGATTTATCAGAACCAAATAATCTGCATGTCAAAGGCTCTTCTGATTAACAGATAATGTTTCAGACCTTTCGATGGACAATACCATAAACGGAAAATACCAACTGTCAAATTCAGAATGTTTCGAAATAATAGCCATTACTGTCACACATCAGGCCACAGGTCTTCGTAGTCTTTATCTACTAAAACTCATTCTCGTGGAAATAATGAACATTACTTCCAAGGGAATAATGAATTAGAAACATCAAAATATATGTGTAAATTTGTAATAAGGAGATCCGTACAATATGAGATCTTTTTCGAAATAAGAACTAAGGATGGGAGTTATTGGATATTTTGGCTACCGGTTATTAGTTGGGTATTTTGTTTCAATACCGCTAGTATCAACTGGGACCCAATAACGTGACAATATTCTATACCTGTCCTGATTTCTACCCAATATATTTCTAACCGATTTGGTTAGAAATACCAAATACTTGTTGCAGCTACATAACTTTACGGGTGAACGTTCCGCTAGTACCTATGCGTAGATGATAGTTAGGTAAGTATAGGTATTGAAGCGTTGGGTAGTTACGGCTCACGGTCGGTTAGGCGCGATGCTCGCTTTGCACAGTTATTCCCTAGCGGTATGCGGATTTTACAATAGCGTTAGATATTTTAGGACCATGTTAACAGGTAATGAGTTAGTTATTGAATACCGGACTCATCTCTAATAAGAACTAACTCTGTTCAGAAGGCGGAATAATAAAATAATGCTGCGAACCACTATACCAAACTTGCAGAAAGTGTGAAAAGAAGTATATTCTCTGTGTGTATAAACACGTCTTCGTCTTGAGCATGACTAGATCCCTGTAACACTCAGGATTCTAGTAACTCCCTCGCTTTGCTTAGGAGTTATTCTAGAATCCTGAGGTGTGCTGAGGTATTCAATGACACCCGTGACGTAAAATACTGCTTTACACACTCGGTGCATAATCGACTATGAATAACTTTTACTTACCTTGATGAAGGTGGTTACACTCCGGTGTAAATTCTCCCCATTAGGACCGCGTTTACTTCACACGTCCCGCTAGAATCTGAAGGCAGACACAACTGGATCTAGGATACAGGTAGGCACAGGATAGGCTCTAAGTACTCACCTGTAATCGAAGGAGACTTTACTTTGGTCATAATGTTTTGAAAAAATAGATTATTAACTAATAGGAAAGGCATCACTTTGCATAAAACTATTCTAAAATACTCAAAAGGTGAAAATTATTTTATTGAAGAGCGCAGAACTAATATAATATTTTGGTAGGTAACTAAAACAGACTTTCCAAATGCATTATTTCTGATGGAAACTAAAAGCTAGGTCAGTTAACATTACGTAGCAAGATCTCAGGTAAATTTACATATCTCAGATTTTTTAACCTTTTCATTCTTTTTCACCAAATTTTTTCGCATAAAATACGAATGTCTCAAGTCGGTCGCCAGAGTCACGCATCTATATAAAGTGATTTTTTTAGCAATTAGACTCGTTAAGAATTTAAGCTTGACCCATCTGCTACGATACTAAAACGTATTCAAATGGAAACGGAACGGCTAAAGAGATCTCATCGTAAACCATTTCAAATTATCTGACAACATCTGCCATTCGTTTTATATCTCAATATTACAACATTAAGCGCGTCCCTCACTTAGTATTCCGGCGCGTGTCCGTTGCTTCGGCGACGTTCGTCCCAACAGACCTTTGTTTTTATGTAGCTTTCATTGATTTTTACTGCCAGGATATGTGAGGATAACGGTCTATCTTGTCAACATTATGGTCCGGATGTCCAGAAAAAGGTATTCCTTCAGGTATTTTAGTGGTACCTATACTTTCTTAGAGTTCGTACCCAGTTGCGACTCTACCTCGCGGTTACCCATCATTTGTTACTTGTTATTTTGAGGGATTGATGTTTGTATGCAATAAGTGGTAAAAATAGCAAAATCGTGACTACAGTCACGAAAAAATAAATTAAAATAATTAAGTAAATTTTCTATCTATCCGAAGGTTGCCTGGAAGAAATCCCTTCTAAGCGATAAGGCCGCCCATTGTACTTGATTATGTTAGTGTCTATGTGTTTTATTTGTCTTTGTGGTGTACAATTAAGAGTTTTGTATTGTATTGTTTTACCGCTAGTGTGTACGAGTTTTTGGTATTATTTTTGCGACCGGTAGAGTAGTATCCTATGTCCCCCAGAGGGGGATATCTTGGAGAAGAGGAAATAGTAACAAACTCTCCAATCTCTTATGTACAAATCGTACGAGCGAATTATTCTTGTAAAACAACCACAATTATTATAATTTCAGATAAAACAGGAAGGAATGTTAGGTAATACATAAAACCGACTTAAGAGTTAATAAAGACTAAACTAAACCCAGATAATACATACGATAATTATACTAACATATGAGATTATAATCACGACTTAACTTCATAATATCCTCGGCCACTGTAAGCAACACCACAAACCAAAAGCAAGTCCCCCGTTACTGATTAACCTCATAAAATCCTAAATACTTAAAAAGGTTATCAGAACTTGGTTTGCCGTACCCGTAACTACGTCGCTACGCGCCACCGCCGCGCCGCGGTCTCTCAGGACCAATTTGTGTCTGACCGACCAGCAGCGTGTTTACGAACGCTTTATAAAACGATAAAAATAATGGGTAATTGCTGGGTTTATTGAATAATGGTAATATTTCGTGATACGTACATATGTTAAAACGGGAATTTATTACGTGGAGGCATAATAATGTGAAATTATGGATGGGTTGACATGTTCACTGTACTAACGCTGGTTGTTTGAAACCATACATAGAAACTGTTAAAATAATAATGTACCTGTAACAATCATGATGCATCAGCGCACAACACAAACTCAGATTAGGTACTTTATTTCATTTATACGATATTATGATAAAGGAATCTTGAACACGTCTGTAATTTCAAAACAAATTTGTTTGTGATTCGGCATTCTTGGATACGAAAGCATAGACAAGTCAAGGTTTGTAGCATTGTGGATGATGACGACTTTTATACACAATTCACGCGGTTGTAGGAATATTTTGATTGCGTGGGTATGACTAGTAAAGACGGAAGTGATCACAAATTCACAGATGATGTAAATTCCGCCCAAAAACAACAATGTGAAGTTATGGGTATAACTGGTATAAATACAGGAATGTATAACTTCTACCGTAGGAGGCTTTAATTTTCAAATTGATTTTAACCTCATATTTTAGCTCAACTTGATCAATAGTTAGTTATACCACTGTACTTACAGTAATGTTGTATTATTTAACTGGCTACTGCACTTGGTTCGTGTGTAATGTGAATAATTCCGAGGACTACCATAGTATACAACTGACCGCCACCACCGTTACCACCACCGCTGGCCGCGCCTGTTTGGGATACGCTTTATTGCTTACCTTTATATCCTTTCGTTTTTGACTTGTAACTTGGCGTAATGAATAAAGAATTGTATTTTATTGCATGACGTCAATACAGGGGAGAAGAGTACTTCTCCGTCTCAAAACACAACGTCTACTGCTGAACGTGCCCACACCCTTGTGTGTCGGAGGTTTGGCTCTTTTGCAACAATCTGTGGTTAGCTGAACTATTGTAAATACTTACTACCTAATTTAAATTTAAATTTCTTTGGTAATAAAAACATCAACTAAACTTACTTTTGCAAAACTGGACTAACCCACTAAGGTATCCTAACATTTTTTAAACTTACCATAATCTTGTCTTGAAAGTGGGTATTTTGATTTCCATGAACAAATATCCGTAAAATTAACCTTATATTTTAGCAGTAAAACTGTAAAAGGCCTATAAAAACTGAAAAGCTGTCGGCGTGGGTACGTGTCGGGTGCTGAGCGGTATAATTGATCAGTCCGGTATTGAAGGCTGTTTCAATTTCCTGACACTGCAGCTGGGAGGTATGTAGCTGCCTGTTTTGCTTTAACACTTTACTCCGACTGTAATCCGTTTTGAACAAAACTTTCAATGAGGTTTCCAAGCCGCTTTCGGCAGATGTAAGTTTGCTCAGGAATTCTTCGAAATATTCGTATGTGATAGAAAGGTTTAGTTATAGTTCATCCGCTCTTTTCTAACGGGAAACAACACTGATTAAAGTATGTTCTTCCCTCCTTTTATTTTGAGGCAAAATATATTGTTCATGTGTTCGACACAAACCCTTGCAACTCAACGATGAAAGCTGAATAACAAATAAAATCAAGAGGAAGCATAAAACTCGGTCGTGGATAATAATAATGACATTTCATAATTTTGTGAAGTTAGTGAAAAATCCCGGCTACATACCACACGGCAATCAAGCGCAGCAGGCATTCGAAAGTTTCATTATAGCGTAACGAATAAGTGCAATATTTCTAGCGATACATCGATCGGCCATTACGGACGAATCCGATATATAGCGTAACGAATAAGTGCAATATTTCTAGCGATACATCGATCGGCCATTACGGACGAATCCGTTATAAAATATTTTTTAGTTGAAAACTTGAAAATGTGAACGTGTCTACCTACCCCTAAGGTGAGGGGTAATTAAGGAGGGAGATATGAATCAGGAAAAAAGTGCAATGTGGTGTTTAATCTTAATTTGCGAGTTTCGCCCGCCTTGATAGCACTGCGCCTCGTTAGTCACATTGTTTTTAATTTTACGGGAAACAACTTTGGCTTGTGTGGAAGAAATAAACAGGCGTTTCTGTTGGTTATTTTATACAGAAAATTATAAAGTAATTATGAAAATTGTTTATAAAATGAATGGGCAGAGGATAGATACAAGCTGGATGCTTAAAAATAAAGAATAGCGACAACCTGAATAAAATTAAACGGTCTTTGCCCGCTTTCTTTTTTTTTACGAAGTGATTTAGAGATCAACGTGTTATAGAGGCTCCAAGTATAGTTTCAGACGAATTGCTAGCTGACCCTGACAAACTCAACGCTAGTCTTATTAAGGCGGTTGTATGCCGCACACTAGCTCCACCACCTATTTTTACTTATAATACGTTGAGAAAAAGATTTTTCAATATCAAATGTACAGTTTGTGATACCTATCCTAAGCTTTTTTTAATCCTTCTGAAATTATTTAGTTTCGTATAATTTATACAGAAAAGCGAAAACAGAGTTCGGTGGCCACCAAGAGCAACTTCGTTATTCTGCATAAAGGGATGACGGAAAATAAAACTATTTTATGGGCATTAAAAAAGTTTATGATAGGTACGAGTATCATAAACTGTACATGGAATATTTGAACATTCCTTTGATTAACTTAATAATAAGAAAGAAGAGGCAGCGGCGCTAGTTTGAGGCATACATCCGCCTTAAGTGAGACAGAACTAGATGCCCCGAGAACGAGATGTCTTGCGTCAGAGGCCAACATTTTCTTTACTCCGCTGAGCCACAGGACGAATTTTAGTACAAATACTTGGTCTTAAGGCACTTAACTACTACTGAACTGAAGATCAAAACCAGGTTGTCCACGACCTAGTATCAAAGAGTTCTCAGCTGTTTTGGTCACATCGCTCGAAGGCAACCAGACAAACTCGAAAAACATGTTGTACTAGGCAAAATAGAGGGGAAAAGATCAAGTGGGCGCTCACCAACCCGCTGGTCTGACCAAATTAAGGCAATAACGGGACTCACTTTGCCTGCAGCCCTGAGACAGGCCGAAGACAGAGCAGTGTGGAAGCGATTCATCAGTGTCCCCGTGAAAGCTTTCCAGGACGGGCACGACCTTCAGCAATGAAGAACACGACAGAGAAGAAGAAGAAGCCACTTAATGATAAGACCTAATAAGGCGCTTATTGCGGGAGATCTTTGTCCATCAGTGGACTATTAAAAGTTATTGTGATGTTGTAAGTATGTTATAAAGTAATACGCAAATCCCTATTCCCTCACAAAATCGACCAGTGCACACTACATGCTGTCGTTAATGCACATATGTACAAACATTACCTGCGTGGCTCGTTCAATGTGTCGCCTACCCACATACCCTCTATTGCAAAACTAACCCTCTTACTACGATACTGTTATAAACTTCGGTAATGCAGAATACTCACACGGATACATAACTTACCGTTAAATTCTTCTTCGTCGTTAGATGTTATAAACGTGTTTTCGAGCAGAAGTCTTCATCTATATCATAAAGTTTTCAATGGAAATTTCTTTAGAATAGGAAAAGTATTTTACAGGATTTTATAAAAACACCTACACAACCTCTCACTGCAATTCTTGCAAAAACAATGAGTAAGGAGTTCATCTGCGTTCATGCTGTCAGTCAAATTAAAATCGTAAATAAATGCAATTTATCAGCAGGCAGGCCACTTTTAAGGCCGCCTGAGGTGTGCGTGGTGTGTGTGCATCTCAGCACAAACTGTACCTTCTGGGGGACACAAACCACGTAGCACCTCGTGCTCCTCACAAGCACATTCCATACGCACGAGTGCACTGGAGCAGTGCGGACCTCGCTAATGAGCGTCACACTCGAGCCGTGATTATTTACCTGTAGGCCATTAGCCAGGCAGGACTAGGCCTTTGTGCAGTCGTTATTATGAAACAGAAATCAAGGAGGTACGTGCTATGCTAGATAAAGCGGAAGTTTAACAGGAGGATGCGAGCGTGAATCCTTATTAAAATCAACATAGCCGGGTTTTACGGTACTTGGGCTTAGATAGATAGAAAACGCTTCATTACACACATAAATCGAAGGAAGACAAAAAAAAAACAAGAAACAACTTAAAAACTAAGTTACATGTGGCGGGTTTACGACTCAGGGACTTTTTTTATTGAAAACTGAAAGTCTGTTTAGATTATCCATATTTCGACCATCCGTTGAGATAGTATTAGACCACAATTTCAACGGATGGTAAGTGACGATGTGACTGACGATGTATCACGAAGGTCTACAAGACACTTATTTCTTGTCTTGAGACCCGGACATAACGTGTTTTGAAATACCGGTAAAAGTGCGATTGCAAATTAATCAAGTACGTTTGGCAGTATCATTGACATTGTGTCTTGATTAGCTTCTTAATTATTTGTTGATTCGGACAAAGAATCTGTTAGCTTTGATTAATTTATCGTCAAAGAACAATATATAAAAACAAAATAATTTAACAATAGAAATCCTTGATAATATTCTATTACCTTTTTAACTAATGATTTATTGATTGAAACAAAGCCAACAAAAATGTTCAAAGTAACTGACTTCAAATACAAATTATGAGAGAAAGATGACACCCATGTTTCAGCATCATCGGACGGGCTTTCAAATTTGAATAACCGTAGAACAGGATTTGTTTTATATTTGAAATTCAAATTTTTGTAGCGGGAAAACGCGGCCCTCCCCAAAAACAGCGAATGTAGCCATTCAAATAATTAACATAAAAAAACGCGAGTAAACACAGAGTTTTTGGATTCTTTTTGCCGATTTCCCGGAACCTTAGGATAATTCGGATTAACATAATTCCGCGATTTATTTATTCTTTAATACTCGCCTTGTACCGGATCAGGACCATGAACTTACTTACAAAATGAATAAGTCATATATTTGCATACGCTATTATTTATGACGAATTCAGTCAGCTGTGATAGGTATAATTTAATTTTTTCGAATTAAATAAGTACCTTCGAATCAAAAATGCCAAAAGCTTGACAGAAAGTATTTTGAATTTAACCGCTCAGGTGTTGCGGTCTATTAATATTGCTTATTTTATCTTTAATGGATGAAGCCAGTGGATCTGAGCGGAATAGGGCTTAACAGTTTTGGTTTTCACATAATTTATCTAAGTATTATTTAAAATTCACGTGTACAAGACTATGTAAAAACCTGAAAAGCTTTACACCTAGTTTGTTTCTGCAAAGCAGCTCGTGAAGCGCTTTAGTTCGTGAACGTATCGTTAAAGTTTACCGTGCGTGCTAACGTTCAGTATTTCCGCGCCTTGCTGACGAGTTTTTTTTTTATTAACTTTTTAATTTTCAGTTTCTTAATTATAGAGAACTGTTCCCAAAAATATGTTGTACCAATGAAGGACAGTAAATATTTTTATTTACCTTATTATGTACAACATAAAATTTAGCTGTGTAGATAACAAGCATCTAGGTTTAAATAACTGCACACACACCTGGGTAGGCACTTGTACAGTTGTACACAACAGAAAAAAGAAAAAACACTATACATAGCTCTTTTATACGGGTGGTCGAAAAAAATTAAATAGGTACTATTCTTTGTATACTTAAACAAAAAAAAAAGATATCTGGTACGTTTTTTATTATTTTAAAGTTTGAGGAAGGTTTAATACCTACTTCAACCGGCTGTTGTTGATGATGAAAGTTTAGTTACATTTTGAGTCTGTATTAAAAAACATTACTTTTGGTTTGTACTTTTTATTGATAGTTACCTTATCGCTTACTGTGTCAGGTAAATCGGTACGTAGTGTACAAATATCAGAAAGACAATGTCAGACAACCTGATTCCTGTAATGAAACTAAATCGCTTGTAAATAAGTCCACTTAAAAAGTATAACTTTGATTAAACCGTTACAGTAATTCATTAATTTTGATGTTCACAATATTTTTCAACCCATGTGATTTCTTAAGTTTTTTTATTTATTCATGATTTCAATCATTTAAAATAATTGAATCATAGAAGATGAAGAGTAATCTTCATAAAAAATATGGACATTTATGTACTCAAATAAATTATATACCCACTTATATTATTACAATGCTTAATTTGGTTTTTGAGAAAACTTTACTACCTATGATCTCAGTATTTACACAATCAACTAATATTTCCCAATGAACCTGCACTGTGCCTGCCTCAGCTGCGCGACGACACTCGCTACGTTGATGTTTATGCAAATGGCGACGACAAGCGATTTAGCCGCTTTATGGCGCGTCACTGGACGGAGGGAGGTGGGGGGTGGAGCTTCTGCGTTACCTTATACTGTGGCACGTCTGTATCGCACTGTGCAATTTCGAAGGATAAAGATCATTTATGTGCTAGTAACATGTGTAAACAATGATAAACACAGTGATGATGTTTTGATGACTGTTTAGAATTAAATTAATAAAGATTTGTGTACTTTATATACTACCGAAGATAGAGATGTGTCACTGATGTCACTGATGTTCGATAAGTAAGAACCAATAATGCGAATAAGATATGGGAGTTAAAACAGACTGCAATCAATTATTTCCTATGAAAGCGCTGTATATACGTAAATAATACTTACATAGTTTTTTTTTGTAGTTCAATAATTTATGATATCCAGGTTTGCCATCGAGAGGCACGTTCTGATTAGCTTAATATGAATATTGACATAACAAGGATACATTGTATGTATCCTAATCGCATAACATTTAGATTTAGATATGCAAAATAAACAGTATTAGATACATAAGTGATATATAAATGGTATCTTATTGTAAATGGAAAAAAAAATCAGTGAAGAGAAAATCAATAACATTTTGTTTCTTATTGAATAATAATTACTATAATACAAAGCTGTTTATAGTACAAAATTTTACTGGTCTAAGTAGTTATTTTTAAGGCTAAAGAAATAAGGTTATTAAAATCTGAAATGATTGTGCCAAGTAGGTCGCCGCGTACTGTGCAGCACATCTGTGCTCAAAACGTCTTCCGTTCCGCGAACCTTAGTTGTCTATATACAACATCAAATTACCATTCTTCTCGACTGTACCGAGCTTCTTCGCAACTCTGTCAAAACTACTGTCTACGACTGTACAGTGACATCAGGTTTTCTGATAAAATAATGCTGGACATTTTTGTCACAGCATCGTCGAATCCAAAGAATGTATGTTATAATGTATATTTTTTTTCTTTTCTCTCATTAACAGTAGAGTTACAGATAAGTAAATAAATAAATATACATGTTTGTTTGTAAAGTCTTCTTATACTATTTTTTGTTTTTTTTTTTTGTCACAGCAATTTTAGTTTAAATAAGGTTAATTTCTTAGTGTGCAGAACCGTGCCCGGTGTTTAGGTAAGGAACGAATTTTACTAGCATTGATGTTCTCCTAGCCGAATCTTCGACCACGGAAGTCTACATAGGATCTGTGCCGGCTTCCTAGGCTGAAGACGTGAGCAGGTCATAATATTATAGTACCTAAGTGAGTTCGCAAGCACCGGTCCATTCTCTTTTTTTTTAACTCTAATAATCCGATGGGACCGCAGACTGCCACGACGGACAGAGGTCCTGTCTTTCCAATAATTAACAAAAATTTACGCAAAGGATTTTTTACCTTAGCATTTCACCAATCTGACAGAGTAGCGTGAAGGTTAGTCGTCAACGATTCGCTATAACATTTTTTTTTTTATATTCAATAATTTATATTATAATACACATATACTTATAAGTGATATTATTTTCATGGTTTCAGTTTTGTTATTTAAATTGCATATTATTTTTGTTCTTTGTTGTAAGTGTGTATAAGGCTGCCTTGAGCACCACGGTCTCCACGGAAGACCAGCGCCATGGTATGATCTGCTCTACTATAGCACATGCTGAGTGGAGTCCGATTTTGTCAGTTTTTCTTTTTATTTAAGGTTAATTTGCTGTACATTACTCATCTGTTCTGGCAAATAAAAATCTGTTTACTTTTACTTTTTATATCCATTTGTACACCTGAACAGTAAAGTTGGCAACACTGTACTAAAGCTCAAATGACGTATGAACAGAGATAGTAGGTAACAAGTTTTGTATTCACTGATTTGTTCCTACTCTGCAGTTTTTGAGTCGGGTAATGTTTATACTTTTCAGATATTTTAATACTGTACGTGGAAGTAGGACAATGTTATAGAATAGTTGCTACGTGATTATGAACCATTTCTTCACAGAATAAAAGGTTTATAAGGGTACCCGTGCCGGTCGTGGCGTAAGAATCGTCTCCTGCAAATCAGAGCTTGGATGTTGTACGCAAGAATGGACCCCTGAAACTCAGCCCCTGGACGTCGTACGTAGGAATTGATCCCTGCAACTCAGCCCTTGGACGTCGTATGTAAGAATCAACCCCTGAAACTCAGCGCTTGTATGTCGTACGTAAGAATCGACCCCTGCAATTCAGTCCTTGGACGTCGTACGCAAGAATGGACCTCTGCAACTCAGCACTTGGATGTCGTACGTAAGAATCGACCCCTGAAACTCAGACATGGAAGTCGTGCGTAAAAATTGACGTCTGCAATTCATCGCTTGGATGAGCGTGAGGGTTGAAAATCGGTGCCAATCAGATTTCAGAATCAAATTTTGTTCCAAATAGTTAAGCGCTTAAGTAAAATTCATCAGTCGGTCAGTCAGAAACCTCTTATATCAGTTGTATTTTTTAGTCTTTTATTGTCCTTAATATTTTTAAATATAAGTACATAGTTTGATTGAGACCCTTTCTTTCATTAATTCGTAAAACTTTACGTGCTATAAAAGCACAATAACGTAGAAGTAAACAACGTGAACGTTATAACGTAAAGTAATTAACTCTACGCCACAGTACAATGTGATACAGAATATAAACTTGATATATCACCAACGCAAGTTGAGATTTATGGTGATTTCTTTGGCGCAGCAGGAGTATTGCGAACGCAGTAATTTGAGAAAACTGCGGCTTTTATTTCCGCAGTACCTACGTATAAATTATTTTTGAGTTTTCATAGTGTAACAAACAACTTAAAGTTATAGGGGGTAAGATTCATCATCATCGTCATCAGCCTATATTAGTCCACGGCTGGACATAGGCCTCCCCTAATTGCCGCTATAGCGCCCTGTTTTCAGCTTGCCGCATCCCGCATTCGATGTAGTATTTCGCAGCTCGTCACCCCACCTGGCCGGAGGTAAGATATAAAATATTGTATTATATATTCAAAATGTTATAATTTGTATTGTTTTGGAATTACTTACACAATGGTATTTGTTTAGAGTACTTTTAGTTTCCTCTATTTGTGAGACTTACTAAAACTTCAATACAAAGGCGATTTTTACTTTATCTTAAGGCACAAGATGCCTGAAATTTTTCTACGGAGGCCAGAGGATACCCTCTCTCTAATTGTAAGTTGGTGTTAAATTATGGTGATAGTTATGTATTGAGTATTGTTTTAATCAGTTTAGCTCTTCTTATCTACAGTTAACGTAACTACTGTATTTTATTTGACTGTGTCGATACAGTAAAACGCAAGACTTGATCCCGTAATTAAATTGAAAAAAGAACGCCTTGTGGCGGTATATTATTTGTAACCCATCAAACTCGTGCTGCAGGGTTACGCTCGTGGAGGTGGGTTTTGAATTTCAAACGGTTGGAATTTGAAATTACAAAATGCCTTTCATACTGTCATATTTTGATTTGTTTTTATTTGATTCGTAAAAAACCATCGACTGTTCTCAATTTAAAATTGTCAAGCTTCGTTCAACAGGGCAAGTTGAATAAAAGCTTGTAAAAATGTCTCAATTTTTTTTTTTTTTTATAGTTATCGGAACCCATAACACAAGCTATGCTTTTTTTGAGACTAGATGATGCTGTGTGGATTGTCCGGCATTATTAATTTCAATGAAAATCGGCAGGCTAATCGACATTTAAGACCTGGCCATTCTCTCTGAATTGGAAGTTTCGGGCATAAACTTTATGCCAAACATTATGAAACTTGCGGCAGATCATAACCATGTAGTGATCGTACCATGACGAAAATAAATATTGTAATTTCTTTCCTCTGGATGAAAACGTTCATGTTAAAAGTAATGAATTTAAGCATAGGTTCCTTCCTAGGAAAATTTAATAAAAAACACATTGACGAGTAAAATTTTCGGACGGAATTGTCGAATCAAAAGTGATGCACAGCAATGGCGGACTGTCACTTAATGTGAGTGTTTCATAGAGTTGCCAACAGAACAAAAAAAAATACCGATTATTTTCATATTTTTATGTCCTAAAAATTATTTATGAATACAATTTGAAATAATAATTAATGATTAGTTAAGATACACAGAATACAGTATATCGGATCCCGTAAAACATACTGGACCGACAAAATATGCAGCATCCGTTTTACAGGACCTGACACAGTGGTGATGGCGTATGTATGTATGTATGTAGTTGTCTGAGCTAGTTCACATACATGACAGTATTCCTAAGTTATCGGTGACTAGCTGACCCGCCCGCGGCTACGCCCGCGCAAGAAAATAAGCTACTCGAAGTACTAATCCCAAGCAAATGAAGTCGCAGGCACCAGCTAGTATCACGTTGCTAATAATTGTGCGACAAATCGAAGAGATAAGTTGATGAACTAGGAAATTGACCTGTGAAATATGATCCCGTGTTTCTTGTTGACGAAACGACTGTGATTTCGGCAACATTTGACGACACAAGAAGGCATTTAAATTTTTTTACAATGGCGTACATCTGTTGGTGTCTAAAGCCGTAATAGCGACGGTGGACAGACTATTGATGTCAATGTGTTTGTGTGTAGCTTACGTACAGAAGGTGGACAGACTATCGAATGCTTCGTTTTATGCGTTATTATGTCCGAAAATTTTACTCGTCGATGAAAATACATACAACGTATTTTACTTCTGTATTCTGATTTTTCAATTATTGCTAGGTCAGTGGCCCCACAATCCGTTCAGCATTAATTAAAAAGAGTATCGCTGTTTGCCGATTGCTACACAGAGTTCGCCACTTTCATCCCAGGAAGTAGGCTGTCCAGTCCATTGGACACTGGAATATTAAATCCTCTGCTGATTGCAAAACGTTTTAACAATAGGCACTAAAAAGAACCTAGCAAGTGTGAAAATCACAAGACCAGTTATTCGACAGTGGAATTATTATCCACGGTATCGTACACCCGGCTAAAGTGGATAGGTGGATACTTCAATCGGCGATATTAAATTGGGCGGCGGGCGGCGGGCGCCCTCAATTTCCCGGATTGTGCTAATTTCTGTGTCAATTTCATATTCGATATTATGCTCGTTTCTCGCCTCGTCAAATATTTAATGAGGACGTTTGGGGTTCTGTTGCTTGCTTTTTACCTGAAATTAATTTAATCGCCAATTTTATTCGGGTCAGTTCTGCAATTGCATTTGAATTTTAAATATGATAGGCAATATGTAGTGAAAGTTATGTATTTAACAGTACTTGCCTCTACTTACTGCAAGTTTGCTGAGGTACCTAGACCTAAAACAAATCTGTCAGTGTGGCATGGCAAGTAATTTGGTTGCAAACTGGAGATCACTTTTTCTCTGGCTTTGTTAACTCAGCGACAGTCTATTTATTGACTCAAAACGGTTACCAATAACAAGCACTTACACTATTTAGTTATTCAAGAAAAGCAACAATATAATAAAGTAAACATTCAATTTATGCCTCGACCACTTACAATTCTTGCTGTCAGGTGGCCGACACTGTAAGTGATTCATCTCCTGACTCCCTAAGAGTTTCAGGGGATATTTTTATTTTCTGAATAAAGACCGCAATAAATCAGAAGCCTATACGGAACCAAGCTTGTTTGTACAGCACTCACCCTTGAATGGGGCCAGAATGCATTTGAAATTCAAATAAAAATTCCTTTTTCTGGAATCCCTCGCTAATATTCGAATTTGTTTCGTCAATTCAAGGGTCGTACAGTAGAGGGTGCTTATTATCTTTCAATTCTTTATAATCAATTGAATGATCAAGGGAAACAAAGTGTTTTGAGGATTCGATAAATGCTTATTGTTAAATGTTGTGCTTGTTACAAAACACAAGGGGGTTACTTTGCGATCATTGTTCTCGGAAGGTCAAGGAAAAAGGTATTGTGTTTCTTCTCGTTTCCCAATGAGCAATACAGATTTATTCGAAGTGGAATCACTTTTTTAGAGGTACATACCAAGCTATTATTTCTTTACAATAAAGTCTGTGCAAAACTCTAGGTAAAATCGACAGTATTTGAATGATAGCTTTCCATACGTACAAGAATGTTATAAAAATACCTGGATATAAAACAAACAGACAACCAACAAGTCAAAATAAACCTTAAAATAACAAAACTGACCCAATCCCATAAAACTCCAGCTTGCCGTAAAATCGAAAATATTCCGCATGATTTGTACTTACTATGGTCACGTCTGAATATAAACCGAATGATTTAAAAAGTCCGCGTCTGATTACGTACGTACGTATTTGCCGGAGGTCCCGCGCGGCATTAAATCCCAAATTACTGACTCTGATATCCGTTTTCAGCACTTTAATAAACATTTGTATTTTTTATGTGAGCTCTGGACAGAGGAGAAATTAGGGGTAGGGCGCAGAACAAGGTAGATTCGAACCTACGTATTTGTAATCTTGTTTTTAATTTTTTTTCTGTATTTTTTGAATCTAGTAGTAGTGCTTTGGTGTAGACTGTAAGCTAACTGCTGTATTTTATAAATAAATAAATGAATTAAATAACAATGCCTGCCGACTTTCTATGTATGACAAAGGTCTACCGTTGCCTTTCGATGCCACTCTGTTACATGGTAGCTTTCATCATTGTTTCATGGTAGAATATAACGGGCAGATACCTAATTTTCAAACAAATTTTATAGGTACGTAACTATTTCTAAAAAATATTTTTTCGATTCTTTAACTGTGATGGATGATGATGATATGAGCTCGATATTAAGTGAACTCAGGATTCTACAGGGACGTTACTCACGATCGGAGGTAAGGATCGACGATGAAGTTATCCACGAGGAATATATTACTTTTAATTACAAACTGTTGTAGGCTTTCATGACTTAGATTTTTCATGGAATATAAGAAAGAACTTATTAGAAATTCGAACAACATTCAAATTATGAAGGCATTAGGGCTATAATAATCTGCCTATGTTTTTAATCTTATAGATCAAGGCTAAGTACTACATGATGCAATCAAGTTAGGTACATTGTTGAGCGATGGTGAAATAACTTTATTTTCACACTCCATGCCCGTAAAATGCTCACAATCAAATTAAACACGTTACCAAATTTTTACTATTTACTCGCAGAAAGTATGAAAGTATTCTCTTCGTCCATAAAGCTGGATTCGTTTTCGGTGTGAATATATCGCCTTGCACTAAGAATTCCCTCGCTTCGCTCGTGAGTTGTTCTGGAATCCTGCACTCACTGCTTTACGCATTCCGTGCATAATCTACAATTATGTTCGTAGGCCTGATCCCATGCGTTTATTTTGACTCCTTTCTGTGAAGTTAATTTGCGTACAGTCGGCAAATGTGATTTATATAATTGATCGTTGTGAATGAATCAGTAGCTGGGGGGGCGCAATTTGTGGGATAACTGCCCGTAATATAATACGTGAATTATCTGCTTGTTCTTTGTTCTGAAGTTATATTTTATCAAGTAAGTACTTCTATCGATTAAAATGTTAGTTTACATTATTTAGTAAGTAACTCTTGTGACAAACCAAATAATAATTAAATATACTTTTATTTCAAACACACGTTCCATATACATATGTATAGCAAAATATTATTTGAATTCCTATGTTCTTACGTACCTACAAAGTAAACATTGAACGACGAACAAGTCAAATACGTATATACTATACCTACCTATACTTTAATCCACCACTATTGTATTATCTATATATTTATGTATTCATGCAAATAAATATTATCATTTCATTTCAAATTAGAGACAAATGGGAGTTAAACAATCTTTTTTGTCATTCTCGCCCTAGCATTTTTTAATGTAGACCTATCGTGATTTCGTTGAAACACTGTACATTTTCGTAGCACTTTCATAGCTAAATCGATACTTTATGGCACCATCAAAACTTATAAGATAATTTAACTAACAGAATAATACATATACATAGTTATATCTAGAGAAGCATAATCGGCAGCCTGCTCGCAGAAAGCGATTTTTTCCAGGCAACCTTTGTTAAAGAGTCTGTGGAACAATCTGGTATTTTACTTTTAACTTCTACTATTTACATACCTAGGTACTCCTGTGGATCAGCGGCCTGAGGAACTTGGCATACGAGACTCCTACAGGCCTAATGTCTTCGTACGATGTCTTGCCAGTGTCAACAATCGATGTGTCAATGTCATCATCGACAATCATTGCGTCATTGGATACTAAGATCTCTAAAACTCACGTATTTTGAAAGCCAATTTAATTGTATTCTACTCAATAGTCCTGTAATTGGCGTATCATGTGCACGACCAGTTTGATGTTTCAAACAGACCACGAAGGGGTATTTGAACTAGACTAGACTAATTTAAACTTAACCAGTCTTAATCAAATGGACGATACCTAATCAATGACGTTGTAAAAGGTCTGAGTTATTTGCATTCATTACTTTAACATGCTTACTAAGTAGCGGCTTTTCTCACAATTTAGATCAGTACATGTGTAATTTATCAAATTAGGTACAGGTCCAATGGATGCAACAACATTTCAATGTGAATTCAAATCCTTACGTTGAAATGCCAGCGACCACATAAAAATATCACTACACGCACACATAATTTTTTTGTTATTGCCCCAACGTCCATAGACACGTATTTGGTACAGAGCGTATTTCTCTGTTCGGTGGTTAATACGTTGGCATCGGGAAATATGTTGTGATTACAATGACTTCCACAACTAAATGCTTTGCAGTTATTTATACACCATTAGAGGTTACGTGCAGCATCTAAAGCACCTCCAACATTTGTCTCAACATTCCGTCGGAGAGCGTAATAAACTAACCGCAAACAGATCTATGCGATATTAGTACTTGCATTTCATTAGAACTGCACCTATGAGACAATATGCATATTATTGCTTATGCAGACATTCTGGCGTATTCCCAATTCATATTTTGTCTTCCTATGAAACAAAACACGATCGAATTAGCTATTTCCTCCTGACAGTGTCTTATTTATAGTCCTGGCAAATCTATATATTATATAAAAGAAAGTTGTGTTAGTTACACTATTTATAACTCGAGAACGGCTGAACCGATTTGGCTGAAATTTGGTGTGCAGGTAGCTTGGAAGTTTTAATAGTATGTTTTACAAAAATATAGCTCAGCCAAAAATTATCTACAGGAATGGTCTTTATACTTTTTCTTATAATATTATTTCAAACCACAAACAACAAAAAGGTATGTATTAATTCGTCAGCATACAAATTGAAAGCAGCAACAGCTCTGTCGGATTTTTTGTTAATTGAAATGTCTATTTTGACCGGACTATTATAAAGAAAAGCGATCGCGCTAACACAATACAGCAAATGTTTTAACACATGTATGGTCATTTATTATACATATTGGGTATATCCTACTCTATCACAGTGAATCGTTCATGTCCCATTTTATCACGCCAAACTGTGTTGTCTGATAACGTGAAGAATTAATTGGCTTGGAAGACCAATAAATTGGCTCGTTAAAAACTGTGAGATCATTAAAACATTTAAAACATCGCCTCATGACTGTTTTCCAATTTTCGGGAGGTTTTTCATGAAGGGCGGGACCGGCAGCAGATTTTAATCAGTTTTTAATAAAATTCTCCTCAAATACTCTAAAATTCCCTACAGCTGCCTCTACTGTCCTTCAAAAAATATGCACTATAATAATAAAACTTACACTTTCACTTCCAGACCAAACACTAAGCTCAACATTAGGTATTCCGGATTACAACGGAACGAATAAATGTTTAGTCTATAAAACGACTCAATAAGAATAATAAAGTGTATTTAATCCCCTGGCCTCGGTATCGGGTGAAACTACAAAGTCGTATAATCCGTGGACTCGTTGGCACTCGTTTGCATGCAAATCGCAACCAGTTAGGTGTTATTAAATTCTCATTAACTTGTTCAATCTCTTACTTGCTTCGTTTAAAAGGATCTATTTAGGGCTGGTTGTATATCGATATCTGAGCCCTGAGTTGCGTTTGACGTTTGTATCGAGACTTCATCGTGACGTCCTATTTTTGTATGTGATTTGCTTAGCTCCATGACCGCACGATAGAGGCGCTATAACAAATTATTCAACTTCTACTCTTTCCATAGACTAAAGAGACGTCACGATGACGCCTCGATACTTTCGTCCAACTGAACTCAGTTAATTGTTTAAACGAATATAAAAAACCGTCATGGAAAAATACTCTTTCTGTAAGGATTAAGAGCAAGTTTTGTGAATATACGTTATGAAAAAGAAGAAAAAAAACTTGATGAAAGAATACCGTCAAACGTTAGAAATTTTGGCTAAAAATTCAATAAAATATCTACTTTACTTATTACAAGCTCAACAAAAAAATATCAGCTATGAAGATAAAATTAAATAGCAAATACTTTCCACAGGTTTTTAACATTGCTATTGCAGCCCGCTCGAATATTCAGTCGTTGGGCCTAATCTTTTCATGAACGTTTTTCCATTATTAACAAAATTGAAACCCTTTCTGTATTCCCAGCCTATGCTTAAGCTTTTTATTCTTATCTTGATAAAATTTGATCACCACTTAAAGCAATTCCATTTGAAAATGCCCTTCGGACATCGTGTTGTGATCAAAAAAAATTCAATATTTTGTATGCATAGCCAATAGAGATGAAATAACAAGTATAAGTGACGAGTCTAGCGATTTTATAAATTGCTAAAAATTATCAGGCATTTACCTACTGCCCTGCCGTGCGACCATCACACACAAAGAACGCATCAGAATCAGAATCAATAACTTTATTTCTTTAGGCTTACAAAATAAACACTTAGACAAGTCAAATTGTATACTATAAACAGTTATTATTATCAAATAAGAAATAAGGTGTTATTGATATTCTCTTCACTTCAATCGTGTCGTTGGCACCCAAACTCTCAACTTTCAGCATTTTTCAGCAACTTTCATCTTTTGACATTTAATTTATCATTAGCGGATAAAATAAACATGTTCATGCCCCACGAACCCAGTAGGGGAGGGGTGCCATGAAAGGGACACGTATTGAAAGGGACAATGCAAATAACCGGTAAAATAAAAACAATTTCAAGACAACACTATTTCTGCCGTATGGCAATCTTAACGCAAGTTCGTTCGCGGCTAACTTCATACTCCTGTCATTTCAAACATGGCGGATTTGTGCGTGTATTGTTATTGGGATTGAATAGTATTTTTTACGTTAAAATTGAGAAACGTTTTATCGAGTGCTGCGTGTTAATTTAAATGTTAGAATCACTGTTTAAGATAGGTTGGACATCCACAGGTACGAGAATATAAGGTCAGTGAACATTAATTTGAAATTGTTGATTTTGTGGTTATGTTTTCAATTTTTGTATGATATTTATGAAAGGGACACAAGTATCGGTTATGAATGGGACGTCCCTTTCGTAACTGTCCCTTTCAAGACTGCTATTTTTCACTAGGTTTCTAATATTTTTTTTAACTTCTTTATCAGATTAAAAATGCCTCGTAAGAAGAGAACGCGTATCGATGCACACAAAATTGAAGAGGCGGTGAATGAAGTTTTGCAAAAAGGAATTTCGGTGAGATCGGCTGCGAAGATTGCTAATGTAAGCAAATCACATTTGCACAGATTGGTGGCAAAAGCTAAAGCTTCTGTATTTTCATCATTTGTTTACGAACCAAAGATTGGCAATAAAAAAAAAATCACGGTAGACCAAGAACGTTCTTTGGCAGATTACTTAAAGACATCTGCAAAAATGTGCCATGGGTTGACAACTAAACAAGTCAGAGAACTAGCATATCAGTATGCTGTTCGTTTAAATCTTACCATACTATCTTTTTGGGAAGCAAATAATATAGCTAGCCTAGATTGGCTTAAGGGCTTTTTAAAAAGGCATGATTCGCTAAGCGTAAGAAAACCTGAGAATACTTCACTAGCAAGAACTACGAGCTTTAATAGACACAATGTTCAAAACTTTTTCGATAACTTGGAGAAATGTTACTTAAAGCATAATTTCGCTCCAAATATGATATGGAACTTAGATGAAACTGGGTGCACGACGGTCACTAATGCACCCAAGATAGTTGCCCAAGCAGGTGTTAAGAGAGTTGGTCAAATCAGCTCAACAGAACGTGGCTCGCTTGTAACTATGCTGGTTCGCAAATGCTGCTGGTGGAAGTATTCCTCCTGCTTTTATACTTCCGCGTGTTCATTTTAAGGAACATATGCTTGAAAACGGTCCTACGGGTACTTTGGGCCTCGTAAATGTGTCTGGTTGGATAACCGAAGATAGCTTTTTAAAAGCTTTAAAACATTTTGTTCACTACGTCAAGCCTAGTGCTGAATCACCGGCTTTAATAGTCCTCGACAACCATAAGACTCATATAACTACTAACGTAGTGCTGTATGCCCGAGCAAATAACATAATGATACTAACCTTTCCACCTCACTGCAGTCACCGCCTGCAACCCCTCGATGTGACCGTATTCGGACCCTTCAAAGCTCGGTATAGAGCTAGCATGAATGACTGGATGACTTCCAACCCTGGAAAAACTGTCGCAATTTATAATGTGGCTCAATTTGCTAAAGATGCTTTCTATGCTGCTTTTAATATGAATAATATAACTTCTGGTTTCAAGAACACCGGGATATGGCCGATTAAGAAAAATATTTTCTCAGATGAAGATTTTTTACCTGCTTTCGTGACCGACCGACCACAGTGTCTTAAGACCCCCACTGGTTCAGCTGAAAACTCTGACGAATCTTCCTCAAATGAAGAGGAACTGCCCCATAGATCTTCTTACCCTGTTGATCCTGAACTTATTCAAATGCACGAACCGTTTCACCTTCCATTTTAAGTCAGTCACAAGCTGGGTGCTCTACTTTGAACGAGCCACAACCTGGAACATCTACTTCAAATGAGTTTCAATTTGGCCTCTCTACTTCAAATGAGCCACAACCTGGAACATCTACTTCAAATGAGCCACAACCTGGAACATCTACTACAAAAGAGACACGTACTGGATCTTCTACTTTGAATATGCCACAACCTGGACCTTCTACTTTAAATGAATCACAAGCTGGATATTCCGATACTGAAGTTTCACACGTTAAGGCTTCAAATTCTGCTTACCCTCTAATCACTCCGGAAGCCGTTCGACCATTTCCTAAAGCTTTACCTCGGAAATCTACTGGGAAGCAACGTAAAGGTAAAACCACGATTATAACTGAAACCCCTGAAAAAGATAGATTGCTTTTAGAAAATATGATGGATATCTTAAAAAAGAAAACACCCAAGAGTGAGCAACGAAACTTAAAACATGTTTTCAAAACCAATTTAACAGATCAGGAATCAAACAAAACCAAAAGTAACGAGAAGGCTAAAAGGAAGAAAAGAGATATTAAGGAAAATGCTAAAGTTAGAAGAAGAAGAAGAAGGTTGCACGAAAAATAACAAGCAGTAGTAGCAGCAGCGATTTATTGTCAAATGTAGACAAAGATTCTGACTCAATAGATGATACTTCAGAACATTAAGGAGTCACTCCAAGATTAAGAAATCGCAGCATCACAAAAGATAAAACAGGAGATGATGACCAATGTAATGTTTGTAAAAAAAAATATTCAGAAAGCACTGAAGATTGGTTTCAATGCAAAATTTGTACGAAATGGACACAAAACCTGTGGCGTTAAAGGCATTTTCAATTTTTTTTGCTCCCTATGTCACTAAAAACTGCAATGATTAGTATCCAAGTTTACTTTTACATTGTATAAGTACCTTAGACTGTAAACTTAAGGCAAAACTTTTTATGGAGGCTGTTAATTATAATTCTATTAAAAAAAGCATTAATTATTATAAGTCGTATAGTATATATAAGTCTAAAATTAAAGAAGTCTGTAAGATTAATAAAGATATTATAATTCCAGTCACTTTTAAATTAAATTTTATCATACCTAAGTAGTTAGTGTACACATATTTCCTCGAAATTAGGTACTGCCCCTTTCATAAATTACTGCGTCCCTTTCAATACAGCACATTTATGAAAGGGACAAAATACACATTTTTTAAAGATGCGAAAGCAAACAACTAATAATTGATATATGTCAATTATTGCATTTCATTTCAATAGTTAAATATCAAACGATTCCTATTCGACCACAACCTGTTCCAAATATTTTCTCAGTAACTTACAAGAGCCTCAAAATCAAAAATGTCCCTTTCATGGGACCCCTCCCCTACACATGTCATATCGATCTTGAAAAACCTATATTATGGGCTTCGAACCTAATTTTAGTCTCTTTTTTTGTTAAGACGTGTTTCAACCTATCCTGAATATAGAAATTGCTTTTGCTTACTCCACTGCTACCTCTTACTACTCAGGCCTCACCTTCACGCTTCTGTGAATTCAAACTACGTGTTAAAAACAAATTCTTTCACAGGATAAACAGGCAACTTTATATCCAATTGACTTTGTGCCATAACTGTATTGACTTTAGAATTAGTTTTGTTATCCGCGACAACGGTAAGGACAACTTCTTTAAGATAATCTAGTTATTTCTTGTACTAAATCTACCTTTTTGTTGGTTTGCGGTGAAATGACTTCATTGGAATTTGAGAAAATCAGCCGATTTACATTTATATTGTTATGATTTGAGTAGTTTGTTGTATTTGAATAGTTTTAATGACCACACTTATATTCTAGAGGCGAAAATTGTGAAGATATTTGACACAAAGGCTTAGCTTTGTGTCCAATAGAAGTATTGAAATAAAATGAAGTTTTTGACCTGGAATATCTTTTATACTTAGGCTACTTTTAATGCCAAAAAATACGCGTGTGAAGCCGCAGGCAGCAGTTACCTACTCAATTTATCTTTTAGCTGTTGATATAAATTCAATAGGTATTTAATATTTCTTGTAAATAAAATTTAAAGAAAAGGTTTAAATTTATCCCACAGATAAAGCTCAAAAATACAAATATCATGCGAAACACAAACCGCAACTCGGAAAGACAATATAGTTCCCTTGTGAAAGACTGTATTACTAATTCTCGTAACAGATCTAAAACAGGTAAGGAGGCCGCACGTGCCAAATCCAGATAAATCTAGACTTCTAGAAGCTCCCAGAGGTGCTTTGTGCAATCACCGTACGGTTACGAGGATCTAAGGCACCTTAATTTCTTTAAAACATAGGGGGAAAACTTGTAATGCTACTCCCAGTACTACGCTTTGGAATTTTGATGTTTGTAGCATAGTCAAGAATCTACTTCATTATTACCACTAGATATTATGGTTATTACGAGATATCAGGTTAGCCCCTAAGCGAGATGACCCTAAGAGAAATATATAGCTCGATTTTAAGATCACCTGTTTTCCATTATATTTTGCTCTGATTTAAGTTTTTTCTTACTTTTATGCAGGAACTGTGCTAAGCGTACCAGTTTTGCATTAGTAATAGGCTGATGTTCTTCAAAAGATTATTGGACGATCTTTGACGAAAATACATGAAAATTTGTGTGGTAAATGACAAATGTAAACGTAAAATTATATATTTTCGAAGAACACATGCCTTAGAATAATATTATAAACAAATTACATCTAGATTACAGATAACCCTCGTCCGTTGGTAGTCGGGTAAAAAGGAATTAATAAGTTTACCTACTTAAACATAAAAAGCGACAACTATTCAAATATTTATCTGCAACAACAGATACCTAATCTTATTCAAAGCAGATTAGTTGTAAAGTCCAGAGATCGACCAGCGAAGTCGTCGCGGGTTTCTTTTAATTGGTCCACGTCCCGCGGGTAGAATCGGCTCCATTTAAAGTTTTTCGATTTGCGCCAAGACATGTCTGCCCGATAAGTTGGGTTCAACTAGGATTTGAAGGTTCAAAATGTTTTTAAATTACCAATCGGTGTTTGTTGATCAGTTTATTTTAAAATTGGTTAAGTTTTCTACGTCCTCGCTGTTGAAAAACAAGAATTTGATTAAGATTTTATGTCGTGAAATTATTTCACCCAATAAAAAACGTTGAAACTGATCATGGTAAAATTTTACTAATTTAAATGGTAAACATAAAGAAATGCGACCGATCCTATAGTCCTTGCATTATAAACGAAACCTTCAGAAATCTAATTACTGCCTTAAAGTTCCATAAATAAAAAATTAAAATTATCTTTATTGGAACTATAAACAACCTTATATCCTTGTTCAACTTATGACTTTTGCCACATACCAGTATTTAGACTTCATCATCGAAATTCGTGGCCCGTAGGTAAAGGTCACAGCCCATAATATTAACTCGGTTCAGATCACGACCACCTCGCTTCAAAGCTGCTACCCTCCACGGGTGAAAAACGCACGGTTAGTGTATCGACGGTCTATGAGCAGAATTATCTGCTGAAATTTGTCATCATATACGCCTTTAATCCTTGTATCACTTCTACGGTCCAAGCGTTTTTATCCAACCAGGATTTCTGCCTCGCACGGGTACCACAAAATATCTACTTAGGCAGTGCTATATGTTAATCTATATGACTATAAGGTATTATATAAAATTTTATCTTTTGCAAGAGGAATGAATAAATAATAATTTACAGAACTCTAGACGATTTTAATCCGGAATAATCCGGATACTCAATCGTCGCCTACTTGTTTACAATACAAAGTAAATATTGCGCATGAATGATCCTGACCAATTGCCGAGTCTAATTGTTAGAGTTAGAGTCGAATATTATCTACGTAAACCTTCACTCCATTTCCGCGAAAATTTCGCCTAACACGGCGCACATTGCTCGCAAATTACGGCGCACGATAATATCGCCCGTAACGAGGTGTCATTGTAATGCGCAAGATTGATTGTCCTCGGGTTATGATGAATGAACTCTTCACACTGTGATGCATGGAGGCTTAATCTGATGTTGCGTTACTGATAAAATGTAAAAGCTTGTTTAAAAGGCAGTCGAGATTATTATCGAATATTTATCGCCTAACTTCTGTTTTTAAATGACCACCTAAAAAGGTTAAATATTTTAAGGGTTCATTATGTATTTAACTTCTTGTATTCCATCATAACTTTTACATGAACACATTTGGATGTGTCGTAAGAATCCTTACAACTTCATCCCAAGTGACACACTCTTGTTTTTCTTTGTTGTTAAATAAGCTTCTAATTGCTTACGTTTCCTTTGCTTTTCAGCGATCCTGGTGGGCCAACTCATCTTTACTTCGATCTCAAACCGGAAAGTTTGAAGAAATCTTTAAACCTTTCAGTGGTCGCGCGCGGTCTCTGAGTCCGCAACGAACTATTGATATGTTTTTTTTTTATTATGTTTTATACAAACAAAAGACTTCTTTTCACTATCAATCAGGCTATACAAAGTCGTAAAATATTTATTCATCTTCTGTAACCAGACACGTAATATTGCGGAATCACAGACAGCGTGCGATTACTTATGTTCCGCGCAAGGGCGCGACTCCTCGAAGGTTAAGGAATGTCACCACAAATGGCCTTCAGACATCGAACTCACCGGCAAAGCACGACCGGTTGGTGTGAAATGTATGTACTTACCTGTGTGTATGAATTGTAGGAAAGATAGATATATAGAAAATTATTTATTGCACACTTATTGGTAAAAAACAAAAAAATACAAAAAACAGCTACTTTAAAACTAAGTTATAAGTGGCGGTCTTATCGCCCGAGAGCGATCTCTACCAGACCAGGAAACCGACAGTGTATGTCTAATTGTTGGTGGTTCGACCACTTTGATGTAGAGTGGGGGATAGCACAACTGGTAATTATAATATAGGTCAATGAAAATTTACGAAGACTGGTACCTGTCTCAGCTGCATTCTGTCACTTTCAAACAATTGGATTATGATGAAGTAGGGATTAAAATACCTATATGTTAATCTAGGCTAGGCTAGGCTTCCCAAACTATACCCATAACAAATTTCAGCCTAATCGGTTCACTAGTTTTTGCGTAAAAGAGTAACAAATATCCATCCATACAAACTTTGACAATTATAACATAAGTAGGATATTGCAACAGGTCTCTCCATAAATTCAACAAATTGACATTTTTATTTTTAACCAGGTAGAGTTTAAATTCATTTGACAATATGCTCACGGCTTTTGTATATTTCAATGGGTCGTCTATAGTAGAGTACATAATTGCCCTTATGATAGTAGCTGTTCCCCGCGATTTAACACGCGTTAAATTAGAATTTCACATTTCTTGGGGGATAAAAGGTATTTTTTTGCGTAAATCGTCCACGGGAATTTGATGTTTACTATGTACTCTCTATCCTTTCAACTAACCCTAAAAATCTGCAAAAATCAAGTCGATTGGTTACTTAATTAGGGTGAAAAGTTAGGACAAACAAACAAACAAACACACTTTCGCATTTATAATATTAGTAAGGATTATTAATATATGAAAATACAAAACGTTTATAAAAGCACTAGTAGTAAAAGTAGTAGGTAGCTAAGATATTTGTTAGTATCACAAAATAAAAAATTGGGAATATAATATGGTATTTTAATATTCAAAGAAATCCCATATTAAAACAGGTTATCTATCGATGCTCATTTTAAGGTTTGCCCTAACAGTTCCATGACAAGTCCAGTTTATTTGAGAAGTAAGTAGGAGCGAGTGTGCGGCGCGGAAGGCTTGGAAGTTGCGTCCGCGTCTACTCCTATTTACCAGAACTACAGTTCAAAAGTCCAACGAGATTCTCCCAAGGTTCCATTACCAATCCAACGCTGAACAGCTGAGGGGAACCAGCTGGTGTCTTACTTCTACCTATTACACCAAGATAATTTCGAAGTTTAAGTACCTACTAGACTCTCTTTTTCTGTTTTTTTCAGCGCAACGGAGTGTTGAGAGACCATCCATTCGATGGACCGACGCCATTATAGCGGTCGCAGGGAGTCGATGGATGGAGGCGGCTCAGAACTGCTACTCATATTTGTGGCCTCGCATGGGGAGGCCTATGTCCAGTAGTGTACAATTGTGGGCTAACCTGATAATGACGAAACTCATTATAAAACCTTACTTGCCCGTTCGGCGCGGTAGTCAAGTAGGTCTCAGAATGGCCCTATTATCTAAGTGCTTATTTTGTAAGCCTAAAGAAATAAAGTTATTGATTCTGATTCTGCCCAGAACCGGCATATTGAGAAAAAGTTAATAGTGGCCCGAAGCGCCGAATACCGAACTTTCAATATTAAGTAATTCCGCACATTAGTGTTTCTACCATCGTAAAAGAGGAGACGGCAGAAACCTTGTGGCTTTCTTCGACGCAGGATGTGCGGAAGGGTACACTTCTCGTAACCTTACCAACTGTTTCCCCTCGCTGTGTCCCAACGAGCTGGCAACCCAGCGGTCTCAACTCACTAACAGTGTTACCAACTTACTAAAGAGCGTGTAACGTGTGACCGAGATGGAATAACGTCTCTGGAGCCGCCAACTCGGGACTAATTCGATTTTGGAACGTCCGTTTGTTGTTTGAAAAAGGGAATATTTTTAGTAGGTTAGTAGCGTGGGCTGCGTATGTAAGAAGGTTTTACGCTGGCGTGTTACCGAATAAAAGGCAAATGAGTTTTGGGAATATCAACACAAATCAAGTGGTAGGTGTAAAGGTTCCTAGCTAATGTTGGATTTAAATATGTTGGATGCCTAAATATTGTATTATAACTAAATTGATTAGGAATTATTTGATAATAATTACTTAAATAAAATTTGACTTGTGTACTTATTTTGTAAGACTAAAGAAATAAAGTTATTGAATCTTGAATCTGAATCTGATGGAGAAGGCTCAGTCAGGACTGCTGGTCGTTACGTCGTTTGGGGGAGGCCTATGTTCAGCAGAGGACGTGTACGGGCTGGTACTGATGAGAGTATTGATAATAATAATTAAACATTCTGAAAATCTGATCTTGATGCGAATAGATACACCAATTTAACCGGACTTTTAAGTGAATGTTCAGTTACATTTTATGGAAACACTCGAGAGTTTCCCGAAGTCTCAGAAGCTGAAAGTTGGGATTGTATAAAGTAATTAAAAGCCGAGTCCGAGGACATCGGAGATCGTCCACGAGGTTCGTTTACAAACTAATTGGAATGGTTCTCCGAATCTTTGAAAGGTGTATGAAGTAAATAATGGAATTTTCGATCAATGTTGCAAAAATTTTCTCCGCTGACGCCTAGTTCCAACCGGGACCAGTACTAGGTCTAAAGCCGCGTACTGATTGGGGTGTCACGGGGCATAACGTACCATTCGCAGCGAGCATGACACGTTATGCCACCGTGTGCTAAAATCCACTCGTTGCGAGTGCCTTCTTTCCCTCTACTAACTAAACGAGCGCTCGCTATGTAACACGTTCCATTACGCCCAGTAGCGCCGATCAGTACACACTTTTATAAATATTTTTTATCAATCATTAGTACCGATTCTAGAACCTGATATAGAAATATATTTCATTTGTTACAAATCGATCCCGTCGCGTCGGCTCCCTCGGCACATTGGATTCGGATACTACAATGTGTGAAGATTGAATTATTTATTTAACTAGTTTAATTCGTTAGAAGGTAACTCACAGAGCCCTGAGAACGGTTGACGATAGTAACGAGACGTGATCGTCACGTATCATTTTTGAATGGAATTTACGTAGTTCTCTGTCCACACAGCACTCTACCAAATCCCACAGAAAAAGATAAATGTATAGAATATACTCTATTGCACAAAAGTTGTACATAATATGTATGTACTCGTAGGTGAGCATAATGCTAGATAACATTTTCTACCTGCAAACCTTTGGGTAATGTAGAAAACAATTTAGTAGGTAGGTAGAGACAAAATTTACAAAAAACTAAAATCAATAAGAAAAAGCAGAAGTGACGATCACGTTTCGATACTATTGTCAACCTGACTCGAGGCTCAGGTTATATTATTATAATTCTCCAAAATATGCAATTGCGAGTTACGTTTCGTTTTTATGTGCAAATTGGTAGCTACTATAATTCGGTGTTTTGGCCAACATTGGCCGGAACAAAACATGCAAATGTGTATTGGAGAATGTTAAAATAGGCCTCCTGGAGACTTCATCCACTCTAGTTGAGGTAAATGATAGGAGAACTTTGTCTTGTTGATTGGTTTGCGATGCCGCTACAAGATGGCGCTCCGAGTACAAGTAGAAGGTAAATTTAAATTACTATAAACTTGCTAAAGTTGTGTTAACAATGCAGTGTGTAGTAAAAAAATTACTTGCAATGGTCTGTATCAGAGATAATGAAAGAAAAATACACATTTATTAGGTATTTTGTACTTAAAATTTTATTGTTTGTGTGTCATTTTATTAGATCAGTTGTAAATACTTTAATTCCAGGTAGTTTATTTTAATTAGCTATCATTCATTGTCTTTGCTAGAAAACAATATATTATTAAGATTTATAGGAAATCTACGTTTCACAAAGAATAACGTACTATAATAACATAATGAGAATGAAATAGTAATATCAATCCACCATGACTCGAGGGTACGGTAATGCGATATTTGAATGTTCTCGTAAGTCTTCTGTTTTGTTTCAGCGAGTGATATGACTCTTTGATGTTATTCTGGCGTTCTCAATACGCTTCCTAAAAATTATTATACCGAATGTTGATCATTTATTGATGATGATGATGTTCTCCTACCCGAATTTCGGCCACGACTGACGGTCAGTCTCAACGGAGACTAGCCATGTGTACAGGATTTATTATAGTGCACAAGTGCGTGTGGGCTAACACAGGTGTGCTCTCTGTTCCCTAACTCACATAATCTGATAGGACGGTAGACGACACGACCAGTAAGAGGTTAAGCGCTATTTATGGCATCATTCAGCCCCGACGATGATGATGTGGCGCAGCGGGCGAAGGTCTGTCTGCGACGCAGGAGGTTGCAGGTTCGATTCCCGCTTTGGGACAAATGTTTGTACTGTGAATATTTGTTCCGGGTGTTCTGGGTATTTTCTCTGTATAATAAAAGTACCTATCTATGTATATATTGTATTATGAATATCAGTCATCCAGTACCCATAACACAAGCTCTGCTCAGCTTGGGGCTAGACGATGCTGTGTGGATTGTCCAAAAAAGAACAAAAAGAGTAAGCAAGGCCGGACTCTTAAAGCGAAAATCAAATTATCTGATCTCTTTGCAAATGCTATCTTATAGTGACATAAGAGAAGGTTTTGCACGAAAACGAATCAAAAACTTCGGTTTCCTTTTCCGAGTAGGTCCCAGAGCACGTTTTACGTTTGGGAAAACAAATGAATAAATTTCTAATGATATATCAACAAAACACCTACCTACCTTTTTGAATCATAAAGGAATACGTTTTGTTTTAGATATAATTTTCCACAGGAAGTGACGTCACCTAATTCAATTCCTCCGCTCATTCTCTCTAATACCAAGTGACTTCCTTTCATTTCTCATAAACCTTATAATTTAATTTTACGAGACAAAAAATGGAGGCTTCGTTTCAAAATATGCCTTTCCCGGTTACATCGTTACAAGGTTACTGCGGAAAGCGTCTTCTCTGATGTAATTTGTTGACGAGAACCAGTTGGAGCCGGCTCAATCCAGTGTGGAACGGATCATGGTGATAGTAGAATGGTGTTTTAGGTGTGACCAAGGACAGTGCAGGTTACTATAGAGATGTTTAACTGTGTCTAGAAATCGTTATTTTTTGTCGCAAAAGCGTCTAACGTTACTCCCTATCTTTAAAAACTGCTTCGTCAGCATTATCCGTACCGTAAAAAAGTTGGGCAACCTTATTTTTATGTTTAAGTTAATTATAATGTTCGTAGGCTATGTAGTATATTATTGTTTTCTTGTTTTTTTTTGCGAGTACCATCGTCTTTATTATCCTTAATGTCCAGTCCATCCCATAGTTGCTTGGAAGAGATTGCATATACTGATAAGACCGCCTTTATACTTTGTCTAATCTTTGCATTTATTCCTTGCTTTCGTTTTGTGGTGAAATAAAGTAATATCTGTCTAATTAACATTTTATTCGAAAGGTCATTTGAAAATGCATGTATCTTCCATCGTACATGATTTTTCCTCAGACAGAACTCGATTCTTTATCGTTATTCAATCTATTACAAAAGCTATTATAAAATAGTTATCCTTTACCATGCATTCAAATTTTACATAATATTAATTTCATTCAGTCATTCGACGTATTATCTATTTATTCAATAGCATTAGCATTTCATTAGTGCGAATTCATGCAAAATGGCCGCAACAGTGGAAGGGATAACCAATTGATTTACTAATTTTATTGAATTTTTTTTTATTATTCTATATCACTTTCACTATCTTTTTTTAGCTCCTTCGTAGAGCAGTGATCTTAAACTATTGCCGATTTATCCGTTCTACATTGCTCATCACCTTTGTCGTCAACCCTAAACTTGTAAACGAGTTACAGATTGGGAGTGACATCTCGGGAGCTACGGAACATAAATTATTATATCTTTGAGTGATGAATCGCCTTGATGAGTTATTATTTTGAATGTTTTGGAATTAAGGTGGGTGTTTGGCCGGATTTGGCGCTCTGTTTCAAAGCGGTGGGTTATTTAAGAGGTTCAAGCTTTTGCGAAATGAGTTGTGTTAAGTTGAGAAATGAGTTTGTTTATTTATTTAAGTAAGGATGATTATGTTACTTCGTAAGAAAACGCTTGAAAGGTTACAGAACACAGGTAAAGAAAGCCGAAGTTGAAATGGTAAAATTCTGATATTTCTGGATTCCATCAAGTGGCCCAACAAAATTTCTCTCAGTACTATCAAACAATTCTGTGTCAACTCATACAGAAACCCGTCCCATTGCCGTTGGGACAAATAATATTTTGGGTGAGCAGCATCAGGGCAACCAAGCCAAGCCGTTCGTACTTTGTCTAAAAACGAAATTTCGGATGAATCTCCAGGTGGGACCTGGAGATTCATTCCAAAGGGTTCCTAAAAGAGATTGCTTTAAAAAGCTTTGCTGTTAACGGAAGACAGGACGCTGGCAGGGCTACACTTGAAATTCTCATATAATACAAATAACTGGAAATACTCATGAAGAATTGGTGAATCTAAACAATATTAGCTATCAAACCACATCACAAATATAAGCACTGCTGCGTTCCACGTGCCCCCCCCCCCACCCCCCCACTACCCAACCACTTGCGATGGTAATCAATCTAGCATATTTAAGTTCTAGTTAAAATGCCCAAAACGGTGATATTAGCATTATATCCGTAACTCACATAACATCTGTGCTAACATAACACTCTCAAAGTACATACATTTTGTCTTAATTTCATTTGTCACATGACACCCCTTGCTCAACTGATTAGACGTTCATTGAATTCACGTCAAAACATACGTAACAACATCAACTTGAATAGGGATTATGATGATGATGTTATCGAGTGAAACCTTGTCATAGTAAATATGCGACCGCTTTCGCTTCTCTTCGAAATGATTCTATTTATTTATTGTTTATTATTATAGTTATTACTTTATTAGAAGCTTGACAAAAGCCCTGGTTCAGATAACATCACGAACGAAGCGCTGAAATAAGGACACACAACTCTGGCTGTACCATTTGCTGAGCTATTTAACATGATTCTGCAAAATTCTGAAACACCGTCCCAAGCGTCCGAATCCAAGATCATATTAATATATAAAAAAGGCGACCCGAAGGACATCGGAAACTACCGGCCAATCAGTTTGCTACCGAGTCTATACAATTTCTTCTCCGCAATTATAAATAAAAGATTAGTGACACTTTGGAAAAAAGCAACCGGTGGAGCAAGCAGGCTTCAGAAAGAGTTTTTCAACGATTGACCACATCCATACTCTTGAATTGATCATGGAAAAGTATCAGGAAAACCAAAGAACACTTTATATATCATTCATCGACTACCAGAAAGCCTTTGATTCGGTAAGACTTACAAGTATCTGGGAAAGCCTGAAGGAACAAGGAGTGGAGGAAATATATGTAAAAATCATCAAATTCATATATAAAAACAATAAGGGTAATATTAAGCTTGAAACCTCAGGCCCTAGCTTCCCAATAGAAAGGGGAGCTAGACAAGGCGATACGCTGTCACCAATAATATTTATAGCTGTTCTCGAGGCGATCATAAACAAGTTAGACCAAACGAGGACTATACATAAATGGCCTAATTAAGCCACCTGAGATTCGCGGATGACCTAGTACTGTTATCCGAGTCATCCTCCCAACTACAGAACATGGTAGAAACCCTACACCTAGCTAGTGTAAAGGTGGGACTAGAAATGAATACTACAAAGACTAAGACAATGACAAATAGCTCGAAAAGACCAATACTAGTCAATAGCAAACCATTATAATACATTGAAAAATATGTCTACCTAGGAAAAACTATAAGCTTCGACAGGAAAAATAAAACATAGAAATAGAGAAAAGAATAAAATTAATATGGAACAAGTACTGGGGTCTCAAGGATATTTGTAAAAGTAATTTACCACAAGCCATTAAAACAAAAGTCATGAACTCGAGCCTCTTGCCGTGTTTGACATATGGTTGCCAAACGTGGAAATTCACTGCTGAAACAAGAAAAAAAATAAGCGTCTGTCAGAGAGGACTCGAACGAAGTATGCTGAAGATAAGGAAGCTGGATAAAATACGACACACTGAAATAATAAATATAACTAGAGCAACAAACGCTCTGAGTTACGCTTAAAAATTGAAAAGGAAGTGCGGGACATTTTGCACAACTAACTGACCATAGATGGACCAAATAGTTTCATTCTGGCACGGTCCCCTAGGCAAAAGAACAAGAGGTAGACCTATAACAAGATGGGAAGACGATATTAAAGCAATAGCTTGTCCAAACTGGAGAAAAGTAACTGAAGACAAAATCAAATAGGCATCACTGGAGGAGGCCTTCACCCAATCTGGGGTTCCGGTAGACACAAACAAATATATTAAGTAAGAGACAAATAAATAACATAGAATAAACTAAATAAAACTAAAACGTTCATAGATTTTAAGAAATATAAATTTACTGGAAATAAAAGGCATTTTTATTTTTTCATTTTTATTATATTTATTTACACGGTTATTAAAAACAGATTTTTTAAACAACATTAATTAAAAGAAAACATTTACATAAATCGTCAATTGACTGCACAGGATCACACAGATTTCAAGTGCCCCCGGATTTGTATGTAGATCTATAATACAAAATTTATTAATTATGCTACGATCTGCTACAACTTCGTATTCGTCTACGAAATCGCTACGAAGCTACGCGCCTACGAATGCTCTGCAAAAGAAACTTTTATTTTACTTTCGTACGTTCTGATTTCTATCCTAATGTTTTCAATGTAAAACCAACCGTTCTTACTTGAAGACCTTACCTTACCATTCATAGAAGTATTACTGGAAAACTAAGTAGAAATTTTTAAGTAGTAACTAAGAAGAAGTAGTTTAAATCCGCCCAAACCAGCAGACTTCAAGAAGTTCATTGTGAATTTATGAAAGTTGCGAAATTAAATACTTGCTCCGTCCGAGTAAGTATTCATTTTAAATTCGTCTTAAACTCAATTCGGTAATTGTTCCTTCGAATAATTGCGTATAGTGATGTTTGAAATCTTTTATCGATATCCCTATGGAAAATTCACACTCGCTCACTATCCTGGCGCGTCGCACTCGAAGTGGATCTTGACCTCCGACACAAAAGATCCCCACCGGTTTCTGTCCTGCACTGCGCCGCCTCCATCCAGTCCAGTGTGATGACTTGATGTGAGCAAAGGTCCACTTCGTCCTTCCACCTGTATCTGGGTCGCTCTACTGGCCCTCCAAGGAAAGCCCGAAGTAATGTGCTTAGTTACAATTGTAACAGTTCAGCCAGCTGCAGACCTGCAAACAATCTTGGAAACGTCCCAAGACTCTTCCGAGATCAGCGCCAGATACGCTATGGTACCAGATATGGTATTTTTTAATGTATTGGAAGCTAGTTTCCGAGTACGTTATCTGAGTGACCATTTAATATCAAAGCTAAAACGTCTATCATAATAAATGTACACGGGTATTTACACGTTTATTTGCCTATTTTCCCAATGTTTAAATAGGCTTAAACAATGTCGTGGTCACGGGATCATTTAAACATTTAGTCGCTCAGCTTAACAACTGAGTACCTCTGTGATCAGGTATGTACTGTACTCAGTCATTACATTAGGTTGGAAATTTCTCACCTTTGGTGCGCTTCCTTGTTGCACTCAATTAATTTATTTAAAATAAATAACGTTTATCGACCCTTGGACTCCACTTAGTTAGTAAGTAAAAGTATTACGGACATAATTTTATTTTATCTTTTATCCAATATCAGTAACCAACTATAAAAGTAACGCAAAAAACCGTTACTATTAACTACTTACCTACAAAATTCACTCATCGATAACCTAAACATTTGTTCGGATGTCTCGCCCCTAGCAGCCTGAATCTCTGTAGCACCGCGTACTATTTACCCGCCCCGTTCATTTTGACTCAGTCTTTAACAGTCTTTAGGGATGGTAATCATTTTTATTTGCTTTACATCACTAACTCCTTTGAAGTTATTTCTATTTGGTTTTCATTTCGCTTTTCGGTGTATTACTGGTTTATTTCGCCCTCGTTTCGTTCTGATATTTGATTAGGTAGTTATTACCTTTCAGATGAAGGCCTAAATAAATACGGTAGATCTAAGAGCTAGGCAAAATAACAGCCGCCTTAACTTTCTTTACTTCTGACCTAAATTGACAATTCTGGTATATTATTATCAAAGAATCCTCGCACAAAGACTAGATATCTACATAATGCTGGTATGTCCGACTGTTTTGGATAGAAATTCTCAATACCAAATTTTGCAACTACAGGAAGTTCAAAGATTCAAAGAAATTTTGAATCTTGGTACTTTACCTATTTCTGCTAGCAAGCACAAAATGGTATGCTCGATCTCGTTGATATTGTTAAGCTGACAACTGCCTACGTCAAATCTTATGTATGTAGAGGTGGACATTTTGTTTAGGTTTTAATAATAATAGTAGTTATTTTGATTTGAGGACCTAAATCACAGAAACCGCAGTTTCTGTTGAATATCGTCGTATGGTGAACAAACAAATCAATGATCGAATAGAGGTTTGATCATTGATTTGTCATTAATATTTGACAAGAGTGTTAAATGTTTTTTGCTCTTTCCGAATTGAAGTTGAATATAAAATTAATAATTGAAGCACACGAACAACCGGCTATAAGTCTTTTTAAAAGGCCAACTCATTATTTTCTCTCCAAATTCTCTGACCCTCGGAACTCCTCAGCGGATGCAATATAAACAGCTGTCCAAGTTAACCCGCCACTTAATCTAACCGGCTCTTGCGACGGTTATCGAATTAACCGTGGAATTAACCAACTATCTCGGGAGTGGGAGTCAACAGGCAGAAGTTGGTGCGGAATTGGATCAGCTTTTCAAGTTTTTACTAAGTTTATGTCTTTCACGTTTGTTAAGTCCTGATCGAGTTAGGTGTCTGGTGGCTAAGACTTTTAGTGAATTAACGCGTTACAGACAACTTAACACAGGTTAATTTAATTAGATGTTCGATGTCTGTTGTGATCTGTGTCTGTAAATTTCAGTTGCGTAGATGGAGATCTGTCTGTGATGCAGGAGTTTACAGGTTTGATCCGTTACAAATGTTTGTAAGTTCAGATCAGAAAATTATTGTTTCTAATAATTTACCTTATTAAACTAAATAACTGATAAAATTACAATGAAATAATAGAATCAACTTAGAACTAGTATTTAATATTGAGACAATTGAGCTAACTGCAGAATATTACAAACAATCTACAGGTAGCTCAACTGATCCATATCAATAGTAATCGGAAGTGTTCCCAAGACGCTGACTAATAGGTTCAGAATTATAAACAACTAGGTGTAGCCGCGGTTTCGCCCCTGTTTAATTAAAAATTTTGTGCGAAACCCATTATTTTTTAGTTATTGTTGTATTTTGGACAGAGACAAATCCAATAAATCAAAAAACATTAAAATTGGTTCAGCCGTTCTACAGTTATAAGTGGTGTAAGGTGTAACTAACACGACTTGTTTTATCCAAGATTAAGTATAGCACAACTTTTGTTTCGATAGGACATTCTCCACTGCTGAACATAGACCTTTCTTGACGACGACGCCACAAATATAATTATCATTATTTTGTATAAAAGGTACGTAACATTATTTACCCCTTTACCTAGCTGCCGGCGGCGCGGCGGTACAATGACCGATATAGTTTAACCAAAGTGTCATTTTGAAGGTGAGAGTAGGTCGAATAGCTGATAATCTTAAACTTATCCAATTTGTTGTTTAAACTTCTTCTTTTGGAGGTTTAGTAAACTTTTTATACGACTTTTAACTGGTTCTTGAAGTTACTTCTGTAAAAACTGTGTTGGTAAAATCAAAATATAGAAAAATGCCACACTTTAAAAAAAAAGCACAGTATGGTTAGTTATAGGAAGATAAAAAATCGGGATCCGAATGAAAAAAGATAAAACCTGACCAAACAAAATCGCCCAACACTAGGCGCACGAAATCACAAAAGTTAGTCCACTGTTTGCTGTAAAGGCGGAGTTTTCAAAATGACGCTGTAAAAAAAGGATAAACTTTTTATCCATTCAATATATACATATTATGTACCTTCGTTTTACCACAATCACACCACGTTACCCTAACACGAGTAGTAATAGTTTAACATATTGTTATAACGTTCTAATTATGTACCTAGTTTTTGTTATTTTCGATATGTAAATAAATGTTAAGTAAAACTACCGAGTAGAATTTTTAAACCTTATTACCAAATCAAAAATTATTTATAACCGAAAATACAATAAATATACAATTAGAAACTGCCATATTCTTAAATTTAAACACTGATACGGAAATAATGTGATATTTTTGGTTTCCGACGCATGTAGACTAAAGTAAAGAAGCGAATAAGAAACCTTTAGCCTTTTAGGTGTTATTTGTCGAGTTACAGAAAAATCCGTCGCAAGGTTTTAATCACACATACAGAGAGAGACTGCCTAAATATGTAAAACAAACAGAATTTCCTTATTTTAACATCTAATATGTATTTTTCTTTATTTAACTTTCCCCGCGCCGCACTACGATAACGATACGCTCATCATGCCTATGGCATGGGCACTGAAAGTGTTAAGGTTAACACAGGAGAATGTCAAATGATGTTTTCTACTTTGTCATCATTTTCAAAACTGAAGCTTAACGTCAATCATTCAGAGTCGCTTTAATTTCAGCCTCACCCGCCAAACAGTCAATCGGAGCGGGTGTACGGCGGCCGGATTCAAATAACTACCGCTGGAATAAAACTCAGTTATTTTTGAAAGCGTTTTTTGTTCCAAATACTATACCTTTTATTCGGATTTGGAAAATGGACTAGGTATATTATGAAGAAATCATTGCCTTCTAAAATCCACCAACGGCCATTAGGTATTGTCATTTGAGATCAAAATTATCTACTCAAAAACCCATACAATTACCGAAAAACTCCATTCATCGAGTTTTTCTTATTTGCCTCGTACGGGATACCCTATTAGGTAATTATCGAAGTTGAGTTTTGTATAATAGGTCATATTTTATTTTTTATACCGTTGCGTTGCAATAAAGTGAACTTTCAACGCTTTCAATGCACTCTAAAACATTACAACATAAAATAAACTTGTAAACCCGGAATATTTGCTATTCGTAATCCTAACGTGCGCGAATTGCGGCATATTGCTTTGTTTATTTGCCTATGCTCTTAATTTTTATCTACTCGTTCATAGAGTAAGCTATAACTTTTCATTTTACGTTACAGACTAGCTGTGACCGGATTCGTTAGAGGATGGTTTGGTTCTCTGAATTACACGAAGGTTGCAGATTTTAATTAAAATCCAAAAGAGACTGTTTTTTTTTTCTACTAGCTTTAGGCAGCTGTGCACAGGCCATTATTATGGTGCACAAGTGTGTGCGCAAGTGCAGACACAGTTGCACTCTATTTCTTTACTCCCATAATCCGATGAGACGGCAGACCGACACGACCGGGGAGAGATCAGGCGCAGGACCAACAGCGAACACGAAGCGACTATTCGACACACGAAAGAGTTTTAGTTAATTTTAGCAATGAAACAATGAAATTATTTGCCCAATCCGAGCCTCTATCAATCATGGACGAAGCTAATTGCAGTCCACAACCAGAACTAAGCCAGTTAGTGCCCCACTCCAAACACTCAAAAATATTTTACTGTCTAACGCAATAAGTGCAGAATACACGGTTACTGCGATCTATGCCAGTGATCAAAAGAATGGAAAAAAATCAAGCAGTTGAATGTATGTATAATTCACCGGGACTATGGATTGCAGAGTAACAAAATTTAGAATCTAATCCATCAATAGCTCAGTGGAACAGAGTGGAATAGGGCAACTCAACAATCTTAACATTAGAGACGAATAAATAGTAGAGGGGCTTGGATATAAATTGCATTATCACAGACGTGAAAGTTGAATGTGGAAGTAGCGCCATCATTCAAGTATAAAGAGTATTGATATTTAACAACTTTGTTGGTCTTACTCTGTGACAGGTCACACTCGCTAGAAAAGCTAACGGAAGCTAGTATCCAATAACTAGCTTCCCCCCGCGGCTCTGCACGTGTTTTTCCGGGTATAAAAGGATAAAAAGTAAATTATGGATTGGGCTGAAATTTTTTATAGTTGTAGGTGTACAACTATGCAAAATTTCAGCCGAATCCATTCGGTGGTTTCAACGTAGACATAGACATTCGTTTATTTGCTGCTGTAATATCGCTTATAACGAAACGCAACATGTGGCGAGGGATGAACGGAACGTAGGCAGGGACCAGGACAAGATGGCGATACATACAGAAAAGCAGCAAAGGCTAACAAATTGTAAAACCAAACTAAAAGATTAATAAAAGTGTTATTGCCCAAATCGGCGTATTATTTACTAAACAATACATGGCGCAGCCGACGGAAGAACCAAGCAAGAAGAAATAAACCAAATATCAAAAGGAATTGCATCAATATAAAATCTTCACGTAGCGTGGTTATGACCACGCCATTGACGTCAAACGACACGATAAGAGAATCATCACCAAGCCGTGCAGAGGAATTTGATACGATGGCAGGGGTTGAGTATCGAATGCCGACAGCCCTCCTGCTGGATTCGCACCACGATTTATTGCCACAATGGGTGAGATTCAAACAACAGTTCCAGATTTTTCTTACGGCGGCGGGCTTCGACAGACTGTCAGACAGCAGAAAGGTGGCCATATTACTCAATTGTGTGGGGTCCGAGGCGCAAGATCTTTATTGCAACGTGTTGCGGAATGACGACTCAGCTAAATATGAACAAATAATTCAACTTTTCGACGAGTATTTCGCTCCAAAACAAAACGAGCTACTGAACACATATAACTTTCACCAGAGAACACAGGACGAAGGGGAGATGTTCGATTTGTTCTACACAGCAGTTAAAAAACTAGTAAAAAACTGTAACTTCAAGGACCAAGAAGATAGAATGCTTCGTGACAGAATCGTGCTAGGAGTTTATGATAAAAATCTTCAGCGGAAACTATTGGAGGCCAATGATATAACTCTACAGAAAGCGGTGAACATGTGCAGAGCTTCAGAAATGTCCCGAGATCAAAGCATCCGGATACAGCAAGCTAGCCAGTCAGCAGCGGTAGATGCAGTCCAACGGCCAACAGCGCAACTCTTTGCAGACCCACGAACAAAAGCTAAGTACTCGTTCAATAGTAGGGAGTATAATTGTAAAAAATGTGGCACATGGCACAAGCCTAGAAGTTGCCCAGCTTATGGAAAAACATGCTCTAACTGTCATAAGCCCAACCACTTTAAAAAAGGGTGTAAATTCATCAATGAAGTAAATCAGGTCAACGAAGACAACCATGCACATAATTTATGACTAGTAAAAATATGTCACAGCATTGGTAATATCAAAATTAATAACAATGAGTGGATTCTTACCGTAAGAATAGAAAATAAGATGGTGGACTTTAAATGTGATACCGGGGCTCAAGTTAATGTTTTGTCCTTAATGGATCTTAAGAAAATTGTCGATGATGATACACCTAAGTGGTCTGAGACAAAAATAATTTTAGAAGCTTTTGGAGGAACACATTTATTTCCTGTAGGGAAAATAACACTAAAAGTAATAATGAATGGAAAGATTTGTAATACTGAATTTATAATCATAAAAGAAAAGGTTCGACCGATCCTGGGCTTAAGCTCATTAAGAGATCTTAATATTCTGAAAAACGTAAATAACATTGTTCACACTAACAAAGACGTAATTATTAATAAATATTACAAACTGTTTCAGGGTGTTGGCCAGTTTGAAAAACCGCTAGAGCTACGCACTCAGCCTGGGGCTAAGCCTGTAGTGAGACCTCCTCGCAGAGTTCCTCATGGACTAATGGAGCGACTCGCTTCAAAGTTGCGCAGCTTGGAAGATCAACAGATTATTGAGAAAGTCGAACAGCCGGACAGTTTTGTAAGCAATTTAGTAATAGTAGAAAAAGCGGATAAAAGTTTAAGAATATGTTTGGATCCTAAGGAACTTAATATGGTATTGTTGAGAAATTATCACTTAATTCCAACTTTAGAAGAAATTCTCACCAAGATGTGTAATAAGTCTGTATTTTCAGTGTTAGACTTATCAGACGGGTTTTATAATATAAAATTAACAGAGGAATCAGCAAAGTTATGCACTTTTTCGAGCCCCTATGGCTGCTATTCCTTTAAAAGGCTCCCGTTTGGTTTATCCATAGCTCCAGAAATATTCCAAAAATACAGTGAAAATACATTTGGAGACATTCCAGGAGTAGTAATTTACTGTGATGACTTGTTGATTTGTGCTGATAATGAGGAGCAACATGACCAAATATTAACGCAAGTATTTGAACGGGCTCAAAAATGTAATGTAAAGTTTAATTTAAAAAAAATTCAATATAAATTAGATGAAGTTAAATACTTTGGTCACATATTTTCTAAAAAAGGCATGAGAATAGATCCAGACAGAATAAAAGCAATAGTAAGTTTAAAAAGCCCAAAAAATAAAAAAGAATTGCAAAGAATATTAGGTATGATAAATTATTTGCGAAGGTTTGTAGCAGGATTAGCAGAAATTGCCACACCATTACAAATGTTACTGAAAAAAGATGTTGAATGGCTGTGGACCCAATTACATGAAAATGCTTTTGTGAAAATAAAAAATTGTATAAGTAAAGCACCTGTATTACAAAACTTTAATAGTAATTTAACTGTGACTATTCAGTGTGATGCATCTAAAGAGGGGTTAGGGTGTTGTTTGATGCAGGATGGTATGCCAGTAAGCTATGCTTCAAGAAGTTTAACTTCAGCAGAGAAAAATTTCTCACAAATTGAAAAAGAATTGTTGAGTGTAGTATGGGCAGTTAAAAAGTTTCACTACTATATTTATGGCAGGAAATGTATTGTAGTAAATGATCATAAACCTCTGGAATCATTATTAAAAAAGGGTGTTCACGAAATACCATCCACTCGATTACAAAGATTAAAATTAAAACTATTAATGTATAACATTGAATTTAAATACCAAAAAGGGAAATTAATGTATGTCGCCGATTTACTCTCTCGTTCTTACTTGGATGAAACTGATGATGATGATTCCTATATGTATGAGGTAGTTCACTGTGTAGGTTTATCTTCGTACTTACAATGTACCGGGGAACAGAAAATCGAAATATTAAAAGAAACATTGAAAGATGAGGAATTGGTACAGTTATCAGATTATGTACAAAAAGGGTGGCCAGAAAAGGTTTGCAAAGTACCAGATTCTATTCAATATTATTTCAAGTTTAGAGAGAATATCACAGTTGATCAGAATTTCATTTTTGTAAATAATAAACTCATAGTTCCTAAGACTCTTAGATTGTCAATAATTAAAAAACTACATGAAGGTCATGTAGGAATCACGAAAATGAAACAAATGGCTAGGAACTTGTATTATTGGCCAAAGATGGATGTACACATTGAAGATTTTGTAAGAAAATGTTTTGTTTGCCAGACTTATCAAAATAATAATGCAAAAGAGCCTTTAATCTCACATGACATTCCAGAACTACCATTTTCAAAGCTAGGGGTAGATATTATGGACTTTAAGAAAAAATCTTACTTAGTAATTTATGATTATACAACAAAATGGTTAGATGTTAAAGGAATTCCAAGTAAATCTGCCAATAGTATAGTCAGTACCTTATTAGAAATATTTTCTCAATTTGGGGTTCCTTCAGAAATTGTGTCAGATCATGTACCCTTTGATTCCAGAGAATGTAATAACTTTGCAAAAGAATGGGGGTTTAAGTTTACCTTTTCAAGTCCTAGGTATCCTCAATCAAATGGAATGGCAGAGCGGGGTGTTCAAATTGCAAAGAAAATGTTAAATAAATGTTATGAAGATAAAACAGATTTTAGAATAGCTTTACTACAATATAGGGCATCACCCGTTTCTGGAACAAACTTTTCACCAGCCCAATTGTTAATGAATAGAAATTTAAGAACCAAATTACCTGTAACTTATCAATATTTGAAACCTACAATGAATGTAAATGTTCCGGCAGAATTTATAAAAGTTAAAAATAGAAATGAAAAAGCTTATAATAGAAATGTAAAATGTAAAGAATCTTTTTCAATAGGGCAAGATGTATGGTTCAAAAAAGACCCTAATAGCCAGAAATGGCTAAAAAGCCTAATAGTAAGCAACAATAATTTTAGATCCTATGATGTAATTGATCAGGAAGGAAGTAGATATACTAGAACCTCATATCATATTCGATCTCAATAATGTGTTGATCTGTCCAGGAAGGCTGAGTGTGAGGTTTTTCTAGGTTTAATGTAAGTAGTTAAGTACACTTAAATAAGTAGTTATGTTTTATGTACTTAGTTCCAGCATATTATTGGTTTTGGTACTTTATTAAATTGTATTGTAAACCACTAATGGTAAAAAAAAAAATAAAAAAAAAATATATAAGGCAGCTTTTTTTTTTTATTTTTTTTATTTTTTTTTAAAGGGATAGATGTAATATCGCTTATAACGAAACGCAACATGTGGCGAGGGAAGAACGGAACGTAGGCAGGGACCAGGACAAGATGGCGATACATACAGAAAAGCAGCAAAGGCTAACAAATTGTAAAACCAAACTAAAAGATTAATAAAAGTGTTATTGCCCAAATCGGCGTATTATTTACTAAACAATACAGCTGCTGCAGTACAAAACAGACATAAAATACATTTTAAAATAACATTATAACTTATAGTACGTGAAAATGTAACATGCCTAAAATAATAAATATTTCTCAAACACTATCAGTATATTAGTTTAGTCACAGATATTTAGTTCGGTGTCCATGGCTCTTGTGGATCTAACTGAGTTTGTATGTTTAACGACTACCTAAACCAATTAGAGACATAAAACGCATAAAACGAAACGCTTTCAAAACCTACACGTCAGTGAGAGGCGGTTATTGGCACGCAAATCTACACTTTACGACTGCTGTAAAACAAATCCTACTTTACTGCAATGGTGGACGACTCAAATTCAATTTTCGAGTGTGCAATAAAGATTTAGCGAGCAAAGCTGGTCAGAGACAAATGTCAGTGATATTGGCAGCTGGAGCAACGTTTTTTTGCGGCAGGCGTTAAGTTTGACAGTTTGTACTGACCCTTACCAAATATAAAGTTTGAATTTGTGATTCAAATCTATGTGATGTGCGTTATATACAAATTGCCATCAAGGTGAGGAAATATATATCGTTTTCTTGTGAAAAATAAATAAATAGGTATTTCCTTTAGTATCATATTATATTAGTATACTATGCAAAACTCATATTACGGCCTCTGTATCTTTATCGGTTTTTTTATTACAAATCGTCTTGATCGCAGCATTCGTGGTCCTGTTAGTATAACCTTCAACTTCACCATCGTAAGCTCATTCATGCATCACCATCTCTACCATTCGTAACCAACGAACACCACAAAGAAACGGCGTTATCACACGCACCCTGCTATTTGCTATTTACCGTCTCATTTTACCGAACGTTTCCAAAAACAGACGATTTTCCGAACGCTTCACCCATTACGTCCGTACTCCGATGAACCTCGGAACGGTGTATTAGAGTAAATATTTTGGATAAATAAATATAGAAGTGAAACTACAATAAAAATGTATGCGTGCATATAAATGTAAAACGGTGTAGTTCCTTATCTTAAAATATAAAAACTATCGTAGTTCGATAAATTCATTAAATATGTAAGCGAGTTAGCAACTATAAACATCATTGGTGTTGAAAGAACACCAACATTTCATTCCTAATGCTGGACAATTCACACATCTTCTATCCCCAAGCTAAGTAGAGCTTACGTTACATGTAGGTATCTACTAGATCAGTGTTTCCCAATGTTGTCTGGATTCCAACCCATTTTACAAAAACTTCCAAATTAACAAAGTACTTCTTCAGGGTGAGTACGCGCGCGATGCTCATCTCACCGAGTACTACAGTGCTACACACGAGCGGTCGCTGCGCACGAGCCGCGGCGCTGCCGGCCTTTTGTAGTTTACCTGCACTTATATCTGTAATATCACATAAATGACCTGCGTACAGTTATTATTTCGTAGGCAATATAAATGATGGGTTTGAAAATAATATACGCAATTAATTTTATTTGAAGCCTAAACATCTACATATATTAAAGAGGAGTAAAAGTGTTAAAGCATAAAAAAGCATTTGCCCTGACGTAGGACAGATTCCAGTTCTTAGATCTAAAATAGATTTTATTTCTATCAGGATCGTACTGAATCTATGTCCCAAGGGAATCAAAAACGTGGTCTGCTGCACGAGTGCCGCATCTATACCAACTATTGTTTTACCCCAATGTGGGTAATTCACATGATTTATGAGCAGGAGCGTGTAAACTCCGCCGTTATTCATTTTAATGAGCTGGTACAAGACAGTACAGCGGCCCTTGTACTCATGTACTGATTATTTACTCCTATTTGTGCTTATTATTACTGTGAATTAGGAAGTTTCCTATCTTTATATTCTATATAAAAATCATCGAGAACAACATGATAATTATAACTGGTTCGTCATAATTTCAGCTGAAAGACGCCGCCATAGCCTCCCCTAGAGATCGTCCTACCATATCTGCATCCAGCGGGTTCTTGCGTCGTTCATCAGATCATCGGTCCACCCATCAGCTGTGGGGGTTTGGAATTGAAAAATTTACCATGAACTATAATTGAATGATATAATACTGGACGATCCACACACCATCTAGCCAAGCTACGCAGAGCTTGTGTTCCAGGTACTAGAATAAACACAATACATTACATAGATAGTTATGTTTTTTTATTATAAATAGAAAACATTCAGAAAACTCGGCATAAATATTTGCAGATAATACAAATATTGTATGCTCCTGCGTCGAGGCGGACCTGCGCCCACCGCGCCACATCGATCGTCAAACACAAATAATTATACCTAGTCTGGCTAAAGTCTATCAGATGAACCGACGACCTAGTGAAGGTCGCGGGAAATCGCTGGATGCGGGCAGCGCAAAATCGGCCATTGTGGAGATCCTTAGGGGAGGCCTACGTCCAGCAGTGGACGTCGATCGGCTGATATGATGATGAAAGTCTATCTGATCTTCAAAAGCCAATCTGAGATGATGCAATTTAGCGTGATTTTAGTTTTGGGGTTCGTTTCGTGTCGAAAGATAGAGTAGGCCGATCGTTATATGATTGCTGAAAAAAAAGAACATCGTGAAAGCTTAAAACATCGAAATACGTATAGAATAAGATATTTTAAAGTTAGACGTCCTTAATATTGAACTCTCCGATTTACAGTTATTTGTAATGCTGGAAGCCATGTTGCATCTACAATGTTCAAGTAGCCCCCACGTACGCCATTTGTAAAATTGTGTTTCCAAACTATTACGTCCGGAATTACCTTTCATACGATACTATCTCCGCTGAGATACGGTACTATCTGCAATAAAGATTGCACTTTATAAAATCACTATTTTAGTGAGTTTAAGTTTCTGGCTAAGCGGTGGACGCTAACTTCCGGACGTATAAAATATGTACATAATACCAAAAATACTAAAACGTACGTTTGTTTTGTCATATTTTCTTTTACATAAGTAATAAGAAGAACACAAATTATAAAATATAAAAAATTTAATACCATAACAATAAAAACGGTAATAGACATAATATCGAGTTTATTTCAAATGGATGATTAGAAACGCTTTCAAAAACTAGCTGTGGAAATAGGCAACTATAGTTCGGTAGAACAAAACAAGTGGCGATTTTTTCCCCTTTATCTTGTCAAGATTGCTGTTATTATGTAAATTTTAGACGATAAAATTTATTAAATACTTACTTTTCTTCTATCAAAATCAAGATAATGTCAGGCCACTGTTGCGTAGTTTATCTGTGTATGCTATTATGAATAAACGAAATCTGAAAATATGTGCAATATTAAAACGCCCAGCACATAACGACCGCCGTTACCTCAAGGACCGTACCCTAACGCCGCTATAAACCATGGTACGTGACCGCAGTACAATGGTGCGCGCCGCTATTACTCATTGGGCAGGATTGCAGGTACAGTGGCCAGCGTCATACACGTGCGCTAAGGGTGGATGGAGATGATATAATGAGTTACTTGTAGAAATGTTAGTTAATGGAGATATCAGAAGGGGATTTCCGGATAAATCCAGAAATGTTCATAGCCTCCCTTCCTTCAGCAGACATGTACCGCTGATCTGTCCAGGTGTACCTACTGTTAATAAGTAATTTCTCTTGTGACCAGCTGTTAGTTTTTTATCTTAACTTTATAAAAATATCTATTTCGGAGCGTGTACATTACCGTGTACTTATTTGAGATATCTTATTTGACGACCTCTGTAGCGCAACGAACGAAGGTCAACCTGGAACGTAGGAGGATGCGGGTTCGATTCCCGCCTCGGGCCAAAGAAAATAAAATAATAATAATAATTGAGAATCTAAATGTTTGTACATTCTTAACTTAACTTTAAAATTCATGATCACTACTTGCTACACAATCACAACAATTCATAGTTAGGTACACCTACACTGTCCTGTTACTCATTTTGCTCGCTCTCGATCGGGTCTTGGCTGAAAATCAGTGTTTTTGCTTTTCAGCAAAAAAAAACACTGAGCCATCGCCCTTTTGTCACGCTGCAACACACAAAATTACCTGCACTTATCGTTCTACGCTACAAATAATAATAATTTAAGTTTTACCGCTGTAATTAGTTACCTAAGTATATATGTATATGTGTGTTTTATGTGACAAATAAATTATTTACTTACTTACTTACATTCTGTAGATATTTATGCAGGGTGTTCTATGTATGTACAATAAAAAAGAACGATATATCTAGTATATCTATTAGTATATCTGTTATCCAGTACCTACCCATAACACAAACTCTGCTTAGCTTGGGGCTAGGTAGATGATGCTGTGTGATGGTCCAGCATTACTTTTATCTAGGAAACACGTATCTGAACTGTGTCTCTACTCAGAATAAAAACTCATTGGCAAAATCATGAATAAATTTTTTAATAGGTAACAAACAAGAAATCAGCCAAAATAAATTTATAAAGTACCTAGTATTAATCGTTGCCGTAGCTTAAGTTTTTTAGTTTATTGTTATACTTTTGCTTGTTTTGTGTCTTATGTGTTATCATCCGTGACGGCTCTGTCGGAAGACCAGCGTTGGTTGTGACGTGTTTACAACTAACTCATGCTGAGACAGAGACCGATTTGTGACTCAAGGCAAAAATTTGGCTGTGTTGCCTCTTATTTTTAATACATTGTTAATTGTTTTTGTTAATTGAGTTACAAATAAAACATTCTTATTCTTATTCTTATTAACGTAAAAAAAGAACTCACTGACTTATTTTTTTTACGATAATACTACTTCATATAAGCTATGCTTTCTATCCCTGTGGGACGTCATCCCACACTTGTACAACGAGAGCTTATAATGTTATAGCAGATAGTGTGGCTTTACAAGGCGATAACCATCCTGAGAGGAACGAGGAAACAAAAACTCCTTCCCACTAGGTGTTCATAGATGATACTAGAGTTTTATTTCGCATACCTCGCAGCCCGCTCTTGTTTCTTTACAGCTGACCCTTTATTATCGCAAATTGACTAAAATTTCTTATTTTTTTAAACTAAGATGGTCATGATCATCACTAGAATTACATACATGATGAATAATATATTTACATATTTAACAACTAGCAGCCCGCCTCGGCTTTGCTCGGGTATTTAACAAAAATTTCAAAATATTTTATAAATATAATATTTAAATACCGATTGAAAATTAAATATAGCCTTGTCACCCGGGGATAGTGTAGCTTCCCAAGAGTGAAATAATTTTTCGGCAGTTTCGGAGCCTATTCAATGCAAACAAATAATCAAATCTTTCCTCTTTATAATATAAAGTATAAATAATTATGTAGTGTAGTTATAATTGTTATTATGTTTAGGTACAATTGCATATGCCATAATCAGGGAAATAACTGGGGCAGCATGAAAAACACAACAACAACGTTTGGTTTCGATTATGTTGTTTTAACAGAGAAATAACAATAGGTATCCTATGTAGCTGCGACCCTCTGCAATAACCATTTCATTTCCTGTGCAAAACAAGAACAAAGAACTCCCAAATGCACAATCCCAATCCGAAAATCCTAATTAACCCAAAACAAAATCATGAATCATTACTCCCCTTTCCCCCCTGCAGCTTGATTTACGGCCCGATTTGTCCCCGAGCCAAACCGCGCCTGATTCACCGCCGTAATGCTGTTTGCAGATAAACAACGTGCTGCGCGACCTGCTGGGATGCCGGATGCTGTGCAAGGAATTGTCCTGCTCTTCGGTTTTGGTCTGAATGACTGAAATTGCCAAGCTACTGAATACCTATACAATACATTCATCCGTGCACATTCAAAGATATATGAAATAAATGAATAAATGGAATAAATGATTATGAATGTCAAATAAATTAAACTTTGTCTGCATTTTTGTCTGCATCTTTGTCTTTTGCTTTATTTTTATGCAAAGGATTTAATATACGATTACCTTACGCGGTACTCACACGTACAATCTATGTATCTGAACGACAAACGCAACGCGACATCATACAACGCCCACATTTTATGAAAATTTTGAATTCTAAATTCAAAAAAAATTGGTGTCTAATGTCCTCGGGTCCCCATTTTTCGCTCAGCTGGAGGAGACCGCGTGAACTAGACTTCACCGGATTTGGATATTGCTGCGTCGTCGTGGCGTGCTCGATGCGCAATCATATCGCTCATAAATCGACAGGGTGATAAGGCTCCGAATCGGTGGACCGTCAACAAGTTGACAAAACCATAGACCTAGATTTTTTTTCTACGGAAAAAACTCTGCCCACTGTCTTCACTACAATATTCCACGAACCCGTCGCGCGTCGAGCTGTGTCGCTAACTTTGGTGTGAAGGTTCCATTTTTACTAGCTGCTGCCCGCGCCTTCGCCTGCGTTTTATCGAGATAATAAATAAGCTATTCCAGGTCCTGAACTATACCCATACCAAATTTCAACTCAATCAGTTTAGTAGTTTTTACGTGAAAGAGGAACAAACATCCATACATCCATCCTTACAAACTTTGACATTTATAATATTAGTAGAAATGTAGAAAATTTAATAAGAAATAGATTCATTGAATGATACATGTCATGATGCTGCAATCTTAGACATCAATCATAATCATGACAACCATGATAATAGGACGTAGATTGTATCCCACGGGAGAAGAAAAGCTTTCTACTTTTTATCAAGGATAAATGCGTACGAAGCAAAGCTACATTGATATAGGTTATGTAAAGATTATTCTATTTATAACTAGATCAACTGGATCGGGAAGGAAGGAACAGGAATGGTCAAAAATAATTTTAACACCCACACGCGCCCTAGACCTTTATTTGAAATAACCACAATACCACAAATATAATAATACCACGAAATGGACGGACCACCGTCTAATCCGGTCGCACATTTACTTGATTCTGTTATTGAATCATATTTATTTTTAATAATTTTCAAATAAAATTGGAAATAGAATCAGGAAACGGGTACAGCCAGGTTTTGAATATTTAGCGTTCGGTGTTCAAAATAGTTTTTTAAACCGACTTTAAAAAAAGACTTTTGATGATTCTTTTGATAGTGTATAGACAAGAGGCAAAACTGGAATAACCCGGAAAAGTTGAAAAAAAAAAATCTCGGAGAACTTATTTTTTCCGCAAAACTTAAAAACAGGGTAAAATTAAGAAATTTGAAGGTTTTTAATTCAAAACAATCAAATTATTTAGTTATATACAGTAACTACATGCAAATATGCAAACTTTATTGCACAAAGTAGGTACCTACCTATTTTAAACGGTAAATGTATCAGATCGTAAAACATGGTTTCCCTAAAACCTTCATTTTTCATAGCTTGCGCATAAAATGGCTCGCAAGGGAAATATTAGAGAAAATGTGATGTTATTGCAACAGCGCACTGCATGCTATACAAGCAATATTGTGTTTTCTATTGCAGGGCAATTGTCAAGATATTATAATATTTATCAATAAATAATGCGGTTGGATGCAGTGACGATCACCTTTTATAACCCAATGGTGGGATCTTCGACAATCATGTAAACAGATGGTTTGAATCCCGGCTGAGTATTATTCAGAACAGTTTTCTGTAAAACAAGAAAGAACTATGAAAGAAACAAATGAAGGAATTATGAATTTCCATCCATAGTGGCTCGATGGTCGATTCCCGCAGCGGGACAAAATGTTCGCTTGGCTTTATCTAAGTTGTATGTTCTTTGAAGCTTGACGATGCTCTGTGGATTATTTATTTATTGTTTTATTTATATTCAAATTTATTGTTAATTCTCTGAACAATAGGATTTGTGACGAAATCTCCGACGGAGAACCAAAGTTATCGACATAGCTTTAAGAATTAGCAAGCTGAAGTTTTTAGTGGGAAAGCTATATCTCGCGAAGAACCGACAACCGCTGGGATAAATTTGTTCTTGAAAGACTGCAGCAAAAGGTAAGTTGAAGACAGGCGCTATGACGCTCATTAGGGGAGGCCTTAGTTCAGCAGTGGACTAATAGGTATAGGCTGATGATGATGATTGTTTATTCATAATAGGTATTCTATGAATGATGGATGGAGGCGGCTCAGGACCGCTCTTCGTGACGTTGTTTGGGGGAGGCCTATGTTAAGTAGCGGAAGTATATCAATCGAGATTAAAAAATCAAGTTCTAGTCTTAAAGCTTCTAATCTGGTCAAAATATTTAGTCTTCAGTAAATTAACTAGCTCAGCACATTCTTGAACGGAACCCAGTAGACATATGTATGTATACACACATCCTTATGTACACCACTTTCACTACTCACACGAAATCCAACTTTATAGCAGGTTGCATAGGGTAGAGTTTGTTTTGTTGTGAGCATGCGGTTTGGCTAAGCGACAAATCGTGGTATAAATCATGGAAGACCTGCACTTTACCCTATGCCCTACATTGTTCTCTGCAGTAGGGTAAACTGGGCAAACTGGCGTACGTTGGATACCACGCTTGAATGGGTTAACTTTTACCGGTATCCGTGAGTTAGGTATGTAGGTCGTGAGTTAGGGAGGGTATTTAACTTAGGTTTCAGGCGAAAATCATTATTTCCGCAATGTTACTGGATAACTTACTGGATATAATAGGATAATAGAATACGATAATAACAACCTCTGAGGCACAGCGGACGAAGATCCACCTGCGACGGAGTAGGTTGCAGGTTCGATTTCCGCCTCGGGACGAATGTTTGTGAGATCTCCTAATATTTGTTCTTGGTGTTTTCTATGCACAGTAAAAATATCTATAAAATATATAAATAATACTGGACAATTTACGCAGCATTATCTAGCCCCAAGCTAAGCAGAGCTTGTGTTATAGGTAGGTACTTATATAATTAAATACAATACACTATATTGATTGATAAAATATTTATCTAGATAGAAAACATTAGGTAAAGGTAAATCGTATTTATCTTCTTTCACTTCGATTTGATCTTCACTTTTTCGTCATTTAGTTTAATTGGCACAGAAGTGGTTTCGAGAGAAATTTTGCATTAAAATCGTAGTTGAGATCTGCCAAGTCTCGAAAAACAAACCTTACGTACTTACCTAAATTAAACTAACCTTTCAAATAATGTTCCAGTATTCTGCATACGTAGCCATTCCACGTTCATAATAACAGTGACGTGTCAGTCCGGGCTATGAACCCGCACCCTAAGTGAATTGTGCCATAACTCTCTATCCCTTAGGCTCGATAGTGCTGATGGATCACTGGGTTTATCCGACTGAGGATGGTGTTAGTAGTGTATTTAAGGGTTAAGTTGCTGATAAACAGGGTAAAGAGTAACAATGGGGTTAATACTGCTGGCACCAAAACTAAACTATTGTAATTTGACAGCAACTTTCGTTTCTTAGTGAAAAAATCAAAAAAATGAGTGGGATATTCTTAAATAAAAAAAATGTGTGGAAATACTAGTGTTGGACAGCGAAAATTACTTGGCAGGACTTTCAGCGAAGGGTTTTTGATTTGCCAGAGACAATTAATCCTACTAATATTATAAAGAAAATATCTCTGTCTATCTGTTACCTTTCACACCTAAACGGCTGAATTGATCTTAATGAAATTTGGCAGGGAGGTAGATGTGCAAAGCCGCGGGCAGCAGCTTCGTTCTAATAGTGAGAGTAATAGAGTTCTAAATAGATCGATAGATGGTGATTTACAATATTTCAAATTCATGAAGTTCATATGGACCATGAATGAACAAAATTACCTGTTCTCATGACAAAGAAGGTTTGAGTTTCAAGGATTTGATCATAGTTTCACTGAAAAACTAACTATTTAACCTAGAACCTTCTTACTATCTGTGCCCATTCTATGCCATCTATCGAGTCGCTCGGAACTTAGGTTAGTTTGTGACATATACACACAATTAAACCCCGCATTAGATTGTTTTTTCCTTTTTTAAAGTAAAATTTCGTTATTATAGGAACATAATTACTGCGCCAAATAACAAAAATAGGAAGCGATGCGACCTGCAAAAGTAAAATACTGTGTTGCAGGTCGCAACGCCCACCTCCGGGATTAGAGTTAAATAAGTTCCGACAAACTGTAGGTACATAATACAAGTAATACATTTATGTGTAGGTATTTTAAAATTAAATTGCTGGTAAAACGTAAGCAAGTAAGATACACCGTTATATTTTGAAACTTTTAATCAGACAGATGGCGCTGCCGTCACGTTAACGTTAGCTCTGTTAAATTTAATTACAAATAAATACTTTACTGACTTAAATTGGAATAAAAACAAAAAAAAATACTTTCTATAATACTACGAGAATGTGTGTGAGTGTTTTCCAAAATAAATATTCAGTATTACTGTGAAAAGTCAACATCAACACCGGGCCCGTCGGGAGCTTTGAACATTGATAGTTGAGTGAGTGACACTAAACTTTTACTCTACTAGATCCCATATAATACTACAGTGACATTGAAACCAATGAATCTTAATAAAATCATGATAAACCATTCAATACACAGTTTATATTAGTGGAAAACAAAGAACGAATTGAAGAAATCTAAAAATATTGAAAAATGACGGTGTTGCTAAATAAGTGTGAGTCTTCCCACTAACGACTTCTATTCAAACATCTCTAAACCTCTTGCATCAATTAGAAGATCCACGAATGAAGCCTTAATTTCGACCCTCCTTAGAACACCTAGCTGGTCGAACGCACAGTAACATCGACTGCTAATTGGAACGGTGCAGGATCGCATTTACACGGAAACTATATATTTGAATGTTTTATTTTTACAAACACACTCGAAGTTCAATCCCCATCCAGCGAGAGTGCTTTTTGAACTTTTGAATAATTTTCAAAATGCCAACAGACAAGTACGTCACACTCAGAAGAGGTAGAAGAACTAGTTCATTAAGTGACTTATCGAGCCCAACTTTATACGATATGAGCACAAGCAGCGCACTCGACATGTCGGGTGCAGGCACAGACTCTGAATTACAAAAACTGAGATCTGAGTTGGAAACCGCTAACACGAAAATTGATAAACTAGGCTCTGAATTACAATATCTACGAACTGAACTCGAAAAATGCACTTCAATGCTCAGTCACGCTTCTAGACAAAACGATGAGCTTACTTTCTCAGATACTTCAGTAACTAGTAGAAAAAGGAAAAGGGTCAAGAGAAACAAGTCCACTGTCTCAGGAGTTGTGCAGTCACATGATGCAATGGACAGCAGTACAAAAACCTTATAAGCAGTTACCTAGGCTAGAATAAAAAAAGATACGCCTAGTTTAAACCCAATAGCGACGATGGAAGACACTTTAACCGAAGGAATATTCAACAAAGGCGAAGAAAATATATCTCGAAAAAGGAGAGTTCTCATCATTGCGGACCAACAAGGAAAAAAACCTTTGTTATCAACTGCAGCATGCCCTTGGATCTGAATTTCAGGTCACCAGCCTCTGGAAGCCAGGAGCGAGGATGTGTGATGTACTAGCTTCAGAAAAAGAAGAAATATGTAAACTTAACTCCGATGATATTCTGATAGTTCTAGGAGGAATTAATGACTATAACCCATTTCACTTCCAAAATTCTTTGCATGCATGGTTATCTACAATTCCAAAAGTGAACGTTAAATAACGTTCACTTTTGGAAATTAAAATTAACAGAAGGTCCTTTTAATAACAATCTTAATGTATCAAGAATAAATTACGAGCTTAGGCATACAAATAGTAAATTTGACAATTGTATTTTTGTGGACTTGAACTATAGGTTTATTGTACCAAAAAAACATCATTTAAATCAATATGTGAGTCGATACTTACTTAAAGAAGTCCTAGCTATTGATTATAAATGTAAATACAATAATTACATGTCACAATCCATGACTAGGTTACAGTCTGCGGTTTCAAGACCTAAGGCAGCGGAAGGTACTGTTTATGCACAAACAGTTCAGGGTTACGGTCCAAAAAAGCTCTTGAAGCCATGGTATCTTACTAAACCTACTAGCCCTAAGCGCGACACATCTAAAGTAAAAGCAATGAAAGGTACTATTCCTTTTTATTTTAAAAAACAAACTCGAAGCCATCCAATAATACTAGAGGACTCTTCAGGTAACCAGCCTAAACAGGGCTAATCTTCCCGTGGATCCAATTGCAGAATGTGTGACGACAAATCAGGAACGAAATACATTTTTTCGTGACCAAGGAAAGCTCTAACTTAACTATTCTTCAGCAGAATATTGCAGGTATTCTTTCTAAACAAGATAATCTACAAGTTGCAATTGAAGAATTTTCGATAATAGGCAAACCTCTAAAGGTTTTATGCTTTACTGAGACATTTATTAAATCTGGGGACGAATCAAATCTAAAATTAAGGAATTTCGTATTAAGAGCTTATTATTCACGGAACCAAAAACGAGAGGGTTCTTGTATTTTGGTTGATATAAGTATACCTTCTAACTTGACAAGCTACGGCAAACTAAAATGTTTTGAATGTTGTGGTGTTGAGTTAACAAATAATAATACTGTAATAATTTGTGTTTACAGCACGCCTGACTCAAATATTGACATATTCTTTAGACAACTAGAAGAATTATTATTATGGTTGACAAAAAAACATCAGAGAAAGATTATTCTAACTGGTGATTTAAATATTGACTCCATGAAGGACAATGCCATAACAAAATGCTTTAAGGACCTTTTATGTAATTTTAACATGATTCTGCATATTAATGAAACAACACGGAAAAAATCCTGTATAGATCATTTCATCAGAAACATCCCAAAAGCGAAGGGATCTGTTCATAAATTATGTCTGTCGGATCACGAAACAGCACAATGCTTAGAGTTTCCCCTTAAATACAAAAGAATTAATACATATTGTTTTGAAAAGGTAAGATATTTTTGTGATGATAATGTTAAAAAATTTACCAAATGCATATCGGCTCTATCCTTTTCAGAAGTATTAGATGAGCATCATGATGTTAATAAAGCTTTTTCAGTTTTTTATAATCATATAATTCTTTTCTTCAATTTATGTTTTCCAATTATAAAAATTTAAAAATCATTTAGACCTACAAAGTCGAAATGGATCACCAAAGGTATCCGAAAATCATGCAAAGTAAAACGCAATCTCTATCAGCAATTCAAAGAAAGCTAATTTCAAAGGACAATTATAAAAGGTACTCATTAATTTTGAAAAAGTCTATTTTATATTCTCAGAGACATGGTAGTACTAAATTCATTAATAACGCGAAAAACAAATGTAGAGCTACTTGGAAATTAATTCAAGAACAAACTACGTCTGGTTATGCAGAATACTGTATAACATATATAAACCATAATAGTATTGACATTTCAAACCCCAAAGATATTGCCAACTGTTTTAATAATTATTTTATTGATTTAACAAATTCTGATGATTTTAACCTAAGCTATTCAACTCAAAGATCAAGCCTAGGCTCCAGCATATTTATAAGCCCGACTTGTCCTGATGAGATTATTAAGATTTATAATCTTAATAATCTCATCAGGACAATCTTTAAATAATTCAACTGCAACCGGATACGACGAATTACCGACTAAAGTTATAAAAATTATTTCTCAACATATTTCTAACGTGCTTAGTCATATTATCAGACTGTCTTTTAGTCAGGGAATATTCCCATCTAGATTAAAATATTCATTGGTAGAGTAGTAAAGACCGCTTTTTAAAAAAGGTAATAAATGTGATATGAACAACTATCGGCCCATTACATTAATTCCAGTTATTTCCAAAATCTTCGAAAAAGCTATGTTATGTAGAATAGAAAAATTCCTTAACAAACACGACATATTATGTAAGGAACAAAATGGCTTCAGGAAAAACAGGTCTACAACTTTAGCCAATTTTAAACTAGTCAAATATGTTCTCGAATACTTGGACCAGGGGATTCCTGTTGTCGCTCTATTTTTCGACATAAGCAAAGCATTTGATTTTGTTCACCACAACAACTATTAAACAAACTCTACAATTATGGTTTTAGAGGAGCTACACACGAATGGTTCAAGAATTACCTAAGCAATCGAGCACAATGCACTCAAATATCTAAAATTAACAATTCAGACAAGCTTCGGAGATTATTTAATTCTGAGTATAAAGAAAACTCTACCGGAGTTCCTCAAGGAAGCATATTGGGACCGCTTTTGTTCCTACTATATATTAATGACCTTGCTGACATAACAATACATGAATCAATATTATTTGCGGATGATACTACCATACTAATTAGATGCAAAAACAATGACATTACCCAATTTGAATTAGAAATTAATGATACAATCCGTAAAGTAATTTGTTGGCTGAATGATAATAACTTCAGAGTAAACATTGACAAAACAAAGGCGATGCTATTTCGAACATTACGAGCAAAACCAATAATACTAGACTTAAAATACAATGACAAGAAAATTGAAATAGTAAATAGCATTAAGTTTCTAGGAGTTAATCTGGACAGCCATTTAGGCTGGACCGATCATGTGAACGAAGTGACAAAAAAACTTAATAAATTTGTATATGCTCTACGACGTATAAGAGATATATCTTTAGATGCAGCCCTTAAGGATTATCATGGTTATGTTGGAGCAACACTCCAATACGGTTTATTGCTTTGGGGTAATTCAACCGAAAGTAATAGGGCATATAGACTGGATTCTTGTGTACCGCTGTTTAAAAAGCTAGGAATATTGCCACTCCCTTGCCTCTACATCAAACAGGCTATTTTATTTGTAAAGTCTCAGCCCACTTATTTTAAAACGAATAAAGATATTAAACTTTCTCGTAAAAATCTATATGGATGAGAAAGACAGTTAAGAAACAAGTCCTATAATAAGCTTTTTTACCCCGGGTTTAATCTGGCACTCACTAGATGGAATGCATTCTGTATGAGTATTAACATACATATATAACGCTCTACCTGATGGATTCAAGGAACTACCCTTCAATAGCCTGAAACTAAAGCTTCATAAATGGTTACTTGACTGCTGCTTTTACTCAGTCAGTGAATATTTTTACTAATGTAAAAAAAAAGCTGACCCGAATTATGAACCTCCTGGGAAATGACATGTAATTAACCTAGTAATAATAAAAATTGTCTAACTCGTTGTTTCTTTCTTTGTTCAATATATTACTTGTGTTTAATTTAAATTTTTACGTGCCAAATTATCATGGTAAAATGTAATGGACCTAGTTATGCATCCAGTCAGTAGAGACATCATAACATTGAATGCCTAAAGTGCAAGCTTGCACAATAGGGTGGGCTCTACTAGGAATGCTTATCGCCTCGCCGTTCGCCCACGCGCGTCTGGGACGCGACGATGGTACTTAGGATCTAAGTTTGATTTAATTAATTCGTCATTCGTATTGAGATTAAACACGCTCATTGACGTCTCATTGTAAAAGTGATTTTTATTGTCAATCTCCAATAGATTTCCTTTAAAGTTAGTTTTTAAAAACATTGACAACGTTCCCGAATCCTTTACTGGCGCAGCCGGGGCAGATTTTCCGAGTTTTCCACGTGATTTTCCGCGAGTTTCCGCGAATTTTCCGACGGATCGGATCTGTTCGAACCAAATAAATTTGTGAAGATCCTGGGAGGCGAACAAGCATGTTGGTGACTGGCTGGTGAGTAGAATTTTTGCCATCCTTTCCTATCCTTTGTGCTTTGTGTTTTGTTATTCTTGGAATCGAATTTCTTCCATTATAACGTTTCTGGTTCCTATTGTAGGGATTTTAGAATAAGTAGAGTTAAGCAAACTGCTCTATAAAATTTAGACGGATTATTTTAATAAAATTTGTTAGTTTAAAATAAAAAAATAGAGTAGAATAGAATAAAACATGACCACTTTAAAGCAGATTCCAAAGGAATTATTGTGTATAATACCATTTTTTAATGGTAACAAAAGGCACTTAAATCTATTTTTAAAAAAATGTGATTATGTGGTCGCTAAATTTTGCGGTGAACAAGAGCAAAACACTTACGTTTTGCACACGATAACGAGTAGGTTAACTGATGAAGCCGCTGCCTTAGCAAGCGAGCGAAATGATATTGACACTTATGAAAAACTGAAAACTGTCTTGGTACAGCATTTTGGTGATCCTAGAAGTGAGGAATGCTTAGCGATAGAGTTAGAATCTTTAAAGATGAAACAAGGGGAAAGCTACCAAGAGTTTTGTAATCGTATTCAGACAGTTAGGTCGATACTTATCTCTAAGGTAAATCAGACAAACAACCTTACAGTGGCGAGTAGAATCGAAATTTACAATAACAAGGCGCTTAACGTTTTCTTGTACAACTTGCCTGAAAATGTATTAAGACCAGTTAGAATGAAAAACCCACACACTCTAGAAAAAGCATTAGAATATGTGTTGGAGGAAGTGAACTTCTACGAGCAGTATACGCTCAGAAGTAAAATGTTCAAGCCCCAGCTTGCACCTGCAGCAACACCTGCAGTAACACCTACACTTAACAAGTTCAATCCTCCCACGCACAATGTGCCCTTTCAGCTGAGTGGTTTTAGACCAGCATTCGCCCCTATGGCTCCCCCTCGTTTTAACTTCGGGATTCCAGGAAACATGCAGTACAGGCAGCCCGCTATGACTCAGTTTGCCCCTCCGGCTCCAATGGGTTATAGACCTCAGTTGATGCAACCACAACAATTCGGGTTTCAATCTCAAAATTCAAGGCCGCAACAATTTGGCTACCGGCCTCAAATTAATCAAGGCCAATTCGGTTATCGGCCTCAATTCCAACAAAATCAATTTGGCTATCGGCCTCAGTTGAATCAGTTCGGTTACAAGCCTCCCAATGCAAAACTTGGAGATACGGATGTTTCTATGAGGACCGCACCTCTTCAAAAACCACCGATGCCGGCTGCGACTCAACAACCTCAAGGGTTTCGCCTAAATGAGTTAGGGTTAGAAGATGGTTATGGGTATGACTGGTATCCGTATGGATATGAAAATTTCGAAAACAGTGAAGGGTATTGTAGTGACCTTGATTTCGCAAACTATTTTGAACCTCAAATGGATGTGAATGTTTGGCATGAACAGCAGGCTACCCTCTCCGATTCTACCCAGTTGGGAAATGCCCAAACACAGGACAAGAATGAAAATTTTTCGGTTGTAGCCTCGAAAGAGGATGTGAAGTGATAAAAATTAATTGCGATACCAAAATAAATCTACCATACATTTACTTACCCGAAATTGATGGTAAATTTATGATCGATACTGGCAGTACACGTTCCTTTATCAGCCCAGCAAAAGCATATCAATTTTTTGGCAACTACATTAGGGGTGAATTATTCAAAGTTATAAGCACGCACGCATCAAGCGATCATAATGAGGTAATTGAGATTCCCCTAATGCCTTCGTTTAATAGCTATGACTATCATAAATTTTATGTGTATGATGTAGATCCCAAGTATGAAGGACTTATAGGAAACGACTTGTTAATGCAACTGGAAGCTGTCATTGATTTAAAACATAACAGTCTCAGGACTAAAACAGTAGATTTGCCTATAATGAGGTGTATGGGAAATCACGTTATCGAATTGAACCCGCGATCTGAGCAACGCGTAAAAATGCCTACAAACTTGTATTCAGGCACGGCAATTCTAAATTTTAAACAATTTTGTGACGGTATAAGAATGCCAGATGCAATTGTAAATTGCGAAAATGGGTATGCTACCACCATTATCCAAAACGCAACTGACAAATTGAGGAAATTAGTAGTAACAGGTCCATTTGAGGTTGAAGAATTTCCCAATGATAGCATTGTAGGTGTAAACTGCCTTAACGACGTAGAAATGAAGGATATGGAAGTAGAAGATATATTAGATGAAAATTTGACAAGACTAAGGCTAGACCACATGAATGAAGAGGAAAAGAAATGCATTTCTGAATTATGTAGAGACTATAAAGATATATTTTATAGTGATAAGCTTCCATTAAGCTTCACAAATCAGGTAAAACACTTTATTCGAACCAAAAACGAAGATCCAATTTATGTCAGACCTTATAGACAACCACCTGTTCAAACGCAAGAAATTAAATCACAGGTAGAGAAACTTTTACAAAACAATGTAATTCAGGAATCGCATTCACCATGGAAGGCGCCTGTTCACTTGGTACCAAAAAAAATGGACGCTTCAGGTGAACAAAAATTTCGTATGGTCATTGACTATAGACGTTTAAACGAAATTACGACAGACGATAAGTACCCCTTGCCTAATATTACCGACTTGTTTGATAAGTTAGGCAAAGCTAAGTATTTTAGCACTCTTGATCTAGCGAATGGGTACCATCAGATAGAGATCAATGAGGAGGATAGGCAGAAAACAGCTTTCAGCACGGAAGCGGGACACTATGAATTTTTAAGAATGCCTTTTGGCTTAAAAACAGCTCCCGCAACCTTTCAGAGAGCCATGGATAACATACTTAGAGGATTGCAAGGGTTACATTGCCTTGTATATATGGACGACATCATTATATACAGTACTAGTATGCAGGAACACATCAGAGACTTAAAATCTATCTTTGACAGACTGAGACAAGCGAACCTAAAAGTTCAGCTAGACAAGTCTGAGTTTTTGAGAAAGGAAGTACTGTATTTAGGACACACAATTACAGATCAGGGCCTTAAGCCAAACGATGATAAGATTAAAGCAATATTAGACTATCCGCTTCCAAAAACTGTGACCGAAATTAAAAGTTTCCTTGGTCTTATTGGCTATTATAGACGATTTATTAAAGATTTTGCAAAAATTACAAAACCATTGACGAATTGTCTTAAAAAACGGAATAGCATTGTTATAGATCAGAAATATTTGGACGCTTTCCACCAATGTAAGGAACTTCTTACGCATGCACCCTTACTTCAGTATCCAGATCCATCAAAACCTTACATACTCACGACGGACGCATCCGCCGTAGCTCTGGGTGCAGTACTGTCGCAAGGAACTGTAGGTACTGACCTACCTGTTGCATATGCAAGTAGGACATTGAGCGAGACAGAAATGCGTTATAGCACTATAGAACGTGAGCTTTTGGCTGTTATTTGGGCCATTAAACATTTTAGGCCATACCTATATGGTAATAAATTCACTATATATACCGACCATCGGCCCTTAGCTTGGCTAGATTCTATTAAAGAACCGAATAGTAAACTGACACGTTGGCGATTACGCTTATTAGAATACGACTATACAACCAAATATAAGGACGGTAAACAAAACACGAATGCTGATGCGTTGTCACGTATTAAGGTAAATGCGTTAGATATGTCTGATGATTCATCTTCAAATGAATCTATGAAGGTCCAATTCGATGAAAAGGAACAAAAATTACAAAAACATCTTCAGGAAATAACTAACAAAATTGTTGATTTGGCAAAGGACGACGATGATCAGGAAACGCATATAGAGACAGTCATCTTGTCAGATGCATCGGACTCGGAAGAAGCTCGTAAAATTGACAAATTAGAACCCAATTATCCACTTCCGCCGCTCTCACATAGTTCGGAAGGAACAATACATTCAGCCGCAGATCTAGAGTCTAATGGAATTCCTATTTTGAAAGAAGCTGTGGATACTAAACCCAATCAAATACTTATTTTTACTTGGCATAGAAAGGAAATTAATGTAAAAGTTTTAAGTAGAGAGCATCAAAAGGTTATTGAAGCATTTTTGCCATTGAATAATGAAGAATTAATAAAGCAATTCCTTAAAGAATACATTAAACCAAAAACAAAATATTTTATTTATTTCGAAGACAAACAACACCGGAAAGAATTTAACGCCGTAATTATTAGGTTATTCAAAAGAGGTACTGTAGAGTTCTATGAATGCACGGAAAGGGTTATAGTAGTTGAAGATGAGAATGAGCAGAAAGCTATAGTATTGCAACATCATGAGGGGAAAACTTGCCACCGAGGCATAAAAGAAACGGTTATGAGGATAAAAAGAAACTATTACTGGAATAGAATACAAGAGATTACAGCAGCAGTCATAAATGGCTGTGACGCTTGTAAAAAAACGAAATATGACAGAAAACCTATAAAGCCTACTATAGAGCTGACTCAAACTCAGTCATCTCCATTTCAGGAAATCTTTATTGACATATTTTCTATTGAAAATAGACCTTACTTGACTATAGTTGATGCTTTTAGTAAATTAGGTCAGGCTATTGAGATAGAAAATAAATCAACACCGGAAGTAGTACGTGCGTTGATTAAATACTTTTCAATGTATGGGGTCCCGATTAAGATCAGTAGTGACCCAGGGTCCGAGTTCAACAACAATTTGATAAAAGAATTAGCTGAAATGTATAAAATAGAATTACACATTTGCACTCCAAACAATCCCAATTCGACTGGTATCGTTGAGCGTTTTCACTCTACAATAATAGAAATTTACAGGCTAGCGAAATATGAACAGAAATGTACCGATGCAGCTTCTATAATGACGTATGCTATTATGGCCTACAATAATACAATACATTCGGCAACAGAATTAACTCCTTTTGAAATCGTTTTCGGACACACAGATTCTAATAAAGTATTCGATGGAGAGTTTGAAAAAGCATACATGCAACAATTACTTAAGGATCATGCAAAGCGAACTAAATATCTTTATCAGTACATTTCGGATAAATTGGTAGAGCGAAAAGAGAAAGCTAGGGAAAAAAGATTAGGAGAAACGGTTGAGCTAGAGCCAGGAGATGTAGTATACACGAAAGATATAAATACAAGAAAAAGCAAGGACAAAGCTAGATACAAGAAGGCAATTGTTAAATCGAGAGTAGAGCGAAATGTAGCGTCGGTGAAAATTGATCAAAAACATTCAAGGGTCCCGATTAAAAATGTGAAACGCCCTTCACAGGTGGTGTTTGGTCGTACTCACCCTACTTCCCCAAAGCCGGGCCCTTCATCTGCAAAAGATTGAAAATAATCCAGGTATTTTACCTGTGAAGGAAGGACAAGCGTTCAGGCAAACAGATAAGTGGTTAATAGTTAAGACTTTAGATTTAAGCGGCATAGGTAGTAATTTGGATTTTAACATACGGAAATTCAATGAGTTTATTAAGTTAGTTGATAGTTATAAAGCTTTTACCCATGAATTTTTGGGTATAAAAACACAAGTAGAGTACGTAAGGAACACAACTGTCGTGAAATTTCGCCAGTTAGTTCCGTTGCATAGATATAAGCGAGGTTTAGTTAATCCCCTTGGGTCACTTATTAAGGCTGTTTCGGGTAATTTGGATAATGAAGATGCTATTCGATATGATTCACTCATTTCACGAATTAATTCAAAGGAAATGGCTACCGAGAAAAGAATTACGATGATCACCAGAATGTTGGACAATTTCGAAAATAGTACAGAAACTTTACAAGAAAACATAATTATATTGGATAAACGTTTTAAGGTTATTGAAGAATTAATTAAACTGCAAAATTTTAAAGAAAACACCTGTCTCTATCTAACGTACGTGTCAAGTATGTTCGATATGTTTATAAGCACGTTTAGAACCATCTATGTTGAATTAAACGAGACAGAGACAGCGTTGGCATTCAGTAAGGTCTCTGTACTACATCAATCAATTGTAAATTCCACAGAGCTCTTGTTAATATTAAAGGAAATTGAAAATGCACACCAATTGATGTATAATGTAAACGAAAGTAATTTGTTAAAATTGGAAAGGGTTATTGAAGTAAAAGCTTATGTAAAACAGAACCAGATAACGTTCATATTGGAAGTTCCATTAATTGATAAAAAATCTTATGATTATTTTAAAATCTACTCGTTACCTATTTTTCGAAGTTCCTTGAATAAAACTGTAGTTGTTTTTCCCGAATTCCCATACCTCTTGGCGAAAGATTCGAAATACCTGCCGGTCTCAAAGTCATGCGAGAAAATTGCTGAAAATAACAAATTCCTCTGTCGTGATATGATGCAATTTCCAGTACTTACCTGTGCAGAGCAGCTCCTAGAATTTCAGCCAGACCCCAACTTGTGCGTACCATACGCTGTTGACATCGAGGATATCAAGGTTCAGAGGATTGGTTTAGATGCTTGGATTGTATTTACACAGAAACCAACAGTTTTGGCTGAAAAATGTCATAACGAAAACAGTAGAGAATCTCTACATGGTACTTTCATTTTAACAACTTCGGAAGACTGTGAAGTATATTTGGGCGAGCTTAAATTGGGATATCATAAGATGTCTGCAGGAAACCTTCAGTATAAAATAACGCCGATTGTTACCTTTCCAAAATTGAAATCGACGAATATAACTACACTAACCACGGTCAATATCAAGAACATTGATTTGGAAGAAATTAAGCATTTTTCACGTATCCTAAAGCTAAAGGAAAGTGAAAATAGTGAAAGTGAAAGTGAAATGAGTGTCGTGAACACCCAAAGCATTAGTTTAGGAACTGTTTTATTGTACTTAATTTTAATTATTTTCATAATTTGTCTTATACTTTATCGCTATGTTTTGAAGCGAAATGATCAGATCGAAGCTTCCGCGAGACCTGATAATTTCGCACTTGAGGGGGGAGGAGTTATGCATCCAGTCAGTAGAGACATCATAACATTGAATGCCTAAAGTGCAAGCTTGCACAATAGGGTGGGCTCTACTAGGAATGCTTATCGCCTCGCCGTTCGCCCACGCGCGTCTGGGACGCGACGATGGTACTTAGGATCTAAGTTTGATTTAATTAATTCGTCATTCGTATTGAGATTAAACACGCTCATTGACGTCTCATTGTAAAAGTGATTTTTATTGTCAATCTCCAATAGATTTCCTTTAAAGTTAGTTTTTAAAAACATTGACAACGTTCCCGAATCCTTTACTACCTGTATCTAAATTAAAACCTTATTTTGTATGCACATATGTTTCTTGCAAATAAATATATGACTATGACTATCGAAACAAAATTAAACGGTACGATTGTCTCAATTCGTAATTCGTCTTGGAGACGCTTCCGACTGGTATTGATTTGGACCAGTTGAGCTAACTGTAGTTTGTTTGCAACAGTCTGCAGTTAGTTCAATTGTAAACATTAGTTCTCATTTGTTTCTATTATTTGATTGTAATTTTCTTTGTTAGTAAAGATAATAAATGATTACCTATTCGTAATCGGAAAACATTATAAATAGACCGAACAGTTTGCTACGCAAACTGCTACGCCGTAGCTGCTACGACAATTTTTAGGCGTGTTCTGTTCGTCTCTCATCTCGTATACTAATATTTCATTTATTTAACCGACTTCGTAAAAAGTTGGAGATTCTATATAATATATATAATCTATGTTCGGCTGTATGAGGACGTTGACATAGATATAGACGAGGCTTCCGTCGATTGGGACCACTGGGTAAAGGGACCGCGGTCCTATTCGTCAAATTGTTTTTTTTTTTATATTTTTCTTCGGGCAAAAGGGACCGCTCTCAAAACGATCGAAATTATCTATTGTTCAAGGCAAATAAAGTACAGTCAAAGGAAAAAGTAGGTATAGAAAGTAATATTGAAGAACAAAACTCTTTGATTGCAGACATTATTTATTATAAAAATCAAATTGTTAATAGTAATCATTTATTTATTTTGTGGCGTCGTACGGGGGAGGCCTATGTCCAGCAGTGGACTTGTATGGGCTGATGATGATGATGATGATGATGAATCATTTATTATTATGTATGTATGTTTTTATGTATGTCCGTCGATTTTGTTCGTCATTTATGGATAGATTTGGACGATTCTTTTGCTGTTGTATAGAAAATGAACAGGAAATGGTCCCATAAAAATACTAATCCCGAGGGATCAGTATTTGTCCCACAATAATTAAAAAAAGTATAATAACAGCTTTTTTCAAAAATAATCAAATGATTCAAAATAATCAGATAAAGTTTTTTTTTTTATTTTTTTTTATAGACTTTATTGACAAAGAAAATAACAATCAAATAATATAAAGAAATTAAACTAGTATTTACAATTGAAACAATTGAGCTAACTGCAGACTGTTGCAAACAATCAAAATAAATATTTGTCTCACGTTGGGAACCTTACCCGCGAAGGGTTGTCTCAATATTCCATTATAAAAATGGCAGACACACTGGCATTTACGATTACGAAGGATGGTTTAATTTTCTTTTGTCAGTAACTACTTACGTACATGGATTGTGAGCCCTATACGGGCTGCAGCAGCTGCCACAGGCCCACCACTATCTACCAGAAACTCATCAGCACTCATTCCACCATACTAATCATACTGCTAGCTCTGCTTTCCATTAAATGTATGAAACATATCTATTAGAAAATATATTATATTTACATGACATAATAATTCATTGACATTATCATTTTTATATTTTATTACATTGCATGAATTTAGATTTTTTATTATGTTTATTGATTATTTATATTTTATTAATGTAATTAGACATGAACTCTTTTGCAGTGACCTTACAGGGTGCATGTACCTATTGACATAAGCTACCTACTTAGATCTAAGCTGTATAAATGTACATATAAGCAAAATAAATGAAATATGAAATATGAAAATTTAACACGTTGCGGTCCTTTCGTAATTTCTGCTCCAAACACGATTAAAATGTTTGACGTCACGAGTTTTGGCTCAGATTACCGCGGCTTGTTGTCACGTTTGAAAAATGAAATAGAACATTTGAATCGCAAATGGAAATAGGGTATTCATTCTATTTCAAATTATACGTTTGAAAATTTAACACGTTGCGGTCCTTTCGTAATTTCTGCTCCAAACACGATTAAAATGTTTGACGTCACGAGTTTTGGCTCAGATTACCGCGGCTTGTTGTCACGTTTGAAAAATGAAATAGAACATTTGAATCGCAAATGGAAATAGGGTATTCATTCTATTTCAAATTATACGTAATTAGACTGAAATGTTAACATTTTGCGCTGTTTTTGCGATGCATTTCGAATTTCCATTTTCGAAACTTGGCTGGACGATGGCGAGGACTATTTGATATTTTGATCGATATTCGAAATTAATAATTTGAATGGATCTAGACATCAGAAGTTCGTTAAACAGGGGCATACATTATGAGAACACTCTACACACTAATGTGTGTAGAGTGTTCTCTGATAGAAAAATGGAATGAACTGTCCATTTTTGCATTTATTATATTAATAATAAATGCAAAAATTTATAGTTCATTTATTATCAAAGAAAATTACATTCAAATGATAGAAACAAATTAGAACTAGTATTCACAATTGAAATAATTGAGCTAACTGCAGACTGTTGCAAACAATCTACAAGTAGCTCAACTGGTCCATATCAATACCAGTCGGAAGCGTCCCCAAGACGCTGGCTGCATTGCCCCGCTGTATGGCAATGCTAATGCGCTGCGCCAGATACTCACCAGCTCTCGGGTCACGCGTCGCTTCGACCAGGCGCTCAGATAATTTTTTGAAAACCCGGAGAGCCTCGGTACCCCACGGACCTAGGGTCTCGACTCCAAGGGGAGCAAATGCGTAGGCTCTGTCGAGACCTGCATATTTGCGCCTCTTGAGATCCTCGGCCAAATCTGCCGCCGAACCAGCCCTCACGGATGTCCTTGAAAGATGGGAAGGCGCAAGTGTGTCGACACATGTAGCGTCCCACACAATAGGCCTGCCCAGCTCCCAAGGGACTAAAGTCATGCCGTCGGGCCTCTTACCATCGTCACGCAACAGACCATTCGGTTCGAGAATAGCTGGTACGTTAGCGGTGACAAAGGCCCGCCGGATGATGTCGTTAAGGCTGGCATGGCGAGATATCCAACCGGCAGCCCTAGTACACGATAATCCGTGATGACCAAGCTGTTCGACAACAGTACCGCACTGGCATTGATGAGGCGCGCAACACCTTGCACCCAACCGAAGACATGTTGCTATACGGAAAGTTACGGGATCCAATAGAGTGCCAGTATTATATGAAGGAAGTGCTTGCAACCAATGTCCTGACTCCCATTTAGAAACGGCCAGGAGACGGGCACGATCTGCAGAGCTGGAGCACGTTTGTAACAAACAATTCCGTGTCAACTCACACAGAGGCCCGTCCCATTGCCGTTGGGACAAAAGAGATTTTGGGGGAGCAGCATCAGGGCAAGCACTATGCCAAGCCATTCGAGCCTCGTCTAAGAACGAAATTTCGAATGAATTTCCAGGTGAGACCAAAGACGGATTTAAAAATTTTTCCACTAAAGAACTAGTGCTGTAGACGGAAGACAAGAACGCTGGCAGGGCTACACTTGAAATTTTGCGGATACCTAAGCCTCCCAATTTGACAGGCAGGGAGGCCTGCGACCATGCCTTGTCATCGAAACAGATATTCAAAACCGATGTTAAAGTATTCTTTATTATGTTGTCTAAGCCTTCCAAGAGCTCGCTGTGTTTCCACAGTTGACAACATCTCAAAAAATACGTAAATTTAGGTACAAACAAGCAAAACCGAATAATTGTAAAAGCCATATGGCTATTAATTTTGAGAAGTCTGTTCGAGGTTTTGTTGAAATTTTGAATTTTCTCATCTACAAATGACTGAAAAGACTCATCAAAAATTGGTGAACCAAGGAGGCGAAGTGAACATTTATCTACAACTGTAATGTTGGGAGCCAAACTATTGAATTTTATTATGATATTGTTTTTGTCTACACAAGAGTCCGAAATAAAAAGCTCGCACTTTGAAAAATTTAGTTCTAAACCTACTTGCCGAAATTCATCTGTGATGATTTTTAGGTCATTAAAAACTGTGTCCACGTCTCCCCCTATCGTTCCGTCATCTAAATACCAAACATTAAGTTTGTATTTAAGACGTTGAATTACTGGTTGGATAGCAAGGCTAAAAATGGCCGGACCAAGAGGGTCGCCCTGCTGACAACCAACCGCGGACGAAATGACATTGTTTCTGTAAATTAATTTTGACGGTGAACCGTAGCATTGCCAGAGATAGGGATAAATTTCTGGAATTTTGTCTTTAATTTCTTTTAGCAAGGCGCCTCTGTCTACGGAATTGAAGGCGTTTTTGACGTCTACCTTCAGAATTACCTCCCCATCATTTTTGTCCAAAAATGTACGAAGGGAATGTACTGCGGCCTCACATCCGCCTCGCGAACCAAAGCCTAGCTGAATTGGTCGAAAATAATCGCCTAGGTAGTCGGCTTCTTTCCGACAGCAGACTTTAGACGCGAGGCGGCGGTAGGTGGTGCCCACGGCTATGGGTCTTATTCCGCCATCCTTCTTTTTTAGTGCGCAAAGATTCACACCGTACAAGAGTTCTGTGATCTCGCTGTTGACTCGACCTGACAACATCAGGTTGATTAAAGATGTCAAGTTTTCGAGAAGGACTTCACCTGCATGGCCAGACCCACCAGAAAGAAGATCTTTTAGATGCTGTTGAGTCACAGCATCCAGGCCGCCGGCGGAGCCACTCTGGAAAGACATGACAGCTTTAAGCACATCCTGGCTGATCGTGTCCACAGCGACATCACTCTCTTGCGGTGGATCGGGGAGTTGGATATTGGCTCTTGCAGCTGGATGCTTACTCTCAAGAGATATGAGAGTATCATCGTTATTTGGCGCCATCGTGTCATTTGAAAAAAGTATGCGAGAGGCACCTTTTATGTCACCATCACTGAGTTTACCCTCTACAAGCCTATAGATAGTAGACTCAGACAATGGTTTATTTGATTTGGAATTTTGTTGTGTGACCTGATCAACAATTGAAATAGGCTGCCCTTCGCACGCAGTGTACCTAATGCAATTTTGTTTGATTCTAACCGTGATAGAAGCTTTGTTGGCCAAATCTTTTTTTACATGTAGTACTCTGTAAGGGAAAACTAGTAAATGCTCCCAAGCTCGTTTGGTGTTTTTTGATACAGTATTCCTAATGGCCTCTGAGAGAGCAGAAGCGTCAGAGATGCGGGCACCTCTAGGAATACGTTTAAAAACAGGGGTTGTAGCTTTGTACTCACACAGAACTTTCCAAAACGGGGATGTGTCACTATTAGAATTTTTCATCATCGAAATATCTACCGCTCCTGCAACCGGAACAGACAGCGGGATAATGGGATCCTTATGAATTCTTGTTTGGTGAAAAAGATAAAGTTGTGAAAATAACAAGTTTGTTTAGAATTATGTACATATGTCTTAGTCCTCTTAACATGTAATTATATTATTTGTTGTGTGCACATATGTTACGTTTTAAGCGAGATCATATTTTATGAATTTTTCATGTACCTATCCTATTATTGCTTGTCATGTGTTTTGATTACATAATAAACTAAATAAAAAATAAAATAAAGATTACGTACGAACTTTTATCGACGAAATGGAGGCCCTTTACTACCAACAAACCGATTTAGCGGATAGCATTCGGAAAGTCCTTGTTAATTTTAAGAAGGATTGCAGCGAGCGGAATCTATAGAATCCGGTTCGAAGGACCATGTAGGAATCGCGGCTAGCTCTTACCGGAATACTGATATAAAAGTCGAGTTATAGTACAAAAGCTATATTGTATAAAACTACGACTAATTATGCTATTTATGATGAAACACTGTTGTTTTACTAGTGACCTACCTAAGATGGAGAGTGGCTAGGCCGGAAGGAAAAACAGAAGGAATGTTTACAGTTATATTGTATAGATATAAAGTGAAGTTAGAAGTAGGGTCTGAGTACGATGTCTCCGAATACGGTACTAGAAACTATTGCCACTGGCCTGAGCTGAGAGGTCCGACGTAGTAGGCCGACAAGTGGATCCGAATACGTGGGCTGGCAGCAAGCGTGGTGCAGTGGTTGGCTTGTGAATCCTGGCGGATGCCAAGAATTCTCCCGGATACCGGTAGTGAGAGTATCGGGAACGGACGGCGACAGTGTGGCCGATGGTGTACGGCAGCGTTTAGGTGGGGGATTCTTCCGGTTACCAGCGGCGAGATCGTCGAAGAGGAGCGGCGTCAGTATGGCCGGCGGTGTAGTGTATGTAGCGGTAACCCGTAGGATGGAACCCTGGAATCCACGTCCAGACACTTTAGAAGTGGCCCGGTTTGCAGTATGACTGCTGCATCCTCTACTCAAAGCGTGAGCGCAATGGCAACAAGCATTTACAGTGATCGATGATGAGGCAGTCATACAAATGAATTACTTAATCTAAACAATGGAAATGAAATAACGTTTACCTACCTCACTAAATCGGTTCGATTGTGAGATAGGTATCCGAGTCAAATAAATAATTACGTAGGAAGAAGTCAATATAAAATGATAGGTTGATGGGTAGTGCATAGAAATGATTTTATAAAGTAAGACAATGGATAGTGAAAAAAGATAGAATAAATGAAATGAAATTATCGTGATTTCGGTCAAAAAGCAGCAAGAAGAATTTGTACGATGAATGTTAATTAATTTAGAAGCTGATCTGTAATTAGTAGTAATGTAGATGCAAGTAAAATACGTAATAACATTCATGGTACAATAACGGTCAGAAAGGTCATTGACCGGTGATTTGACTTACCTAGGACACAAGTTTTTACACTAAATACACACTAATAACAATAATGGAACACTCACCCGATATGGGGTTCACAGTAGGATAGTTTTAGGTTAGTTATTTAGAGTTTTAATCGCAGAATAAAAGTTCTCGGTTAGCGAGTTTGTTGTCCGCGAGAAAGTGACAAGTAACCTCCCATTCCGTGAAGGATAAGCGGGCGGCGCATAGGCACAATGCTGCCAACTTATGCGTTGCGTTCCGTTCAGTTGTCGACGCGGCGAGTGGCGCGAAAGTTTAATTCTGTGAGAAGCGAACGGAATCGTTACAATGAGTGCTGTTTGTATGATTGCTGCTGATGCACTGACCTCCGTAGGTGCCCGGTCCGCGCTCGCGGCACGAGTAACCTAGGTCCAACTGATGATGCTGCTAATTTCCCTACGTGATTTTACCGAGCATTTTATTTGTTAGCCTTTCGCTCGGGTTTGAAAGATAGAATAACGATTTTTTTATTATTCTATAGTCCATATACATACCTTCATTTGACCACAATATCACCTGATGGAAGGTGACGATGTGGCGGACGGTGTATATCACGAAGTTCCACAAACACCTATTACTCTTGTCTTTAAGAAAACCAGATTGTAATTGGCCGGAAAAACAGAAGCAAGCAGAGAGTTCCATTCCCTAGCAGTGTGTATGATGAAGGTGGAAGAAACAGGGCTTAGTACGAGTGGATGGTATATCCACCAGATAATGATTTAATTATTTATTTAAATATACGAATGAAAAGAAGGATTTCTTTGCCCAACAGTGGGTACCAACGAGTTTTTAAGTTAAAAATATAAACCATGCTTATATACCCCAAAGAGTGAACGAGCGTAAATTTTCAGCTTATTATATACTCGAGCGCTCCATGAATTTTATAGATTTATAGATTTATTTATTCAAGCAACTTTACAGGACAGACCACTTAATACTACACATCTTACTCAACTTATAGACTAAAATAGAACTAGAGTAACAATTTAAAATATTATTATGATTGAACTCTATAATAACATCAAAATAAAAGTTGATATTTTCAACTGTCCTAATGAAAATTAGAGTAAGATTTGAATTTAGTTTTTTTTTTAATACTTGTATCGACTGTGCTTGAATCGGGTTACCCTACCTGCCGAACTAGTTATGCACTGTATCTCGGCAGATAGTGCGCTCCTCCTCGCTCCTCATATAGTATAATAATAGTACAGGGTTTATTTAAAATGAAGGCAGTAAGTGCTAAACAATTGTTATGTAAATGTAGGTATGTATGTATTATATTGTAGACATAATTTATGGTATACTAAGTACTTAAAGAAGGATTAACAGAGCATCATCCGGCCTGAATATTTAATATATGTAGTTTGTATGTATATTTAGAGAATTTAGGTCGCTTATGAATCTGATAGAAACGGTGATTAGCTTCGATGAAATTAATTGATTTCCAGATGTCGTTTGCTGTAATGGTGGAAACAAACAGCTGTTCATATTCCTTTCTGTTATATTGTAAAGCAGTAAAATCACTGAACCGATTATATTTGATAACTCGATTCCCGCCTTGTTACAAATTTTGTACGATCTGCGAATATATATTTGCCTGGCTATTTTCTACGTAGTATATATATATGTATATATATCATCAATATATATATATATGTAATATATTGTATTATGTATATCAGTCATCTAGTACCCAGACCAGTCTGCTTAGCTTGGGGCTAGATGATGCTGTGTGTATTGCCAGCATTATTATTATTATGCTGCCAGTATACAATACGTCACGTATTGGCTGCCCACGGACGTACGTAGTCGCTGCTAGTCTGTACGTATTTTTTTTAGTTAGCTGGTCTTTAGAATAAGTATTTGCAGTTTCGAAGTATTTGCCAGCAGAGAAAAGTGTATGTTTCAAACGTCAAAACCAAATAAATAACAAATTACAAAATACCAGTTAACTTTTATCGCGAAATTCCAATGTTTCAGGACAGTTTCATTGTTGGAAACATTGGTACTACAATTTAATAAAATATACATTCATTTAAAAAGCTTCTGATAGTCGGAACTGGGAAGTTTTAAATTGAGTGATTTATTGCAGAATTAATGGATGAAACGTCACTCAGTGAAATTTCATACGGACGTTATGAAATTGTAAAGTTTTTAAGGGAAATTCATATGAAAATCATTCTCGGAACGGACACCCAGGAATGCTCCGTTTTAATAACCAGGTTTCAACTAATATGATAATGAGGCTTTATACTAGTAGAAGATTTTTCAAAATTGTTTCTAAAGTTCTTAAGAATACATACCTACATCCTACTATAAAACATTAACACTTCACCTGAATATTTTAATTTGTTGATTTACGAGTAAATATATGCCTTCTTACATGGGAGACCATCGAGTCGATGGACCGACGACATCGTAGCGGTCGCAGGGAGTCGATGGATGGAGGCGGCTCAGGACCGCTTTTTGTGGCGTCGTATGGGGGAGGCCTATGTCCAGCTGTGGACGTGTATGGGCTGATATGATGATGATTATATAATCATCATAGGCATGTGCCTAACGTAATGTTTTTATAATCATCATTCGTTTCTGCCTGCGGCTTTGCACGCGTTGTTTCTAGGGAAACGTTGAAAGGTTTTTCTTATTTATGGGAACTGATTTATGGGCCTATGTGTTCATCCAGATGTATGCAAAATTTCAGTCCGATCTGTTCTGTAGTTTTTGCCTGAAGAAGTTAGAAACCATTCTATACATACATCCATTCTTATACTATCATATAATTATATAATATATTCAAAAATATATCTGAGCGCCTGGTCGAAGCGATGCGTCACCCGAGACCTGATGACTATCTGGCGCAGCGCATTAGCATTGATATACAGCAGGGCAATGCAGCCAGCGTCTTGGGAACGCTACCGACTTTTATTGATATGGACCAGTTGAGCTACTTGTAGATTGTTTGCAACAGTCTGCAGTTAGCTCAATTATTTCAATTGTGAATACTAGTTCTAATTTGTTTCTATCATTTGAATGTAATTTTCTTTGATAATAAATGAACTATAAATTTTTGCATTTATTATTAATATAATAAATGCAAAAATGGACAGTTCATTCCATTTTTCTATCAGAGAACACTCTACACACATTAGTGTGTAGAGTGTTCTCATAATGTATGCCCCTGTTTAACGAACTTCTGATGTCTAGATCCATTCAAATTATTAATTTCGAATATCGATCAAAATATCAAATAGTCCTCGCCATCGTCCAGCCAAGTTTCGAAAATGGAAATTCGAAATGCATCGCAAAAACAGCGCAAAATGTTAACATTTCAGTCTAATTACGTATAATTTGAAATAGAATGAATACCCTATTTCCATTTGCGATTCAAATGTTCTATTTCATTTTTCAAACGTGACAACAAGCCGCGGTAATCTGAGCCAAAACTCGTGACGTCAAACATTTTAATCGTGTTTGGAGCAGAAATTACGAAAGGACCGCAACGTGTTAAATTTTCATATTTCATATTTCATTTATTTTGCTTATATGTACATTTATACAGCTTAGATCTAAGTAGGTAGCTTATGTCAATAGGTACATGCACCCTGTAAGGTCACTGCAAAAGAGTTCATGTCTAATTACATTAATAAAATATAAATAATCAATAAACATAATAAAAAATCTAAATTCATGCAATGTAATAAAATATAAAAATGATAATGTCAATGAATTATTATGTCATGTAAATATAATATATTTTCTAATAGATATGTTTCATACATTTAATGGAAAGCAGAGCTAGCAGTATGATTAGTATGGTGGAATGAGTGCTGATGAGTTTCTGGTAGATAGTGGTGGGCCTGTGGCAGCTGCTGCAGCCCGTATAGGGCTCACAATCCATGTACGTAAGTAGTTACTGACAAAAGAAAATTAAACCATCCTTCGTAATCGTAAATGCCAGTGTGTCTGCCATTTTTATAATGGAATATTGAGACAACCCTTCGCGGGTAAGGTTCCCAACGTGAGACAAATATTTTTTGATTTTGCTTTCTGTCAATAATTTGTAGGTTGTTTGTTAGTCAAACATTTCAAGTAAACTCGACGCACTCTTCGCAGGTATTTCTTGTTTGAGCAGTAACGGTGCGAACCGAAGTCTTTACAGTTATCTGGTACCCATAACACTAACACTTACTCTGGACTAAAAGATGCTAGATTATTTGAAATGTCCAGCATTATTTATTCCCTCGACACACCTCTATCGCACTCCCCCATGTTAGGTGGTACGTCCACCAGAGCCCGCCATGTATTTGAGGTAAGAGACGTCAACACGCGCAGGTGCGCCCGGACCTGCCGGATTAATGGACGTAATCCTTTAGCTGCGGTCTATGATTCCAGAGTTATACCAAATATCTATTCATTTTATGTTTCGATGGTTTTGCGTTGATGTATGTTGGTTTATTCCTAAAAGCTCGGGATTTGATTGGAAACCAATTGGCAGATTAGCTTACATTAGTTGTCATCTACGAACCTACTGCACACTAATAATAATAAATGCGAAAGTTTGGATGGATGGATGTTGTGAATCACTGTGAATCACTTAGCTAGCTGGATAAAAGTCATACTAAATTAATGGTGGGTACCACGCAAGGTTTAGATTGAGCTTGCGTGGTACCCACCACTACAACATTACTACAAGTCTACTACATGTTACTTAATGGCGTGACATTTTGAGCTAGAATTGGTGTAGCTCTAGGCTTGGACTAAAACATAATTAAGCTACTTTTTATCCCATTAAGCAGTTCTCATGCGATATAAATAGATAACCTTTAAACATCTCAACAGAAACAACGCGTTCTATGCCGCAAGCAGAAACTAGTTCATATTCTAAGTGGATGGATTTCTGGTGGATGGTGGTTTGTTACTTCTTCACGCTAAACTGGAAAAACTGAACGGCTGAAATTTTGCATAGATTTACTACCGACATAGATCTGAGATTACCGGGATTACCTATTAATCAAAACTCTGCTTTAATTCTGAAAGTTCTTTGGGTCATATGTAGGTTACTTACATTGTTAAACACTGAGTGATCTAATCTGTTTTACGCAAATATCACGTAAACCCGCAGTAAAAAGCCAGTTTATATTTTCATTTATTCATAGCCCTGTTCAAAATAACCACTAACAAAATGAAATGCGGTCTAGGTTGAGTGAAATGAATATATCGTTTAGTATGTAACCAGTGGCCCGGACAGCGGGTCAAGCCTACATTTATATCGGCGGCTGTCAACTAGTGGTTACCTACGTCAAGGAGAAGTGGGACGAGCTACTGTTGACTTACGCTGGATGGATACTTTGGATATTGGACCAAGGTTTTTACTTTTTATCACACTAATAATATGGCGCAAAGGTTGATATGGATCAGGAGCGATCGTGCATTCGTGATAGAAGCACATAATGCCAACAGCGCAAGTAAAGGGAGGATTATTTTTTATTAGAGAAAGCTATACGCCAAGCAAAAAAAACATATTCAATCAACTGGTCGCCGAACGTTCTACTATTCTTATGTTTTTCTACTTTCAGATGAAGTTACTTTCAAGAAATTACTACAACGCCTATGATGACCTCGTCGCTTGTAGAGGTATACGAAATAAGTTAGCTTGGTTCCGTAACAGAAATCGAACCGACAACCCTTGCACCCGTTGCACCACGTAGGTCACTTATTATTTTTTTTCTCTAACAAAGCGCCTCTAGAGAACACCTGTTCAGTATCCTTACATTGAGGTGACAATTGACGGTAGAAAATCACTATTTTGCTCGGACAACGCATTTGTGGCGTGTGAAATAGTAAAGGAAATGTAGAATCGCAAGTGATATTAAAGTAGGTTTTGTCAACATTCTTATACGTCATGCTGATGAAATTTTGATTGGTTAAAAATCTGATATAAGTTTTGTAATCCGCTGTTGCATACCACTTCTAACAGTTGCAAAATATTTTCGGTAAAATGTAACTTAAAAGTAACGATAAAAGTCAATATGGTGGGACCTGCGTTAGCGGCGGTCAAGGAAAAAATCGGTTATTTTCATTTTCTGCATTGCTAGCAGCTAAATGTTTTTTCACTTCTCTCGCTCAAAAAGTGTATCATAATAGTGTAGCTTAGCGTGCCTAAAACTCGAGTTTAATACCTCGGGCTAAAAAGTATTTTTTCTTTTTAATTTTTGTCTAAAATCATTAGCCCGTACAAAGCATTCGTTCTCTTACATAAAAACTCGACTTCTTGGTGCTACGTCAATCTTTTTTTTTAAAATAGAACCGTCTTGGTGATGTTTTATGAAGGTTGATTCTTCCCTTCACGGTAGAATGCGAACTGTTTCGTTGCGGGTTAAATAGAGATTTAAAAAAAAATGGCGCTAAACTCTAGAATTTTCTTCATTCCAAATCACAAACTTTTACGTTTAATTTCCTGACTTTTACTTCCAAATTGTGAACGTGAAAAATGTCGTCAAGTGATAGTGAAGATGCTAATATGCAAATGGAAGAAAAGGGCAAAGAAATAATTATGAATCTGTTGCCGACAAAATCACGTGGAATATATTTAAAGAGTTACGAAAATTGTATGAAATGGAGAGATGAGAAACGTGTAGAGTCTTTTACAGAAGGGGTTTTTCTCACTTATTTTGATGAATTATCGAACAAATTCAAATCGTCGACTCTTTGGAGCACATATTCGATGTTAAGAATGACCTTACAAACGAAACACTACGTCGATATTAAAAAATATGTAAATTTAACGGCTTTACTGAAGAAATTGTCCACTGGATACAAGGCAAAAAAATCTAAAGTCTTGACGACACAAGAAATCGAAACATTTTTAAATAACGCTCCAAATAAACAATACTTGGCAACAAAGGTAACCTACTTATGTACTCTACTCAAACTAAATAAATAGATACCTATTCAACGAGAAGATTTTTTCTAAATTATCAAAATGGTAAATGCACAAGGCAAGTCATAGGCAAAAATAAATTTGGTAACATGCCTAAAGATATTGCCACTTATCTAAATTTACCAAATCCGGAACTCTACACGGGCCATTGTTTCCGCAGAACATCCGCGACTTTGTTGGTGGACTCTGGTGCGAATATAACGACATTAAAATGGCACGGTGGATGGAGGTCCGATCAAGTGGCTGAAGGTTATATAGAGGACTCTATACAAAACAAGTATCACGTCACGCAGCGGATTACGGAAGGAATCAATATTTTACCAAACATTACAGAACCTGCATCTACATCGCGGGATTGGATGAATATGTCAACTCAGCTGAAGCCGCACTCAGATCTTAATAATGCAGGAAACTCAAGCATGAGTCGAGTCTCTCCAACTTTTACTCCACAACAATCAACTCAAAATATTATCACATCCCAATCACAGAGAACCGAAATAAAAATGCCCGGGAAAAACATATCACTAAACATTCAAAATTGCTCTAACTGCACATTTAATTTTTTATAAAATTTCTGAAAATTGTCGAATTTTGAATTGTTTTATTTTCTCGCAATCGAAGTGAAAAGTAGAGTGTTTTACTCGGGCCAAAACCACCCATTATAACTCGGTCTTGTCATCCTCCCTCGCTACGCTCGGGAGTATAACAACCTCGTATATAATGGGATGGTTTATTCCCTTGTAAAACAATCTATTATTGCGACACTTATAAGCCTTAGCTATGAAGTCGTGCTGAAAACTTGGAATTAATTTCGTTTTGGATTCTATTGACATTATTATCTATCAAAATCAAAATGAAGTCCATAGACTCTTAATCGTACGAATATCGACCCCTCCAACTCAACCCGTGGATGTCGACTAAGGGAATCTACTAGATGAAGGGCAGCAGCTTCCGTCTGAGTATTTTTAAACACCAACACTGCGATCACCAATCCGCCTGCCAAGCGTGGTGATTATGGCAAATCACCCCCTACATGGGATACCATCCACTCGATGGACCGACGACATCGTAGCGGTCGCAGAGAGTCGATGGATGGAGGCGGCTCAGGGCCGCTATTTGTGGCGTCGTACGGGGGAGGCCTGTGTCCAGCAGTGGACGTGTATGGGCTAATGATGATGATGATGATGACTCTTAATCATATCAGCGCATACACGTTCACTGATGGACATAGGCCTCCCCCATACGACGCCGCCTACCAATCAAATCCCTGCGACCATAGTCTCCTAATCCACAATACATTCGAAGTTTGCATTAGCTTAAGATGTAGATTACGTTTTTAGTAATGGTATTTAGAAACACAATTTTCGGCATTTCACCTAAAATCCGGAGGTAGAGTTTTCCGAAAGTTTTAATTTTTTTTTTATGTAAGTGCTACTATTAAGATGTATGTATGTTTGTGTGACATAATAGCACCCATCTCAGCATGATTTGTGGGGTCACATATGAACCTTCAGATCTAAAACACTAAGGGATACGAACCTCTGTTTTGAAATATTTCAGATATTGCACTACTATGCCGCCGCTTCAAAGCATCGAGAAGACAATAGGCGATGACGACACAACAGCGGCACTAGCTTTGTTGAAGTCGTGACGTGAAAGGAATACTTGCAGTTGTTGAGTCTGATATCGAATTGTAGTGAGTTTACTTTGTATTACTATACAATAGAAACATAAAGTATATTACACTGCAGTAGGTAGACTTAGAAGCTCTTTGTAAATGACTGCAGCAGGCTTTTGCATAGAAAATACATATGTTCACATTATATATAGTTTTTAAATAATTTTATAGCTTACTTTGACTGAGCATATTTATAAGTGGGTAGAAATCAGAAATCATTAACGTTATTTCGCGAGTTCCCTTTTGTGCACACAATTGGGCAACTCAGTCTCTCAGTCTTTAGTATTATGTGCAAAATAAGCTCATACACTCAAATATAGAACACATCTTTTTGAAACTGGCAAAACTATCGAGATTGACCCTCGGTAGTCGCGTACTGCCGTTAATATTTAGCAGCTAATTCGTCGGTCTGTCACGGCGACGGCCGCAGCGTCATTTGTCACTTGTTTGCCGTCAGTGACGTCACACCGCGATGTCAGAGTGCGTGTTCATTAGTCAGATTGGAAGATTACTCTTATCGGGAGATCAGAGCGGGCGGCTATATTTATAGACAAAATATCTGCATAGTTCAGTCAGAAACAGTTGAAAGTTTTCTCTCATGGGCTTGGTTGAAGGTGAACTTAAAGGCACGTCGCTATAAGTACGGCTAAAGTGAGGGATTTTCGACAGTATGTTCATTGAAAATGGTACAAAAATAACGACTGAGAGAAAATCTGATTTGCGTTTTAGTATTTGGAAGTTCTTAAATTCATGTAAATTTATTAATTGCAAGCTACCTAACACGTATACCCAACACATAACGAGGTTACATACGGACACAAGGCAGTGAAAGCGTTCTTCTTATAACATAGTAGTGTTATCTGCAATTCAGGGTATTTTTCAGTAGCATTCAAAAAATCTGTTTATCTGCAACCGCATCAAAGTGCGTTATATCGTACAACGTGTCGATGCGAATTTCAGATCTCAATAATTTTATTTCTTTAGGCTTACAAAATAAGCACTTAGACAACATTTTATACTATAATAATAAACAGGTATAAATTTAGTAATTTATCAAATAAGAAATAAGGTGTTGATTATCTCTTAACTAAAATTTATTCAATGATATTTATTTTGTCCAAGACAGTTTTTGTTGGGTTGTTGTACATTTGCCACAAAGTAAATTCGTCACGAAAAAAAGTATGTGTAAATTCGCCACAATTCTATTTTATTAATTTTGGTTATTGTAAATTCGTCACAAAGCCTTTTCTGTAGAGACAGCAGAAAAATCAAACAATAAGTAGAATAAATTAAAACAAATGATTTGACACTCATAGCTAGGATTAAATAAAATTCAAAATAAAAACGTTATTAATTTTAACTCACCAGAATTTCAAAAATTTTGCCTTATAAAAATCACAGTTGACGAGTGGCTGATTTGCTAATAACGTTAGAAATATAAAATCAAATTGAAAAAAAAGCCCTAACATAACAAATATATCACAGTAACAATTTTTTTTTGAAATCCTACATTTTCGTTACTATAAAGCTGCTGATTTGCATATAATATTACAAATATATAAAAAATTAAATATAATTAAATTACAGTAATAATCATATTTATTTTAATTAATCCGTATATTTAAATAATATTCGAAAAAATACGACATAAATTTTTAAAAATCAGGATTTGAAGAATTAAACCTAACATATACATAAAAATCAAAGTTCACAAGTGGCTGATTTGCTCATAACAAATACAAATATAAAAGAACATTGAAAAGAAATCACAGTAATAATCACATTATTTTAGAAACCTTAAAATTTCGTAAATATTACGGATCTCAATCGGCTTATATGCCCTAACATTATAATAAATATAAAAATATAATTATATCACAGTAACAATCATTTTTGTTTTTTTAATTTAACCCTATATTAAGTAAAAATCACAGTTCTTAAGTGGCTGATTTGCCTACAAACAAGTATATAAACTGTAAAAAAAGTAACTAGATAACTAACTAACTAGAGAAGTAACTAAATAAGACGTATATATATATATATATACGTATTATTACAACATGCATTACAGAAAGTTTTTTAAGAACTTCAGCCAGACACATGTTATCATAATTGTCCGAAAAAGTTTTCAACTTTGTTGGAAGCTATGAATGTATCCTAATTTAATTGATCTCTCAATCATTTTCGAATAAAAAAAATTATTTACTACACATGTGTGATGTGAAATTATGCGTTGTTAAAGTTTGTGTTTTCATTTTTAGTGATAACTTTATTAACATTACCCTGTTGTTTCTGTTATAGTTATCAGTTATTGTTATAATTTCATTCATAAATATCTTTGTTGACTTAAAATATCTTGGATTCTAAATCGGAGTATGGGATTACTACATTTCCATATTCTGTGATGACTGCTGATAGTTATTTATTATTATTTTTTGTTGGTTATCTTCTAACATAACCTATAAATTCATCATGAATTTTTGCATTATACATATAGATAAACCTTTGATTAATTACGAGCGCTAAAGACCATTAACTTTACTTGCGAACCATACTTTCTACGTAAAAATGATGAAATTTACTTAACTGTGACGAATTTACACATAGTTTTTATGCATATGACGAATTTACTTTCAATGTATGGAGTTTACAAAAATGTGACGAATTTACTTTGTGGCAAATGTACAACAACCCTTTTTTTTCTAACCGGTATTAGCTGATTTCGCGTTGATACATGTGGTGAGTGAGACCCATGTCCATGACAAAGTTACGGACCAAAGTGATATTTGCACGTACTCGTACAGCGACCTCTTTTTAGTGTTTAATTTTTTACTGACTGTTATGTATCTATTTCGTAAGACTTCATGAAACGTCTCGGGTCCAGGGTAGGGTCAGTAGGTCCAATGAAGGGCAGTCTAAGCGCTGTCATGTACCCTACAAGGGTAGGCCCACTAATTGAAATTGGATATTAATGTAAGGGCTCTTGTAATTAGGTACCTCTGGTTTTAAGCTCGCCGTTTTACGGTGTAACGGAGTCATTATGTTGTTTTGAGAATATTTATCTCAACGTTTTGAGTGAGATAATTATTATTATCTTAATTTTTTTATATTCCAAATTGTTTGGTGTAGAGTAAAGCAACAAAGCAAGCAATTACGAGTTTATTTTATAACTGATTTAAGAATTTCAGCACAATTTAGATTCATTATGATTCGGCACCTCATAAAAATCCATCAAAATATTTCTTGGCTTTCTTTTGGTTATTTTTCGACTATGATTAGAAAGTACATAGGTATCTAAGGCAGCACTCACAGCTTTCAAAGAAATGTTCTAAAATATAACTCTTCTCTCTCGTTCCGCCATCTCTACCTTATATATGTATCTTTTGAAAAGCACAAATATTAGATCAAACCTAGATCAAACCATAAAAATTACCGCAATAGTTTTAAAAAGTCGCCTGCACATCGCCGGTAATGTAGTGTCCTGTTAGGGCTGCAGCGTGTAAAGTATGCGATGTAAATGTGCGCCATAAATCCGGCCGCTGCAAGCGCGGCATCGCCAATGGTTTGTACAAGTCACACACGGACGTGAAGTTTGTATAGAAATAGATAAGATCCTTCTGAAAGGAAATATTTTCAATCCAAATGAACACATAAAATAAATATGGTGCTAAATGATATCACAACCAACACCGCGTTAAGCTTTTGGTGGCTGCGAGCTGTCCGGCAGAGCCCGAACGAATCTTATAGAATATTTTAATGAAAACCCGTATTTGTCGTAGCATTTCAGAATGTACAGTTTGAAGCCAAACTTTTAAGAACAATTTCATTCCTTAAATACAAAAGAAGCGGCTCGTCATTTTCTTGACTTTATTTTTACCAGATTTACCTAAAGCCAGTTTTGTTACGTTTTATATATTTCAAGATCACCACTAAAACTATAATGTAAATTTTTAATGAACTGTCGTCATTCAAAAAATTTATTGTGAATACAAGAATACAAGTCTTAGGGATGAAGTATCCACCGGAACTGGACCGAAGGCCGTCCACCGGAGTCGTTATTCCGAGGCTCGAACGCTATGAAGTCGGTTATTCGTCGAACCTTCTTCCCGTGAGTCCCGGACATAATTCTGCAAAATGCGGATTGCAGTGCGGTAATTAATGTTAAGCGGCGTCGGGTTAGGCGGCCGAAAAACGGGCCGGTGACGTCATAAATAGTTAGGACCCGTTTCGGGTTTACATAAATGAGTGTTAAAAACACGCTGCTTTAGTTTTGTATTATTTATATGATTTTAGGACGGTTTAAAAGAGACGAACTGAACAAACATTATTTGAAAGTAATTTTCTTAATCTTTAATTTCAGAATTATACCTACTCCTAGGTCGAGCGACCTCAATTAAAAGTCCGACGCAAGGCTTCTTCAGGCATCTCGATTCTAAGTTGTTACTCGCTAGTCGTGGTGCGTTTGCTGAGATCGATTCTACTTCAATCCAGCGATATCTAAGGCGGCCGACTGGTCACAGGCCCTGATGATAACTTTTCCTGATACGCCTTCTTGAGAGCCCAATCTTCTACCGTTGTCTCAACAAATCTAAGCCTACGTAGGTATAATGTTTCTTCACGGTGGATCAAACCAGAGAAAATCACATTATGATTAAATATGATGTGCCTCTACTTTTATATCTGGTTTAAACCGCCTTGAGGAAATTTTTAAATTGAGATTAACCGTTTCCAATAATATCACAGCCTGAATCAAAAGCGAAAGGCTGCGCTAAGCATTGACCTCTAAATATAAGCGTATTTGGCTTCAAATCCAGGCCCAAGAGCAAAAGGTCCATACATCAGCTGATAGCCACTGAACACCGGCTTATCAGCACTTTGTATGCAGCGCGCGGACCAATGGGGCGAGAGGAATTGGGTGCACGTGGCTTCACAATATAGGGTACAGAACCAAATAATAATACGGAATTTGGGTGGAGAATATATGTATCGCAACGAAAAAAAACCATTTCTTGTCTAAAGCTCGACTTTTGTGTTGTAATGGAAAATGTGCCTTTAAACCATACTAATCTAATTTGCATCAAAACAATAACTTCAAACGCGCCACAAGACACTACACCAAAAAGTGTGGCTTTAGAATCTTCTTAAAATCAAAACTACGGTAGAATTTTTAAGGGATTTTAAAAGTTAGTATACTAACATATAAAACTCCTTTTCATCCATGTTTTACTTTCAAGGATATAATTAGATTTGTTATTTTAATTATTATATTAACTTTAACTAATGATTATTAGTTTTAAACTAACGCGATATATGGGTATTTGTCGCGTAATATTTTAACCTATGCTATCCTCGGCAGTGCAAGTCTTGAAACGTCAGATAATGATATTTAGATGTATGGATGTGTATAATATTATAATTACAAATACTTCCTATTTACTTAATGTATACCTAGTTTAGAATAACTTCTTTTCCTCAGGTCAGGGACATCCAATGGTAGGCTCACTAATAAGTATTTTTGAGAATAATTTTTTTAGAAGTCAAAACCTACAGATAAATAACAAAAAAAAAATACACCTAAATTGCGATTGTTGTTTGGTGAAATAAATCCATGTGGTTCAAAATATTTGTTTTTGATCAAACTGTCTCCCCGAAAAATAAACCCCGTTGTTGTTTTAGCATTTTCCTTCTCCCTCGATATGTTTTGTAGAAGCCTTTCTAGAAGCTTCCCAGAATCGAACTCACGTTCTTGAATGCGATAGTAAATAAAAGCTGAGGGGCCTACTCTGAAAATCTAAGTTATTTTAATATTTTCTTTCAAAACGCTCCTATTTATGCTCGTAAATTTTTTTAGGTTCTCTTAGTTAGGTACCTACTTTTATTACTGCAAAGATGTTTCTCCGAAACTCTGCTACATGATCAACTTTACTTTTTATGTGCATCCTCAGCCACCAATCAGTCGTTGCTTTGCTATTATAACGATTGGTTTTATAGCAAGTTCTATAATTTCAAGGTAGCCTGTATAGTTCGGAGCACGTCACGTAAGTCACGTGGCCGGCCACCTGACGTGATGTTTCTACGTGCTACGTGCTACTGCCGGGTCTGGCTTTGCCTGAGATTTAAGGACACTTCAATGAATTTAGTACTTCGTAAACTGAGAAAGTATTTGATCTTAGAGAACAGTAAATAGAACTAAGGGAGATTAATAACACTTAATTAAACCTTTACCTATGTACAACAGTTTTACTATAAATATTTCCATAAATTCTGTAAATATTTATTTAAGGAAAGTTATCATATTTTAAATGATAATTTTTATCGGAAAATTTATTGATGCTCTATCTCATTGTAAGTTTTTTGTTAATTGAACTGTAAATTTTTTCCATGTTTCTCTTAGATGTATTATTAATTTTGTGTAAGTTTTGTAACAAATAAATATATTTTATTTTTAATAATTCTTCTCCTTAAAAAATTATCATTTGAGCTAGATTATTTGCAACATTCTGCTAGCTCGCTGTTAGCCTAGTTCGCGTAATTGCAGACTGATAATAAAGTATTAAATATCTGGGCATTTAATTAAACTATAAGTAAAGAGTCAAAAACGGTTTAAATTAAAACAACCAAAGGATTTCAATTACCCGCAAGTTGCAATAATCAAAGCCATTTCAAACATGAAAACAAATGAAAACATTCATTTAAAAACGTGCAATAAAAACACGTTAAATACTCAGTAACATGGAAAGGTAAATAAAACGTAAGTACTGCAATAAACAGGGCTATAAATCACTGGCCATCAGCTAAACCTATTACTTATCCACTTGTCAAATAACACTAAATAGGGCGCATTCCATTAAACTCTTAACTTATTTTTAACAAAGCTTATTTTAAGTTAAGTACCTAAACTAGCTACTTTAAGAGGGAAAGAGGACCCGTGGTTTCTCTCCAAATAAAGAATCAAACCGAATAATCAATCACACAGTCCACCATGACCGACTGCTCCCACAATGCATCCAAAGGGAACGATGGCGCACGGCGGCGCATTGCACGAGCAGTCGTTCATCAGGATCCTATCATAACCACGACTACTCACGACAGTGAGTAGTAGCTATACTTATCCTAGTCGTTAACTCATGACAATGAGTGAACGACCAGGATAAGTATAGCTACTTATTTAATTAGTTACCTACATTCGAGACCAAAAATAAATTATTTTAAAATCAACCATTTTGTTTAGAAGGTAAAGTCGGAGTCAAGTAGAACAAACCTTTTTACGGCTGTAAATGAAGATCGTAAACAAAAACAAAGCAGCGTAAAAATAGCTTAATCTTTATCGTTGGTAATGTTAATATTTTAAAAACTTCAGCGCAATTAGCGCTTTTTCCGCTCACGGGTTCAGCCGGAACGATCCTACTGTAAACTAATATTGTGGATAGGTTATGGTCACGGAAGAACAGATTATATCTATCACGGAAATTTTGTATTAAAATAATATGGCGTGTTTTAAAAAACGATAAACTGACTGCAAATTCCCTTACTTTTACATTTATTTTAAGTTTTGCGGGATAAATACTAATCCCCTGGTGATAAAAAAATTATGGGACCCCTTCGGGATAATATTCTATCATCATCATCACCAGCCCGTACACGTCCACTGCTGAACATAGGCCTCCCCTAAACGACGCCACGAATAGCGGTCCGGTAGTGAATTTTTATATTCTATACAGCAGTAAACGAATTGAGAACCTCCTCCTTTTGAAGTCGGTTAATAAAACTAAAGAGTGGATCAGAACGTTATCGAAAGATTTTATAGGTTAGCGTACAACGTAATCTCTTTGCCTTGCTCTCGAAATCTTGATGACGGTAAATAATACAGATGTTGATGTCAGATTGAGCATGACTCATCCCAATCCTCAAGCACCTTCTGGGACTTAATCATTAGCGACTTTAAGTGGAAGGCTTATGCGTGGATTAGGTATAATGCGTAGAAAAAATAGCATTCCCGCTATGCGTGTGCACAACGCACACAGCTCTACAACACGCATTAAAAGGGCTACATTATCTGCATTGCGGACACGTCATATTTCATATTTAATTTAATTATCGCGGTTTTATTTCAGTGCATTTAGCGAAGCGAGATCATGATCCGTTTATGTTGCATGTCGCTTTTTGTTCTCTACGTTATTAATTTGGTCAATATTTATGGTCTTATGTTCAAAGATAACAAAATGTATGATCAGAACTTTTACATACACTGTAGAGATGATGGAGGACCACATTTACTGCGTGAGAGAAATGCGCTGGTATATTCATTAAATTGTTTATGAAAGCTATAGGTATACGTTTTTTGTTTCCTTACATAGTAGGTACACTGAGCGCCTTGCAAAGCCTGTACAGGAGTCGGAGAAGAAATTAATAAATAATTCAATCAGACAATGCAGCGGTAGCAAACAATAACTTTTTTCCTTTAGGTATTCTGCAAACTCATACTAGTCACACATACTACCTTTCATAGGTTGACTATGATAAATTCAGCTCCCTACAGCAAGGCCGTATGTTTCACCCAAACGGATGCAAATAACCGTATTTGTCATTCTAGGACACTCTCGACTAGAGTGCATTCAGAATCGATACGAATGCACAAATTAAATTTATTTATTCGCTCTCTGTAATGTAGTGTATTAGCAGAGACGTATCGAGACGTCAAGGGCAAACCTTAAGGGCCAACTTAAGGGCCTTATTATTTATGACCCTAATCACTATATTACGAGACTATGTATAGTAAAGTCTGAATTGATGCTCCAGGAGGGCTTCGGGCTCCACACTGAATTTGCTGAAATTGCAGTAAAGCTTTGATAGGCTAATAATGTAATATGTATGTATGTATATAAAGTTAGTTAAATTCTGAACTTATCAATACTTATTTGCGATTTTTAGAAGTAAGAATTTTTGACAGTATGTCCGTATAAACACAGATTCAACAATCCAGACTTTACCCTATAAGTACCTACGTATTTATCCAATACATAGTTTGTTTAGGCTAGGTAGAGAGTGGATCATGGAAACGCTTAGGTCGTATGAGCCGGTCCCTCACGTAAACATCTTTTTATTCGCATACACATCCATATCCTTTATAGGTGATCCTCATAAAAACTGTTAACTACTTACCTTACCTAGTTCCATTCTCAAACAATGCTCAAAACACGGCTTGATAACGACCTCAACCCCACTCTAGAATGCGGCCCTCAGTTCGCCTGCACATTACCCTGTCTTCCGAGGCGTGTGCAACATAAAGCGCTCCATAGCCCGTGGTGGCTATGTAACAGCCTGCACTTGTTCCATCCCTGTGCAACTCAGTGTATTGTGTCTGGCGTTCGCAGCCCGTGAAAATGCCAGTTAGGGCGAGTGCTTGCTCGATTTGAATTTATACGTACGTTCTACGTATTCCTACTGTCTTATATTCCTATACCTTTAAAGCATACCCTGCTCTCCACTGATGGGAATAAGGCTGAAGGTGGTGTGGAGTCGTGTTCGTGGGAGAGAGGTATAAAGATATCGCGAAGGAATATAACGAGACATGAATATGGACTGAAGGAACGTATGGTAATGTTTATGGTGAATCTTTACAGGCTTGCCGAGGACAAATATTGTTTACTTGCAGGGTTGTTTTGAAGTTTACATTGTATTTTAGGATCAAAGTGTGAAAAGTTGGCTAAGTTCTGAAATTTAATTTAATTTATTTATTGCATAACAAAAGACAAACAATTCCGAAAACAATTACTTCTCTTTAAACATACTTCTCTAGTTGCCGTCACTGACAATTAACTTTAAACAGACTTCTCTAGTTGCCGTCACTGACAATTAACTTTAAACATACTTCTCTAGTTGCCGTCACTGACAATTAACTTTAAACATACTTCTCTAGTTGCCGTCACTGACAATTAACTTTAAACATACTTCTCTAGTTGCCGTCACTAACAATTAACTTTAAATATACTTCTCTAGTTGCCGTCACTGACAATTAACTTTAAACATACTTCTCTAGTTGCCGTCACTAACAATTAACTTTAAACATACTTCTCTAGTTGCCGTGACTGACAATTAACTTTAAACATACTTCTCTAGTTGCCGTCACTAACAATTAACTTTAAACATACTTCTCTAGTTGCCGTCACTGACAATTAACTTTAAACATACTTCTCTAGTTGCCGTCACTGACAATTTGCTTTAAACAAAAGCATAATATCTAAGAAATAATTATTACGGTGGCAAGGTATACGGCAAGAAAACTAAGGAAAATACTTTTACTGTAGAGCGCTTATGGCAGATTAAACATGGTCGTCAAGTATCAATTCAAAAAAATATATTTTTAAAGTTTTGTACGTGACAAGATTTATTAATATTCAGCTAAATAATTTATTGTTTATAAATTCAAAAAAATAAACAAACAAAATTATTACTCTTTCCTATGGCCTTGCTATAAAACTGTGTTCCTAAATTAAAACAGTGTTTTCACCACTTTAACCCCAATTATGAAACATTTTAAACTTGAAAACATTTCACAGCCCTCCAAGTACAGTGCAACACAGCTAGGGGTACAATGTACAGTCGCAGCCATCTGTACAGTCGTGATTATCCACTTGCTGCTGTACTTTTGTGCGCGACTGTTGACACTCGCGTAATTATGTTACGAGGAAATGGGGTGTTATTCTGTAACTAATGTTGAATATTGACTGAAGGTTACAAAATGTTACAAACATTATGGAATTTCTCGTAGCTGTTCGCGGTTCAAGAGATAAAATGTAACCTACACAATATTCTAGAACTGTGGGATTTTTTCCCAATCTCTTCAATTGCGTTGACGTGAATATCTGTTAATTATTTTGTAATCTTTTTCTATGTATTGCTGTTGATACCAATATTCCCACAAATGTATTGTTGTTCATACATACCGGCAACATTGTTGTAACATGTCAATGGTGCTGTGCTAAGTACCCACGTGGAATCGATTTCATTTATGGCTTCTTATAGGTTTTTATTTAACTGTTGCAACGCCGGTCAAGTAGTAAATTACAGAATACCATCGTTTTTAGGGTTCCGTACCACAACTACCCTATTACCAAGCCTCCGCTGTCTGTCTGTCTGTCCGCCCTTCAGCGTCCGGACTCCGTATCTCATAAGCCCTAAAATGTTGAAATTATCACAGAAAGTGAGACTCTTGACACTACCACCAAAAAAAAAGTGAAATTAAAGGGGCTCCCATAGAATAAACTTGATTTTTTTGCTCTAGTTTTGTCAAGGCTGTATCTCTTAAACTGTAATAGACGGTTGAAATTTTGACAGGTCGTGTATCACTATTACCGCTATGAAAAAAACCGTACCGATCACCGAAGTAAGCAACGTCGGGCGCGGTCAGTACTTGTATGGATGACAGCGTCAACTCGCCCATTTTTAAGAAAACAATTTTAGGGTTCCTTTTGTGAATTATTTATGTACAAAGGTGCGAAACTAAAGATGCACGACTGTGAATGATTTCATTCGAATTATTCGACTTGACAAGTCATTCGAACGATTCGGACGATTCGAATGACTAGAGCAAATTAGTAACTAATTTGGTTAGTAATCGCGAGTCATTCGTTCGACTGCCTAAGTCGGTTTCGATTCAATCCCCGCAGGAGCGACGAATAATTCATTCATCACTCAAAATCCGATGGTGGTCGACTAACAAAGTCGAATCGGAGCCATGAATGATCCATTCGTAGAGACATTAGTAATTACTAATTAGTAGTTTCATTCGACTTTGAAGATTAGTATATTACTAATATTCAAGTCGAATAAGGAAATGAGTAGTTATTCGTCATTCGACTAGACAGATCATTCGCAGTCGCGCATCTTTATGCGAAACCCTCAGCGTGCGAGTCGATACGCACTTAGCCGGGTTTATTATTTTACCCTCCTAGAAAGTTGACTATTGTTTTAATTTTTCCACGGTGCAAAGTTGAGTTTGTGGTTTCGGCATTGTATGTTCTGGAGTTAGTTGAACAGCACGTTTTGTTTGCACTGGGAAATGTCATGTAAGCTGAGTTATGGTGGAGAGCGACCCCAATACTAAGTTTAAGGCTGTCAAGTGACTGTCAACGGTATGATGGAAGTTGGTTATCTGAGACAAAATTATAACATTTTTTATTTTATACTAAAATGGTACACTGACATGAGTTATTTACTCATGTCAATACCATTTAACCGGTGTCTTATTTTTTGTCGCCATTGATATTTTGGATATTTTTCAACGCTAAATGCGTTCGTTCTTTAACTCACACCTTTATTATAATTTACGAGACAGGCTAAAAGGGCTTATTTTCAGTTCAGTATTACTTACTAATTATCTCACAGATACCTTCTTACTTTTCATTTTCTACTTCCTTTTTACTTTTCTTTTGCATTAATGTTATTAAGTTATCCGCTTACATTAAGAATTCCTGATAAACTTAAAAACATGAATGCCAATTCACAACGAAAAATTCTTACAGTTGCAAATATCAAATATAATGTATATTTAAATAAAACTTAAAAATCTTTATTTAAAATCAAATAACAATCAAATAATAAGAACTAATATTAACAATTGAGATAACTGCAGACTATTACAAACAATCTACGGGTAGCTCAACTAATACCTTGACCATTCCAACTGAACTTATGTACATACAACTGAACAACGGACCTACACGACACGATATTGATACGTCACGGATATTAGTCCCTTTCATTTACAGTTAATAAACTTGAACCTTTTGCTCTAACACATAGCCCACCAACTCCGCTGAAGCTTCAACATCCTTCCTTACCGAGCACTCGATCAAGCACATCGTTGCATGTGACCTATAAACAAGAGTTATTCAGTGTAACCCAGTCTAGTCTCTGATGAATACTGCGAGTGGGGTCTTTGACAACTTTCACTAACGCATAATGTCACGTGCCTTGTGGAGGGGATAATATAACCGTTTTGCACAAAAACAAAACGGATATTATGTGTGTGGAGAAACAGACAACATTGTTTTGAAGATGCATTTGAAATATTCTCATATATAATAGGTTTATACAGTCGTTTTTGGAAGAATAACTGCTGTTTCTCACGTCAAAATCACGAGCAAGTCCCTTCATTGTGACATGCGACAGTTACTGTCAATGTCACTCATAGTGTCATCAACACCAGCAAGTACCTTGCTGATGCTGTCTGTTTCTCCACACACATAATATCCGTTTTGTTTTGGTGCAAAACGATTATATTAGAGGTATATGTGCTTCGAAACAGACAGCATTGTTTTGAAGACATGTTTGTTATCTGCTGGTGAAAGACGGACAAACGCTATGTGAAACTAAAATTAATGACAACTAGGTACCTAATTAATGTACATTAATTAAAAAGTCTAAGATTTTAAGACATACCTCCTTAGGCTTTAAAATATAAGTGTAGAACAATAAATTGATTTTTCCGCAAATCCAGTAAAAGTAAATTGGTCCAAAATCATAAATATACTTAGCATTGCACAAAGTTCCCCTACAGGACTTGTAGATACCTATAATAAATAGGTCTAGATAGTGGCAGCCGGCGACGTATTTCTGCCGCTGCTGTACCCTGCGCCGTAATGCAGGTCACTCCGTTGTGTGGAAATAACTGTCATAAACTGTGTAATAATAATAACTATATTTATAGTATACAATTTGACTTGTCTAAGTGCTTATTTTGTAAGCCTAAAGAAATAAAGTTGTTGATTCTGATTCTGATTAAATATGATTATAAGTATTCATAAAATCTTACTAATCAGAAATTACTGTTCCAAAATTCAAGGTCTAATATTAATGAATCAGCCAATCTTTATCTATACGATTTATACCTACGGTTAGGAGAGCTATTAGATTTGCTCTAGAATCAAAACGTATGTGGTTATGGAACTTTTTCATAGTTAAAATTATATTCCATGATTAATATTCCATTATAACAGTTAATTCTACGCGGCTCGGATAAATGGAGCGAAACAATTTTAACGTGGGAGACAATATAAAAATTGATGAGAGGACGAAATAAGAGAGACTGCAGGATAGACTTGGTCTACAACTGCTCAAGCCATAGACATGGTTCGAGCTAGAGAGGAAGGACTTAGAAGAGGCCGTTGCCAAAACAGGGCAAACAGATGCAATAGAGGTTGCCGATGTCTAACTTTAAGCATATCTTGTAAACATTGTTTACGTGCCTGAATAAAGGCTTTTGTATATTAACAATTAAATCGTCATGCAGACAAAGAAAGGCGACCTCTGTGACGAGGTGGGCGAAGGTCTGCCTGCGACGCAGGAGGTTGCGGGTTCGATTCTCACCTCGGGACAATTTTTTATAAGATCTGTAGATATTTGTTCAGGGTGTTCTGGATGTTTTCTATGTAAAATAAAAAAAAAATATCTATCTACATATGTAGTCAATAAGTAAATCAGTTATCTAGTAGGTACCCATAACACAAGCTCTGCTTAGCGTGTGACTACATAATTCTGTGTGAATTGTCCAGCATTATTTTTTATTTTATTTTAAATAAAACATTTAAAACGTTAGTAGCTTTTAGATAATTGAGGGGAATAAAACGAAAATATTAATCAATATGTTGTAAACGATCGTAGAATTGATAACAGACCCCTCGCTGCGTCGAACAAAGGATCGTTTCGAAGGAAGTGCTGTTCCGTTCGCGATCATAGATTTTTACGTCCCTCGTTTCTTCTAACGATTCTTTTATTGTTAATTTTAAAGCAGCTGCTGCGTTGGCCAACATGTTGGGTTAAATCAACAGATAGCGCTTGTTGTACCTAGAGTCTCGTTATAGGAACCCTACGGTCGGGGTTTTACATCACTTTGTTATGCTACAGTTAATAAACCTACCTAATACTGTGATACACAAACGTAAAACAAACACCAAAATAAATAAAAAAAATATTATTCGAAAACCATTCATGCAGGGGTATATCTTTGCCATAGCTGGAATCGAACTAGCAACTTACCGAATGGACCTACACCCACTGCGTCTCAGAAAGCGTTAAACATAGAGCCACCATTGTGTTATTTCTAAAACTATCAACAATTTAAGAAGATTAAATCATAAACTAGGTCCATGTGAGCCTAATTCCATGGTACCTAAAAAGCCCCAATATATGTATATTAATATCTTAAACCATCTTGCTAACTGCTAGTAGCCTGAAGTCCAAGCCAACAAGTTCGCTAGTGCATTCGAACCTTTAATCTGTAACTGGTCCGGAGGAAGTAATTAAGCGGGTATTTTAAGTTGCGAACAAACAGTTTCAAATAGCTGCTTGAGTTGCTTCATCGACTATCCTTAGGTACTTGTTTTACCCGGTTTTAAAGCACGGAGCTTTTGAAATAAGAATATTAATTTTCAAAATGGAACATCTTAATATAATTTTCTTTATTTAAAAATCAAAGGTCGGCGAGAATTTAAAAAAGTAGAATATTCGTTTTGAAAACAGAATATATCGAATAAGCTTCGTTTTTTTAAATAATTATTTGAAAAATTAGTGAAAAGAAAGTGGAATATCGATTTTGATAATAGAACGAAGCGAACAACATGACTGTTTTTGTGATCTATTTTATTAATCGTTCGAAAGAACTAAGTCTGGCAATAAAGGAAGCTCTGCTAGCTCTATATCCACGTAGAAAAGGTTCAATTTCAAAAGCATTTTGCTGAGACCCTTACCTGAGGTAGGTACCTTTTTCATTTAACCTACTTTCGAAGTCAAGAAGGTTCTGTAGCCTGTAATCAGGTAAGGTCTGGATAGTCGTACTTTATAACGGCATTATTCAAAAATTGTCGAATCCTATCGGAGAATTTACGATTGTTCGGAAAGTAATCCGGAGGTCAAAGTTTGTGCAGGTGGCAGCTAGTCCAGTTTATTATTTCATATATTTCGTTTGAGTTACATGGTTTCTATACCTAATAGATAGACATGGGTTTCAGAGACACTTCCATAATTGCAATGGGTGTGATATCTGTAAAAAAAAAACACTTAGAAAATACCAAATTCATAAAATAAACACGGACATCGTTTGCGTCGGTATTCGGTGGTTTCGATATTCGTCGTTTCTTTACTTTAATAATGAAACTAAACCTTTAGCCTGTTATGTGTTATTTTTTGAGTTTGAACAAAATCGGTCCCAAGCTTTTTTATTTACTAGGTAATCTGATAATTTGTAGTAAGCCTTTTTATAAAGGATATGTTTTACAATTTGAATATTGATTCTCTAACTCTCATGGTTTCAGATTTGGCCATCCCTGTTTATTTAATCGCACACTAATAACGGTCTACTAACCGCTATTTTATGGCGTCGTACGGGGTAGGCCTATGTCCAGCAGTGGACGTGTATGGGCTGATGATGATGAATAACGGTCTGCAATGTTACGATCTGCACATGAGATACTAGATCCTGTTCTATTCATAACTTTTGGTTGCAAGTTCATATACATAATGTAGTTAAAAAAATTTAAAGAAGGTATTATAATTTATAATCTAGATTACCAGGAATAAATTGTATGGTGGTTACCATACAATTTATTCCTTGCTCTAGGTTCAAAAATAAAAGTCTAGTGAGCTATGTGCTGACCTCAACAAAAGCTTCAGCCCAGACTTATTCATCCCGCGAGGCCCACCTTTTGTTGGTAACTATTGAAGTTTTTACACTTGAATAGTTACCGTTACAGTTTGCCTGATTGTTGTCGCTTTCAATACTTGGAATATGTAAGTTACTCCTTGTTTGTTTTCTATGTTTGGCGTGGTTTAGATTTTACAAAAGAGTTTTGCTCAGTTTTAAAATTGGTTTATCCAGAAAATATTTTATTTTTAACCGCCTTCGCAAAAAGAAGGAAGGCTTCTGTGTTAGGCTGTATGTCTGTTTTTTTTTGTATGTCTGCCGATTTCTCTGTCAATCCTTGGCCGATTTTGGTGGTTCTTGATGCTTTGTTAGGAGAGTTTAGATTTTTTATTACTACAGGAACTACCAGAAGAATGGCAGCAACTTCCTGCTTCCTTCGGTTTCCTTTAAACATTCTGACTGCTATGACCAGTCCCCTTACCAAGCGTGGTGATGATATCTCTGATCGGCTGTTACTGATGATGTCATCATGTTTAATGGACGTCCATTGAACATGATGACATCATCAGTAACAGCCTCATATCAGCACACACACGTGTGTGTGCTAATATGGGGCTGTTACTTTAACGTCATTATTATATAGGTAAGTACCATACTTATAACACAAACTCTGCTTGGCTTGGGGCTAGATGAAGTTGTGTGAATTATCCAGCATTTTTATGTTTCTCATTTCCATGATCGCGAGCCACCCGGTCCTTTGGAAGGTATGCGTGGGGCCGAAGCCAACAGCACAGAAGCCCTTTATGAGAATTGATCCAAAGGCGAGTGCTACACAAGTACACATAGCGGGCATCATTCTCGAACACCCGATATCCGCCAGATGTAGACTATTGCAAGGAAAATTCAAGGAATTGTTATTATTATCGACGACAACTTGCGGAAATACATAAACGAACTAATGAAATCACAAAACTAGGACTACAATTCTCCATTTATAATGTCGACGCCAGCAAAAAGAACAAACGAGCCAAAGCTTGTTCAATGTTCGCAACAGGCTCGCTAATACAAATAATAAATGTTACCTATTCTAGAACAAAACAAAAGAGAGTCGCCGCTAACTCAATTAAACCAATCACGAAATACGAACGACAATCTACAATACCCGCCACTTACCCGCCATGCTATATGCATATAAGCACGATTATTTAAACATAAAGATAGCAGTTTTTGGGGAAAAGATTATTTACTTTACAACTATAGTAAATAAAACTGCATATACTGAATTTTTAAAAACGAGTAATTTTTTTTTAAAACTAACAATTAAACGTTGACCTGTGTGGCGCGGTGGGTGCAGGTCCGCCTGCGACGCAGGAGGTTGCGGGTTCGATTCCCGCCTCCGGACAAATATTTGTACGATCTGCAAATATTTGTTCAGGGTGTTCTGGTCGTTTTTCTATGTATAATAAAAAATATCTATCTATGTAATATATTGTATTATGTATATCAGTTACACAAGCTCTGCTTAGCTTGGGGCTAAATGACTCTGTGTGATTTGTCCAGAATTATTTATTTATTTATTTATAAAACACAATAAAAAAAAATTAACTATCTTAAAAATTTTAAATTTTTCCTTACAACTGGCATGGCCGATAGAACCCGCTATAAATCTCACTGTACGCAAATACGAACTATAAAACTTATAAGAGTTTGCAGATTAAGGACTGTCGTTCTAGTACTAAAAAGCATCACATCTGCTAGATAAATGCCATAACTTATTCACTGATCACTAATCACATACATATTTATCAGTTGTTATTCTAGAACGAAACAAGTTTTTACCAGCCTCGCGCTGTCCTTCAACGATCTCGTTGAAACAACGCCGACAAATTGCTAGCAGTTGACTGTCCAATTGCAAATGCAGATATCAGGATAAATAAGTAAGAGTTATTTAAAATCATATTTTATTCAGAATAAAACAGTTTTTTTGCAACGCCTGCGGCTTCACACGCATTATTTCCGAGATAAAGGAGCTTAGAGACACGATAATTGTAATCACTGTTCTAATTATCGATCTATGAAAACATAAGAAAGCTATTTATATCCATGGGGTAAAAGTAGCCTACTTGCTATTCTTGGTTCAGATTTTTGCAAATAATTTTAATCCGATCAGTTCAGTATTTTTTGCGAGAGTAACAAACATCCATTAAAACTTTCGCATTAAGTAATGAAAACAAAATAAAAAGCTCGAAACTACGAAAAAATACAGAAAACACTAAGTACAGACAGTTATCGCCTTGGAAATCATCAACTTAATTAAAGGGTAGTTAAAGGTTGTCGCGGATTAATATTAAATATAGAATGTGATTCTAGAAAAAAAAATATACCAAGTTCGACTGTCGAATCACCGCTAACCCTAAAGTCGTATACCACCGGCGTCACTGGGACGTCACCGTTAAATGGTTAGCGATACGTATGTACATTTACTATGGCTGTCATTCCACGGCTCTGCATGCCCGTCACCTTGCCGCCGATAATAGGAGTAGTTTGGTACAACTGCTCTGACCAGACTGATGTGCCAGCATTTCAAAATAAGTTTGAACTTTTTCATAAACTACCGTCACACCACGCCGTTTGCCCGGTTTTTTTACTTCTCGTTTTAGGTGACGTCCCGGTGACGGTGGACAAAATATTGCCGTCACGTCATCTTGAACTCAGCCCGAAATAATATTGTTCTCGGTGACGTACAGGTGACAGCGGCGGTGGACAAACGCTGTAACAGAAAGTAGGTTTCTAAATCTTAGCCCTAATGGCTAACCCTACTTTCTGTAACAACCACCAACGACTGTTAAACAAAGATTGCTAATTGAGTTTCGCAAACTTGCTTGCGAAACTCAATTAGTACAAATAAAATATCATCAGACAGATAAAAGGTTTATTAAGTGTCGCCCTCCTCAAATTTCTAACAAGCAGTTTTTTATCTAAACGTAAAAGTAAAGTTATTTTTCAAATCGTGTCTCGAAAGCAAAATGATCAGATTACCCTTCTAGATGCTTCCAAGACAAAACATAAAGAAGAACGACCACATTTTAATCCCAAAAAGCCTTAAAACCACAACAAGTTTAAAACAGCCGTTTATTTTTATACAGTCGTTGTAAATTCGCGGGCGAAGCCGACTCGTCCTCGGGATTACTTCGTAAACAAGTTATTCTGATTTATGAAAGAACTTCCAAATAAATAATTTTTAGGGCAAAAACTTCCTCCAGGTGTCTCCTAATATTTTTTATGAAAGTATAAAGAAATGCAATTATGTAGATTCGAAGCGATTTGGAGTTTCTCCGCACGATGACACGGTGCGGGTGGCGACGGGTGCGTACCGTGTTTTTGTAATTAGGCTCCGCGCAAATGGGCCACCGACCACAGCCACCGGTGGCTGTCGCACGCTTCTACCACATTTGTATCAGTGTCAGAAGCGAGTGGCCGCCACCGGCTACATGTATGCGGCGCCTTTATACAAAATATATGAAAAAGTATGTTAAGTGGCTGTGGTCGGTGGCTCGTTTGCGCGAAGCCTTATTGTTGTTCTTGGTGCTTTATGAATTTTTGCTATGTTGACTTTTAGGAGGGTCTATCCCATCAAACTGGAGTATAACTGTTAATTAGATAGAAGGATATCGAATAGCAATCGTATAATTGTGTGACGCTATTTTGACATCATGCTGGTTAAGATACTTAAATATTGTATTTAATACAAGCAACATAAAAGTCACAAAAATAACAGAAAAAAACACAAAAACATTTAACACCGCACTGTTCCATTTCGGTGGAAACTAGTCATTGGCAATAGGCTTAATCATTTTTATAACAATAGTTTGCTCCTAGTGGCTACAAATTTTTGTCATGAGCTTATCTATACGTACATAATTCTAATACGAGTGTAGTCATATAGCCTACCCTACTCTATGTTGATACGCATTAGGTATCTCTAAGTTTAAAACAACTTATTAGCGGGAAATTTATTTATTTATAATAATGCACAACTATTGTTACGGGCACACCCAATGCAATAGTGTACCTATTTTAAATTCTTAGTCTAGTCTTGTTGTTAAAATTAAAATAGAAAACTATTAAACATATTAGAATTATGAAATCAAGGATAATTTACAAAAATCAGTCTGCTAACGAATGTCCAAGATAAATAATTAGTCATAAATGATGATATGTCAAAGAAATTTGATTATGCATGCAATAATAACATTAAAAATAATAATAATCCTAAAGTCAATATTAATTAATTAAACATAGAAAAATGGGATTAAAAAGCATTTGAATACACAGTAAAATAACATTTAAAAATAACAATGTCATTAATTTATAATAAATTTAAAAACGAATTGTCATAACATAAACTAAATAACAAAGCCTTTTGGAATTCGCTCAGGGAACAGTTAAAAAGATCTATTCTCTCAGCAACTAGATTAAGCGTGCGGATGCTTCGCGTCAGAGGTGCTTTATGCAGCAGGTTGGTTCGCGCTTTTGGTACTGCGAATAGGGCGGGACGCCTTCGTCTGTGCACAAAGTTCGCGGGCACATTCAGCCGCATTCCCTCCAAAATACCTGGATGGGCGATCATCCCTCTCAGCACCTTAAACAAATGTAAAGCGAGCGCTGCATTCCTTCTTACTTCTAGCTTGTTGTATCCAACCATGCCTATAACAAGGTTGGATACATCAAAGGGTAGAAGGGGTATATACCGTAGCTCTTCAGGTATAAAAATCTCGTGAACTTATTTTGCTCGCTCTATCATTTGATTGTACTTCTCTTCGTGCGGAGCCCATATCGCTGCATTGAACTCCAAATGGCTTCTTACCAAAGCATTATAGAGTGATTTTACTGCTTGTAGGTTTGTGAAGCTGTTTGTCTGACGGAGTACGAATCGTAAAGTTTTATAAGCCTTCTTGCAGATGTTGACCACGTGCACCCGGAAATGTAGCTTGTCGTCCAGACGAACCCCTAAATCCCTCACCGTGTCGACTCTCTTCAGCTGAATACCCGTAAAGTGGTAGTCGTGGTAGAGTGGTGTCTTAGCTCGACTAAAAGTTTGCTAACATTAAAATCGTCCTAGTTTATTTACCCTACTCCACTCTACCACCCTGTCCACGTCCCGTTGAAGGCGTACACAGTCTTCTACGTCTGTGATGGGCAAGAATAAGTTGAGGTCGTCCGCGAATAACAAACATTTGGCATGTTTGACGACGGTTGGCAGGTCGTTTATCATTATAATAAACTCTAGCGGCCCCAAATTACTTCCCTGACTTACACCGGTTAAGGTAGAGTATGCCTCTGATCTGCATCCCGCGTAGTCGACATACTGCCGCCGGTCCTTCATATAGCTCGCGAAGAAATGCAGCAGTTTGGTGGTGCAGCCGATCGTCGCCAACTTCTGAAGCAAGATGACGTTGTCGACTAGATCGAACGCTTTTTTGAAGTCGAAGTAGGCGGCGTCGACTTGTACCCCTGCGTCGACTTGAGGTAGCACAAAGGCCATGGAGTCAAGGAGGTTTGTTGAGGTGCTATGAGCCGGCCGAAAACCGTGCTGTGCGTCGGACAGCCGTGACGAGACCTGCTCTTGCATGCTGTGCTGAATGGCAGATTCAAATACCTTCGCCGCCGTCAACAGAACGGCCACTGGTCGGTAGTCCGTCACATCTGATCCCGAACCTTTAGGTATAGGAATAACCCTTGTTATCTTCCATCGTTCTGGAAAGTGTGATTTCTCTAGACAAGCATTGTAAATATGGGCGAGTGGTTCCGCGAGCGGCATTCGACAGTCTCTCATAATCAAGACTGTTATGCCGTCCGGGCCCGCGGACCGCTTCGGCTTGAGCCTTGTCAGAGAACACTTTGGATTTTTTAGGTTTAAATCCATCAGAAATCGTCTTCAGATACGCTATTAATTTCGAACATGTGTCCAGTTTTACGTCGTTATTAGAACTGACTGTTGATTTTAGCATTGAGTAGGTACTCCAAAGAGTGGAAGGTTGTTTAGTTTTGGCTAAGTACTGGAAGTAGGCCAAAAACACATATTCTGTAACATTCTTGGCGTCTCTTGCATTTCTCCATTCCATAGAATTACCATAGGCTTTCATATATTTCTCCCGAGATTTTGCAGGTAATAGATTATCTATCACATTTCTTGCCTGAGTTCTATTTCACTGTCACTTGAACTCATTTTTCAAAACAAAACCGAATCCGTGAAAATTTAAGAAAACGCGGGCTGTAGTTCGCGCGTTTTTAATTTGATTTCTTTTTTTTTTTATTCAGCCGGCGCGGCGGCGGCGGCGCAATATGGTCCGTCGCGTCTTACCAGCCAGTATTTATTCAAACAATATTTGCGTTCGATTTTGCTAGCGCTGAAAACTAAGACGTTCCGAATTCAATAACTGCGCGGCAATACACTTTTCCGCGCACTTTTTGAATTAGGAATTTATAAAGAGGAATAAAAGTTTTTTTCTGCCCGCTAAAAGTTCCTTAAAGAAAACACCACCTTTGGGTGCATATAAAGGCGAACAAAGTCGTCTTTTTCGAATATGGGATGAAAATATATTTTGAAGGGCCAAAAGTATTTATTTAAGCAGCCCACAAAAATCTGCTCTAAGAATTCTGTTACAAATCCTTCTTTCTCACATCCATCTATTTGTTCCCTTCCCAAGCTGCGCAGACAAAATGCAATCTTTCCGTCTGAACACAATAAAATAAAAACAACATTACACCGACAGGCTGAAGACCTAATCTCCAACAAGGCTATCAAATCAATACCAGTCCAATTGCTTTGAATACCACTCGCGTACTAGCGTAGCACCTCGTAGCACCTAGTAGCGCTTCGTAGCACCTCGTAGACTTGCTACGCCGAGAGATGTTTCGATACTGGATTCGTTTGTTTAGCCTTTACAATATTTGAAAATGGACTTGATTTTGACAGCAGAAAAAATATTCTATTTTATGGCATATTATTTAGCTGTTAGTTATCAGTTGGTACCTATATAGCGTCTTATCTTTGTAACAGACTTGAATCTATTGGGGTTTTCTTGGGCCTATTAGATAAGTATAACGACAGTCAAAACTAATGAATTATCAATGAAAATCTGTTATGAAACTTTATTTAAACTGTAATGATTGAATAATCAAGAGTTTCATAATTTCGTTCCACGTTATGTGAGGCTATATTGTAAAAAAAAAAAAATTTTTTCTTTCGGTACACAACAATGTATTAATTAAAAGTATAATTAATATTTATAATTTACCTGTCCATAATGATGTTATGTATCATTAATTACAGGTGAGTGTTGTGTAATGATTGTACTTAAATATTTTTAAAACGAAGGTTGCCGCACCAAATTTTGATTGGTCTTACTAAATCACATCCGGTTGTCACACCGTCCCATTGACATACCCATCGGGCACAGAACTTCGACTCAAGAGCTTTACGCCGACACCTTCGACGGCAAGAGACGAATATATTTGCATTCTCACACCAAAATAAAGGGATATGTCAATTTGATATTTTTATTAAGCAGAGAATTTTTGTAGCATCTCAAAGATTAAATAATGAAAATATAAGGTCTACTTAAAAAATGAATTAGACTAAAGTTGACGTACGAAACGACGTTCTTTCAATACTAACAATAATACTGGAGAAATTAATACAGCGTCATCTAGCCTAGCCCCAAGCTAAGAAGACCCACAAATTAACTAAATGTACTTTTAGTACGGAAAGCGTAATAGGTACTAGGGATTTCAATGACCCTACTATGAAAACTATTTTGTTATTTATTTTATAAATCTCTCAATGTGCGATAATCTTCGCAAACTTTTCAAATATCAAAATACTTTATTTCGTTGAAGAAGTTTGGACTTTTCAGGAATCTTGGGTGCGCCACGTTTTGAGAAGATCATCGCGCGCTGAGTCTGTTTCTGAACCTTGCTTTAATTTTCTCTGTAATATCAAGCGAGACGAGAACGAGTCGTCCATTTATTGTATGCGATTTGGTTTAGCACCTCTCAGCGCGGGCATGAAGGAACTACGCAATTATTAACATAAAAAAGTGAAAGTCCTGATAACTCCATACAAACGATAACACAATATCAGGGTGCTGGTCATTGTGACGGATGGTAATTAATAATCATAACTAAGTACTATAATTAAAACATTACACGAAACCACAACAGCCAAATCAAACGTCAATCCAATCAACAAAGTATTCTAATTACACATGCATAGAGTGTACAGTACAATGCTAACAACTCAATCATGGTAAACAGAGGTCTTAGTATGAGTTTTGCATTGCTTACGAAAAATATAAGAGTGTAAGTTTCCTTCCATACGATTAGCATCTTGCAACGCCTCGACTGGATACTGAGAGGAACTTTTTATGGTATGATGCAATATTTTAAAATAAACTCGATAATAGTTTTCGAATAATTTTGAGGACTTAATTTGTTGTATTTTGAAAGACCGAGTTACAAATTTCACTGTTACGCTTTCTAAAATTTTATCTGTTTAGTACTTAGTAGCTATACCTACTAAACGTGCAGATGACACGTATAATCGAATGTCATCGTTGTCGCGTCGAACAATCTCACCGCATTATTATTTACATATAAACGCCCCGGGATTAATAATCACATCACGTTCAAGTTAAATTTTCGTTTTGGTACCTATTTTGCAAACTTGCACTACACGCACAGGCTGTGCGTTAATCCCGTGTCATATCCAGCTACCGGTCATCAGTTGTCGCTAGACGCGACAGGTGTCGCTAGGATCACTGGCGGCTAGGCTGGCATTACAACCATTGTATAATAGACTGAACCTGTCTAGAATCTAGTCTAGAATTACAATGTTTTTCGAATCTTTAGCTAAACAGTCAAAAATCAATAATACAATAATTTATTCAAATTAATAATGTTTTCTGACTCTGATTTAAATAAATAGACATAAATAGTCGAAAAAAGTAATAAATATGTCGCCACCGGAATTACTAATCAATACATTTGTAGAATAGCAAATAATCAATTAAATTCATACGTAAATAGGAATAACATGTCAAACATCTCTTCGAATTAAACTAATTATAGCTTTATTAACGAATCAGCGTTCGTTTTGTAAGCTGCCTAGCCATTCTACAAACAGACTGATTATCGATTCGGTGGCGGCGACGGATATATAGGGATGACTAACCAAAATCGTTGTTAATATTTCAGATCACTTTGTAAAATTTTTGGAAATTGGCAATGTTTGGAAATTAGCTAACTCAATGGGATATTCTTTCTTACTTTGTTTCATAACATCATGGGATATTCGCAGTTATAATTTATATCTTCTCGCTCCGAGACAACACACTCATGTGTTGGGATCCCTGACATGGATTACTGGAGTAACACGTTTAACTACTATGTAGTTGTTATTGTCTGGCTCATGTCATTGTTCAACATTGAAATTCCATTTTGTTACATAATACTAAACAACATAAATACATAAGTAATTATTTTAGTTTGTGTGTTTAATAATTTGATGGTTTTGATAAAACTCTATACTGTCTTCGAATCCCTTAGTTTTAAACAACTAGTTTTTAAGTTTTGCGCGATAAATATGAATCCCTCGGGAACAATGGAATTTTAATAAAATTGAGCTCAAGCTCAGAACATTCATAAAACAATTTGAAAAGAATCATCCAAATATGTCCATAAATATCAGATAAATCGACAGACATCGGACATACATATAAAAAACACAACATAGTACAGTCATATACATAGCCGAACCTATGTTCAGCAGTACTATTTTTCGAATTCGGTTTGAAAATTCCTTTGTTTGACGTAAGTATATAATAAAAATTGGTGGCGGCGATAGTTGGGTCAGGGAACCGCCTTAAGTTGCCCACCAGTGGGACTAAAAACGCTGCCAAAAATGTTCTGTGAGTGAATGGATAATGTTATTAGCTTTTGCTATAATTATTTATAAATTATTTTCTAAAATTAAGCTATTCAACAATTTATTAAATTTAAGTTATTAACAAATAGCATGAATATAGATTTTTTAAATCTTGATATTTTTTGGGAATGATGTGGTTGTTAAGAGTCAACGTATTTTTTGTGAAATAAATACCTAAGTACGACGGTACTACCACGGTAAAGTTATCTGTGTTGACATAACATTACCGTGGTAATACTTAGGTATTAACATTTTCAGTGTTACGTTTTCTCCCTCGCCACTAACTAACCCTCAGATACATCAATAACCATCGCACAAACTGACTTCCCATTAAAGTTAGAGCTCTGCAATATTTCAGACATTTCAGCAGGCATTACGGCGTAAATCATCCAACTGAACTTAAGTTCCCGGTGCAATAGCAATAATTCTATCAATGCGCGCGCACTGAATAACAATAGTTCCAGAAATATATCGCGGCTTTTGGAAAGACTAAGGCCTCTCAAAAGGTAGGTATGGCTAAGTGACGGTCGTGAGCGGAGAAGTGGCGATAGCGGGCAATGATTCATGGAATGTTGTATGGCATTGTTCTGCTCCTTCACCCGATGAAATCTTGTCATTCCTTTTTTTATTTATTTATTTGGTAGAATGAAAATATTATAAAATAGAAAGATAGGTAATTAAGATTTAGATTGTTGATCTTGATTGTGATTGATTTGTTGATTTTTCCGCCAAGTTCACATTGAAAATTGTCAATAGTCTGCGGCTGCTATCCGCTATCGCAGCGTACTAAAAACGACCCTAAACGTAAATGGACTCTTCGCAGCGTGTTCATCAAAAATAAATGGAACGTTACACGTTTCTAAAGCCCAATCGATATTCTAAAATGTCCATTAATAATTTAATGAACGTTCAAAATCCATTAACAAAATGGCAGGCTTTCAACAAGAATATTCTCAAAGTGAAAACAATTTCTATCTCAACTAGTTACCCATTTTCTCAAATTATCTCTAATTTTATTGGTCAGCGAAAATCTTTCTCGATTTTCCAGAGTTTGTGGAAGTTTCCGAGAGTTTTTCTCATCTCATTAGAGTCTGGGAGTAATTAGATGAGGCATGATTGATTAGTTACCTTATTGGAATCTAGACTTTTTGCACTTTTCAATTTACTTGAGGCTTCTTTGAGAGTTCGCGCGAAGGTTTTATGAAGCTGAAATCTATTATTCATCTTATTTTACAGGGACGTTCCTTCTAAAAGAAAAATTGGAGTACTTTTTACCACGTTTTGAATGTTTTTTGAGGAATAATAAAGTATTTTGCTAATAAAGCTGTTCTTGTGGTGCGCGAGTGACGAGAGGTTAAGACGTTACCAAAAATACTGGTCATTTTTACACCTTGCCAGAAACAAAATGTACCTTTAACTTCGCGCATCCATTTAGTTTTTTTCGGCTGCGAAAGCTCCCTAATTTTTACACTTTAACTTTCGTCCTCTCTCGGCACTCGTATAGAGTGATCTAGGAGGCGACTGGCTTGCACGCAGATTAGTGCACTTTGGGGTATAGGATCATATCATCATAATCAGCCCATACACTTCCACTGCTAGACATAGGCGTTCCCCATAGGACGTCACAAATAGCGGTCCTGAGCCGCCTCCATCCAACGACTCCCTGTGACCTCTACGATGTCATCGTTCCATCAAATGGATGGTTTCCCAATACTCCGGTTCGCGTTGCATCGTGGCTGCCACTCGAGAACCTTTACTTCCCATCGGTTATCAGTTCTGCGAGCTATATAACCTGTCAACTACCACTTCAGCTAAATAATTCTGAGGGGTATTATTATATGAATATTCTCTGCTTTGGGTATGTCAAAATGCCTTAAGTTGAATAAATAGGTACATATGAATATGCTGTACTTGAAAAAATTATAATATATAACCTATACAGTACTTATAGCGGTTGTTCCTTGAGCTCGATCAATCGATAACGAGCAGTCAAAGCTCAAAGGCCAACAATTAGAGCAGTTTACGAAGTTCGTCCAAGAAGCTGTGACAGTTCAGAGCGCTTAAACAGCTCCGGAGCATTAGTGCTGCGCTCCGCTGCCTTCACTCGTGTAGCCGGGTGGTATAAGTGTAGGCAAGCTTCAGCACCGAGTGCCTTCTAATTAAAATACCTACTCGTTTTGACAACCTCTAATGTTGGTTCGATTTTCACCTTTGATATTTGAACGATCTGCAAATATTTGTTCCGGATGTTAGGGATGTTTTCTATACCTATAACAGTAAAAATATTTTTTCATGTAAAATAATAGGTATACATATATGTCGCACAAACAACTATAGCCCTTCCTTTTTTCTACTTCATACTAGGTAAATAATGTAGATATCTAGATATTTATTTATAATACATAGAAAATATCCAGAACACCGGGGGCAAATATCTGCAGATCGTATCAACATTTGTCACGATGCGGAATCGAACCCGCAATCTCGTGCGTCGTGGGCGGCCTTCGCCCGCCGCGCCACTGAGGTCGTCTATTTATGGCCGTTTGAATCCGGATCTCTATAAACACAATCTCTTTAATTCTTTACTCTTTAATTCTTTATTGTACACAATAATACATTTTATCAACTTATCTAAAAAGATTATGTACATAGGCGAGCATAACCCTGAAAAGAGTTTTCTTCCAGCAAACCTTAGAGTTATAGGAGAGGCGATCGAACAGGTAGAGGAAGTGTACAAAAATAAAATAAATCGAACAATAGATAAACTAACAATAACTAATAGTAGCTTAGCTACATACAATACATATAATTATAATAAACATACATAAACTAAAATAATAAAGACGAAATAAACCTAATAAATATCTAATTTTCAATATATATATATGTATATATATATACTAATAAAATAGAAACTATTTATGATAGTAGGAAGTGCTCTTTTAACTTAGTTTTGAAAATGTTAAGCGATGGACTGGCTCGAATATCATGGGGAATAGAGTTCCACAATCTAGCCGCTTGCGCGGCGAAAGAACCTCCGGGCCTACTGGAAAGAAGTAGTGATACTGCCGTCCTACACGGCACACCGCGAGGAACGAGAAATGCAAATCGTTCGCGGAGGTATGTCGGGGAAAGAGGGTTATTGAGAATGAAGTACAGATAAGAGAGAATGTGAAGATCACGCCGCCGTCGTATGGGTAGCCATTTAAGTTTGGATCGAAAAGCAGACACATGGTCGAATTTACGCAATCCATATATGAATCGGATGCCCAAATTCTGAAGGCGCTCAAGCTTATTCCAAAGTTCCTCTGTCGCGTCAAGGAAACAGACGTCAGCATAATCGAGGAGGGGAAGAAGAAGACTTTGGGCAAGGATTACTTTAGTCTCAAAAGGAAGGAAGTTTTGTAGACGTCTAAGAGAATAAAATGTGTAATTAACCTTTTTACTAATGTTGTTTATGTGACTCATCCAAGATAAATTGCTTTCAAAAATTACGCCCAGGTTCTTAGCCTTCGTAGCGAGAGGAATTATATTACTGGCCAAAGTAATAGGCGGAATTGTAGAAAGAACTAATGATTTCAACATAAAATTACTACCACAGATCATGGCTTGCGATTTCGAGGGGTTGATCAGAAGACCATAGGCCTTAGCCCATGAGTTTATGTTGTATAGATCCAAGTTAATCTGATCAATACCTTCTGCGATCTCATCCACTTTAAAATGATGGTAGATTTGCAGGTCGTCTGCGTAGAGATGGTAGCTGGAGGAAATTACTTTAGTAACAGAATTAATAAAGATGGAGAAAAGGAGAGGTGAAAGGACACTGCCTTGAGGTACACCCGCAGAAATGTTACACCAATCCGAGTATGAATCATCAAGGCGCACACGCTGTGAGCGACCTGAAAGATAAGAACGAAACCAAGCGACTACTGAGGAAGTGATATTGAGAGAGGAAAGAACTGCAACAAGGATATCGTGGTCAACAGAGGTGAAAGCACTGCTAAAATCCAATAACACTAGTGCAGTTACCTGTTTATTAGACATAGCTAAGCGTATGTCGTCGGAGATTTTAGCAAGAGCACCCACAGCGCTGTGACCAGGACGAAAGCCAGATTGGTATGGACTCAAAAGGTTATTACGATGGAGATACAGCGCGAGTTGCTTTTGGACTACATTCTCAAGGATTTTAGAAAGAACCGGGAGAATCGATATAGGTCTTAGCTCAGAAACCGAGGAAGGATTAGAAACTTTAGGCAAAGGGATGACATTAGCAGATTTCCACAAAGTAGGAAAGCAGCCAGACTCAAGAGAATGATTGATGATGTGGGATATTGCAGGACAAAGTTCTAAGGAGAGAAGCTGGAGCATCTGGATGTTAATATCATCAGTGCCAACGGCTTTCGTTGATATGGAGTTAAGAATCTTTTTAATGTCGTCCTCGGCAATCGCTTCGAAAGTAAAGGGAAGGCATGGTGGAAGAGCTTGCTGCGCAATTGTGTTAATAGTTGAGATTCGAACACTATTATCCAGAGAAAGGGGAGATTTAGAAAAGTTTTGATTAATAATGTTCAGGTCAAAAGGGATGTGCGGATTATATGAGCCACCACCAATTCCAATGGATTTTAGAAATTTCCACATTTGTGAAGGAGTTGAATTTTGAACAGAACTATGAATGTGACGTTTTCTACTATCTCTACACAACTTGCTGCAACGGTTACGAAGCTTTTTATAGACAGTATGATTTTCTTCAGTCGGATGTTTCTTGTAGCACCGTTTAGCCCGATCTCGCCTCGACATCACCTTCCTAATGGCCTGAGTCAGCCACGGAGCTGGAGGATGCTTCACTTTGACCATTTTCATCGGTGCGTGAATATCAAATAAATCCAAGATCAGCTTATTAAAGGCAGCCACTTTATCATCAACACCACCAACATCTATTACAGGTGACCAGTCCATTGTGGAGGCATCGGCCTTCAGACTCTCAAGACTGATGTCTTTAAAGCTACGTAGATGGAGATACTTAACTTTTTGTCTTGGTGAACGCACTTTATATGAGAGAAAGAGAAGATCATGGTAAGAGAAAGGAGCAGTAGATGGAGAGCAATGAGGAGCGAAATGTGTGGCAGAAAGAGGAAGAATGTGCAGGTTCACGGAAGAGAGAAGAGATTGTAGCTTGACAGCGCGGATATCATTTTTTAACAGACAAGTATTGAAGTCGCCGAGTAGAATTGTATGATCATAAATAGTAGATAAAGACTCAAGTTTTAATTCAAGAGAGGGGAAATAGTCTATACTACAAGAGGGGGGATAAAAAACACCAAGTAAAATTTTAGAGTGATTAATAATTATCTCAATAAACAGATGCTCTGCGGACTTGGAGTACTGTCCTGGCGATTGGTCTATAATTTTATATGGAATACCCGCACGCAGGTATATTGCGACCCCACCACCACCCTTGCCAACACGATCATTTCTTATCAGAATGAATCCTGGCAGGGGATATTGGGTAGATGGTAAAGACGGCTTAAGAAAAGACTCGGAGATAAGAACAGCATCAATTACTTTGTGATCAAAGGAAGCTAACAAATCCGAGTAATGGGAGGGGATGCTCTGGGCGTTAATATGAATAATGTTTAGATTTTTAGAACAACCGTGGAACTTACTTTCAATAACAGCTCGAAGGTGCGGTAAACCCACCATCGAGTCATCACTGCTGACGGCGCTAGCATAATCGGTATTCGAGGAGCACGAGAAGTAACTATCATTTAAATCTAAATCCATAACTACTAAATAAATAATAATATATACTCAATATATACTTAATATATGTAACGAAAAAAAATAATAAAAAATAATTTGTTTGCAAAATATGCCTAAAATACTAAATGGGGAAGCTAACTTACAGATGCATCTCCCAACACTCGCCAGTTAAATAAGCAAGCAAGAACAGTATGTACAACATACTACATCACAAAATAGTTAAATAATAAACGGAAATTACACGTAATAGTACATACAACCAAGGGTCCTAGCCCGAGGCCTAGCGACATACACAATAAGAGTGTCAATGTCAAATGTCCGTCATTTTCATCAACCTTGTTATTTTACACCATTACAAAGAAGTTGAAGTTTGATTTTATGTTTACAAAAGTGACTGACAGACAAGAAAAGAAAATCTTGAAGCGTGTTAGATTTCTACCTCAAACTATGAAAATTATTGGATATTATGCTACCAAGTAATGTAGTAAAAACAAGTGATCGATTGTGCCACCCCGTGGGCGATCTGTCCTTCATTGAGAAATAGAGACGAGTATTGTTACCGCTGACGCTTGGACCTTGTGTCCATTCTGCTGGAGCCTGGCTTGGCTGCAGGAACCGACGAGGCCTTTCCTTTGGTCCGCGGCGCGCTCGGGCCTTCCTCATCGGAAGACTGAGGCGCGGGGAACTTGGCTAGCAGCGGCTTCAGCTCCGACATCGCTTCGATCTTGCGGCGCGTGTTATCAGGCAGAGAGATGATAATTCTGCCCTCTGATGTCCAACACCGACGTACGCCGAAGTGCTTGCGCGCTGCCATGAACACATCATGCCTCGGTTTGGTCAGGAACTCCGAAACCGTAATGTCGGATCCCTTGAGCGACGTCTTGGCATTCCAAACCTGAGTACGCAGCTGATGACTGCCGAATCGTACCAAGATAGGCCTGGGCTTGCTACTGTTTGAGCCTAAGCGGTAGCAAGAGGAGATCAACTCCGGTGCAACATCAGACATTTTAAATTGGCTGGTTAATAAATTCCTAACCAAGTTATCAACTGGAGATTCACCGGACTCTGGAATCCCATGAAAGAGGAGAATCTTTCTGCGAGAAGCAGTTTCTTGGCGGTCCAGGCACTGGACTAGGAGCTCCAATTGTGCTTGCATCGTTGCTAAAGACTTCCAAGTTAGCATTTTGAAGTCCCGGAACTCACGTGAAAGTGTCTGCCAGTCCTTGTGTGGTGCACCTGGTGCCTGTGATAGTCCCTGATCAGTGCCAGCGAGTCTCTGGATGTCCCCCTCCATCTGCTGAAACTTTGTTTCAAAAGTCCCAGCCAACACTTCCATGTTACTTGCCAGCTTGGCATATAGGTCCATTCTGCTTGCGTTTTGTGATGAACACAGAAAGGTGAGAGGAGAAGTTTATAAACTAACGAGTGTAGGAAACTCTAGTATTTAGTAATAACTTTCTATTTGCATGGGAATTGGTCTATTTATATTGTTATAAATAAATAAATGAGGAGCTGATTTATTTTCGTGTGTACACTTGAACTACCCACAGCCGAAAAAAACAATCCTGGGGCAGTTGCACCCAAGTCCAAGAAACAGGCGCCCGGGCGCCTGCCGCGATGACTCACGACTATAAAATTTCACTTTTTTTATTTCATATTCTCCTGATCCACGAAAAGTTTGAAAATTCAGTAACACAGCCTTAATTAGAAAAAGAAATATTTATTCAGATAAAAAAATGACATTACAGTTTTGTTAGAAATGCCTTAAAGCCTCTGATAGGTTTTAAGGCTAAATAACTGACTATTAATAATAATTTCCATCAACAAGAAGTTTCTGTTTGATATTCCATAAGGTTAGACCCAAACCAGATATCTCGGAGGCAGTTCGACTGAATACAAGATCGCAGTCTCAAGGCTCTTGAATACACCTGCTACTCTATAGGTAGTAGGTTGAGTGATCGCAAAACTTAATGAGCTCTGTGCACTTAGGCACGGAAGCAAAACTGCGCAAGTACAATCAAATAGAAAAGTGATATTTATCAACTAGCAACCCACCCGGGCTTCGGCTAGAAATCCTTTTTATGGTGCTAATAGACACACCTGTTGCAGCTGCTGTCCACTGAAGTACCATTTTGAGGTTAAATTAAGACCTTCATTGTCTGCTTTTGTCATGAAGCTCATGACATCGAACACCATTTTCCATGTTTGACGACGCAGTACGTTAAACCGCATGCGAGGCATATTTAACGTTTAAGAGAAACAGCTATCAACAGGGAATACAACACAAAATCGCAAGAACAAACTATCAAAGCAATGACACGAACACTGGACAAGCATCAAAGACTTTGCTGCGTCATTGTACACAAAAGCATTCATTCGACAGTATTGCCCACTAGATTATAAATAAATTTACTACATAGAAATTATTTTATTTTCAAACTTGGGTTAATTGCTTTAGATAAAAAGTTTAATTTATTTTAACATTTTGGGTTTAAAATAATCCGTCATTGAGTGTAAGAAGTTTTTATATATTCTTTAAATATTGAATTGGAACAAAAAATTTGCAGAACGAAATGTGCTAGACAAAATAAAAATACGCCAGAATTCTTGCTGGCAACCCTGGTTTGACAGACAGATCTCCCTCTCACCCCATTCTTTCCCCTCAACGCCTTATTTACGATTCAATGCGCAGCCGTTGAAGCTAACTTCACAGAGCTCATAAAGATTTGCACGTACTCTACCTATTAGAATACCTATTGTAGCCGACATTAATATGTTACATTCTAGACTAGAACATCGGGGCGTCTGAATACGTATACAAGGAGCATTGAGTATATTCATAGATCACTACATATTATAAAACAATGTCCTACGCCGCTTCTGTCTGTTCGTGATAAACTCAAGAACTACTGATTGAATTTTCATGCGAATTTGCCAATGTGACAACTGGGACAAAGTGTCCGAGAATTTTGTGTCTCAAATGTCGGCAAGCCGGATAGAGTGATTCATGAGAAAGGTTTAAACATATAGTACGTTGTCAAGGTTTCGTGTAAATAGGATGAAATATAACGATAATTGTTGGAAATGTCGGAAAAAGTCAAGCCGTCTGCTTTGGAGCTTTCATCGAAAACGCAAACATTTTAAGATATAATGCTCCCGGACCCGTACAAAGCCGGGGCAAGTTGCTAGTTTGAATATATGTTAGAGGAAGCAATATTAAGACCAAAGACAAGAAAATCTCGATACAATATATCAAGTGGTCATTTTGATACTTGGTGATGCGGTAGGTACGTTCAAAATAACATCCTTATAATCAGCGCGCTAACGTCCGCAGCCCTGAGCCGTCTCCATCCATCGACTCCCTGCGACCGCAACAATATCGTCGGTTCATCGAGTGTATGGTCTTACACTCCGTTTCACGTTGCTACGTTTTTACTGAACATCAATATAATACTACATTCAATAAATACAATTAATTGCAAAGGAATTCCGCAGTTAATCAAACAATTAAGCCAAAGCAATATTTATCTTAAGACTGGTGCAATAAAACAGTAGTTCCGGTGGCAGCATCCGTACTAGTCCACTGACGTGCAGCACCTGCGTTGCGCTTCAAATTACTCTGAAGACAACGTCACATTGATAAGCATAGCGATTTAAAAGAGTAAGATAAATAAATAACTAACGTTTATTTGCCGAACACTAAGTTGTTAACCTATTAAATATAGTAATTGGTTAAGTAGCCGTGGGGCCGCGGCGTAAGAATATTGACCCCTCCAACTCAACCCGTGTATGTCGTAAGAGCCGACTAAGGGAACCTACCAGAGGAAGTTCAGCAGCTTCCTTCTGAGTATTCTTTAACACCAACACTGCGATCACCAATCCGCCTGCCAAGCGTGGTGATTATAGCAAAACCCCCCCTACATGGGAGACCATCCACTCGATGGACCGACGATAAAGTGGCGGTCGCTAGGAGTCAATGGATGGAGGCGGCTCAGGACCGCTATTTGTGACGTCATATGGGTGAGGCCTATCTCCAGCGGTGGACGTGTACAGGCTGATATGAAGAAGGTAGTTTTTAACTTACATTTATTATGACATTTATGACATAAAGAGTTAAGTCAACCAATATTGGTATTATTCATGCCTTAAGAAGACTTAAGTAAGAGGTAGAATCCAGTGTCTAATGTAAAAATATCTGTAAATATCTGGCATGTGTTAATAATGTTTTTTCTGAACAAAAACTTTTATATTGTCGTCGAAACATCGCCGACGCGCTTTTTGTCCAACCAAACTTTTTATCCAACGGCCATCACCACGTTTATGTCCTGCTTAATTCCAACCCAAGTTTAAGTACCAGTCCCAATTCAAACAGCTACAGCTGACGCCTCTGCCTCTCACCTCACAACCAACCTTACCCAGTGTTGATAGGAGCGCTTGATGTTCTCAGTATTTCGCGCTAACGATCGGAGAGAAAGGTTTCAGCTCATTAGCCGTTAATCTTGTATTGTAGCGCTGAGTTTTAAAATGTTTGAGTGCAGCGCATTTACCAACCGCACTTGATTTTAGTAAAAAAAATAGTTATAGCAGTTTATTACAGTTATTTGGTTCCCATAACTCATGATCAACTTTTCTGGGGCTAGACCAAGTTGTGCAATAAGAATTTGATTGAACTGTTTTTTTTGTTTAATAGATAGAGTGATTCAAGAGGACGTTATAAATATATGTTTAATTTAGTAACAGCATTGCACCCGTGCAAAGCCTGGACGGGTCAGTATAGAACAAACATACAGCCGAACATAGAACCACCTCCTTTTTGCGAAGTTGGTTAAATATACAGCTGCTTGGGGCTAAAATAACAAACATTGTATAAGCTCTATCACTGAGCTAACACAATAAGACCCTGGGTATTCCAAGAGCACAGATTCAAAGCTGAAAGAACTATTTCAAAGCATCACACGCTCGCAACTAGCTAATTAGGAGAACTGAGGACATAACACTAAAGGTGAAAACTGACTGAGCCCAAGCCTCAAGGAGGTACATAACGCTTTTGAACATCGACCTAGGTACTAAATAGGTAGTCATCCCCTATGAGTATGCGAGCTGTGAGAGAGCTGAGAGAGGGGTGAAAATCTGAAATCTTAAAATATATCGAAAAAATAACATATTCGAAACCAAACTTGGAGAGACGATCTTAAAAAATGTTGAAACTTGACGACTTTTTAACCATACATTTAGCGAATCATTTAGTATATTAGTACTGATTCTTTATTGACAAAGAAAATAACAATCAAATAATATAAACAAATTATACTAAACTTAAGTATTTACAATTGAGCTAACTGCAGTATATAAAGGCCTGTCCAGTCCAGTATTTCATTGGAACATCCTAAATGGGTACATATTGTGAATTTTATAAATACTCACCTAATCACTAAGACTTGATACTGTATCAATGCAATAAACAAAAATACTGAAAAACAAATACTGTCAGCTTATGAATCATACAAATATTATTAATGTTCAGTTTCTTCCACGAGCTTCGTCCCAGCACACAAATGAGAAAATAATTGATGACTGAACTCTTCTGCGAACACCACAAGCTACACAAAAACCTGTAGGTCCTTATTCTTTATGCAAGCACCCTACCTAGTGTTGTGACAAGTCAGAAAAGCAGTATTATCGCTATCTATCCTCTCTGTAAAGCCACACATAACAAAGTTTTGTGATATGACAGCAAAAGAAGCGCTTTTCATCGCTGCAGCGCTATCTTGTCACTCGGGTTGTCGCCGCATCTAATTGGCTTTGAGCTATCTGAAAGAAGGTGCGCGATAAGAGAGCGGTTCCATTGTTGCGTGCGATACGATATTGACTATGATATTTAATTCATTCACATGATGACCAACATCTTTTGAACTTTTTATTTAGCGTAACTCGTTTTGCTGCGCGGCAAAGGCGTCACTCAGGAATTTCCTTTTTTATTGGACTATCCAGACAACATCATCTTGCCCGTAGGTAAGCAGAGCTTGTATTATGGTTTAGTTCATTCATAGATATTTTTAATTGTACTGAGAAAACACCCGTAAAAATATCTGCAGATCGTACAAATGTTTGTTCCCAGGCGGGAATTGAAACCACATCCTCCCGCAACATAGGTGGACCTTCTCCCTCTACGCCACGGAGTTTGTCTAATACATTTTATACAATACTGCTTTTTTCTACACAGAAAAATCTAATTCAGAATCTGCAATATTTTTTCCAAATAACATCATATTGAGTTACATTTCACCATTAACTTTTACGAAAACAACAGCCGCTCACAATTACCCCGCAATGGACACGCACCCGCCCACTCAGCTGCTCATTGACATCAACTACAGCGCCCATTCATACCGCTCAAAATATTGACAGCGCTATTCAAAGCAGCTTGAAAGCGCTTGAAAGAAAAAAAGGAGACCCGATTTTCCTTACCTACCCTCAATAGAACGCATAGGGCCGAATAAGGGTTTGCGCTCGCAGCCCCTTTAGGGGATGTTTTCGCAAATGACGAAAATGACTGTTTGTTCGGTTAAAAAGCGCTGAGTGGTTTTGGCTGAATGAAGATGCTTTACGAATGTGGATATTTTTGAAGAATTCTTTTTGTTTGAGGAAGTTTTGATGGGAGGTTTCTACGCAAAGATTTGCTCAAAAGAATTGTGCGAGAATACTCGTCTATTTCTGGCTTTGAAGAATGTTTTTTATTGAACAAAGAAAAGTTATGGATCTTACGGAAAAAAATACGAAGAAAGAAATTATTTTCGAAGTTCTGGAACTAAAAGGTATTAGTTCCAAAATTGCAAAAAATAATTTGAGAGCGATTATTGACTTACAGTTGTTCCTTAGCTTCAATAATATGGATGAAGTTTAGTTGATCATTTCTTTCTTCTCAGAGGGGATCTGCATTTCGGCATGTGCGTCTTATTTGGTGCAATCAAAACAACTAGCAGAAAGTCTTTTTCTAAATCTAGGCTTGTAAGAACACATTAGCGGACCTTTTCGTTGGTCTGGACCGGCCAAATGGTGCCAATTATCGGGTACTTGACCGAAAGCAAAAACATGTCTGGCTCAGAAATGATTGCTAGAAAAAGTACAAAAACTATTTCTAAATATCGGGCTTATTTTTGAGTGATTCGTTTCCATTTGAAAATAGTACCAAGCATCTAGTTTCAAAATGAATTTGATTTGTAAATAGTTTTTGTGCAGAAAATTGCATCTGAAGAGTAGAATAATTATGGTTCTTTGGTGAAGTATTCCTGTCTAAAAAAGGAGTAGGTACAAACAAGTTACAAAGTTTATAGAAATCATCTCCTGAAACTGTAAATAGGTAGATCTAGGGCACGATGATGCACTTGTTATCACAGCTAAGATCTTATTGTTACTTAGGTATGATCACGACGATAGAACTTTTGAAATACAAAGCAAAAAAAAAAAACGAAATTATAAATAACAGAAAGCATTTAGTTATAATTAAATTTTAGAGGCTAGATTAAATATTGTATAACCTAGATTATTTTTTTCTCATGTATCTCATTATAAGTGAATCATGTGTTTGTATGAGAATAAAGTTCTTTAAACCTATGTTATCACTCAAAAGCGTTCTAGAGATGCATAATAAAAAGCACGTAAATTCAGACAAAGACCCCATAATGCCTCAATCCCTCGCCCATTACCATTCTTCTAATCCATTACACCCTCACCTCGCGGAATTATTTACACATCGCGTAAGTCAACCCCATTAGAACAGATTAAGTCATCACGTAGCCGCCATATTTCTTAGGTGACGACAAAATGCCTGTGGTTCTCTATTTGTGGTACTGCAACGCACTGAATTACAAAGAATTTTTTGTTTGCGGAAAGTTATAATAAGCTGTCAGCTAACATGCACTTGTCTATCCAGGCATGTTCTACATTTTCTTCTGTATTAATTAAACTCAGACGTAAGTTCCGCAAAATTATATCAAAAAAAAAATAGATAACCTGCTAAATAGATTAAATAGATTTGTTCAATGGTATCGACGAACCACCTATCTAAGACACTTTTCATTCCTATTTTGAAGTGACCAGTAAATAGCAAGGACATGAATCGTAAAGTTCCAAATAATTGTAAATAAATTATGATAGTAGAGGATGAACGTTTCTATCCTCATAAGGATTTTCCGAATTAGAACCGATCAGATATGATGAAAAGCCCACACGAGGAGAGAAAGGAGATTAGGAAAGATAGAATCAGATCACAAATACTCCTCGTCATTGTGTCGATATTTGGTGGAGATATAGGTTGAGCCAGTTGACATCGATCGGTTAAAACGATGAAGATAAATATACGATAAATACTTTGCGAGATCATCGTCGAGTTTGATCGATACAGGTGTTTTGCCAATGGATCCTGTTTTATAAGATGAATTTTCAATGTTTCGAGCGTTTGAAGTGTACAAATGTAAGCCAACCGCAAATTATCTGCCTCGTAAATAAATAAAAACAAACCGAGGAGCCGCGGAGTTATTTATGGTCTCACTCTCAGCTGTAGGTTCTGGAGATGTTTAAAGAAAATGGAATGTTGTGGCATTAAGTCGTACCCTAGTTAGAAAAGAGGATTTTTATTTACCAATTTAAAGTTTTATTCGAGTCGATTTTAAAAGTCTGATCGCAGTCAGATCTTGTTGACAATCCTGGCAATAATAGAATCATGGATATTAAAATGTAATAGATCATATTTACTTCTTCCATAAGTGGACAAAAAAATGAAGTAATAGAATAGATGAACACTTTACTGCTTATTTAATAATGATTTAGTGTTTCTATAAAAGTTTATAGAAACACTTTGAAATATAGTTTCCATGTTCACACTTCTCCAACTCTGAGCTATTATAATAGCCGTACCTACTTATTTATAGAAAAACAAGACAACAATAACTTCTTGCCTCTTTTCCCAAGAGTTTCGCTTTTATATTTTTACTTAACCAAATCGAGTGTACAAAAGTTTCGGCGGTGCCAAATCGCGCCTTTTTGGCGGTCGTCCAGCGGAAGTCAATATCATTACTGGTTTTGTGTTTCGTGCCCTTTGTCACTTCTTTTATGGGTAGTGATATCTCGTGTAGAGGAGCGTTATGAATCTTTTGTAGATGGAGTGTTTTCACGATATTGAATTTTATTTGTGGGAACTGCTAAAATCTTAAATAATTATTGGCAATACACGCGTGGTGTTTTCTCACTAAACCAACACATTTTCGTATCTAGTTCCTCAATTTAAATCTAAAATCAATTGCTTTCTATTTTATATAGTTTCTTCAAAATTCTCACTATTAATTAGATAGTGAAGTATCGAACTAAATAAAATTTGGCAAGCCGATCTCACAGAGATAACATAGCCACTTCATTTCACACATTCATTCAATGGTCTGTAATCTTTCAAAAACATACCTCCTAAAACTTAGTCTTAAACTTAAGTCTAGTTTTATTTTCCTGCGTCGAGAATCCCTAAAGGGACGCTCAGCAGTACAGAAACAAAAAGCAGCAGACGAAAGTAGCCATAAAGGAGCCAGTGTTGCTGTGAAAGATTTCTTGGTATATTGGCCGCGCTGATCGTAACACACGTGGTTTATCTCCCGTTTGTTTCCGTTTTAGTTGTTCGCCCAGTGGCCCGTGTGCGTTGCGCCTTTTAGGTTAGGGTAGGGAATGTAGTGGGGAATATACGATGGCAGGACTTAATGGCAAGAGGTCGGTTCCATATAGTTGAGTAAATTAAAGGTTTGTTTTTTGAGTTTGATTCAACAACGGCAAATTACTTGATATTATTTAGGGGTCTAAAAGATTAACCAAATTTAACTAACACAGTCTGAGTCGGTTTGTGACCAAAAATCAAAAGGTGGCCAGGCGATGCACCTACTCTTTGAAAATGTATATTAAAGTAACACATCAAAAGTCCCCGCATGCATACTGTAAAACGGATCATCATCGTCATCACTCATCACTGGCTGACCATGGCAAGGCGATGCCATTAGTGCCAGGTACTCCACAATTAGAATTAGAGGCCAGATACAGAGCTAAGCGAGCTGCACTATCACAATACTGCCTTATAAGGCAAATCGTAAATTGTTTCGAAAAAAATCCTACTTCTGAACTTAGCCTGAACTCCTAAAAGCATCGACAGAAGCAATGTTTCTTGTCAAATTAGATGAAACACAGTCCGGGGCTAACTCATTGGATGCATTCAATGACTTAGCCCCGCTACAGTCCAACCCTATGACTATTTGATCACACGAAGCACTGCAGCGCATCTTAACCTCTATAAATCAACGCGCTGAGCGTACGTACACCTAACAAGAGGGGGAAGTGTTACTTTACACCCGAGATGCTATCTGTAGCACTGAATAATGAATGCTATTTCCGGCGGCTTGGGTGCTTTATTGATTGTTTCGCGGATGTGCCTAAACAGGCACATTTATACGAAGCAACCATGTAGGTGAGAAAATATAAGTTTGGAAATACTAGTTTAAGCAATGCCGTGACGATTGAAAATCTTTTACGCAGAGAGAGTCCAGCTGATCAGTCTATGATTTATACAGTTATGGTAATATCGCCGCTCTTTGGCATTCTGAATACTGACAGAAACAGAACTAATTAAGGGTGACGAAAATGGTGTGAGCGAATGACTCATGAAATGTCATGGATTTAGCTTGCTCAGGACGGAGATGCGAGGAAATTTAGCAGTGGGACACACGAGAAACTGTAGTCGTATACGATTATTTTACCTTTCACCAAATAGTTTTAGTATAATACAAATTTTTTTCGGAATAAAGCATCTCAATTTTCATTTGGGTCTAAATTATTTGAATCTTTATGCATGAAGAATATGGACATTTCAGGTACTTGAAAGCGTTTTATAAACTTATGTCACTAAAATTATAATGGCTATAGAACGCGCTATAAACCCTTATCAATCACGCCCTAGAATTTAACACCATAATTCTGTACAAGCCATGACATTACTATTCACCCCGACCATTATTTGCTTGTAATATAAAAGTTATAGCGGCCACTACAGTTACTATGCCAATCTTGTTTTATCGCCGCGCATGTGTACTATAAATTGATAGTATAAAAGTAATAAACTCTAAATAGGAACTAATGTATAGCTCAAAAATATATCGTTAGGTAATTTATACACTTCGAAATCACAAATCGCTCAGAGTTCAAGGGCAGTTTTTGTAACATTTATTTTGATAGAGTTATAAAAAGCGCCTAGAATCTTATTTTCTCAATTGTCACCGATGTGAACTATGTATATACATACCTACATATGTAGGTGGACCACGGGTAATGAATATTTATCTCAAAATGCTCAGAATTATTTCGTGATTTAAATTATTCTTTCAGAATCAGAATTAATAACTTTATTTCTTTAGGCTTACAAAATAAGCACTTAGACAAGTCAAATTTTATACTATAAACATAGTTATTATTATCAAATTTTATTATCATCAATATTATTATCTTTAATAGTATGTAGAGCGTTGATGACACTCGAAATATAATAGTTAATTTTGAGTCCCATAAGCTCTACATACGTCGAATACGGAGTTTTGTTTACGCTATGCTTACTCTTAAAAGCAATGAGTCTAAAGTCGGAAATATACATGTTAGTAGCAAGCATACTTGCATGACAGCTCCTTGCACGTGCCACCTATTGTGTGTATACACTAACTGGCATGCCAGTAGATGCATGCAATTTGATTGTCATGCAATGAAGGAGGGAACGCGGAGCCTTGCAGAACTGGCACGTGTAAACGCACCCGACAGGTACAGGTACGTCAGTAGCTGATGAGTTGTCGCCGTTGGTGTATGTTATTTTTTCTGACACGTGTCGAATTGACTCGTGAACTAGAATGAAAAGTGTGCCAGTTGCAGTCGTATGTATGCGTCTTGGAAGTACAGGTATGCAAGAACGCAAATTGCATGCCTGAATAACGTGCAAATGTATTCACTGTTAACTAATACAATAACAGTGAATACATTTGCACGTTATTCAGGCATGCAATTTGCATTCTTGCATGCCTGTACTTCCACAAAGGTGCCAGTTACCTGGCATGCCTGCTACTGTTTAGTTTTACTGCCACGTATATTTCCGGCTTAGAGAACCAGCTTTAGACGTGAGGCTGTCTTGGTAGGCACGAAACTTGGTAATGATGTTTATTTCCCTGGCCTTATCTTTTATGAAGCGCCGTAAATTTTTCAGATAACAGCTGTCGGGTTTTATTCATCATCATCATCATCACCAGCCTATACACGTCTACTGCTGGACATAGGCCTCCCCCGTACGACGCCAGAAATAGCGGTCCTGAGCCGCCTCCATCCATCGACTCCCTGCGACCGCTACGATGTCGTCGGTCCATCCGAGTGGATGGTCTCCCATGTAGGGGGTGATTTGCCATAATCACCACGCTTGGCAGGCGGATTGGTGATCGCAGTGTTGGTGTTTAAAAATACTCAGAAGGAAGCTGCTGCCCATCCTCTGGTAAGTTCCCTTAGTCGGCGCTTACGACATCCACGGGTTGAGTTGGAGGGGTCGATATTCTACGCCGCGGCCCCACGGCCCACGGGTTTTATTAATTTACGTAAACCTATTCTCATTTTGTATATTACATTTTGGCTATAAATTTGACACAGCAATTCCTCTCCTAAGACACAATTTTTTTTCTATTATTTGATGACCGCGCTAATAGAATAAAGGAGTCCAAAGCTTTTGTCCAAATCTTGATTGGCTAGCATAACGCAATAGTGATCATGGAAAATAAAAATATACAATTTCAAACGCAGTAAAAGTTTCTAGGCCAAACGTGCCCCAAAAAGCTGTAACAGAGAAAAAGCAAACGAAATTGGAGTTGCAAGTCGTATTTTTGTTTTGCAAATCAAAGCTTCAACGGATGTTTGCAATATGTAGGACGCGTAGGCTAATAGATTCCCTTCTGTGTGCGACGTCGAACATCGAGAGACAGATGCAATTTGCAGCGTACGATCCGACCGTTGATACGATGCCTAGGGCGATAACTTACAAGACTTGGCTATGCAACTTGGCGTGTCTAGTAAGTTATAGCCTAAGCTTCATTTATGGTTATGGATCTGGATGAGCTATGGTCACGACCACTCAATTTTAAGTATGGCACTATACCCTTGGGAGTTAGGGAAGCTCATTGTGTGGGACGCTTCATGCTACGTGGGTCAAAACACTGGCTCTCTCACATTTGCCGAAGATCCTAGAGGGCTGGTGGAGACGAAAAAATCTTAACAGAGTCTACGCATTTGCTCCTCCTTCATGAAGACTCTAGGCCTGTGGGGTACCGAGGCTCTCTGGATAGGTTCGTAACGAACAACAAGAACAAGAGCAGCCAAGCCATTTTCAATTATCTAATAACGTACGGTGACACACGGGACAGAATGATCCGTAGTAACGAGAAACAGAATCGTTATAAACAGTGTTTTGAAATCAATAACATTCCCCTAAAATCGGTGGGCTTAAACGCAAATTTATCAGTTGTCCCCAATAAGCATTCACAAACAAGAAATCCGATCGTTTGGGCAGGTGTCGGGCGACAAAAAGCTGACGGCCCCTGGGGCTGTCCTCGCCTCGTCACCCCGCACCCGACGCAAGCCAAAGGAGATCAGAGCCCTGACTTCGCATTGAAGATTGTATCAAAACGTCATTGTGAAGTCTAATTTTTTTATAGGATTTGGTACTTACAACACTTCAAACGACAAAGAAATTGACCAATCTCGACAAAGTCGTTACTTAAGCTAGTCTTATAACAAACATTGCTTACTTTGGAGCAAGATGAATGCAGTGTGAAAATAAATAGAGAGGTAGATACTTCTTTAGGTATTTAGAAAAACTTATAACTAAACAGTTTGATACAAGGTAAAAGAAATGGCGACCTTCTTGCTTAAAGCGATTTCTTCCAGGCAATGAAATGTGTGTCGTAATTTCTATCATAATTTCTTAACTTTATTTAGTCTATCATCATTAAAACGACATAGGGCCCAGATATTGAGAATCAGGCTTAGGAGTCTTAGAACCAAAGATCGTAGCAGCCTACGTTCCGTAGCATAGAGAACGATGAATGTATCATCATCATCAGCCCGTATACGTCCACAACTGAACATAGGCCTCCCCCAAACAACGCCACGTATCATATACATATATTAGTTAGTCGAAATATACCTAAAGCAATCGTTGCTCGGTGTCAAGGCCTTGTATTATATGCTACACAAATCTATGCTACAAGGTTTGGCTATTTCTATTCTATGCTACAAACACAGTGACCATAGTAGTAGGTACCTGGAAAGAAAAAGAGTAACAGCACTCTAGCGGATACTAATATATCGCTTTGCTTCTCACTTAGACCACAGGCAGATCCAAGACAAATTGAATCTTACCTCGGGGGCGAGACACAGGGCTATTCGAATTCGCTATCCGATCCGCCCAGAATGATGATGATGACAACCAGACCTTTCCACTGTTTTTTCACTTGGAAAACATTGTTGCTTATATTTCCTTGAAATTAAAGTTATATAAGAAATATTAGCATTTCGAGAAATAACTAATTTGTTCACCAGTTTCTGCACAGGGCTTCGCACGCCAAGTTCCTGAATAAAATATAGCCTATTTCCTTCCACGGAAACCTATTGTATTTCCTATCAAAATTTCATGAATGCACTCAGCTGTTGTGGCATGAGAAAAAGTAACATAATGAGAGCCACACAGAAAGAAAAACAGAACGAGTTTAAGTAGTTGTGCGTAAAACTTTGCGCATAATAATATGTCCGTCAAGTTGCAAGAAGTCCGGTCCACTTAATTATTACCGGACTACTGAGATTACACCCACAAATCGTCAGAATGTCGCTTCCTCGGCGCGTTCAGCTCAAAAAGGTTTTAATCGAACTTTTTCTTAAACCTCTTCTACATATGTACATATATCTTCTTGTGATACGGAAATAGTAACAATGAGTTATACATTTATAATCATTCCTCTTCACTCGGACCACAATCAGATTCCTGATAAATTGGTTCCTCGGTGAGACAAAGGGCGCTCCGCATTTATTCGCCATTTCGTCTCCGGGCTTTGCCCCCGGGTTGCGTCATCTGAGATCTTCAATTACATTATCTTTACAGTGTAAATATTTGGAAATTCGAGAACAATAATAACTGTAAAATGGAAAAAAGAATTATCAAAAAGATATCCTGCGTATGGGGACTATCCTATCTTCCTCACACTAGAGTGCACGCGCCCAAAAATATTCCTTAAGCGCACGCGCGGGTTACGGGTGTACACCACTTATGGGTCAATTAATTCCCAACATAAGATATCAAATGAGTAAAAAACAGTATAGAATTACAAAATATCTTTATTTCTGTTATTATGCTAAGCATTATTATATTAGGCAAAATTTTTTGAATATCTAATCCAGATATTCAAAAAATTTTGCTTTATAATAATAATTAGAAGCATAAATATAAACTTCTTAAAAATCTAAAATTTTTGGAATGTTAGAGATCTATAAGTCTTATTTTCATTTATGAACATATTAATCATCCAAAATTTGGTTTGTAAGTATCTAACTGAACCAATGATTAGTGTAATGGTAACAAATCGCTCTGTTGGTATACATTCAGGAAACACGACTGCCTGATATTCGCTACAAATGCGCCTCATACATTGCTTGCGCAAGCTGCGGTCGCGAGCTCTGCTGCAGCAAAACACCGACCAACTCCTCCCCGTATAGATATATTATGTTGTGGAGGTAGATCTGCCAGTCCTAGAAGTAGTCTGCTTTTCAGTTTTATACCCCTTGGTTTACTTTACTGGGATATACGACGCTCAATAGCAGGTCTTGCAAGACCTTGGTTTAGCATATTTTGCTGCATCTATTGTGCCTGGATGGACAATCATTTTATGAGATCTAGTTTTTGAAGTGAATGGTGTAAGTTACTCCATTTTGTACCATTACGGGGCTAGTAGGAAGCCAAATTCGACAGAGGCACATTTTCATCCACGTGATCATCCTCCTCGCTGTCTTGTTCAGTATCAGAATGCAGGGCCACTTCGTTCTGTAATTTCTCCTTCTTCCTCACTTTCGCTCATAAGATCTTCTTCTTCATAATCTTCCAGCAGTCATCTTTGTACCTATTTCTTCAAACAAATAGTTCGAGTTACCCGCCATCTAAAAAAGTGAACAAAACATAATAAGACTACATGAAAAATCTATAAATACAAACAAATAATACATATAAAATGAATTTACAGTATGTTATAAAGTAACACTATAGAAATTTATCATATTTACCTTAAATTTACCACTTGTTCACTGAACATAAAATTTCCTCGAACGCTCGCGCGGGGCACAGGCGTAGCCCAGCAACTTATGGGTCGATTTTTGAAGATGTCCGTGTGCCGCAAGAGTCGGCGAGCCACTTGAGGGAGTGGGGGTTTATACTCGAGGAATATATTCAGTGATAGTACTGTAGCACGCCTAGTTTCGAAAATATACGACACTTTTACACGCTGGGCTACATATGTAACCCGCGCGTGCACTCTAGTGCTAACTAAAGTTATAAATGCGAAAGTGGGTTTGTTTGTTTGTCATCCTTCCTTTACGCCCTAACTAAACAACCAATGGACTTCATTTTTGGCATAGAGTTAGTTGAAATGATGGAGAGTCTTTTTGTCCTGGTAAAACATCCAATTCCCATGGGAGATTAACGGGATTAAAGACCTTTTTATCCCCCTAGAAATTTGAAATTCTAATTTAACGCAGTTGAAACCGCGGGGAACAGCTAGTTTTATTATAGAATTTAATAATATCCCTCGGGACTCGACTCCGGCGGGACTTGAACCCGCGACCTTCCCCTGAATACGGGGATGCGCTATCCAACTGCACCACGGAGCCTTAGTTTTACTATAAGTGGGGCTTTGTTTGCTCAGTAGTAAAAAAATCGAGTTGGAATGAAATTCGATGCGCCTTCTCCATCATCAGCGCACTTACACAATTTTTAGTTTATTATAACAATGAGAAAAATAAAACGATACAATGAGACAAAAATATCACTCACATTCACAAGAGAAAATAACAAATATAAAATGTTTTAAATAATTATCTGTATTTTAATCGCGCTGTGTTTATTATGTTGTGTTTGAAGAACATGATACTGTTTGGAATATTACAAAGCTACATTCAACTTCATGTCATATTGAATTCAGGTAGTATTCCAATCATTGAGTACTCAAAACAGGGGGTGGGCGGAAAACTCAAAAGCAGAAAGTTTGATTCGGAACTTTGTGTGGCTAGTCACAAAATTTCCTATGACGCATCATTCCTTCCTACTTCATAGGACCTTCTTAGTGCCTCCTCTCTTAGAGCTCACCTGACAGTGGTGGGGCTTTTAGTATGTTTGTCTTTGAATTAGACCAAACAAAGTTCCGAAGCCAAACTTTCTGCTTTCCACCTTTCTATTCACAATCATTGACTGGGACATATATGCATATACATAATGTTCACGGTCTACGTGATAGAAATTGCATGTCTAAGTGCTGGGTTTTACATATTTAAACTACACTTTAATCTAGCTAAAGCCGCTGATTTCACTTTCATGAACAACGTTGAGACGCCTCTACATGTTGAATTCATGAGCAGTTTTTCATTTGACTCGAGTAAAAACTCATTGAATCGTATTTACGACCTGTAATAAACTTTCTAAATTCAAAAAGTTGTGCTGAGTGAGTACCTAACCAACCTAACTGCGGCCCATTCTCGCGACTACAGAAAACTCAAGTGTAAAGACTTATGTAGCAGACGGCTTCGGGCTATGGTCTAGAAATATTTAGCGCGTTTACTGACAGGCATCAGCGAGGCATTCTTCTAACTAACCTAACATGACATTATTCCGTCCTCATAATATTATGACCGTACAATCTTCAGATCAAGAGAAGTGTCGTTATATTATTTTTTACTGTGTCTGTAAAACGGAAATAGCGCGTGTTTTGATTTCAAGGTGAATGAAAACGGGTTTACTACAAATCTAGTTTGTACACACTTTGAAGAACACCAACGTTTTCATTTGTTTTGAACATGTTGTACGCAAGATTTTATTTAACACAAAATGAACACAAAAACTCAAAAAACTACTTTATTGCTTTTGAAATTATATTATTTGTATATGAGAAAACGACTTCTCTACCATCAAATTTTATAAGTTGACAATACAAAGTGTGCAGGGATGACTATGGCTTTACGTTTAAGTATGCATTAAAACGCATTTTTCATTGGCTGTACTTTTTCCCAGTTGCACTTCTTGACTCCCCAAACGTAATATTGAAATGGCCTTAAGCCATATCCCGCGGCTTGCCAGAGCGCGTATAAAAAGTGAGTGAGTCGGAGTGTGACAACTGATAAGAGTTCAGAGACTGAGTTACGGCGCAACTTCTCAGGGCGGGGACACTTGATAAAGGACAACTTTGTTATAAGAACTTTATTGTGAGAGGTATTTTTTTTGGGTTTTACAGTTTTATTACGTTTTTATTGTGTGTTTTACCATGTATTTCTGTCTATATATTGCATAAAAATGATTCTTGATTAGTTAATTGATTCGAAACTCTTCAGAATATGGTTGAATAATGAAAAATTAACTTTAAAAAACAGTATTTTAAAATACTCAATCAAATTTGAACATAATTTCAGATGAACACCACATAAACAAAATATACTTTACTAGCTGCTGTCCGCGCCTACACCTTCGTTTAATCGGGATATAAAATAGCCTATATTTTATTCCAGGTCCCAAACTATAACCATAAGTACCAAAATTCAGCCCAATCAGTTCAGTAGATTTTGCGTGAAAGAACAAACATCCATACCTACTTACAAACTTTGACATTTGTAATATTAGTCGAGTAGTCGTCAATGCATACAATGACAACTTAAACTCAGTTCTAGAACGGGCGATGACCCTACCATCATCGTCATTTGCAGTCAGACTTTAGTGCCATAGTAGGCGTACAACGCCTATCGTCAGAAAGCTTGTCTTCAAAATAAACCCAAATTAAGAAAGGACCCTTCAGAATATTTAAAACCGCATAAAACTCCGGGTCACCGCCGGTGCTTTATTCATACTTTTTTCTCAGGATCCAAGAATTTGCATGTTATGAGTTACTGCGGTACGACGTGAGACGTGATCTCATGCCTTTTATGAAGGACGCAGATGTCACTCTATGGGGATGTTAAGATTGAAAAACTCTTGTACCTTTAGGATCATAAGGAACTTATGAAAAACGGATCTTATCTTTTCTTTACTTTAATATACCTACCGTACAGTCAAGTGCGAGTATTCGTGCACTAAAGGTTCCGTAGTACACTTATATCATAATTTACAGACGATCCCTACTTTGTGATTTAATAAATTTTATGTACTCTGACTCTTCATATTTTTATGCTTACAAAGACAAACGAACATACAGACAGAAGATGTAGACTTAGTAATAGCGACCCGTTGGCACCTTTTGGTACGCAACAATAGATAATTATGAAGTCTGTCAAAGGGACAAAAGTATTTTCACACATTAATTATGCACTATGAAATATAATAATCCAACCGGCATTCCTGCCGTCAAGAAGCAAAACCTGCTATGCCCAAACACGCGCAAATTGCATCCACGAACTAAAGACCTCTAATTGGAAATTGAACGTCGTTTAAACGTCACTTATTGCACCGTTATTTCGCACCTTGACGTGGTAATTTTATGAAATTTGTCAAGATTGCCTTCGATAGCTATGCGATGATTTTATGGTGCAATAACCGGTAAGGTGATTTCATAAAGATTTATTATGTGCGCAAATTATTATGTATGACTGTCAATATAATTTACCATTTATCTCAGAAAATATTAAAGATCCGTTCAAATAAAAGCCAATCCCCACGCGATTTAAGGACTTTGATTTTAAAATTAACTTATTACGCTTTGAAACTTCACATAGGTATGAACTAATTTTCATAGAAAACTGTTATTGATAAACTAATCTTCTATGGAAATAGAACCATATTGTTTAAATGGGTTCTCAAATTTCATACAGAAAAGGTGGTTAACTTTAATTGTATTTATAAATAGCTTGTCTAGAAAGAAAGAAATTTATTTTCTTTCTTTCTTTCTTGTTATCCCGTTGCTAAAACGAAAACCTATAAATAAAATAGATAGATATTATTCTTGCATGTCCAATAAGTGCCTAACTAAACCTGTTGCACGATCGACTGTACGTCACGATATCATCATGTCATTATCGCCTCGGGCGAGTTATTTAGCACCAGTGCGAAGAAAAATGAACAACGCGGTCATAATAAGCTGAAGTAGGTTTAGTAGATTAAGGGCATTACAATATATGAAAGAAGCCAATGAGTCGCTTATCAGGGGGAGGCCTGCGTCCAGCTGTGGACTATTATAGGCAGTAGTATAGATGTATGTATGTAGTTTTAGTAAACAAGGTAAGAAATTTATAAGTACACAATGTCCCTTGTATACGTATAAAAGATTTTGGTCAATTATCGTAAATAAGTTAAAGCTGAAAACCTTTAACTGTAACTAGTTGTCTTTACTGTCAACTACAACATTTTACTTCGTATAGAAAGATAAAAAGCTCAACATAATATTTTCTAGAGTTCATTTCTGCTCAACCATGCTCTCGATATTATGGCGAACGTTTAACATGATTTAAAGGTTTTGTTTCTTTTTATCCGCGCGTAAAGTGAAAATTGCGGTTTATGGTATTGCCTGTCGTTGGCGGCAGATTTATGTGTTCTAGAACCGTTTACGAAACTAAGGATGTAAATCACCGACGTGGTTTTACAGCCTGTATGAAGTTTGTGAATACACCCGGTAATAATAAAAGTTTGAAGTGTTCGTAGGTGCCTAAAACCTGCGAACCTAAAGAATGGGGAAAGACGTCATCTCTCATGTTGTCCGCCTAGCAGGACTGCATGAGAGATGGCTTTATTCTCAATCCCAATATATATGTACGCAGGTTATACTTACTAACACGCTGCAAGAAGAATCAGTAAATCACGAATCAGTTGATGCTTAAAAGTTTGATAAATAATAATTACCAGATCTAAATAGCCAGAGAACGGTAAGTGTAGCAAAAAAAGCGATTAATCAATAATCACTTTTTTTGCTACACTGGAACAAGATGGCGGACACATCAGATTCCCACTCAATGATACTTTTGAAAAAGTTGCATTAACATTTAATATGGTTGAGGATATCCATGAATATTAATACTTGTAGATCAATGTTATTCTGCGGAGACGGTGTTTAGTTAGTAATAAGAAAAAACTTACACATTGCAGTAGGGTAGGACGTGTTTAGTTACCTGTTATAGACTCAGCCCAATTTTAAGCTAAACTATGATTTGTTCTGGCTACGCTGGTTTATTCAACGAGTGTCAAGATTTACCTACCTACTACTTAGTTTAGCTTAGCTCAAACTCAAAGCTTGTTTGATCTAGTCTAGACCAAACTGATTTGTAATAATTATTCTAGTAGGTGTATTCAGGTTCTAATTAGACTGAACCTAGCCTATAGGTCGATTCAGATGTTATCGTGAGTGCACTTTGTACATAAATAAATATAAAAGAAAATGAATCAACGAACGGCAAAAATACGGTGAGTGAAAAAAAATACTCACAAATAGGTAGATACATATATCGGAATCGACCAGCTGACAAGTAAACCTACCCAAGTTTGACCACCCGAATTGAATGAATCTTGGTATACGAGTAGGACATCACTAGATAGTATAAAACAAAGTCGCTTCCCGCTGTCTGTCTGTCTGTCCCTATGTATGCTTAGATCTCTAAAACTACGCTACGGATTTTGATGCGGTTAAATATATTCAAGAGGAAGTTTTAGATGTAAAATTTGGTATCAGCATGTGCCACGCCGGGACGGGTCGCTAGTAAAAAAATATTAGACACTTGTTTTTTTTTAGCGGCTCTAACCCACTTTTAAGTTTAAAAACTACTACTGCAAAACTACCAAGTTCCAAGCGTAAGATGAGTAACCTGCTTGTGGTTTGGTACTGGTGGTATTTAGGGGTAAGGTAGGTTAAAGGGTGGATGGTTTGTCGTGGTTTAGGATACTGGAAGGGTGGGAACAATTATTTTAATAAAAAATTAGCCATAAAACTCGTGGTTCCCAGAGTTAGGTGAGTAAGCCTAATTGTGGTTTGGTCACGCTTGGGTCGGTTATTGGTGAGCTAAACTTAGCCAGCTTAACTGTAAGTGCGGGCAAGGCTTAACTAGAGTTAACAAGGAGTTCAAGACAAAAGTACTCAATTGGATTAACTTATAGTCTTCATACAGTACATCCATATATGTATGTATACAGTTCTAAGTAGTATTGTTTTTAAATGTGTTTGTATTTGCATTTTAGGTGAAACCTAATATATTTCTTCATTCCTTTTTTTTTAAGCTGTGCATCATTCATTCTCAATCAACGAAGTATTATAGTTTCGAAAGTTCAATCACCAATTACTGACGGATAAATAATACCAGGGACCGATTTGTTCTTGTCGTAATGGATGCGAAGCGATACTATAAAACTCTGTAGAAACGGAAGCGAGACGGTCGCAGCATAAGAATTGACGGTTGAATGTCGTAAGAGGTGACGAAGGGAAGTTTCCACAGGAAGGGCAGCAGCAGTATTTTAACACTTCCACTGAGATCACTATTCCACCTGCCAGACCAATGACGACTGGTAGGATGCCCCGCTGGGAGGGATGCCGACCTGCTTGCGGACGCTGATAACTGCAAGCTGAAGACAGGGCGCTCGGCGCTCATTAGAGCCTATGTCTTATAACAGGTTCCTTCTCATTTTATTACATTCCTAAGGTTAACACTCAGTTGAATGATTACCGAACTCTCAATTGTGTGATGTAACTTGGTGTTTTTATTTTTATTATTGATTTTTTGTCATGTACATACCTTCACTAATAAGTGTAATGCATGGACCACCAACTTCTGAATTAACAAACTTCTTTATATTTTATTACGTCCAGAAGGAGACTGTTGAAGGCTGATGATGACAATTAATGTTTGGAAAAACTCATAGCATTGCCTCGCTCTCCCACGAGACAAGAACATTATTTCTCCGAGATAATTGAGTCTCGTTTAATTCCTTGTTCAATGGATATTATTGAGCCTTCCGATCCATAGATAGCGATTGTCCCTCCAGGCTACAATTACTGGTAATTTAAATCTTAATTTACTGATAAATGCCAGACAAATTTGCGATCAAATAGGACATTTTGATGAAATATTTTAGCTGGCGCCTCCCATAATACGAGTAGGTAATGATTTCGAGGTAATTTCAATTGCTTTTGGACAAATAATTATGTAGAAAGGCTATGTTCTGTGTTGTTCATTCCTTCAATCTTAGATCAGTTGTACATATTTAGATATTTCTCACAAAATATACATAGATTCTAAAATTCGGTCAAAATGATAACGTATTGTCTTGAGTTTGTATTAGCTGCTGCCCGCGTCTTCGTCCGCTTTTTATATGATATGTTATTCCAGGTCCCAATCAATACCCATACCAAATTTCAGCCCAATCATTTCAGTAGTTTTTGCGTGAAAGAGGAAAAAACATACATACGTCCACCCATTCTCACAAACTTTGACATTTATAATATTAGTAGGATTTATCTTGTTTTATGAGTTGTTTTTCATTCGAAGTTTTTAATAGAATTACCAGCAAAGGAACGTGGACAAATCACGTTCGGCAGACTGTCATGTAAAATTTTGTTTTCACCCCAACTGTGAGTTGTTACTTATTCTTTATGTCCGCAAATTATGATAATCAAGATGTTGACTGGCAATGAAATAAAACAAAGTAGCCTCGTTACAAAAACACATTCCAAAACGATATCTTCCATCAAAACTCTTTACAAAATACGGGTAGGTAGCCAAAAGCTCAAATTTCCAGCTTTTAACCTTTTAACACAATTTACAGAAGCCGGTATCGTAGCAATAAGGAAGGAAGGGTCATTCCTCGGATCCCTATCGGGAACTTACAAATGGCAGACTTTTAACGTGAATGAGTAGCTTTTTATCAGTTAACTGCTGGAATTTCAGCCCATTTTACAGCTCATTGAGTTTGGAATTGAAAAAAAGATCGAATTAATATAAATTCAACAAGTTACAGATTTTGCGAGCTTTGAAATTTAAACATTTATATTCTCCTTAAAATAGCCTTAAAATAGAATGCATTCCGGGAAAACTATTAATAACCACCACGAGAACATTGAAAACTGCTATGAAATTATGGCAAACCAACCCATTTATTACATTATTAGGTCACAGGTCATAGTAGTCTTTGGTCCAAGAATTAAGTTGGTCCGTTATACGTGTTTTTTGCTAATATAGCCAGCCTAACTCCGTCCAGAGGTACAGAATCTTCCAGTAGTCTTCACAATATTGGCGGAGTGAAATCGATGAGTTGAGGATTTCTGTTCGTTGTACTATTACTCTCTTGGATTCTAGGACTATAACGTCAATAAGACACCCGCTGCAGACAGGGCTGTCCGTCAATTATTATATAATGGTGTAAGTGTTTGTTGCTGTCGAATTATTACAGAGAATTTTTCCCTGCCAAAGTACGTAAATTTTGAATTCAATAAATTGTAATGAAATTGCTATAATCCAAACAGTAATTTAAACTTCACACCTCTCTTAATGAGAGGTCAAAAGTGTCAGTGACACGGATAACCCTTAGATAAATCTCGTTGATAACCGCACTAACTCTGATAACAACCTTTAGGCGAATGAAGCGTAAACCGCTGATTTTCCATAAACTTAAATGGGCTACAAAATGTAAATCCCTTTTGAACCACTTAATCATGGCACAATGTATCTATTTTGTTAGCGAAATCATGGAATGGTAAATATAGACTGCAATGGATGTGGTACAACTCGTTAGAAATAACTGTGATCTTCGGTGAGATGCGCGTTCATTCCTTTGCATTGCATTCCATCACACACCTAGGCCCGTATTAAGGAAGGTTCGTGGCATCGTTTGGGGGAAGCCTATGTTCAGCTGTGTACGTATACGGGCTCATAATGATGATATTGATGATGAAACACTTCATTTCATACATTACGTTACTCAAGCATTCATATTTGAATGATTAAGTTTTCGTAATGCGGGCCTTAGACCATTTTAAAAAGTCTACAGATTGCACATCGTCTTGGGGCTTAACGAAATCGACAAATAATGAAAATCTTAAAATATTTCTATAGAAAATAATTTGGCTACTTGTATACCGAAAACAATATCAACAACTTAACATGCGTTAAGTTGTTGATAAAAAATATTACACAATAAGAGCAACGTTGGTAAGTAATTTCATGCTTTCAAAAGTTGAAGATTCACATATGAACATTTTTCAAAAAGGTTAATCTAAACGCACTATTATTATAGATACTTATCTGAACTAACTCTACTTGGAGCATATTATACTATTCGCCTTTTATGGTCGTTCGATCCTACCTTGATACCATTATGAGAAGACAACGGGTTTAAGAAAAGCGTTAGCTATTCTTAACCCGTGCTTCGCCAACTTGTGCTTTAAGATAATGAAAAATGTTAATACGAAAGGAAAATGTTGAAGTTGAACCTCTTCCAAAAAGAATGAGTTAGCATTTTATGATTTTGAATTCAGAATACAATTCGGCGTGAATTTGGCATGAACTTAGAATGAGCTATTAAAAAAAGAACATCGCGTCGCCGTTTGTTTCATACAAAATTGCAACCAATATTTTAACTCCACTTTCTTCCATTTCTCAATCACAAGAATGTTTGTGGTCGCTAATTTAATAATACCACATCAATTTATCATAGTTTAAACTGAAGCTAGTATTATGTAATCTGCAAGTAAACTAAGTTATCGGTACTGGACCCAGCATAAAACTTGCCAGTTGTTAATCAAATAGGTACGTTGTTTGGGACGGAATGCGTAATTGAGTGGGACAAAGCACAGGCAGGGTGAGATGGGACTATATGGGAGATGTTTAAGATATTATAGACTAAATTTGACCCATGTTCACATTCTAGGGATATTTCTTGCATTACTATGAGGTAAAAGTATATAAGTAAATATAATAAAGTACGAAATATTATTACGTAAAGTTAAAAGTTGAAGAATAGGACATTGTACACCTAGGCGAGAACGTGCCTAATTCCTATAGGAATCGCAATTTCTGCCGAGTGATACATAGTGCTTTATACTACACCTTCGAGGAAAATAAAAAGCAGAATAATTATTTTATTTCTGGCGGTATCATAAAACTTCGACGACATTCTGTAGAATTAATAAAATTGCCTACACCAAATTCAAAATTAGATTACTTCCCGCGCCAGCCTTTATCACTTGGATTCTTTTTTCAAAATATTGTTCGGAAATCGGAAGAGGCAAGCGGACTTGGAGTAAAAACTTTTTGTCGTTTGACCTATTATGAAAATAACCATAGCTACCGGCCGATCTTTTATGAAATTAAAAAATAGCACGTTAGAAATGGATTTCCATACAGTTTTCCCTCCCGCTAAAATGCGTGAGAAATGAAATTCCACAGAGTTTTTCCTCGCAGAGTCCTATACGCCTGCAATGAGTTACTTTCTATCTTATATTTGGAAAAGGAATAGGCGACTTTCCGAGCAGGTGTAGTATAAATTCCATTAAGAGGGCTGTTTGTATATTATTTTAGTTTAAAATGGGGCAAATAGCGAATACTACAACCTCCATAGATATAAAACTAAACTGGGTTTCTCCTCTACACAGTTCGTGTCATTCTGATATAAACTGTTAAGACAAAAATTAGATATTTAATAAAGAATTGCGTTATAGATGGTTTTTAGCTGTAGAATGAGGTTTTTTTTATTCAATTTTTATTTATTCACTAGAACAAACAATTATACTTAGGTCTAACTATAAACAAAATTAAACTTAATCTTACTCTAGGTAGGCCTATAATCAGCACCGTTGTGCACGAATTCTAACAATTATATGTATGTATGGTAGGGCAAAAATATCATCTATCCTTACTTATTCTTTGATCGCATCCCATAATATCAACAAAAACACATCCCTACGCTTGTTAGTTTAATTAGTTGAGAGCTTCCGAGCGATTTGTTCGGACATCTAACTATCCTTTCGGACATCGTCTGAGACAAATCATTATTAAGATAACCCATAGTAATGTTTTGAATTCTTGGTTTTATCCAATGTTGTGTTATACAATATAATGGTCACTTAGAGAAAGTTGAAAATTATTGGAATTGTGTGGTAGATTATGAAATTAATTATGATAGTATCTTTTCAACGCTAACTATAAATCGCCCGTTTAATAGAAGCAGGATTTTAAATTTTCTTTGTCAAGTTGTCTTCAAAAATTGCTAATGTTTTGATAACTGTATTGTTTTTTTTTCATACCTGCATGAAAATGAGGTGTTTCATACCCACGCTGTATCAAGTGATATATAAAAATTAAACTAACATTCAAACTTTTGTATTCCGAGTGACTCTATAATCCGCGTACTTAAATAATAGGATTGATAATGACGTCATCACTCATGCTGTCTTGCTCAAATCGATTTTAAACTGAGTGGGACAGCATGAAATGAAGTCATTCTAAATCGGTTTATGTAGGTACGCCTATATTGGTTTTCAGAATCAGCAGAAACACAATTCTAGCTATAATTATTTTGTAAGTAAAAAGAAACAAAGTTTAGAGGAAACATAAAAGGTGAATAAACTGCAGCCGCTTAAAAATTTGGCGTACAAACGTCGGAAGTTTTAAGCACTTTAATAATTATAGCTTTAGAAACACCCATATGGCCCGGGGTTGTGACGTAGTGCCAGTTTTGAGAAATGAGAGCATAAGCAGACAGTAAGACACGCATACAACCAATCATAAACTTCATTAACGTGGGTAAACTATATGGAAGGAATAGTTATACTGAAAATAACTTTAAGAGAATTAATATAAATACTGGGTCCCATCATGTTACTAGATAGATTGTAAAAATATCAAAGTGATAATTTTGGAATAAAAATAAAACAATTATGTAGCAAGCGAGTGGTTTAAGTAATGCTTTTTTCATATGGAAATTTTGTAACTTTATCAATAACTTACTTATGTGAAATTGCCTTTAGTTCAATACGCATTCCATATGCCAATATAATCTTTAAAAGTAAAATAAATGAGCCGAATGGCCTAGAGTCACTTAAAATCAGTCTGTACAATCCTATTAATTTCAAAATTGCGAAAACTTAACGTGTCCAACAGGTCTGAAACACACAGAATAGCCTACATACATACGAGGTATATATCAAAACACTTTCCGCCTTTGCTAATTCAGCAGAACTAAGAACGTTAAATAAAACTTAGCACGAAAACTAACTTAATAACTTGAAGCTAAAATGGAACGCAAAACTAAAACGGAACGTCATGGAAAAGGAACTAAGTTTCATTTCCACGTGTAGAAGTATTACGTGGAGCTGCAGGAGTATATTTGCAAGATACCCGCTTTTAAGTTTTGTTAGAAGTGCTCCTACAGCCATTTTGGTGTAATTTGATAAGATCGTTATTCTTTCTATTGTATAAGTTCTTCCCAGTTTTATTTCTTCGGCTGGCTAATTTGATAAGATATTAAGTGGTTAAAACTTCATTATAATCATCACAATGGATAATTTTCAATGTTTTCCACTTCCAGGAACTTAATCGCTCAGTTCAATTTAGTTCGTTTATTCAAAACGTTTTGGGTTACAGTACAGGTCATTTTTAAATACAGGGTGGGCCATGAATTAGTTTACATTTAAATCTTATATCCCGTGCGAACGCAAGCCGTGCGGGATAAGAAGAGGGGTCTTATCGCTAGCTTGTTTCAGGGAATTTTTTAGCAATGGATCACTTTACGTGTAGCGTGCCTTTTGTGTAAAACAATTTTAATTAAACCATAGTTTTCTCAATACTGTGAGACGCTGCTTTTGCGTTGAATAGGATTTTCGTGACTAGAATCTGTGTCCAAATGCTCCTTTTATAAAGAAATGGATGAAGAAGTTCCAAGAGATGGGATCGACACTAAATGTGAAGCAAACCGGTGGCCCATAGTCTTCTCCGAGCGAAGAGATATTGCAGAAAAATTTCCGCTTCAGTTCGACGTGATCCATATTAGACGTGATCCAGGAGTTCTTGAAACCACAGCTACTGTAATTAGCTGTCTACTATCGTAATACGTGGTTTTAGCAAGATAGAGCCGCATATCACACATCTAACGAGTCCTAACGGTGTTAAAGGGATTTTTTCTTGAAAAGCTGAGGTGACATCCCATGGCCACCCAGGAGTCCAGATTTATCCCCAGCAGACTTTTATTTGTCAGCTTATTTAAAGAGCTGTGTCTACGTCAATAAACCAAAGACACAGACTCAACTAAAATAAAAAAATTGCTAAGAAATGTCTGCGATCCCACGGTCCTTTTTCAGCCGAGAATTTGAAAATTTCGGTGTTCGCTTAGAAGAATGCAAAAGTCAAGACAATGATTATCTAGAAGATGTTATTTTACAAAAATAATTTCCCATTATTATGCTGTCTGGTAAATAAATATTTTTTAATATAATGTCCACTAGTTTTTTAATATTTTTTTTCTAATGTTAACAAATTCATGGCCCACCCTGTATAATTTACAATTACATTGTATATGTTCATACATAGGTATTTCAATAAAATACATAAATTAATCGTCTATGAAAAAATATTTTTTATAACATTAGAATAGAAATAAAAATTGAGAATAATATGCAATCAAATAATTCATTAAATTTATAATAACATAGTTCAATAAGCCAGAACTTTAGTTTACTTTTGAAAGTTTGCGTTGAAGCTTCACTATGACAATGGTATCGTCCGAGAATGTTATATTTCGGCATTCTACCTTAGACAAAATAGACAACAGATCGCGCGTCAGTGTCAGTCAGGGTAGAAACCATTATATCAATCTCTCTGAACAAATAGCACCGTACGCACTTTGTAGAAATTCTTTCATCTAAATATTCTACAAGTCGATAGCATAGACATAGTATAACGATTGTTTAGCAGAATCAGGCCCCTACTCCCACGTCGTATTAAGGTATGGTGTAACTGTTGGTACAAGAGTGTAAAAATATTGCCCTACAGTGGAACTCATGTGACCACCTATACATATATAACTGCTCCATCTAGAAATCAACGTATTTGTCGTTGTCCTGTGCCCAGGTTATTCTTGTGTGGCTTGCATTATTAATCTTGTATATCTGATTTGTAATTCTTATTTTATTTGGTTGAATGATGGCAGGCGCTCAATCTTCACTACTTCCCAAATACCTTACTAAATAAATGTGAATGTATATTATCCAATGAGTGACTCGCTTCTGCTAGTATTTTCGCCGCTCGTAGATTCTTTTTGTATCAAACTGCAGCGGAACTGAAATAGACAAAAGGAGCAAGCGAGTTCTATACTGAACTTCCTTAGTAGACAGGCTAATTTGAACTAGAAATAGAAACTCCGAAGCAAACTTCAAAGACTCATGCATAAGTAGATATGTATGCGTCGCATACGTACAGACAGACAAGAAGTGTGAACTGTCCCGATATGAACCCCGTAAGTTACGGGACGGCTCGTGCCCTGAATACAAGATGTATACGAGATTGGCAGGTGCAGAGAGGATTGGCTGTTACGAGGACAGACTTTTGAAATAGAAGTAGTAGTCTCAAATGCATTAAATTCATGTTGGTAACGCCATCTATCCCTTTCCTACAAAACCCAATCCTAACCTAGCGCACCTGTATGTCAATGTCAAAAAAACGGCTCCTGACATATCAGCCGACGAGAGGATGGGAGAATTGCATTATTAGAGTACACTTGCATTATTAGAGTACACTTCCGCCCGCCATTACACCAATTACATTGCACTTTCGCTGTGCACCGCCGCCGCCGCCGCCACCGCTGTAATATTTTTTTTTTTTTTTGAATATATTCAAAAAAACCACTTCGTATATCAAAACCCGCTGAAACTAACCCGCTGTAAAACCCACGCTAAAATAGTCGCATATTCCGCGCCGGGAACCCAAATCCCAAAACTTTATGGTGTGTCGAATAAGGAAGCACCGGTGCTCTCAGAAGACATCTGTCGGACTTGGAGACCAGCTGCAGCAGGACGAGCGACAGAAGACACCAATACAGGTCAGTGTGCAAGTCCTACCTACAGATTCCCTCTCCCAAAAGAGACGACCCGAAATTCCTCTTGGCGTTACCACATGTTACCTAATGTAAGAGAATTTCCAACGAAGATAATGCTAAAGAATGAGATTGTTGACTTTGTAGACTCTACTGTTTTCTTAGGGTTACATATTGATTCCACTCTTCAATGGAAACCGCAAATTGATGCTCTCGCAGGCAGACTTAGTTCAGCAGCCTATGCAGTTCGAACAACTAGATATATTACCGATAAAGATACAGCTAGGTTATTTTATTTCAGTTACTTTCATAGTATTATCTCTTATGGTATTTTGCTTTGGGGACAGGCAGCTGACATCCAGACTATCTTTGTTCTCCAGAAAAGAGCGGTACGCGCAATTTACAAACTAAAGCTATGCGACTCTTTAAGGGAATTATTTAAAGAAATAAATATTTTGATAGTAATATCGCAGTACATCTATGAAAATCTTAAGTATACGCACAAAAATAGAGATAGCTTTTTGAAAAAGTGTGATGTTCACAATAGAAATACAAGAAACAAGAACAAATTACACATCCCAGCATATAGATTACGAAAGGTCATTTACGGGCAATTGCGTGCGCTTCTATAATAAGCTTCCATCTGAAGCAACTGAACTCCCTATTCGTAAATTTAAACAGTACATTAAACAAAATCTTATCAGGAAGGCCTTTTACTCCATAGATGATTACATCAATGATGTTAATGCTTGGCCAGATGTCGCTCCGTTCCGCACTGTCAGTAGTATGTAAGAAATTCAATGTTCTAGAAATGTTGACATGTATAAATTGCATTAAATTTAGATTTAGATAGGCAAAATAAACATGTAAGAAGTGAAAAAGAAACCACTAGCACATTATAATATCACTTATGTGTCTAAATAAGTGATATTATAATGTGCTAGTGGTTTCTTTTTCACTTCTTCCACTAGTGGACAAAAAATTTAAGTGAAGAGAATATCAATAACACCTTATTTCTTATTTGATAATAATAACTATGTTTATAGTATAAAATTTGACTTGTCTGAGTGCTTATTTTGTAAGCCTAAAGAAATAAAGTTATTGATTCTGATTGTGATTCTGATTCCAATAAATAGCTTTGACGCGAATAGGTAAGAATCATCCATCCATCCAAACTTTCTTTCGTTATTTTTGGGCGAAATTTTGCACATTTTCGTGAATATATTTAAAAATCTGCTAAATTATCTGCAATTGCAAATGACGAAAGTATGCCATGTCCTGGGAATTTATCGAGAATAAAATAATTAAATATGTAGATAAATTGAATTCACAAAATCTGCAAAAAACTTGAGGATGAAGTAAAAAATTACAATTTAGAATGTCCCTCCGATAGGATCATTCCTATAGGACAATTCTCGGCACCCCGACAAATCAGAGGGGTCACCGGCGACACACTAACGTACGGATGCAACTTGCAAATTAATTTGTTCCGGAAACTTTGATAGAATTATTAACGGTCTTACTGTTTGTAAGTTCGTTTAATAATATAGTAGACGGAGTTTCTTAGATGTTCGGACGTGCGGAAGCTATGTATTACATAATATGTAATATGTTGCTCTTGATCTTGAATGAAATGAAAGCCTATACTGTATCAATGCCGGACAAAAGCATCCCTTTCCTCCTTCCACACTTTTTTATTGTGCGCCACTGAGATTCAGTCTTAGTATTCTAGAAATTAATAACAAATTGATTTAAAAAACCAAAAAACCATATATGAAAGAAAGAAAATTATGAATTTATTGACACTAATGACTTAGTGTCAATAAATTCACATTATAAAGACAATACAATAAGGAGTTTACTTATTAAATAAGTTTTTAGAATTTATTTAAAAGGGTGCCTGCTCAGTGAACCAGTAGGCCCCACCTCACCTTAATGTTGCTCCACAAAAGTTGAGCAACGCTGGTTTTTATTATAATATATAAATTAATGCTATTCCAAAAATATCACACATCAAAAACACCACTTCCCAGAAAACTTATATGCATCAATAACCAGAAACGGATCATAAATTCATACAATATTTTTTGGATCGCGCTGTTTGAATCGTGCGGACTTCCGGAACCTAACCGGAAACCGGAACCGGCACGCCATCCGGCTAATGGGCCGAAGGCGATAGATATCTGAGATACGGCCTTAAGGCTTTCACATGAGGGTGAGGACGCCTTTTGTGGCTGAGTGGGAATTGATTCTCGAATGTTATGGGGAAACTTTGAATGCTTTAGAAAGTGTCGAAGAACTTATGCGCCTTTGGGAGAGAGCATTAAGTGTTATTAAATATTCCCTTTGAAATTTAAATTTGGGTTTCGGAGAGTATGAAAAAACGTATTGCAAAAAAATACATTTTTATAGTAATTTTGCTGCCTATCACTTGTTTTGCTTTTATTACTCAATAAATACCTAGGTTTAATATATTTTCCACTAATTAATACAGGTTTTATTCTGCTAAACCAATCGCTTGACTACGATATCTCTATCGTGGCAGAATCACCACCAAAGACACGGTTTCATATTCTTCCAAGGGATTCTGCGACTACACATTTTGCCCCTTAACTAGAATCAGAACAAAATCTTACTCTTAACATTCCTAGCTGCTTCTAGGTACCCAGACTACTTCTGCGAGTCTCCCCTATGCACAGCAATAAATACCCTGAAAGATGGGTAACTAACTTTATTAGCTTAGCCTACGGCTCGTCTTCTCCTGTGGTCCGTACCCACAAGCAATCTATAAAACAATTACTATAATGAAGATCCCATCACCTCTCGCCGCATATTCAATTAATATTGAACAGAACCTAGAATTATCAGTTATTCGCAAGTAATCTGTTCAACAGCAGGCTATTTCTCAGCTGGTAATAAAGGGCTTAGTCGTGACTACTAAATGGATGGTGAATTGTTTTGAAATGAAGATGATATAGAAATAAGGATAAAATAGTTTATACAAAGCCTGCCTGCTGAAAATTGTCATACCAACAACGCTTTGATTATTATGCTCTTTTTCTAAGTCCACTTTAATTAAAGAAGTCTAAACAATAGTAGTAGAACACATCGTTACATACGTCATAATAAACAAGCTCCTACCTTATCTTAAAGCGGAGGCAATGCAGCCAGTAGTGACTTGGGAACGTTTCCGAATGATATTCATAAGAATCAGTTGAGCTACCTCTAGCTAGACTGTTTAGCTCAATATTTTAATTTAAAATACTAGTACTAATTTGTTTCTATTCATTATTTGTAATTTGTAAATAAACTTTCTTATAACAATTTCCTTTTATTCTGAATATATATCCTATTTTCTGAATGTCTATTTCATCAGAGTCAACAGTAAAGTCCCACCTTAAACTATACTTATTTATTTTTACCGTATTGTTTACTCTTTCTTCGAGGTAAACAATAATGACTGCTCGCTGCGATGAATTTATCGAGTCTCGTGCATCGGGAGCTATGTGGGTGGTCAGAGCTACCATGAGTTTGCGAATGAGAAAAAATATCCGCGTGCAGGACCGAAGTGAATGGTAAGTATGGAGACTAGCCTATGCCCTGTGGGTACTAAAGCGCTGATGATGACGATATAATCAGCGAGTTTTAAATGATAATCGTCATCAGTCAAATCTAGTTTGAATGATTGACTTCAAAGTCATTTGAAGCAAGTTTTGCATCATGAAGACTAGTCTAGGTCTTCTTATCTACGAATGTACAAGTTCACAAGTACATACCTGCAAGTTCTGAGGTTGCAGGTCATTGCTCCACCTGACTAACTTAGTAATAGAAGAAGAAAAACAACGAGAAAACTCATTTCAAGAAGATTAACAAAAATATTTTGTTCTATTTATCTATGTATACTTCACCAATAGAAACCGGAGGAATCAGTTCGAGGGCTTTGCTAAAAAGTGTCCCGATCGATGGTGGATTTATATATATCTTAGGTTAACAATAGTTACAGTTGCATATTCAATTTATACTTTTCTATTCAGTTTTTGCAACAATCCAAAAGCAATGCAAAACAAATGGTAATGAAAAGTCTATCTTCCATCTGAATGCGGGCGGCGAAACCGAGACCGTTTGCATTGTGCTCGCTTTTTGAGAACGACACGTACCAGCAGAGTATAACAGTTATCGGAGGGATTGCTGATTTTATTTCAACTGTTGTAAATACTCCTACACTAATGAGCCGATAAAGTTGTGAGCTGGCAATATTGTGAGAGAAGTAGTTTTGTCAGGCCATAACTAAATTGTATAGGACTAATAAAGCTTAACACAAACAACTAAAATATAAGGGCAAATGATACTGCGTAAGTTACTAAAAAACTTTTGTTGTGATGGAATTTCTTACTTTCTAACTATAGATAGACTAATAAATATGCTATTGTTTATTTTAAAGACGGTGCCATGTTATGATAATTATGTATTGGAGTATCAATTATATTAATTGGAGTGTAAATAATTATTATTGCTGAAACACTAAAAACTTTTAATTTTTTTTTTATTGTCATAAACTTTTATTGACAAAGAAAATAACAATCAAATAATATAAAGAAATTAAACTAGTATTTACAATTGAAACAATTGAGCTAACTGCAGACTGTTGCAAACAATCAACAGAAAGCTCAACTGGTCCATATCAGTCCAGTCGGAAGCATCCCCAAGACGCTGGCTGCATTGCCCCGCTGTATGGCAATGCTAATGCGCTTCGCCAGATACTCACCAGCTCTCGGGTAACGCGTCGCTTCGACCAGGCACACAGAACATTTTTTGAAAACCCGGTGAGCCTCGGTACCCCGCGGACCTAGGGTCTCGACTCCAAGGGGAGCAAATGCGTAGGCTCTGTCGAGACCTGCATATTTGCGCCTCTTGAGATCCTCGGCCAAATCTGCCGCCGAACCAGCCCTCACTGATGTCCTTTAAAGATGGGAAGGCGCAAGTGTGTCGACACATGTAGCGTCCCACACAATAGGCCTCTCCAGCTCCCAAGGGACTAAAGTCATGCCGTCGGGCCTCTTACCATCGTCACGCAACAGACCATTCGGTTCGAGAATAGCTGGTACGTTAGCGGTGACAAAGGGCCACCGGATGATGTCGTTAAGGCTGGCATGGCGAGATATCCGACCGGCAGCCCTAGTACACGATAATCCGTGATGACCAAGCTGTTCGACAACAGTACCGCACTGGCATTGATGAGGCACGCAACACCTTGCACCCAACCGAAGACGACATGTTGCTATACGGAAAGTTACGGGATCCAATAGAGTACCAGTATTATATGAAGGAAGTGCTTGCAACCAATGTCCTGACTCCCATTTAGAAACGGCCAGGAGACAGGCACGATCTGCAGAGCTGGAGCACGTTTGTAACAAACAATTCCGTGTCAACTCACACAGAGGCCCGTCCGTCCATCCGCCCGTCATTGCCGTTGGGACAAAAGAGATTTTGGGGGAGCAGCATCAGGGCAAGCACTATGCCAAGCCATTCGAGCCTTGTCTAAAAACGAAATTTTGAATGAATTTCCAGGTGAGACCAAAGACGGCTTTAAAATTTTTTCCACTAAAGAACTAGTGCTGTAGACAGAAGACAAGAACGCTGGCAGGGCTACATTTGAAATTTTGCGGATACCTAAGCCTCCCAATTTGACAGGCAGGGAGACCTGCGACCATGCCTTGTCATCCAAACAGATATTCAAAACCGATGATGATAAAGTATTCTTTATTATGTTGTCTAAGCCTTCCAAGAGCTCGCTGTGTTTCCACAGTTGACAACATCTCAAAGAATACGTAAATTTAGGTACAAACAAGCAAAACCGAATAATTATAAAAGCCATATGGCTATTAATTTTGAGAGGTCTGTCCGAGGTTTTATTGAAATTTTGAAGTTTCTCATCTACAAATGACTGAAAAGACTCATCAAAAATTGGTGAACCAAGGAGGCGAAGTGAACATTTATCTACAACTGTAATCTTGGGAGCCAAACTAATAAATTTTATTATGATATTGTTTTTGTCTACACAAGAGTCCGAAATAAAAAGCACGCACTTTGAAAAATTTAGTTCTAAACCTATTTGCCGAAATTCATCTGTGATGATTTTTAGATCATTAAAAACTTTGTCCACGTCTCCCCCTATCGTTCCGTCTTTTAAATTAACAAGTATATTCAACAATACCGTAACAAAAAAGGACAAAAGCTTGTTCGCAAAGCCAAACTTTTCAACCAGACGAATTGAAATAGGTATTAAATTCATACAGTAAAATTACATTGACAAATAAATAACCCATAAAACAGCTCAATTGCAATCTGACTGAAGCAGCCGAAGAGCTGAAAGCAAGCGACGATCCACATTGTGGACATCTACATAATGTAAATAATAAATTAAGCCACAAGCGCGCGCTCGGAGGAATATTCATAAGCAATATCTGAAATGTTTAATTTCGAGTGAGATACACTGTTTAAGCTTTTATGGTAAAAGAGAAAAGCGATTTATAAAGCAAGTAAGCTGTATGACAGGAATTTATCTCATGCAGATCAAATTTATTCCCAGCTCGGGACAAATATTTGTACGATCTACGAGGATTGTGTTCTATGTAGATAATATGTACAGAGAACACAACTGACTGACATATTATGTCAGTTACCTGGCACCTACATATATAACTCACGCTCTGCTATATTGGGGCTAGATAATGTATTGTCTAGAATTATTTATATGAGTACATGTGAAATTTATGATTGAAGTAAAAGCTAAGCAAATTTATATCTTATTGTATTGTACTATTTATATATATATATATATCAGTCATCTCATAACACATAACGCAAGTCTGCTAAGCTTGGGGCTAGATGATGCTGTCTGGATTATCCAGTATTATGTATTATAGCAACAACTGTTTCTATTAGAGCAGTTTAAGGGTTTATGAATCCCAAAACGTACAGTGGCTTTAATCAAACCCCTAACACTTACACTCGTACAAAAAGGCCGTCCCTTATCGACTCTAAAAATGATATTATTAACCAATTTGCTAATTATCCCTTCAGGGTGTGGTTATCCAATTAACGGATGAAATTATTGTATAATATCATTTTAATGCCTTATCGAGTATGGTGGCGGCCATCTGGCTTGGTTTCATTGCTTGATTAACTTTGTTAAGATTGCTTTGAGACTTTCATTTTCTATTTATTCACTGTTCTTTAGTTCTTACGATTTCTCAGCACTCATAAGTCCACTGCTGAACTGCTACCTACTTGTTTTGCTGCTTTATCCATCTTTATTGTCAATTTACGTTATCCCACTGGTGGGCAAAGGCCTTCCTTAGCTAACATAGCTTATTTCCATAAGACTGCACAGTAAACACGAAAGACCGTATCCTAAATGAATTCTGTTTGAAAAACTGCTTATTTGCGTACTCCACACAGGCCTTCAATAAACTAACAAAAAAAAATTATAGTCGTGGAATGGAGTAAGAGTAAGTCAACGGTGTCATTAAGTACCATTATCATTTAAAATGTATATGAAAATTATGTCCCTATCATGGTCGTATCGTTGGTGTAAAAGGGCTGTAATAGGCAATTAGCTTATCTGCGTGGTGTCTCCGCCGGTTCGACCGCGGCGGCCTAATTAGGGGAACTGGGAAACAGATTCTAAATTTATTGGATCCTGGCGATGTCTTTACAACGCTGTTTTAAAATGAGTAGGTTTGGGATGTGCTGTTTTTAATTTGTATTGTAATTTGTGTGTAATAAGTTATTGAAAATAAATTATGATTTAATCCTAACAGAGCTTTGGGATAATGTAACATGAATGGTTCGGGCATTCTATCGACAAGGTATTGATTGTTAGTAAATGCCACTATAATTGAAAAAATAATAATGTACTTAACTACTTTTCACGATCCTTTCGGTCTATTCAGCCTGGTTATCTATACTACAATAATATTATAAAGAGGAAAGATTTGATTGTTTGTTTGCATTGAATAGGCTCCGAAATTACAGAACCGATTTGAAAAATTCTTTTACTGTTGGAAGCTACACTATTTCCTGGTGACGTAGGCTTTATTATAATTTCAAAAAATTAGGGATCTTGAAATTTTTGTTAATTACCCGTGCAAAGCCGGGGCGCACCGCTAGTTGAAAATAATCTTTATGATGTTAATCACATATTCTTTTATGATGCGAAGCCAACTACCAGCATAACGCATTGGATAAGCTTTTAAGAGGTTTTGATATCTATGTAAGTGGTTCAGGATCTAAGTTTCACTTACTTTCAACAAGTCTGTTGATGAATAACCTCCAAAAACTGCAAATAAAATGTCACCTTTTCGTTACTACTGGATATCTATCAAAGTTTTCAAGAAAATACTTTTCCAGCCTACTCAAAGTAACGTAACTATTTACCCGGTCTACAGAATAGATAGTAGTAAAGTCCCGAACCCACGTCTCGTCCCTAGGTAATCGTTCAGTGAATGAGTGAACGAATGAGTGAATGGGCGGGGCTCTAATGGCTCACGTCAGATGGGTACAGTACAGGAAATGTAGAAAAACGATAATTTAGCTAATTTATTGTCTGGCCGATCCCAATGTCACTGCGAGGGTTTTTTATTTTCTATTTGGAGAAGTGTGGCTCGCTCCGTGGCACAAATTTAACTGTGGTGTCCGAATTTAATAAGAAACGTCGTTTTCATTACTGTATTGTCGGAATAAGACATTATTAACATTATTTATCGAGTATTTATCGCGTGCGATCGTGGTCACGTGGCGACTGGATGTATAAGTTTTGAAATGAATAATATTTTTAAATCTTCGCTTGCAAGCGAAGCTTGTAAACTATCTGTTTTTGACAAAGAGAATAACGAATTTACTAATTTACAAATAAAAAATACCGAATTAATTTTACTTCATTCAACATCATCATGGATGGAGGCGGCTCAGGACCGCTATTTGTGGCGTCGTATGGGGGAGGCCGATGTCCAGCAGTGGACGTGTATGGGCTGATATGATGATGATTCAAAATCATCAGCCCTCATCACATAGTTCATTAGACCATTGGAAGTCCAAAAAACATCTTGTTGCATCTACATAGATCCTGTAGATTAGTCCAACAATATTTTCATAGATCTAACTTAATTCTTTGTAACTTCCTTCAATACGTACTTCTTAGTTAAAATTGCAAAGTTTTTGTGATCAAGGTTGTGTATCTAGTTTCAATGCATAATTATAAGGATTTCCTTTTTTTTCACTGTTAATTACTACTGAAAAAGTAAGTGAAAAAATAAATAAAGCGAAGAGAAAATCGATTAACACCTATTTTATTGGTTAATAATTATTTAAATATTTAAATTTGACTTGTCTAAGGGATTGTCTTGTGAGCCGACCGAAATAAAAGTTTTTGATTTCTTTTAATTTTAGTTAGGAACCAACATCTACACAGCCATATATTTACTCGTTTCCCTTCTTCGTTTGTTACTCTGTGTGTTGTGCAATAAAACAAAACACAACCATTACTGGCACAGTATTTAATCTTGGACCGTTCTAAGGAGCTTCTGTTGTTGCTGAAAAATTTATGAGGGACGATTTACTAACATTGTTGTTGTATGACTATGTGCTTATTTGTCTGTGTTCTGAATCGGTACTTTACTATTGGATACAAAGTCTTTTACCTGACAACTTTAAGATTTCAGTAGGTACTTGAGTAAAGAAAAAAGTAAATGTGTTTTTTCTATACGTTCTTTTAAAAGTAACATTGAAAAATAACAGGCTAAATGTTTCTTCATCGCTTCTTTACTTTAGACTATATACCAAAGCGACCGAAATAAAAAATATCACTTTCGTTCCATGTCAGTGTTTAATGGTAAATTTTTATGTCGAATTTGACCTTATCTTAGTGTAGTTTTATTGTATTTATGGAAATAAAGAATTTTGCCTTTGACTTGACGACTGAGAGTATTAGACTAAAGCATCTTATACGCTCATACTGAAAAACTGCTTTATAATGTAAATTACTAAATCGTTACCTACTTATCTATCATTTATAATTTTATTTGTATGTAGGGCTCGGATTCTTGAAATTCTAGCATTTTCTCTGTTTTCCATGATTTCCAAGTGAAGTAAAACAGTGATATCAGTGCCATGCTAAAGTTATATTTTATTATCTTCTTCTAACGCTTCACATCATCTGTACCTTAAAAAATATTGCAGCCCTAAAATTTTAATCACGTATGTCCAATTCTTTTAATTAAGTTGTACCGATTTCTGTTTTAATAAAGCCATTGATTCTTACAAGTGTGTTGCAATAATCCAGTGGGTTCAATAAACTACACACGTTAGGCTTCTTCGCACGTTACTAAAATTCCGCTAGCCCGAGCTTCCGAACTTTGTCCGTAATTGGTAACGTATTGGGTTCGTGCAAGAGGAGTATAGCAAGATAGAACTGTTGGTCAGTTGAATTCAATTCCTAGGCAGCCTTTTCATTGGACAGGGCGCGGCAGATTTCTGTTATTTTTTACCCGACTACCGGAGGGTTATGATTTTAGCACCCTATGTACATATGTATGTAGCCGATTTCTTTGACCCACGTAGCGCTGAAACTACTACTTCGATTTCAACAAGTGAGGTATCGATTGATTCGTCTCATTACCCCGATGGTTATAGGCTATATGGTGTCCGACAAAACTGAGGGTCTTAAGATAGATAGCTGGGTCTAAATTACACCTGGAACACTTCGATAGCGCGATAAAATTTTGCAACAGACGACATCTAGTTACAGTTCGAGTCTAATTTAGTTTGATGTGATGAGTGAAGAATGACACACCCGTTGCCATGGAGACCTCTTGTTTATTTGTTACCATGGCAACGGGTCATCTAGGGATGAGCAAATGAAAAAATGTATCGATATACATATATTGTATCGATATATGTATGGTAAAAAAAATATAGTTAAAAACTAAAACCCGACTACATAAAAGTCTTAAACAAGCGTTCACCTATTGTCAATAGCATTTTCTTTTGATACTTAGGTAGTCGGAGGTACCCACCCCTTATACCTAGGGTATAATTAGTAACAAAGGCTTCCTGAATGCGTTAATCTTGCCACCGCTGCACCACCGGTCCACCGCCGCCGTAACATCGTACTCGTAGCTCACCCGCGCTACGAAGGTCTACGAAGTAGTATATTTATCGACTGGGAAGGAAGGAAGAGGAGTAGATAAAAGTAAGTTCATAAAAGAGAGAGAGAGCGTTCATTTATTATAATGAAAACCGCAACTCGTTTGGTCTACTAATTTCGGAATTATGAGGAATTTTGTGTGTAGTAGAAAAGTGGAGGCGCGTTGAAGTCTTTTGTATGCTTTTGTTAATTTGTATGCCTGGTGGCTACATCAGCCGTAGTACGTACTACGAAGATCTACGATCAAATTTTTATTGTTATGTGCAAGGAAAGAGGGGAATACGGGACTGTGAAGATGTATCAGAGGAAAGAGAGCAACATTTCCTACACGGTCTCCACGGAATACCAGCGCTATGATATGATCTGCTCCACCATAGCACATGCTGAGTGGAGTCCGATTTTGTCAGTTTTTCTTTTTATTTAAGGTTAATTTGCTGTACATTACTCATCTGTTCTGGCAAATGAAAATCTCTTTACTTTTTACAATTGTGAAATCCGCAACTCTTACACCGCATTCTCTGCGATGTCTATGTCATCACACTTGCGCAAATGTCCTGCTACCAAATCTTATTTGTTCGTTAATGACTATAGAAAAGTGAGTTTAGTTTAAGCTACAACCTGTTCACCAAGAAAATCAGTTTCCATTCTATCTTCGGCAGTACATCCGACTCGAAACTACTCGGTTCGTGTCTCGCATTTGTTCTGACAAAATCAATAAATCACGTATTCCATACGTTACTCTTGTTCTCGGCCTCTCGATTGAAAACTGCTGAAAGGTATTTCAATCCGCTGCTGGTGGGTGTGTAGACTCATGGAACGCAGTTGGAAGTTCATATTGCAAGAATACAATAATAATGCAAACACTACCGTGCCCAAAAAATATCCATTGATGTGAACAAAAGAGAAGGTACAAATTCTTTAACAAAATAATTTTATATCTATTTATGTATAATGTATTAAGTAGGTATATCAGTTACCTAGTATAAAGATATATCTAGTGAGAAGAAGAGGCTGTTTTACTACTTGTAGTTCTCATGAGGTAGGAAAACCCAAAGTGCTACCCAGAGTAGATGGATTGGGGTCAACAAATTATTCATGAGCTCAAATAGCTAAGTAGGTAAGCGGTAGGTATGTATGAAACTATTTTAGGAAGGAACAAGCAAATATTTTTTTTTTTATTATTAATAGAAATTTGTTTTATTTGATTTCAAACATATTAAAATATTTTTTGTGGAAGTCAGGAGCAGTACCATCTTGTAATGATTACATCGATCGTTGATTCTCTGCTTCCACTGGATCGGGTAAAGAGATTGAGCTTGAAACTTTTACGACAGAAGGTACGGAGAGGTATTGTGTGGTTACGAATTTATGGCTTCTCTTAAAATCTTATTTAAATGTACCTAGCCAGTAGCATATGTATGTCACGTTGATAGGGTATAGAATCCAGCAAAATTTTGATATTGTATATGATAGGTTAGTCAAAAAAATTTAAAGCCTGCTTAAAAAATCAAAAAGTATTTTATCGCTTTAAGTTTATTAAGTCTCTTATTTTTTTATCTTTTATGAATACTTTAGCCAGAATATTAAAACACGACAATGCTATTAGTTTTTTCTTTCTTGAGCAAAAGCAAGTACTTCTATGTAACCATAGAAGTACCTAACAAAAGGGCTAGGCAACTCTCCTATCCGTAAAATTTAGAGCAGTAGAAGTTAGCAGGATCTAGGACTCACCAAAGGAGCTTAAGTATGAGTTTTGCATGACTAGTTGACGAAAACTCTAAAAGTTTTCGGATTCATACACACAACGCCTTGCAGCGCATTGATCGGATACTGAGAGGAACAACTTTTTAACTGATTTCGAGAAAAGGAGGTTCTACGTTCGGCTGTATGTGTGTTTAATTGGGTATTTTCGTTGATTTCTCTGTCAACAAAGGACTGATTTTGAAAATTATTTCGCTCTTGTGTAGAAAATGGTTCCAAGGTTGTCCCATAAATCGGATTTCCTAGAGAGTATTATTTTGTCCCGCTAAACTTAAAAACGGTGTAAATATGAAGGAATTTAACGAAGTAGGTTTTAGTTTTTTCCACAGAATTGGGAATAATAGTAACTTATTATTCCCAATCCTGTGGTTTTTTCAAAACAATCAGATTATCATGGTGTGATAATAGTAGCAAACCAATAATCCAAAAGTTTTATACATACTAAATTGTAGTTTTGAATGTTTTGCTGATTTTAGAAGTACAACTTGGACATATTTTGTCTAAGTTCTAAAATCATCAGGCGATCGTAAAAGGCCAAAAAAATCAGGCCTCGCACTATATGTAGTTAGTTATTGTTAACAAACTTGTCTCCTTCAAATAATCATAGTTTTACTCAAGAACGGGTTTTTCTCAGCGGATGCTGTACCGGAAGTTTGTCTGCAGGCGACGGTGGCGCTTCCGGTGACGTCACGTCCTTTATGCTGAAGCCCTCTCTGTCTGCTTGTAGTTGCAAATAATCACGTTTCAGGCCAAAGCAAGTCTCATTTTGAAGGATTTAATGGACATAAACTTTATCTAACAAGTTTAGGAAAAATACAATCTCATTGTTATGTTAGTCAGATAATTAATCTGGCACCATAACTTGAATGGGTTTCGCTTTGCTCGATTTAGAGCTTCATGGTAATATACATATTATTGTATTTAAATGTCCATTATTATAAATCAAAATATTTTATTTGAGACGATTCTAAAAGTATATTATCAAAGTTTATATCATTTATTAAATAATAATTATATTCATGTACACGGTAGCGTCATATGTATGTATATGTTGTAACTAACATAACAATGACATTGTATTTTTCCTAAACTTGGTATAGTTTAGTTAGACGACCAATGTGGCGTAGCGGGCAAAGATCCGCCTGCAACGCAGGAGGTTGCGGGTTCGATTCCGCCTTGGGAAAAAACTTTTGTAAGATCTGCAAATATTTGTTCCGGGTGTTTTGAGTATTTATACATATAATAAAAAAGTTTATTGACAAAGAAAATAACAATCAAATAATATAAAGAAATTAAACTAGTATTTACAATTGAAACAATTGAGCTAACTGCAGACTGTTGCAAACAATCTACAGATAGCTCAACTGGTCCATATTAATACCAGTCGGAAGCGTCCCCAAGACGCTGGCTGCATTGCCCCGCTGTATGGCAATGCTAATGCGCTGCGCCAGATACTCACCAGCTCTCGGGTCACGCGTCGCTTCGACCAGGCGCTCAGATAATTTTTTGAAAACCCGGAGAGCCTCGGTACCCCACGGACCTAGGGTCTCGACTCCAAGGGGATAAAAAAGTAAGTATATACACATATTGTAATATGAAGGTCAGTCATAAAGTACCTACCCATAACACAAGCTCTGCTTAGCTTGGGGTTAGATGGTGCTGTGTGGATTGTCCAACATTATTTATGATTTATAATATTAATGTTGGCAAATAATACATGTTCGGCAGCAGGAATTGTATTCGCATCTCTTTGTGACTCAATTGGGCTTTTGTCTGGACCCTCCCAGAGGCACTATATTAATTATTCACCATTTTTTTTTTAATTACGAACATGTGAATCATCTGTTATACAGCCAAACAAAGTCCATGAACCTAGGTCTTTAGTGGCTAAAGATTCCGACGGAAATCAAAACATCCCTTATTTCCAAGTCTGTGAAATTTTCAGAATTTGCTTTTTTCTTCGTCATACACTGTATGTACCTACCTCCCTACATAAGGTAGGTTCATCTAGTGTATATAATTTACGGATATAAAAATATATTTTTTTACTTGAGACCTCATGTTCAAAAGTTCCTATAACCATAATCTCGTATAATTCATTGGCTTAGTTGCCTAGAAAGTAGTATAAAACCGAGACGTGAAGGAACCTTGATTAGCCCCATTCAAAATTATACTTATTACCCCGGCGATAACGTAGCAATTTGTTTAATGTGTTATCGATCGCTGTAATAGCACCTAACTGGCTGGTAATAACATACAGCGAGGTTTTGAGTAGCCGAATTATACTTTTTGTTACCTAATTGTTACTTGATGTATACTTCTCTTTAGAAGTGTGTCTGGTCTGGATAACACATTTTATATAGGTAAGTAGGTTCTGGTCTGGGGATTTACATACATTCTAATGGTTCTAAAATAATAATAAATAAATAATGCCGAAAAATCTACACAGCATCATCTGCCCCAAGCTAAGTAGAGCTTTCGTTATGGCTACTAGATGACTGATATACTGGATTTTTGACGACATATCGGTCATCAAGAATTTTTCAGAGTTGTTTTTTATGGGCAAGGGCAGGGGGCACATTCACACATTCGTTAGGCACCACTATCATAGCGGACGTTACGCGACCTCTAGTTACTGAAGTATTCAAGTTGTTGGAAAAAAAACATAGGTAGCCATCGTCAACACCAAAACCTTTTAGCACCCTCAACATAAAATAAATGAGCTTTTCCATTATAAAAATCCAACATACTCAGCACAAAATTGGAGTTCCTTTTTGATGGATGGAGCTGGGTTCAATCAATACCGAGACACTCCTTTCTGCTAATTTGACGTCACGACAATGACGAATGGACGGGTTCCGTAGCTTCGTGTCTCATTTAGGGGTTTGACAAGACTGAAAGAGGATATTGTGTGGTGAATAGCTATTTAACTGTTTGATTTTGGCAGTTGAATGGTAGAAGTAGACGTTCACGTTCAAGGTCCGAGGATTATGGAAATTATTTTATAGTTTGAAGAGGTTTGAAAGGGGGGTCAAGTTTGTATGCGTTTCTTTATAATTATTGGTATTATTAAAAACAACATTTTCTTTCATTTTTAGCTTTTAGCTATCAGGCAAAGATCGGGGATCTTATAATTTTCCCAACTTTATGCTACCTAGATTATTATAGGAATTGTTTTTTGTTTGAGCTTCTTTCAGGAAATAAATTTTTGCATAAGTATAAGTAGCGCGTAAGCGAAGCCGTGCATTACGCATGTTTACAACTTAACCCAAGTAGAAATTTAAGTTGATTATATACTTAGTTCCAAACTCAACGAAAGAAGCCCACAAGACCGATCTTAAAGTGTCCTCTATCAGATTGTAATCTCTCTTAAGAAATCCCTAACTCCTCACCAATCAAGTGAACGCCACCTAGCGGAGACAATCAAAAGAAAATTAGCGTGGACCTCGCAATTTGGAATGGAAAAAGTTAGGGTAAGGCTTTGGGTACATCAGGTCACAAAATGGTATGAAACATTTTGGATAGTCCATCAAAAGGTACCTAGTGATTGTTTTACTTGGTAACATTTGCAATCTAAATAGAAACATTGAGGCAGAGATTGTCTGGTTGAAATTTTTTTTGTGTATCAGTTATTTAATACTCATACAACAGGATTTGCTTAGCATGGAGCTAAATGTTGCTGTGAACTGCAAAGTGCGAACCATTTTTATTTTTGTACTTAATAACAACAACAAGTAAGTCTTTTGCGATCGCTTACATAAAGTAAGTAAGTAAATCTTTTATTTATCACATAAAACACACACATACAATTGGTGTATACATTAAAAATGGCAAAATTAAAACAAAACATTATTTATAAAAATAAATGTAAATACAAAAAGTAAATGCAACTCTTATAGGTACATAGGCTAAGGTTCCTTTTGCAAACGCTTAGCAATTTAAAGTCGATCAAATTGATGGTCTCCCAACTTATTCGTAAGCTTCTGTTTACGAAAAACTTTGTACCTAATTTTTGTTCCTATTTTCTTCTAAGTAGAAATATTTTACAAAGGTACAAAATATTTGAGAACCAAACGTGACCCGTGCTTTTGTGCCCCAAGCTTTACAGTTTGAAATGGAAAAACTTGGGCTTCAGAACCGATTCCCCTCGTCACGGGACACACTTGGATGAATTAAACGTTTGGATTACAGTGACGCGGTGGTGAACTTGCCTTGTTCGGATCTTGGCTCAAAAGAGGAAAATAAACTTTTAGGAGCGATTTGCTTTGATTTTGAAAGTTTTATGAAGGTTTTATGGAAGAGGAGAAATCCGTTTGATATTTTAATAAGATTAGCCTTGAATTTTTTACAACAGTACCTTCCGTGCCGTAGTGAGCGAGTAGCTGTTATACTGAAGGTGGCTGGTTTCATTCCGCTGCTGCAAGATAAATCATGTAATAGGCTGATTCACATAATCACAGTTATTTTAAATGTAAATAGACGTGTTATGTTGCCTTGTTGTGATTGTTGATTATGCACGCTGATGGTCGCGATTGCTAAAATCATGACAATCGAACGCGACAATATTCTTTAGGGAATACTCTTTTAAATTTTGGCTGGGGCATTTTTATGATTTTATGACTTCGAAACACCAAGTTATCTTGCATCATGAATCAAAGAGGCTATTTCCGAAGAATGAGAAAAATATCAACCTTGTAATATAACGTTGTAACAAGGTGATGGTTCGTCAATTCAAAGGATGCTATCACAGTAATTGAGCCCAAAGGCTATAAAAACAATAAGCTGTCCTTGCGGTAGTAACACTTTACAAATTATGAAGTTATTATAAATTATGATATGTACATGACAATACGAGTATTAACTGAGTAACAATATGTTTGAACATAAAGTAAAAAGATGATAAAGTACTTTTTCTAACGTTGGTGACCATTTTCCAAAAGGACATTTTCAACTACCTATAGAAATCTATATCTATATATATATCTATATATGAACCAAAAAAGCACATTTTAACCAACCTCAGAAATACATTTTTGGTCCATTTTCATAGAATGGTTGTGATTGCAACAACTTAATTTCAAAATATTTATTCCATTAGAATGGCCACACAAACAACCAATTACACTTCTTAGAATAGCTATTACTTTCAAAGTTTCGCTATTTTGTCATGGTGGTCGCAATATTGTTATTGTTAAGTTTACCTACTGGTTCGACGCATCTCATTGTTAAAGCGAAGGCTTTGATGGCAGACATTAGCATATTTATCGAGGACGAGAAAAAAACGGCAAAGTGTGAAATTATAAAATAAGCACAACTCAACACGCTGTAATGGGCTCAGCTATTTTATCGGATAGCGGCGCTAGTTACTTTGAATCTGCGCTCGATATTGGTTCCCTCTTTATATTAACCTATCATTATCATTTAACTACACATAGAACATTATTCTATATAGCCTATTAGGCTCTTTACATAATAGGTTTGCATTATAATAGTTATTTGTTTCCAAGTGCTAATATTATATCATAGGTAGTATAGCGAAGCAGTCGAGATTCTCGACTCTGGATTTAATATCCTAAGAGACACTCGCTACGCTCGTGACTCTTCGACGAGCGTAGCAAGTGACGCTAAAGTAGACTGCTCATTTGGTTCAACAACTATGGAGGGTAAAAATGCCGTATAACCTCTTTAAAACCATGAAATAATTTTTTTCTATGAAGGTTGAGCGCTGTTTAAGCTCTTTTCCTTCGATAAGATAACATAATTACAATTACAATTACAAAATTCTTTATTGTACACCACGAAGAAAACATTAAAAATAGACATTACATAAAACATGTACAATAGGCAGCCTTATCGCTTAGAAGCGATCTCTTCCAGGCAACCTTTGGATGGAAAGATAAGTGTAATTCATAGAGTTGCAACTCCCATATCAGTTCATAACCTGTTATTAGGAGTTTACTTATAGATGGTGCTATCTGTCTAGAAGAATGGACTTAACAAGCCATATTGTCAAGGTTAAAAAAAATAGTACCGCCTACTATGAGTAAGTTGACATACCCTGGTTTAGATCGCGTGTTTATATTTTTTTCGATGCCACCCATACGCTATCAATAACTTATTACACCATTAAAATTTAGTTAAATAATATTATTTAATTCACATGTCAGCAAAACCCAATTTTGTTCACTGTCTTTGAGCAGCAAAGTCACTGTTTTCGACCGAGAGTAGTGAAAAGATCTCAGCCTGGCGACATCTTCTGCTGACATGAGCTCTTTTGTACGACAGCCCAATCAGTACATGCGATGCCAGTCTCTGCCAAAATCTTCTAACCACGCTAAAATCTTCTGACCACGAAAATATCACCCGACCATCTTGCAGGTAGTCTTCTTCAGTTGCGCAGTTACGCCATGCAGTTACGCATGCTAATCTCTCTTCCACTTTACGGGAAATAATTCCCAACATTTCACGATTTAGGAATTCACTTACGTACGTACAACCTAACTGCCAACCTCCTCCATTCTTCAAAGGCTCACGCGGACTAAGCACAATAAATAACCAGAAACAAAAAGCTTTGCCAAAGACAAAGAGCTCGATTGAAGATTAATCTTTCATTCCGTTCCGATACACCCTTCTGCACCGCAATACCTCTGTATCAGATCGCGTACGTCAGGGTACGGAGATATGATATGCAACCGAGGAATGTGCCTTGTGAGCTACATGGACGAAAGCAGATATCTGTTCATATGCTGGAACGTGTTTCAAAAACTGCGCTGCGAGGTGATGCTTTGTCGTAGGAAGGCGAGTCAATTACTGTGTCCGTCAAGATTTGTGATGACAACAAAATTGAGACCGATTAGTCGATATTGCTCTGGGCAGGGATTTTTCTCTTGTCTCTGAATACCTAGATGGTATTCAAAGACAAAATAAAAATACCTAATCTTTGGTCTATGAGCCAGGGAATTTCGTAGGAGTTGCAAAGGTAATTATGAAATCATTTTTAGAATACTCAATAATTTTTTGATCACCGTGTAATAAATACCTACAACCTGTCAAGCGTAGTTGGGAATTGCCATACACACCGGAGGATGAATTTCTTTTTTTTGTTCTGAGGATCTTATCCACATGCCTTATCGCTAAGCGTGACATATACAATATTTCTCCTCCGATATCAGACGAATGGATACATAAAAATTCATTGGTTTTCGTTCGATTTATTCCACGAGTTTTCTTTTCATTGTGTAGGTATTATTTTATGCACCCCAAGCGGCCCGCTTACTACGTATTTTACTGAGTTAGTGCTCTGTGAACCGGTATATTTACCCGACCGCTGGTGGGTTGTATTTTGTAGGTGTTCTGAGTTATTTTTCAGGATGGGATTGGAACTTTTTGCTTAGTGGGTCGAGTTTGAATATTTAACGCAACGTCTTCGAGGTAAAAGCCTGTCATTGTATGGCAATAGTGTATAGGGTTATTGCTGTAATTTCAGGGATCAAGCTAACATGTTCACTGATGCGACCGGAAATAGTGTGCCCGTAGCTGTGCTTGTCAATGTCATTCATGTTTGGTCATCACCAGCACTCTGTTATGCCCGCGCATTGAAACCGAAGAAGATTATCTAAAATTTGATGAGCAAGATAAATAGCTTTGCACGAATTTCTATACACACCACTAAGTGAAGTCAACCGAAATTAAAATGAAATTTCGCAGCTCAGTCTATCACCAAAGGGCCTTCAAAAGTGGTTTGAATTACTCATCACGTTTGTCTCAATGGCACGCCCTCTGTCAGCGAGGCGGGTAAACGTATAAACGTAGAAATATTGCCCCGTGTGTATTGTTAAAGGCTGAGCGTTTAATCTAATCTTGTCAGAACTAAAAGACCTGGAGAAGGGCTGCGGCGGAAACATACGGGACTGTATTTGGGACGGCATCGAAAATATTTATTGTAACTAATAGCTGGTGACATTTCTGTGAGAGATGCTACTACTAACGAGCAGTTATTCTCGAGCGAATGCGAGTTATACCCTCTCAATGCCAAATATTACTAATACGTAATAATTATATACATCTAACATCACACAGGGAACTCTGGTGACCGCCCGTTCAATCAAATATTATTTATTCTTTCCGTTATAATAGCTAGTAAGATACATTTTACAAAGGGGATTGTTGACATATCCAATAACAAGCAATGCGCTCATTTGATAAATTTATTTTTATAACTCCTTTATTTCGCCACGTAATAATTTTCAAACTGTATTAATTACGCATTTTTGTCATATTTGTTTTAACTACACTATTTGAAAGTAGTGGATTTTTGTTGCACTATGCTTTTATGTTTAATAATTATATGTGTTAGGAACATAATAACTTAATTTACCATATTTTGAAAGACCTGTAAGTGCTGTCAGAAATTATTTTGTAAACCTATGAAATACTGTATACTGTATTATGCCTATAAACAAAATAAAAATTCAAAATGAGGAAGGTGGGAAAGTAAGGAACGCAGGATTAGCCCACAAGTGGTATACAGAAGGCTGATAAGATAAGATGGAATAAGGATCCGTCATTAGACAATGTTTGGAACAACGCCAATAATTTTACTATCCAAAGTAGAATACATTCCTTGTGGACAATATCGCGTCACTTTTTCATGGTCAATCTTGTATCAAACAGTCCCCTGTCCCGGTCAAATCATCCCCCCGTGTCCGCTCTGTTCTGTTCCCCAGGTGAACATTAGGCGAATGAGCTCCTCAAGTTAAAGAAACAGACAGTCGGACAAATGCGCCTTTTACTATGTTCCTTAATTTTCGACAAGACCTTTCACTTTGTTTTTTATTGACGTCTCTGACGCTTGGGGAGCTTTTGATTAGGTTTCATTTGTTAGAGGTACTTAGCTTTTGTGACTTGTGTTCAGACGTTTTTAATGGAAGTGGTTTGTTTCTTAAGTTTAGAGAGTAAATAGTATTTTGTCTAGACTCTGTTTTGTTTGTTGACTGTAGGTCTTTGAGTCACGTGTTATTTATCTACTCGAACTTGTACCTTCATTATTGTTTTATTACCAGCTTCATATATAACATTATTTTTTTGTCCATAGTACACATAACATACGTAGATACGTAGGTACGTGATGTGTTGTATTCAATATATCGTCGGCTTACTGCGAAAACCGAATAAGTGCACTTTTTGGCTGAATTGACTTAAAAATGCAGTTATACTTATTTTTTTCCGCTCTATCGACTGGTAAAACCGAATAAGCGCTACGACCATTAGCTGCAGAGTTAGCTAGTTTGAATACCTTATAAATACCGTAATAAAAATAAAATTATACTAGTAATACATCATAAGTATACTTAATGCAAGAATCCAATTAATATTAGACAGGTAAAATAGTATAAATAAGATTAGGCGTTTTGACATGTAGTAAGTTTCATAAAAAGCATTGCATATTTTCAGAAAGAAAGTATTAAAGGCATTTACAATAATGGATTCAAGTTTATGTTTCTCACTTGTACAGTTAAAATAGTATAAGGACATTTAATTTGTTTTACCGCTTGTGAGTTTTGTTCTATGTTCTAAAATTCTTCTACAGCAAAAACCTTATAAATGCATTTAAGTGGTTTAAAATGTATCAAATGGTAAGCCCGCTTTGACGTGATGGAGAGAGTTATTTTTAGATGATTTGGATCCAAGACCTAGTACTTCAAAACAAGGATGCAATAGTCCGACGTCGTACTGTTCTTCAATCTTAAGCGAATCTAGAGAGAAAATAGCAGTGGAAATGGAGCGTATATTATTTGACAGTGATGACTCTGTACAGGATCCCACTTAAGAGCCGAATCCAGATTCGACCAGAGGAATTGTTTGAAGAATTGGCAAGTAGAAAGGAAGAAGAGATGCAAGATAGGGATTTTTTGCGATTTTATGGAGATGATACTGATTATACTGACGAAGCAGTTTCAGATCATGATGCTCAAGCAATGGTAGCACAAAAATTACCAGACTCTGAATCAATTCAAGTCGCAAGTTTTTTTTGTGAGCTCTTATTAAAAAGAGTATTTGATTGTACAAGGAAAAGGACACGCTGGGTAAATCCAGAACCTGAAAATTGGAAGGTAAATGTTGCTAAAAGAAGGCGTACTGAAGGCTTGCCCTATACGCAATAAAGAAAGAAAAGCAAAAGTACCAAAAGAAATCAACTGTGAGAGTTGTTTCTTTAAGTGTAATATTATTTCTTCAAAAGAAAGAGAGGAATTGTGTCGTAACTACTGGAATTTGAGCTTTGTTGAGAAGAAAAATTTCATTTTGAATAACGTGACAGTTCAAGCTCCAAAAAGAGTTCTTGCGATTCGTGGAACAAACTTGCAGCGCAAATACATAAAAAAATGTTTCTTTTTTCACAAGGGAGAGAAGAAACAAGTATGTGAAAAGTTTTTTTGTCATACACTAGCTATTTCACAAAGCGTTGTGAATGATGCTGTTGAAAAACGGAATGATTTAGGTGTTTACAAAGATAAGGACAAAAGAGGTACACATGTACCCCCTAATAAAACGAAAGAAGCTGATGTGATTTTTGTAAAGAAACACATTGAATCGTTCCCTACCATGGAGCCCCACTACATAAGAAAATCTTCAAAGCGTCTATATCTCGATGCATCGTTATCAATCACGAAACTGCACCAATTGTACATAGAAAAGTGTACTGAAGAAAACATGACCCCCGTGTCCGAAATAACTTACAGGAGAATATTTTGCAATGACTATAACATCAGCTTTTTTGTCCCTAAGAAAGATCAATGTTTAACATGCTCTAACTACATGAAAGGCAATGATGACGAAAAATCAGCAATGAAAACAGAATACGATGAACATTTGGCGAGAAAGCAGTTCTGTAACTTAGAAAAACAGAAGGACAAGGAAAAAGCAGCTAGAAACAAAGACTTTTGCTGTCTTACATTTGACTTGCAGGCTGTATTACAGATTCCCTCTGGATTAATGGGGCAGCTGTACTATTGCCGAAAGCTGTGCGTGTACAATTTGTGCATTTATGAAGCTGCACTACCAAATGATGCTTTTTGCTTTGCTTGGTCCGAAGTTAATGGAAAAAGAGGGAGCTCTGAAATTGGGAGTATTCTGTATCACTATCTGTCCACCTGCGCGCCTTCCCATGTAAATGAAGTGTGTTTGTATTCTGATACGTGCGGTGGACAGAATAGAAACCAGTATGTGGCTGCATTACTGCTTTTTGCCGTACAAAATATACCTAACATAGCAAAAATCGAACACAAGTTTCTTGAATCGGGACACAGCTACATGGAGGTTGATAGTATGCACAGCAGCACTGAGTTAGCAAAGAAAAACAGTAAAATCTACTGCATGCCGGATTACATGTCAATTTTCAAAAGAGCTAGATCAAAAAAAACAGTAACTCATGATGGACAAACTTTCAAAAAAACTCAATACAGAACTAAAGAGTTTAAATTCAACGAGATTTATGACTTAAAAAAAGTCGCTTACGAAACAATGTTCAATCGATCTAAAGACTCTGATGGCAACCAGGTAAAGTGGCTAAAAATTAAAAGAATGCAGTATCTTAAGGAAGAACGATCGAAGATCTATTTCAATTATGACATGTCTGACAATCTGTTATACATGGATGTCAAATGAGATCTTTTGGCTGCTACCCCAAATTCAGAGGCAACAAGCAGGAATACAAGAGGGAAAACACGCGTGAAGAATTCTTTACCTCAAGCCAATCCTACTGTGGTACAATTGAAGCAACTTTATTATAAACCTTTACCCAAAAGCGAAGCCAAAGAAAAGGATCTCCTCGGTTTATGCAACAAAAAAATTATTCCAGAAGAATACCATGGATGGTACTCATCATTGCCAACTCATTCTGGAGCAGATCGTTTACCCGGCCCTGCTGTAGACCGAAGAGTCATCAGCTGAAGAATGAACAAACTTACCTTATTATTTACCTTTATGATTAAGTTTATTCACCACAAGAGCTTTTCGATCGCCATACCTTCTTAAAATAATATTATTAGCTTTAGATACCTACTTAATTAAATTTCTTTATGTCCAAAACTTAATAATTTGTTTTATTCAGTGGTAGTTAAATGAATCAAACCGAAATCAAGTTTATTTCAATCTATACTATTAATATAAAGCTAAAAAGTTTGTTTGTTTTACAGTCTAATCTCTAGAACGGCTGGACTAAGTTTACGTGACTTTCACTGAAAGATAGCTGATTTATTCTGAATTAACGTAGGTTACTTTATTTTCTCCATTTCTTACGGGAACAGAAACTATGTGAGTAAAACTGCAGGGCGCTGCTACTTCATTCATAGTTTTGTATGTACGAATTGTAATAAATAACATTCATTTTCAAAAAGTCTACAGTTAAAACCAGGTAAATAAAACAAAACAGGGTTTTTTGAAGCCAATGTTCAAAAATTTTTGATTTCCTATATTGACGTTGACAGAAATACATACAACAATTACCTGAATGCTAAAATCAGCTTTCTATAATAGTATGAGTAAAATAGAAGATAGGGCACATTTTCTAATTACAGGTAAAACCAAATAAATGCATCACCCTCTGAACATTAACTTTAATTTTATAGATTTTTTCTTTAACATCACTTTAACATAGGAATATATTTAAAAAGACATATAATAGTTGCATCACCTTGTATAACTTATTTCTCACTGGTTAAGTTTTAAGTTGGTAAAACTTTATCTCAAACTTTAAAATGCGATTTACTCCACATGACGTAGAGTGCACTTAATCGGTTTTCGCAGTAAGCCGACGATATGTCATCATCATCATATCAACCCATACACGTCCACTGCTGGACATAAGCCTCGACGCCACAAATAGCGGTACTGAGCCGCCTCCATCCATCGACTCCCTACGACCGCTACAATGTCGTCGGTCCATCGAGTGGATGGTCTCCCATTTGTATATATATATATATATATATATGTATATATGTATTAGTGATCGCAGTGTTGGTGTTGAAAAATACTCAGAAGGAAGCTGCTGCCCTTCTTCTGGTAGGTTCAATATATGTACAATGTAGATAAGTAGGTAAGCTCAAGGAATTAGCAAGCTGAATAAAAATAAAAAGCAAATAAAAATCTTCATCTATCAGTAGGCCGGCCATATCTCACGAATAACGGACAAACGCTGAGGTTAACGTGTGACTGCGTATGACTTGAGTGGAGACTGCGACTCGGCAAATCTAGTGTAGGATACCCTCCGGCCAGGTGGGATGATGACCTGCGAAATACTGCAGGCAGACGGCAAGCTGAAGACAGGGCGCTATGTCGCTCACTAGGGGAGGCCTATGTCCAGCAGGTGGACTAATATAGCCTGATGATGATGATGTGTCTTATTAGGTTATAGTTATCTAGTATCATTCCACACCACAATATTACATTTACCTACTTAACACATTTGGGTCTCCTGTTGCCCAGACTCTTAAGAGACTGGAGCCTCGGGAGGCCTTACCATACACTCAAACATCCACACACCAACACACACCCCCAAACATCCACACACACACACCCCCAAAAACCCACAGATACCCTCCCCACACACACACACACTCACACATACACCAAACGCCCGTAAGTTCTGAATAGTTTGTGCACTTAAATCTTAAACTTTATTGTAAATTATATAAGTATATATATGTAAACTCTTAGCTTAGTTTTAAAATATAATACTACCTTTAATCAAACTAGATATAAAACTAAATTACTTAACTTAATCTACTTTCATATTTCAATTGTCATGGAAGAGCGAGATTCCCTAACACAGGTATTTATTTTACTTAAAAGGGAATCTCAAACACTGTTAAATTACTATACATTATGCTATAGAAATAAATATTTTGTATTTGTAGTATAGTTATCTAGTAGGTATCTATGACACAAGTTCTGCTTAGCTCGGGGCTTTTTTATTTATTTAATGTACCATTTATATTTTAATCCATGTGTCCAAGAAATAGAAGACCTTATGTCTGAGCCGAATATCATAGGAGAAACCGATCCTCGAGACTCCGATGGCTCGGGCATGTGTAGTCCGAATGGGGGAGGATCGGGCAGCCAGAAGAACGCACAATTGTGTGGTTGTGAAACCATTTCATAGCAAACAAAATAGCGAAAAGTTCAATGTCAGAAAATTTCCTTCAAAGGCTTAAATAAAATCGACCAATTTGGAGTCGTTTCAAACATCGTGGATTCCACACTTCTCACAATAATATTATACGACTATGAGCGGTGGATAAAAAACAAAAACTCATAAACAATAATAAAAAACTCTCGAAGTATATATTTTTTTGCATTTTATGAAACTACTTATAGGGTAAAGTAGGGATAGACGCCTTAGTGGTGACACGTGCCACACTGCCAAAAAACCTTACTTTGGAAATTGCAATCAAGTTGATAATTTAAGCTTAATTTTCAGGCTAAATTTTTATCAAAACTTGATATGATTTTCAAAAGTTGGGTTTTTGCCTAGTGGAGCACTTATGCTCTGGGGCATCTGGGGGTCAGACTTTGCCCTATCTGCATCTGTTTGAAATAGCTGACTCTATCGCGAATTATAAAATCAAATCCATTAATAAAATTATATACGACGAAGTAAACGGACAAAAAGCGTACATATAATTTTAATCCGAACGGGACTAAAATTATATGTACGCTTTTGGTCCACTTTTTGTCCGCACCCTTAAAATAAGGAACTCTAAAAGTCATTCAGAGAAATTGCTTTTGTTCAAGGAAAATGCTTTAACGGAACCAACAGAAGTATTGCGATTAAATATTGATGGAACAAGATTGGCCCGAGATGGGAACGTAACGTACCCGGCACCACTCGGAAATTGTACATACATGTTGAGACAAGTGATAAGTGGAGGGACTGCTACTTGGTTAGGAAAAGTGTCTTTTAAATAATAGGAAAGTTGGTTAAATCCTATATCGGTTCAGTTTAGTTATTTTTATAGCTTTAAATTAATAAGAATTGTAACTGTGTCCAATATTGTGAAATTTTGACTAGCCTTAAATTGTCCCATAGAGTTGGTAACATGTTTTAAACCTATGTATATGCACAGAATTACTATCTTTGGAAATAAAAAGTGTGGGAGCAGCGTAGAAACGAAAAAAAAATGCGGTGAGAAAAGGATTGGAACTAGAAACACTCAAACTACTTAGTTACCTTAGGGAAAAAATTTAAATCTTGGCAAACGAAACTTTTGTTCAAATGGAACCAGAGTTTCTTAAATGCACTGAATTTAGCTAATTTAAAACACAGGGCACAAAGCCCCGAAAATGACGACCAAAATGATGCTTACATTCAAACGCCCCGAGAACCTTGAATGTTTGTTCCTTTGTCTGTTTGTAAGCCCGTAAAGGGCCACATTCTCCGCAACATTGCATTAATATCTGCGCCGCACGATCCTAATGCCGATTATCACTTCTTTTGTAAGCTCTGTGGTAAATCCGCACGCAATGTAGGCTGTGTGCTGACTATAGAGGACGCCATTTTGGAAAAGGCGAATTGTAGCCACCATTTTTAAGATATTTAGTAATTTGGATTGCACCATCCATCAATCCATCGGCGAGAGTGATGGGGATGGGTGTTTACCTCATCGCGTACCTACAACGCGAATACCGTTTCTCATTAATATATTCAGTGTAATTGTTGCCTTTTAATAAAATAATTAAACTCAATCACCTTTTATCAGCCATTACAGTGATGTTGTCAAAGAAACATTGTATGCGTCGCTCGTCCGGCCACGGCCTTATCATGTTCCGGAAGTGACGCGGGCCGACGTCGGTTTCGCGGGCTAAGTAAACTTCCGGCCGCGGTACTTCCGCCGGACGGATTCTGTTTGTCCGCGTGGAGGGCGATTATTTTGTGCATCCTTTTATATATATTTCAAATTGTTTTTGTGGTGCTTGAGGTAAACAAATATATCTATATACCCAGTGTTTGTACAATACTATCATGCTTCCTATTTCTGTAATGCTTCCAACAACCGTGGCAGCACTCCTTACAAAATTGCATGCAGGTGTACTCTTAGCTCTAAGTACATTTTATACGCGATGCCTGGCTTAGACATGGGCACAGATAGTAGTTATTACTATACTTTAGCTAGAAGAAGAGAGATTTGTGACACCAGCCACAATGAAAATTGCACGAAGAATCCTGTGAAATAATACTGACATGAAAACGAAAACCAGACCCAATATTAAGTACCCCAAAAACCCACCTACTTAATTGCCCATAACCATCTCAGTCCCAAGGAAAAAGGAAGCAATCAGTCAACTTTCGGACCCTTTAAATAAATAGTTGTATATCTCCAGCCCTGCACTGAAACATGAAACCGCCTGTCCGGCCCGCTGGAGCTTAATTCGTTCTGCGACCGAGCTAAGTAATGGCTTGACCACACTGGTAACCGCGGATTCTGTTAAGCCTTTTTTAGATTCTGTTTTCTCGTATAATTAAAGATATTGACGCTTGTATAATAAATATGCGGTTTGTTTTGTTGTAAACTGGTGAGATATTCTTTAAATTATGTAAAGGGCAAAACATGAAAATAGCTCTTACGAGTATTATTTGACCCCAACAGTTATGCAGATGATGTTCCATCAAAATTTCATTAGAAAATATGCAATTTTAACTGCAAAAAAGTATTAGCTGGGACACTGTGTCCTAATTAATTGGGTCCGAGTCGTCAGCAACTCCAAAATTTAACCATTATACGTCGTTTGCTTGGTGTTTGTTTCACTACGCGACCGGATTCGTTATACGGAAATCCGTAGAAGAACCAAAGTCACCGACATAGCTCTTAGAATTAGTAGGCTAAAGTGGCAGTGTCATATAGCTCGCAGAACTGACAACCGCTGGGAAATAAAACTTCTGGAGTGGCGGCCACGATACCACGCGAAACGGAGTGTTGGGAGACCATCCACTCGATGGACCGGCGATATCGTAGCGGTCGCAGGGAGTCGATGGATGGAGGCGGCTCAGGACTGCTAGTTTTGAGGCATCGTATAGGGGAGGCCTATGTCCAGTAGAAGACGTGTTTGTGCTGATATAATGATGATGACATCGTAAATTGAACGACCATTGATGATTCTTTCGTATTCATGGTTCCAAAGCTGTTACTGTTTTGTGGATGAGCTTAGTTTAAAAAGCTCACCACCTACATACTAGTACAATCGACGAAGCTCTCAGCTTAGTCGACATCTACCATTGAGCATATTTGTGACTATAATTTGCCTGTGTGTCCCACAAAGACCATGGTTTCAAAACAAATCCTATCCACAGCCATATGAATTTATTTTCCTTCGCTAGCGGTAACCAATCCGGCTGCTCCCTTTCCGTGATCGGTCCCAATAACTGTCGTCGGGTTTCCACACGATTTCGTTCGGTCTCAGCCGGTCCCGGCAGCATTGAACCGGTTTGAACCGGCCCATATTTTGGACGGGGAATTACTCCTTTAATGTATTGTGACGTGATGATATTAAGCTTAATGTCATTGGAAATCGGGGTGGCAGAGCATTGTTGGGCGGCGTTTTGGAGTCATTTTATTCAGGTCAATTTGACTGGCCTGATTAAAGCTTTTAATGTAGGGTATTCTGAGGTGGTAAGTATTTTTGAAGGTACTTTCTGATTACTAGCAAATTTGAATCCCATGGATGATCGAGGAAGCATCGGCATAGTTACCTAACCTACTAAGGTCACGGATTAGGTAATGTTCTAAGGTACCGATGTGAAATTATAAGCAAACTAGCTGCTGCCCACGCCTTCGCCCGCGTTTTACCGGAATAAAAATAGCCTATATGTTATTCCAGGTCCCAAACTATACCAATACCAAATTTCAGCCTAATTAATTCAGTAGTTTCTGCGTGAAAGAGTAACAAATATCCATACATCCATGCATACAAACTTTGACATTTATAATATTAGTAGGATAGTTGTTATTTCAGGGTAGACCCGAATCTCTATGGAATAGGTGAACATGATTTCATACCTTGCTTACTAAATGAACATAATGAACGAATTGCCAACTTACCTATGTATTTCATCCCATTGCTAGTCAAAGACCTACCCAAAGTTTTTACAAGTCAACTGTAATAAAATTAAAAATGTAGTCATTACAAAAGTTCCGAACATTTAACCGAATTAAGAGCCTGGGTAGTTGTTTCAATAAAAGCTGAAACGAGCCTTGTTATAAGTACCAAAAAGTTCATTTTATACTGTCTCAGTAATAAAAGAAGGCAGTTTTTACATCTAGGAAGCAATTATCTTTGTAGAGCTGTAGGAATCATGAAAACGGAAGCGTAGTAACAAACTACATTTGTCGCTGTTGTAGGTTCCGTACAATAACAATAAAGAAGTTTTATATTTAAATAATTTCTTACTTTAGTATTTCAAGATGGTTAATATACCTAGACTCTCTGGAAGCCTAGAAACGCGACTCTACAACACTAGGCGTTTTTTGTAAAATAAAGTATAAAAATTAATACACAATGAGATCAGATTTAATGTATGCGATGCAATATCGTTTTTGGTGGTGCCATGCCAATATCGAAACATATCCTAATAGGCAGGTAAAAATTTTTTACACTAGCTGCTGCTCGTGGCTTCGCCTGCGTTTTATCGGGATAAAAGTATATGTTATTTCAGGTCCCAAATTATACTTACATCAAATTTCAGCCCAATTAGTTCAATAGTTTTTGCGTGAAATAATAACAAAAATCCATACATCCATTCTCACAAACATTGACATTTATTTATTTAGTAGGATATTTTGGCAATAGCTCGTTATAAAACAGTGCCTACGGCAGCTGATAATGACAATCATTAAATTCATGGACGCATAGTAAAACCAAGTTACCACGTAAATCCAAAAGCCCACATAGAACTTTGCACTTACGCAGCCGAGTCGAGGTGATCATTTGACCAACTTTTTTCATTATCCACGAAACTGGAATACTTTTATAGTACTCCTATTTTGTTTTAGTTGTGATTTTCTTTCTTTTTACATTCTCTTAGCTTTTACCAGGGCTTTTGTACTTTACCTTAATTAGATAACGTTAGGCATTATGAGATTAGAGGTGGTAGAGTATTATCAGAATTACTATCCCACTAATGGTATAAATATAAAGGTTGTCTACAAAAGATCGTTGTTCATTGAAAAAAACATTACGTACCTACTTGACTGTTTGTGAAAATGGTTGCAGTTAAGAAAAGCCCATATGCCGGATCGACTTGAAATTATGTACACGTACGTTTTTTGACTCCTGAGTTCAAATATGAAAACGAAAATTGCAAAAATTGTTGTTGTTGTATTTGTTTTTAGTTTTGACCTTGAAGTACAAATTTGCGTAATTGTAAGTACTAGTTCTAATTTGTGTCTATTATTTGATTGTAATTTTATTTATAAATACAACAAATAATAAAAAAAAAAAATTGCGCAAATTTTCGTTTTCATACTGACAGACTCAGGAGGTCAAGAAAGGAACGTGTATCAAATTTCAAGTCAATCCGGCATATGGGCTTTTCGGATCTTTATACGTAAAAATATTTAGTTACATGCAAACAAACTCCATTCTCGACATAAAGTGAATACAGTACCGCCCGCTCATTAAAACACGTGTGTAACGTGTGTCAATACAGTGCAGCACACCTCGGAGCTGCTCATTATAACTTGTCTCTCCATGTGAGGTAGCTATTAACTTAATAAATAGGGGTACATGAGAACAGCAGTTGTGTTAACAGGAGAACCTACCTAGAAGGAGGCTTAGAATCATATTATAAAAAACTGAAATATTATTAAAAAAATAAGGTTTTATTTATTTATTAATATTTCAGTCACAAAGGTCTTAACTAAAAATTAACCCTAAGTTAAGTATTAAATATAGTAATTGGTTAAGCAGGGAGTTTTTCAGTGATATTTGCAATATCCTACTAATGTTATAAATTTCAAAGTTCGTAAGGATTATGGATGGATATTTGTTACTCTTTCACGCAAAAACTACTGAACTGATTAGGTTGAAATTTCGTATGGGTATAGTTTGGGACCTGAAATATCATATACCTAGGCTATTTTTTATTCCGATAAAACGCGGGCGAAGGCGCGGGCAGGAGCTAGTTTACCATATTGTGGTACGGGCAGGTCCGGGACTTTGCACAGGGAAGAAACTTATGTAGCCACAATAATGTTAGATATTATTGTGGAGGGTATAAAGGAAGAGGAAGACCAAAAAAAATATGGCTAAATCGCGTGAAACGGGACGTAGAGTGAAAAGGAAAAACTTGTTGTGCCGTACGTAGATTAGGATAATGGCGGTTATAATAATATATTATTCACTTTAAGTAATATACCATTGCTTTAAATATATCACAAATGGATATAGAAATCCGAGAATGACACTGATTCTATGCCTTCCATTGCAGGAGCTGCTTGCGCAAGTTTCCATCTTCAAATACTGCGGCGAAGGAAATATGAAACTTGACACATTCCGTTTGAGTTTTGGATAAGTGATAGGCTAGGCACCTGCATTCGTTTGAGTTTTGGATAAGTGATAGGCTAGGCACCTGCATTCGTTTGAGTTTTGGATAAGTGATAGGCTAGGCACCTGCATTTGTTTGAGTTTTGGATAAGTGATAGGCTAGGCACCTGCATTCGTTTGAGTTTTGGATAAGTGATAGGTTAGGCACCTGCATTCGTTTGAGTTTTGGATAAGTGATAGGCTAGGCACCTGCATTCGTTTGAGTTTTGGATAAGTGATAGGCTAGGCACCTGCATTCGTTTGAGTTTTGGATAAGTGATAGGCTAGGCACCTGCATTTGTTTGAGTTTTGGATAAGTGATAGGCTAGGCACCTGCATTCGTTTGAGTTTTGGATAAGTGATAGGCTAGGCACCTGCATTCGTTTGAGTTTTGGATAAGTGATAGGCTAGGCACCTGCATTTGTTTGAGTTTTGGATAAGTGATAGGCTAGGCACCTGCATTCGTTTGAGTTTTGGATAAGTGATAGGTTAGGCACCTGCATTCGTTTGAGTTTTGGATAAGTGATAGGCTAGGCACCTGCATTCGTTTGAGTTTTGGATAAGTGATAGGCTAGGCACCTGCATTCGTTTGAGTTTTGGATAAGTGATAGGCTAGGCACCTGCATTTGTTTGAGTTTTGGATAAGTGATAGGCTAGGCACCTGCATTCGTTTGAGTTTTGGATAAGTGATAGGTTAGGCACCTGCATTCGTTTGAGTTTTGGATAAGTGATAGGCTAGGCACCTGCATTCGTTTGAGTTTTGGATAAGTGATAGGCTAGGCACCTGCATTCGTTTGAGTTTTGGATAAGTGATAGGCTAGGCACCTGCATTCGTTTGAGTTTTGGATAAGTGATAGGCTAGGCACCTGCATTCGTTTGAGTTTTGGATAAGTGATAGGCTAGGCACCTGCATTCGTTTGAGTTTTGGATAAGTGATAGGCTAGGCACCTGCATTCGTTTGAGTTTTGGATAAGTGATAGGCTAGGCACCTGCATTCGTTCATAGGTAGGTATACCAATTGCTGTAAAAATAGGTACTAGATACCCTATCTTGAGTTCTTTCAGTTTCTACTTGCGCCTAGTCTTATACCAACTGTTGACTGTATTTCAATCCATCTTGAGTATAAAACATACTTTTAATATAAGCTATAATTTTTCTTTTGCACGTGGACACTGTGTTTATAATATGTATAATTCATGTGTTATCATACAATAGCCTGCAGTCTATTAAAGGTGGTCAATTCAAATATATTCGTGTATATATCACACAAAGATACTATTTTCCCCGCTCATTGCTCCAAGACAAGCAGACGTACCAGTGTAATACCACCTTGTGTATAGGTGCGAGTGATGAAGGTATAGGAAAACCACTTAGTTCGAGTGGGAGATAGGTATTCACATTTTAAGGATGGTATTGTGCCATATATCTGCTTGTCTTGGAGCAATGATTCATATTCCATCATCTAAATCGCGATAAAGACAGAACTCATATTTTACGTGCGAGCAGATATTTCAATGCGATGGTAAAAGGAGTTGACTTTAACACTTCTCCCAGTAACTTCAAGGGTGTTCGTAGTAATCACTTCTTTATTTCTTAACTTCACAAATACCTACTTTGTTTGTCCATAACTTATTCTCTAATACTTTTTTAATAGCTACTTGTGAAAACTTTTAATTGACTTTCTTTATATATTTATATTTAAATTAAATACTGGGCTTACCCTAAGTACAATAAATATATGCAAAAATAATGTGAGTACAGTCCAGCAGTTAAACTGAATACCTTTTCTAATATGTCATCGAAAACAATACAGCAACCTGGGAAGATTACCATATTGTTTTCCATGTCTTCTATAAGCAGCAAATCTAGCAATCTAAAAGTATGTCATCGCGCACTGAAAGCTTCGTTCTCATTGAGCTCCATAATATACTTGCATGATGGAGCTCAGTGTTCATTCCTCATCTCGTACAGTATAATTCTACCCGCGGAATAACTAATCACCGACAACAAACGTCACTGTGACGCTGACGTTGACACGTCCCACTAGCGTCAAAACCACTACAATCAGAAGCTGTAGGCGTAAAAATTACCCTGTATCGCGTGTATACGGGGTGTGGAATTGAATTAGCTAGGCAATTACTGGTCACGGAAGAATCACACGCTCGAGAATATTGAGCTTCGCTTTGTATTAATGTGTGTTTTTGTAGTCAAAGATTGAAGTTAACAAATGAGGAAATTGCTGAAGGTGAAAGTAGGCAAGAGCGGCTCTATCTACATATTTCCTTCCTTAGGCACCTTCTTGATATTGCCCACAGGTAATTGATGTTATATTGTTGTGAATTGGAAATTTTACTTCGATGCATTAGCATCGCGTTATATTATTTATTTTAACAATAAGCCCTGACATTATTTCTCACACATTTGGTTGCCTGGAAGAAATCGCTATAGCCGCCAATTCCATTGCCTTACTTTGAAAAGTTTAATAATGAACCTACTAAATGTTTTATACGGCTATGAAATGAAGGATTGGCAGCGGGTGAAGGTTCGCCTACAACGCAGGAGGTTGCGGGTTCGATACCCGCCTTGGGACGAATTTTTGTACGATCTGCAAATATTTTACTCGGGTGTTCTGGGTATTTTCTATGTAAAATAAAAAATATCTCTCTTTGTAATATAGTGTATTATGTATATGAGTCATTTAGTACCCATAACACAAGCTCTGCTTAGCTTGAGGCTAGATAATGTTATGTGGATTGTCTAACATTATTTATTTATCTATCCATTTCTCTGTTTTGATAAAACATTATGCATTTATGCATGAAAAAGGACGACTTTATTTCGTTGAAATTAATAATATAGAGCTCTACATGATAGAAATAAAATTCTTTGCCTTTAATTGATTGATATTCTCATTAATATATCAGCAACATGTATCTACGCTTAACGAATTACAAAGGCATTCGTGCACATTTCATTTCCATTCAACCATTTCCTAGAATACTATTTCCACGCACTAAATAACTGCCACTCATTATAATATACCTACCTATACATAAACTACCTACCCACACAGGGTGAATTTTTCGACCAGCAGTAATAGGAGCAAAGGTTTCTATAAGCACGCCCATTTTTTTGCTAACTGCTCATTATTTTAAATCGGAGAATGGTTATGAATTTCTTTAAAAATTATGCATACTAAGACTATTTTCATGTACATATGTACAATAGTTATGAAACCTCACCGTATTACCCCTTTCAAAAAATCCACCAAGCATGTAATTATTAAAATCAACCAATTTACACGAATAGTTTCGCAGTAAACGAATAATTTTGTTGCGTGCGTACAGTTCTCAAATCAATAGTCGACCACAATCCTATCAGTTGCCACCGCTGTTTTATATAAATTGGTATTGAATGAAATTTGTATCCAGGGCCTAAAGTACCGACCATTTTATTCGATAGATTACTTCTCTACATTTTCAAGTAAACTAATAGATATAAAATATTTAATTGCACACTTAAAACTAGAAATAGTTTACAAATGAGACAAAAACAACATAAGTGATAATGGGCAAATAAATAATGCAAGACAATCCACACACACAGCACCATCTAGCACCAAGCTAAGCAGAGCTTATTTTATGGGTACTAAATAATAAATTAATGATAAATAATCGAACCTTCATCCGCCGTAACACATCAATCGTCAAGAGTAGATTAGGTACCTACATACAAATATAAACATTTGTATCTAACTTTGGATGCGAACTAAAGCCAACAAATCTCCTATTCTCATCAAAATACAGAAATATTTCATTTTATTTATTGACCAACAGTTTCAGAATCTGAAACTGAAACACGCTTTTCCCGTAAACTCGATGTTGAACTGAACAAATCCACCAATCAGCTCGCAAAAACGCAAACGAACACGACCAATAACCGGATTACGATGCGGCGCATACCGGTTTTAACCGGACCTGTCGAAATGGTGGTGCGGTCGAGTGGTCAGGTGCGAAGTTATTGACAGTGGGTATTAGTATTAGGAACTTTATTTACAAGGAAAATTATAATTGAGAAGAAATTAAATATTATTACAATTGAGACAGTTGAGCTAACTGTAGGCAAATAATCGAGAGGTACTTAGCACAACACAGATAACTTTACCGTGGCTCAAAGGTATTGAGTTTTAATATACATAACAACAAGGTACGACAGTGGTAAGAAATAAATTGAGAAATTAAATTATATTTGTTAAAATCCAATTTTATTTTAAGAAATTATAATTGCTTTTACCTGTTTTTAATATACAACAAGACAAGCACACCTATTTTAATAATAGGTGTGCTTGTCTTGTATACAACAAGAGCTTGTGCCCTAAGAATAAATAATAACACAAATTGTACATTGATTGGTTCGTTTTTTTCTTTAAGAAGCCATCCCAAAAATAATTTTGATAGTAGGTAGGGTAAAAGTGGTATCCTAAAGCAGGCCTTATGAGAGGTAGAGTGTCAAAGTATCTACAATTAAATTTTATACCATGCTAAATTCCATTCAGATCTATTCGTGCTTTTCTAAAAGTAAGATAGCTACTTTACCCAGCTACCTATTACCTAACACCTACTTATTACAGGGGTCAAACCTACTACTCTTGATCTAAAAGTTGAATTACGAAGTCCTAGGCCAGCTCAACCTTTCTTTTAAAAATGTATTATTATAAAACCTTCAGAAGCAGGCTGGAATGAGGTCAGATGGAATCTCGCTTGTTCCGCCGCTAGACGTTGTTATGAACTAACAATGGCAGCTAATCGAACTTTAATTTACTTTTATAAATATTACAAAACACAACACGGTAACGCAGCAGAAGTACAACTAAAACTGGGAAAATATATCAGTTTCCATTCTATAATGGATAGTCAGATCCAAGATATATAGAAGAATATTCGTATCGTACAAACACGAGCCTGCGCGGGCGCAACGTCAATCAAATTAGGTGCTAACATGTTTAGCAATGAAATTGTCTGAACCTCAATGTTAAACCTATAACTGCATTAAAGTATAAACCTCAATGTTAAACCTATAACTACATTAAAGTATGAACCTCAATGTTAAACCTATAACTATATTAAAGTATGAACCTCAATGTTAAACCTATAACTATATTAAAGTATGAACCTCAATGTTAAACCTATAACTATATTAAAGTATGAACCTCAATGTTAAACCTATAACTACATTAAAGTATGAACCTCAATGTTAAACCTATAACTATATTAAAGTATGAACCTCAATGTTAAACCTATAACTATATTAAAGTATGAACCTCAATGTTAAAACTATAACTACATTAAAGTATGAACCTCAATGTTAAACCTATAACTACATTAAAGTATGAACCTCAATGTTAAAACTATAACTACATTAAAGAATTGTTGTTTTTTTTTATAGTGCGTCTAATATACCAGTCTACTCATTTATGGAAATACAAGTACACAGTTTACTTTAGCGAGTTGAACGGAGTCCTTAATAGGTCCGGTCAGCTCGTGATGGAAACCAGGCTAAGCTATTATCGATGAAAATTGACGTAGCCTTTTTTCAACCGACTTCAAAGAGGACGTTCTCAATTCGACTGTATGTTTTTGTACGTACTCCTGTTACGCGATATCTCCGCCAATTATGGATAGATTTTGAAAATTCTTTCACTATTGTATAGAAAATGATCCCGAAGTGTTCTCATAAATAATTTAAAATTAAAAAAAAAACATTATAAATTAATATTAAAATAATAATTTTATCCCCAGGGGATTTGTATTTATCCCGCAAAACTTGAAAACAGTGTAAAAGTAAGGGATCCGAAGTAGATTATCAGGTTTTTAGCAGACTTCTTTAAAACAATCAAATGATCACAATGACTGGTAACAAATAGTTTCCATGGCAACGGGCGTAAACAAGAGGTCTACTTTGAAAAACGACAGACTTCATTTATCGTTTTTTAAAACATGCCAAATTATTGATTCAAAGTATCCGAGAGTTTGTAGATTTTTAAACAAAAAGCTTCTTTACTGATAGGCAGTTTTTTCTTCTATTCTCTGTTTTGTGTTAACTTATTAGGGTTGGAGAGGGCAATCAAGGCAACCTTTTTGTAACTAGTTCGAGTCTAGACAGAACGATATGTCAAGTAGCGTGTCCAGGGTTAATAATAGGCAAATGAAATTGTTTTAACCCTTGTTTATTTTGGATTTTGTTTGACTTGAAAACTTTGGGTTTATTCCAAGCCGTTTTAATTAAGTTAATGAATGTTCGGACGGGAAATCCGGTAAGTAGAGTAGTTATTTAAAGTCCTGTTGAGTTTGTCGAGTAAGTATTTAATTTAACATAAATAAACCATTTTGCTGCAAAGCAGGGATCCAGACTAGAAATCAACTTTTTAAATCTGCTATCATTCGAAATTCAAAACAAGAATAGTAAAGAGTACGAAAAAAAATGCAGTAAATATAATACATAAAAAAACATAAAAATATATTTATTTGCAGCAAAGAATGTAACAGTTTAAGAGGCACTTAGTAGTTAGGTATAGTTACAGATTATATAGTATGGTATAGTTAACATTACGAGTATTTTAGGATAGTAATTTTATTGTGGCCTAATATAAACTAACAAAATATCATTGCTGAGGGCTTTCAGACTTTGATTTGATCTCACACTAGGCCGAGCCGGTGTCGTGAGGTCCAGGCTGATCCTTAATACAAATATGAAACTTCACTCGGTGTGACATAAAGAGTTATTTATGGAGACAATGATAAAAAGGAAGAAGGAAGAAAGAAGAAACTTAAAACTAAAACCTAACTTATGATTTTGAGAATATCTTCTGTGTCATTGTAATTTCACGTGTCAACCATTTAAAAAGTTCTTTGCAGTATTGGTAAATTAGTATTAAAAGCAAAGAAGTATTATAGTTAGTAAGAATTAAACAAAAGTAGTTAGTTCTGTTTTACTGAGGCTCCGACAGACTAAACGGAGATGTTGGAAGGAGAATGTTCATTTAACAACTCCCAATCCCAATTAATGGTGCCATTATGATTGAGATTTATTCAACTCATAGTAAAGTAGCTGCAGCCCGCGCCTTCGCCCGCGTTTTTTGTGTATTCTATATGTTATTCCAGGTACCAATCTATACCCATACCAAATTTCAGCCTAATCGGTTCAGTAGTTTTTGCGTGAAAGAGTAACAAATATCCATCCATACAAACTTTGACATTTATAATATTAGTAGGATATATATGTATATAATAACTAGCTGTGCCCGCGACTTCGTCCGCGTGGAGTAGTGACAGTGTGATTTTCATACAAACTTTCAGCCCTTTGATATTTTATCCCCTTGAGGGTTAAATTTGTAGGAACTTTAAATTACATTTTATTTATATCTAATTAACAGCCTAAAAAATAAATGCCAAGCTTTTAGCTTTAAACATGACGATACTTACTTCTATATTACCTTTCAACCCCTCTTACAACCCCTTACAACCGTTTTTTCGAATTAAAAAGTACCCTATGTCCTTTCTCAGGCTCTAAAGTATTTGTATACCAAATTTAATTTAAATCGGTTCGATAGTTTTGGCGTGAAAACGTGACAGACAGACAAAATTATTTACTCATTTATAATATTAAGTAAGGATATATAAGTAGGATGTCTCAGTTTCTGGTTCGACATATACTAACGTATCAGCCAGGACCACGATCAATACAGTTTTTTGGTCATCTAGTCCCATTTCAAATAAAACTAGATCCACAATAGCTCGTATCGCGTGCTGAGGCCAGCGTTTACCGACAATTACTCGGCCAGCGCGGTCAGCACGCACTCAGGCTTCAAATTGACGTGCGTGCCTTTTGTGAACGGAGATGGGAGCGATTTACAAGGTTCGTTTGATAACGAAAGTTATCGTCGGCGGTCATGTTCTGAATTTGATGATTCGATTTTTCACTTAGTATATTTTTTAATTACCTGCAGAAGATTATAAAATCCCGCAGTACGATTTGAGTTCATTTGTTCAATATATATTATGTAAAAATTATATTTGTATTTCGATACTAAGCATGTAATTTTCTTTTTGTTTGAAGAGAAAAGTAAATAAGTTAAAGAAAATAAATTAGTTGTTCAGTACCTAAAATATGTTAAAAATCGAAAGACAGAGAGAAAATTCGAAGGCCGTAGCTAGTTAGGTACCTAAGTAATAGTCAGCTCGATCCCGTGTCCGTACATTATTTCGGAAGCAAACAACACGCGTTCATGTCATCCGCACTCCTTACACCATATACATACATAATATGTACCTACTGATAATGGGTTCGAAATGTTCATCTGTTTGTTGAAGTTTGACCTGTCATATATATTTATCTTATTTGCATTATCATAAACCAGCTTCTTTCCGCGGCTTCGCACCCATTTTTTCATCTATATGTGTGCAAAATTTCAGCCTGATCCATTAATCAGTATTGGCGTTGTTTTTGTTTTCGGCCAAAAATGTTCAAACGACAAAAACTTTTACATTTCTAATATTAGTATGATAATACTGGACGATTAAACCTGGAGGCAGAACACCTGGAACAAATATCTTCGGATTGTACGAACATTTGTCCCGAGGCGAGAACCGGACCCGCAACCTCTTGCGTCACAGGCTGACCTTTGACCACTGCAACACAAAGGTCGACATCATCTTTCCCTTTAATTTCAACTATGAACTCGATCTCGGACTCCATACCACAACCTCTTCATCGCCATGTGCTACGAAAGGTTGCTAGGAAGATATTGCTTCGAGCGATAAAGCTTCAACAGTTCCCTAATTCCACTAAATTTATAATAACAAAACAATGGTAACGTCTCAGAATGACACATTGCGGCATTTTACCTTTGATGAAAGAAACTACCAGATGGAGGGACGTGTCTCAAAAGTGTCAAGGTTGAAACCATACTATCAATCTCTCCGTTTAATTAGCACCGCACGCACTATCTAGAGTTTCTATCATCTATGAATAATTATTTGTGGCACCTGCTAAACAATTACCGGAGTTGTATTGGTAGATTCGTATTATTTTTGCCACTTATTGAATAATTTATCTTTTGATTTTGTTCGTAAAAAAATGTCGGCAATTTGCGACGAAAATAGTAGGTATGAGTAACTGAAGAACCCACTGAATAATACGTACCATCCGAATTGACCACCTGACGTTAAACTACTCGAAATAATCTCAAAATATTTAGATTACTTCAAAATCATACTGGTATCGACAGAAGCTGCGTACAACGGCTAGTAAATAGTATATGGTTCACATTTCCATAAACGTTTCGTATTCAATTAGACCCGCCCGGAACCCTTGTCACGGAAAAATCTTCAGCAGGGCCCGGCGCGGGCGGTGTCTACTGCGCTAAGCAAAACGATACCCATAAACACTATCCGGACCTTTACATCATCCTATAGCTTCAAAATTTGCTTGTGTTGTATTATCGGAGAGAGACGAAAGTTTTTAATGATCTAATAAGGTACCAAGGAACCAACCCAAAGGTAGATTCCCTGGACAGCAGCTTCCTTCCGTGTATTTTTAACACCTCTATTGCATTCACCAATCCGTATGCTAACACTGTATCTTATAGCCCGGCTACTGAAAGCCCGGAAAACTGTGTTTGTGCAATCATGCATGCACAGTTGCACAGATGTTTGAGCGTGTAGCCGGGCTATTAACGGAGTGGTTTTATACTCATTGGGCTATTACATGAGCAACCTTGACTCTATCGCGAAATTACCATAGATTTTCGACTTCCAAATTCAAAAAAGGTATTGACCGCCCCTCTTCGCTTCGCGTCAAGTTGGCTCACGTAGGATGCGGCCTTAACATGGTAATTATGGCAAAACCGTTGCTTGGGGGAGCCACCTTTAGCAATGCACGTGTGAGTGCAAGAGAGCAAGGGGATGACCGACATAAATAAGGGTTGGTTCTCACATTCTACTATCCTATCCTACTAATATTATAAATGTCAAAGTTAGTGAGGATGGATATATGGATATTTCTTCTTACACAATAACTACTGAACTGATTGGGCTTCAATTTGGGTATAGGTGTACCTGGAATAACATTATAGGCTATTTTTTATCCCGATAAAACGCGGGCGAAGGCGCGGGCAGTAGCTAGTATTACATAAAGATTCCCCGCCGCAGCCCCAGAAATCTAACCTGGAACCGTTTGCGTAATAAACAACCACTTTGCTACAGCGGCTCCCAAACCCGATTTATCGAAGTGTTCTCTTCTTCTTCTTCTTTTAATTTTGGATCTTTACCGAAATCAAACATCCTTCGTCGAAAGTGACGGAGGATGTTTGTTTTTGTGTTTGGAATCCAAACATCCATCAGGTCGATCTCTGTGGCGCAACATTTAGATCACCTTAACATTACACAAAATAATTATTTGGAATGATACTCAACCGCGTCAAATATCAGTAAAACAACAATAAATCCTTCCTAAATTCCTATAATTTCGTGTTCAATCCAAAACAAACGATCAGCAATACAAACAAACTGTATTAAATCCAATTCTATTAGTTAGTTAGGTACACTAATGCTGTAAGGTACCTTACACATTGTATGCCTGCCTATGTATTTTGAGTCTGCCAAAAGTTTTGAGTAAGTACATATCCTGTTTAATCCTCCTCATCAGCACCCATGTCGTTTTCTTCTAAACATGCCATACAAACAAGGGGTGTTTCGCCATAATTCGGGCATTCTGAGAGGTGGCTTGATGAACGCAATCGAGGTGTTATATATTTATTTCTAACATTGGAGAATTTCATTCTTATGCCGTGCCTGCCACAGCTGATCTAAAATCTCATTCAGACTTTAAGTACTTATTAGATTACGGAACCCTAAATAGGATTGCAATTGCAACCCTAACAAAAAATAATCATTAATGTAAATTGTAAACTGTTTCAATTGAAACTGTTTACAAAAGCAACAAATACGCAATAAACCCAGTGAAAAGTAGTCTCAACACACTGATTTACTAATGGGATCAGAATGAATTGGTGGCATTTAACAAATAAATAGTACGTAATTCATTATTATACCGAATACAATACAAGATAGCTGTCGGCCTTGTGTTGTGTTGTCTTCCCTTAATCATTAATTTAAGACCTAATACTAGATAGGACCTTTTCCTTTTAACATTTGTGTTGATTAGTTTTTTGTATCGCAGTCGAGGTTCGTTCTACTAATGCTATAAATGTAATAAAATAAATAAATAATGTTTGACAATTCACACAGCATTATCTAGCCCCAAGCTAAGCAGTGCTTGTGTTATGGGTACTAGATAACTGATATACTTAATATAATACACTACATTGATATATATTTTTTATTAAACATAGAAAACATCCAGAACACCCTGAACAAATATCTGCTGATATTTGTCCCGAGGTGGGAATCGAACCCGCAACCTCCTGCGTTGCAGGCGGACCTTCGCCCACCGCGCCACAGAGGTCGTCGAATTGAAGACAACCTGAAATTACCGTATAAAAAAAGCTTAATATTAAATTAGGATTATGTTCTGTATTGTCTGTCATCTTGTCTTGCTCAGAAGGCAGTTTAGCAAACATGTTCACAATCTACACTCTCATATACTCCCCCGTATAACATTAGTAAAACGTTATGTAATGTACCTACATTGCATGTTGTTTAGAACCTTCCGTTGCAGAGTTTACTTAAGAGTAAATCATATTCCCTGATTTGGTTACGAGCTGTTTAAGTTTACCCAGAGACCATCGTAAGTAACCTTAAGGTATGTGGCACACCGCGTGCTAAAGCTGCCACTCTATTTGAGTAATTTGTCAAGCGTACCGTATTAGTGCTGTTAGCGATAAAAACATGCTCAAACATGATCGTGTTACGCCACTGTTTGAAGGGTGGGTTAAGGGTTAAAAACCGCCAGTTTTGCTATTGTCATGTTTGAGCATGATAACCTTTTTTAAATCGTAAATATTACCGTTTAACTCACCTGCTGGTTAGTGATGATGTATCACGAAGGTCTAGAAGACCTATCTTGAAGAGATGTTGTAGTACTTACCTAGAGCTTTCTACGCATAGAAATTTTCAGATACTGGAATAGTTCCAGTATCTGAAAATTTGCCTTAAAAAAATTACCAAGTAGGTAGGTAAGATTTTTTGTCAAAACACAGATACTTACAGAGATATTGAAAACTTAATCAATCAAATACAGAATAATTCTACATGGTATTTTAGAATCCCTCTCGTGATCTGAATCCAAGTTAAATAATGTTTTCATTTCAGTCATAGACGTTCGAGCAATTAGTTAAAAACATCAGAGAAATGATTCATGTTGGTTTTTAATTTGGTATCGAATGGTTCGAATTGAAATTGAATAAGGTAATAATGCAGCTGTCTGCTCTCAGTATGTCTGGGATAACGAAGAGAATGTTGTTTGGTAAATAGAAACAAAATGTAAGAACTGCAACAACTGAGTAAAACAATAGAGTTAAAAACTATTTAAAAAACACCCAAAATGTAACTAAGAACTCTAAAAGAGACCAAACGAGTATTATCTTATACCTTTAAACGAGCAATTCTTATATATATATATAATCTGAATCTCAGAAACGGCTCCAACGATTTTCATGAAATTTTGTATACAGGGGTTTTCGGGGGTGATAAATCGATCTAGCTGAAATTAATTTTTAGAAAATGTCGTTTTATTAGTGTTTTCGATAATCAGCTTTATCGATAGGGCACTCCCATAGACAAGATCTCGACGCTACAAAGCCTTAATCTATCATGGTATGGCAGCTTTTTTTTAATTTACTGCATATCAAGGAATTTGTATACTAAGTTAGTATATAAATTCCTTGCTGCATATACTGATAAAGGTCACAATGGGGTATAAAGTTGTCAGCGATAGATGAACCCATAGGCAAGGCCATAGACATAAAGTTCATTATTTTTGTTCGTTGATAAACAGCCGTGACATAAACTGAAAAATATGACTCTTCCTGACATCTATTAGAGAGTAACTAACTGCTCTAACGACACAACAACACTAAAGCTACTCCAGCAGGTGGCGTTGTTAAGCAACACTAAGCCAATGAGTATTTGGTTTGAGGTTAGACCAAGAAAACAATTTGTTTATTTATATTATTTGTGTATTTTTAACTCACGTGTTAAATATAATTTTTAAAAAACACAATATCCCAAAAAAAAAAACAAAAATACCGACAACGGTCAACCTTATTTATCAAATTCACTTTGGTCATTTTGATGCTTAGAGGAAGGTAATGAATAGTGTCCGCCAACAACATAGGAACAACAATACATAACCCACGTCTTGTTGATAAAAAAGTCATGGTTAGGTACGTTAGCTTCTTTTATGTATAGTCAAAAATCCGCTCATTTCATAGATTTCATTGAATGCAATTTATAGTGCGTCCAAATACACATCTAAAGTCAAGTCAGGGAGAAATTGACCCGAGCGCTGGTAATTAGGTATCTGGCGCAGCGCATCGGCATTGCCATACAGCGGGGCAATGCAGCCAGATTTTGATTAACATAAAGGCTACTTTTTTCAAAAAACAAGTGCGAAGTGTCGTCGCGCAGAAGGTAGGTAACTTATAAATTACGTCCGACTTGCTTACACAAATCACTAGGTATCACATTACCGCAGTGCAGGCGCGGCGGCGGAACAAAAGCGCAGTTGAAGCGCCCTCCAGACACTCTTCGACGCTCTTGAGCACATCGACGTGTTAACGGGGTGGCTTCTTGTTTTTTTAAAGTCCCTTATCTGGCTACTACGTTCTTATTACTAGAAGTTAGATTTTTTATAAAAAATTCAGCAGCTTGTTTTCGCGTCGTTTTTCCAAGATGAAAAAGTCTGTGTATTATTTTCATGTTTTCTTGTATACTAAAATAAATCAAATAGTTATCTGATGAAGTAATTCAATACGCTCCAAATATATGTAGTTGTGGTAAGGTCTCTCATTTTCATTTGATAGTTTAAAAATTTCATCCAGCCTTTTTTATTTGCTTTCCTCCGAAGGAATTGTGTGAAGTAAATTTAATATTTTTAGATTTTATTCCACAAACGCACAAAATTAAGTCTTATAAACTGTTTTTTTAAGCTTTTATATAAATATTTATCAACATCCATTTTTCACGTTAAGTTTTAGTAGATTTATAAGCTAAATTTTTCTTAGCTTCGTCGGAAAATAAAGCCGATGTCTATGATTTTATCTATTCCGTATACTAAAACAAATCTGATTGTTTTGAAAAAACCTAATCCAAATTCCCTAGTATTTACACTGTTTTTGTTTTTAAGTTTTGCAGGACAAAAACCCCTTGGACACATAATCCCTTCGGAATATTTTTTTATGCGACCACCTCGGGACAATTTTTCATACGAAAATGAAAGAATTTTTAAAAGCGTTCCATAATTGACGGAGAAATCGACGAACATAAATGAAAAAACATACATGTAGCCGAACATAGGACGTCCTCCTTTTTTGAAGTCGGTTAATGAAGGCACGTAAAATTTCTGTAAATTTGAACATTCCTCGTTTAGAAAACTACTTATCATATACTAAGTAGCTTTCGGAGCTTAGTACCTCCCTAAGTAGGTTTCTAAATAAGCAATGATCAAATTGGTATTCAGAGAAGAACGTAACCTGCATCACGCAACAATAAAGTACGTAGCTTAGCTACTTAAATTCTCAAACAAATGACAATACACTTTAATTAATGCACACGTAGGTTTATAGGTAATTAATGAAATTAAATTTGGAATGAAATGAAAAATTGAGGTATACATATTAGTAGAAGTCGCCAGTTAGGCCTCCCCCATTTCTCTCCACGCTATTGTCTGGCTTGTGTCAACCATTCCGGTCCGATTTATTTTCTAAATCAGTCTTCCCAACGTTTCCGTGGTCGTCCTCTACTTCTTTTGTTCTCACGTGGTATCCACTCTATAACTCTTTTGTCCATGTTGTATTCCAACCTGTTCCCTTAGTGACATAAAATTATTCCTAAGTATAATTTTTGAAATCGGAACAGTAGTTCCGGATATACATACTTATGAAATAAACTTACCTAGCTTCACTCTGTAATGGGATAGATAGACCAGAAGGGACGATTGCTAGGTAAGGTCCAAGGGTAGATAAGGTTCAAGCATTGGATTTTCATTTAAAAAACATCATCCATCGCTACCGGGACTCTAGACTATTTGAATTTCAATTAGGTCCGCAATAAATATTCATAATGCCTTTCCGCGGTTTTATTGCTTGTAAATTTACCTTTTATTTCTAGGAAACTATTTTATACGTACGTATTCATAATATAGGTACATATGTACATAGGTACAATGTGCCACAAAATAATATATTTACTTACAATTAGCCGAAAGGGGGATACTGCAGCCCCCTGCCTAACAACTTTTGTTAAGTGACTTTTGGTTTAATAATTTTTATAGAAAATCATTTGATCTGATTAGAAAAAACTAAAAACCAACTTCAAATTCTGTAGATTTACACTATTTTTTAAGTTTTTCGATATAAATACTTACCTCAAGATAAAAAAAAAATCCTTGAGTATACCTATGTACCTAATAGCGAAAGAATTTTGAATATTGGTCCATAATTGACGGAGACATTGACGAACATATATAAAAAATACATACAGTCGAACATAGAACTATTTTTTGTTTTCATTGTTTAAAAAGAACTCAAAAGTTACCACCGGTATAGCGATCGTTACTAGGAAGAATAGAAAAAAATTACGTCATATCGTCATAGTATGCGTAAAATATTTGACATTCATTCCTACAACTTCAATAATATACGCAATGTATGATGGGTCAATTTTATCTATTGTACCATATACAACAATCGCTGGTTTTTTACGTCACCAACCTGTGAACATAATTATTTGCGGTAATTTTTACTCACTCTTCCAAAAAGCACACAAGACCCATTTCAACCTAAGACAAATAAATGTTTAGCTACTAGGTACGCCTGTAAAGTGATTTATTTTGTGGTTAATAACAATCCTACAAAGATCCATCACATTTTTAAACAAAACTGATTGTTATAATATTGCCGTAAATTATAAAGAACGCCCACTGTCAAACGTGAATTATAGACAGCTCGAGACACTGATTTGTGGACCATTATAATGCCACTACCGTGGTACCGTGGCGGTCATGGGGTACGAGTCCACCCACCAGCTCAGCTCGTGGATGTCGTAAGAGGTGACTAAGGGACCTACCAGAGGAAGGGCTGTTTCCTTCTGGGAATAATTATTTTGTTATATTTTACATTGTTTAGTGTGCATGGCTTCCTTTAAAATATTAGAATGTGATTAGATTCCATGTATTAATATACACCGCATTAACACGGTACCTTAAGCATTAAAATACAGGTTAAAGTAAATGTAGGTGCTTGGAAAAACGTATTTCACAAACACAATCTAAATGGTTCTCATATTCAAGACCGAGACTCTACTTTCTCTATCAAACAATCACGGCGTTAAAATTACGCATAAAAACTCATCATAAACGAAGGAATTCTAACGTTGTCGTAAATTATTCAATAACAGGCCATCAAAAGCAGGCGAGGAATCTTACACCTTCATAAACGTATTAATAGTGGGACCTTTGTTGCGTAGTGGTGGGTAGAGACGGTTGCAGGTTCGATTGAGGATGATTTTCACAGCGAAGCGACTTCAGCGACAGCGACTTCTCTGCATGTTCGAATCAAAAGGTGGTCGGTAATTTTTAGGCTTTTGTACACGAATGGTGAAAACGGGACCCTATTACCAAGCCTCCGCTGTCTGTTCGTCTGTCCGTCCGTCTCTGAGCGGGATGTATCTCAAGAACCGTAAGAGGTAAACAATTGAAATTTTCAAAGCCTGTGTGTGTATATATTTCTCTTGCCGCTAAAACAACAAATAATGAAAATAAAGTAAATATTAAAACTAAAGGGGATCCCATACAAAAAACGTGACGTCTCTTGAACCGTAATAGGTAGAAAGTAATAATACAATTATTGTAATAAGTACGAGGGCCAAGTTCAATCCGTCAAAAATCAGTTTTTTAGTATTTCTTTTGCGAGATATGTAGTTTTGTTTGATGGTACCGAACCCTGTACTAGTGCGAGACGACTAGCACTTGGCCGGATTAATTTTTCGTATTACTTAATATGTTCTTCTTCCACTAGTGGACAAAAAAATGAAGTGAAGAGAATATCAATAACACCTTATTTCTTATTTGATAATAATAACTATGTTTATAGTTTAAATTTGACTTGTATAAGTGCTTATTTTGTAAGCCTAAAGAAATAAAGTTATTGATTCTAATTCTGGGCTTTATTTCATTCATCCATTCATTCAAATCAGCCCATACACGTCCACTGCTGGACATAGGCCTTCCCCATACGACGCCACAAATAGCGGTGTTGAGCCGCCTCCATCCATCGACTCTCCGCGACCGCTACGATGTCGTCGGTCCATCGAGTGGATGGTCTCCCATGTAGGGGGTTTTTGCCATAATCACCACGCTTGGCAGGCGTATTGGTGATCGCTGTTGGTGTTTAAAAATACTCAGACGGAAGCTGCTGCCCTTCCTCTGGTAGGTTCCCTTAGTCGGCTCTTACGACATCCACGGGTTGAGTTGGAGGGGTCGATATTCGTACGCCGCGACCCCACGGTGGGCTTTATTTATTATATTTAATTATGTTTCGCTACTTTTGGTTTATTGTGAAGTATGGAGGATATCATAACTACGTTAGAGTAGGTAGCTTCTATAGAGGTAGTATCTGCTTGATCTAGATAGATAGATAAAAACTTTATTTGGTACTACAGACACACATACAATTAACAAAAGTAGATCAATTAACAAAAGTAGATATAATTTTAAACAAAACAAAAGTACAATAGGTTTAGTAAAGGTAAGTTTGTGTGTGCTGCAGCACAACAAATAGGCCATGGCTCAGTGAAAATTTTTGCTTCAAAGCAAAACACTGATTTTCAGCCAAAACCTGATCGAGAGCGAGCAGAACGAGTACAGACGGACAACGTGTAGATAGTTGAGAATTATTGTGGTCAATCTATCATAGACTACTACAGTTTAAGTAAGAGAGACTGAAAAGAAATTGGATTCAGGTGCATGTTTTGTTACCAACGACTTCAAGAAATTACTAACTAACATTTAGAAATATAGAACTCGTAGAATCTGCCCTAAATTTTAACCTTTTTTTAGTTCAACCATTAGAGTTTAGTTCAACTATGTATTTTGACAGGTAGAGAATAAATCTTACCGCTTGCACAAACCTTATTTATATCGATCGTTTACTTTAATCCCTCAATAACTACTTAACTTTTGTCTTCTTTAAGTCACTCGGTGTTTAACTGTAGGTGTGCCGTTAAAGTGACAACTGATAGACCGAGTTAAAAGATTAACATCATTAGTTAACGCCTCCAACTATAACAATGGCAATAGATTATTGTATAACGGAGTGTCGAGTTACTGTCGGTCAGTGGGCGATCGGGTAACACATAGGAAAGTACAACATATAAATGAGACCACATTCTTTGGTTTCCTGCATTAATGACAAGAGAAGAAGGGACTAGCTAGGTAGATACATTTACAGCCTAAACTAATTCACTGCTGGCACCGAACAGCCACTTGGAGTTATTCACTATTAATTAATCACAAATCATTCAAATCAAGCGACTCTGTACGAAGTTAAGCATTGGTTAAATATTCTTTAACATAATTATTAATAATTAGACACCATAGATCGTTAACTTCGTAAGTATCGTATCTACTTGGATGTGTTGTTAACTTACTTCAGATGAAGATGTAAAACAGCAAATTTTCCATGGCGATGAATATAAATAAATAAATAATGCTGGATGATTCACACAGCATTATCTAGCCCCAAACTAAGCAGAGCTTGTGTCATGAGTACTAGATAACTTATATACATAATACAATATATTACATAGATAGACATTTTTTATTATACATAGAAAAACGACCAGAACACCCCGAACAAATATTTGCAAATTGTACTAATATTTGTCCCGAGGCGAGAATCGAACCCCTAACCTTCTGCGCCGGAGGCGGACCTTCGCTCACCGCGCCACATCGGTCGTCACTAAGATCGGTGTACCTAAACACGTAGCCATCCAGTTCAATGGTTTCGTTAGACTATTATTATACGAGTTTTAAAGTTTTGATGAAGGTGGGATAGACTGAAGATATTTGGTATTTAATCACACCAAAACTGCGTAGGTTACATTTAAAGCCTCCCCCTAATAACCACCTTATTGGTTTGTATGTTTGGTATCATATGGAGAGTAATGATCATACTCCCCACGCTGGACATGCGGGTTAAGGATCGCAATGTGGTGGTAGAATTGAGTAGGTAAATTCATCTGAAATCATGAAATTGATAGATCTCCTTGTCTCGGAAGAACGAGGTCAAAGTCGCGGGCAAAAGCTCTTACAATATCTGAGCAATTCTAAATTGATTTTCTCAATATTACGTTCACAACAATCCATTTGTTGTAGAATGATAGCGCGCACGACACTCGAAGGCGTCTCTTGAGGACGATCTCATTGCAACGAACTCCATTACTATACTATTACTACTCTGGATGTTCTCTTTACTCTGCTGATTGTGGATCTAAGTAGACATTTTATGTTGGGAACAAGGTTTGCTTCTAGAATTTGTAGTTACAAGACTTTTTATCGATATACTCGATAGCGACATAGCGACGACGTTACTAAAACTTGTATGGATATCATAAGCAAACTGGCTTTCAGCTAATCAAAAGGTAACCGTCCGTATTTTAATTTGAGTTTCTCTTCTTTTTAATAACATAGTTCCAAATTCATGTACGTCATTCCGTTATCCTTGATAACAAGTAGGTATGCTTTTGCTATTATTATTTTCAATTTATACATCTCTTGCGTACTAAAGAAACGAAAATACTGAAAATACCTAACTATAGGTACACTAGCCAACTCGATGTATGTTGAATGTTTGTAAACAAACCGCCCATCACTCTGTTGCCGCAATTTTTTATACACAACTCATTTAGAGTTATCGATTAGAGATCCTTCGTTCAATAAATATTTCTTATAAATACCTGAAACTCGACGCCAAACATGCGTGTTTTAGTTAATTGTGTCATGGTTTGTTTTTAACCGACTTCAAAAAGAGGAGGTTATCAATTCGTCAGTATATATATATATATATCTATGTTACGCGATATTTCCGCTATTTATGGACCAATTTCGAAAATTCTTTCACTATTGTATAGGAAATGATCCCGAAGGGGTTTCATAAAAATTTAATCCCTAGGGGATTGGTATTTATCCCGCAAAACTTAAAATAAGTTCAAAAGTAAGGGAATTTGAAGTCGGTTCATCGTTTTTTAAAACACGCCATATTATTCTTTATAAACATGCTACATAAAGTTTGGCTGGTGTATATGTACCTACCTACCTCCATAGTTATTAAGACCAATTTCAATTTCTAAATGAAGCGATCGCGACAACCCAATGCAATAATATTCATCAAATACGAGATCATGTTCCCCCGACCCCATTCAAAGTGGGACGAAGGCAGACGACGATGATGACAGAATCAGATCGAAACCTTTCAAATTGGTAGTGCACGTAATTCTGTATCCTAATCCGGACCTCTCAATCCAATGCCTCAGTAAGTTACCTCTCAGCGTAGCCGATGAATATTTATGATGTTGTGGGACGCGTCAACTGCCTTTCTAACGAAGTGTCAAAGCTTACTGGCGATCGACACGCTTGTACCTTTCATTATCTTCTCGGGACAAACATGAATGATTGATACTTTAGCTTTGATGATCTAACGAAAATTCTCTTACTTATTCATCTAGTATTAATTTTTTTAGAACTGCTACGAAAATGACAAGCCTGTTGTTTATAATAATGTTTTGGATAAACTCACTTGAGATATACATATAAAGTAAATAATAAACAAAAAACTTATTTAAGAAATGAGTGGGTATACATAGGTTCTTATTATATAAAGTTTTAGTTGCCAAAAAATGTACGACTTCTGAACAGAACTAGATTCTGTGATTCCCCTGCAGGTTTAACTAAAGGCACAAGAGCCGTAAAACGTCCAAAAGATTTTCAAATGGTCAGGCGATCGAATTGGTAGCTAGTTCGTAGCATAATTTGTAGCATATTCGCATACAGAGTGGAAGGTTGCGGGTTCAACTCCCGTCTCATTTGTTTCCGAGAAATGAAAAAGTATTTTTTTTTTCCTGTGTGTGTGTTAGTTTACCAACATGGAAAAAAGTTATGCTTGGCTTGGCCGTGTATAAATACATATATAAAGGTTAATTAAAGATTATTTATCGCGTACCTTTTTTTATATTTTCTACTATGTTTCCATCGCGTTACAGCGATCGTGGTCACGGGGCGACTGGATGTACTCGGAGCTACCGCCGAGAAATGATGGCAGTATCCACGACTACCCTCAATTCGTCTGTAGAAACAGGAATATCCAAGTTCACATAACGACACACGATACTGACCGTGTCCGTAAATTATCTTTAATTATGTTAAACAATCGCGAAAGTTTAAAATTTTTAATATAAAAGTTGACTTGAAAACCTCCTCCGTTATCGGATAAAAAACAATAACATAAGCATAACCTTTGCAAAGTTCATACGGGGTCAACACAACATAAGTATCAAAACACAAACATTGCATAATCGAAAGCCCCAGCATTGAAATGAAGGTTGGCACATTAAATATATCTTTATAGAAACAAAGTCAGTTGGATGTGACATGGCGAATAGACGGTTCAAAGGTGCCCCATAACGCACGAGAGAATTGTTAGCAGAGAGTACTAATTAAAATTTTACAATTATGTTTTAGGTACCTTACTGATCAAATCACGTTTACGTTTCGATAAAAAGCATATACGTTGGATTGGCAAGAACCGCGATTTGCTTTCCATTCTTTGAAAGCGTAAATTTTAGGTCTCAAAGCGCACGTTTATCTGCTAAAATAACTAACATTAGGCTGGATTCAAACAATAGTTTTTTTTTATTTGTGAATCTTTTTTTTTCTACATAAATTTATTACAACGTAGCAAAAACAGGACTTTCCATATCTCCAACTTCAGTGCCGTGCGCAGGAAGTGGCTGCGCGCCCCTCTAGTTCAAGTTCCCATTGATAGAGGCTGGGCAGTGAATGCGTTAAACAAAACTATAAAAAACGTTCTTGTGGCCTTCACCAAGGTAAAATTCGTTACCAACACTTGATTTCAAAGGCTACATTTAGATAATAATATAATATGATGAAGAGGTGTAGGTATAAGTCGTGTAGATAAAGATTTCGATTGAAAATATCACGCTGTCCCGCAGCGCAGCATAACTGGCTTATCATAGGTCTATTCTAGATAGGCTTTATGGTGTTGTAGTGGATAATATGACTGAGGCGGCGGTACAGACGAGGCAGTGTGGTGATGGGAGACTTAGGAAAGGAAGAAGTTTCTGTGGATGGAACACATATGTTCGCGCCGCACACGCAGAGGCCAGGCTTAAATTCAAATGCTGGTTGCTGAGTAACAGACCCACTTCAGGCGAAGCTTATGATCAGATGTGCGAATCCCGTAAAATCTTTAAAAGCCGCCTGAAATGGTGTCAGAAAAACCAGGACCAGCTAATAATGGATAAAATTGCGAAAGAACGTGCAGCTAAAGATTTTAAGACCTTCTGGAAATCCACAGGTAATCTGAATATTAGGCCTGCCCCCCGTGAGCGTGAAGGGACAAAGTGATCAAAGAGAGATTGCACAGATGTTCATGGAACACTTTAAAGTGCACTCCCCTCTCGGCCCTTCCTCTGGGGTGATCGATGCTGAGTTCTACGTTCGAGGAGACGAACCTCTTTTACATGTGTCCGCGGACCAGGTCCGTACTACAATTAAAGGGATGACGCGAGGTAAGTCTCCCGGACACGACGGGCTCAGCATCGAGCATCTCAAATACGCGGGAAACCACTTGCCCGGTCTCCTTTCCATGTTCTTCTCAATGTGTCTTAGTCATGCATACTTACCAGCTGACCTTATATAGTAGTGCCCATTGTGAAGAACAGGACAGGGGACATATCGGACAAAGAGAACTACCGACCAATATCTCTGGCCACTATAATAGCCAAGGTGTTGGACAGTATGCTTGATTCTACTCTACGAAACTACCTTAAGCTACATGACGCACAGTTCGGGTTTAGACCCGGACTTTCCACAGAAAGCGCAATATTATATTAGCATACTGTCCAATACTACACAAGTCGCAGGACGCCGGTGTACGCCTGTTTCCTCGACCTCTCCAAAGCATTTGATCTCGTCTCGTACGACGTGCTGTGGGGAAAGTTGAGGGACAGGGGTGTACGTAGGGCTCTGGCAGTAAGAGGTAATATGTTGATCCGTAGGTTTTCCCGGTGTACAGAAGAAGTAAAGTTAACGCTTTTTAAAGCATACTGCCAAAGTTTCTACACCGGGAACCTATAGGTTAACTACACTAAACGGCCGCTAGGGGCCCTACGTATACAGTATAATAATATTTTTAGGATGATGTTGGGACTGCCCCGTTTTTGCAGTGCATCAGGGATGTTTGCAGAGTACGAGACGGATGGATTTGCTGCCATTCTCCGGAAAAAGACCACATCCCTGATGCGCAGAGTGCGCGACGGCCCCAACACCATCCTTCAAACTATAGCTGGTAGAATCACCTCTCCCATGTGGCACTGTTTTTTGAGGAGAGTGATCTACTAAATGTTTAGTGTAGTTTAGTTTTTAGTAACTTGTAAAATAACTAACCCTAATTAGAAGTGCCCGTCTATTTACTAACAAATTATGGATTCTGTTGTCCGAAATAAAAGATTTTTATTTTATTTTTATTTATTTATAACTAACTTTTTTCTCTTCTCTTAATTTTTCTTTCTATTCAATCTGTCCTTCTGCCGTGTGTCAACTCGTGTGCCCATAACCCGAGGCTTACCAATAAAATGTAAAGCGACTCTCCGATATAACGATGGAACGCATTGACGTTCTGACAATAAAACATGGAATATAACAAAAGAAACGATGAATAGGTAATCGAATATTTACCGTACGGGGTTCTTGAGAGGCCTCGATATTTACAGCAGTGGCTTTGAGTTATGCATTAGAGTGTGGAGTTTTTCTATTTGAATGGAAAAATAATGTCAGACGTTAATGTGGTAAATTGTAGTGTTCGGAAGATCTAACTAGACGATCTCTGTGACACTCAAGACGCAGCAGGTCGCGGGATCAGCCGCAAGATTGAATTAATAAATAATTAATGTTGGACAACCCACACATCATCATCCAGCCCCAAGCTAAGCAGAGTTTGTTTGATGGTTACTAGATGACTGATATACTTAATAGGATACATATATAGATATTTTTTTATTATAAGTACATAGAAAATACCCAGAAGACCCGGAAAAAATACTCGCAGATCGTATAAACATTTGTCCCAAGGCGGGAATCGAACCTGCAACCTCCTGTATCGCAGGCAGACCATCCCCCGCTCCGCGCACATATCGGGAGTCAAATTATTATGTAGGTATGTAAAGTAAAGTTATATTTTATTGCATCAAATACATGTGTGTAAGGTACTACATAGATGCCATAATTATGTTAATAAGAGAAACAATGTATTTCTACCGGTACGGTGGCGTGCAATATTTTCGTATGATGTTAAATAAGTAGTTAAATGGAATTTTAAATCAGTTAAATCAATATGATGAGCCGTTATGATTTCCATTGGAATTTAGCAAGAAAAAATGACTGTCGTAGCCATGAGTCAGTAAATTCTCTTCGGAAGTACGTTTAACTTACACTTTCATTGCCACTTCCTCATCATGCAGCTGCGGCGGCGGCGTGCTCCTGCGGTTGCACGCACCGCAGGGGCATCGCAGTGAATTCCTGTGCCTGTACTCTCCCGATTTTGTCGGGCTGCCACACTATCGGATTATGAGAGGGAGGAAAAATAGAGAGTGCAGTGCACCTATAAGATGGTTTTATACATACATAATATAATATTACCTGTGCCATTTTTTTCTTTATTTATGTTTCTCAATCCTCTTTATCATCCCCTAGTTTTAGATGTTGGGTAAGACTCTAACGAAATTTACATATATTTAAACGATTTAGCACGACCTTTTTTTCAAATTAATAATAATAATATAATTAATTAATAATAAGGAGTCGACGTGAAATGACGACATAAAATGAAGGACTCGTTTTGCAAAATTTTTAGCTATCTTCCAAAATAAATACTTATTTTGTATTTTTTCTTGTAAATTACAAATAGAAGCTTCGATTTATTTTCAGATAATGCAAATGCAAATCTCCTGCCAATAAAAACGCGTTTATGTGATTTCCCATAAAACTTAAAATGGCGCTTGGACTAACTATGCTTAACTGTATCCAATTACGGAACCCTTGGTGCGCGAATCCAACTCGCACTTGAAGTTTTTATTTAATTTATAAGACTGCCATTTTTCATCACTTTCGTTAAATCATCGCAGCCTTATCTTTATCACTCACACTCACTTGTAAAACAATTTAAAGCCCATGACAGATTAGTCGTAAGTCCTTGTCGTCAGTTTGTCCCAGTTAGCGAACACCTTAAACTTGCATCACTACTTACGAATGTAAACAAGCGAACTCCTACAAGTTTTATCAGCCAGTTTCAAAGGAACAGTGTAAAATAGAAAGCATTTGCACACTGCACTTTGCAAGACAAATTTTGGCATTCAAGAGCTTTAGTAACAAAATAACTGGGTGAAGTTTTGGTTTGTTTAACTGGTAACGAAAAACTTACTACATAGGTAGGTTGGTATTACACTTGCTTCTTTGCAGGATATAAGTAAAGAGGTATGTCCAGGATTTAAGTACGGAAAATCACCCAAAACCAGCATTAATTTTAGGGTTATCTAAACACCAAAATTCATGTCTCAGTGCACACAAGACACCGAACATTCACCATTGACTCCTTTAACCCTTTATCGATACGATGTGTTTTCTTCTAACTCACATGTACGTAGATAGGGAGAATCTCAGTCATTCAAGAAATCTAAGTGCTATATTTTTTCTTGAACTACAATTTGAACATTAACTAACTGGTAAAAGTCGATTTACTTGGACAAGGTTCCATCCAATTTTAATACGGCGTGAAAAATAAGCTTTCACTATGAAATCCTCGCCACTGTTGGTCATTCGCCAGTACGGCCTGCAAACACTTCTGTGACTGTCTAAGGGCCAGCGCCAGACTCATCCAAGTTTTTTCTACGACGAAGCTTGCGATTACGTCCATCCATCTTGCCTTCAACTTACAATATCTAAGTACTTCATCATCATCAGCCCGTTTACGTCCACTGCTGAACATAGACTTTCCCCAAACGACGCTACGAATAGGGGTCCTGAACTGCCTCCATCAATCGACTCCCTGCAACCGCTACAATGACGCCGGTCCATCGAGTGAGAGAGTCTTTCCACATTCTGTTTCGTATTGAATCGCGGTCGACACTCGAGAACCTTTACTTCCCAATGGTTTAGAACCAATAATCATTGGGAAGTAAAGGTTCTCGAGTAGCTTATACTACGTAGTCATCAATGAAGCTGAAATAAATAAAAGGGGTCTACTATCAGTATTATGAAACCTGCATCGACATCAAACCGTTATATACGGACTAAAGGCACGCTTGTTGTGAAAGCTCTGTAATACCCGTAGGAATTTACTGTTCACATGCACGCCGAACTTGGCTGTATGATTTTATAACGGCAGTAAAATGTTATTCCGACACCGCCCGAATAACGATCGCTTGCAGGAAATTATTTTAGGAGATAAGAATATTCAGCTTGGTGGAATCCGGGTTATGGGGAGCAAATATTGGGTTCTCACCGAATCTATGGCCTAGCATTAACGCATGCATTCACTGTCCAGACAATCGATTTAATATAGGATTTCTCATCATCATGACATGTATTGTAACTTGTCTTCACCGCTCAAGAGTCTTCAGGATGTGTTTCGTGTTTTCGCAGACTGTACCTATAGAATGAGTTTTAGAGGAAGACGTACTCGTAGGTTTTCTAAACAAGGTCGTTCGTCAGTTACCATATGGTGAGTACCATATTTGAATCAGAATCTGAGTTTGTGGGTAAACGAAGTTATATTCGTAATTAAATATAAAGAATCTGTCCATATCCATCTTACTGATATCGATATCCATCCAATCCTACTGACCCGAAAATACAACCTTACTAATTGTATGTGAGTTACCTTATCTTACCTTAGTTTGAAGAGAGAGATGAGTGGAAGGAAGAGAGAGGACCTTTGCCCTGCAGTGGGACACTCCGGGTTAGTCACACTAATTATTATATAAACGAAAGTTTGGATGTTTATATGGACGGATGAACGTATTACTTCTTTACGCCAAAACTACTAAAAGAATTGGGCTGACATTTTGCATAGATGTACTTCTAAGCCTGAAATAAAACATAGGCTACGTTTTATAGCAGAAACTAGTATGAAATAAAAATATTTTTAGGCTTTTCTATGTTTGAGTGCTGTTTAACCCGTCCCATGCAAAACCCCCAAAACTAGTATTTGCGTCTTGTGCTAGAGTCGTAATATTCGCACCCATAAATGTCTACTAATACAAAACATACAACGAAAATAAACTTCCATGCAAAACCCGGAAGTATGTACTCGCAAGCATGTAGCGATACGCACCAATCAGCGCATCGATAAGTGTGTCAACAACGAGCTCTGCTAATGCTGTGCTAACAGTGGATGCGGGTTGTTTTATCTACTGGGTAAGCTTTGCTTTGCCCTCTTTCTATGCAATTATTAGGCGAATTTATAATGGTTTTAGTGGGAAATTTGAAAGTGGCAATATTTTCATTGTAAACTATAAAATATGTGCAAAAGTGGTAAAGGTATATTGCCAGAATATTTATATAATTAAATGAATGAATTCTTGACAAATAGTGGATGCGCGCTGTTCTATCTGCTGGGTAAGCTCTGCTTCTTGTACCTATTTCATTACTTTTTTAAATGAACCCTATGCTAAAGTAATAAACAACAAAAACTTGGGAATTTTAGTATAATGTTTTTTATAGATCCAAATTTTGAGAGAATTCGAGACAAACACTGGCTGCGGGCTATCCAGTCTTATACGTCTAGGTACGATATAAGCTTACTATTTTCTATGCAGTTATCAATAGGTTCATTATGTAAGTACGTCCTCATGAAAATCTCTAAAACTTTTGACTTTTTACTAAAGTTTGATAGAAACAGGTAAAAATCACTCATACTCATATACAATATTTATTCGCCGTAAGAGCACAAGGCACAGTTGGTAACGTCTATTTACAATAATGATTTTCATTCATAATGTTTCCATTGAGACAAAACAAATAAAAGCAATATAAAAACAAACAAAATAATTCCTATATTAGTCTGTACTGCTACTGATGGAATATCAATATAGCACATAGCAAGAGCATTAACAGCCTGTCAAATCAAAAGTTTTGATAACTTGGCTTAGGTACCTATGTTTACCTAGGTAGGCACATGTTTTAATAGTACATACAAAATCTAGATCTCTTTGGAGACTTGAAAATAAATATTTTATTTATCTGAGTAAGTACCTACCTATATTTCGCATGCCTGTAAACTTTTTCACAATAGGCATTGTAAACTGACAAAATACAGATCAAATTTTTGATTGATTCTTGCAAAATATTTGTATTTCCTCCATTTATTGGATAATGGATCTCAATTAGGATAACATTAAACATAAACTTTACGTTTGTTTAGAAAAGCTGAATTCGAATATTACGGTAGTTCTGTTTGCCTGAAATGGAGGAAGTTCTGATTGATTGATTGTTCAGACAGATTACAGTTTACAAATTAAACAATGTCTTTATTGATCCAGTGGTAAATATTGAAAAATTGGGGGAGCGTCGTCGCTCGGATTTTATTCCTTTTTTCAGAAATTTACTTGAAAGTTGATTTAATTCATTCATCGTAGTAGATGATGACGAATGAGGAATGAGAGAGAATGAGAGTATTTTATTTCTAACTCAATCAACAAAAACAATTAACAACGATTTAACAATAAATGACACAACAGCTAATTTGTGCCTTGAGTTTTATCTCTGCCTATATTAGTATCTGCCTCAGCATGAGTTAGTTGTAAACACGTCACAACCAACGCTGGTCTTCCGACAGAGCCGTTTGGTGACGTCACGGAAAATAATTCATAAGATACACAAAACAGTCAAAAGTACCTATAACTATAAAAACATAATACTCCAATGATGATGTTCTTCTAGATGAAATCAGCTATGGTGGGAGTGGCCAGTCCCAACGGAGACTACCCATGTGCACATAATATATGTATGTATGATAGTGCACAACACACTCTTACATTCCGATAGGACGACAGACCGTCGCGACAGAGGAACACAGGCAGGCGCAGTATCAACGGATTAACGTTTTTCTGAGGCCCGGGGCATCGCTAGTGTTATTTTATATTCAAATCATGGATTTTTAAGAACATATGAAAGTTTAAGTGTACCTACTTAGGCAGGTCTGCCGAAACACTTAAGGTAAGTTAGGTACCACTCTGTGAGTAAGTAGTTTTTTTGAAATGCATATCAGCCAATTTCCTACAATTTGGCACCGCCGCCGCCGCCGCCGCCGCCGCCGGTCGAAAAATTTCTACGATGCTCGATGGTGGCAATATTTTTACACTCTCGGATGTAGCGTCAACTTTACCTACTAGAAAATACCTACCTATCTTAATATTAAAGTTATCTCCGTGAAGTTATTCCTATTGCGCAAAATAAATAAAATTACCATTCTCAGTACAAAGCAATGGGACGCTCTATATATAAAGAATCTGTCAATAAATTAATAGGTACGTCATCTGAATTTACGACAATTTATGATAACAGTCGACTTTTAAAATAAAGAATGATACATTTATCGGTTTGAAGGCATAAAAATGAAATGTTAAGGCGCGTTATAGATCGTTCATGTCGTAAATTTGGACCCCTACTAGGAAATTATAAACTTCAGAGCACCTTGTGTAGAGTCCAAATGATGGGAAAGAATTTCGAGACTAATCTTGCTTCTTCATATTCATGCATCTAGGTACGAATTAGGTAATAGGTTACATTGGTACCTACCTATTGTGTGAAACATTTTTCTATTATGTTTTATATAATGCTTGCAGCTTTTCCTTAAGGGCGTTTTCGGATTTTGAATGGAATAAATTGTGTACATTATACACAACCGTTTTTCCAATGTTTAGATTAAATACATGCATTGGTTATTAAAAATTACGTTAAGCAGCGTCTTTTTAAATATTTGCAAACTTGCGAGATCGAACCATAATGAGCGTTATCAGCGTCTTCTTTTTATGACCTTCAAGAGAAGTTAGCGTTTCGCGACTAGAAATACCGACTCATCTCGAAAATGTTACCTGTTCAGATACGAACACTAAATATGTATATGTATGTAGCTAAATATTACAAGATATAAAACAAGACTGAGGGTCACCTCACTAGTTCGTTTACACAGATCAATTGTACAATATAGTGTTGTAACTTAAACTTTATGTGTAGGCAACTAAACTCGATTATAATATTAGAAATGTATCTTAGATTTACAAGTCTACAATTTTTGAATTTCAAATCAGTTTCCGGTAATTTTAAAATGCTTTAAAGTAGCAGTTTTATTAGGAAATTAATCGTATTATATGAGTACTTATTTTCTATAATAAGCCAGATCTTCATTAGAAGTAGCCTTGTGGAAAGGCATTTGCCGGTCGGCCTCTACGGGCCTCTACCTCCCGTAGAGAAGCAGCCTCAATACGCTTTCTGGTGTCTGAGATGAAAATTTACTGGATAATATAGAGTAGGATAAACTAGGTTTGGTTGTAAAAATATTCCTTTGATTGCCCATAATTCTGGAAGTTTTCCAGTTAGCTGAATGAAAGGTGTGATGTAAATTTCGTGTAATGTAAATTTTTCTACGTATAAATTCAAAAATTTAGGGTTTTCTTGTAATAGGAAAATCTACTGGAAGAGTTGGAACTCGCTGCCTGCTTCTGGTTTTACGGCCAACTACGACCGGTGTCCCAAGATAAAAGTGAATACCTAGAGGTGATACCAAGGTGTAGAACCTTCGTGATACATCGTCAACCACATACCATATTGTGGTCAAGCGAAGGTCTAATTCACGATGAAAAAAAAGTCCTGATAGGTACTATCGGCCAGATGATTCAATCGTAGGTACTAGGTACCTACGTAGGCTTGCCTACCTTATGTCTTTCTCATAATAAAGGCGCCTATTGTTATACGAATCTTGGTCGAACGTTATCAATGATAGGTACAAAAAGTGTTTAACTACCTACTGTTAAATTATTTATAAAATTAAATTGTAAAATTAAAATTAAATTGAAATTGTGATTAAATTGTCCATAACCCTGATTTTTGGATAAGGGCGGATTAGGTACATAAGTATTGTATCAGGTGTGTTTTTTCGGTGAATAGCAGCAGAAACAATTAACGGATTTTTGACAGTTTTCAATGGAGCGTTTCCTTTTTAATGGACTTCGAAGACGGAGGTTCTTTATAACTGGGCTGCACGGCTGCAGTGACCCATGTTTTTTTAAGCCAATTTTATTTGTCATTAACCAACAATCACCCAATCGTGTCACACTAAACTGTCAAAAATCGGTCCCGCTCCCACTGTTCACCAAAAACATAGCCTACAAAAACCTGTTACAATACCTGTGTACCTAATCCGGCCTAATCCAACTATCCAGGATTACCAAAATCAATCTATCAGTAGGGCTAGCACAGGCTTTCTTGTCTAGGTAGAATAGATAAAAAATGACGTAAAAATTACATTTAGGTGTAGAGAGTACAAAGTTTTCTTCGTTTGAGAACACGGCGTTCGGAAGAATAAGCGGTAGAAATGTTTTCTATTCTACCCTAGAGATGAGTCTACCGATGCGAACATGGAGAACAATTTACTCGTTTCTTGACATTTGAGAATAGAAACATTTCTTCTAAAATTGTCTACACCTCTCGAGACCTAGACAAACTCTTTCTTCCCTCGCATCTCGCAATATTTGGATGTTTAGTTATATTATTATAATACTCTTTGACTTTTGGGGTTTTTGTGTCTTGTTAATGGCCCCGCAGCCATTACAAGCAAATGCAACATAAAAAATCGGAGAATAGTTTGTTTGTTTGTTTGCTCCAAAACTAAATTAATCTCCTTTATTTTGTATTGTATATGCTATGAGTTCAATAATCTTCATTTGCTGCCTTTGCCAGAGAAAGTATTTCACCGAAACATTTTGTGAAAAGATTTCTGTATTTCTTTCGTCCAATAAAAGAAAAATACAAGTTTGAACGAAAAAAATTACCCTTCAAAACATTGTAATTGACATTGACAAATACAATAAAGTGACATTTTGGTGTAATCAAAAAACGTTTCGTTTTACGGGCTTAGTTTTCTTTTTAGCGATACGGCTGGTTTTATGTTGATTTTCTTGGTAATGAAACGCAAAGAACGAACTTTTTACAGCATTTATATTTTTTCTTTGGTTTGGTTCCCGTTGCTATAGAAAGCGCTTCTCTACGAAGAAACTGTTTTCTAGGGTTTGTTTCTATTCGGGTAGTAGTTTGGCATATTCGGGCAAGAGAAAGATTATGAAGACAAGAAACTTTCTTCTCTAGTCTAGGTAGAGTAGAAATGAAAAGCCCGTGCTAGCGGGGCAGGTAACACAACACCAGCAAAGATCCTATCCATATTCATTACAGTTTTTAATCGAACAACAAAATTTGGGTGCCCCTAGCATGAGTAAGTGATGACCCTAGTACCTACAACCTACATACAACTGGGTGTAGATACCTACCTAAGAATCATGGATAGGTACCTAAACTATTGGTGGTACAATGTACTGGTTGTACCTACCATGCAAAAATTAACGTTCCTAGGTCTTAAGGCCCACCTAAGGTCCTAAGGTCTAACTGGTTGTTTCTAAAGTCTAATTCGTCAAACTTATTGGATTAAAAAAAAAACAACTAAGTACGTCATTGATTGATTGGGTTTTTCATCATCATCATCAGCCCATACATGTCCACTGCTGGACATAGGCCTCCCCAGTACGACGCCACAAATAGCGGTCCTGAGCCGCCTCCATCCATCGACTCCCTGCGACCGCTACGATGTCGTCGGTCCATCGAATGGATGGTCTCCCATGTAGGGGGGGATTTGCCATAATCACCACGCTTGGCAGGCGGATTGGTGATCGCAGTGTTGGTGTTTAAAAATACTCAGACGGAAGCTGCTGCCCTTCCTCTGCTAGGTTCCCTTAGTCGGCTCTTACGACATCCACGGGTTGAGTTGGAGGGGTCGATATTCGTACGCCGCGGCCCCACGGCCCGGGGTTTTTACTCCTCAAAAATAACAAGCCCACCTACTTTTTTCACGGTCCTAAAAAGCCAAGAAGCTCTCAAAAATAGGCAGTCAGCATCATATCAGCCCATACACGTCCACTGCTGGACATAGGCCTCACCATAATCACCACACTTGGCAGGCGGATTCGTGATTGCAGTGTTGGTGTTGAAAAATACTCATAAGGAAGCTGCTGCCCTTCCTCTGGTAGGGCAGCAGCTAGGTGTAATTTCTTGATATTTAGTACTATGGGCACTTTTTCTCAAATTGTGATGGATTGGATACGACACCGGCGGTTTTTATCATCAAAGTTTAAAGTTAATTGACTCGCTATATTCAAAAGCGGGTTTGATGCCCGTGCCGGAAATGGAAATAGCTTTATGCGACTGGAATTTATTTTGGAATGCTTTAAATATTTTGCAATCAAAAATTCATTCCGAAATCAATTGCTATGGTATTGAGGGGACTTTTCAAGAGAAGGTGTTCCATAAGCTGCCTATACCCCCTACATACATAACATACTTATCCAATCCAATTGTAGAGCGACCCGAACAGTATCCTGAAATCCGTTAAGAGAACCAATGTGCTAATAGATAAGAAAAATACATAATATTATAAATTCGAAAGTAACTCTGTCTGTAACCTTTTCACGACTAAACAGATCATAATGAAATTTGGCTGCGAGGTTTGCCGGGGACAGACATAGGCAACTTGACATGCGCGTGCAAAGCCACCGGCAGCGGATAATAGAAAATTATCTAGAAATATGTATATAAACATAAAAACTTTTTCAAGCTTCACATAGATACTTACAAACCTTATATATTCAGATATTTTTGTCGTTGACTTTACTAAGTAAGTTATATAGTATTCCCCCCCCCCCCACACACACACACACCTACATAATGTATATGGTCCATTGACTACCCTTTTTGCAATTACTCAGAATAAACGTAAATAAGAGGGATAAATAAAACTCAAAAAATTGATAAATGCTTGACATTGTTATAATTTATTTAGAAACATTTACAAGAAACAATTTTTAACAATAATCAAATCTCATACTTAGTACGAGGTTGCCGCAATTGACGGATACTAAAGTTTAGTTAAAATTAGTTATTTACAATACTTAGCACCGTTAGAACTAATGTTAGACTAGATTTTTCAATTTCGATATATCTTATTTACAAAATTTACAACTTTTAAAGGAAATTATTGATAATGCTGGAAAACCAACGAAATTCAAACGGTTTCATTTTAAAACATTTACAAATTCTTTAGACTCGTCGGACTTCAAAATCAATACCAGTAAGTTTAATACAGTCATAAAAAATTAGAGTATTTTACTGTTATTTTACTATGAAATTTATAAAGTCCAGCATTATCATTTGAGCCAGTTTTAGAAAGTTAAAAATTTCGTCAAAATTTCAAAGAATATGTGTTGCGAAAACGCACCGAAAGGACAATTGAGAAATGAATTCATTACTCGACCCGTTTAGCTTGCCAAGCGTTATTACGTTTTGATTTAGTGAGCCGAATTTATTTAAGAGTTAATACTATCTGAAATCAGTTATTTTCAACGATCATATCTTCCACAATTCTGAAGCATTTACTTTGAGATTTTAATATGTTGTAGTTCAGGATTGATGCTAGACCACTAATGTTTCGAAAACACGATTACATGAAATTATATTTAAAATAGAAATTATATTTGAAATAGATTACATGAAATTATATTTAAACGAGAAAAAAATCCAAAGTTCACTCTAAACTGTACTTTAAACCGTCGCTATTCAATAGATACGTTAAAATAAGCCTTGATACTTTGTACAGTAAACAATCAGAGTATAAAGCTGACGGTGTATGTTTTAGATTTTCAAAATTACTATTATTTTTACCGTAAAAAAACAAAAACATTATTTTTGCGGTTATGACGTTCTACTCTGTCCCGCTCATATGAACGCGAAATCCCAAGCCTATCCTTTTCACACAATGGTGAGGTATTGTAGGCCCTTAACCAATTTGAGTGCCCCTGTGTATGTAAAACCTCTTTTGAAATGATACAGATACCGCAGTCTATAAAACGAATACCTACATACATTACATATGAATGTAGTAAACGTGTAAAAAAGAGGCATAAATACTTACACAAAACTTTAGAATTTTACCACAGATTAGGTAATGTTACTTCGCTTTTACTCAGTAGATATACATATTGGTTTTCACATAGACGAAAATCCTAACTATTCAAGATTTAACAGATAGGACTCTTCCAAAAAAATAACTATTTAGAACATAGAGTAGGACCACCCACACTATGTAGAGTCGACAGAATTGCGAGCGTCAAAAACCTAAATAAGAATACGAATCTAGCCAGAAAAACCGGATTATATTTTGTGGTAGAACTTCCGATTTCATCCACCCGTACACAAAAAATAGATGGAACCTTTCAAAGCATGTTTACATGTCAAACAACAATGCCCCGATCATAATTCGTGAAGAGTCATTGTGCCACCAATTTCTAACTGTAGGCAGAAAGAAGTATCGGCTGTTAAGTGCGGATAAATGTTGTCGTTTGATTTAACGATGCGACGCGTGTGGTCGCGAAGGCGTCAATATTTCGAGCTGGTCACATTATGAACTTGTAAATTGGAGCTGGTAATAAATTTATATTATCGCGTGTAAACAATGGGTTTTGAAGACATTCGGCTACATAATTTCGAAATGAATGTATGGAAAAGAAAAAGCAGTTTTAAGCAGCAGTTAAAAATACATTTTATGTGCGTGGTTTTTGTGGTTTTTTAAGCCACACAATCCAAAGTAACTATCTTGTCTCAAATATTTCTGGCTGGTTTCAATCTAACGATTTCTCATCTGTCTTTCTCAAATGTCGGACATTCTATGGCCCTCAAGTCTCAAGTCCGGGACTCCAAGCTCTAATATAAATCACACTGACCGCCCGTACAAACATTTGTCCTAATACGTTACATTTTGTGTAAAACTGCCACTTTTATGACGCTTTATGTCGGAATTCTACGACATTCTACGGTTACTGCGCTGACTTAGTGTCTCGGTTTTTGTACACTGCTAAGTTACAGAGAATGTTATATTTGTGGTATTTTTACTGTTCATATTCTTGGTCAAACATTGTAGAAAAGTAAAAAACATCGTTTTTATGAAAGTTCAAATATTAGCAAATCCACAGCAGAAAAGACATAAAATTTGTGTTTTTCAAAAAAGTTGTTGACATTATCACAAACATTAACATTTTTGACACGGAAAGTCAAAGATAAGTTCGCACAGATAGGCCGCTTCGAGAAGACTGCATTAGAAACTTTCCAAATTAAATTAACACTTTGAAAATCAAGCGCGTATCACAAATTTACAATACACTTATACAATAAAAGGTTTATACAAAAGATTACTCTAGAAAGGAACACAGTCATGTAAGTAGTACATTATATACAAGTTATATACAGCTCTCCTGCACCCGGTGGGACGTCGTGACGACCTCTGGTCGGAGTCTGTGGGCCGTCAGCGATGACGTCACTCCGGTCGTTGAACTCGGACTGCAGGCATTCACGCCCTTGTTCACTCTCCCTAAACTATGGTACGACTGAAACAAAAACGACAAATTAGGATCAACGAAATAGTTTGACGAAAGGAAGGAAAAATGCTTTCGTTACCATCAAAGTAATAAGATAACAGACCGTTCTTTGCCGGAAACTTGGTTGAAACCGGGGGTCGTAAAACATAAAATGCAACTCTGAGACAAAATAAACTAGACCAGCATCATTCTAGAAATAGTGAGAGAACCAGTCAATACAGATTCTATTCGTGAGTGAATCAATCATACTATTTCGGGATCTGAACTGACTGAACTACTGATTTCCAAAATAGCTTATTTTCATTCTCAAAGCACGTATTCAAATCGCACAAAAATTTGGTGCGGTTTTTATAGCAAAATAAAAAAAATAAACCATTTTTATGACTACAAAAAAACACCGATCACTTTATTCCCGAAGCCGCTACTCAAATCTGCGGAACTATTATTTTTGCCCCTCAACAATTCAGACACTCGAAATTCCCATCTAGATATGTTATTTTACGTCGGCAAGAATAGCAATGCAGAGATTCTCGAAACTGGGAATAGTTCCTGTCTAAACAGAGGACGAAATAACATCCTGCCGGTAAGCTGTTACAAAAATTACGTCAGAGTTGACACTCGGCGAAGTGCTTGTGTTAGTAGGCATCCTTTATTCACTGGTATGGTTGGATCCTATTTAAAAGCCACGTCATTGCGTTTTCTATTTTGTTTGTTATTGTGTAGGCCAAATGCTAATTCAATAGCTGAAGAAACGCCTATCAGCGCCAGCCTCTTAGGCTACCTGTCAAGAAGGTATAAGGCATAAGATCAAACCATAATTTTAAAGGGCAATGTATACGCTTCTACAACAAAACTAGTTGCAAAAATTATCAATAAGTAAATTCAAACAAACTATCAAACATATCCTTTGCAAAAAAAGCTTATTGCAAAATATCAGATTACCTAGAGGATAAAAAAGTATGGGACGACTTTTGCTCCAACTCTAAAACTAACAACTTAACAAGGTAAAGGTTTCTTGTTCGCTTCTTTACTTTACCTTAAAAAGATTGAAGTTAACAAAAAAACTAGTGACCACTTTATTTCCCTATTTTACTTATGTAATTTTAATTTTGTGACGTGTCCAAGTGTTCTGCAAGGTCTAAAGGAAATAAAGCACTTCTGGATATTTGATATTTGATTGAAGGCTGGTGCGGATGAGCGTTTACTGCTCACTAAGATACAATACCAACTAGTTCGGGGGATACTGAGCAACCACTGCCTCTGTAGTAGTCACTGTCAATGACTACTACACATAGCTAAAAACTAGCTAGCTTATAGGTAACCTTACATAAAAAATCCCTTGAAGTATGGACCTCTCGTGGTAATCTCCGCAAGGTAAGACCGACAATGGCAGGATACGTTAGTTAGTTTTCAAGAATTTCCTATACTATATAATACTGGAACTTACACAGCTTTTTTCGATCCATCAAAAAATATATTTTAGAGTTTCTTTCCGAAATAGGTTTTCTCAATGTTACGGAGCCCTCTATGTGCGAGACGACTCGCCTTTGATAAGTTTAGTTTGAGTTCGCGTTGTTTTGTTATACTGAAAGTAAATTCAAGAACTAGATTCCTTACGGCAATGAGTATAAAGAAGTCAAAACACGGTTGAGCATAAAATTATGATGGACAATTCACAGAGCATGAAATGAAAGATTTTTGTTTACCTTACGAACTACTACAAAATAACTCTCCAATATTTAATACTAGGTTTGGTCATTTTGATTTTGTGCGTAGCAGAGCGCAAGGAGTATCATCTAGCCTAAGCGGGCAAGAAACAGAGCTTCTGTTACGGGTACCTACAAGAAAACTAATATACTTAATACATTAAAACAACATAGGTGTAGTCCAACCCATAAGACAAAGAATACGTCCAGATGAGATACTCAGCAGCGCCTACGAACTTTATCGCATATAAAGACGACGTTTTATCCTTTTATGTGAGCGACACCGGAGTGTTATTTTATGTTTGCGCCATTTCTGCGTTTATTTCATCTCGTAATGTATCATTCCTTTGGACCTGCGCTATAGGTATGAGATCTCGAGATTGCAACCGTAATATGAAATATTCACGCTGATGCTGTTATTTGCCGTGTCTTTTTACTTTGTCTCTATTTACTTGATGCGTATTGTCATTGAGTTATGGGATGCTAAAGTTTTTCAGGGTTGATGGTGAGAACAGAAATCAGATACTTAAATAATTTGAAATAAAGGAAACTAATGGTTTTTATCGATTTTTTTCTAAACGTGGAAAGAAAAGCATTGTAAGGAAATCAGCTTGTTAGAAAATACACCAGCCACTTACTCGTATCTACCATCTCTCATAGCAGATTTATTTAATTTTTAATTATTTATTTAGGTAAAAATCAACATTATAATATATTTTTGTTGGTATTTTTGCTTCAATAAGGGTTTATAATAGGTAGGTATATTAATCAGCGTACAATAAATCTAAGACAATCCAATGAGTAGGTATCGGGTGCGTTTTGGAAAATATAACTTTTGACAAGCTTTTCTCTGAATTTAGTAACTTAGGATGAAATTTAGGCCGAACTACGAATAAATTATTTGAGTATGAGTTGATTCCACCAAACAAAGTACACTTCATAGTGGATTGTTCAAACTGTTGCATAGATCTAGAATAGAAGCAATAGCTTCTTCCTGTGCACTTTTACACCACTACTGCGATCACCAATCTACCTCCAAAGAGTTTTGAGATAATTGCCACGCTTAGCAAAGCCAAAACCCTTAGGTATTTGGGAGAGGCAGGTTCAGTAGAGACGTGTAATATATATATCTTAACAGGCCAAATAATGTTCGAAAAAAATAGGAGCCAATTCGCAGGTAGAAGCAAGTAATAGTTCTTATAAATACGCCATGAAGATAGCGCTGGTTGCTTAGTACGGTGTGAGGTAACGTATTGGCCGTAATTGCGTACAAATCTCGTGCGATCTTGATCGATCGCCAGTGCGTTGCCCCGCTTTGTTAAAATAGGTCCGGTTCGTTGTCACCCTGTCCTGTATTCACCCGGTTCATTCTTCCCCGATTTGGTTTAGCTACGATAACTTGTGCTTATTTTGTAAGCATAAAGAAATAAAGTTATTGAAATCTGAAATCTTTGCATAATGGTTGACTTACACTAGTTAGAGGTATCCTATAGTCTTTCTTCTTGAAGTCCGTGTAGTAGGCGCCTCCGTCGGGCTCGGATCGTACGTCCTCGGCCAGCTTCGGTGCCTTCGTGGATGGCGGCCGCTGAAGGCTCATGTACCCGTTCGAAACTGGCCTTCGTTCTAGAATGGGAGATAATGGTTAAAATCGTTAGAGACTGAACTTTGGTCTAGAAGGGAGATCAATATTTTTACAGCTAAATTGTAACGACAGCAGAGTTGCCTGTGCAAAGGTTGCTGTGTTGACTGTAGGATACGTGCTGGTACAACTTAAGACCACGGATGAGTTCGAACACAAGACGGGTCTGAAGAGTTTCTTTGAGGCAACAACCACGTCTACACCGTTTGACGTCTGCGTTGCGGCATCTCAGTAAGATGCCGCAACGCAGATGTCAAACCAAGACTTACTCGGTCGCTTCGGTTAATTAAGGCCTAATTAGAATAAGAATCGTTGAAGAGTAGAGACTATTCGATATAATAGTTATGGCCCCTTAGAGATTCGCTCCGCTATTGTAATATGATCTTACTCACCATACAAATTAGGTATAATGTCAGGGTCTGCATCATCCGCTTCCCTCGGGTCTATCAGCAGCGCCCCCCTCGCCCCGTGCCCCTCGCTGCCAGTGCGCGACTCCGGCTCCTGCTTCACGGGTGTGGGGCAAGACGGGGCACGCTCTACGTACATCGCTTCACTGGAAAAATATTCAATTATACTCTTGTCTTTGGTAGAGAAAGTTTTTAAAACGGCAAAAAGTTTCTGCAGCCATATTCATTGTGAGGCAACAAAAGCTGTTTAAAAACTTCAGTCATTTTTGTGAGTGCGGTTCTTGACGCGCGCTATTCACGTACATTCGTCAGTCGACACCCGGAACAAGAACCACACTCACCATGAACCCTGAAGTCCCTCAATAAGGGATAAAACGTTGGTGTTCTTCCAACATAATCTAAGTTTGTAGTTAACCCGCATACATTCATAATGAAGTTTGAGACAGTAAAACTACGGATCCCTATACTACGCGTGGCGCAACACACACATCACCAGTTTTTATTTCCATTTTTGGACATAGACCTTGACCAAGTGCATTCACTTGACGTTCTTTAGCCCTAAACATAGATTACGTGTGATCGTTTATAAAAATGTATTTATCATGAAAATCAGGCTTACCTCAGCACAGCATGCTTGGCGGGTAGATGCCGATGCCTGGCTGAGTGCCGTCTATACAACACAGCAAGCACTCCACACACCGCCGCTGCAAGCAATGCTGACATCGCTGCTATGGACGCCAGCACTGGTGACATACCGAGGGTGCTGCTTTCACCTGTATAGAGAAGTTGCTCAGCATTAGACGGGTAAGTCAAATATTGCGAAGACATAATTATGAGTAAAGGTAGGACAAAATAGGTCCCCCCCAAAGGGTTCCCGCCATGCCGTGGCGGGGGGGCTTAGTAATCGCGGCCGGGTCACCCGCGATGAAGCTAAGAGGAACCCATGGGGCCGAGCCAACGCAGACGGCGACTCGGCCGGCCCCGAGACGGACCGCTCCTCTGGGTTTTGCCGTCTAAGCCTAGTTGGAGCGGTAGTAGGTTGCGGTGTCGTATGGGAGGCACCGCAACTGAGGCGGGTGGCTGTGCCGTATGGGCGGCATGGCCGCAGAAAGGTGGAGGCCGCGGCGGGAGAGGAGTGCCGGTATAGAGGTGCGCCGCTCTCCCTGCCTTCCGCGGCCTTGACGGGGTCGCCACCGTTTGATGGCGGACGCGGTGGGGTCACAGGGGAGGACGAGTATTGGTATTGCGAGGGCCGCTCTCCGTATCCTCTGTGACCGTGTGGCAGGCGGCGGGGCCACTCGACTGACCCGTCGTAAGGGGACCTAGGGGCGTTTTGACACGGGGTCGTCTGGCGCCCATTTGGCAGGGTAAGGTCCCCGAGGTGGTCGCGGCGCATCATGTGTTTCTGGTGCGTCGCGAAGGAGGGTGCTCCACACCCCCCAGTGAGGGGCCCGATATCGGGCAGCCGCGGTGGGTTCGCGGAAGAGGAAGCCTTCCCGTGTTCCCACCACAAGCGGCAGAAGTGGAACACCCTGAGGGTTTTAGTGGGTTTAAGTCCCACATAATCGTACTGTCTCCCCGTGACAGTACGATATGCGAGAGCATTTCCCTCAGGATAATAAAAAAAAGGACAAAAAAGATGTTAATAATTTTATAAGACTTGGTAATTTACTTATGTATCGAGAAATAAATGTCTTTTTACGCGTATGTTATTTATTTATTAATAGGACAGATGAGCCTGTTACCTATTAATGACTGTGGATGATGACGATGTTGCAAGAGGGCGCGACACTGCACAATATTGTGCGTCATGGGCACTCTATAAGCTGAAAATGTTGTAAGCTTATTCAATAATCTTGGGCTATTACTTAGTGCCTGTAGTGCCAGCCTATATTGTCCCACTGACCCCCCTTCCATATCTAACAAATAAACAGCGGTAAAAGCATGAAACATCACAACTATTCCAAGCAGATAGCCACAAAAACAGTTGATTCCCCTTGCATTCATTAACCCAAACTGCATAAAATATGGCACTTCGCGTGTATGCTGATGGTTTAAATATCCACGTTATTTATTACTTGCTTGGCACTTAGGATTAGCATATCACGACATCGCAGTCGCGTTTAATATACATGTGCGAATTTTTAATAGAGTTTTGCTATGTAGGCGGTTTTTAAAAACAGGGAAATTTGTCATATTGGCGCGGAGGTATGGCGGAAGTGGAAAGTTTTAACGATGGGAAAGTTATGCGAGTTTTAATACGTAGATCGTAGCTTTTTAGTTTGCAGGAATGTAAAACAATATTTGTTTTAGGTTGTTAACAAATTGTTACTTGCATTGTGCCACTGCAGGGCAAACTCTCTTTTAGTTTCCTTAAAGATAAGGGCCAGTGAAAGATTCACAATGGTAAAATATATCAATTATTTTATTCGAACACGTTTTAATATACCCTCTTCCAAATATAAGGCGTTTCTATATTAACCCTGAAGGTATAATTCCTATAAAAATAAACCTGAAGCTTTTACCCTTCCACCTACACACAGTCTACAAACAAATAGAAGTATAATGTAAGTATCTGTGTGGTAAGCGATTAAAACAAAAATAACAAAGTGGGAGGCGATTTATGAAATCAACTTTACTCATAATATCCATTCGTAACAATATCTCGGCTGGAAATTAATCAGGCTTGAAAATATGTAGTTACTGTGTAGGTGGTGCCTGGCGCCTGAAATATCGGGCTATAATGTGGCTTTTTTAACGTTAAGGATAACCGACATTGAAAATAGTATTAATAAATAGGTAAAATAATAACTAGCTGAGCACAAATTTATTATTTTGAGAACGGGTAGACTATATCTATTTAATCTTTAGTAGATCACTTATACAATAGAACAGAATATTACTTTATTGCACCATCAATTTATACATGATATACTCTCAAACTAACTAATTATATCTAGTATGGCACAATCGGCGGCCTTATATCTAACAGCGATCTCTTTCAGGCAACCTTTAGATCACAAGAAACGGAACAGAGTGTGGACCTGTGTTTGCGCACACGTGTACACTATAATATGTCCTGCACTCTGCAATCTCCGTTGAGACAAGACGTGACCACAGTTCGGCTAGGAAGAAAGACATCACCTATTTCAGAACTTCCTAAATATATCCTGAAATAAACATGACGTGTTATTCTTGCAATTTACGAAATAAATTTTTATTACATATTGATTGAAAATCCTCATTTACCTCCAGCTAGATGGAAAGCACCAACGGGTTGACCTTTTCAATATAAGATAAAACGTTGTTCTAGTCTTTCCGAACATACCTTTTGTATGAAATAAGCGACCTATTAATAAATATTCCTGAAAAACTAATAAGAGCAGAAGCGTCTGTGCACTTTCTTGTTTTTAACGCCAGCAGGGAATAGGCATTTAGATATAGTTTTAGATAGCAACTTGACTCGTTCTAGAATGCCCTTCGAGGGAAAAGTACTCCATTTTACCATTGAAATGAAGTGGTTAGGTTATTCCCGCTTGGCGTGACTGGTCCTGCTTATTAGTCCACATTTACAACGTAGCGCGACTTAAGCTGAAATAAAGCACTAAATCAAGGAAATTGCCTCAATGTAGTGCCAAAGATTGTGTTGGAACAGCTGGTTTCGTTGCTTCCTTCCTGGTATATTCGCCTCTTTATCTGGTATCATGGTTTTATTTTTACTCCGAATTTATTGATTCTTTTAGTATTCTATAGCAAATGATCCCGAGATGGTTCCATAAGAATGTTAATTCTGAGGGATTACTGATAACTAACCCGCAAACTTTAAAAACAGTGAATATTTATCAATCCTGACAAAGTTGTAGCTTACTTGAACCAGCTGTTCACATATAAACTACACGACAGCCATAAGGGTATGATTTCGTTTTATTATAGTCCTCCGCACCTCTTTGGAAGTATTATAAAATCCACCGGAAATTCGATATAGGTGCTTAAACCACTGATTTCAGCACAGATTGTTGTTCCAGCAGTTATTGCCTGAGGGTACAAGTTATGCTTTATATCGGAATGGTAGTGAGACAGGCTATTTTGCTATTTATTTGATCTTATACTATTATCAGAAACTACGGTCTAGGTAGTATACGATAATGCTTGCGCCTACCCCAGTGCCTACCTACATACATTTCTTTTTACCGATTGTGCGGTATTACCAACAACCACTTTAAGTAAAACTTTTCACCCTTTTATCGTTGACTTACAAACAGCACGAACAAGACTCCTCTCAAACTTCATCATGCGAACGGCAGACGAGTGGAGTTATCCTCGTCTGTTTTTTAAGCTTCATAAAATCAGGGTTTCTTCTATATAATCAGTTTTTTTTTTGGGAAAGCGACTAAAGGCAGCTCTTCGGAGAAAATGATAAAAGTACATATTAATCTCATTTACTATCATAGGTCCACGGGGGCTCGAGACACAGAGTGTACAAAAATGACCACGGTATCTGGTCGAAGCGATGCGTGACCCCAAGGGCTTCTGGGTGAGTCACTGCCGCAGCACATCAGCATTGCCATACATCGGGGCAATACAGCCAGCGTCTTGGGGATGCTTCCGACTGGTATTGATATAGGTAGATCAGTTGAGCTATCTCTAGGCTCCTTGCCCCAGTCTGTAGGTATCTCAACTGTTTCATGTATATTTTGTAGAACACTTGTAGTAAGTAGTAACTGTTAGTATTTGTTTTTTGTAGATAAATCTGCTTACCAGTATATTTGGCCTGTCCCTTCAGCGTGACAGTCTCGATGGTGGTGACGTCACTGCGTCCCTTCGCATTGACAGCGTACAGGTCTATCCTGTAGCTCACTCCAGGGGGAAGACCCTTGATCTCGAAGTAGGGAGGCGTTCGGTTTGTGGACACGTTGTAACGGACCTGGGCGTCAAGAGTTTATGGTATGAAAAATAAATAATGCTAGACAACCCACCCATAGTAAAGCAGAGCTTCTGTACTAGTGCACTGATATACTAAGGTAAGCGTTCGACAAAAGTTAAATGGACAATTAGCAACTGCGTCGGTTAACCCTGACAGCCATCAAAAACCCGATGATCGTTTTGAATAACACATGTTACACATACATTGCATTATATTCATAAATTTATTTACTTTACATAAAAAACACCCAGCAAATTCGGAATAAATATCTGTAGAAAGATTGTAGCGAGGCAAAAAGCAGAACCCGGAACCTCCTGTGTCGCAAGCGCATCTTCGCCCGCTTTACCAGTCGTCGCCATACCAAAATACCAAAAACAGTTAACCCAATTCCATTTACTGCGGCAAAAAGGCCTGCCCTCTGTTTCCCAGGGCAGCTCCTTTTGAGTATTTTGTCACCTCAACTGAGATCAGTGCGATCACCTATCAGCCTGATAAACGTGTTAATTAAATGTTCAGCTCACGCTGAGGCAACCCCTATTTCGGTGCAGGGTCTTGGAGGTACAGCCACCTTATTTTGACTAGGTACCACCCTTTTGTGTCACTTACCTCCATGTTATCATGTTTTTGTTTACCGTTTGTTTATTTTATACTCTTCTGTATTTGTGTCCAAATAAATGTTTGTTCTATTCTATTCTAATTATGACAAAACGCCCTCTGTTTGTGGGAGGCAAGTTTAGCTGTAGACTGTGTTGATTGATAAGGTAACAATGCAAGTTTACTTACAGCCAGTGAAGGCAGCTCCAGCAGTTCCATCAGGAAGGTCTGGGGGAGACCTCCGTCGAAGTTCTCAACACACTCCACATACAGTGAGTCGATGCTCTGGTTCGCGACGGTGCAGTTCTGGAGGTGGAACGGACGACCTGCAAGGAATTGAATTTTATATAGGAGAAAATTTAACGTCGTTCCTTGGTAGGATTTCTTATTTAGCTTCAGAAATAAATCTAGCCGAGTCTACTTTAATATATTTTTTAATACATAAGTACCTGGATGACCGATTTTTTTTTTGTATATGCTGGAGTAGGTTTCAACACTCAATACTCAATATATTTATTGTTGTCATCACATTAGCTTTAAAGGTAGGTAATACCCTGTTGGGCGTAAACAACAAGTGGAAGGCAGGCCGAGGTTGTTTATGGTTAAAACAAACATATATGTAGGTACCGAGGTAAGTAGTACCTACTTGTCTAGTTTAATATAGGTAATAATAATAAAAAAACTCGATTATTGTTAGTCAATTAACTCAAATAAAAAATTTTGTCACTATTTTTTATGTAATTTTGTCGTTTAAAAAATCATTTACGTCATAGCAGCATTTTTCAATTAAGATTTGTTTTAATTTATTAATGAATAAAGAATCGGATTCAATGCCTTTTAGTATGTTTGGTAGTTTGTTGTAGATTTTTATGGACATTTTATAAGGGCCGGTACTGTGCATACAAAGGTTAGATGACGGTTGTATGATTTTGTTTCTGCCTGGTCTAAGTGGGTATTTTCTGGGGAGTTCGTCGAGTGTTTTGTACAAGTTAGGGTATTTTCGCACAAACTTACAGAGTTCTAATATGTAAATAGATGGCAAGGTTAAAATTTTAAATTTCTTAAAAAAAGGTTTGCAGCTGTCCGTTCTTTTTATATTTGCTAGGATACGCACACATTTCTTCTGCATAATTAACAGATCTTGCACATCTGTGCTATTGCCCCATAGAAGCACACTTCGTGATAAGTGACTATGCGTATGTGCGTAATAAGCATTTAGCGCTATCGGAAGGTCAGTGGTCTTGATTAGTTCCCGTAACGCGTACGTGAAGCTAGATAATTTAGATTTTATTATTTTTACATGGTTTTTGAAGTTCAAGTGGGTGTCTATTGTGATGCCAAGTAGTGAAAAATTGTTTACGCATTCTAAAATTGTGTACTCTTCTGAACTTGAATTTTATATTAAGAATTTTTTTTGGAGTGGTCTAAATTCCATAACTTTTGTTTTTCCATTTAATTGATTAATAAGCCGTTATCCGCCATCCAACTGGCTACTTCTGTGAGAGCGTCTCGCGTGGTATTATTTACGTTTTTGCTACTAGTGCATGGCATTATCAAGGAAATATCGTCTGCAAATAGAACACAAGGTGTTTTTATGTGTTTGGGCAGGTCGTTTATAAAAATCAAAAATAACAAACATCCCAGAACACTGCCCTGTGGAATCGAGCTTGTGATGTGATGTTCCTTGGATCTTACATTCCTTATAGTCGCTGCGGTCGAGTCAAAGTGTTCTATTTCTACGTACTGTAGCCGATTTTCCAGGTAAGACTTGAACCATTCGTGAACTGTTCCTCTTATACCTAATGAATGCATTTTCCGTAACAACAAGTCGAACTGTACTTTGTCATAGGCTTTAGACATATCTAGTAATAGACCTATTGCATATTGTTTCCTTTCCAGGATGTCTAAAATTTTTTCTACGTATTTATAAACCGCTAAGGTAGTCGAGTGGTTTTTTCTAAATCCGCATTGAGCTCGTCAAATATATTAAATTTCTCACAATAAGAATAAACACGATTACACATAACTTTTTCGAATATTTTTGAAGAAGTGGGCAGTAGTGATATAGGCCGATAGTTATTGGGGTCGGTTGTTGAGTTTTTTTTGTGGATAGGTTTTATAAGGGATATTTTTAGTAAGTCAGGGAAAACACCTTCTATGAATGATTGGTTTGTCAGTAAAAAATAGGGCAAGGACAGTTCGTCAGCGCATGATTTAATAAGCTTTGGTGGTATTTCGTCTATTCCGCAGCTTAACTTGTTTTTTAAGCTACGAATTATTATATTTATTTCTTTTGGTGTCACAGGGTCTAGGAACATACTTTTTTCTGACTGGGTAGGTAGAGAAAAGTCGCTCTGTGAGTGAGAGATGACGGTGCTTGGCCTACTGACGCGAGGAAATTATTAAAACTGTTAGCAATATTTTCCGGATCGCTAATAGTTTCGGAATTTATAAATAATTTAATATTTTTCTTTTCCTTGATATTATTTTTGTTTGTCTTTTCTTTGATAATTTGCCACATACTTCTAATGATATTATCTGATTTCTTCATTCTTTCTATGTAATGTAATTTTTTTGCGCGGTTTATTGCATGTTTTAGGGTTTTTTCGTACCGTTTATAGTATTTTCTTAGGATAATACTTTTTGAATATTTTGTATGTACATATATTAATTAAACGTTTGTTTTTACAAGATATTTTTAAGCCAGGAGTCAACCATTGCTTATTTATTTTAGGTTTTAACACTATTGTTTTTTTGGGGATGCATTGATTTAGGTGTTTTTTTAGAACTATATCAAATGATTCATCGTTTTTATTTATGTTATTGTCCATATCTATAATTTGTCGCCAATCTATATGTTGAAGTTCAGTTTTGAATTTTTGTATATTTTTTTGTACTAAAGAAACGTTTTTCTACTTTCCATGGCTTAATGGTTTTATTTAGGGTTGTGTCAAGACTTAACGTTGTTGTTGTGCTTTAGTGTTGTTGTGTCGTTAGAGCAGTTAGTTGCTACCACTAAAAAAAATTGTATTATTATTCGCCAATATATGTCAGGAAGAGTCATATTTTTTAGTTTATTTCACGGCTGGAGGGAATCTTGTCTATGGGTTCATCTATCTTAGCCTCGGATCTTATCTGACAACCTCCTTCCTCCCCCATTGTGACGTCATAACCGTTTATATGCAGTAAATTAAAAAACTGTGCATACATGATACTTGAAGGCTTTGTAGCGTTGAAATCTTGTCTATCGATAAAACTCATAAATGAAAAACGAATAAAACTACATTTTCTAAAAATGAATTCTAGCTAGATCGATTTATCGCCCCCGAAATCCCCTGTATACTAAATTTCATCAAAATCGTTGGAGCCGTTTCCGAGATTCAGATTATATATATATATATATATATATATATATGTATAATCTTTTGCGTCGTACGGGGGAGGCCTATGTCCAGCAGTGGACGTGTATGGGCTGATGATGATGATGATGATATACATATGTATACAAGAATTTGCTCCTTAAAGGTATAAGATAAGATACTGAACAATTAAAAAAGCATTAGCTAGGGTTTGCACAAGCTTGCTCTCAGTAAGCGAGCAGAAAAACGCTTACAATGTCTCACTTGGTCTCACTGACCAACGTAATGGACGCGTCAATCTCACGTATTGCACTTTTCGTCTTCTTCATAATGTTTTCACTGCACTAAGTTATAGTAAACCTAGAATTCCACTGACCTTATGATATTTATCATGTTTTATTATCAATATATTACTTTTATGTATCAAAAATTGTTTGCCAATCTTCGATTCGCATCGCAGACGGAATGCCGCGCTGACGCCGCCACGAACGATGTCAGCGCGGTCTTTCGTTTGTCATGTTGGTACTATATGTAAATTAGGGTTGCCAGCTCTACGCTTATGTCAATCTTCTGTCAGTGTCGCGACGTGAAGTAGCAAAGCAAAGCAACGAATACAAGAAGTCAAGTCAGTTGGTTGAGTGAACAATGTTCTTGGATATGCTTGGATTTCTTATGTGTGTTCAATGTGTAAATATATAGAGTACCATCCTAGTCTTAATTATGTATCGTGTTTAAATAATAAATGTACTTCCTAATAATAATAATTATATACTTGTTAGGCACTCTGCCGTCGTCACTCCGAAGGGCCCTACTGAAAACTAGCGCAGTATTGGACAATTATTTGCCCAATACTGCATAATGCTGAGATAGGGACCCTTTTTACCCCTTTTTTTAATAATTGTTAGTTAATAGAATTCTATGTATATATGTCTCCTATGTTAATTTTAAGCTGTCTATTTGTTGTTCTTGTTATTTAATTTGTTGGGTAAATAAATAAATTTTATCTTTTATCTTTTTTAGCTAGCCCCGAGCAAGCATATAATCAGTTTTATAGTACCCTTACTTATTTCATACGATACATTACATACTTGTAGATAGATATTTTTTTATTATAAGGAAAGAAAACATCCCGCACGTTTCAGGTGTCCTACGCGGAATAAATATCTGCGGATCCTACAAACATTTGTGGGAATGGAAATCGAACTCACAACCTCTTGCGTCACAGGAGTCGTCAAACAGAAAAACAATTCATTAGATAGAACATCATCTGTGCAACTCACCAGCAGCTACCAGCTGGAACAGACACGGAACCTTCTGCTGCCCCACCTCGTTTTCTCCATAGCACGCCAGAGTGCCATACTCCATATCCGTCGTGGGCGTGTAGTTCAGCGTGGAGGTGTGGCCGTGTGAGCTGAATGACCTGTGGATGCGGATCCTGTTCACTTTGTTATAGCAGTTTGTAGAAGAGGACAGATGAGGTCAGATAGAAGAGATCACAAATATCGAAAAGACCCTAGGGCGTCCAGTGGGTGTGCAAGGTAGGACAGTGACATAATCGGGGGGCATCAATGGAGGCGGTTAGAGGCACTGTGGTGGATGCCACGAACCTCGGGAGACCTAATGATGGGTAAATCCAGCTGCGGATGATGATGATGAGAAGAAATCAGCTAGAGAGGTCGTATAGACGATAGATAAGCAGTTTTTTATTGATTTTTCTACCCAATTAGTGTAGTTTTATGCGAAAAAATATTATGCTATTAATATGCAAAAGCTCCTCTAAAACTTGCATATTCGTAGTAATGTTTCTACGACTTTATTTCAGCATCTTATAGCGAAATCTACTCCGAAATAAGTAATTACATTGTGTTGTAACGTGAAATGTTAAAAATACTTACGTTTTGATAACCGCCTTAGCCACAGATTAGGTAATAGTTACTACGCCCTAGCTTCTAAAACTTATTTATTTTACAAAGACAATAACAATCAAATAATATAAACAAATTAAACTAGTATTTTCAATTGAAACAATTGAGCTAACTGCAGACTGTTGCAAACAATCTCCAGGTAGCTCAACTGATCCCTATCAATACCAGTCGGAAGCGTTCCCAAGAAGCTTCTTTTATTTATTAAAATAAAAAATTAAATAAACAAATATTCTAAATTAACCTAGAGCTAAAAGGATAACAAACACTAAAACTATTTAATCTCATATTTTTATGGGATAACATGGTGCATATGCCTGAACTAGGTAAAACATGTTTTATTGAAATTGAATATTAAAGTTTCATGCACTACATCTCTTTAGATGTAGTACATCTAAAGAGATGACGAATGAAACTTTATCTGTTTTTGCTCTGACAAAACCTTGCCCAAGGTTTCATGATAAAAATGCTGAATAACGATAAATATGTGGCGATCTGAAAAAGTTTCTACCAATGACAGAAGAGGAAAAAGCAAATGGAAATAGATTAAAAGAGTTTTGTACTCTTCATTCAGAGAGTTCAGTTTAAAATCGAACACATCATCAATTCAAAATAAGCACACACGATGAGCAACTTGATTTTTCATTTACCCAATTGGTGCTTCAGAAAAAGCGGAGCGCCCCGCCACAATGCGGGCGGAGCGCAAACGGAAGGTAAAAAGAGCAAAAAATAGCCGGAAATCGGGCTTTCTATTCTCGCTTCGTCCGCACTATGGCCAAAAATACGAAATTAAACTAGTACGGTTGCTCTGGTGTTTTTCTGAACCAAAACTGTGGCTAGCATTACCATTATTCGCACGCCTGTTTTATTCTTGCATTTATTTTAAGATAACGGAATATAATTCGTCATAATACATCGACAGATCAAACCGAGTTATGTTTATGTTTTGCCATGATCTCACTTTTTATAGCGTTTAACTATGGGTGAAATGAAAATATTTTTTTCATATCTTAAAAAATATTTTCTAAAACTGACGTATCGTACATAAATTGCAGTTGCTCTAATTTACCAAGAACAGTGATCTTACCAGGCCATGTGGCATGAAATTGCACTCTTTGAAATACTTAAGGACGCGCAAGTGGAAGACAGGATGCTATGATACGTTCTAATGTCTACGTTTGTACTCGAATTTAGAATCCATGATGTTGTCTGTTATTGTTATCAGTTTTTGTGAAGGGTTCATACTAAATTCGTTGGTTTACAAAAATGCCTTCTGAATACTAGAACCGAGTACAACAGCGATCTAGCCTGGGCTGGTGATGAATGCTCTTACCCGGGCGGTATCTCCACCTGCTCTCCAGAGTTGTTGAAGGTCCAGTGGAAGGAGACCAGCGCTGGGTTGGCGTCCACGGAACAGTGCAAGGAAACCGTCTCATGCTTCAGAGCACCGAAGAGTTCTCCGTCGCGTCTTTCAGCACATATTGGGGCGTCTGTAGAAGAATTTTTAAATGTAGTACCTACGTATGTCATATTGCTTTTTTCTGTTCCATTTTTATATAGTCTTTAGGAACATAATGGACCTTTGGTAGTCCGAAATATAATTATTTATTTATATTATTATAATATCCCTGTAACTATCTAGACCATTTATAAAAGGCCACCTATTGTGCATTTCTTTTGTAATGTCTCTTTTCAACGTATTTTTGTTGATTTACATAAGATAAATAATTTTTGGTGTATGTTGAACATTACGGATTCTTATCGTTACGAATATTATAAATGCGAAAGTAACTCTGTCTGTCTGTCTGTCACGTTTTCACGCCAAAACTACAGAACCGATTTAAATGAAATTTGGTACACAGATACTTTAGATCCTGAGAAAGGACATAGGCTTTAAAAGGTTGTAAGTGGTTGAAAGAGGGGTTGAAAGGTTATATAGAAGTATCGTCATTTTTAAAGCAAAAAGCTTGGAAATGCCTTTTTTTAGGCTGTTAATTAGATATTAATAAAAATGTCATTTAAAGTTTCTACAAATTTTACCCTCAAGGGGGGGTAAAATATCAAAGGGAATAAAGGGGATGAAAGTTTGTATGAAAATCACACTGTCACTATTTCTCGCGGACGAAGTCGCGGGCACAGCTAGTATTCTATAAACAATAATATGTTGTACCATAATTGTATCAATTTACGTTTTCTTCGGTAGATTCTGAAGAAAACGTACTGAAAGGTAAATTGTACATATACGGGGTAGATACCACGTAAATACCTATCTAATCCTTACATGGCATTTAGTCCTCATCTGTTTCTTTTCTATTAAAACAAACGACATTCTTGAATAAAGACAATTGAGATTTGATAGCATCGTGTATCTAAGGTTCACTCAGATAACTATTTACTTATTGGAAAAGTAAAGCTAGCTCTAACTTCTGAATACCGGATACGATTCCACATTTGTGGTTATTATTGTTAACAAAACAATAATAACCACAAATTCCCTAACAGAACTGCAAAGCTCAGAGATAAACATTACCTGAATAATAGTAACTCTGCAATAAACGTGATAGAAGTCAATACTCTTAATTAAAACTTGATTCCAAGGGCTTGTTAGTGTAACAACAGAATTACTGTCGATAAAGCGTCGTTGAGTTCAGTAACAAGAGACACAGTACTGTTTACAACATGCAAACAGTAGAGCAACATGGATATTAATTCGACGACCGATGTGGCGCAGCGCAGCAAGTGAAGGTCCGCCTGCGACACAGATGTTTGCAGGTTCGATTCCGGAAGGTCCGCCTGCGATGCAGTTGGTTGCGGGTTCGATTCCCGCCTTGGGAATGTTTGTGCGATCTGCAAATATTCGTTCCGAGTGTTCTGGGAATTTTCTATGTATAATAAAAATATCTATCTATGTAATGTACATATTATATTAAAGTATATAAGTCATCTAGAGGTATTAGACATAACACAAGCTCTGATTAGCTTGGGGCATCATATAACTCAATAAATAAAAAAATGTCAACATAAACAATGGTTAAATTCATTCTTCTGTTGATAATAATTCAGAATGATAAAAACACTGCAAGCTTGTTTAAAGTTAAGAAAGGTTTTTATAACGAAGGCGAGTACTTGAGATGTGTGCGCAGGGCACATTGTAGTGCAAAAGTATTAAGAAGTTAAGTTGTGCGCAAATACATGTGCATTCGCCATTCCCCCATTCGTTTGATCCTGATTGATTACCCATTATAGATTAATTTAAGAATTTATTTTACTATACGTATAAGATGGCTATAATAGTCCGGCTGGACTACATACGTAACATGAGTGTTACGTGTATGTAGTCCATGATTATCTAGGAACTACTTCGGGAAAACTACATACAAAAGTATATTGCAGTCTCGTCAATAAAGGTTTATTTTATCCTATCTGCAAGCAATGACTCAAATAACAAAGACAATAACTCAAGAAATCTCAGAAATCATTTTCAATAGATTGTCAGCTAACTCTCTCCATTGTTTTTACTGTTCCTTCGATCCATTTCTACTGTGCAAGAGGGTTGTTATAAAACTGCAACGCAAACTTGGCCCGAGTTTTAATGGTAATAAGGGTCAGAGTCGTCTGAAATAATGGGAAGAAACTATCAGACTAAGTAAGATTGATATACTTTTAGTTTGTCGTTAAATCTGGAGACTTTGACGATAATGGTAGCCAAGAAGATGGCGGAGAAGTTAAGATTACAAATAAAGTTTGGCAACTTCATCGTCAAAAGTTACGTATGCCTGTTTTCATCAAAATTATTTCAAAGTTATTATGAACATGAGATGTTTTACGGAGAGTTCCTTTACGACAAGGTTTAATTAAAATTGGCGAATAAAATGACAAGAGTTCAAGAAGATTTAACTTGAGTGATTATAATTTTATGGAAGTGCCCCCTTTATAGCCTTTCTAGGATGAATTATGATTTAAATTATTAATTGTTTTTTATGCAGGTATTCTTAATTCTAATATTTTATTATTCATTGTAATGATATTTTTAAATCGTTATAAATAATTTTATGTGGGATATTGCGTTCCTCAACATGTAATTTAGTCGTTACTATAAACAAGCTCGTCGTGCTTTGGAACGAGATGATACTGTTTAAATAAGCCTCGCATTTTAACATAATTATTCAAAAATTACTTTGCGAAAGTTCCATTGCATATTAGAGGAAAAATATTTTGTCCAGTATTATGTCTACTATTTACAAAATGCACCATCATGGTACCTAATCGTGGCGCAGTAAAGTCCACAATTCCCACTGCAATCTAACAGGTTCAAAATAGTATCAGTACGTCCACCGCCTCCCACTAGCACCTGACATGTGCTGCTGAACTTAACGCCAACTGGACGCAAGCTTTGGAAGACAGCTGGGCTATTTGAATGCTTTCGTCGTATTTAAAGGAAACTTCTCAGATAGCAATCGCTAACAATAAACAAAAAAAATGCTTCAACTAATTTTTTTATCGCGTCGTTTGTTTGTCGCAACGACTTTGCCAGTATACTGACCAATCGTTACATACCTACTTATCGCGTCAATCTTGCTTGCACCAAATCACATTTGAATAAATAAAAAATTCTAGGTCTATGGCAGAAATAGTAGTTTTTTGGTAAAATTAATTTTATAGAGACTGCATGCCCATGGGTCCTATTCTGTCAAACTAATTGCACGGAGAAATTGATAGGATGGTTAAACCTTGACACTTTTGACGCGCGTCACCCATCTGTAGTTTCATTCATCTAACTAAATATAACTAAAACGAGTCATTCTGTGAGAATTCCATTGTTATATTCAAGAAGCGACTAGTTAAGTATAGATAAAATGGGAGTAAAGTATTTTATTGTATATAATATTTACTATTATCGGTTAAAATTGTGGTCAAATAAAGGTCTATACTTATACGAATCATCTGAATCGAACAAAATAAGGTGGAAACCCCGGGAATCAAGCTGAGTTGATTTCACGCGAAGAGTTCAACAGCAGGTGAGGTTCATGTCCAGCAATATATAGTAGCTTTATGAGTATCTCCTACTTCGTAGAGACCTGCACCCCCTCTATCAGCTGGGGCCACCTGTGCTACTTATATTAGTGCTGCTATGGCTATGTCGTCAAAAACAAATGTCAGAAACTTCTTCCTCCGATGCTATCAACTAAAAATGTATCTGTATGCACTTCGCTAATTTTCCAGCTCATCAAGCACTAAGTGCGAATGAGCCAGCTGCTATATCCGAGCTACAAAGTTGAGCCTGTAAGTAAGTTCGGACGACTCGAATGTGCTTTGGGGACGAGACGGGCTAATGTAATTCAGTTTAGTTCGCAAACTGTTTAGGTAATTTGAAGAGATAAATTTGTTATGTGCTTTGTTGCTTGTTACAAGATTGTTTTGGCAAAAAGCTTATGAAGTTGTACTACACGAGTGTTTAAGTAGTGTGTAATTTGTTGTTGTTACTGTACTGGGCCAAGTTGTGTGTTTATATAGGAAATTATCATTCTTGAAAATACCTAATAAAGTACCTATTTTTCGATGAATTTAACAATAGCTTGTCTTTTTACATCTTTGAACTTTTCTATTTCTTCTTTTCTAGTTTTAATTAACCTAGTCCGGAAAATTCTTCTAAATTATTACGAAAATAGACACAGTCTGTTTTATGACCGGCTGTTTTTTACAGCTTTTAAAAGAATGAAACCCACCTGCCTGACGTTCAGTTAATGCTCCAGTGAGCACCACTGAATGCCCTATCTATCGAAAAACCAGGACCGAAAACGAAACCAATAAGTAAACATATTTGCTCTCATGACCCTTCAGAGAGCTATAGGTACTTACATCTGACCAGCAAAGACACGGGGTTGCTGGTTCCCTTGCCTTCGCTGTTAGCCGCCATGCAGGTGTAGTCTCCAGCGGATGCTCTGGTGAGCTTCTGCAGCACCAGGCTCTGAGCTGTCAGAATGATGCCTAGCGCTTCGTTGTGCTGGATTTCAGTGTTCTGTGTGACAAGAAAATACAATAATGAGCTAGAGGTCACTGATATTACGGAAAAAATTGGGAGAATTTGGTGGAAAAAAGATTTTATGAAATGGTTTATTGAGGAAACCAAAGATATTTTAGAGTATGTTCTGAGAGTAAAGCAGACAGACAATGGATGTCACTTAATCTTTTCATGAATCCGTTTCATGTATCTACATGAAACGGATTCATGAAAAGATGCATGCCTTTCTTGAATTGCTAAGGTTGGTAGCTGTCCAATCAGGCTCTTAAAAAGTGATCAGATCACGCAACAAGTAAGTCTGGTTCGGTGAACCCTAAATTTTTTGTTACATTCTGGTTTGGCATGCTAACAATAAACATAGAACCTAGGCTCACGGGGTACCGAGACTATACGAGTTAAAAAATATATATATAATTATATGGTCGCAACGACGCGTGAGCCAGGAGCTGGTGAGTATTTGGCGGAGCACATCAGCATTGCCATACAGCGGGGCAATGCAGCTAGCGTTTTGGGGACGCTTCCGACTAGTACTGATATGGACCAGTTTAGCTCTCTCTAGATTCTTTGCGACGTCTGTAGTTAGCTTAATTGTAAAGACTCGGTCCAATTGTTTCTTTGATTTATAATTTTCTTAGAAATAAAGTTACTTTAAACTCCAATACTAAACTTACATCATGGAACCAGACCAGTCGATGAGTCTTCGGGTTTGCCTTGACTGTGCACTCGAAGTATACATCATCTCCTTCCTTGATCTCGTCAGGGTTCAGGTTGGAGCCAAGCCTCAAGTCCACCACGGGGACGTCTGGAGAACAAATTCGATTTTTACCAATAAGTCTGGGTAGAAACGAATTCGGTATTTGTATAAACTGGTCCTGTGTAGTGTTTTATATCTGTGATGTGTTTCCAATTGTTGAAAAATTTGACTGTCGGAAATTTCATTAAATTTTATTGTTTTCAGTAAGTTCAATTTTTTTCATTGTAAATACTACTTCTAATTTGTTGCTATTCTTTGATTTATTTATTTTTAATTTAGTTCTTTATTTATAATGTACACTTGGAAAACGTTTTTTTTTTAATACACATGGTTATAAAGTGTAGTTTCTGACTTCGGCTCTTTTAAAATGTGACAAAAACCCGCCCATGTTCACTGCTGTCTACAGAAGACGCAGCCTTATTGATAGTACTTTTAAATATAAAATGAATAAAATGTAAATAAAATTATCATTCTGATCATGTAAAAAAATATTGCCATATCAGTCTCGATTAGAGTTCCGACTAAAGTTTGCTAACACATGTCGACCTCAGAATTAATGGAGCAACTTGTCAAATTAATTTGACAGGTCAATTCACTTGACGAATGGCTTTTGAATTGTCATTTTAATCTCCTTAACTGACTTGACTCGGTAATTAAATAAGAATTTATTAGTCCGGTTTGTTCTAAAGTTTTTTTTTTATATAACAATTTAATCTGATACCTATGTAGTTATTAATTAAACTTTTTTCTTGTTCAGCCAGACATTTTCTTGAGAATTTGTAAGTAATTAATCTATGAAAACAATCAGGTACCTACGAACTTTTATTTTATAGGTTTGTGTCAGTAAAACCAAAGTTTCGACAACTAAAAGTACTACATAGGTCCGCGAGTTATGCTAGGGTAGGGATTATTCAACCACTTGTGTTCCTACGTGTTTTACTGGTTCACCCTTGTTTCTTCGGCCAAAAATACCATCAAGCATGACTACGCAGAAAGTAAAACTTACAATGCACATTCAACCGCCACTTGTCTTCTATTGCGGATTCCTGTATGTGTTTGTTCTCCGCGCGACATGTCAAATATTTGCCGTCATCCTCGACGGCCGGCACTAGAGTCAGCACGCTGAGCGTCTCATTGTTTTCAGAGAACTGCGGAGAGAAAACAGCTTTATTACTGAGAAAATAGATGGCTATTTGCTTTATCCTCAATAAAGGGTGTTTTTTATTTATTTTATAGCGGTCAAAGGTGGGTAAATACACCAAGATTTTAAAATTTAAGAATAATAACTCCTATTTCAACTGCAGTTACGTTTAAAGTTACTCTTGAATTGTCGCTAACTTTTTATTGAAATCGTTTTGTTGTTCTCAACAAGGACTCGAAGAATCGCAAAGAAACACTTTATGCAGCTGTACAAAGAAAATAAAAGTTTCTTGGAAAAGTTCCGTAAATTGAACAGCTCATAAAAATTGCAACTTCTCTATACAATGACAACAACCAACACTAGTTTCTAAACTTTGTAAGGGTTTTATGTATCTTTTGTATTTTGGAAGGAGTTTCGACATCTCAGAAATACGCGAAATGACGTGGAAAGTTTCAAGATTTGTTTGGTTTCAATTTCACTTCCTTTTTGACGAAATCTTCTATTAAACCCAAAACCAAGGAGATTTTTGTGTGGTGTTTTTTAAGATGCACTTACAAGCCATCTAGGCTCGTACGACTTACCGATAGTAGGTAGGTAAACCAACATCATTTAAATCTACTCTATTAGAAAAAAGTCCATTGATGGACTCAGGCTTCCTCTAAAGATCCCTACAATTCTGATCCTATCTTGCGCTACCCTTACAGGTTGGTTTATAAAAGGGAAAGTGAACAGGGTGAATCAGAATCAGAATCAGAATCAATAACTTTATTTCTTTAGGCTTACAAAATAAGCACTTAGACAAGTCAAATTGTATACTATAAACATAGTTATTATTATCAAATAAGAAATAAGGTGTTATTGATATTCTCTTCACTTCAATTTTTTGTCCACTAGTGGAAGAAGTGAAAAAGAAACCACTAGCACATTATAATATCACTTATGTGTCTAATACATGTTTATTTTGCCTATCTAAATATAAATTTAATGCAATTTAGATACATGTCAATATTTCTTTAAAGCTAAACAGAACATTGAATTTCTTACATACTACTGACAGTGCGGAACGGAGCGACATCCGGCCAAGCATTAACATCATTGATGTAATCATCTATGGAGTAAAAGGCCTTCCTGATATGATTTTGTTTAATGTACTGTTTAGAGTTACGAATAGGGAGTTCAGTTGCTTCAGATGGAAGCTTATTATAGAAGCGCACGCAATTGCCCATAAATGATTTCCCTACCTTTCGTAATCTATATGCTGGGATGTGTAATTTGTTCTTGTTTCTTGTATTTCTATTGTGAACATCACACTTTTTCAAAAAGCTATCTCTGTTTTTGTGCGTATACATAAGATTTTCATAGGTGTACTGCGATATTACTGTCAAAATATTTATTTCTTTAAATAATTCCCTCAAAGAGTCGCGTGGCTTTAATTTGTAAATTGCGCGTACCGCTCTTTTCTGGAGAACAAAGATAGTCTGGATGTCAGCTGCCTGTCCCCAAAGCAAAATACCATAAGACATAATACTATAAAAAGTAACTGAAATAAACTAACCTAGCTGTATCTTCATCGGTAATATATCTAATTGTTCGAACTGCATGCTGAAGTAAGTCTGCCTGCGAGAGCATCAATTCAATAGAGTGTACCTACCTGTTAATTACTGATGTAAGTGGGTTAACTACGAACAATAACTGTGTTGAAAGAATACATGTCTCATTTATAACGAACATCTTTACTTTACATTGATACAGGAAGGATCAATAATAATTAAAAAAAAATATGGCAGGCGTCCAAAGTTTCCCCCATAGCCCAATTACCCAGTCCATCCATTCACCACAATAATATGGCTTTTTAGTTATTTTCATTTTCCTTTGCAATAGCCTCTACACCTGGCGGATATCATCTTCGGGTGTATCATATTGTGCAACCAAGGATGATACCCGCTATGTGTAGCTCTCGCCTTTAGATTAATTGTCATACAGGGCCTCTGTGCTGTTGGCTTCGGCTCCACGCATGCCTCCCAAAGGACCGGGTCACTATATGGCCCGTGATCATGGAAATGAGAAACAGAGTAATAATAATAGATTCGGGCGTTACTTTGCGGAAATCCATTGCACAATATTAGAATGAAAAAATATTTAGCTCGGAGAATTGTGGTGCCCTGAAGATGTCTCGTGGAGAGACGAAACTAGTAGACAACTTACTTTGATGAATCAGAATCAATAACTTTATTTCTTTAGGCTTACAAAATAAGCACTTAGACAAGTAAAATTTTATACTATAAACATAGTTATTATTATTAAATAAGAAATAAGGTGTTAGTGATATTCTCTTCACTTCAATTTTTTTTATGAATACTATCAGAGAAGGTTATACGCGGAATTGTTACTAAATATTGTTTCATTCAGATATTGTGCAGGGAGGATCATTTGACTAGTTTGACCACGAGGAAACATACTCACTGAAAGAGAAACACACTCCTCGTGGTCAAACCAGTTGGACTAAATAGTTTGACTACGTGGAAGTACCGTCTTCTTCATTTTTCAGGTTGGGTGATAGCGGTTCTAGACGTGCGTCCTCAGTGCTCGAAGAGATTGACCCAAACCCGAACGAATTCATTAGCACGGATGTAAGCGGGTTCAATTACATCCGAAATTCGTCAAACTGTAGTTTTTATAGTAAAAGAGTGCACCGTTTGTGCACACCTTTGTGCTCTATTGAATATAATTATGTCTTGCACAAATCGTTCGTTTCTGATAAGGCTGGCCGCAGTGGGCGAAATTTGGCTAGGTGGACATTCATCATCATATCAGCCAATACACGTCCACTACTGGACATAGGCTAGGAGGACATTATTATATAAAAAATCATAATAGGTATCACTAATTTCAAAAGATACGCGAACAAAATACCAACGGACAAATACGTAAGTCCTCATCATAACGATAACAGCTATTCAAAAACCACCCCTTGTCTCATTCTCGACAAAAGAAACAAAACAAGAGATATTTTTACAGAAACACAATAGAAGCACAATCTCAATGACCGTGACAACGGTAAAGCACTCAAAAACATAAATGAAAAGAATCTATTAATTAAAGGACAATAGGATGTTGTGAATGGGGAAAAATTTTGCGATGTTGGGAAGCAGTAGCTCAACTGGCTGATGTTCTTTCGTAAGTAGTGAAGACGTGAAACAAACCTGTGGATTCGATTTTTGCTGCCGGACAAAATTATGTCGGTAAGTTCAGTTTTTTTTTACTGGATGGTTTAGGTACGTAACGTACTATTAATCAAAGCTTAAGGCAATACACCATGGCGATCATCACGACGTTAGAATTTACTCATATATTTTTTAATCTAAGACTATGTAACTTGATTTATGTTGAATAAGTATTACTCTCGGCACCAAAATATTCAGAACCGATGATGTTTCAGCCCCTGCATCGAAATACAAAACGATAATTTTGACATTGTTCTGTTTATTGTGAACTAGCTCCAGCTGGCGGCGGCTGCGCGCATTTTTCGGAATAAAAAAGCATACTATATCCTCCAGGTCCAGAAATACATCACTGCAAAATTTTAGCCCGATCCGTTTAGTAACTTTGGCGTGAAGAGGTAACAAACATCGAAACTTTCAGTTTTTAAAAATAAGTGTGATGTCATGATTTCTTCGGATAATTAATTTCCGAAGAAGCATACCATCTGTACAGGTTTATCTACTAGACACTTACATTCTTAGCCATCCTCCTTAGCTGCCTGTTGTTCTTCCACCAGGTCACATAGGCCTCTGGTCGAGAGCCTGTGGTCTTGCACTCTATCTCATATCGCTTGTCCGCTGATACCTGCCTCTCTTTTGTCAGTATATTCACGGTTATTGGTTTCACTGGAATATATATTATACTGTTAGAATATAGAATCAGCTTTTGGTTTGGAGATGTTCACAAAATACCACTACTACTTCTATAGTGGATGTTATGTTTTGTGTATAATTTAGAGACATTAAAAGAATGTTACGTTCTTATTTAAATTTAGAAGTTGCGGAATAAAGTAACCATTTTTGGTCGCATTACGTTCAAAGTCAAATAATTCAGCCCATTTGCAACTAGATGGGCCATTTGCAAGTACTATTGCTGTTGTTGTTTGCTATTGCTTCTGCTCTTTAAAACACCGTTCCATTTGGTACCCTGCGAGTAGCTTTATGTACGCAAAAAAACTTATTAGGTCGTCTTTAAATCGAGCCAGATATATGTATTATAAACTTGTTAAAGGTTTTGATTCTATTATAATAATCATGTGACAACATCTTTCTAGAACTATTTATACTTACAGTTGATATCCAGAATTAACACCTTCGTCTCTGGCGGCGCCAGGTTTGTATTCGATGCCTGGCAGACCAGCCTTGCATTCAGATGCTGCCGGCCCACGTTAGGGAACGTAAGGGTGTTGACTGTGAGTCCGTTGTTCCTCTGCTCGAAGGAATCGTCGATGACGACGTTCTCGAGGTACCAGGTGACTCGGGGACGGGGATTGCCTGAGGTTGGAGATTTGGTGAGTGCAAAGTAAGAGTTTCACTGAGGTAAGGGTAATTTTGAATTGACAACTGATAAATCATTTAATAATGTCCCAAAAATTTACGACTCCGGCGGGACTTGAACCCGCGACCCTCCCCTGAATACGAGGATGCGCTAACCAACACCTACAGGGGAAACATTGAAGTTATCCAAAATGGTAGGTGGAGCTAACGGCGCTATAGTCCGTAAGTGCCAAAGATTTTCGACAGGTCGGGTACTTGCCTCCGTGGCGCAGTTGGTTAGCGCATCCTCGTGTACAGGGGAGGGTCGCGGGTTCAAGTCCCGCCGGAGTCGTAAATTTATGGCATACTATTAAATTCTTTAAGATTACTCACAGTGCGGGCATAAGCACTATAATAACAAAAACTTAACTAATAAATAGTTTTAGCATAAGGCGTTTAGGCGTTATAAATTGTAATAGTGGCTAAAAGTGAAAGAAATTGTAAAAAATATTAGCAGTTTCTAAAGCTTACAAAACAAAGATGGTCGTGCAGGTATAGACCAATATTATTAGAAAAACTTTCCATATTTTTCGTAGAATAATCATCATACACAAAATCGACTAAAGCAAATGGTTTATATATTTTTATACCTTTTAAGATAGATTTTTGTGAAACTCCACTTTTGTTTTGGTTTATTGTCCAGTCATGCAGAACGATACCTATGAGAGTAACTTAAACGCAAAATAGGTGTCCATTAAAATTCCATTCATACACTGAAAATCGGTTCGAAAACCCACACAATACACAATAACCGTGTGAAATCAATCATCATGCCCAAAAAGGGCCCATAAAATTAAGCCAACACACAAAGGCGGTTATGTCAATTATAGTTAATAATGTTTCAGCCCAAAGTGTAAAACAATAAAACATTGAACCGTTCTGTGAATCCTAAATTGACCATTGGGACAATGAATGTCCCCGAGCAGCCAGTTGCGGCGTGTGGGTTGACTGGGTATTTTTCGGCAATTATTATTTTCAGCTTGTTGTATCTACTACACATATTATTTTGGAGTGCTGAAGAATCGATCATTTTGTGGTCTACCACGATAATGGAAGTGAGACGGTTGTTAAATTTCAGAGATCGTATCATGAGGATATCAAAATAACTTTCGTATGAAATAATAATTATTTCTGGAAACCTGCAGGGCAGCTTGTGGCGAGCTGTTGGTGAGTAGCGAAACCAACAGCTCGCCATCCACACCATCGATGGCATCGATCAACGTCAATCGATTTGTGTGGACGTTGTGGTAGAAACTATCGATCGACGTCGACTAATCTATTCCACTGTCGATTGATGCCGTCAATCGATGATCGATTGATTGGAGTTTACACCCTTAAACTTGTTGAGTCTTCCCTGTCCAACTTCAGTGTTCCGACCAGCAGTGCCAGCGCACCGCTGCGCACTAGCCTATCTATCTATCAATACGGACAAATAATGGACGAGGGCAAGGAAAGGCTGTATACAGTGAAAAGTTTTTCGAAATAACTGTGAACACATTCCTAATCCACATACCAAATGCGCAAATCAAGCGACTTACAAATGTATGTAATGCCTCAATGCCAGCGTGCCTCAAGGCTCGATGCCTCAGGCCGCGCGAATGAATACAAGACAAATGAAGGCTTTGCGATAAGAAATCGACTTATCTATCTACGAATACAATGTAACAGAACAAAGGCTGTCGCTCACTAGAGCGTGAATAAAGCTACTTATTTTGTAGTGACAGATACATTCAGTGGAGATTCGTTACTAGAGATTACGTTTGGTTCTGAATATTCGGCGTTTTTCTAGCGAAATTTTCGATAAACTTTTGTGGTATTTATACGGGTGGAAAATTGATGGAGCTGATAAGAACAGTGTGTAAGTGTAACATAAGGAGAATAATATTTTTTATTGCCTTAAGCGTATGGTCACCAGATGTTAAACCATGAGAATTAATCTTACAATATTACTCGAGTAGGTGAAGATGACGTAGAATGCCTAGAATGAAGCATACTTTCCAGATACTTAGCATACTTTACAGAAGTAACTCTCATTTACTATTACCTGGTAAATCAGTCTAACAATAAGTCAAAGTTTTGGTTAAATGGGTTTGATAGCCCAGTTGTCGTTGCTTTTGTGTCCATCAGCCTTAACAAAATCAGCAAAGCGAAAACTAGCAAAATTTATTTGGAAAAAACCGAAGTTCTATGACAAAATGGTGCTTATAACGACGATTTGTCAATAAGATTAATGGCAATAAACAATACATTCCTATGGGAAGCTTCGAAATACAATGAAAAATGATTTTCTGTTTTTCTATTATTGTCTCTTGGAGGCAGATTGTTCGATTTACGTATAATATGTGAAAGTTTTGGATATTGCCTAAATAAAATACCTATACTGGCTTACTACATTACGTACAGAACGTGTACTGTTGTGTAGATAAGAAAGTTATGCAATTCTAATTTCTCAAAAAGTCTAACTTCATCTAGAACTAAACGCGGTAGACCTCAATAAACATTATCTTGCGACCAGGCACAAAAATAATTAGGCACACTTTGTATCCTTTGATCCACCCAGAAAACTAAACCTGATAATACTTTCAATGGCCCCGGTACATAATAGTTGCTTACCAATATAATGCATATCTTCCCCAAACAAAGCAAAAATCATCACCATTTTCATGCCCTTACTCCACTCTATGTGGGGTCGGCACAACATGTTTTTCTCTTCCACTCTTGCTTATCAGCCGTCATCTTCATACTCACACCTTTCTTTCCCATGTCCTCTTGCACACCACACAGTTCTAATAAAGTTTACCTATACAAAAATATGAGATAGACCAGGAACGCAATATGAACGCTGTCTTACCTCCTTCAACCTCACAGATGAGCAACACATCAGATCCTTCGTTGTAGGGCTCCACAAGTTTTGTCCTGTCTCTTCTCTGACCGTCGTATATCGTCGGACGGCTCGGAGGTACTGCAATAAAAAAAGATTGATCTTGTGAAAAGTTATTTTCACAGTTTTTATTGGTATAAAAACTATGTGGTGTTGATGGTCCAAGGAGGCCCACGGACATGTGGCCCGCCTCACTGAAAGTGGAACAGAGCGGAGTTACAGAGTAATCAAAACATGGTCCGATGCACTTTATTTGGCTTTGGTGTAAATCATGGTTGTAAGAAAGAGAGACCGTTAATTTGGTTTAATGGTTTTTACAGAAATTACGGCAGACGTATAGGTACTGTATCTTTGGTGTAGCCAAATCCTAGGATGTACCAAATGAATGGTGGTAAAATAGAAATGAACGATGATCACAGAACAATTCGGCGTTTACCATTAAGAGTGTAAGATTTAAGTTGTTAAGGCTAACACAAACCAAATTTTTATTTTTACCAGAAGCTGTTGATCCTCCGATTATTTATCTTTATAAAAACAAAATAAAAGGTTTCTACCAAAACGAAGTGGAGCGAACCAATAACATAGCGATCCGAACATATTATCGGTTATTTTGACATCTCCATCCCGTTGCGCGTTGCTAGAAACTGGCCCTCATTTATCGCCTATTTGATATCAAGACTCATAATTTTAATTGAAATTTATCAAGAAATAGGCACTTACTTATAACAGTAAAATTAACTTTCAAGTTCCTCGTTGGAGAGTTCTTAAAGTCGACCCTGCAGCGGTAGACCCCAGCATCGGCGGCGGTGACGCTGTCTAGCATGAGAACGGCAGGTGTGGCGGAGCCGCGGAAGAACGCACGGTTCCCGAAGACGGAGGGGGAAGACCAGAGCTTTGGCTGGGTCGCTGAGCGACCTCGGATGTCGTAGCTAGAAAACAAAATATTGCTTAGTAGACCATCAATCGCTATCCGAATTAGTTTTATACAGGTGGCTTTTTGAGATGGGAATGAATTGCCAAATATTAAAAAAAATGGGACGACCTGTATTTTTGTCTGAAATATATTATAGATTTTTTTTACAATTTTACTCCCCGTACTAAGCACCAATGTGAAAATGTTGAAATAAAAATTTAGAACAATACTAGTAGGTACGCCTGCCGATGGCCAGGATACTTATCCTGTATTTCAATAGAGTTTATCTTCGATAAAACATCTTCCGTAATAAATTTTGTAAATGAAAAATGGCAAGCCCAGCAGAAGCTAAGTAAAGAAAGTAAGTAGTATTTATTAAGTAAGCAGTCGGCAAGGTACTAGCAGAAAAAAGTAAAATTCTTAAAAAACATGCAGTTTTTATTTTGTCATAAATGGATCACATGACTCCTTAACTGTGATGGTTTCTGATTTCGCCATCCACTCATATCTCAAAAGGCTATCGTATACGCATAAGGAACTCTATCTGTTTGTTATCGTTCACGGCTAAACAGGTTAACGGACCCTGACAAATTTTAGCATGGAGATAAATTTTATTCTGGGATCATAGGCAACCTTTTGCCAAAAAAGTCTTGACTGATATTTGCAAACCGGACCGTATACCGTGTTTTTACGGTAAATCCTAATTCCTCGTAAAAGTCTAAAAAAATAGACTAGAAGGGGTGTAGTAGGAGTTGAAAGCTTATTGTACCAGAAGCCGCGAGCAAAAGTTTGTTTCTATTGATCGCTGATTTAGTTCGATAGTGAGATAAAAAATCATGTCAAAATTTCTAAAATTGTGAAGAACATGAAGGCAAATTTAATAATTTAATTTAATGTGCAATTAATATTTAATTTCGCCTCAGTCTAGACCTCTAATACATATCGTGTCAATAGGTACGTAAGCTTATTAAATAAAATAAAATAAATAAATATGCGTTTATATCAGAATAAGGGTTCACAGGTACATTCCATATCATATGAGATATACATATACACAGGGTCAAATAACTAAAAATAAAATAAAATACAATGTTATAGGTAGCATATAAACTAAATATAAAATATTTGTAGGTACTGCCTACATACTTTTAATTCCCACTCACTGTGGTGCTCAGACAACCAGTGTCGAAAGAAACAATTATCTGGGCATACAGTCATAGTCCAATGAATATTATTCTTTGAAGCCCTTTATTGTATGTGTACCTAGAATAAAATTAGCACCCACCTGTACAAAGGCTGATCACCATCTGACTCCTTGAACCACAGCACCATCACGACGTCGTCCTCCTGATGCAGAGGCTGGATGTCGCAGGGCAGAGACGCCTTTTTGCCCAGCACTCCTTGCACGTCTGATGTTGGTACTGTGGAAGAAAACTTTTATTGAAATATGTTTCATTTTTATGAGTGAAACTTTACACTTCAAATAGTTTATTGAAAGGAAGTGATTTACTAAGAGTAAAAATTACTCAAATAAACACACTTTTTTTACAATCGATGTCAAAAGAGAACCTGTATGTTATTAATACCTACCTACTTTAGGCTATGTAATCAACCAGTAAAGAGGGAAAAATCTAAAACCGTTGATTTGTTGTCACACAAAAAATAATTGTATTTTTATCTCGCAGTGATAAAAGCCGAGCGGGTACTTCCCGTTGACAATCCAACCAATTCCAAGACGTGCGTTTTCGTGAGCCGTTGTGAATACTTTTCGTGAGACGTTGAGAATGAACACGTCTGTCGTGAGACGTTCGGAATAACTCGTACCTACGCACGAAAAACTAAGTAAGTCTTTAGATGGACACAAATGATTTCTAATCTTGTTTTTACCCAGTCCTCACAATCGAGTTGAATCTTCTCACATCCTACGTCTTAAAATAAAAAAACAAATCGAAAAACAAACAAACCTCCTTCTGAAACAATACCTACCCGCATTTCCGAATGTAATTACCAGCAAGTTATTCAGGCGCATAAAGTCACAAATTGCCATGTAAATCCAATATGTCACGATATGAGGAATTTCTCGTTATTTCCAACTGGATCGGTCACGGAGTGGGTTAGTTTACCGGGGCACGCATCGCCGACCTTATGTAATGGGTTATTTGAATAAGAAAGAGCTGGGTTGGCCTTACAGGCAACTTTGACTTTCGATCACAAGGTCAGCCATGGCATCACATCCCTCTTAAATAAAATCTATAATTCGAAGGCAAGATTTGAATTATTGAAGCTTGTGTTGAAGGCCCTAGGAAGTAAAACAAGCCTGATCTTTGGAAAATGTAAACATCAAACATAACTACATATATTATTTTCAATATTAATGTAAGCGGGTTAGCTAGGGACACAGGTATGCGTTCAATGACAATAGCCTAAATAGTGCTCCTTCACCATGGTTTTGAATAGTGGTAGCGACTTTGCTCGCCTCACTGAGACTGGCAATGCGTTCCATAGTTGTACAGCCCGGGCAGTAAAGGAATGGGCGAAGAAAGAAGTAGAGTGAACAGGTACTTGAAGTATAAAAGTTTCAGAAGAGCGCAGAGAAAGAGCGTGCGAATGATGGAGAAAGGTAAAAAGCTCTTTGAGATAAGGGGGTGCAGAGGCGTAAAACAAGATATTAAAGAGAAGAGAGAGAATATGAGAATGTCGGCGAAGCCGTATAGGTAACCACTTGAGCTTCCTGCGAAATTCCGAAACATGGTCATACTTGCGCAAGCCAAATATGAACCTTATCCCGACATTCTGCAGGCGCTCAAGTTTGTCTAACTGTTGCTCAGTTAGATCAAGAAAGGCCGAATCGGCGTGATCAAGAACTGGAAGGAGAAGAGATTGTGCAAGAGAGATTTTAGTGGCAATAGGTAGAAAGTTACGCAGCCTTCGAAGGGAACCTGCTGAAGCAAACATCCTACGGCTGATTTCAGATATTTGCGGTCCCCACGACAGATTTCTATCGATGAGGATACCTAAATTTTTCACCGTTTTGCTTTGCCCAACAGGAGTCCCATCAAAGACCACAGTTGGTTGAGTACCCCAATTTATCCGGTCTATCATTCGAGAGCTTCCTACTGTGATCACTTGCGTTTTTGAAGGGTTGACTTTTAGACCAAAGCTGTTGCTCCAGTCCAGGATAGAAAGAAATAGAAATACATTTACGACGATACGACCTAGGTCTTCGTTAATGGTGGCAATAGCACACGATAGATGATCTACCGTAGCCTGCGTGTATATTTGGAGATCATCTGCATAGAGGTGGTACGATGAAGTTATGTTTTGAGATATAGAATTTATGAACATAGCAAAAAGAAGAGGTGAAAGAACGCCACCCTGTGGAACGCCAGCAGACATGTTGCACCAAGACGAGCACTCATCATCAATGCGAATACGCTGCCGACGCCCATGCAAGTAACTGCGAAACCAATCAGCCACTACTGGAGATACGTTGAGAGAGCATAATATTGCAACTAGAATTTCAAAATCCGCATTGTTAAAAGCATTGCTAAAATATACTTACTACCAATATTATATTAATATAAATAGTACCATAGAAATCAATACATTATAGTCTTTTAAAGAAATAAATCGATAAGCATCGTTATCGGCAGATATGCCGATCAAGTAATCGGCATATCTGCGGATACCGATACCAGGCATATATATTTACTGACGCCGTATAATGCTGCATATGCTCTGATTCCGATCCGATAGACGCACAGCAAATTCGTTCCAAATGCAGACCAATATTTTTTCCGCTCTATTCGCTAGTTTTCGCTATTCTATGAAAAACTATATATTATTGGGAAATTCCAAAAATCGCTTCGGCTTCGAAATATTATTAAAATGTAAGGCGGTTTTTTGCACTATGTTTGTTATAGATAGTCTCTATTGAAATCATTTTCATATCCTGATTTCATAGAACGCGCGATCTTTGAAGTTGTCAGCCAATTTGCACGAGTAAAACCTCAGTAATTTGAACACAGTAAATAGAAGTATCAGAATACAAAGGAGAATAGAAAAGGGAGAATTCACATCAGCCTGTCAAAAACTTTCGCATGTCATCATGGAATGTAACATCACTTGGCTAAACGGAGTACAGTTCGGCTTGGTTTGGAATGAAAGCTGCAAAGAGGCTATTTTAAATTTTGTGAAGGCATTAAGGCAACATATATTTATCATTTCCCTATAAGATTACAGTGGGGTGTTATCATGCGACTGAGCCGCTTTCAAATCAAGTTGTTATCGCATTATTATGAATTTTATCAACTTGTTGTAGGAAGCTTATGTTCAATAAAATGTAATTATATTTAAATTTTATACTGCATTGTATAATGCATAGTCAAGTCGACAAGACTAATTACTGACTGCATGAAATTAAAGTTTTATATACTGATGTTATATAAAACTTATGCAGTCAAATATCAAGTTGTTTCAAATTATGCTAGCTATCAAACTGCAAAAATTAACGACTTCTATCGCAAAGTGCTTGGGGTCGATTTAAGTAATATAAATTATGCAGTTTTTTTGCTCTGGATCTGGGTGTTATAGATTTATTTGTTAAATAAATCACCTGATTCCCATTATATGTGTTATAAGTATGTGCCCTCCGTTGAGCCGTGGGTCCAGCGCCTGACTTCCCCTCTGTCGTGTCGGTCTGACGTCACATGTGTAGCTACCTAACTATATTTGCGCATACACTTGTACACTGTTATAAAGTCTTGCGCCAAAGGCTCCCTTTCAAGATCGGTCGCCGTGGCCGAAATTCGGCTAGGAGAACATCATAACTACTGTATTAACTGTGATTATTTATTTTATGTAGTACAGATCCTCCGCCACTCGGACTACTGACACGGACATGGGTCACACAAATGAGCGAGGAAGTTGAGAAAGACCTACAAGAATCTACGTGCCGTCGACTGGAGTGAAACGACAAGAGGCCGGGACAACTGGCGATCTCTGGTGTTGGAGGCTAAGATCCACTTCGGGTCACTGCGCCACGCCATTAAGTATGTGAGTATTTAGTATAAATGTTGAGATCAAACAGTCCAAAAGGTCCTCAGTAATACAGTTGACTAGTTCAAACAATGGTTATTTTCATTACGCGCCAGTTTTCGTGAAAGGCATTCGTAAGCTGAGCGATGTTGACCTACATTGTTTACGTCGGGCCATACTACGCGCTTGTGAGGGATTAATTGTTGCTTGTTTTTGCTGAATTGGTTATTTCTGTTTGTTTTATTTTACTATCTTGCTTCTTGTATCCGGCTTACTGGCTTTGGAGTTCAAATTTTGTTTATTACAATTTGTGATAGTATGAAAAAATGTACGTCACTCCTAGATAAACATACTCTTAGATAGCGGTAACATTACTACTATTTAATTTAGACTATAATTTTATTATTTATACATATATATAAAAAATTATAGTCTAAATTAAAATTAAACCTATATTAGGTATATATTATGTAAGATAAGTTAGTTTGAATATTGATGCTGTGCTTAGTAGGTAGTTTTCCTATTTTTCTACCTACATATGTTAAAATAAATATACCTATTTAGTTTGTATTTTATTTATGTCTGCACTGTCCACATAGTGTGTACCAAATAACTGTAATTGCTTATCGCTACTTCTCTGTTCGTCGTCAGTTATTTACCCTGTGTAGATTCTCAGTATGATTTCCATTGTCATCCTTTGTCGTTTCCCAAACATCTTATTCCGATTTGCGTTTACCTTCTTACCCATAATGGTGTAACCCTGCCTTTGAATTTTCACCTTACCCTACTTAATTCTCGATTCCCGGTCATGAGAGGGCGTAAAAGATATTTTGATGGCTATAACATAGATCGGGCAATCCTTAGAAGCCAGGCGTGTCATTCCAAATAGGCTATCAGCGTAAAATGAACGTTATTGCGCTGGTTTTGGATTGAATATGGTTGAGATGTAATATAATACCATATAATTTGTAATAGATGAGAGAGGACAAGCTGGATTCTAAATATGGCAAATAGGAGACCACGAACTAGAATACAAAGTCAATGTTATTTAAGAGGAACTCAATGTAATATCAACAGAGACTAATGCAAATGAAGAAATAAGAGATAAAGACAACAGCATGAAGTAAAAGACAAATCTGAGCCATTTTCATGACAGATGAAAGATGAGTAAACCAATTAATTAGTGTTGATAACGACAATTCCCAGATTCCAAGAAACAATCTCAAAATGTGGTATCCTTATCTCACTTATAAGAAAGGTACAATTAAACAAATTAGAACTATGTAGTACGAATTTACAATTGGAAGAGTTGAGCTAAATGTAGACTATTGCAAACAAGATGTTATTTTAAATCCGTCTATACATACATATGTACATCTATGTATATATAGTTATGAAATATCTGAGGCTGACTGATATTCCCTCCGTGGTTATATCAGTGCTATGAACAGAAATCACATACGTTCTAGGCCGATCACGTACGCGTTTTGTGTGATCGCTACTAATTTTTACAATATCGCGTTTTATTATTCAATATCCAGGACTGTTTTGTTAAGCTTTGCTTTCAGTTTATTTTATTGATGTTTTACTGTTTTGTTTGCGTTTGGTTGATGGGAAAAAAGCTTTAAAAATGGCTGCTTGTATTACGTAGTTTATTTTATGTATTACAGTGACAATGAACTTACCAACATGTTTTTTTCACAGCCATTTACAAGAGTGGACATGCGCATAATTTCATAAAATGGCCAATGCAAATAAAATGTAATATTGTAGAAGAAAAAGTTCCCCCGTATACCCCAGGCTTCGAGTCACGTGGAAGGAAATGAGAAGTGAACGAAAATTGGCCCAAGCACTGCCATATTCGGCGTTTCGAGCCAAGGCTTATCGGTCAATAATGTAGCCTTTTATTAATGGAGGAATTTCACACGCGATATATTTTCGTGGTTACGTGGACATTTATTGGGCTTTTAGTGTCCCTGGCAGGGCAAAAGCGGACAGCTGTAACCAGCCAATTATGACTCTGAAATTTTAAACAGAACACAGTATAGGCTTTTTGTTGTAACTACGCAAATTAAGAACATAGGTAACTAAATAAAATTAAAGCTCAAACATTTTGAATTCTCAATGTGTGAGCTAGGGAAATCTTTCAAAATAGGCGATTGTCATTTGTTCATACCATACTCAAGGGTAATTTGGTAATTACCGGCACAGGGAAATGGTAAAAAAGCGATCCATGATTGGGTAGCAAAAAGCAGACGTATAAGTACGTATGTCAGCAAGTCCATGATAACAACATCGTTGAAAAGTAGATAGATGGTTGGTAACTGAAGTAGTAGAGCCACTTTGGTTGTTTTAAATCAAGGTTGAAGACGATCTTTAAACGAGTGGTTTAAAGATCGTCTTCAAGAGCAATAAAATAGTGATTTCCGCAAAAATATCGAGAATTTTATGATTATATTCCGGCAACGTCCAGGTTTCACTTCAATTTGAAATTAAACCCACTAAACTAGGCTAAAGCATTATATTAGAAACTTTAACGTGAAAGCAAAATGCATTTGGGTCGTAATAAAATTACAGAGAATAAAATGCGAGCTCGATAAAGAGGTATTAAAGGGTTATATTATAAGTTACGTTGGTTGTTAATAATGGAAGCTTCAGTTAGAACTTTACAATTGGATCAGGATTGATTTTGGAGGTTATTGGCACATTTGGTCTCGTTATAATGTATCACAGTAAGCACACTTGAAAGAATGATTACTGAAAGGCAAATCTACTGAACGTATCCTAACTTTGTTTTTTTGTTTTATAAATTCTGAACGAAATTCGCCGTCTCTACGCAAATTCAAATAGAAATCATGCTTGGCAGGAATTAACCTACTGATCATCATCATCATCATCATCATCATCATCATCATATCAGCCCATACACGTCCACACACATAGGCCTCCCCAATAGGACGAAACAAATAGCGGTCCTGAGCCACCTCCATCCGTCGACACCCTGTGACCGCTACGATGTTGTCGGTTCATCGAGCAGATGATCTAGGAAACCATCTGCTCGATGAACCGATGACATCCGTTTCGCGTTGCATCTTGGCCGCCACTCAACCTACTGTTTGTTAAAAATTACTGTGCTTCAACCGAGTCTTTGTTAGCGAGATATTGAACGTTGAGAATTAAATTTCGGAGTTTCGTTAACTTGAGGGAAAAGACAGAGAGTTTAAAGTGAAATTGATGAACGCTTCGGCCTGATTTCCGAAATGGGAAATATCGACGCGACGGGAAGGAATAACTTTTATAAGGTAGGTAATTAGGCCTAGTAATAGACTCTACTTTGATAATTTTTACCCGACTACCGGAGGGTTATGATTTTAGCACCCTATGTATGTAGCTGATTTCTTTGTTTCCACGTAGCGTTGAAACTACTTCTTCGATTTCAACAAGTGAGGTATCGATTGATTCGTCTCATTACCCCGATGGTTATAGGCTATATGGTGTCCGACAAAACTGAGGGTCTTAAGAGATAGCTGGGTCTAAATTACACCTGGAACACTTCGAGGGCGCGATAAAATTTTGCAAGAGACGACATCTAGTTATAGTTCGAGTCTAATTTAGTTTGATGTGATGAGTGAAGGATGACACACCCGTTGCCATGGAGACCTCTTGTTTATTTGTTACCATGGCAACGGGTCATCTGTGGATGGGCAATTGAAAAAATGTATCGATATACATATTGCATCAATATAAATAATATATGTTAAAAAAAATATAGTTATAAACTAAAACCCGACTACATAAAAGTTTTAAACAAGCGTTCACCTATTGTCCATAGCATTTTCTTTTGATACTTAGGTAGTCGGAGGCCTTTGTTACTAATTGTACCCTAGGTATAAGGGGTGGGTGCCTCCGACTACCTAAGTATCAAAAGAAAATGCTATTGACAATAGGTGAACGCTTGTTTAAGACTTTTATGTAGTCGGGTTTTAGTTTTTAACTATATTTTTTTAATTGGTAGGTACCAATCAATGGCATGTTCAATTAGTCCAATTATTATGATGTTACACTCAGTTCTAATTTAGCTTATATTTATAATGTAACTAGCTGCTGCCCGCGCCTTCGCTCGCATGTTATCGGGATAAAAAGTAACCTATTATGTTATTTCAGGTCCCAAATTATACCCAAACCAAATTGCAGCCCAATCAGTTCTGTTGTTTTTGCGTGACAGAGGAACAAACATCCGTTTTCACAAGCTTTGAAATTATATTATTAAGTAGGATATAAAGATAGACAGGAAAGTATATGAGCAAAACCAGAATGTACACCGACATTTGTGTTTTTAATTGGTAATTTTGTAGAAACTACACTAAAAACTAAAAATATAACAAAGCAACAATAATAAAAGTAGAAGTATACTAGCTATCAGCAACCAGGGTTCAAATAATAACTTAACGTTCATGAAAATGAAAACGGTTCTAGAAATCTACTAGGTTTCTACTATAAATCCAAACATTCTCTAAAAGGGAAACACTCTTTCATATAAAAGTAACCATGAATCACTCACAAGTCACAACCTTTTGTCAAAAACAACCGTTTCACAAAAACACTTGACAATACTGATGCCTTTATTGCCATACTAAACTCACGCACGACCTTTGGATCAAAAGTCAGATTTACCTACCAGCCTACGTAAAAACATCAAAATACGAGCTTGGAAAAAGCGTTATCTAAATCATTCCGCTACCTCATTCCGGAATAATATTACAGATTGTATAGGAGATAATATATTCCGATAAGTATAATATCGTGTAGGTGTCATTCTATCACCCGTACCGTACCTACCACCGCACCGTGGGAATGGAACTCGAATTGTGATCGATCTATTGTTTCACTAAGCGAAATCACACAATTTCGAGTCAAACGCTTTTGCTTTACCTTGGACTTTGGTAAATTTGGAGAACATGCCTAACTGGCAAAGTTTTGGCATTTTTGTCTGTGAACCAATATTTAATTCGAGGAAGAATAAAAGATTATAACGTATGTATATATATAATAACGACATAGCGAGCGCCTTTTTTAGCGCAGGAAAAAAGGCGGGAAAAACTAAAAAATATTTTATCAAATTTACCAAAAAGACGAAAAAAGGGTTAAAGGAGACGAAGACTTCATTTTGTGTAGAAACTTTTTGTTTCTCGACATAATTTTTTTAATAGTGTGAAAAGGAAACAAATTGGTTTGTTTTTATCCAGGACATTTCAATAAACTTTGGTCATTAACCTACGAGTAATTTAATTAAAGCTCTTCTAATAAAATTTTAACGAACATTATCGAAGTTTCTAGAGGTTTGTAGGGCAAAGCCTAACCCGAATGTCAATCATCTTACATAACGTTAGGTAGCAATCAAATTATTTTCCAAACACTTCACAAACTTCGCATCAAATAAGTTCATACATTATTATTTAGAAAGTCTAGATCCAAAGCTAATTAATATAGAAATTAAATTTTGCGGTCAAAGTCAAGTTGAATGGTTAACCTTATTCAAACTTTTCAGACTTTTTTCCAACAAATAAACTAGTTTTGGTCCCAAATAGACTTCTCGAATGACTTTCAAAGACGTTTAGTTATGTAGCTGCTTGAGAGGTAAAACAAAACAAGGGACTTGCGAGCGTGATGAAAACTAATTGGGAAATTCACAGAATTATTATAAGCGATTCGGCCATGAATTTGTTATTTTCATCACATAATAGAAATTTTCTTGAGAAAGAGTAGGCAAGAGAGTAACGTAAGCTCCTAAAATTTTAGTCTAACGAAAGCAATTGTCCCGCAACTGCAATCGAACCTGCTGCCTCCTGCATCAAAGACGAACCTTCGCTCGCTGCGCTAAATAGTCTTCTATTGTTATTTAATGAAATCCACATAATATACCCAATATGTTAAAAGTTTAAATAAACTTAATATGAGTTAGAAATTTAGAATGTTCCATTCTCTGTTTCGCATGATTACCTCTCTATTTAAAGTTTCGCAGCTCAAGTTTCGAACTCGCGCCAAAGCTTATGAGAAATACCTCCGTCTTGTGCAGGATCAGTCGATCACTGAGAAGTGCCTCAAGCAAGATTAAACTCTCGTTACGAGGTGATGAGGTCGAGAACCGTTTGAGAATAGTCAAACAAATAACGATATTTTCTAGCAGTGTACGAGTATATTATGTATCATACAAAAGGGTGCATTTAAGTAATTAAGTCATTGATAGAAATTGAAAAAGAAGACGAGTAATTAATACACGAGTTTACCTCAAAAAATCTATTGAAAGGATGAAGGGAATATAAAATAAGTCACTTAAAAAAAAACAGTAAAACACAAATACAGAAACAGTTGCACAATGGGCGGTCTTATCGCTAATAGCGATTTCTTCCAGGCAACTTTTGGATGGATATATAATTATTGACGTGTATATTTTTTTTTATTAAACTTCTATTTGATTTACTAGTCATGAATGTAGAGTTCCATCCAAGATTAATTTTCCTAAAAAATGTTCTTCGAGGTAAAATAATAGTGGAGTAACACAAACCTTTATTATTGATCAAAACATATACAAAATACTTAATGTATTAAACGCTAGAAGACTTGACAAATGTTATTAAAATTTCATAAGCCACCGTGAATCCTTTAGAATGAAACGTAAGCCGAGAGAGAGCGCTAGCAACCATGTTGAGACTTACGAAGGGGTGCTCAAAATAACCCTAAAGAATCTCCGTGTTTATGTGGATCATTGTGTGGAGGCAGAATTGTTTTGCTATTACGAAGGCATGTTGTTTGAATATTTTTCACTATTTTAAATCAAAATCAAAATGTTTTATTGCAAAAATATCGTAAAAAAAAATATTATATACCTATTTTTCAGTCTCAAATATGGACCACGTTAGGGCACAGCAAGATAAGTACTTAGTACTTAAGTTTTAAGCTAGGTGACTTAAGATACCAAGAATTGCTTAAAAATTAGCTTTGTAAGCTAAGAACTATCTTATATGTAAGTAATTATATTATTCTTAATTAATATTTAATATTCTTTAATTTTAATCTAATCTTTTAATCGTTTTATTTGGAAACAAATAATAAGTATTTTATTACTAACTATGGCTTCGGGGACGCCTTCGCCCAGTGAAAAAAATTGTAAAGGAACAGATAGTCTACATTAAAATATGCATCCGTTCAATAAAGCATTGATTTCTAAATAACATAGATTTGTAGAGCATAAATACGTTTCTATGCTTGCTTGTGACTAGCACCGTGCTAGTCACAAGGCATCGTGACATTAGATCGCCAGTCAGACTCCGTACCACTACGCCAGCAAAGCTTTTGTTCTAAGAATATTTCTCCAACAAGTACGTAGTAGGTATACCCAAACGTCCCACCCTTTCGTAATCTGGCTACAGTAATGAGAGGATTTGCATGGCTCCTCTTCTCGTTATTACGTTAGGTGGAGTTGGGTGCAGCTCGGGTAATTCTCTGTTAAGTCGTGCTTATGATTCTGTTTAGCAGAATAATGGTTCTGTTTGACTATTAAATTTAATAAAAAATAGTACATACCTTAGTACCTTAGTTCATGACTAAACAGTTGAAAGGACGTGGATATGGCAAGATGATAAATTTATCAAAATTTTTATCAAGACTCTTCCTACTAATATTATAAATTTCAAAGTTTGAATGGATGTATGGATGGATATTCGTTACTCTTTCACGCAAAAACGACTGAACCGATTAAGATGAAATTTGGTATGGGTATAGTTTGGAACCTGGAATAACATATACCTAGGCTATTTTTTATCCCGATAAAAAGCGGGTGAAGGTGCGGGTAGCGGCTAGTAAAATACAAATCACTAATAAAAAATCTAGAAGTGATAAATAAGGAAACGTAGGTTGTGGTTAACAGATAGTAAAAAAATAATTGTTGTATTTTGTATAACAGTATTACTTGTATTTATGTTACTGTAATTGGAAAAGTATCCATTTTAGTCACTACCGGAGTCAAACCCACGACCTTTGTTTGAATTCGTGCGACCACCCACTGGGCAGCACCAATTATCTTCAAATCTACTGCAAAAAATAATAATGTTTGAGTCATTCAAGAACCGAGGCTGTGTCATTGCATGTCTTCATGCTCCACAAATAATGATGAGATTTTTTATATTCTCACGGATATTAAGTCATAAGCTACCATTCTGAGAAATATCCCAGTCATATCCGTTTTGACTTCTATTTCGTCATCAATTTTTATTTGTTTAAAAAAATTATTCTTATTACAATATATCAATTTGACTAGCTGGTTGGTAAAAAAGCTTGGGACAACAAACTAAAGGTTTCTTGTTTTCTTCTTTACTTATTTTAATAAAACAAAATTACTTTATTTCGATAATATATTGCTGTCTTTTCTTTTAAGAATTCGACTTTTGTACGAGTGTACCTACATTTGCTGCATTTCCGAAAATAGGGCATTTTTCATTTTAGTATGGAAATAAATCTTAACATTAGATCCAGCCGTTTAAGATATTAATATGTATATCCGTTGCAAACAAACTTTCTATTTATATTTTCTTGTAGTAGTCTAACAACAAGGTCTTTATCAGAGCTATCAAGTGCAATGGCCAATCCCATTGCATCCTGAGTAAAATTTCAACAATTACGGAATAGCTTTTGAAATTCCCTCAATAGATATTAAACTCAAAATACCTAATATCTAGATTTAGCTCACGACGAGAAAGAAAGCTTATTATTACGCAATAATTTCCTTTACAAAGTTCGTACATAACTATTATAGATATAGTGGAATTACGTGATCAGTTCGATTCCCAGTAATTTGTCAAACATTGCCGGTCCGTAGAATTACGAAGGTAATCCGTGATTCCTAAAACGGTAGTAAAACGGTAATGTATAGCAATCTTGTGGAAATTCTAGTTAATCGCCACGTGGTCTAGATTGTTGTCGTTTTATTTAGTGATAGTGATGTGCTATTGGTCTTATCGACAGTTTGATTTTATATCAATAACTCTACATCGGTCAACGACAACTGATAATCAGTTGTCCTTAACCGACAACATTATCTCTAAAGGTAAAGAAAGAAAGAAAGAAATAAAAGACTACTTAGAACCTACTAGATAACACATAGACAATACACAGATGAACAATAAGTAGGTACTAACACTAGTAAGCATTGGGTTGGTACTAAGTAGCCCACTCAGCAAGTAGTAGTGTGAAGGCCTAGCAGGTCCTGACTCAGCTTGGGGCTCTAACACAAAAACCTAGGGAATTCGTGAAAGGTGTCTATCTTTAGAGTGCACCTGTGGTTGCGCGCACACTTGTGCACTATAATATGTCCTGCGAGGCTTTTCTTCGTTGAGACTGGCCGCCGCCGTGGCCGAAGTTCGGCTAGGAGGACATAAAAGGTGTCAAATCTGAATTATTTTATTTGTCACATGATATTAACACTATAATAATAAAAATAAATAAAACATGCTCGTCACCAAGGTAACTAGGTAATAAATCACTGTCCATAATTAATAATTGATTGAAAGCAATTTATTTTGTATCCTTACATTACGTTAACCGTTATACCTTCTATCTAACTTATTTGCTCATTACGGTACCTGCTACAAAACCTGCCTACTCTACAACAAATAACTTTGTCCCGTTCGAGGAACATCTTAGTTGTACAAATAGGCGGTAAACGTTTTGAGTATGTTTGTTATTAGATTGTTTTTAAATGATCAAAGAATGAAGGAAATGATGGATGATGATACTATAAAATGAACTTTTCCTATTGTTATGTAATCTGATAATTAGCAAATTTTAGAAATTATAGTATGCAGGTAAAATTATAATCTTATCATAAGCGTAAAAAGGGATGGAACTTTGTCAAAGTAAATATTTTACGTCACATTTCTAGAAAAAAACGCGAGTTGTCAAAGTGCAATATAAACTTGTCAATGCCAATATCCGATCGCTTTGTTTCACTTCATTATTCTGACTAGGTACATGCGGATTATAGATACTTGGTTGCCAGTCTGCCAATATCTGAATCTCTCTTCAAATAGCCTACGTATCTTCGTAGAAAATCAGCTAGCTCCAAACATGCTTCATTACCCAAATCTCAAGACCCATTGTATCGCCGCCATATTGTCCTAATCATCGATACCGATTATCCATAGCCATCCCCTCACTATAATACCCAATGAAATGGCTAACGAGCGTATAATTGATCGGCAGAGCGTCCGATTGGTTCAGAATGTGCACTTAGTATAAAGCCTAGTTCCGGTCAATGGTAATCCTAAAATGAGGAATGGTTATGTAATATACTCAATCCCATTAATAAAGAATTCCAGACCAGGGAATAAATTTATTCTGTGTTACCATAATAGGTACCTATCATTATTTGTACATTGGAAGGATGGAGTGTAGTTGTCGCGCGAGAAATAATATCTATCGATTAAATGTACATGCTCATTTGCTAGTTTGTGCAAATTGCAGAAGTTCAAAACAATTTTAAATTTTTTGCTTTAAGAGTTTCATACATTATTTTCCATATTTTGTCTCTCGTCTTCCGTACTCGAATTTGCACATTATCGCTGCACCTGTGCAAATATGCATTATTTTATAATGAGTTTATATAGAATATAATTGTTTTTGAAGTGTTAATTTGTGATTGAATCGGTTACCTTGTCATTTCTTTTTAATGTTAGTAGATGCTTTCATACATGAAGGTCTTTGATTACAAAAAATATCTTTGGTTCTATAACTGAGTATAGAAGCCACTTGTTATTCCCAAAATTTATTTTCCATTAAATTAAAGGTTGAGAGTAGCAATATCTCCAAACCCAAAGATCACCTCCAAAAGGTTAATTAAAGCATCGATAGCGTCTCGACATAACTGAAATTAATTGCACCGAAGAAATTTATATAAAGCGATTCTTCTTCCCGAGTGACAGGCATTAGTCGGGCTGTGGCGGAAGTCATAGACGGTAGCGATTCAATAAGGGTTTGATAAATCAGACTTCACTCGCTGGCTGAATCCGCGCGGATAAAATTCTCACAAAACCGCATGGATCATATTTTCGTTGGAGTTGAGACGTATACACTAGACTAGACTGACCTTTGATGATGAGCATAAAGCAGAAGCAGAAAGGAAACCATATAAGGTGGGTGCGTACCTACATGGTTTCCTTTCTGGTTCGGCTTCTGCATGACACGATATCCCTGTTTATGGGCTCATTAGTGCCGCTTTAAGAAACACATCGCTTGTTAGCTTTTTGAAATATAAATAAATAAATAATGCTGGACAATTCACACACCATTATCTAGCCCCAAGCTAAGCAGAGCTTGTGTTATGGGTATTCGTTATCTGATATACATAATACAATATATTACATAGATAGATATTTATTATTATACATTGAAAAACGATCAGAACACCCTGAACAAATATTTGCAGGTCGTACAAATATTTGTCCTGAGGCGGGAATCGAACCCGAAACCTCCTGCGTCGCAGGCGGACCTTCGCCCACCGCGCCACATCGGTCGTCATCTACTACACACACAACCAATATCGTATGTAAACACGCAAACTTGGATTCATATGGTAGCCAATAGCGGGAGGAGCTCAAATCGCAAAATACCGTCTCTTTTTTGTTAAATTATTTTCAATAATTACGGGGTATTAATAATCACAGCCAGGCGCAGAAAAAATTACTTCTGTACTATATCGAGTCGAGATGCAATGCGAAACAGTGTGGGTAGACCTCCCACTCGATGGACCGACAACATTGTAGCGGTCGCAGGTAGTCGTTGGATAGAGGCGGCTAAGAACCGATAGTCGTGGTGTCGTTTGGAGGAAGCCAGCACAGCAGTGTTCAGCACTGGACGTATACAGGCTGATGATGATGGATACTATATCGAGATATAGTTTTTTAACACCTTACCCCGGCAATGCCGTTGCCAAGGAAACTCGCGGGTTTGGGTGGTATTTTATAACAGTAGTTAATATAAGTAAAAACAATATTTTTTTCGTAAGCCCTAACCTGGAACTTTTTCATTTTTCGAAACTCGTTGAGCGTCTTCTTGTAACTTACACCCCTAAAAGATATTGGATGCCAAAACCTTCTGTCAGCGTCTAACGATAAACCAGCAAGAGTAATGACCTCACTAGATATGAAATTAGATCGGTTACCTACATTATCTTAATGCACCGAGTAACCTGATAGATGTGGAACTCGTGTGTCTACAAACAGGGTTAAACAGGCTTATCCTACTTTGCTAGTTATCATGTGAGAAAGTGAATAGGCGTTTTATCATGTTTGTTCTTCATCATGAAGTGTTTTCGATATGTTGTAGAGCTGTCTAGTTTCTTTTTAATGTGACAAGGAACTTTATTTAGGGTTGTTGTTTTTATTAGGTATTTTATTACTTACAAGGAGACGGGAAGGTTGCGGGGTATTAAAATCGAACTGTGGTTTTGCTTGTAATTAGTACTCAGTAAGTGTATGTGTATGTATATTCTCAAACCATACTTGATCATAGCCGAGAAAAAAAATCCTAAAGTATTAAAAGCAAAGATTAAAATTCGAGGCTATGGTCATAAAATTCATAAAGACTTGCACAACCAATACAAAACAGAGTAAAATCCTTGTAAAAATTATGTACCTATTACAGTAAACAAGGGGTAACAAAACAATTATTAAAATACCGTTTCAGGTTGATAAATTTTACTAAAACTTGTAAGTGGATGAGAAAAATTCTTACTGTATTATTAAATCAAATAATTTATTATATTACATTTAATTTTATTTAATTAAACGACTGTTATTATAAAATGCAATTCTTTTTAGCACACATACGTCAACAGGTGTACTACTTGGCTCAGTAAACAAGGGGGCCTTTTTCCCAAAATCACTACGGTTGGCGCCAGATGGTGTTCGTTGTTAGAGGACTTAAAATCAAAATACAAAGTATGCAATAAGCAGGCAGTATATAAAAATACTCAGAAACAAACTGGCCACTCGATAAATTGTAGTATTATGTCTGCATGCATACCTACTTTAGTTAACTTCCCAATCATTAATTAATACTTAATTCTTGTAAAAAGGGCCGAAAAGTGATAAGTTTAAGACAATTTGATAAATAATTTACTCTGACAAATGGATAACATTTGTTTCTTTGATAAATGGCGTTAAAAATGCTGAGCTTGTAGATAAAAGGGTTAAATTTATGTTGAGATATTTAAAAAGCTCTCCATCTAGGCCGTTTTTCTTTCCATTTGATTGTTTTAGTTCATTTAGGTTTATTTTTACATGTAACACTTACATTCTCAATAAATCAAACAATTAGAATCTCGGTTTCTTCAGGAACAGTGAAATGGTGTGTTCTACACCTTAGTGATACACCGTCGGCTACATCTTCACTTTCCATCACGTGATTGTGGTCAAACGCAGTCTATCGAATATAAAAAAGCCATATTTTTTGCCTAGAGGGAGGTCATCAGACTCTGCTTAATCTCTGGAGGATCCTGAACCCATGGGGTTCAGTAAAACCGAGACCAAATGTAGGTAATTAATTAGAGCCACCTCTACCAATTTGGATCACCAATCAGTATGCCCAGCGTAGTGATTATGCAAAACTCTCATTAGATATTATATCCACCTCTGAACATTCCCCCGTGGACGAATATGCGCTGATGAAGAAGAAGAAATAAGAGCTGTGGGTAGGTACCTACTCTATAATTGAGTTTCGTTTAGCAGCTGCGATGGGAGCTCAAATGTCCTCCAGAGGTCAAAGGTATAAAGGTCGTCAATGCTCTAGCTTCCGACGGAATAAACAAAGCCATATTCAGTTCAGCCATGTTTCATCGTCATCTCAAATTCTTTGAATGTGATTTAATTTCAGGGGTTTTTGACCTATATCGGAGAGTTTTTGTCATAAAAACAATAATATTAATCATTATTATTGATTTTAAAAAGGACGCGGCAACAAGGCAGCTGTGATTGCTAAAAACCGCTCCTCTTCCCGCTTGCGTTGCATACCGAAAAGCACCCTGACTAGGTCATTTACAGGATCGATGTTTTGAGAAGCTTAAAACCGTCAACACGTCACCACTCGGGGTTAAAGGAATTTACAGAGAATTTATAGCATTTACAGGGTATTTATAGCTACTGTGGGTGGCCAAGTGGCAATGTTTGATGGAAGTGTAATTTATTAATTGCCGTTAGGTGAATTTGTTTGATATTCAAATAGTTTATGTGACCGGTGAATTGTTCAGTGAATTTACAAACATGGACCGGATGGATTTTTTATTTAGAAATGTTATTCGATAGTTGGTTTATAAAAGGAAACTTAGTTTTTAACTGAACTTGACTAATGAAATAAGATATGAAATTATAGGATATTTATAAAATCAGAGCTAATAGGTAACTTTATTAGTTAAATTTATAACAGCTTCAAAAAATTAAGGGGGTTCTATGTGCGTCAGCTGTATGCAGGTATTTTTAATGTATTTTTGACGATTTTTCCGTCATTTATGGACCGATTTGCATGATTCTTTTGCAGTTATACAGAGAATGATACCGAGGTGATCCCCCAAATTTATTCTTGAGGGATTAGTATTAATCCCGCAATACTTAAAAACAGTTCAAAACTAAGAAATTCTAAGAGACAAGTCAGGTATTAAAAACTATTGATCTTTTTTTAGTCTAATGTAAAAAGTCGTTAAATAACATAAGCATTCCATAAGACGATGTATATCTTCGTCTTCGTGATATATCGTCGGCCACATTGTGACTTAGGTAGGTACCATCTGGTGATATTGTGGTCATTCACTCAAGAAGAAAATAAAAAGATGAAATGAACGAACTCGATTTTGCTATAATTGTGATTTGGGGACAAGCCTATAGAATAATAATCCTAAAGGTTGGCGCTCACATTTCCAATACCACTGACGCATAACCCCCCGTACACTTTTCAAAAGTCGACTAAAATGGTGCCAGAATAATCAAGAACAGCTAAAGATGGACATTCTTGCCAAACATCGTTCGGCTAATGACTTCAGTAAATTCTGGAAAGCTACAGGTAAACAGGAAGCTAGGCCTGGTCTGCCGGTGAGTGTAGGTGGGGTTGGTGAGGCTGAAGACATCTCTAACATGTTTGCGAGCACTTTAGGGTGCGCTCCTCGCTTGGCCCTTCCACTATGTCAATTGATACTGAGTCCGTGAATGGCTTCTGTCCTGGGAGAGAGGAGCCGCCCGGTTTTACGCTTACCTTACCCAGGAGAGAGGCTGCCTGATGGAGAAGAGCCACTCGTTATTTTTTCTGCTGCACAAGTCAAAAGAGTCCTTACCAAGATGAATGGTAGCAGGTCTCCCGGGCATGACGGGCTCAGTGTCGAACATTTAAAACATACGGGAGTGCATCTTCCAAACGTGCTGGCAATGTTTTTCACAATGTGCATGAGCCACTGTCACTTGCCGCTTGATGCGATGATTTAATGAAAACAATTGTGGTGCCCATTGTGAAAAACAGAACTGGCGATGTTTCGGACTTAAATAACTATCGACTTATTTCACTGGCAACCGTCATTGCTAAAATGCTGGATGGCCTCCTTGATTCTTATATAGATAAATATTTAAATATTTATGACGCTCAGTTCAGGTTTCGACCCGGACTGTCTACGGAAAGCGCAATCGTAAGACAGACCGCGGGACGCCAGTGTACGCCTTTTTTCTCGACCTCTCCAAAGCTTTTGACCTTGTGTCGTATGATGTGCTCTGGAGTAAGTTGAGGGACAGGGGTCTACCGGTTGAAGTCCTAAAGATGTTTATTATTGGTACGATAACCAGATAAACTATGTGAGGTGGGCTAATGCGATGTCGGGAGCATATAGGTTGGAAAGTGGAGTGCGGCAGGGGGGGCTGACGTCACCTAAACTTTTCAACCTATATGTCAACGACCTCGTGGAGCTGAGCAGCATGCGTGTTGGCTATCGGATGAACGGCGTGAGCATCAACAACATTAGTTACGCTGACGACATGGTGCTGCTGAGCCCGACGGTGGGGGGTCTCAGGAAACTGCTGAAGTTCTGTGAGAATTATGCTGATGTACATGGTCTTATATATAATATAAAGAAAACGGAATACATGGTCTTTAAGGCCGCCGGTAAGTGTCCCGATAATACTCTTAATATTACCCTGAACGGTCTGAACATTAGTCGTGTTATGACGTTTAAATATCTTGGACATTATCTTACCGACGACCTTAAAGATGATGTAGATATCGAGAGGGAACGTAGGACTCTATCTCATATATGTTGATTATCCTCGGCACAACGCACCTTCACCTACTCTTTAATTTTAATTTTGGTTTTTAATTTTAGTATAATGTCATTTTTCTTGTTTGTAATTTGCTATTAAGTTAATATAAGTAATGGATCGTATGTTATCTGAAATAAAATATTTTTTATTTATTTTATTTTATAACATAATAATAAACATTTTGACTTACCGTTAATACTTCATTGATACATTTCGATATAATTCACAGCAACGGCATAGACTATCGATTAGACAGCATTAGCCACTCGTTTGAAACTTGCGGCAAACAAAAGTACAGAAATGTCTCTGTTAATTTTATCTCAATATCACGTGTTTAAGCCCATATTTGATTGCTCATTTTTTCACCATCCATCAAAAGCTCTAACTGTACCTCGTTATAGAAATCCTTTGACAAGCAAATGACATTAGTATAAGATTATCACTCGAATCACCCACTCGTGTAATTTTTCATTCAATTCCAATTTGTGGACGATCATATCACTCATTCTAATCCTGCCCAAGATGGCTCCTCAATTATGCTCCTATCTCTCATAATTTTGACGACAAATTAATCCAGGTTCTGGGAGCTGGCTTAATTCTTTTGGACTGAGGTTCTCAACTTTGGTACGAATCCCCGTCTCCCCGAGAAAATGTTGGTAGTTGTAAGTAGAATTAATTTTATCTAAGAATATATATTTTTTCCGAATTTTATGTCCAGTTTAAGTTTAAATATACGGTAATCTATATTGACATTAGCATTGCCAGGTCATTGGTAGAGCAGCAGCTTACTACTGTGTATAACACCTCCACTGCCAAGACAAATCCGCCTGCCAAGCATGGTGATTATGGACCTATCCCCTTTGTGTATGGGGGAAGGGGGGTACATAAAAGTAGTAGTAGTTATATGTGCTGCGAATGAAGTAAACTGTAGAGATAAGATATCTATGGCTCGAAACTGACCAGTAAAATACAAATATCTGACGAATAAAAATATGATTTAAATTAAAATAATATAACCTATGAATCTTCTATAAGTTTTGATAAATTCTAAGCTTAAACCTAACACAGGTATGTACTACGTACCTATCTGTTCAGTATTTTATTTATACACAAATACCTAATTCAATTTAGTAGGTAATTAAACAATCAACAGTAATTGTATCTATAAGAGACACAAAAAGTTTGTGAAACACTGTGTGTCATTTACGTAACCGTAATGTAAACCTACTCACACTTAACGATATTAATAAATAATCTGTCGCGTAGATCGATCACGCAGACACGTACTAAATACACCGGGGATCTGATATTTTACAAAATGAGTGGGAGTAAAGTACCGTCGAAAATTAGAGGACATAACCAGTAGTCATGCTAATTTTAAAGGCGAAAGCTTTTTTCCTTCGTATGTTTTATGTGTTACTCCTCCACGCTCAAATAACTGAACAGATTCGGATAAAATTTGGTACTAGGATAGCTCATACCCTGGATTAAGAAGGGCTATTTTTGATTATTTTATCCTTTAACTACAGTATTCCCGTGTGAAGATTAATCTTATTCACCGCGGGTAGCACCGCGGGGTGCAGCTAGTATTTTATATTAAAAAAAAATGTTATAATAAGCTATGTTTTACTATATATACATATATATGTATATATATATCTATGTAGTTCAATGTATTAAATAAGTATATCAGTTATCTAGTACCCATAACACAAGCTCTGCTTAGCTTGGGGCTAGATGATACTTTGTGAATTGTCCAGCATATTTATTCCTAAAGTTACATTCCTGTATCCAGATTTGAGTTACAACATTTAATAAAAACAATAAAAAAAAAATATATGTTTTGTTTAGTTTTACCTAGTTATTTTTTAAGGTAAAAGTTTGCATAGTGAACGAATAATTTCGAAAGTAACATCCCCGTAACGGCTTTAGTGGAAGCCATTCCGAAATTTAAAATCAAAGTAAAAAATTAAACAATATCAGAACCCTTCGCAATTCATCTGGATGAAACGGTTTAAACCTAATATACTCGTATCTGCCTACGTCAAATTCTTTTTTTTTTTCTTTTTTTTTGCGGTGTATTTTTGCAATAGAAACCGTTCATGCTCATCCTAAATTTACTTTTTGTTCCTAATAATTTGCATACGTTGTCGATATGTGATCCTAAATCAACATGAATTCTGATAAGTCTACTGGTTTGTAGTAGACTTATCAGAATTCATGTTGCATACTAAATAGAGCAAAATAAACGGTTGTTTCCACAAGCTTTTTGGTGCTCAACCTTGCTAACCGCAGAGAATTGGGGTAAAATACACGTGTGGTCGTTTTTGGTAGTTCCCAACGTGCGCCTAATAGATACTCTTCACATACGGAGCCATAAAGTAAAGAACGTGGGCACTATAGTCCCGATACCCGGTTTTTTCACCCCGAGCCGTGCGAGATTGAACTCATAACTCCTCCTTACCCTGTCACAGGTGAACACCATCCCGGCTTTTGGGACTTTTTATCCCTAATTAAGACGTTTTTCTTCTCCTAATAAAATATCTATTAGTATTTTTCTCTTTGAGATATTGAATCTTTAGATAAAGTTTTATGAAATGTATTTTTATTCTGTGACTATGCGCATGCAACTGTGCTGAAATATATGAATACCTAGGTACTCATAAAAACACAAATCATGGGAAATATCCCATTTTATGTTTTTATAGTGAATAACCAACATTGGATATTCCAGGTTATTTACTTATCTATTTATCATATATTGTGGTGGTGCGTCTGACTGAATACCGAGAAGCGCGCATTTGGATGTTCTGTGTATGGATGTAGGAGGCCAGATGGTTTATGAAACGCGCGTTCCCAAAGCGTGCGCATCAAAATACCTAATGTGGTGTGATTGGAGTGAGTAAAGCGCGTGTAAATAGCTGTCTTCTAGACCTTCGTGATACACCGTCGGCCACATCGTCACTTTCCATCAGATGAGATTGCGGTCAAAGGAAGGTCTATTGACGATAAAAAATGGCGTTTTGAAGAGCATGCCCTTTAACAAGTAAATAAACATAACCATCGTCATACTATCAGCCGAAAGGCGTCCACTGCTGGACAAAGTATCTCCAAAGATCGTCATCATTACCAATGACTGAATCTGCGCGGTAATCATACAATATTTATTATTACAAACATATATTTTTTTCATGAATCTAACAGCTGTAGACTAGAGATAACTAAAATAATTGGTTAACAGAATAAAAGAGAAAAAAAATGTATACAGAGATCAGATTTTCGATCAAACGTCAAACAGCATTTTTTTAATAAACAATCTTCCCGTCCGACTTCCTAACCAATAAAAATCTACCGAAAGGTTCACACAAATTACTTTTCCAAGAAACTTAAACATTTGGGTGAAATGAAGTGGGATCCGGTAGTTAGCGAAACAGTGGTAAGATAATGTTTTTGTTTTTGAATGTTATCGGCATATACTTTAGATCAAGGTAGTTACCGGTATAAATTATCTAATTCTAGATAATTTATACCGGTAACTACCGTGACTATTTTGACGACCTCTGTGGCGCGGTGGGCGGAGGTCTGCCAGAGACACAGGAGATTGCGGGTTCAATTCCCGCTTCGGCACAAATGTTTGTACGAACTGCAAATATTTTTTCAGGGTGTTCTGGTCGTTTTCTATGTATAGTAAAAAATCTATATTTATGTAATTAAGTCGCGATGTCTCTCCCATATAGATATCCCACAACTGATTTGTATAAGAAATGTGACGTTCTCTCTGTTAGAAAACTATTTGTTTATAACTGTATCAAAAGGTACCACTCAGAAACTGTTCCCACTCTTCCTCCCTCCAATAAACGATTAGACAAGTGCCCCGTTCCAAGTTATCACTGCGAAATTGCGAGAAGACACTATAATCGTCTTGCTCCGACTCTCTATAATAAAATTAATCTAAAATTAAAAATTAAATCCCTAACTAAACGAAAGCTTAAACAATGTGTCACTGACTGGCTCAAAGCTTATGATTACGAAGGAGTAGAGCGACTATTTTGTAAAATGATTTAACATCAAGTAAAACTAAAAAAAAAAAAAAAAAAAAAAACAATATCCTATTTAAATATCTTTCTTATTTATAATATACTCGTAAACGTTTTACACACATAGTATTTATACACAAATGTCTGTATTTATACTTACACCTACCTACATATAATTGTACTAGTTTTAAATCATTTATTATAATGTATAAAATAGTCCTTATTTTAGGACTTATATACCTACTCTATGTATAAAAAATAAACTAGGTACTAATCGTTTGCCAAATATAAATAAAAACTAGTATCTCTATCTACATATATAGCAAACGTTTGGCCCCTTAAGATATTACCAACTAAGTATAGACAAGTTAAGTGCACTAAACTACAACTCTTATAAAAATAGTTAAGTTAATATTATGATTATTAACATATGTTAACTACTTATGGGAAGAAGCTGTAAGCTGTTCTCCTGTAACACAGCTACATTGTAGCTACCACAGGAGACAGTGTACCAAAACCATTGTCAAACATATTTTTGAAATAAATGTTTTGTATTTGTATTTTGTATTGTATTTGTAATATATTCTATTAGGAATATCAATTATCTAGTACGAAAAATGTTTGTACGATCTGCAAAAATTTGTTCAGGGTGTTTTGCTCGTTTTCTATGTTTAATAAATAATATATATTTATGTAATATATTCCATTATGTATATCAATTATCGAGTACCCATAACAAAACCTCTCCTTAGCTTGGGGCTAGATAATGCTGTGTGAATTGTAAGGTAATATTTATATTTATTTATTTATATTATTGGCCGAATAGTTTGACAATGGCACCGAAAGTTACGTATCAACACAGAATTGGGAATAATAAGTTACTATTCTAAATTCTGTGCGTATCACTAAGTTATAGTTGACGAATAATGAAACACCTTCGAACTGGCTCCTCCTTCTGATACAAAAATTTACCAAATACATATATTACTTAAAAAAACATTGACGCTTACCTTTGTATAAGCCTCGACTAACATCGATTTTCCAATAGAATTTTATTTTGTTTTTATTTCTAGAAAATGTTCTAATATCATTTCAGGACTTACACGTTACCTTTAAATGTACTACATCCTTATGGATTTTTTAAATTACCGAAATGTTATTAGGACATATTTGTTTTATGGCATCAAACCTGAGAATGTAGAAGTGTGCATCTACTTGAGACGCGCACTTCCACATTCCTAGACAGTGTACACCTCAAACTAGAGCAAACATCTTTCAGGGGCTCACAAAAAGCAGCATTCAATAACTGCGAGCTCAACACGAGATTTGAAACCGTATCTTATTTGAAAATCAAAAAGGAGACGACTCAGGACTCTTTCAAAAAACGTATGATGCGCAAACATGTCACCTTACTATTGGTTCTCGATTATAAGTTACATTTCACTATTTGCGTTCTGTGTCTCGTACGTAAATTTAAATTTTAATGAACATCAGCCCATCCTTAAGGCTGATGTTTATTTTATTGACTAAAGTTAGATATCTACTCCTGGTGTTTTGCAAGATAATCGTTCAATCAGCACTGTTTCGTCGGTTAACTTTGAAGTACAAGATTTGAATACGTTAACTACAATTTTTTAGAAAAACTTGAACCTTAATTTTTCAAATCATACTGTGACGTATCGATGATATAAATAGAGGGCTACGTAATGTAATAGATAAAACAGACCTTTAGTTGTTATGCCAAGCGAAAATGAAGATCTCGTCTATCGGACACTCGTCCCGACTCATAGCCCTTTCCAAGTCCTTAGTAAGGGCATCTACACAATTTCCGTGAACAGGTGCGCTCTGCAAACATGTCTGCGACATTCCCATGTAGTGCACCCTCTCAAATAACGTGCTTTGCACAAAAATGGAACAGACAGACGCCAAAATGATCCCATAACTGTAAGATATGGGTACACACACGGTAAGGTCTCTTAAAGACCTCTGTGATACATCGTCACATACCATCAGGTGAGATTGCCATTAAACTAAGGTCTGTATAGATAAACCTTCGTTTCAAAACTATCACTGATGAAATATAACAAATCAAAAGTATCACAAGACGAATCAAGCTTACAGACAGGGTTCAAAGGGACAGTTGATTAATTTAAATTTTTAATGCACTGAACTCAACTTTGACAATTTATATTTATACGTAACACGGAGTATTTGTCTCATACTTATTGATATTTTGGAGACAAAAAGGCCCCAAAAACAGCATAGTTAAAGGTTTAAAAAATTGTGATACAAATTGAAATGAACGCAATTTGCCCCGCGCCGCCATAGGGACCATCGATACCCTACTTACCCTAAGTGGCGTATTCCAAACGAGACACGCTTAAGAGCATCATTTGATACATTACAGACAAAAGCATTACCCGAAGGCATCAATTTGGCTCCCGATCTAGTTAGTTCCGCCCCGCGGCATCGCTCGTGAGCCTTGATTAAAGACCTGGGAGAGTATAGGAAATCTTGTAAAGGTTTCTAATAGGATTTCTTATTTGTTGGGAGACTGCTGTTATGAAAGCTCTTTATTTCTGTGTCTGTTTTAACCTGTCGAACATCTCTTACTCAGAATTGGTTATTAGCAGAGAATATTCTAAGAATAATCTAACGTAAGCATGACTTTTCAATTATGTCTCTAAATATTCGACAGCTTCGCAATAATAATATTTCATGTAAAGATTCCGAAGAATTAGACATTGAATTGACTATCTTGGGCTTAGGGAAATCAGAAATAAATAGTCGGGATTTATTGCCACACCAAGTGACCCTCGTCACTTTAGCAATATTTTTAGGGGGGCGTGTAAACCAGTTGTAGCGTCAGGAAAATAGCTAAATGAACTTAATAAATACCCGTTAAATAGTTATATTATAATGTGTTGTGGTCCTGTAAGTTTAATATTTCAAAAAGTTACAACTTCGATCATACTTCGATCTGATGGGCAATTCTGGCAAAATATCTACTCGATAAATACTATGGCAAGAACTGTCAAAATATCCAGTGATTGCTTCGTAGCAAAGAAGCATATTCTCAAAATCTACAATACGATATTTATCGAGGGTTTAAAATGAGTATCACTCGATTAAGTAGGTATCACGTGATACACAGAATTGGCCCCCGTGGCATAGATGTATATTTTTTTAAATCTCCTTTCTTATGTGGCAAGGGGTTATCTTAAGGTTAAGTTTGCCTAACTGTCAAAGCTTAAAATATACGTACATATAGCCGTGGCAGTTGCGGCAACGTAAGAATAGACCTACTGAAAAAAGCTTGGGATGAATTTCGCTCCAACTCGAAAAATAACACTTATCAGGCTAAAGGTTTCTTCGTCACTTCTAACGAAACGATCAAAATCAAAAATATCTCTTGATTTCCATGTCAGTGTTTAATTTTAAGGACTTGACCTTTTCAAATTGTATATTTATTGTATTTACGGTAATAAAGAATTTTGGATTTGATTTGTTTTTTTTTTGACATCTCTGTGGATCATTGGAATCGATGACGAGAACCTACCAGAGGAAAGACAACAGCTTCGTACTTCGCTTAGACGATCGATGTGGCGTGGCGGGGGAAGGTCCGCCTGCGACGCAGGAGGTTGCGGGTTCGATTCCCACCTTCGGACAAATGTTTGTAAGAATTTGTTTCTGATGTTCTGGATATAAAAAATATATATCTATGTAATATAATTGTGTTAAGTATATCAGTCATCTAAAACCCATAACATAACACAAGCTGTGCTTAGCTTCGGGCTATATAGATAGTGTAGATTGTACAGCATTATTCATTTTAATTATTAGTTTTATGTGTTTTATACAGGACAAGAGATTACCCATACGCCTACCAAGCTTGGTTATTGTGGAAAAACCCCCCTCGTTTGTGAGGGGAATATTCTGCATTGGACGTGAATGATAAAAACAGAAAACTAGAAGTTCTAAAAACATTTCAGTGTAGTTTTTGGATAGAAACTGATTGAAACGGACCGGCTCGTCGCCGAGACCATGACAATAACCGAACTTGTGTTGCGCAAACTTCGGCTGGCTCCAGTCTGGCCGACATTCGAGATAAATTCTACATTTTGTACATTACGATACGATTCTATGAGACATGGTTTTTGGACAATTATTTACCGATAGTAACATGATGGATGATTGAAAAGTTATTAAATGAAAAAACCAATTCTCAGCAGTTGCATTTTGGATTCAGGCCTCCCCGAAATTTTTGTCCCCGGTGCGGTTGATTAAATTGTAATCTTTTCCTTCCCATTGTACTGCCACTTGGAAATCCATAACCGTTGAATTAAAGCACTGTCATCAATTCCAGTGGAAGGTAGGTAATACATGGCTCAATATTCCTTCTTTTGTGTAAAAGCCTCTATATCTCCATGCGTCATGTACGACCCTAAGCCATCTACAATGTCGTGTTCGCTTCTGAAACTAAATAAAACCGAAAAGAACGAGTTGACTCGTTCATGGAGGGTTCTGTACCATCGTATATAACTATTTCGCAAAATCCCTAAAAAATTTACTTCTTTTAAATTTTAGAACCTGTCAATCACCCATCCAAGCACTGGCCGCGCCGACGACGTTGCTTAAGTTCGGTGATCGGTACTCAACTTACTTCAACGTTTAACCCCTTACTTATTATATTTATTTTACTGGTTTTTTTTGCGGAAATAGCTGTACACACGCTGTCCAAGTGTCAATAGTCTGCCAATTACGGTTCAAGAGATACACTTTTGGCAAAAGTAGAGCAAAAATAGTCAAAAATAAACAAGTTTTTTATACGCAAGCCCCCTTACATTTTAGATAGATAGAAGATTGATAATATTTATTTTTAATGTGATTAGGTAAATACACATTCTGTGAATATTTCAGCTGTCTATCTTTTACGGTGCATGATATATAGCCCGCTGAATAGCGGATACTTAGTAATAGGGTGCCGTTGTAACCCTTTGGGTACGGAACCCTAAAAAATACCTACCCCTAGAATGAAAGTTAAAAATAATAAATATCGGATCGGACGTAATAAACCCCTCATCGGATGGACATCGGACAGTGACCGCGCACTGACCGATCATTAGTCGCTAGACACGTTCATTTGTCATTCTCCCGCCTTCCGTACAACTTGATTTTGGAACGGACGATTCCATTATAAAATAGGCTTTAGATCGCAAACAGCGTGAGTTTGGTTCAAAATATGTTGTTTGTTGAAGGTTGTTAGCACGGAGGTCCGTGGTGTTTGACGAGCTTTGTGCAGTAAGCAAAGGATAAGCATCGGCGTGTACTTTAATAACTACATATACATATTATATTACTAATTAATACTATATTTTTTCCATCGAAAAAATCTAAATACGTAAGATATCTTAGTAACCTTGCACAAACTCTGCTTTCTTTTAGTATTTGGTAGGTAAGTTTGTGTTGTCAAATAATTACCTTCTTAGGATGTTCCTCTATCTATCATCTATCGTACATGGAAAGTTGGATAGATAAAGTTGGAAATGTCTTTGAAAATAGGCCAATGATGATGACCTGAATTTATCGGTCAGTCTGTAGATCTATCGATCGGTCTGTAGTTAGTCATTGGGTTTCGGACTATCTATATTATATAAAAGAGAACACTGGGTGACTCATAAAGAAATCTCTGAAACTACAAGAGCCTGTGAAGCTGAAATTTTGCACGGCGGTTTCTCTTAGGACGCAGGCACACGATACGAACGTATTTTTGGAAATTCGTATTCAAAGGTAGTTAAAATTGGTTCAAAAGTCATTTATATAATAGGTTCCGAACCATAACTGTTAGCCGGTCAAAATTTGTAGCGTAGGAAGATGACTCAATATATACAGACACGTATTTCGGGTTTTTTGAGGTCAATCGTGTGAAGTCAAAGTTAGGCCACTCACTGACTTATTAATAAATCTCAAGAACTATAAAAGCTATAATGTGGTCGAAATTTAGTTTTTAGTTACATGGAAACCGACATTACGTACTTGGGGGATTACTTAAGTCCATGCGAATGAAATCGCGTGCACTAGCATATTATGAGTATAAATGAAACAAATTAAGTACTTTTTGAGAATTTTCAAGAATAGGTTTTCTTTTTATTTTAATTATGTACGTAATGTACCTAAAAAAAAAATAGATTCAGGCGTTACTTTGCGGAAATCCATTGCACAATATTAGAATGAAGAAATATTTAGTAACAATTCCGCGTATAACCTTCTCTGATAGTATTCATCAATTTCTTCATTCTAATATTGTGTAATGTACCTGTTAAAATAACATCTAGTTAAGGGTTTTGGTGTCATAAAGCACTGAGTAACTAAATTATTTAGCTAAATAAAATTATTAATAATTGGTAACTAGATAGTTTAGTGAGGAATATCCTCTTTAGTGAGAAAATAGGATGTTCTGAAGTGTAAGATGTACTTTAGAGAGCTTTGGACGTAGGTTTATATCGTGAAAAAGATACTGGGAAGCGTCGGAGAGTATGTGAGTTTCCGAGAAGGACTTCACATGCGAACGATGAATAGGCTTTAGGGAATTGTTGGTGTGCAGCTTCTTTTGATACTTCCACTTCAGGTTTAAATTGGAATTATTAGCAGTAGTTAGGAACTGCTGGATATCGTGGAAATTTGACTCGCTACCTGCAATTAAATTTTCAAATGTTTTTCTGCTTATTCTTACGCGGTGTCTAAAGTCGGCGGGCCGTCGACACAAAACACTGTCGGCTGCCTTCAATACTGAAACACTCTAAAATATCGGTGTAATGATATTTCGACCAAAATTTTCATCCCACACAAGTTTTACACTATTTTTTCAACCCACCCAGAAGAAAACAAGCGTTAATCAGAAAAAGTGTGACGTTCATGACAAAAGTACCGTCAGTACAAAAACTATGATACGTTATATCGAATCGTCGCCGAGTGTAGAGTACTCTTTTATTATTATGCTTAGCAATGGTGCATTTGCTTTGCCATCTTTCATGAGAAAAACACTAATTGGACGTATCAAGTAACCAACCAATCTCGTATTGTAGAAACCAGCACCCTTCTAGGAAATACACAACATTTTAACGCGTATTGTTTCATTAGAAAGGGTATTTGATTGCCTCTTTCTATCAGAACCTCCATTAATAGCGTTCTGCTTCTGCACACTATTGGAAGAGTACCTCTTTGCAACAGCGATGGCCGAAAGCATAGCGGCCACTATGAATTTAAATCGGTAGTACCTGTGATCCTTCGATGAAATAGGAACTCTATGTTTCAGACAGTAAGGCATATTGGCTACCGAAACAAAGCAATCGCTGAGTCGTAACTTATCGTATGCCAGCCAAACTTTTGCTAAGCTTTTTAACACAATGGTTTTTGCAAAAAGTTATAATACATCAGTTAAAAAGTCCAAGGCAGATCATCCCTCGTAAAATAACATGTACCCACTTGCCAAAACCGACCATAAAAATGGTCGTCAAAACTCACCGGTGTTGCCAAACTTTGCGTTTCAAAAGCACCTGGCGGATAAAATAAGTTTATGGCAACTTTTGAGTGGGGTTCCCATACAGTGGTTTTGTATTAATTCAGTGCGTGGTTTCCCGGTCAACGCCTTCACTAGGTAGGATTGCTTTTCGCAATGACTGTATTGAACTGTGACGTCATCAGCTCGTATACCTACGTCAACAGCTGGACACAGGCCTGTTTAGTGAAACGACTTGAACTAAGTATATCTAAATAATATTGTCATTTACGCTACCGTTACTTTTATATTAATCGATCCCAAGTTTGCCTGGAATAGATCGCTTCAGTGATCAGACCGCCGATCGTGCCACACTAGATTTATAGTTACTGTCTGTTAATATTTTTTATAAAGTGCATTAAAGATATTATCTATCTATCTATATTCAGAGTCAGACTGACAAATTGACAATATCCAAAACAAGCTATAAAATAGTATTCGAACAACCAAGTTGCTTCCTACCAAAGGTGCTGTGCAAGCAATAAGGTGGATAAACCACCTTATCATGATAACAGAGAGACTGACTGCACTGCATTGCATTACTAATATTATAACAAATGTTAAAAAATATACCAAAGCATTCATTTGACACCCTCCTTTTGTTGATATTGTTAGTTCATAGTATTTTGCCGCCATTGGCTGCATTTTGATCACTAACTTGAAACAAAAATGAACTAATGAGCGGCAAAAATAGTTTGAGTGACTCACAAATACCTCGGAATTGACCACCATCGAGTAAATCTATGACGACCGATGTGTCGCGGCGGGTGAAGGTGCGTCTGCGACGAAGGAGGTTGCGGGTTCGATTCCCGTCTTGGGACAAATGTTTGTACGATCTGCCTATATTTGTTTGGATGTTCTGGTTATTTTCTATGTACCTATATGATAAATATATATATATATATATATATATATATGTAAAGTATTGTATTAAGTACTAGAGCTATGAGTCATCTAGTACCCATAAAACAAGCTCTGCTTAGCTTGGGGCTAGATGATGCTGTGTAGATTATCCAGCATTATTATAATCTACTATAGCTTACGCTAATTAGCAATATTTTTCGATGTTCTTATTGTATATTCTAATGTTACTTACATTTTATGTTAAATACCAAATGTTAATTTGCGTTTCTTTTTCTTTTCCTAAAAAGTCTCTGTAATCTTTCAAACAGAATCTAATTAGGGAGTTTCCTAATAGGATTAGTTAGAAGAATTCCTTTCGAAACTAAACAAGTTCAATATTCTTGCAGCATGTTGTGACGATTTTATTATTTCCAAGATAAGCTGAAGATAAACGAGAAGATAAATTATCTTCTGATTTATGCTGTAGTAAAATGTGTTGTTTCTTTTGATATTGTTTTGTTGGAACAATAAATTTCTTTGCTTTCACCTATTTATATGGCAGTGTGATGTAAAGCAAGGCAATTAGACTTTACATACAAACAAACATTAAGTATACTATGTTTATAGACTACCTACGATAGATAAGATGACAATTTAGTAAGAAATGACGAACAATAAAAACAATTTTTATGAACGAAATTCACGCCACCAAAACAAATAACTGCGGATATCAAAATCATATTGTCTAGTTGTTTTTTTTTCCGAGCCTTGCATGTGTTGTTTCTATGAACTTATTTATGGGACCCGAAGTAGCTTATGTATTGTTCCAGTTCAGGTAGACCTAAAATGCAATTTCAGTTCGATCCGTTTAGTAATCAGTATTTAATATAAGTATGATTAAAAAAAAAACTCTCTTATCTTTCGCGATTTGTTAACATAATTAAAGATTATTTATCGGGTATTTATCGCTCACCTTTTGTTATATTTTCCCCTACGTTTCCGTCGCGTTACAGCGATCTTAGTCATGGGGCGACTGGATGTACTCGGAGCTACCGCCGAGAATTGATGGCAATATCCACGACTACCCTCAATTCGTCTGCAGAATCAGGAATGTCCAAGTTCAGTGTAGTGTGTCGTAATTTGAACTTGGACATTATAAAAATTCTATTGTTTCAATTGTAAATACTAAATTAATTTGTTTATATTATTTGATTGTTATTTTCTTTGTATGATTAATGTGATACTAACAAAATATTAAATTATATATATGTTACGGCTAAAGGTGAGTGTGAACATAAACTTAAGATTAGCCGGCTAAACTTAGGTTTATCTTCAAGGAGGTGTAAATGTTAGTTTCTTCTATCTTTAGCCGGCTAAACTTAAGTGTAACTGCAGGCCCTTGGCTAAAAATGTAGAAGGAAATAAAAAAGGAAACAATGTAATAATGTTTACTATTTTGAAACGAGAAGTTTTATTAAAAAATAATCACCCTCATTACACATACTTTTATGTACCTATGTAGGTATTCAAAATTACAATTATTACAATTACAAAATATTAATTACTTAAGACATTACCACGTGGGCGCGCATTGTCTCCCCACCGCCCCCTCAAGCCCTCAGCTGGCCCGGCGCGTCTATCGAATACATATTTAGCCGTTTCGTTTCGATTAATGTGCACATTAGCTAGCTAAAGATGGAATATCACTACGCAAACTAACATGATATCGAACTTCAGCTGCTTCTCGAGGATAAACCTTAGTTTAGCCGGCTAATCTTAAGTTTAGGTTCACACTCACCTTTAGCCGTAACATATTCTATATTATATATATTTTATTGACAAAGAAAATAACAATCAAATAATATAAAGAAATTAAACTAGTATTTACAATTGAAACAATTGAGCTAACTGCAGACTGTTGCAAACAATCTACAGATAGCTCAACTGGTCCATATCAATACCAGTCGGAAGCGTCCCCAAGACGCTGGCTGCATTGCCCCGCTGTATGGCAATGCTAATGCGCTGCGCCAGATACTCACCAGCTCTCGGGTCACGCGTCGCTTCGACCAGGCGCTCAGATAATTTTTTGAAAACCCGGAGAGCCTCGGTACCCCACGGACCTAGGGTCTCGACTCCAAGGGGAGCAAATGCGTAGGCTCTGTCGAGACCTGCATATTTGCGCCTCTTGAGATCCTCGGCCAAATCTGCCGCCGAACCAGCCCTCACGGATGTCCTTGTCCTATATTCAAACTCTGGATCCGTCCATCCAAGAAGTCCAGTTTTTCCTCAAATTATTTCTACTTCCAAATTTATAATGCTGCAAGTAACAAAAGTTGGCAACATAGCCACGATCTAGACTCTTAGCGCCTATAATGCGACCCATATGCGACATAATATCGCAGTGTTTCGTGCAAACAAAAAAAACTCAACAGTTTCAAACCAATCATTAGTGCTTACTCAGAAGTGAGAACATTGTTTAAAACAAAGCTGAAAAGGATTGAACCAATAAATAAGGATTCCAAAGTTCAAAGCTCCACTCAGTACTGTAGCCTACTTAGAAGGGACTGCAGTTTACAAAACGAGCAAGCAGCGTTATGTATGTTGCAGGGATGTGATAAAATTAGTTATTTCATGAAATCACTCAGGAATTTCATAAATTAATTCGTATTATTTTTAATTTTCGTTAATTTAGTAAGTAAGTTCTTATCTAATTATTTTTAATATGTTCAATCCAATTTTATCATCAATATAATCTAATCTTACTGTGACAATTCTATTATTTTTTACATGTTTTATGGATTGTAAATCTGAAATAAATAAGTTAATATTTAAAAAAAACCTACCATACGTCAAAAATGTAAACAAATTATGTACGTCCCGAGAGCACTTGAAATTCCGGAAAATTATTTTAGTATTTAAATAATTAGTTTCAGCTTTCTGCAAATCATAACCTACTGAAAACGCTTGATTGTCACAGGGGAAACTTAAAGAAATAAATACGAGTATATCGAGACTTCATCAAATCATTGATCACATTTTACATAGATGGCAAGAAATTAAGAAAATAGTTTGCTTAATTTTTAGGTAGGTGGTACTTGTTCTCTTCTTACTCCGAAATTTAGGTAACTACATATCTCTATATCTATCTAGGTAACCTACTATACTGATAAACCACACGAAACTCAAAGTGAAAGTTCCCAGCCTTACTGCCACCTTGTATAACGCAGGACGTAAGTTAAACGCACGCGACTGTCTGTCTGTCCGTAAACAGCATGTCTTTAGAAGATCCGTTTTCCTTAAGTAAATAATTTAAATACGGTCCCACGCTGCTGGCTGGTTTTGCTCACATGTTGTTTGTTTAGTGCTCTGGTTAGTGTTTAGCTGGCACGGTGTGAACGGGGCTTTGTTATACTTGGGACCACCTTGTTTCCATCGTCGGTTCTTTTTAATTTGTCTCGTAGGTTTTTTAATCGTTTGGATGGGAAATGTTGTGACTCGATTAATTGCTGGGTCTATGTTGCTTTATCTATGCTTCAAGTTTAGTACATAACAGAAACCTGTATCCTTTATTCGAAATCTGTACAGTAAGAATAGATAATTCAGCGAATACTTACCTAAGAACTACTTACTAAAATTAAATATTAAAGTAAATAAAAATACTTACTTTAAAGACCTAAATACTTTCCTAATATTAATAGCTATCGTGTATTTGTATTTTATTAGCAAATCTTATCTATTCATAAACCTAACTCATACGAATCAAATAAAAACAAGTATGTGATTCTATTAGCCTGCTGTCAGTAACAATGTTCGAAATTCAAATCCTTTATTTGTTTTAATTTTTGTCTGTGGCTACGACATGTTTGTTTTTGTTGGTGGCCAGTGAACTCATTGATTGAGCATTGGTGAACGAACAAACATTGTTAGAACGTTTTGTTTATATAATGGGGTTGCCTCCGCTTTTGAACCGTATGATTCTTAATAAGGGTGGTGTTTAATAACAGATGATAATCGGACAATCAAGCTACGTGGTGGGTTGACTGACGTAAAATGTATGAAAAATTCTGTATCTTTTCGAAGATAGATGTCAAAATAAACTTATAATTATTTATTTAATTTTCATTATTAATATTGATTGGTTTAATTTTTTAGTGCCTTTTACATTATTTTTTGTTCAACATTTTGATACTGATATTTGATACGCCTAAGGCTTGAACTAAGAAAATATTTATTTAGCAAATGCACGTGATTTCTGTTAACACTTTAAAAGGATGTTTTGCGGGGGGTCTTTTTTTACTTAAATCTTTTTTTTATTAATATACCTTCATTCGACCACAAGTCCACAATCTCACCTGAACACTATAAAAACATTAAAACTTTTGAAACTATCATGGTAAATATACCTATACATAACAATCCCAAAGCCCAAGAAAATATTATATTACACTTGCTTTCCAGCCCTGAATGGTATTTAAAACCAGAATGCCGAAAACCTGGTGGTTTACAAGACTCGAACTCACGACCGGAAGTAACGCCGGGGTAAACGACTCACTCCACCATTCAAATCCAACAGACGCGCGATGACAGATGTTATGCAGCCTGTCGTATAAATAGATACAATGAGTCGTAAAGTAACGAAGGAAACGTGGATATATGTAAACATATGTACATGTTAGGATAAAAACAGGATTATGTAAGTATTTATACTAAGTTTAGTGAAATACGTGGCTTGTAAGGTCGTTCTGTGGTCGTTATTCAAAATTGAACGGCAAAAGTTTTTCGCAGATCTGGAACGCAGCATTGCCGCAGATCGCAATATAAAAATAAAAAAAACTTTATAAAATTAAGGACCCATATCACAAAAAAGAATGAAGGAAAACACAAACAAAATTAATAAATACACAGAAAAAACTCAATATTAAAGTTAGTCAGTGCCCAGCGCATAATGTTACCGAGCCGTCGTTTCTTGTACCGCCCAAGTGGACGGATATCCAATACTCGATAATTGGGTTATTGTGAGAGACAAAAATGTTCATTCAAATATGGGCTTGAACTCGTATGATCTAGAGGCATTTTATAATGACGGCAAGAGATCGCAGACAGGTCGCAGGTCAACGATTGTGTCGCAACGAACACACTCGCTTGAAGATGACATGTCAGAGTAAAATGTATTTATCAAATAAGTATTCTATTTACGCGTGCATAACGTATAATATCATCGTCATCAGGCTAAATTAGTCCATTACTGGACATAGATAGGCCTCCCCTAATGAGCGTCATACCGTCCCTGTCTTCAGCTTGACGCATCTGCCTGTAGTCTTTCGTAGATCGTCATCCCGCCTAGCCAGAGGGCGTTCTACATCCTACTACGTTTGCTGAGTTAGGGTGTCCACTCAAGAACACGTTTACCCTAGAGCTTGTCGGTTCTTCGCAAGCTATGGCCGGCCCACTGCCACCTCCGCTTACTAAATCTTGTAGCTATGTCGATAACTATAGTTCTATCTCAGATGTATGTGTTAGTTACGAATCATATCCTTTAGTTAGAGCAACTCCGAGCATAGCTCTTCCCATAGCGCGCTGCATGACGTACTTATAATATACCTAACCACCAAAATTAATATCTTGTTACCGAACGCCAACTGTGCCGATAAATATATCAGCAGTTCTCACAATGTAACCGAGACAATAGACAATGAAGTTCGGAACTAATTGCAAGACTTCCTGGATCTCGCAATTTATCTCGGAGTCTGCCCGAAGACCTCCACTTCCAATTAGTCAGGGTAATTGGAATATAGGGCCGGCGGATTTAAGGTGAGGCTAGGCGTTCTGTTTTAGATGATCTAAGAAGCCTAAGCTTCATCGACAAACATTGTAAACTTTAAACGGAGGCGATAGGTAAAGAATGTATCGTCCAACTTGGTGGTATTATTTATCATAGTAATTTATTACAAGAAATATAATAAAAATGTAACAACGCATAATATATGTATGTACACAAGCTGCGCCGCGGCGTGTAGTGAAAAAGGTTAAAGTGAGAGTCCGAAAACTGACGACCGACGCATGAACTGATGAATCAAAGCTTGTAAACTGATTTTGGTTTCGAACTTCTGCGATTTGCTTCGATGTTTATCATCATAATCATCAGCCCGTATACTCCATTTCTGAACATACCACAAACGACCCACAAACGACGACGCTACGAATAGTGGTCCTAAGCCGCCTCCATCCATCGACTGCTTCGATGATACCAGTAAAAAAATACCACCAATTTACTTTTATTTCTTTGATTTTGTAGTCCTTTTGTTTACAAAAAAAATATTTAGGATAAGTACTAGATCGAGCATAGACAGAAACATGAAACCTCGCAGAAATGAAGATTATGATCTCAAATGTAATATTACAGAAGAAGGCAAATGAAATCAATAATCCGCTCTCGCTTCCGCTTATAAAGCGGATCACCAGAACTAGAGTTATTCAAACAAGACAGCAGCGTCTGGACGTAATTTACGACACTTCAGTTTCGTCGCGGCGAGAGCTGTTCAATTTGGAAGCGAAAAGCAAATAGTGCTCTCCTTACTGACACTTAAGTACTTAGTTCCTTGCAGAGAATTGCATAGGATTTGTTTGCATATAATTTTGGCTAGTACTCAAAATGATTATCATACTAAAAATGTTAAATGCCAATTTGGGAGAATGGAGCTTTGTTCCTCTTTCACGCAAAAACTACTGAACTGATTGGGCTGATGTTTGGTGTGGGTATAATGTGGGACCTGACGATACTACGAATAATAAAATAATGTAATTTGTTACCAGTACACATCTATTTATCTTTACCCAAACTTTGTGGGATCCAAGGCTCAGTGATGGAATGGGCCTCCTGTCTGCGGACTCTCCACAAGTCTGCGCCAACCACATTTAAGCATGGGTTTTCTCCTCTATTTTCTGTCACCTCTAAATAATACGTTATGAATACTGAGCACATTAAATAGAAGAGAACAGAAGTTCGTGTGTTATTTTACGATTTATTCACACCTTTATTTAGATAGTGAATAGAAAAAACTTAAAGGAGATAAAACCTACGTTTTTCTGTTACAGAAAAAAGGGATATTTGGCACTGGTCAGCGAGATAACTTCGTCGCAAGAAAGTCACACGACGTGAATAAACCAAGATTCGTTTGGCTTTCAATTTGGATTAGACCAGATTTCGTTTACAACTGCACCAAATCCCGGGGAATCCGAGACACTGCATCCAGGGAATCGTTTAGCACACTCTGCTCATTCCGAATTTGAAACTGCACGGTCTAATGCCCGGGGAAGCTTTCAAAAACGAACTTGTATTTTTATGTCTAAGTTGCAATTGAAAAGGATCTGTGCAGTTAGTTTCATCTTCTGAAAAGGTTTCGTTGACACATACATATAAATGCGTTTGCCTAGTAACAAGTGTCTCTCATACGTGAACGTACAACCTAGCTCATCAACGGCCCGTTCTGGTAAACTTGTCGCTTCACTATGACATAAGTATTGTCACAGAATGACATATATGAGTATTCTACCTTACAGACCGTTCACCATAAGATGTCCCCAGACGTGATGTTTGTTACCATGTTGGAACTATGGCAGGTAGGGGACATCTTATCGTGAACGGTCTGTAGGTGAAAGAAACTACAGATTGTGGGACACAAGGCAATACCTATCAATCTGTCTGTGCAAAAACCATCGCACGCACTATATATCGAGTCTCTTTCACCCAAGGATTTTAGAAGGAGATTTTGTGACGATACCGTTGTCACAGTGAAGCGTGTGGGGGTGGGGGGAATACCCCTAAATCAATTTTGATAAAATTTATATTGAACCAAATCAGAAGTATGATCTACCCAACAAAAAATAATCATCAAAATCGATTCACAATTGGCTGAATGATCGCATACATACAAATATAACATACAGTCGAATAGCGAACCTCCTCCTTTTTCGAAGTTAGTTAATAGTTTAAATGAATTGTCACATGAGCCAACAAATACATTTAATACATTCCTTTCAAGAACTAGCAACACCGTTCAGCCACACATAGTACCTATGCATTCACATGTGCATGTCAGCTCGCTTTGTCATTATTCTTGAGTTTATACGTTCTGCCCCTACATTCTTTGGTTAGTAGCCCGTGTTGCCAGATAAGACATGTGTAGCCCGAGTTACCAGATAAAACTTGTGTTATATTATAAGTGCTCTTAATTTGACGCAGTTTAAACGGTTCTTTATTCAAAAAATTCTAAATAATGTAATGTAAGCTGTTTTTGAAAATTCGAACATTTTTTGTCAAATGTATACCTAACATACCATACAGGTACAAATAGGCACTCAGTACAAAAAAGTGAACCTCTGCTACAAAAGCTCGTGTGTAAAAATAAGTTAAGGAAATTATTTGCTCCTCGATGAATTTAAATTTTGAAAACTAGTCATTATATTACGTACTTACTCCTATTAGCTCAGCGACCCGAAGTGTGTCTTGGTCTCAGATAAGAGGAGTCACCATTTTTATCTATCAAACTGGACGGGACAAGAAGAAGATTGCTGGCAACATTCATTCTAGACGGCTTTTTGCTTTGACTGACCAACGCCAACGCATAGAATCCTTCGCATTTTTAGTTCTAAGGAATGCCATAAAAGTGTAAATACCTGCTAAATCTAACATTTATGATTTTACGAATGTGTGCACCGCACCTCCCTGACTTGTCATTTACCCGACAAAGTCATTACTATGAGTTAAAAACCACTATACAGTAGCCAAACTTGACGTGGAATGTTTGTAAACAAACCCAATATTTAACCTAAAATTCACTCTGTTGTCGCGTCTTCTGGGTTGTTTCTGGGATAAATACTAACCTAACAGATAGATTTATTCTATGGTCTCATTTGGGAGAATATACATATAAAATTACATATAAAATCCCCCCTACATGGGAGACCATCCACTCGATAGACCGACGACATCGTAGCGGTCGCAGGGAGTCGATGGATAGAGGCGGCTCAGGACCGCTATTTGTGGCGTCGTATGCGGGAGGCCTATGTCCAGGAATGGACGTGTATGGGCTGATATGATGATGATGACATATACAATTCTGTAACTCATTTTAATAGACTTTCTTTTCAAAAGAAAAACATCTGCTTGACTTAACTCTAAAATTTACTACCTCACCCATCTGTTTTCCTTTTCAATATCACCATTAAAATCCATTTTTCGCCTCATAAACCCATGACAGAGATAATCTATTAAAATTGATTTAACGCCTCATATCCCCACTTTCATAGTAAATCACGAGGGCCATAAAAGCGTATCACGTGATCAGAGTTCACACCTAGCCCAAAATCACATAACCTGATGTCTTTTTCACTGTTCACCCCCTTTTATGGCGACTTGAGAGTGGTATACGTTAAAGGCGCTTAGCGGGAGTTTAAGGTTATCTGTCGTAAATATCAAATTGGAATAAGATCGGCATTGTAATTGACGACCGATGTGGCGCGACAGGCGAAGTTCCACCGGCGACCCAGGAAGTTGCGGGTTCGATTCCCGCCTAGGGACAAATGTTTGTACGATCTGCAAAAATTTGTTTGGGGTGTTCTGGGTATTTTCTATGTATAATAAAAATATCTACATATATTATGTATGTATTATAGTGTTATAAGTATGTATATCCACAGAGTATATCACTCATTTAGTATTCATAACACATGTTCTGCTTAGTTCTTGACGTTTAGTGCGAAAATCTGAGAAAATTATAGACCGATTGAAACAAAAATCGGATCCGGTGGCGGGAAAATGGTCAAATCTAAATGGTCCGAAATCTACTTTCGTAGCATCACGTGCTGGAACGCTAAAAGAAGGTAATACGAAAAGCCTCTGTTCAGCAGTAACAACAGTGATGTCTCAGAATAAATTTAATCCTTACATTATTGTAAATGTGAAAGTGTTTTTGTTTGATGGTTTGTCATTTCTTCATGCCAATCTTGACTTGATTTTTGGCATAGAGTTAGTTGAAAAGATGGAAAGTAACATAGCCAACTTTTTGTCTTGGAAAAAAAAATCCCATGGAAGATTAACAGGAAAATACCTTTTTATCCCCCTAGAAATATGAAATTCTAATTTAACGCGGATGAAACCGCGGAGAACAGCTAGTTTTAGATAACTTATCATTCATCCGTGTCTCTAAATATCATGGCAGAAAACAGAAAGAGGGAAGGATGGCAGTTTTGACAATTGCCGAGCAGTAAGAAAGTGCAGCTACTTTGTCGGGTTCCGTACCTAAAAAGGAAAAACGGAACCCTTTTAGGATCACTTTGTTGTCCGTCTGTCTGTCTGTCCATCAGTCAACCCTATTTTCTCAGAAACGCGTGGACCTATCGAGTCAATGCAATCAAAAGTTACAACCGATTATGCCCATTTTTTTGAAATTTGCATAGGAATCAAATGCACACAAAACCAATAAGGTACTTCCCGTTGACATAGAATCATGAAATTCGGCAAAAAGCAAGGCCTTATAGCACAAACAAAGGGAAATATCCCAAAATCGTAAATTTGTTATAGACTCTCAAAAAAAATGGTTTTTGCAAGCTACCAAAGCCTATCTAGTACCTAGTAGGGTATCTACCTACATCCCGTTGACCTACAATCATGAAATTTGGCAAGAAACAAGGTCTGATGATTACCGAACCCTCGATACGCGAGTCCAACTCGCACTTGAGGTTTTTATTATACTATGTGACATCTGAGCTATATCTCATGACTTGCGCTAAGTATCACCTCGTAAAGATAATGTACAGTCTCACTCATAACATTATAACACCCGGGTGTATGCGTAAGGAAATTTGAGTGATAATAAAAAGCTAAGTGTGACCTATAGCGGCTGCGTCTGCGATATGAGATCGTTGGGAGGAATTGTGATGGGCCTTCGGGGAGGCCATATGGCACTTTTATGTGTTATATTGTTGGGTATTATGTAATGTTTGGTATGATAAGGAATGAGGTTTGCGAGACGAAAATAATGTGGCTTCTGGGACGTATTAAAGGAGGGTGCTACATCAACAATGTGCTAACTGACGTTGTATATTCAAACCAGCTACAATCCAACAGATTTTTTACTTATTTCAAGAGGAGCGCAAGGCGCGCAAGTAACCGGTTTTGACAGATTTCCTTGAAAAGCAGTCGTTACCTTTCGGGGCGTTTTAACGTCGTTAAAAACTTTAACAGCTGTCTAGTTTGTATTAAGCTGGCTGCGGATTAGACTGTCCAAGATTTAGATGTATTTTGAAAAATAAAACAAAAGAAATTAACCAATGATCGAACAAAATAGAATACTTGTTATTAGTCCTGCTCTACCTTTTTCTTTGATTATATTTTTTTGTAGCCTGTTTCGTCACTTCTTTGCAAAGACCTTCCCCAAATCTTTCCACTCGGTACGGTCAATCTCCCACCAATCTCTGAGGCAGGTTATAAGATCGTTTGCCAGCGCTTTTGCGGCGAACCTCGCCTGCGGCTTTCTACCGGGACCCAGGGTAATACGGCACGAGCTCACCTCTGTGCTGGGATGGATTCAACTAATATGTCCCACCCACAGCTTTAAGTGTGGCGGTCTTGACTCCCACGTCGAGGTACAGTGCGTTTGCGTTTCAGAGTCAGAGGAAGGTTCCCCTTTATGTGCGCTTTCATGGACCAGTAGAACTTCCAGGCGTCGATACTACGATCGATCTATTTGTCCTAGCTGTTATCGAAGCTATTTAACTGGCCTAAATGTTCTCTATAATCTGCTCATTATCATTTATCTCATTAATATTTGATCATATCTTACTTGATATCAATCTTATTCAATATAATAGTTCTTGTATAACATTATTTCGAATTGACTTACCGCATTGTAGAGCCTTTTTATCGATAGCCTTGGTAATAAATCACCACAGCATTATTACCTGCAACAAAAAATCTATATAAGAATGATTTTGGCGCCATCTATCCAAAGAATTCATTATTAATAACACCATGGGGAGCATTTTATGGGGATGAATTATTACAACACGAACAAGGAACGGAAAGATAATTGAAAACAAATAATTTGATTTTAATAGCGGCAACAGATGATCGGAAAATTGATTTTATACCTTTTTTATGAGATAAAATTAAAGGTGGGATAAAAAACTTGGAAATGTTTAATTGCCTCCTTGACGGGGTATCTGTTGTGGGTATATTTTTTAACCTAAATTGTTTTATTGAAGAAATCGGTGGGAGATAATATACCTCTGCAGTAGTGGTTGTTAAGGTCGAATTCTACACTGTCTTTAAACGGAGTTATCAATAAAACCTACAAGAGCCAAACATATTATAATACTTTGTTGAAATATATCAAAATGCTTTATTTCCTTTAGACCTTACAAGACTATTTGCCACTTCACAAAATTCAAATTACATAAACCTGTAGCCAGTAGAACACTTATCTATATCTAATTTGTAGGGTTAATACTAGTACATTACCTACGCTTATATAAATGAAACGTCCCAAAAACTAATATGGCCAAAACGCTGAAATTCCTTTAAAAAAATCCCTAAAGAAATCCTTAAAAACCAATTTGAATTTGATTCGCAATAGAAGTGAAACTGTTTCTAAAACGCAAATGCAAAATTGACACAATCTGTTCTAGTTTAAAGTCCTTTTATTGCAAAAAGAAAATGAAAAAAACCCATGTTTTCCATACCCCTTCAAGTTATCCTGACACATGTTATGTTCAGCACCATTGAACATTGTAAACATAATATATCAATGCTCCGTTTAAAAACCCTCGACGGAGTAAATACAGATCGTCGGCGCGGATTTATCGGCCCCCAGGGATTCAGGTACAAACTGGGTACCTGTGATAGTAACGTATGTGTATGTGATATAACATTATCCTTCAATAGAGAGCAGAGAAACTCCGAAAATGTATTTCAACGAGTACTACATTATTATTATGTAAGTACAAATATCTATACGAAACAAGCTTCCGATGGACTGTTGAACACGAACACGAGTTGGGAAACCTTTCGGCAGTGGGTGAATATTTTTCTAGACAATAGTAGAGATTACCCCGACTGCGAGTGCTTACGCCCTATAATAACAAAAACAATATCAGAGTTCCTCTTTCCCTACGTAAAACCTATCTCATTGCCAAATTTCACTAGTATCCGTTCTGGCATTTAGGCTTACAATGGTAACAAAACAATTAAATAAATAAATAAAAATAAATAATACTGGACAATTCACACAGCATTATCTAGCCCCAAGCTAAGCAGAGCTTAACATAATATAATACTAATTATTAAATTGTATTGATAGTGGTATGATATGGTATTGATATGGACCAGTTGAGCTATCTGTAGATTGTTTGTAACAGTCTGCAGTTAGCTCAATTGTTTCGATTGTAAATACTAGTTTAATTTGTTTATATTATTTGATTGTTATTTTCTTTGTCAATAAAGATCATTGTGAAAAAAAAATATGTTAAATAATAGACTACATAGATAGATATTTTTTATTATACATAGAAAACATCCGGTCTGGATGTTTTCTTGAACAAATATTTATAGATCGTACAAACATTTGTCCCGAGGCGGGAATCGAACCCGTAATCTCCTGTGATGCAGGCAGACCTTCGCCCACCGCGCAACAGAGGTCGTCAATTAAACACAGTTTTTGACGAATTTATGATAGAATCTGGGAGTCGATGGATGGAGGCGGCTCAGGATCGCTATTTGTGGCGTCGTACGGGGGAGGCCTATGTCCAGCAGTGGACGTGTATGGGCTGATGATAATGATGATAGAATCTGTTAAAATGTGTTTATTTTTGTAAAAGGGAGAGAGTAGATACATTACCAATCATAAACTGCTCTACTGCTTTTAGTGTCACACGACAATGTGGCCAGGTTTTAAAAGCGATTGTTACTTAGGATACGAAATCGGTTTCCCAGCACATTACTTAAGTTTATTTTAATTCTTAACGCTAGAATAAACATTCACACAACATCATCTTGCTACTTAGTAGAGCGTGCTCTTCCTATAACAGAAGATCACATGTCATAATCTCACGGAACTCTATCATGCACTGGTAAAGTAATATTAAATAACAAGATAACGTTACAAAGTGTAAAATATGGCATCGAAATTTTAAAATTACATAAACTTAAGGTTATTTACAGTCTGTAAATATATATAAAACCGTATAGTTTTTCGAATTCGCTATCTATTTATGCGAACAAAATACCGTTAAGACCGTCTCCTTGCATAATACACGTAGCTTTACCGACAAATATGCTTTTAAAAGTTTGGTCTAAGTAACAAGCGTCAACCGTGCCACGTATTCTTTTTGATTGACGTGTTTTCGGTCGCGCAAGATACAACGTTGAAAACGAACTGGATGTACAAAGATTTTCGACAGGTTGGGTACTTGCCTCCGTGGCGCAGTTGGTTAGCGCATCCCCGTATTCAGGGGAGGGTTGCGGGATCAAGTCCCGCCGGAGTCGTAAATTTTTGGGATATTATTAAATTCTTTGGATGTACAAATGACACCAACGAATATTCAATAATTAACCCTAAGTATCTACGCCCTAAGTTTCTCAACTATTGTATCAAGATAGCAAAGAAGGTAATTTTAAGAAATTGATAGATATGATATGATTTATGTATATTATATTAAAATATATAATATAGCGTCAATATATGTAAAGCCGTTAGATAAGAATAAGTAGATAATAAAAAATAGACATACGAAAAATTAAAATATGCTCATTAAAAATAAGGACACATAAAGTCTCTGATTAAGCTAGCTGAATAAAAAACAAAAATAAAAGTACCAAGGGTCTTCGGACTAGTTTCAGTGTCATAGTTAGATAAAGTTGAGTTGAGTAATATAAACTGCGAGATGTCTATATGATAGCATGTTAATTAGTTCGAAATGTTCAAATAGTATTGACTTTATGTTGTTTTTTTTATCAAAACACAAAACCAATTTTGCAGTGCCGTTACAAGGTACATATACAAACTTACTGCCTATAGGTACTAAGAATAGTATATGTAAGCAAATATAAATTAATTATGAAAAAGAAGTCTGTTTTTTATGGTTATTTTCGTGTAGATTTTGTCTCATAACTCTTTTCAGTGTGAACTTCTCCGTAAAACGACATAAGCTCGTGGAAGCTTTCAATCTTGACTAAGCTAACAGTTTGTACCACAAACCGCCACACAATGGCATAAACATCGTAAGGAAATTCCCGGGCCTTACAATATGGGAGCATTCTGTATACCGCTAAACGGGTCAAGCATTGTTCTAATAACAGTTCCTACTGACAGTTTCACTTACATTAGACCAACAACTCATTTTAACTTAACTTTAAAGTCAAACACATAAAACACAAACCACAATAAACCATTATTTGCAATTAGCTCAGGCAAATAGTTTGATCAACATAATTAAAACTGAGATCTAAAGTCAATTCAAAGACAAGAAACTTAATATAATATATAATATTATAATTTTGTAGTGACACAGGCCTGGTTAGAGCACGAAAACTGGGGATTTTAGACAAATGCCTTTGTATTATTGCGGTAGAGTAATTGTTTTATAGGAACGGGCTGGATAACGGTTATAGTAATGAGGGTACGGATTTTGAGTTCAAAAGCCTATGGAGACTTTGTCTTCTACCTTCTCAACACTATAATCTTTGTACGACTTCAATCATTTAGGTAGGATTTCGACCCAAATTTTGATGATTGGAAATCTATTTTAGGACATTTATCAATAGACTTTGTTAAAAGGTCTAGTAACAATATTGAGACTCAAATAGATTTTGTAGATACAATAGTACCTACTTTGTACGCAATAACCCTTAGTCGTTTTTGTGTTTTCATCCCACATCCCTGGATATTTGGAGGCTTATGTAATGAAGGTTTATATGAAACTTTTACAATAGATTTTTTTTATCCATCACTGCATTAATAGTAGATTGTTACACAAGGGTTGTAAGGGAGCTATTACAGAACAAGATCCAATTTGGCGCCAGTGCGAGCTCAGCTCGCAAAGGGCCCTAAATTGGATTGAGTGCACCCGAGATATTTAGAAGCCCGAGCGAAGCGAGGGCGAATATAGTTCGAGGGTGCACTCAATACAATTTCGCGCCCTTGCGAGCGCTCGCAAAGGGCGCTAATGGATCGAGTGCACCCGAGAACATAGTTCGAGGGTGTAATAGCTACTTGCAACCGAGGTAAGCATTCTACTTTACATCATAATGGCGAGGCAAATAAAACATTTATATACTTCATCATCATCATCATCATCATCATCATCATCATCATCATCATCAGCCTATACACGTCCACTGCTGGACATAGGCCTCCCCCGTACGACGCCAAAAATAGCGGTCCTGAGCCGCCTCCATCCATATACATATATACTTAGGTATAACAAAATGTAATTTTTATTAGAAAAATTAATTATTTAATAAAAGATTTTGTACAACATCTTCTGCTTCGAGATGACAGAAATCAGGCGTGCAGACCAGTTCTTCATCTGATGAAGTACTTGACATACTTAACTACCCCTTTAAACGTGTTTATTATAGTTTTAACTTTTAACTTTAGTTTATTACAGTCGCACAAATCAAATCAAATGAAAGGCCGCCATTTCCACAGTTTTTTTTTCAGTAAAAAGTTTTCTTATCATTTTATAAGAAAAGAGATTGTTTCACCAAGGAGTTTCGCATAGCTTGAACTGTAAAGTCTTTACAATTCAAACAAAGTGTGACGTAAAGAAATTTGAAAACGGAATTCCTATAAAAAATGTACTGTGTTGCAAATACCATCTTACACAGTCTCTTTGCTTAGTTTGTAAAACCTTCTTGCCGAGCATTATGATGTAAAATTATTTTACTACCTCATTTACTCTTGGAAAACTATTCAAGCAAATAAAAAATACTTATATAAATTAATAAAACAATGAAATTCTGATGTTTGAAATCAAAGATTCAAATATATTTATTTGCATCAAACATGGTATTATAGGTGATATACTTAAACAGAAATATGTCCTCATGTCTCCACTATAAATTAGCATGCTATTTAATTATGAATTTAAAAATTCATTCAAGTCATAAATATTCCTGTCATTTAACCATTTAAACAATTTTATTTTAAACAAATAGTTGTCATTCATTAATTTTATTTCATTTCGTAATTTATTATTATTTTTATACACATCGTCAAACAGCTTTTTGCATAATTGGTCGAATGAGGGGTCTCTTATAGAACTAATCTATTTGGGTCAAAAATTATCAAATTCCCAAAAAACTAATGATTATGATATTTGAGTACCATAAAGTGCAGTACCCTTACAGGATGCATACATACACTATCTTACCACATAGCCATTCACCTACACTTAGAATGAATTGTATATGTAAGCAAAAATGCATGAATTAAGAATTAAAACCAAGAAAGTCCCTTATTGGTGGGTAAGTAAAAGTAAGTCTACCATCTTCGCACTGAGTATCTAAATTTGTTGTTGAAATGCCAAGCAACGGTTTCTAAAAAGTAACTAGTAACATTCTAGTTATACTCTATAGCGTGCCGGAATATACCATAAATAGGTAGGTATTCATAGTTACGGCACAAGTGGCATGATCACGTCTCCAGCTTATGTGCGGATAATACCCTTGCCCATTAGACCGTATTCCTCAAACTGACAGTGTTTCTGGTAAATTGGAGCGGTTGGCTGTAGTAATGCTGATTCAATTCACAGGCCTTCGAGCCGGATATTGCGGGATAGATGTTATTGTCTGTTATCCGGATGTCATGTGAGTAAACAAGTGTTTAGTGTTGCTACATGAGTGAAGGGTCTGAAAAACTGATTTCACCCGCTCAAAATGAGAATTTAACCGAAATTAAAAATAATTCTGTGCTTGTTTAAAACCGTACAGGACACATCAAATCACTATGCTGCTCCACATCTTCGTCAAAGTTGGTATTTACCAGACTTACAATTTCTATGGTATTTACCATGTGTTTATCAAAGTTCATAAGCTGCAATTTTAAAGCGTTTTATTTCAGAAATTTGAATATTTCACACCACCTCTTGCTAAGCGTGAAAACATTAAAACATCGTTACATAAAACAAACTTTAATATTATAACATAAAATATGTTTTCCATCCTTACCATCATAAATGCGTTAGGAACTACCCGCACAAGTTTCTAGGCGACTAACATTCAAACTTTTGAAGCAAAGTTAAACCTTGTGATGTAGAGGCACTTTTAAGGTATTTTTGAACAATGCCTTATGAACGTCGTTTATATTTGGTTTATGCTAGCAGTGCAGCGGTTCTATGGACTCTACTTCAATGTACATATATTCCCACTAACTGTGGGTCAATAATACGACCAATAGATAGAGAGATAGAGAGATAGAGACCTTTTACAACTGTGAATGTTCTAGTATTGTTGTAACTTTTTTAAATGCCGTTTCCAAAGTGTGTTAATAATTGGATCCTGTCACGGACAGTTGTTACCTGACTATTTTTCTTTGCTTAAAAAAATCCACGCAAAAGAAATTACGAGCGAAAGCTAGAATATCCAATAATAAGCCACTTTATGATCCATTTCGACTGAAATCTATTTCGTCAATAGATTTGGCCTAAGCCCCTAATTTATTTTTACGGTCCAAGTTTAATGAAAGTAATTTGAATTTTTATTTGTGCGGAATACTTTACCTATTATTGTTTGTGAAAGTAATTATTTCATTCATTTATTATGCAGCTGTGTAATAGAGTAAATCAAATTAACTATAAAATTTATGATCACCTGCCCTTGTGACTTTTTTATTGCAGCGAATAACATTTTAGCCGTGTTTCGTAAAAGTTTCAAATTAAAAAGTTATACTGTTCAGTTCGAATTCTTTATCATCATAATTCCAGCCTGAATAATGTATATTGCTGAACATCCTATGATAGGCCTCAACTCCTCGCCAAATGACATCACTAATACCGGTTCTGAGCCAACTACATCCATAGAAATCTATCCATCGACTCCCTACCTAAACCGCCACAATGTTGTCGGTCTATCTAGTTAAAGATGTATCAACACTTCTTTTTGCATATAAATGCTCTTTACTTCCTGGCAGTTATCAATTCTGCGACCTGCCGACTGGTATTTCTGCTTGCTACCTTACTTACTCCAATGGTGCATCAACCCGAAGTGTGTTTTGTCTTCAATAGAGATGTCCCCATCACTAACCTCACTTTGCACTTTGCTAATTCCAATCAAGGTGATCATCATAGTGAACTTTTATAGATGGTAGGCCTCCTCCAATTGTCTCTACTCTTACAGTCTTCGACATCGAATAAAAGCCTGCGTGCTAATGAATGTTGTTAACGCTTATTTTTGATGGTCTCCCTTGGTGTCTGAAGGATCTATTCTGCTAAACTAGTCGCTTCACTATGACAATGGCATCGTCAAGAATGACACATTTTGGCATTCTATCTTAGGGGAAATAAACTACAAATCACGCGTAAAAAGTGTCAAGGTTAAATAATAAATAATGCTGCTAATAAATAATCCACACAGCATCATCTGGTAGCCCTAAGCTACGCAGAGCTTGTGTTATGGGTACTGGATGACTAATATATTTACTTTATTATATATATATTAAAAATATCGTTTTTTTATTTAACATAAATACCAAGATCAATTGGGACAAATATTTGCAGTTATCCCAATGCGGGATACGAACCCGCAACCTCCTGCGTCGCAGGCGGACCTTCGCCCGCCGCACCACATCGGTCGTCGTTGAAATCATGTATCAAACTATAGGTCCAAATAGGTTCTGAAATAGGTAATGAGGTTCGCACGCACGTACTATCAAGAGTTTCTTCCATCGATGGATTCTATGTGACGATTCTGCTACGATTATCATTGTCATAGAAAAGAGATTGGTTAGCAGTAATTGAGCCCCTGGTATGCTGTCGCGGTCTCCATTGCAGTAGTCGTTTCCATCGTTCATTTCAGTCAGGTTGTACCTTGGACCAAACGCCACGAGCTAATCAAAACCGATATTAAATGCACTGATAATCCTCTTTGCGAACCAAACACAAATGAAATTAGCATTGCGTGTTGATTTCTATGTAAATTTGTTTAACGCACCACATAATTATATTAAAACGTATAATGTGCGGATAATGACCACAATAAAGTTATTTTGATATTTTCACATGTATTTGAATGTAGGTAAATATTTGTAGTTAAGTAACTAGCAGCATGGACGAATGAATACGTTTTTATTTTGTTCAAACGTTACAAATGCAATGCTGAGTTTGTTTTGTATGTTTATTTGAGGATTATCGTGCACTAGGGCTGCCGGTCGGATGTCTCGCCATGCCAGCCTTGACGACATCATCCGATCGTGTACTAGGCTGCCGGTCGGATGTCTCGCCATGCCAGCCTTAACGACATCATCCGGTGGGCTTTGTCACCGCTAGCGTACCAGCTATTCTCGAACCGAATGATCTGTTGCATGACGATGGTATGAGCCCCGTCGACATGATACTTGTCTCTTAGGAGCTGCGGAGGCCTATTGTGTGGGACGTTACATGTGTCGACACACTTGCGCCTTCCCATCTTTCGAGGACATCCGTGAGGTCGGCATATTTGGTCGAGGATCTCAAGAGACGAAAATATGCAGGTCTCGACAGAGCCTACGCATTTGCTCCCCTCGGAGTCGAGACCCTAAGTCCGTGGGGTACCGAGGCCCTACGGGTTTTCAAAAAAATTACTTGAGCGCCTGGTCGAAGCGACGCGTGAACAGCTGGTTAGTATCTGGTGCAGCGTATTAGCATTGCCATACAGCGGGGCAATGTAGCCAGCGTCTTGCGGACGCTTCCACTGGTATTGATAGGGATCACTTGAGCTACCTGTAGATTGTTTGCAACAGTCTGTAGTTACCTCAATTGTTTCAATTGTAAATACTGGTTTAATTTGTTTATATTATTTGTTTGTTATTTCCTTTGTCAATAAAATTATGTTTATTTGATCCTAGAGTAGGTATAATAATTGCAAAAAAAATTACGAATTCACTTCCGCTTGCGATGCAGATGGTTGCGGGTTCGATTCCCGCCTCGGGACAAATATTTTGTACGATATGCAAATATTTGTTAGGTGTGTTCTAGGTGCGTTCTACGTTTGAAAAGAAATATCTATCTATGTAATGGTGATGTAATGAGACTGAGTATGTCAAATAAATGAGTATAAGTTACTTTAAAAAGTTATTTATATAAATGGAATAAATTTTAGAAAGATGTACTCGTAGGGCAACACCGAAGTAATTAGATATGACGACCAATGTGGCGCGGCGGGGGAAGGTCCGTCTGCTACGAAGGGGGTTGAGAGTTCGATTCCCGCCTTGAGAAAAATTATTTTACGGTCTTCAAATATTTGTCACGGACGTTCTGGGTTTCTATGTATTGGATATCTATCTATGTACTTAATATATATTGTATTGAGTCAGCCATCTAGTACCCATAATACAAGCTTACAAGCTTAGTTTCAGGTTAGATGATGCTGTGTAGATTGTCCAGCATTATATTTATTAGTTATGGCTTGAAGACAATAACAAATATACATCCACCCATCCTTAATTTCGCCCTTTTAATAATGAGTGTGATTCTTCCTTTGGAAAAATTTATACTCTTGACAACGGTGTTAAATTAACATTTAGTGTAATGCAAACGAATACCTGAAGTAAATTAGCCGTGTTTGTTAGTAAATAAACTTTAACCTTAACAAAACAGAGTTCAAAGTCACATGCCGCGTAATCACAAAACAAATAATGGTTTTAGTGAAAGACTGACCTTTCCGAATTCAAGTAGCAAAGCTAATAAGAAAGGAGGTAATGTTGTCTGACACACGGTTGTACAGTTTGTAATGAAAGAAGGACGATTATTGTACATACTTATAAACAAACAAAATTACATATTCGGTACTTGATAATGTATATTTCAATGATTGAGGACTAGCGTCACCAAGCGGTTTGATAACGGTTTGTAAATAGCCCGAGCAATTTTAAAATATTTTGCCTAAAAGGAACAGAGCTACCTTACAGAGAGGTTTTTTTTATCCAATTTACTGTCTGTACAACTCTATAAACATTGTCCAATCTACTCATTATTGTTTAGGATCTATTATACATATTTATTTACATCAACAACTTCGAACTGCTAATTGTCATAGCGATATATAAGGCTCCTTCCCATCATATCCAAAAACATTCCCAATCACATCCAGCACCAATTATTAAATAAAAAAAATATTCCCACTCACATCAACAAAGTGTTTGAGTACAGTCAACATAAGCAAGGCGACGCCAATTTACCATATGAGATTTGTAATTGCAACAGTGAACGACATCGCACCACCAATCTAGTAGAGGTATGGCAAAAGACGCTAAACGAAGAATTAACCAATTTATAATATTTTAAAAAGCTTATAATTACAAGCTTTTATTTCACCTAGGTCGAAAGTGCTTGGGAAGACCAATCCAATGAACCCAAAGTCGACGCGGTTAAGTTTTGTTTAAGATTTACTATGGTCACCTTCGGTTTTTATCATCAGATCATCTCGATGGTACCATAAAATTGCATAATCACCGAATTTACATAAGTATCCAAATTTCAACTCAATCGGTTGAGGATAAGTGATATAAAATTGAGTTGCAAGATTTCACCCTCTATATCTATCGCGGCGTAAAAATCGAATCCTCTCACTTAGTTCGTGGATATCGTAAGATACGAAGAAGGGAACCTACCAGAGGAAGGGCAGCAGCTTCCATATGTGTATTTTAATACCTCTAATGCGAGCACCAATCTACCTGCCAGACGTGATCATGACAAAACCCTGGGTAGACACCTGCAGCAGTGGATGTAAGATTGCAGACGAGGAATCTAGTCCTTTCTATGAATTTATTTTAACCGAATTTACATAAGTATGCCAAGTTTCAACTCAATCGGTTGAGGATAAGTGATATATATATAAAATTGAGTTGCAAGATTTCACCCGAACATACATCATCATCATCATCAGCCCATACACGTCCACTGCTGGACATAGGCCGTACGCCACAAATAGCGGTCCTGAACCGCCTCTATCCATCGACTCCCTACGACCGCTACGATGTCGTCGGTCCATCGAGTGGATGGTCTCCCATGTAGGGGGGGATTTGTCATAATCACCACGCTTGGCAGGCGGATTGGTGATCGCAGTGTTGGTGTTTAAAAATACTCAGAATGTAGCTGCTGCCCTTCCTCTGGTAGGTTCCCTTAGTCGGCTTTTACGACATCCATGGGTTGAGTTGGAGGGGTCGATATTCGTACGCCGCGACCCCACGGCTACGGCAAACATACATACATACTCGTAAATAAATGCTTGTAAAAAAGAAACCGTGGCTTCTTGAACTGATACATGTGCTAAGACGACAAACAGATTATTATGAAAAACTAGCTGCTGCCCATGCTTTCGCTCGCGTTTTATCGGGATAAAAAGTTCTTATATGTTATTCCAGGTCCCAAACTATACCCATACCAATTTCAGTCTAATTGGTTCAGTAGTTTTTGCGTGTAAGAGTAACTACAATCCACACATTCATTCATCCATACTTACAATCTTTGACATTTATAATATTAGTAGGATATCACGCTAAAAGACGTAATAGAGGACAAAATCGATAAAAAATACATGGCCCTAAGATTGAATTTAGAGGAGACTCATGGATTGATTTCGAGCACAACCATTTTCTTTGGATTTATCCATATAATCCATTTAGAATGATCAATATTGATGCTTTTTGCCTGTGTGTATTGTAATTCCCAATACGATGCCCCCCTCTCCCGACATGGAATGAATGCGTACTCCCCCCTACCCGCTCATAGTTAAAATCACGCGAGGAGCGAATTAGTCCGATTAACTACATTTGTTTCGACGAATCCAATGAATTGTTTGCTTTGTTTACAGGGTTTCAGTTGTTTGAATTGCCAGTTCTATATTGGGCGTAACTAACATTAAGTAGTTTTTTGTAAAAATGCTAGCAGAACAAAGCTCAACAAAAAAAAACGGGCAAATGAGAAAAAAGAGCAGAGGAAGAGGAGAGGAAATAATTTAGCGTGTTCTAAAAAAGGATAAAGCGACTTCAAATTTCCTTATTTTAAAACTGTTTTTAAGTTTTGCGGGATAAATCCAAAAATATAGGACCACCTTGGAATCATTTCGTACACAATAGGGAAAGAATTTTTAAAATTGGTTCGTTTTTGGCGCGGATATCGCGTAAAATACATACAAAAACAAAAAATATATTGTCGAATTGAGAACCTCCTCCTTTTTTTGAATTCGGTTATGTAACCGAGACCGAGAGTTGCAGTATGGCGACTGAGCACCCAGTACCTATGTACATTGTATGCCCCTACCGCACATTCACAAAAGATGTAAAACATGTGTAAAACTGTCATAATTTTTTGTTTTGTCGTATTCAATATGCACAATTCTTTTGTCTGGCTGGTGGAACCATGGTTCTTGTAGTTGGTAGGTAGATGAACCTTAAAAACATTATATTGTATTCAATTCCAATAAAATAGATCAGGATCCTGCATCCCGCTCAAACGGCCCTCAGCTCCGCAATAAAGCTATCTCTATCTCCGTTTCATAAAATCGAACTTATCTGAAAAGGCCGTGTCCGAATATACAAAAAATGGCGGCCAAAACTGAGCAGCGTTCCGTAATTTACGAGCCCGCTGGACGTGAATAAACCGGGTTCCGTATATAAAACGCTTCCGAATTTTTGCCGGCTTTTTTATTTTAATTTATATAGCGCCGTGGTAGAGTGCGCTTATGTTTACTAAGTTTCAAAGGTTTTTTTAGTTGGCGTTTTATCATGCTGGGTTGTGTTCAAAAACTTGCAAAATTTGTAAAGGTTGAAGTTATTGGCGAATTGTAAAGGTTTTTTATTGCGTGTGCTCATATTCGTTCGTTTTTATGATACGTACGATTTTTTTTTTTACATTCTGGCCGCGTTTTCACTTGCATGGGTTAACTTATCATCTAGAATATTTTAAGACAAACAAGAAAGAAACGATAAATTTAAATTTCAGCATTGCAGTATTCTTCGGTTAAATTCACAGAAATAATACAAAACTCAAATGAAAATCAATCATTCCAAGGCAGTAAAAAATACACACCATAAATAACAAAAGAGACGATGGACGATAATTATCAAAACACCCCTCACGGCTTCGAGGAAGTTAAAATATTGTTCTGACAGGCAGGTAAATGTGAATGAAAGTTGTGCGTACACGTTTTTACGATGGTATCACTCCAAATTCAATATTCAACATGACATTTTAGGTGTAAGCGTTGCTTGCGTGACATGGTTTTTATGTTTGGACCAAGATATAAACGAAATATTAACTGTTAAGGCTGTTACGGCTGAAGAATAGCGTCAAGCGTTTATTGCTCAGCACATGCTAAGCTCACTCGATTCGCAACCGGGTCATACGTTGGGGGCAAAATAAATTTTACTACTTCCTTACCTATATTGGCCGTGATGATCGCGGCGTGATAATCGATCCCTCTCACTCAGCTCGTAGATGTAGTGAGAGACGACGAAGGTAACCTACCAGAGGAAGGGCAGCAGCTGCCAGACGTGATCATGACAAAACCCTGGGTAGACACCTGCAGCAGTGGATGTAAGATTGCTGACGAGGAATCTAGTCCTTTCTATGAATTTATGGTTATGATTTATGTCTACTTGTGTTGAATTATAATGTTTTTATTGTTGATCCCTTGATCATATCTCTACAGGTATGGTAGTCTAAAAGGATAGATAAAAACTACTAACTACACCACAGAGTTATCGAGTACCCATTACCTCTGTGGTGTAGTATTATATTTATATATATATATATATTTATTATCTACCTCTGATGCATCGGGCGTCCCTACCTAACAAAGATAAGATAGAAAAGTTAATAGAGGAACTCGCTCCTCATAAATTATGTGTGCCAACTTCTTAACATAAAACTACACAAATGTAGACAAATTGACTTTAAAAGTGGTTAAGTCGCATTACGGTTGCTTCCTTTTTTAGTACACTTGTTTTATAATTAACTATAACATGAGCGCATCAGCAGGGTAATGCAGCCAGCAGCGTCTTGGGGATGCTTCAGATTGTTATTGACATGGATCAGTTGAACTAATATAGATTGTTTGAATAATCTGAAGTTAATCTATTTCGATTATAAATACTAGTTTGAATTTGTTTATATTTTTTAATTGTTATTAATAAATACAAAACGTTATTCCTACTTTCAAGATGTAACCACATGTAACAAAGTTATTGAAATTACTTCATAAAGTATTGCATGAGTTTTCATGGCGACCACTCGTACCAGATTCACGTCACGTAGTAAGTACGTTACGTAGTGACGTAGCTCCGCCATCGATCATCGTGCCCGCGTCGAAATTACTTACTAGGTTGTTATGAACCAAGTTGCAAGGTTGCCAGAATTGTACAGAAATACTACTTATGTTTCTCAGGTTCGTTTTTTCCATACCCTAGTAGTAATTAGCTAGTTGAACTTAATTAAATAAAAAAATATATTGATTACGTAAAAAGTTTTTGAATAATATGATTTTCTTTGGTTTATTTTTCCCACCGATCTCGTTTTCTCCTTTAACCATTAGCAGTGTATAGCAATAATCAATATATGAAAATCAATACTTGTCTATAAAATAAAGGTAGGTAGGTAAGTAGATACTAAAGATTTACTCCCTTATTCATAATAGTCTGCTAACATAAAGCGTTGCTAATTCTCACTCTATCTTCTTCTATTGACATAAGTGCGAGTGAGAAATAACACTATTTAGCAGCTGTTTTAAGTTAGCAGACCTTTATGAATAAGGGGGTTAAACTTAATTCAACCGCCAAGCCTAACATTGTATTCACAACTGTTTTTTCAGGGACTTTAGTAAGGATCCTGTAAATCCAACATGATAATCTGGTAACCCTGAGTTTCACCGAAAAAATATGGCCTGTTTCATCTAAAAATAACAGAAGTAGGCTTTTTAGAAATTGATGAAAATGGGATCGTCTGTCGGAATTAAAGGTAAATGTTTGAGGGAAGGCTGTGTTTCGTGTTTAGGCTTTTTCCAATATCTGGCCGGGAGTTTCTAAATCTAATAATAATTTATTATCTAGGATAGTTTTAAAATCCCCATAGACATGAATGGAAATCACCCAAAAACATGGGAACTAAAATTTATGGGATATTTTTGAACAGGTCAAGCATGGGTACATAGTTTTTGAGATATCCTAATCAAGTAAGAGACCTTCTGTAAATTATTTGTCACAGTTGTAACAGTCTGCAGTAAGCTAAATTTTTACATTTTTCAATCTAATTTGTTTATATTATTTACCTGTAATTTTATTTGTTAATAAAGATTATTTAGTTAAAGACAAAATAAATATAACGACGACCGATGTGGCGCGGCGGGCGAATGTCTGCCTGCGAAGCAAAAGATTGCGGGTTCGATTCCCGCCTTGGGAAAAATGTTTGTACGATCTGCAAGTATTTGTCTCGGGTGTTATAGGTATTTTCTATGTATAATAAAAGTATCTTTCTATGTAATATATTGAATTATGTATATCAGTTATCTAGTACCCATAACACAAGCTCTGCTTAGCTTGGGGCTAGATGATGATGTGTGGATTGTCCAACATTATTTATTTATTTATAATCATTTAATAAACCTAGAATATCAATTACCAGAAGGTAATTGACCCAGGCTTCTGCCTGTGGTATCGATACTAGAGAAATCAATTTAAACGCGACCTTTACCTTCAAAGGTAATTTTAATATTAATTAATTATCTAACTAGATTTATATTAATAAGACTACCACACAATTCAGAGATCTCTATAGCTTGTAAAGTTCTTTGCCGTCAAGAAGTGTTCCAGATTCGAGGGCATAACGTGGGCTTATTTCAGTTTTCCCTCCTGGAAATCCCCCCTAAGGGGAAAACTGGAATTGAAACAAGTATGCCTTGTAGTTTCACAACAAATAAGCAAGAATGAAGGAAAAGTATTTCCCATTGCTTTCAAATGGTCTGCCAATATGATTATATAGAAACAATCTAATTTTATCAGTTTAACTTGGGATCTCAGGATGATGTAAGAATTTAACGATACCCAATCTAATGATCCGAAATCTGTTCAGACATTTAAACTTATGATGGAATAAGAAAACTCATATAAAAACGTGATACGATGTCCTCCTAGTCGCATTTCGGCCACGGGGTGGCATTAATGCATGCATATATAATATTTATGCATAATTATGTTGATTATAGTGATCATAATTATGCCATTAGTCATTTCACTATAGTGATCATCAGTCATTTGTGTGTTACATATACAAACATACGTGAACCCTGAAAACAATATACATTTTTTTGGACAGTCGTGTAGGAATTGTTTTAGGGGCAATAAATAAAAACATTATCTACCCCAGGGACGAGGGAAAATTCTATCTACCCATGACTATACGAGCTTTCCGATGATAATCGTTTCTATAAAATGTTATATATAGTTCTATATATACCTGTGCTTATCAATATCATTCCACTCGGAGCCTCCAAATGTGTATCACTGTACATTAGAGAAATTAATTTAGCCGAGTAACATGTCCCTGATACTGCGAAATCACTGGAGCATTTGATTATTCTAACAAAGCTCTTAAGTCTATATCGTATGAAATCATTTTGCGAAGGTATTTCGTATGTACAAATTAAATAGTCTGTGTAAATTTCTGAGTGTACACTTATCTGTGTCAAACATGGTTTAAAATATAATCAAATTGAATTCTGGTTCTTCATAAATTTTTGGTAACTTTAAGGCTGTGTGGATGTTTATGAAATTTGGATCACCCGATATTGTATATTTAGGGGAGGAAATAGGTTTCTATTACTCGGTTAAAATGTGTGAATGCAGACTTTTTTTTAAAATAAATGAATGACTGTACCATGATATTGTATCTACTAAAACATAAAATTAATAAAACACTTCTCATCTAAAAGAAGGTCCTTATCTCCCAGGCAAACTCACAGCTCTCACATACACTCACCTACACAAACAATCACACCCTGGTAGCCCCTGTTGCCTGGACTCTCAAGAGACCAGTGTCCTCAGGAGCACCCAACCTCACACACACACACACATACACTCATACACATACCCACTCCAATATACCACATTCTCTTGGAAATATTGTATGCAAAATTTGTCTTGTATAAAAAAATACCTAATAGGTACTTACAGAATAATACCTAGATTTAATTTAGTAGTAGTTAAAATAACCAACAAATATGTTAGTAACTAACCTAATAATAATAACTTTTTACCATAAGCTCTACTTTAATGTCGTGTCAGGAAGCGGGCGAAGAGACTACACCGCAGTTTTAACTTTTGTCGTCTCTTCGTTCAACCTGTAACCTGTTATACTTGTACTTGTTCAAATAAACGATTTTGTATTTGAAAAAAAAACTGTTTATTATCACTGTTACGTGAAAAAATCAGTTTCTTGACAAATTTTACTAATGAGAGTCTATCATTCGATTGAAAATTAGCCCACTATTTTATGGTTAAGATGACGTCAACCATTGTACCACAACAATTCTCAGTAATATTAGCCAATAGACAATCTACAAATAGATATAACAATCCAAAGACATAAATCTAAAGGCATTGTTGTATCCTCTAGATTTATAGCCGGGCTACAAACGTAAACAATTACCCTTTAATGAATTGATTTTGGTAAAATTAATGACCTGAAGTTTTAAGAGATAGAATTTGGAATTGACTGTTAGAGATTCGGAATTCCATTTTTAATTGAATTGAAGTGCAGGCGGACCTGCGATGTAAAAGCGGGAAACTGTACTGAACTAACCAAAATGATGACAACTCATATGAGAGGCATCGCCAACTAAGCCCAGCCTAAGAGTCTAACTTAGGGAACCTAAGAAGAAACGGTATGAGTCTCCTCCTTTGTATTTTTAAAACCTCTTCTGCCAATTCTGCCTGTTTTTTAAATAAATAAATAAATACAAATACAAATTCTCTTGCCGAGCGTATAGCAAAACTCCCCTTGTTTGGGGAGGCATGTTCCACAGTGGACGTATCTGTGATGTATTGATGAGAAGGATATAATATGATTTATATTTGTAATATAAGAGAGTTTGTCTATTACGTTATGAGAATGTTTAGTCTTTTTTTAACTAAGCACGGAAAAACCCAACGCGAAAGGTTTAATTTTTAAACCCTCTTTTTAAATTTTTCTTAATAGTGAATAATATAATCAAACGGGAACTATATTTCATTACGATATTGCTCCAAATATACACTATCCCTTTATCTAACTATGCTAGGGTTACCGTGTTCTTAAAAATATCCGGCTTTTTGATCTCCGGTCGGGCTTTGGAGGTCTTCTTTGCGTGCTTCTTTAGATTTTTTGGTGCAACGAGAATATTTTATCGTAATGGAGAAAAAATATTGTCTTTTTCACCGAAAAGCGTTTTATGTAAGTGGTAGGTTATATTTAAATTATTAATAGAGAACTATCTTTTATCATATTAGAAACGTTAACATAAAGATACCATTTTGTTTTATCATCATCATCATCATCATCAGCCCGTACACGTCCACTGCTGAACATAGGCCTCCCCCAAACGACGCCATGAATAGCGGTCTTGAGCCACCATTCGTTTTATCACGACAAGTTTATTATTATATAATTTTAGTCCGGACTTTACTTAGCATTTTAGTCTTTTCATAGGACAAGACTCAAATTTCGAAATGGTAACTCCAATGTATGCAAGTTAGCAATCCGCTGGGCTTATATTTGGTCCGTTCAATACACAGAACTCTATGTTATACTATCCTATTATTTTGTTGGGTTGTAAAATAGAGAACGTTAGGTTCGTTGTTTTGTTTTTAGTTTCCCTTGTATTTAGTAAATTGGTTTTAGTTTCCGAAACTATGAGATTGTTTTAGTTTGCAATTTGGATTTTAATCGCATTTTCTCTAGATAAAAATACATGCAATATTATTAGACAATACATAGACCAACGAAGAAAATTATGATATGTGGAATGTGTGCTTACTTTTCCATCTATCTTTTCTATCTGAAATATTTCCCAAGTATAATTCGGTACGCTATATATTACTTTATAATTTATGTTTGTATTTATGTATTATTAGGTATCTAATAGTGTAAGTAGTATATTTTATTACGTCTAAATGTGTTTTTTGTTTTAATGGTAAACACACGAATTATTAATTATATATATATTGTATGTTTCTTGTAATTCTCGATATCTAGCACTACCTTAAATTGTTGTCCATACTACCCAAAGGTTAGCAGGTAGAGAATGCTATCCAGCATTATTTTCGCCTATGTACTTACAACTCTTGTGCAATAAAGTATATTTTATCTATCTATCTAAATATTAAGCCGTGTTTTTCTACTCTACTTACTTTTGGTTTATATTTAAATCTTCCTGATAACTTATAGCTTGACATTCACCGAAAAGTAATTACGTGAATACGGAATATTTGAAGCTATAGACATCCTCTCATTTCTGTTGATATTTATTATAAGGCTTGCAATTAATTTAAGCTATACAAAAAAAAAAACTAGACGATATTATGAAAGCCAGCTATGCAATGGTGTAATTAGGTTTTTGCAAATAAAAGTCTTGCACGAAGCTATTTAGTTTTCAAAGTCCACGAGATGGCGTGCTGTGCTGAACTTAGGAAATGTTTCTGGAAAATTAGCAATTTCAACTCTAATCGCGGTTATTATGCTTTCAAATGTCAATAGTTTGGAAATGAAGTAGTTTTGAGAAGTGACGAGTTTGTAACGTACACCATTAAACACCTAGTGGTTTTATTAGGTTTTTTTAAGGCTAGAGTTGACAGGCCGGCATCGGACGGTCCACGCTAATTGCATTAGACGGATTTTTAGAGTGTAACACCGGGTGTTGCGTCCACTGTAACCGTGCTCCGGTTGCTGCAACCGGATTACAGACCATTTGCAAACGAATAATGACGTCATCCGCACTAAACGGATTGTCGGTATTACAGACAGTCCAATGCATCCGCTCCGTGTAGTGCGGATCAGTGGATGCACTTCTATGGTAAATCATAATACTAAAATCCGTTTGATGCGGTCAGTAAGGATCATCCGATGCCAGCTAGTCGACGCTAACCTTTAGAAAAAATTCGGATATCAAAAACTTTATTTCAAATTTTTAAAATTGTATACTATAAACAGCTATTTATATAGTGACTATTATCAAATCACTACATAGTATAAAAAAACAAAGTCGCTTCCCACTGTCTGTCCTAAGTATGCTTAGATCCAGAAAACTACGCAACGGATTTTGATGCGGTTTTTTGATAGATAGAGTGAAGAGGAAGGTTTATATGTATTATTTAGTAGCAGCATTGCACCCGTGCAAAACGTGATGGTAAGAAATAAAGTGTTATTGATTTTCTCTTAACTTAATTTTTTGTCCAAGGCCTAGAAGTAACTTAATAGGTTAACTTTCCTCTCGGTCGGTCTTTGTTTCATAACTACGAACTTATCTTTGTATGAGATACGATTACGGTGGTCAGGTGAAAGGTGAAGCTGATTTTTTAGGTTTTTTTTTACCATTTTTCATGGGTTATTCCCACGCGTCGTCCTCAGTGGGACCAACGGAAGTTTTATTCCCGTTGGTCAAGTTTTTGTAGCGTTCGTCCCCACTAAAATAATATAAGGATAATTTTGAATAGAATCATACTATGTTTTGTAAGTTACAAACATTAAACAAACATTAAACAAACATTGTAAACAAAAAATCAACATGATAAAAAAATAGTTTTAGAATTATAGTATCTATCATCCTAATAACTATTTCCAAATCATTTCTAATTGAATCAGGTTTACATTTGTGACTTGTTTCGCCAATTATGTTGTTTTACCATTATATCCCGCGTATATAACGTGCATTATCATCGTTATCGGAATGTTATGTATCGTTTTCTACATTAGTAATTTGCCTGTCTAGATCAATAGATCCGATATATTTTCATATTTATTGAACAAGGATGCGGCATGATCGTCGGAGATAATACTAAGATCAAAGGAAACGATAAGGATCGCAGATCAAATGGGTATCCTGTTATCTGAATCACAGGTCTATGGCCTATGACCTCCGACATCAGATTATAGACAATGCAATATTGCATTATCTTGCCTTCGTAATGTCAAAGCTATAAGGCTGTAATTCCTTGTGTAATCGTTCTTAGGATCCGCCTCAATGGTGTTATTTACATTATCATTCTATCATATCATGAAAGGAACATGTGTGCAAACTAAGGCTGTTTTCTTAGAATTTTTATGGGACTATTTACATCTGCGATCTTGGGCAAAGACTTCTTCTATTGACGTCCATCCAGTCTTCATGATGTTATGTGGTCGCCAACCACTCCGTTTTATAGATAGGTGAGAGATGATTCTTTTTTGTCTGGAATGACCCTCTCAGTATTAAAAACAAGACGGTGTCAGTTGGTATAGTCAACGATAAAACAAAGGTACTGTAATGATTATGTCCTCTTAGCCGAATTTTGGCCATGACGGCCAGTCTTAAAGTAAACTAGATAAGTATGCACAGACAGTTTCCAAATATAACTTCACTTAACATTAAACGACCAACACCGTTATTTAATTATTGCATTTCACTTGTTCACTATTATTGAAACTAGGAATGAGTATGAGAGTAAAACTACGGGTACTTTACAGTTAACTTAAAAGCACAACCATTACAAAGTTAAAACACTTAGAACAACATTCGCAACTTTGTAAATGATATAACAACGATCGTAACAATGTTAGTTCTACATCAACAATGTTACATCTCTTGTTATTTTGTAAACACGCTGAGCCCTGGTTTGGAATTGAAAGGTGGAGATACAGTTGAGTTTCTACGTTTAAAAGGAGTTGGGGCTATAATGCCTTATATAAGCTTAACGTAATATACATATTTGTATATAAAAGTTACTACATTTTTACATATTTAATAAATTATTCTAAACACAATAAAAATTAAACCTTAACTTTTGTCTACTTTTATATTATAACAAAGCTTTTTCACCTTTAAACAAGTCATCGCATTAGTTAAAGCAAATCCTTGTTGAAAGAGTTTAGCAAAATTGCTATCCTAGCTGAACGTAAGAATATGTAACTGGATCGTATTCAAGCGGGGCGTACAAAGGAAATTTGTCTGCGTCAAACATTCAGTAATAACACAAATTAGTAGAAGTGAAACTTCTTGAAGTTCTTAAAATCATTTAAGTAACTTAATTCTTAAGGTACAAATTATATAAAAATAATCAGTGTGGGAGCGTATGCTCCCACTACACACTGATGTGTGTACTGTTTATAGAGCAGCATATTATAAAAAGTTTGTATCCAGTAGTACTGGTTTTTGATATTGGCTTAATTACCCGTTAAGGAAACATTCCTTTGAGAATTTGAAGATTTAATGCTTTCTTTCTTAAAAAATGAAAAAGTTAGAAACTACAAAATTGCTCTCAGCGATAAGGCCGCCTTTTGTAGATATAAAAGTTTTTATGTATTTTTAGTGGGTTCAATAAAGTGTCCATTCGTTCATTCAAATTGCTTGCATTCTGATTTTTAATCGAGCTGACAAAACTCAAAACTTTACGGGTAGAAACATAACAATCAATGCGTATATTAGACAAGCAAAAAAAACCATGTAACCTTTATAAATTTTAGTATATTTTTGTTCTATTTACCCGACAAATCTTAATCTACAGCGAAGACAACAATTTCTTCGGCTATTTTTTGTTTTCTATATTCGGTAGATCTTCTTTTGACCACAATCTCACCTGATGGAAAGTGACGATGTGGCCAACGGCGTATCACGCACGGAGGTCTAGAATCACCTATTCACGCATGACTTGAACATACTCAGATTGTAATTGGCCGTTAAAACAGAACAGCACCGCTATTCTACGACAATTTCGAAAGACTCACATCTGCAAACGTGATTATAGAGAGCTATTTCATAGGTTATAGAAATTGTGCGGCGGCCATGTTTCTTGCAGTGGCACAAGCCCGAAGACTGATTAGGACTGTAAGAAGCTTAGTGGTTGCGTTGCGACATGCGAGGTAACGAGACGCTCTTTGAAGAGGTTTTCTTCCTCAGGCTGGATAGTGAGTTTTTATTTAAAATAGTGTTGGCTTATTTGTAGTGAGGAAAGTGGGGAGCTTTTATTTTATACTTCTTATGATTTTACTTTTGAGTGAATAAATAATAATGGTGGAATTGACTCGACACCATTGCTCAGATCTAATTACTTGTCACTTGTGCACTATACTACGAGTATTTCCTGACCATCTGGCTAGTCACCTTTGAGATTGGCCGCTAGGGTCGAAATTCTGCTAGGAGGACATTAGATTAGAAGACCTAAGATCGAGAGGAATGGAAGAAAGTTAGGATTTACCAGCAATGAAAAACCAGTAGAACTGTGTCAGAGCAAACAATATTAACAAATTTAAGACACTACTAACCAGAAAACTTGTTTATAATAGTTTTGTAATTAAACATTATTTACACTTTTTCTGCATGTAGGTAAGTAGTTTGTAATTAATTTATTGAAAAGTATTACAGAGAACCTGGATTACTCTATAGTTTATTTATATTTATTGAAGTAAGCCACAGCGTTACAATTTCCATTAAAATTATATAATATTTTAGCTTTCTATATTATGATAAAGCCAAAAGGGATAAGTAATTTATTGGTAATAATTGGCGAAGAGCCGAAAGTATGTCGTCATGACAATTTGGTTGGATGATGTTGTAAGGTATATTTTTTTATCTGAAATTAAGTGTGACATGCAAAGAGAAGTTACTTATCTTAGATCAATTCACACGATGACCAAACAAAAAGTTTGAAGCAATTACGATTAACATCAAGAATGGCCCCTGATTCCGTATAAATTGCTGTCGTTTTCATAATTGTAATTGTTGTCATCATGGATCTCTATGAACACCCACCAAGAACTAGAGTTCTTGGTTACCCGTTAGAAATGTACTCAAGTAGATAGATTCTAACGGGTCAAAGATATAGCAACTACATAGGTACTACTGCAAACATAGGGTAAAGTCGGGATTGATGCCCCAGACGTATTTTTTATGTGAATATTGAAGCAGACGGTACTGATTGTGATTTTTAGAAATAAGGATTATTGGTAATTGCGTAAACGGCTCTGGTGATACGTGCCCTGTCACTACTGACGCGACTAACCCTACTGTACCTTAACATTTCCGCAGGTTACATTATTATTAAATATTTCCGTGAGAAAAGTTGTAAGAGTATACGAATTCTAAATTAGAAGAAATCCTCTAGCCATTGATGATGTTGACGAGACATCAGAACATAAAACAGAATCAACTCAAAATACTGTTTTAAAAATTATTCCTCGTGTCAACGCAAAGCCTGTTCAAGATGTAAGCTGATCCAAAAGGATTAACAACTTTGGCACCCCCTTTACCCGTTAGCAAATGATATCAAACAAAACAACAGTATTGTCAAAAGTTGCTTTAGAAATTTGGCGAACGTCTTGGCTTTTCGCTATAGAAGTACACTTGGAGTGAAAAGTACGAAGCGAGTCATGTACTTTCGGCGATATAACCATTACGATAGCGGGGACGCTGTTGAGACGCAGATCGCGGATTTGTGCGGGGCTATGTAATTGGCGATTCGTTACAAAAAAGACAATGAATGACACAAATAAAGGCTAAAATAATTTATTTTTGCTCAAAACGATGAAATAAAGTGCATTTATAGCCGATTGTTCGCAAGCTTATATTCTACTTGTATCCATGGCGCGCGTTTGATCATTTCATTTATACCTATTTTATTATATTATATATATAAATATATATTACTATTTTGAGGAAGATTTGATAATTGATTATTTAACATATCACTATTATTTTAGTTTTGCATGAAAATAATCTCAAATTAGTACCAGGTGAAGAATGAAAAGTGAAAATGGTTTTAGGAGAAAACAGAAAACATTGTTTAGATCTAGATGAATGCCTAAAATTTTCAGCTCCTTGACCCCGCCCAAGTCATGACCCCAAGAAGGGCAAACTTTTCTAATTTATTCATAACACGGTACTCTCGCTTGTAAAGTTGCCAGAGTTTTTGCCAACGAACGCTACCAAGTTGAATAAAATGTACAGAACGCACACGGATTTCGAATAATACCTACTTTGAAAGGAATTCACGAATACAATTCTCATTTTGAATGCGATATTAAAATCCATTGAAAATATGTGTTTTGTGGAATTCTCTGCGTGCCTATCTTTGGAATCCATGATTAAATTATTTCTGCAAAGTAATATTGCTGAGTTTTTGTTGGTGGTATGGTTGCTGATGAAAATCTAATACTTACCTTGCTCCTTATCTAAATAAATAAATGAATAAATTAATGAAGTATATAAATGAAAGTACAAAAATTTTTAATTTTAAAAAAATCTTATAATTATATAATATGTTTTTTATATAAATATAAGACTGCCGATTAATTAATATTTGATAGCACCCAGGTCGCAGTTAGTACTATTTTGTAAAAAAGGCGGCCTTGTCGCTGAGAGCAATTTCTCTCAAGCAACCTTAAACATAGTGATTATGGCATTCCCAGCCCTCCTTCAGTGGAACCTCACAAGGATAACATCGACGTTAGCCTCTATATTCAGAAGCTGCATTGCATCGAAATACATCCCTCGAACCTGGAGGGAGGTCAAAGTAATCTTCCTACCGAAACCCCGAAAAACAGATTACACCCAACCAAAGTCAGTCAGGCCAATAAGCTTAAGCTCGTTCTTACTGAAGACATTAGAAAGATGATTATGCGACAAGTACATTCGAAGTAGGCCGCTACTTACAAACCCAGTGACCAAAAATCAGCATGCCTATCAATCAGGCAAATCTACTGAAACAGCTCTACATCAAGTAGTACACAAGATTGAAAGTGCGCTTGAAAGCAAGCAATTGTGCTTAGTCACGTTCATAGACATAGAAGGTGCCTTTGACAAAACAATTTTCCCATCAATAGAAAACGCACTGCGAAATCAAGATGTTGATGAAAACCTAAATCAGTGGATAACTAAAATGCTATCCAGCAGAGCAACTAAAATCGAGAGTTCAGAATCCCTGGGGCAGACAACCAAATGCAGGATGACGCGGGGGTGTCCACAGGGCGGGGTCCTTTCGCCGCTCCTATGGATACTGGTCACGAATGAACTCTTGGACTCGCTGAACAAAGACGGTTTTCTTACAATCACATATGCAGACAATCTGACAATCATGATATCGGGATTTTTCGAAACTACTCTGTGTGAGAAGATGCAGAAAGCATTACGGACTGTGCAAACATGGTGCACCAAACACAGTCTGTCAGTAAACCCGAACAAAACAGATCTTGTACTATTTACACGTAAAACCAAATTAACAAGACTTGAACTACTGTCACTGCTAGGTACAACACTGACGCTAAGTAAGGAGGTCAAATACCTTGGTATATGGCTAGACAGTAAACTACTGTGGGGCAAACAACTAGATCATGTTGTAACAAAAGCCACAAACGTTTTATGGCAATGCACGCGAGCGGTGGGCAAGGACTGGGGCCTAAAGCCCAAACTGTGCCTATGGTTGTATACAGTCATGGTCCGCCCAGTGTTAACATACGGTGCAATAGTATGGTGGCCTAGAACAAACTTAGTCACCACCATTAACAAACTACAGCAAGTACAAAGACTGGCCTGCACACTCATCTGCGGATGCAGGAAATCAACCCCATCTGCAGCACTGGACATAGTTTTACGACTGACACCTTTGCACGTTCACATACAACAAGAAGCAATGGCGGCGTCTCCAAGAATAAAATCAACAAACCAGTGGAAAGGCGACACACGCCTAACAACCCACTGCAGAATACTAGGCAAAGCCATTGGTGCGATTCCAGAGGCGGCGAATGGCACTGACAGGGTAGCGTCTACATGCCTTACCGGGAAGACCTACGTAATAACGCATGAACAGAACGCAGAAGCAAGCACCTCACATGACGTTATCACATATCACATCTACACAGATGGGGCCAAGAACAAAACAGGAGCTGGCTGTGGCTACTCTTGTTCCGATATTGGACTCTCAATAGCCCAACCACTAAACTCAGTTACCACGGCCTTTCAGGCCGAACCACTGGGACTACAATTGGCAGCAAATCAGATGCTTCTGGAAACAATCATCAAAGAGCCAACCAGACCGATGCAGTTGGTCTTCAAAACAGACAGCGCTGCACTAATAAAAGCACTCAAAAGGACAGACACAAGATCAAAATCAATTGTAGAATGCCACAACGCTCTACAAGATCTGTCTCAACACAGCAAGGTCTACGTAGAATGGACTGAGAGTCGATCCTGGCCAGGCAACATAAATGCAGATAGACTGGCAAAGGAAGGAGCGAGACAGACTCCAACACAACATGACATTAGTCTTTCTAACCCACCCACAGCGGAAGTAAAAAATAGACTAAAACTAAACTCAGAAAAAGAACAGCAAAAACTATGGGAGCGTCGAACAGACTGCAAGCATACTAAATCATTATACACTTCCAAAGATCGGAAAACCACTAACACGATGCTCAAGATGAGCCGCGAGGACTTGAGAATGATGGTCGGTATCATCACAGGTCACTGCGAACTAAACCATCATCTTTTTAAGACTGGAGCCACAGACAGCAGTCTGTGTCGTGGCTGCTTCCAAGAAGAAGAAACAGTGGAACACGTTGTTGTACACTGTACGGCCACAGAGGAGGCCAGACACAAGACTGGACATAAACCGCATCCACACCCACAGAGAAGCTGAAACGAAGCTGTCAAACACCCAAAGTCCTGCTCCGGTACTTCAAGGAGTTAGGCTGGTTAGGGCCTGTCTAGGCAGGGGGATAATGCACAATACGCTCCTATGCGAGATGTCGGTGCAGATCTCAGTTCCCCCACTAAGAATAAGAATAAGTGATTATGGCAAAACTGGACAATGTACGTCTGAATAAACCCCCCTTGGTTTGCCATAATCACCATGTTTGCAGGCAGCTTGGAAATCCGCGATCTGCGTTGCAACAGCAGCGTCCCCGCTATCGTAATGGTTATATCGCCGACAGCACATGATTCCGTCACGCAGCATAAGTGTTAAAAGTACTCCGAGGGATGCTGCTGCCCTTCCTCTGGTAGGCTCCCTTAGTGGGCGCTTACAACATCCACGGGGTGAGTTAGCAGGGATCGATATATATCACGCCGCGTCCCCAAGGCTGCAGCGGCAAAGCCCATAGGTACAAGTTTTTCATGATTAATTGCATACAATAACGAGGACCTAAAATTATTGGAATGCCAGCAAGCTCAACCCGTCAAAGGAAATCAAAACGATCAAAGCAAATAAATAAATGGAAAACACAGTTTTTTCATAGACCAACGTAATATTTTTATCCATCCCGTTCTCTAAAAAACCCACTCGCAAAATGATTGACACTATCACATAGAAAAGTAAAAACAGCTTTGGACATTTTGAACGTCCCGCATGCAGTTGAATTTGGAAATACAAATTTTTAGTTTTGGAATATTTTTGTTTTTTAATTTTATTTTATGCAGACTACTGTAGTATTTTTTGTTTATAGAGTTCTATACCTACACTCTATACCTTCTGTAGCAGTCTGGAGTCAGGAAGTTGATAGCGGCGTTAAGGTCTGCGTACATTAAACCAACGCTGCTTCCACATTACACAAAAATGTGCATTCAAATAATATTATGGGCTTAAGCCATAGAGTATCGTAAGATGGCTTCCACAAGCTGTCTGTCATCTGATGGCGTCAATATGCAATGCATCTAAACATTACGAGTTAAAGCCTATTTTGAATGGACATTTTTGTGCTGTGCAGTAGCAGTGCGCGTCTGATGTACGACAACCTTTACACCCCTGTGCCCCAGAAAGCAAGTTAAGCCGTTGGTACCGCACCTGACCTCTCACCGGTCGTGTCGGCCTGCAGTACCTTCTGATTATGAGAGTGAGGGCATAGAGAGAGCACAAATGTTTGCACACACACTTGTACACTATAATTATACCATGGCTAGTCTCCGTTGAGACCGGCCGCCGTAGTCGAAAATTCGTCTATGATATCATCATTTTTATTTTTTCAGTTTATATTAATTTCAGCGTAATCATCTGTTTTTATATGAAGGTATTTATGTTAACGATATGTTACTATACTCCGATTCAAAAACCTAGATATTTTTTGTATACAAAGGGGTTACAATACCCAAGGAATATTGGTGGAAAATATTTCACGACGTTGGTATCATTGAAGAAAAGCACAGAAGCCTGAAACACGTTTTGGTTCTGAAAGCTTTCATTCATCAATTAATTGTTTTCACTCATAAAGGTTTTTGTTGACACTAAATATCTTGGATTCTAAATCGGTGTATATGAACTAAGACTTATTTGGAATATTATTAACCTAAAATAGTATCACACACGTGGCATTCCTGTCACCTAAACCTTTCCACACAAAAGACTACACCGTCACCCACTGGTTAAATTCACAAACGACCCTTATTTTTATATTCAGCGGAGGGCGAGGTAATTTCCTCGAAGTAAAGGCCTTGGGTTACCTTAAAGATGAACAAAATATTGTTATAAATGTATAAAATGAACGCCGGAAGCTTGAGACGAGGTGACATTAAGCTGTGACGGCGCAGTGCTGCCATGTTTCGTTTCGGTGTTGCTAGGCGGAAATTTGAGCCTTCACGGATCTAAGTCTAAGTCTAGTATTAGTTAGTCTGTTTTTAGGGAGGAGGTATTTATACACATTGACACGTTCGATGCCTTGAAAAGAAGTCGCGAACAAAGGTTGGTAAACAAAGAATTAAATTTGGTTATTTTTCGTATCACACCTTGAAGTTTTTGGAAGTCACAAAATATTATAAATAGTCCTTTTGAAGCACGATAATATCAAGCACAATGGACCCGTTGAGCGAACTGTATATTGTTTGCAACAGTCTGCAGTTAGCTCAATCGTTTCTATTGTAAATACCTAGGTACTTGTTCTAATTTGTTTCTATTATTTGATTGTAATTATCTTGGTAATAAAAATTTCATAATGGTAGTTACTTCAAAATATGTCCAGGATTTTTTTACGGTAAAACTAGTTTCTAACTGCACCTTGGCTCTCATTGTATCTAGATAACAACAGGGCTTTAAGAAATCAACAATAGTGTTGGTTAAGGTATGCCTTTAATGCTCTATTAAAAATCCAGTCATTGGTTTTAGAGATTTTCTATTTGTAATAATTTTTTACCTCTCATGTAATTCTTACATAAAGTTTGTATAAATATCTACTTACAGAATAGTGCCTACATCACTAAAGATTTATAAAATCCACTGAAGGCATTGTCACCATCCCTCCAATTTCCTGAGACAACCCTTTTCGCCGCAGGACACATTAAAAATAAACTTCTTTCAGCCATAAGCCTTTATTCGAGGCTGTAAGAAGCTGGGCTCGAGGATAAAAACTGCTGAAGTGTCTGAATATTAACTCAACTTAGGGTTTTCACCAACCTCTCGTAAACTAAGACAAACTTATGAAAAAATAAGTGACTAGCTAGTTTGGTTCCGGGATAATAATTATTACTTTATACCAATATATTATATCAAAAACTGATGTTAGATAAATAAAGTTACATTTATTTCTGTATATATTTTTAAGTCAAACATTTAATATTTGTGTCCAAGAGTCTTATAAGAACTAAAGAAAAAAGGACTTTGAATTTTGAATTGCATTGTATTTTCTAGTAAGCTTTAAAATGGTTATGTGGGTAGGTATTTGGTAGGTTCTTTTTTAAAAAGCATAAAGGGTTTTTTACCTACACAAATCTAAATAAGTAGTAATAAAAATCTGTGCCATTGTAAGGTCCGGCTCGAAGGACCCTAAAGATGTAAGGTCTGATTCACCTACTAATAAACTGAAATGATTTTTGGAAAAACACACATATGTAAACAAAATAACACAAACAAAAAGATTATCAGAATCAGAATCAGAATCAATAACTTTATTTCTTTAGGCTTACAAAATAAGCACTTAGACCAGTCAAATTTTATACTATATATAAACATAGTTATTATTATCAAATAAGAAATAAGGTGTCATTGATATTCTCTTCACTTCAATTTTTTGTCCACTAGTGGAAAAAGTGAAAAAAGGAAGTTCTCTTTGTGTGTGTTATTTTGTTTACCAAAGTCCGGAACATTTATTATTTATGTAATGGTTCAATGTAGATTGTGAGCTTATTTCGTTAATTTTTTGATAATATCACTGTACACCATTAATGATCGGCTGATTAAATTTAATTCAAGTTTGTTTATTTGCTTTTCAGCTTCAATTAACTGATTAAAGTTACTGAAACGCCTGAAAAGGTACACTGTTTTGAGTATTTCGCATACTCAATAATTATATAAGTTTTGGTTTTAGTAATCATCATTATCATATCAGCCCATACACGTCCACTGCTGGACATAGGCCTCCCCCATACGACGCGACGCGGCGACGCCACAAATAGCGGTCCTGAGCCGCATCCATCCATCGACTCCCTGCGACCGCTACGATGTCGTCGGTCCATCCGATTGGATATTCTCCCATGTAGGGGGGGTTTCGCCATGATCAGGTTTTAGTAATAAGCTCTATGATTTATTTCAAGTAAAAAAACACTAATAAATTGTTTATATAACATAAAATAACGTTTGTTTTTGTTGTAGTCTCTCAAAATAAAACCTTTTTATGTAATCTTACTTTAATAATATTTATAAAGCTAGCTTACCAAGACTGGTTTTAAAAAATATTTCTATTCTAAACAAAGGTTTTAAAATACTTGGGAAACCCAAAGATGTAAAACGTTAGATATGCCCTGACACCACAAACTGTGGCATTGTCTTTGAATGTGTGCGTTAACAAAATGCCGACGCACGCACACTAATGAGTACTAGTTAAAAATAATGTTTTTGCCAGTAAACCTAACCACGGACCTAACTGTTATTATAACCATATTGTGTGCAATCACATTGCACACGCTTTCGTGAAAAAATAAATGTCATCTAAGCCCTGAAATCGAAAATGTCTCAATGTGTGCGTCAAAATGCGACGCACGCACACTACCAAATGAAAAGTTAAAAATAGTGTTTTTGTCAATAAACCGAATTATTATTTATCCCATTTATTGTGCAATCATATTGCACACATTTTTGTGAAGAAATAAAGGTCCTATCATGCCCTGAAATCAAAAAGTGAAAAAAGTGTGCAGTCTGTAGACGTTTAAGTGTGTAGACGTGCGCGTCGCACCGGGGCGCCGCGCCGCTCTTTTCTCACGCCGCCGCCGCCGCCGCCGTTTCTATCAGTCGCGTCGGTGCGACGACCAGCAACCAGACCGGAGAATCTGTTCAAAACTCTCCAATAAACATATCATTTTTCCCTCCAGTACTTAAGAATGTAGTCTCCTTCAAGGTTTTCTTTGATTGCGGTTGCTAGAAGAAGTAGAAATCTTCAGCGCACCACTGCTATGTTTCTTAGAGAGTTTTGATAAAACAGATTATCTATACAGTCTGGTCGCTGGTCGGCGCGCTGACTGATCGACTACACATGGGGCAGAGACGGCGCGGCAGCTGCAGTAGCTCCGGAACAGTAAATTTATTGTCAACTATGAGGGTGACATGATCACTCTGACCAAACCCTCTTTAATGAACAAAGATATAAAAAAATAAAACTCGAGACAGACTATTGAAACTAAAACAGTCACGACGTTACGGTTAGGGGCTAACTACTAGTTAATTTTAAATACCTACATAGGACACAAAAAAATCAAACCACGCTGACCGCGGAGGTCGGCGCGCTGCCGCCGCCGGCAAATTTAAGGTCGGCTTGCACGTCTAAGTCTGTGTACCACAGATTAGCTGGTAGTTTTGCTTTGTTTATAGTCCGGTCGCAACGCTACAGCAGCGGAAGGAAAAAGAATAGTTATTTAATTATATCGCAATCCTAAGATTGAAATGTTCCGCCGTTGGATTTATTTGTATTTTAAGAATTTATTGTTGCATTTGCGAAATGCACGCGATGGCATTTTGAGACACATTTCAACAAAAACTGCCAAAGTTAAACAGGTCCATCTAGCACCGTGTTGAGATGTACACTGATTCCAAATGAGTGAGCTATCTCATTTCGCGTGGCACACAAAACGGCGCGGTCTCACTACGGTAAGGGCCTATCTAAAACCGAAGAAGCACATACCAACAGAAGTAATTTTAAAAACTTTTTAAATATTTAACGAAATAAAAAGGCCCAATAGTTTATAAAGTTTTTAAATGAAATAGAGCTTACTAGTTTATAAATGAAATGGAACTTATAAAGCTATCTAAAATCATTCAGTTCAAATAAAACATCCAAAAACTGTCTCGCCTATCTTTCTTTCAAGATTTAATCTCAAAAGAAATCCTTCGAAATAGTGAAAAATAAATTCCCTTCGAACCGTAGATACGGCAGGAATAATAAATTCAGTTTCAGGCCTGAGATCCTAAAAAGGCTTGCGCTTAAAAAAGTGTTCGTGTAAATGAGGAAAAGGACCCTTGAATATTTATTGCAGGCTGGCTTTAATAGGGCATGCTATAAACATCATTTGAGAGGAATTCCTGGCATTTTAAGCATTATTGGATACCATGTTTTTTGTGTTTTTACAAGAAATGTGACCAACGTGTTATGCAAAGTTATTGTCCGTCACAAAAATTGTATGTACTAACTGCTAACTATGACTTATACTTTCGTAGTTTGACAGCGATTTAATAGTTTCATACGATCTATTACAGTTTTCAAATGGTTTCGCGAAATTTAACGGAGGCCATTTAACGGAATTTTCTCATTATTTATTATTCGTGCCCGCGATCTCGCTGTCACATCTGACAAAAAAGTTCTAGAGAGTGTAAGAGCTCATTCACACGGCATCCGTCATTCAACTAACAACCTTACAAGGTAAAGGTTTCTTGTTTGCTTCTTTACTTTACCTTAAAAAGATTGAATTGAACAAAAAATCAAAGTGATCACTTTATTTCCCCGTTTTACTTATGTAATTTGAATTTTGTGACGTGTCCAAGAGTTCTGTAAGGTCTAAAGGAAATAAAGCAGTTTGATATTCACAATTCGTGAAAAAACACGATACGTCACAAAAAAATAACGATTCGTGATTTTTAAAAGACGATACGTGATTTAAGACGTGTCCATCATTTTTCACGATTCATGATACGTGTGAAAACGGGCAAATAAAAAGCATTGCCACCGTCAAAAAAATAACGAATTGTTATAGTCCTCGTGTGAATGAGCACTAACCTTCAATCTAGATGTTATAGTTTGTTTATAGTCTCTCAAAACACACCTACCTCAACTATTAGTATGAATTAATAGTTTTATATTGTTATTACAAGCCCCCTCTACATGGGAGCTACGATGTCGTCGGTCCATCTACTCGATGGACCGACGACATCGTAGCGGTCGCAGGGAGTCGATGGATGGAGGCGGCTCAGGAACGCTATTTACGGCGTCGTAAGGGGGAGGCTTATGTCCAGCTGTGGACGTGTATGTGCTGATATGATGATGATGATGAAGTTATTACATTTTTATTCAAAAAAATTTAGGAGCTAACTTGAGTGGTATTCTGTTAAAAGGATTAACCACATAATATTTGAAACAATAAAGCGTATGGCCACACGTTCAAAAAGGCCATTACATTCATTGACAACGCTGCAATGATCATTCCATTCAGTTTAATGGATCATTAACAGACCGTGAGCTTAGTTCAGTTAAAACCACTTCAAATGGCCACATAAAACATTATGTAGTAATAATAAATAAATAATATTTTCTTTGTTTTGTTTTGTCTGCCTGTACAGGCCTACGCGAGTCAAAGATCACTCGGTCAAGATTGGAAAAGTTGGAAGAGATGGCGTGGTGATGATATTTTTGATACAGAGTGTTGGTGCAGTGTTTTGTAAAGGTTGCACGAATACGGGCAGCAAATGGGGGCCTATTTCGAAGTGAAATTATATGTAAAAAGTTTATTACTTTTATCTACTTTTATCGCGGTAGAGTGCGTGTGAAGCCACTGGCATAAACTAGTATTATGATATTTTCAGATTATTTCTTAGTAAGCTGTCAAATTATTTCTAGTCTTACCCAAATCTATGTGAAACTACAAATGTATGTAAATATGAAAGCAATGAATTCAAATTTCTCCCGAGGGTTTTTTGCTCCCGAGACCTTTCCCTAACCTGGTTTCTTTGAACGTTACACTAATTTTATGAAGTGGAAAAGCTAAACATTTTGAGCCTTTCCGACATTCCTTTTGTTACCTTGTTCAGTAACACAGTAGTAACATTATTTGTGTTACTTTTACGGTGGATTTAGGCTATGAGAGAGTGTCCGAATTTTGATGCCGCTTAGATACTAATGAATAAACAATTCTTTTGTAAGGATACAAAATAAACCCTCTGTTATAAATGTTATACCTAATGTTGTCATCATTAGCTGGCATCTCTGTTTTTGCACTAAAAGAGAGCGGAAAAAAAATCACTTCGATATCGGATAAAGTAATAAATATCGAATTCATATTTACATGCTGATTTAATTATTGCACGTCCGAAAGGGCCAATATTTAAGACCATCAATAGTATAGAGGACAAACTTATGTACCTACACAGTTTTCACAATAAATGGTTCGTAATCCATATTTTATGAAAAAAGTTAAATTTGTTGCTGCAATAAATATTAAGAAACAAATCAATTCAAATCAAATCAACACTAGAATTAAATTTAGGGTTAGGTGTTTATTTTTATAGTGCGTATAGGCCCTCACAATCGTTTCGGGTTCGAGTCCCGCCGAACTGCTTTTTTATTGAGTATTATTAAATCGGGATGTGTCTCAAATGATCCATAACAAGCACTTTTCGCATATTCTGCAATAAAGTATCCATTCTTATTATAACCACACTTATAACGCGGGTCGCTCAAAATGCGATATTGTATAACGAATTTTACCTTCTCAAGGATCTACAGGGCTTAAGGGATAAGCGGACCATACTAACAGCTTTTAACTTAAAGGTCGTATAGTCTCTAAGGGGAATATTATAAGAACGAAGAGAATCTGAAGAGAGTTTTGCATATCAAATACATAGATAGATAGGTACAGAAAGTCTTTTGACTAGAAAATAATGAAATTTCTCTTCCACTAAATCATTTTGAGGGAAGAGAATCAAGGTGATTGAAATGGTGCTATTAGGTACCACAAGATCAAACGGAGTTTTCCAATAAAACTCAGCTTTTTAATGTGCAATTACTTAGCGTTTTCTATTTATATTGTCTTTAAAATTTACTTGTTTGACCATTTAGTTATTTGTGTACTCAGAAGTTTTAGATTTAAGTTTTCCACACACGACGTATTTTCTGGGAAAAAATGTAATAAATAAATGAAATGAAAAATAAAACTTAAATTAATTAATTTTATTTTATTCCTATTTTTATATATTCAGCGTTGCAATCAGCTATTTTCGCAAGATCCGAGGTAGCTGAAAAGAGGATCCAACCACTTGTGATACCTAACCATAGTATAACCTAAAGTATATCTTCCAACCATTAAGGTATCGATATTAAAAACTCCCCGTATTTTGAACCTCGTAACAAAGCGGGCCGGGAACTTGTGTAATTTATTCATAGTCGGGTAATGACACTCGATTACTTTACCGCGAACCCTTTACGGGCGCTTCTCTCGAAAAAAGTGCTATTTATATTAAAAACGAAATTACTTCGTTGGCGACGAAATTCGAAGTTATGATGGCTAAGCATGCAAGTGATTATTAACATTAGAGGCCCTTGGGTCCTTTGGGACGGTCGTGGTTTTTGGCTCGACTTAATTAGTCTTAAACGCTTCTTAATTCAGTGTAATTTACAGTTGCGTGTGTGAAATAGAATTTAAATTAAACTTTAACTCGTTTATCACTCTTATGGCCCACGTCGCACATATCCATTTCTAGCAGCATTAGGCGGCGCCAGCAAGGCTGGGTATATAATGCGTTAAGCTGAATTTAAGTAACGTATTTACTGGCCAGCCTCGGTGGTGCAACCTGGACGGGCACGCCACCGCCCGCATCAAGGACCTGCAGATGATTAATGTATTTCTTGGACCACAAAGGTATTAAAGATTTGTTGTCTTTATTTACATATTCTGGGTTCTAAATAACATACGCCACACTTGTAAAAATTTAACCTTCAAAATAACCTACTCTACCTAAACGGATGGGGATGGTACGTATAATTTACCACACTCTGCATTTTAAAGAATTCTGTTGCATCCTCCGACTTGTCGGAGCGATGCGGTTCTCACCTCTAGGCAAATTAGTTAAACTTTATAAGCCTTTGCTTGACGTAGAGCTTCAGTACCAAAAGGTTTACGGTTAAGACTGTGTACAGGTGTACACATTATGAGTTTTGAAGCGAACGCTTTGATAACGCCCGTTATAAGAACTATGTATGTGGTCCTAAATTTCCGTAAGCACCCAAACGTCCGTTTGAATAGCGTGCGTTTGGGTGTGTACATGGAACTATAATTTTCAAAACACTTACCCCCTTACTCATAATAGTCTGCTAACATAAAGCATTGCTAATTCTCATGCTGTATTTTTCTATTGAATAAGTCAGGGTGAGTAATAAAATAACACTGCTTAGCAGCTGTTTTATGTTAGCAGACCATTATGAATAAGGGGGTAAATGTGTACCTACATTCTTTACCGTAATAACGTTTGGTTCATTCTAGATTAGAATCGATATTAGGTATCATCCAGCTTTAGCTTCCTCAAAACCACTCAGTAGCATCGCGACTCGCTTTTTAACGAGATTTTTTCCTTTGATGTTGAAGTTAAGAAGACCACGAGGTTGTTTTGCTTTTCCCGTAGTTTTGTTGTAGTGGAAAATAAGTACTTTTCTCGTCCGTACTAATTATAATAAGAAAAGCCGTCGTTAAACGACTAAGATTTTTTTTTTATTTACCTCGTATTAGCTGCTTCATTTTGTTTTCATGGTCAACCAATCAAGGCTGGATGACAGTGGCGAAGGACCAGACAAAATGGCTTAAATCCAGTACTGGGTGATGGATGATAGATGATCAATTAATAATTAGCATCAACACCAAAATTAAAAATCGGAAAGCAGAGTTTACTATAAGACGTTTTTTAATACGTGAACGGCAATTTTTCGACCGATTTTAATTGTTTACTGTCAAAGATCCTAGTAACCTACGTTCTGTTTACTGAAGATAGATTTTTCTATTTATGGAAATGTGACTTAAAGCAGTCAGCAAGATACGTTAGGTCGTTTATAGAACGCAAATTTTCAGTTATTTGACAGTTTGCACGTATTATTTAATAGCTCTACTGTAGTTCTTAGTTCCGAAGCTGTAAATATTGATCCTCATTGGTTCAAGTCTTAACATCTGGCATAACTTGCAGATGTTTGGACTTGAACTGATATAAGGCCGTTTTGATGGAGACGAGTCGATTGTCACGTAGTTAATCACGTGGTTAACGTAACATACGATGATAGTCACGTGATTTTACATTTGAGGTTTGAGTATCAGATGACAGTAAGTAAGTGAGAGACAGTAAGTAAGTGAGAGACAGTAGTCTATATGTTTAGTTAGACCACACTTCTTTAGTTGAATAGGGCCCCATAAAACTTTTACTTACTACTACTTACGAATTTAACGAAAGCTAGTGCCAAGTACTTTTTGAATAATCTCTTTCAATAACTAGGTCTTTTATAGAACGCAAACCTATGAGCGAACACAAGCGAAACTGTAGACAAAACCACTAGTTCTATATACACAAGGTTTTGCTTAATAGAATGTGAATGAAATGATTGTCAATGAAAAAGACCACAAAACTAGACTAAGCCTGCAAGCAATTCTAGCGCTAGTGAACTCGACTAGTGTAAAGTTAACCTTAGGCGTCACAGACTGCGTATAGTTGCGACATTATGACGGCAATAAAGACGTGAATCCCGTGAATTGCTTCTGGTATTAATTTATTTATGAGTTTTGATGTAAAATCTTTGGTAATAACCTTTTTTATGTGATCGGGTATTTTAAAACGTTAGGTTGTTGCACTGAATTGACTAGCAAAGGTTAAAAACTTTATGGCATGTTTGAGTTTTAGGTATAGAGGTTTGAGTTCATTAGGAAAGCTGGATCTCTACCTGTTTTTAAAGCTCGCTTCAAAGATTTTTATCTGCCAGAAAAGTAAATATTGGTACCTATTTATCTTGCTCTTGCTCTTGGTATTTATTTATTTATTACATATACATAATATATAATATATTTTCTACTTTACGTATATTATTGTATAATATTATTTTACGTATATTAATGTTGTATACACCCTTGCCTTTCTTAAATTGTAAATTTCTATCCATTCAAAGGTTGTCTGGAAGAAATCGCTTCTAAACGATAAGGCCTTCCATTGTACTTGTTTATGTTAATGTCTATGTGTTTTATTTATCTTTGTGTTATATAATTAAATTAAAATTAAAATATATTTATTTCTGTTACTTAGTATATACGTTACAATAATATGGGTCCTCTTTTAAGCATGGTTATGCTTGTGTTAGAGAACCCCGCTCTTCTATAACATTAGGTTTGGTAGGTACATTGGAATTTGGTACTTTAAGAGTAGGTACCTAGTAAAAAAATAATTGTGTTTCCGTGTGTATGTGAGTGGTGGGGGTGAGTATAAGAGAGAGTGTCTGTACAATAGAGTTTGTAATTGTACAGTGACGTTCATCGATAGGTGTAGTCAATTTCTGTTACCCAATAGAAAAAATATTTTAGTAATAGAATATAATAGAACCTTTCGGTTTTTTAGCATTTTTTTATATAAACAAAACAGGTTATATTAAAAACCAGAACTAATGAAATTACGAGACTTGGAACAGCAAGGGGAACTATCGATGAAGTGTTTCGTTCCATTCCGTATCTATAATTACGATATTTGTTTCGTTAATTGATGTTTACTTTTAAAAAATAAAGCGTTTGGAGGAAACTGAACAATGAAAATTTGAATAAACAACAAACACAGATGAAAATGAAAAGCTGCTAAGAAACGAAGCATTTATTTGAAATATTAATTTGATAGTATTTGTGGGATGTGTACTAATTGTTCTTTGGTTTTGTACCGTAAAGTTTTTTTACATATCATGGTCAGTCATGTCCATAGCACACTTTACAACAATCAGATGAAAAGATTCAACTTTTGTAAGTACATTCATACATACACGTTCTGATGTTACTCTACAGAAAAAAATCAGTTTCTATTTTGTCCGCATCGACTATGTTCTGAGAAAGAGCATGTTTGTTAGTGTAGCTAGACTGATAAAAAGATACCTATTCAGGATTACATTCTAATCATCATCAGTGATCATGTAAACGTCTATTGCTGATACCTAGGCCTCCCGCAACGACGACATGGCGACAGTCCTAATCCACGACGATTCATCGACTCCCTGCGATCGCTACAATGTCATAGATCCATCAGTGCGCTATTCTAATTTGATCGAAAAGTTTCCGTGACACGGAATCTGACACAAATCAGCGCGAAAGCAAATATTTTAGCGGTTTATATTATTTTCTAGGTTCTACAATATCAAGCAATATCAATTGCAGAAAAGTAGATTACCGCAAATTGTAAGACATTTTTTATGAACATAATGTTTTAACTAATTTCAATTCGACTCGACTTTTGGCTAGATTCCGAGTCACGGAAACTTTTCGATCAAGATAGAATAGCTCTGCAGGTCGGACCGGGCTCTTTAATGTTTGGTAGTTCATTATAGCAATTAGAAGCAAACACCCATAACCCTACTAAGTCTAGCAATAAAATTGAAGATGTTTACAACCTCCCTCTTATCGGCCCATAAACAGTGACCTTTTACCATTGAGATCAATTAATTCAAATCCACTTTATTACTAAAACAAGATCTTCTTCGACCGTTGTATCATTTTTACGTAATATTTTCCTGTTTGCCTTTAGGAGGTCGTTGGGACCGGTTTGGATAATATTTTTAAATGTTAATTAACGACCTTTTCACTATGGTTTTTAGGTTCATGACAGACAGCTTAGAAATCACTAAACCACATAGGTGTACGTGAAATTTGTTACTTCTAAGCTGTCTAAGACAGGAGGCGGGGACATGCATTATGCATCCTATCCTATTCCTGCTAATATTATAAATGTTTGTATGGATGGATGTACGGATATTTGTTACTCTTTCACGTAAAAACTACTGAAACAATTAGGCTGAAATTTGGTATGGGTATAGTTTGGGACCTGGAATAACATTCAGGCAATTTTTTTATCCCGATAAAACGCGGGCGAAGGCGCGGGCAGCAGATAATCTTTTATAAAAGCTCTAAACGTATAAATTAAGCATCAAATATTGCGAAAAATCATAGACTTGGGAACAAAAATAGATTTAATATATTCTACCTATTTTTTTGCGTTCCTCTAAATATGTCTATGAGGGTAGGTGTACTCTTGGTGGTAAATACATCGTTTCGGATAAAATTAATGTTTAAATTAATTAGAATTTAATTGTTATCAATAAACAGATAATAAAGAATTAATGTGGCGTTTTAATAATTTAATTGTTTTGACAAAACTTAAATCCTACTTCGAATCTCTTAATAATTTTAGACTATTTTTAAGATTTGCGGGATAAATATTCCCTCAGGGATAAAAAAAGTATCAGTAACATCTCGAAATAATTCTATACACAATAGCGAAATAATTTTCAAAATCGATCTATAAAAAACGGAGAAATCGGTGAACATACTCGTACATGCAGCCGAACATAAACATACCCGTGCCGTACGTCTGCTTGACCTGGAGTAGAAGGGAGATGGTGGGATCAGGTCATGAAGTTCCTGGGAGCATTCACCGAAATGTATCCTATAAAAGATCGACAGACAAGCAACCTTGCGGTGCTTCTTGCTTATTTTGAGATGACAGCCTCTTCTCTCCAAAAAAGATCTCACGCCATCTTTTAAGTTCTAGGGGTTATTCATTTTTGGAAAACGTGTCATAAACCTTTCGCGATTGGTTAACATAGTAAATTAACATTTTAACGTAGGTATACCTATAACAAAAGGTACGCGATATTAATACTTAATTATAAAGAGGAAAGATTTGATCGTTTGTTTGTTTGCATTAAAAGGCTCTGAAAGTACTGAACCGATTTGAAAAATTCTTGCAATGTTGGGAAGCTACAGTATCCCCGACATAAGCTGACATAAGCTGTATTATAATTTTTTGTTAAAATCTCGCTAGTGTGTCATAAATAAGCCTGCTAAATATCTTCAAGTTCTTGTGCCACTCCCTACGGTCCTGTGCTAAAATAATTTTAATTATGAGGTTTATGAGTTTATACAACCTTTTATGAATATGCATGTCCAAGTGGTTTAGTGTTCATTACTGGGCTAAGGGTCACTGCGTTGATTGGTTCGGTTGGACGCAAGCTATCATAAAACTTAAGTCCAGATTTGAATGTCTTTTAGTAGAACTTTATTGAGCTTACCAGCGATTTGAGGTTTTAAATAATATTATGGGTTCGGTATGGGATGTTATGTCTATATGGCAATAGACAATCTTTGATCTTAAAATAAAACCCACCCACTAAAATTTTCCCGTATATTTCACATTTGCCGTACCTGAAAGCTAAAACGTCGCGGCCTTGGCGGTCGCAGCGTAAGAATCTTCTCAGTACCTGGATGTCGTAAGAGCCGACTAAGGGAACCTGCCAGAGGAACGGCAGCAGTTTATTATTGTGTATTTTTACACTTCCATTGATATACCACATCATAAATAAATAATATTGGATACACAACATCATCTAGTTCAAAACTAAACAGAGCCTACGTTATGGGTACTATGACATATATGTACTTAATTATAATGCTTTACACAGATATATATTTTTCTACATATTTTTTGTCATAGTTCTTATTTTTCTAAATTATAATAATGTAAATCCTTTTTTTGGCTGTTAGTGAGATGTATAAGTTTATGTATTTTTAAAAGCTGTGGATTTTGTTAAACAATAAATAAATTTATACATAGAAAATACCCAGAACACCGAAATATTTGCACATCGTACAAAAATTTCTCCCAATGCGGGCCGGAGTCAAACCCACAACTTCCTGCATCGCAGGCGGACCTTCGCCGCATCGGTCATCAGTTTTTGGTTATTGAATTATGGAAAGACCTTGTTGAGGGTAGGCATATTCAGGAGTGTGTGTGAGTGAGCTGATGAAGAGTAAAGCTTAAAAGGTGACGAAGAAGCGATAGAAATAGTAGAATATATACTTTATTGCTTGTCAAATGGAAGTCCCTCAAATAAGAGTTATATCCATTTTAGGGCAGACCTACAAGAAAATTAAATTTAAAGTGTTAATTAACAAATTTATTGACCTCTCAAACCATTTCTGTAAGTCCTCACCTAACAAATCATGTTACCTATTCGACACTTCACACAGTGATACAAAATGTATCAAAAACACCACCTTTGACCTTTTCGTTAATTGAATATGTGACCTTGTGTTCTAGAGGTAGAAAAGGTCAGAGGTAATAGGGACGCGGAGTATGAACATGTATTATGAGCAACAATGCATTATAGTTCGTACCTATTGAAGTAAACTTTGACATGGTGTTACGAGATATTAATATTTACAAGCTGCAAAAAATGGGATAACGAAGTAAAAAATATTCATGAATTTATTTCGTGTTTTTAAAAAGTATATAATTTTTTTTTTTATACTTATTATTCACGAGTGTACACGCAATAATGATTGAAATAAAAATGAAGTATGTATGTTTGTAGAGTTGGACCTTTATCAAAAATAGGACAGAATTTATTACGTTTTTATATTATTGTTTTAGCTAGCTGCCCTAATCGGAAATACCAGTTTCATTCTAGGAGCAATACCAACTATATGTATAAGACTATACTTACACTAGCGACCCGTTCCGACTTTGCACGGTTGCAAATTATGCATACCTATAAACCTTCCTCTTGAATCTTCTTGAACCGCATCAATATCCGTTGCGTAGTTTTAAAGATCTAAGTATATATAGGGACCGATAGACAGCGGAAAACGACTTTGTTTTATACTATGTAGTGATAAAGAGATAATATTTATTTTGTTACAAAGTAGCCTTAGTTTCGTACTTGGCTACAAGACTTACTTCAGTGCTTCCATGTGTTGCATGTCTCGTACCTGCTAGTAAGTATACTGTTACGACAAGGTATAGTTCAGTTCAAACAAACTATCAAACATATCCTTTGTAAAAAGGCTTATTACAAAATATCAGGATATGTAGAGGATAAAAAAGTATGGGACGACTTTTGCTCCAAATCGAAAACTAACAACCTAACAAGGTAAAGGTTTCTTGTTCGCTTCTTTACTTTACATTACAAAGATTGAATTGAACAAAAAATTCAAAGTGATCACTTTATTTCCCTGTTTTACTTATGTAATTTTGTGACGTGTCCAAGAGTCCTGTAAGGTCTAAAGGAAATAAAGCACTTTGATATTTGATAGTACCTCGGATACCATGCATGATTGTAATTACGTGTTTACTCCCTATACTATATCTTGCTCATCATCATCATCAGCTTATGTTAGTCCACTGCTGGATAGGCCTCCCCTTGTGATCATCATAGTTTTCAGCTTGACGCATCCAGCATCTACCTGCTGTCTTTCGCAGGTCATCATCGCACCTGGATGGAGGGCGTCCTACACTACGTTTACCGAGTCATGGTCTCCACTCACGCCTTCACCCCAGCGGTTGTCGGTTCTTCGCGAGATATAACCGGCCCACTGCCACTTCAGGGTGCTAATTCTTATAGCTATGTCGATATTTTTTTTTCTCTGTCGGATGTATTTGTTACGAATCCTATCTTTCAGAGAAACTCCGAGCATAGTTATATCAATAGCTACATATATCTTGCTCATACACCTCCAATATAAATTCAATTTTATCTATGTGTCAAGTACAGTTTTACTCGTATTGATCTTGTAAGGTTTCTTTGTTACATGCTGCCTCTGGGAAGGCTCGTAGCCTTAAAATTAGCTCTGAGAAGAATACGAATATTCTTGTGTTGGCGTGATAGAATTTCCTGAGGAAAGTTGTATAATTATGTTTATGTGGTTTGTTAAATTGATATGCAAACAATATGCCCGAAACAAGTTCGATAATCAAATAACAAACTTGTTGTAACTACTTTAAAGTCACAAATTGTTATTTCCAAACTATCATCTAGCGATGAGGTCTTCAGTATTAACCTTCCAAGCCCAAACCCCAACTTGTCTAAAATTTCGTTGGGTTCCGGCGAAATTTTAATCTCGCAGCGATTTTCGGCCAAATTCCGCGGCTTAATTACTTGCCCTTCTGGAAGTTTCAACAGTGTTTTGTAAAAGGTAAACCTTACCTACGTTTTTCAATGTTACCTTACCTACCTACGCTTATACAATGTTGCGGCGCAACAAATGGATTAAGAGCAGGGATTTTTCCGACTGCGCATCGAAATAATAAATTAAATTCCTTACTTCCACGCTCTGTTTTTATGATTTTTATTTTATTTTTGAAAGCGAAGCTTTAATAGAGACCGTCATAGTAAAAAAATAATTTAACTTCTTATTACCTTAGATTTTTATTGTACTACGCCTACAAATTGGAAAGCTTGCTTGCTGTCCTTACTGATGACGATTGATGACTGATGACTACATCATAAATGTACCTATAATTTAATTTAGTTGTAAATTCTGTGCTTTCCAAGTGTACTTTACGTATCGGAATAAATGTACTTATTTGAATCTGTAAGATAAAACACACAAAATTCGATGGCAAGTTCCTTTCAAATTTTACATTGAGCTTAATCTTTATGCCTAAAGAAACCTAAGTTTTGATTTAGATTTATATAAAATAAATTTATCATAAAAAATAAATAATTTCCTTGACGGACTTACATATGTAACGTCAGCGTCAAGAGCGTCACGGTTGTACCTACGCCGTATAACGTCAGCTTTGTCACGTGTGTACTAATGCCGTAATGACGTCAGCTTCGTCACGTGTCTACCTACCGTAATGGAGCGGATTCTTGCGTGCACAAGATTCCCGCGAAAGTATGAAATTGCTCTTGAATCATTTATGTTCGCTTCACAATTTTGATGTTATCTGGTGCACGTGTTTTTGTTGGAATCTTTCGGAAAATGTTTTTCAGGTTCGGTGAGTTTTTCATAAACGTGTGCGTTCAATTTTGTAATGCCTGCTTATATGAAAATGAAATCGTTGTTAGTTGGATCGTCGTTCTACTGAGTGCATAGCATAAGTAAGTAATATAAGTCTTGTCTAAGTGCTTATTTTGCAAGCCTAATGAAAAAAAATTATTGATTCTGATTCTAAGTTTCGTTATTATTGAAAATCACTTTTGATAATATTTTAGAGGTACATAATACTGCTACCTACTTGTGGTACTATTTTTGCCAATTGTTAGCTGCATTCTGAATACTTACGAATAATAAACAATAAGCAAATGTAATAACAAAATGAACCAATGGGCGGCGAAAATAGAAATGAATTATGAACTCTCGAATACACTTGAATATACCAGCTGTGGGACTAAACTAAGAGACAGGCTCTACAAAATCAAACACAGGATAAAACATTGAGTTGAGACTGTAGAACTACTTAAATGAGTAGTAGGTACTTAAGTGAGAGGCAATTCATTTTATAACGATATTAGATAGTTCAAGCTAGTTAGTTCAATAAATGACATAGCTAAGAAAAGTATTTTCAGCAAATATTGAGAAAAACTGAATTTTCACCGCATACTCCATAAATTTAATTCACAAGCTTTGTTGTTCAATAAAAGCCACCACAGAACTTGCATAATTAACCTACTGCAAAAAAGGAGGTTCATTTAAATTAGTTTCGTTATGAAATACCGCTAGCAGCGAAATACTTAGCTAGTTATTTAGTGCAGCCACAGGTAAGGGAGGAAATAGTTAATATCAATTAATCTGTCCTTTTTTTAGACCTTACAGGGCTCTTGGACACGTCAGAAAATGCTAATATTCAAATTACCTTAAGTAAACTAGGAAAGAAAGTGAACATTTTGATGTTTGGTTCACTTTAATCTTTTTTAAGTAAAGTAAAGAAGCGAACAAGAAACCTTTACTTTGTAAGCTTGTTAGTTTTTGAGTTGGAGCAAATGTTTTTCTCTTGATAATCTGATATCTTGTAGTACGCCTTTTTACATTTAGGTACATGTTTGCCAATTTGTTTGAATTAAATTTTTTTCTGTACATTTTTACCAAAAGAAACCAAAATCGACAGTCTATGCAATTTATTCAGTTCTCTAGACAACCGTTTCTAGACTGTGCATAATATGAAAATAAAATAGATATTTTATTCCCAAGGCTTTGAAGTCACTTTTAATACAGTTTTTATGAAACCGCCGTTGATACAAACATAATGGCTGAGATGCTGTTGTTTTTGAAAGAATCTTATTAACTAAATTCACTCTCTAGAATTTTTCCGTTACCGTTAGTTTTAGTTATTATTTTTGTCTAATGTCTCTAGTGCAGGGTAACCTTGCTCATTTTCTTCCAGTTTATTCAATTTCTTGGTTTTTGGGGCCAATTCGAAAGATTTACATCCAAAATCTCTCCGTACCGTATCTGGGCTAGACTTGAAATAATACTAATAATATCGATGTGGCCCTCCCGCATGCCCAGCGTGAGTTATTCCGTGTTCGTCCCACTCATTTCGGACCAAAGTTCCCAGCGTTGGGATTATGGGCACCACCCCTTCTATGATAATAGCCAATAAGGCGCTTATCATGGAGAGGCCTGCGGCCCAGTAGTGGACCAGTTTTTTTATTGTAGTAGTAGGCTTTATATGTAGATGGGTGTAGTGGATCTCCAACTCACATGTCCAGCGTTTGGACTACGGCATTACACCCTCATGACAAGAGCAAATGACTACGACCACTGTGGCACGGAGGGCGAAGGTCCGCCTGCAACGCAGTAGGTTCCGGGTTCGATTCCCGTCTCTGGAAAAATGTACGATCTCCAGATATTTGTTCAGTGTTCTAGGTGTTTTCTATGTACCTATATAATAAAAAATATCTATTTATGTAATGTATTGTATTGAATATCAGTTATCTAGTACCTACCTACTCATTCATAACATAAGCTCTGCTTAGCTTGGGGCTACTAGATAATTCTGTGTGAATTGTCTAGTATTATCTAATTTATTTATTATAGCACTTATCTGGGGAGGCTATGTCCAGCAGTGAACTAGTACAAATTGATGAGGATAGTGGTCGAAATTTATTCGTAAATAGTGCGTTCAAAACCACGCCCAGAAACTAGTATCTCATAAATTAATCATTTGCTGAAACCTAAGCCCTCTAGGTATGTACCTACATAGTAACGTACACGAAGGTATTTGTAATCTAAATGGTAGGTACATAATTACACTATCACCGATCTCTAGAACATTCCGCGGTAAGTAATACATTACATTCGAGCTTGTTCATAAATATTCAGAGATTCCATAATAATATATTAAATTCAGAGCTGAAATACAGCCACTCTGAAGTAGGTATGCGCTCAGCTTATAGACAAAACAAGATAGCTAGTTTACTATGACAAAATTACAATATGCACACTTGAGCTACGTGCTCACGGATTTATCGGGCTTTGGGGTATATCTGTTTTAGTCAAAAATGTTGATAGAAGAAAAGATACTAAACCTAAAGTAGTTGGTGAGTCGCCAACTACTTATAAACTTACTAACTTTAAAAACATTTTTATTTCATAGGAAATACCCAGACCACCCGAGACAAATATTTGCAGATCATACTAACATTTGTCCCAATGCGGGAAACGAACAGCGATGCAGGCGGACCTCCGCTCGCCGCGCCACATTGGTTGACAAAGCTAAGGAATCTACCAGAGGAAGTATTAGCGAGTGATCGATGACTGGCAAAACCCACATTGTTAAGAGAGATACGATCTGCATCGAGGGTATGTTTGCTGATCAGGTTTAGATTCAAATTTCAATAACTTTATTTATTATGGCTTACAAAATAAGCACTTAGACAAATCAAATTGTATAACCAAATAATGACCAATAACAAATCAGAACCAATAACACCTTATTTCTCAGGTGTTATTGAATGTGTTTTGTTCACTTAAATTTTTTGTTCAATAAATGGATGAATTGAAAACATAGACATATAATTATCACTTACTCGTATGTGTCCAATACATGTTTATTTTGTTAATCTAGAAGAATATAATGCGATACTTGTCAATATTTATATAAAGCTAAGCAGAAAATTTAATTTCTTACATACTTGTTAGTGTGGAACGGAACGACATCTGGATAATTGATGTAGTCGTATACACGACATCATCCCCACGGAGAGGCTTTTGGCATACAAAACTTTATTTTAACTTTAGTTTACCAGCTGAAACACAAGGACTGTGGTCGGTAACTTCATACGCATTGCAAATTCAGTTGAACGGGTTCATAAAACGGAGTGATTAATCTTCGTTGAAAAATTATAGGGTTAGTGTTTTGGAGTGCTTTGATTTATTGCTTATTTTTAGGATTTATTTGAAGGATTTACACATGTTCTGAATGCCTTTGTCAAGTGAATATTTACTGAATAATTTGAGTTCAGGATCAGGGTTGAAAGTTAACCAGATTCCACCTGCGGTATTTTTCAGGTTGTTTTAAATAATACCAGAACGAAGCCGCGAAAGAGTGATACTGGATATAAAATAGACGTTTTAGTAAGTAATTACCACGTAATAAATGGCCTAGCCATGACTTGTCTGACTGTGTGACTATTTCGTTTAGAACCATACAAGTTTACCGGTAATTTCCAATATATATAATACTCGTAGATTCAGGCGTTACTTTGCATCAAAGTAAGTTGTCAACTAGTTTCGTCTCTCCACAAGACATATTCAGGATACCACAATACTCGACCTTGACATTGAGATTGCCAAGCAACACCGATAGAGTCCAGCCACTGACTCCGAGCTTGGTTGGACTGGCCGGCGCGAGATCTCCTCGCTCCTCGCTTACTTTGATGAATACTATCAGAGGGGATTGTGCGCGGAATTGTTACTAAATATATTTTCAATCTAATATTTCGGTGATTTCTGATTACAAAATATATACAAAAGCCTCCTTCTAATATTAAATTAGACGGTTATGAAGAAAAACAGCGTTGGTAAAGTACGGAACGGAGTAAAAAAATTGGCAAACAGCAAAAGCTTATAAGTCCACATAAAATCATAAAGCTACCGTTCCACCACACCCACGTAAAGGTACATACACACATCCACACAATCTTAACAAGCTAAGGGCACTAAAGGCATGGCCTATCAACATCTTATCTTATATAGGCACGCGCACAATGGAAACTAATGTACTGATAACGGACCACATACGAAGCGAGGTTAGGCTTGTGGTGTAGTGAGATATATTTTTCGCTGTTAAAAATGTCAATGTCATCTGGAAAAGTAGGTACCTATCTAAGATAAAGAACTATTGTTAACACGTTTAAGAATGAAAAAGGAATACGTTAGTTAGAATGTGGTTTACATAATTATGCAAAGTAACAACACAACATTTATTTTTATTAAATAAAGACAAAACTTAAAGTTCAAGCAGTCATAACAAACACAAAAAAAAAACAGGATTTCAGCAGATTTTACGAACCGACAGAACATGAAATAAAACATTCATCATCATCAGCCCATACACGTCCACTGCTGGACATAGGCCTCCACCGTACTACGCCACAAATAGCGGTCCTGAGCCGCCTCCATCCATCGACTCCCTGCGATAAAACATTCTTTTGAAAGATAAATATTTTTTGCGCCAAAGTATTTGAGTTTACTTTTTTACTTCTGCTATATGGCTACAGAACTGTTAATGTAACTTTTGGAAAGGTTAGAATGATACACTTTTAGATGTTATTTTAAACTTAACAACTTTCTATTGTTGGAAAATTTCAAGTCGACGTTGAGAAAAGTTTCCATTGGCCTTTTAAAAGATTGTGAAATTTTCAACAGAAACTTCATTGTGTTTCTTTTATTGATTTTAGGTAAAGCTCACTTTTATAAGTAAGTATGTACGAATGGCAGAAGTGTACTTACACCATGTAAGCAAATAATTTACGTCCCAGAGGTTTTAATAAATTGTATTCTTGGTTTGAAAGTTTTTTCAAAAGTGCGTTCCGAAAATTGTATAAAGGTATCTTACAAACAAAAATTTAAAAGCGGTTGAACCTTGATAATGTCTATTCTGAAAGCCACCCATTCCAAATTTAACATCGCAGCATCGCCAACACTAAGCTCATACCTAAGTCAGAACCACAGAACATGGAACAGTATCGCATCAAGATGAGATAATAAGTCGATAAGATGAGATAAGAATCTTTTATTGGACTGAAATGTCCCAGAAGCGGCATTATAGTGAAGTGTACACACCAAAGTCGGGAACATGATAACACACCTTCCCGAGACTAAGATCCAAAGTATCGAACACCGCTGCAAGGTTGCATGTCTCTTGATCTTTTATAGGATATAGATGCTGCCCGCGCCTTCGCTCGAGTTGTATCGGGATAAAAATAGCCTATATGTTATTCCAGGTCCAAACCGATTAGGCTGAAATTTGTTATGGGTATAGTACCCATAACAAATTTCGGCCTAATCGGTTCACTAGTTTTTGCGTGAAAGAGTAAGAAATATACATACATCCACCCATACAAACTTTGACATATATAATATTAGTAGGATTTCGGATAATGCTCCCAGGAACTTAATGACATAATCCCACCATCTCCCACTCCAGGACAAGCAGCACTCCGGCATTATGCCATCATCCTTATATGGTTGATATACCATCCACTTGTACGAAGCGGTTTTCCTCCACCTTCATCATTCGCACCGCTAAGTAATGGAACTCGCTGCCTGCTTCTATTTTTCCGGCCAGTTACAATCCGAGTCACTTTAAGAAAAGAGTGAATTCATTCATTTATTTATTCTCAAACAATTATTACATTGTGTCGGAAATTGTAGATATTTTATACTAGTTTAGTTATATAGAGAGAAAAGCACATCTTGTAACCATAATGATGATTTAACTTGTAAAATGTCAAAAAATAAAAATAATTAAATAACAATATTAAAATATCACGATGTCAAAATTATTCATATAAAAATACCAATTCATAAATAGAATATGACACAGCTTAAAAGATAAAGTATAATTATGTAGAATGTCGAATTAATTATTTATAGATTCCCAGTGTCAGATTTGTCAGCACAGAACTCCTCCAATGAATAGTAGCACTTCTCCAACAAGAACGTTTTCAGTTTACTTTTAAATTTATCCGGATCATGGATACTTTTAAACGAGATAGGCAATTTATTATAAAGACTCAGAGCCTGGTATCGGACACTGTGCTTTGATATATTAAACCTGGGGGTAAAATCCCCAATTATATCCCTTCTTCTAGTGGTAAGTCTTATCACCCTTGCTTCGGGCGTTTCAAACGAATCCAAATGTTTTATTAAGTGGGTAAGAAGAACCAAAAGATAGAGACATGGTACAGTTAGAATGCGAAATCTTTTAAAATGTTCCCTACACGATTCTGTTTGTGATATGCATCCTTATGGCTCTCTTCTGCATTACAAAAGCCAGACGGATACAGATAACTGTTACCCCAAAATATTATACTATAACGAAGTTTAGACTCAACGGAATAGGCAAAGGTATAGGTAAATGATGTGGATGTCGTAAGAGCCGACTAAGGGAACCTACTAGAGGAAGGGCAGCAGCTTCCTTCTGAGTACACCAACACTACGATCACCAATCCGCCTGCCAAGCGTGGTGATTATGGCAAATCCCCCCTACATGGGAGACCATCCACTCGATGGACCGACGACATCGTAGCGGTCGCAGGGAGTCGATGGATGGAGGCGGCTCAGGACCGCTATTTGTGGCGTCGTACGGGGGAGGCCTATGTCCAGCAGTGGACGTGTATGGGCTGATGATGATGATGATAGGTAAATGAATAGGCATCTTCTAGACTTTCGTGATATACCGTCAGCCACATCGCCACTATCCATCAGGTGTGATTGTGGTCAAACTAAGGTCTATTATCTATTTAAAAAAAAGCAGTCCGGTGGGTTGATGTCAGCAGCAAAACTTTATAGAACCATGTCGGCGACATGTCTGGGCCGCTCCGCGATATGTCAAAAGTTGCTGATTTTGTGTTACAAGCGACACAATTCGACGGATTTGGTATGTTGACTCCTATATTTGGTTTGTATAATTATTATTCTGAAATTATTTAATAGGTTTGATGTCGAAGGCCAAGCCGATCTAACCCGCTGCCGTGCTGTGTAGGCGGCGTTGACAACTTTGGTGTGTAGACTCCTTAAGAATTATTGACATTCTCGATCCCAGGTAGGGTATCCCAGATTTAAATAATAATTGGGATGTCCTTTTGATCGTTGATAAATTCCGAATTCGTATTTGCGCTGAGGAATTTATTAATGACAAATGAAAAGCTATGTTTAGCATAATGTGAACTAATTCGTCGAAAAACATTTCGGTGGTTAGATATACATATATATTAAGTATGCCAAGTATAATACAGCAGATTATTAAATAAAGAAATAAATAATGCTGGACAATACACACAGCAATTATCTAGCCCCAAGCTATCGATCACATGCCCAATACTACTACGGTATGTGCACGATGCCCCAAGCTAAGCAGAGCTTGTGTTATGGGTACTAGATGACTGATACATAATAAGATATATTATGATATACATTGAATACATAATTAGATATATTTTTTATTATACGTAGAAAATACCCAGAATACGCGGAACAAATATTTGTAGATCATATAAAAATTTGTCCCTTGAATCGAACCCGCGTCGCAGGCGAATCGTGTCCGCCGCGACACATCATAAATATTAGGTAATTAAAAGGCGTTGCACTTATAAACAAAAGTATACTTGATCGTAGTTTAAATAAATACATCATTTCACAGGCGCGGTTTGTAGAAAATGAATTGATCACAGATTTCTAAAACGGCTCCTTACAAAACAAACAAACGTTATCTTTATAAACCCATCACTTTAATGAAGATAAAATATAAAAATAACAAAAACATGAATTAGACTCCGTTCCGAAGCTCGTAAGCTAATCCGTTAATACGTTTGCACAAAGCCCTATTCAACGCCTAAACAAACGGAAAAACGGCTGCGAGAATGATAATACCTCTTTTATTCGACTTGAAACGAAACGAGTAGCAATACTTCCAGCTACATGTGGGTAGGTTATTAAAATTGATAATTATTTTATACTAGCTTCCGTTCGCGGCCTTGCACATGACGTACTGCTAAGCCTATGTCACATAAAGATAAGGTAGCTATTTTTTTATTATAATATTTATTGGAATCTGACCAGTAGTTCTGAAGATTAATAACAAATACGATAAACTGAATATACAGCCGCAAATTCTAAAAAATAATTTTTGTGTTGCTGTTGATCAGATTACTATAATTCAGTATTACTACACTATTCCACAAAACATTGTAGGAGGTTAAAAGGCTAAACAAACTCAGTAGAAGCCGCACTGCGTCATAACTCGTATTGTGACCATGTTCTCTGAAAACGGCATTATTCCGGAATATAAGGATTCGAACAAAAGAAAATACGACGCCGGTAGTTATAAAAGGAGCATTGTTCTGTTGTTTGGCTTTATGTGTAGTATAATTCTGGTTCATATTAGATTATATTAAAAATTACAACAGTATGTTGGCTCGCCAAATAAGCTTACCATAAAGCCTTATTGGATTTTGCCGGGTTGCAGCAATATTCGTTTCAAATATGTATATTTTATGAAAAAGTAGGCATTGTGTAACATTGTCATGGATTTGTTGTTTTAATCTATTTGCATCCACTGTGTCCCTTTTGTTTTAAATGGCATGTCCAATTAATTTTTCAACTGAAATTTTAAAAGTAGGTAGATGAAGTACCTAAATATTTTTTTATATTCATCTAAAACAAGAATTAAGACGTAAGTACACACCTAACAATCTTGGAAAGCAGAATTAAATGGATTAGATAAATGAGATTAATGGCGGATTACATATTAGATAAATACATAAAATTAATATAAATAGCATGCTAGTGTGCTACTTGGATTAATTTTATTTAAACAAACTGTGTTTTAATTTTTGGACCCTGATTAAGTTATTTCTAAGTGTATAACTTAGTGAGAACTTAATCATGGTCACCCCAGCAAGTAGTGCACAACTTGACACGCCACAAGACTTGGCTTACGCTAAGCTCGAGCTCTTTATGAGTAATTAGATTCAAGATCCTCAAAGAAATTAACTTAAGACCTTATTTCATGGAGGTAAAACTGAATTTTCACTAATCAGTCTTGACTGTTAATCTTAAATAAACAAAAAACATTGCATTATAGGAAAATTAATATAACAACTTAATTTACCTCCGATGAGATGTTATTGAGGTTTTTGGGTTTACCTTTTTCAGTGTTTTATTTTGTTGTTGGCTTTTGACCTTTGTTACTAGTAAGTGAAGTATATCCACATAACAAAAATAGAATCCTATGGTACCCTCAAGCATAAATATCATAAGCTCCATGACGAAACATAAGTTAAACGTTGACTTCAACTTTTGACAAATAAGAAAACAAACTTACTCAAAATTACTAAAATCCTTATAAATATTTCGTTCCACCGGATAATCTATGATGATTCTCTATCCATGAAATCAATTTACAAAACAAACATACAGTTGAAGAAAAAGTCAAGAACGAAACAAAGTTTTTGTCAAAAGGGTTCGGGTACGATAATTTTTTTTTAAGTTACTCTATTTTTATTTGTTTTTATAGCAAACAAAAAGTATTCTGTGTGTACTTTTAGTGGAAAGTTAAATACCGACATTCTTATCAAAATATGAAGGTTAAGAAGATAAATTGCTTTATTTTCAAAGTCATATCTAATTGTAAAGGAACCCTAAAAGCATTAACCAAAAAGAATTTATTAAATCCCAGAGACCCGAAAATATCATGTTTATTACAAATAAAAGCCGAGTTGAGTATATTACTGGTAATCTTCGAGAGCATTATCAAGTGGGGTCATACGTTAAACCATCGATGTATTATTTATTATTATCTGTTGGTATAGAATGAACCTCTGTGGCCTTTTAGAGTTCAGTGCTGTGTAAAGAGAACTGACCTCAAAATAATAATAAAATATGTGTGAAACACAGTGTTTAAAAAAAGTCTTGATTTCTGTTTCTTAGAATGCGGTGTGTAGATTTTAAGTTAAAGTTAGTTCAGTTGTTCATTGACGGTTCGTATTTTTAGCACATTCAATCTATTCCGAGATATTGGAAAACACGAATTAAATTCTTTTATATGCATATACGGTTGTCTGGTAGAGATCGCTCTCAAGCGATAAGACCGCCACTTGTAACTTAGTTTTAAAATTGTCTTTTTTGTATTTCTGTTTCTTACCAATAAGTGTGCAAAAATAAATTTTCTATCCATCTATGTATATTCCGTTGACGCTTTCATAGCTATTGTTGCATTTCTAAGATCCTTCATCACGGTTGAAAATTTAAAATTACCTGTATTAAAAACGAGAACCAAACGGTTTTTTTTATAAAATGAAACTTGGACTGTTACCGATTCCCGTTCCCGTTGACGTATAATTAATTAGATTTTAATCTGAACTTGATTGTATACATGGTTTGACACTAGATTAAGTGTGTAAAAATCGTAAGTAATACTTAAAAGTGCAAAAGTGATACCGAACTAGAACTGAAGTGAAAAAGTGCAATACAGATGTGATTAGTCTGTAAGGTTCTAATTAGATTAAATTAGTTTGTAAGATTTTAGCTAGATTCATGTTCTTATAAGGTTCTAAATAGATTCATGTTCATGTTAATTATGCTGAAATATAGTAAAAATGTCTTGAATTATTCACCAAACATGTAAAGAAACAAATTAAAAGGCACACGCCCTCCCCCCACCCCTCGGATATCTCACTGAATGATATAAATATAGCGCCGTCGCGCGCAAAAAATCAGTACACACACAGCAAGCGACGAGTCAACAAGTGAGATATCGCTGGAAGGAGAGGCTGCCACTTCAAAACCTCAAGAATTCTTTTATTGGATCCCTGAACCCCTCATTGGCTGTCACGTGGTCACAAGCTTGGCATCCTAGGCAGGATAGCATCGGGTCCCTAAGGAAGCTTGCAAACACGGAGGGACCCCATAGGAGCTTAAAGAAAACCACTACAGTAAATGGTCCTTCGAGCCGGATCGTAAGAATTCAAGAGGATACCCGTCCACTGCAGCGCTACGGTTTGGTGCAACCGTCCCTGATAGCACGAAGGCTGTCGGGACATCTGCTGCTGTACGCGTGAAGAGGACCGTCGCGGTAAGGTGCCATCGAGAGTTCGGGAGCATTGGGAGCTTCTGGACTAAGGCTACCGTCGGCGTGCACCTAATCCGGATTGGTGCAAGTCCGTTGTTGGCATTTGGAGCCGCGGACACTGCTGCTGGAGGAAGGTGCAGGGAGTTGGAGTGGCGCCAGTGGGAGACCGGAGCATTCTCTTCTGCCTGACGCGGTGGATTGGTGCAACTGTCCTTGATAGCACCAAGGCTATTGGGATATCTGCTGCCGCCTGCGTTGAGGGACCTTCCGGGCTAAGGCTGCCATCGACGAGCGTTCGAGTCCAGTGAGGTGCAAGTCCGTTGTTGGCATTTGGAGCCGCGGACACTGCTGCTGGAGGAAGGCGCAGGGAGCGAAGATCGAAGAAAGAAAAACGGTCTAACGTACGTAAATCGGCTCTTGTCAGAGCCACCCTACGCGGTTAGCCGCGGCCATTCGAGTAGGCGACTCACTGTGCCATACTGTCCTACTCGTTTGGTTAACGTCTGTATCATTGTGATCAGACGGGAGTAACGTGCCGGACGCCGTTACCGGTATACGCCTTTATTAAGGCGACCGTATAGTCCGATCGCGCCGTTCACGACTGTTCGTCGGAGCCATTGGCCACAGGTTGGCATGCCGAGGGTGCTGGGCGTTCCCCCCAGTGCCTGAGCACTTTGGTCTCCGATACTGTCCTCTGTCGGGCGATTCCCACCCTACCCTATCCACCATGTTCCATCCTTGACCGTTGTGCCTCTGGGAGGTCTTCGGCCGAGATTGTTAGTGTTAGGGCCTGTTAGGAGGTTAGGTGTACTAATTCCGTCAACAGGGGGAATCGGTTCTATCTTTGTGGGTGACGTAAAGTCTCGCGATAGGAAACGCAGTTTGTCACGCTAAAAATAAACTTTGTTTGTTTTCGCGTTCTTGTAATTTTCATTGTAAATAATAATTTAAACCTGTGTGAATAATTTAATATATGAAACTTGTAATATAAAACTCGTGCAATAATAACAACTTATTTTCGCGCGCAAAACAATTTACTCTTTTATCGCGTTGGGCTTAAGTTTTTTCGCGATAGGCATTTAGATTTTTAGTTCGGGTTAGGATCGTTTGTAATGAGCAATATCAATACAAGAAGTAGGGCAAAAAACGCGACAACGTCTGAAGAAACTTCCGAAACTACTACCGCGCCAACTTTTTCCGATTATAGTACTCCAACGGAAACCACAATGAGTACCAACGAAACGGGAAACGAAAACGCGTCAGGAAGCAAAACAAAAGACAAAAATACCAATAAATCCACTCGTGCGAGATCGGAAGCTACCGTAGTACAGCATGAAAAAGCTGCCTCTAAAACCTCCGCGAAATCAAGCAGAAGAAAAGCCGCATTAGAAGCCAAATTAGAGTGCGAACGAATAGAACGAGCGAAATTAGAGCGAGACGCCGCTATAGCAAAAACAAAGCTGGAGCTATTACAGTTGCAAGAGGAGTTCGATAGCGAAAAAAGCGACGTAGATCGCTCGAAGCTCGAAGCTCGCGAGTCTGTAAAATCCATCATGTATACGACCAAGGATCCACACGAGATACTAGATGTTTTACAAAGAAGATTCGGACGACCGGTTCATTTGGTTAAGAGCGAGATAGCTGCCTTAGAAAAGCTGCCGAACATGACCAACGATGTAAAAGGAATAGGCATATTCGCGAGCGCAGTAGCCAACAGCGTCAACACCATCAAACAACTCGACAAAAAGGAATACTTATATTCTCACGAAGTATCGGATAAAATTATAGACAAAATGAATATAATGATCAAATTCCGTTGGCACGAGTACCGCGCGGAACATGAGGACACACCGATATTGTTGTCTCTTTCCAACTTTCTAAACAAAATAGCCGATCAATGCGAATCATACGACGATGGGCCAACAAAATTCAAACGAGAATCCAAATCCGAAAACAAAACCAAACCATTTCAGTCGCGAAATAGAGTAAATCACACGGCCAACTTATCATCATCAGAATCGGAAAGTGAGGAAGAATTCTCAGATGAGGAGTACGAAGAGGAACGAAACTTCGTATTTTCAGCCACATCTCAAGTAAAATGTCCGTTCTGCAGAAGCAACCACGATTTAGTAAATTGTCCAAAATTCAAAGCACAAAATATTAAAGAAAGATGGGATACAGTAAAAAGAAAACGAGTCTGCTTTAAATGCTTAAAAGCAAATCATAGGAGCGTAAATTGCAGCATAAAAACGTGCAACAAAAATGGATGCACACGACAGCATCACGAAATGCTACACCACGATACATCAGAAGCTCAAAAACCTGTGCAAGAAGCAAACCCACAGGCAACCAGCAGTCAGATAGTTTCCGTAAACCATGTGGGCCATTTGCGTTCATATCTAAAAATAATACCTGTCATATTAACGGGACCAACTGGAGCCGTTAAAGTTTCCGCGCTATTAGACGAAGGCTCCACAGTTACATTAGTCGACAACGACATCTCCAACTCGATCGGTGCGTCTGGAACAAAAACCGAGCTTTCCATAGAAGGAGTAACTGGTCATATATACAGAGACGATTCCTCTATGAAAGTGAGCATGAAAATCCAAGGAGAATTTTCTCGCGAAATCACAGACTTGACCGCATTCACCGTAAGTGAGCTAAATTTAGCATCCCAAACCGTACGTCAAGAAGATTTGCAGGATTGTCCACATTTGGAAGACATCAAAGAACAGCTAATGTACGCAAAAACACGCCCTTTAATCCTAATAGGTCAAGACAATTGGCATTTGATAGTATCGCGTCAACTAAAAAGCGCCGGTGTAACCAAACCAGTAGCATCCCTAACCAAACTTGGATGGATTCTTCATGGTTGTAAAAGCAGCATAACACATCCAGTCGCTTTCAGCGGACACATACGAGCCGCTAACCATTCAGACATAGAAAGAACAATAAAAAATTACTTCGAGTTAGATTCTATAGGAATCCTACCCAAATTACCCAAAAACGACCCCGAACAGAAGGCACTAAGCATATTAAAAAAAACCACCAAGCTTCTGCCCGAAGGCCGATATGAATGCGGGTTGCTATGGAAAGAAGACAACTTAACAATGCCCAACAACCGGGAAAGCGCGCTAAAGCGTTTACAGGGCATTCGTAAGAAAATGAACAAAGACGAAACCTTCAAAGCCAAGTATTCGGAACAAATAAGAAACCTGCTTGAAAGCGGATACGCCGAACGCATATTTACTCCGCCAACATCACCACGAACATGGTACCTACCGCACTTCGCCGTGTACCACCCCCAAAAGGGAAAGATGCGCTTAGTTTTCGACGCCGCGGAAAAAACTAAGGGAATAAGTCTGAACGACGCCTTACTGAGCGGGCCGGACCTACTTCAATCATTATTTGGAGTACTAATACGATTTCGCCAGGGACCCGTAGCAGTGGCTGCGGACATAAAGGAAATGTTTCTTCAAGTCAAAATAAGACCGGAAGACAGAGACAGCCTACGATTCTTATGGCAAGAAGACACAGAAAAGGCACCAGAGGAATATCAAATGAGCTCTCTCATTTTCGGTGCAGCGTCTTCGCCATGCTCCGCTATCTACGTTAAAAACGCAAACGCAGAGCAATTTAAAGATAAGTATCCGGACGCTTATCACGCCATAACACGTTGCCACTACATGGATGACTATCTTCAAAGTTTCGAAAGTCCATCTGAGGCAAAACGCGTATCTACCGAAGTAGACACAATTCACAAGAACGCCGGTTTTGAATTGAGAGGGTGGGCCAGCAATTGCCCCAACGCAATCGACATGTTAACTGTCAAAGCTCCTGAAACCGTAGCGCTAGGGAACCCGGAGAAAATAGAGAAAACTTTAGGTATGCTGTGGGAGGTTCGAGGCGACAACCTAAAATACACCCTAAACCTACGCAATACGCCCGAAGAAGTAGTGATAGGTGTACGCCCGCCTACTAAACGTGAAGTCACAAGTGCCATCATGTCGGTTTTTGATCCATTGGGATTAGCCACTCCCGTGCTCGTACAAGGCAAAGTACTCATTCAAAAACTATGGAAAACCGGTATAAATTGGGATGAAACCATACCTCAGGAACTGTATAAGGAATGGGAAAACTGGATGAACAACCTAGGTAACTTACAAGAGCTAAAAATACCTAGGTGCACGTATTCAATGGGAAACGGCGAACTGCACACGTTCGTAGATGCAAGCGAACACGTATACGCCGCCGCCGTCTACTGGCGATCCGTTAGAAACGGAAAGGTAGACGTCAGGTTACTGGCTGCAAAAGCAAGAGTATGTCCCCTCAAACCTGTTTCTATCCCGAGGCTTGAACTTCAATCCGCGGTCCTAGGAAGCAGATTAGCTACAAGCGTAGAAAAAGAAATAAACGCCAACGTAGAAAGAAAGATTTATTGGTCTGACTCTAGAACCACTTTGGCATGGATCAAAGCGGACCCGCGAACATTTAAAACATACGTAGCTCACAGGTTAGCGGCAATAGAAGAACTCACAAAAACAAATGAATGGAGATGGGTACCCACCAAACAAAACGTCGCCGATGACGCAACCAGAGCGGTACCGTCGCAATTCAATGCGCACCATAGATGGTTTAATGGTCCCGAGTTTCTTCAAAATGACGAAAATCAATGGCCGGTCGACAAAAGCGCCGTCACGCCGCCGATCGTAACGGACGAAATGAAACATCACACGGTTTCAACCACCACAACGACAGATTCAATCTGTATCCCAGATCCGGAGCAATTTTCAAGTTGGCATCGGCTGTTGAGATCGACAGCCAGACTCCTACACATCGTAGAAGTTTTTAAGGCAATGCGGGGTCGCAATCGAACGATGGCCTTAAAAAGGACCATAAAAGACAAATCGTGGCGAAAATACAATCGTACCAAATACAAATGCGCAAAACCTAAAGAATCGGCTGAAGTCAACATAAAACCGTTACCTAACGAAATGATAAATAAAGCCGAAATGCTTCTATTACAGACGGCTCAAGAGCAAAGTTTCAAGCCAGAACTGCAAGCCCTGAAACGGGATCAACCCGTACCTAACTCTGCAAAGCTCCACAGGTTTCAGCTTGTACTCGAAAACAATGTAATCCAGCTACGCACCAGAGCAGGTCAGGCCGATTTCATCACGCAAAATCAAAAAAGACCCGTGGTACTTGACGGACATCACCGCATAACAAAACTAATAATCAAACATTATCATGAAAGGTGCAATCACGGCCACCACCAAACCGTCATAAATGAATTAAGACAAAAATACTACATAACCTCGCTACGAAGTATAGTAAAGCTAATCGTAAAACAATGTCAGTGGTGTAAAGTGTACAAATCAACACCACAAATTCCGCCTATTAGTGACTTGCCAAAGGAAAGAATCGGCTACAAACAACACGCGTTTACGCACGTAGGACTAGACTACTTTGGTCCATTGACCGTCACTATAGGTCGAAGAACGGAAAAGCGATGGGTGGCTTTGTACACGTGCCTCACCACTCGGGCAATCCATCTGGAGATAGCTAACTCCTTAAGTGCCGATAGCACCATCATGACATTACGCAGATTCATAGCCAGGCGCGGTATGCCGAAAACAATATATAGCGACAATGGTACGAATTTCATAGGCGCGGCCAAAGAATTAGCTGATGCACTGAGCGAGAGAAACATTTTATGGAAGCGAATTCCACCAGGTGCTCCAAACATGGGCGGCGCTTGGGAACGCATGGTCAGAACCGTAAAAACTGCTTTAAATACAACATTAAAGTCAAGACAACCACCGGAAGAGGTTTTACACACGCTTTTGTTAGAAGCCGAACACCTAGTAAACTCACGTCCGCTTACGGAGGTTAGTCTCGACCCGAACGACGAGGAAAGCCTCACCCCAAATCATTTCCTTATAGGAAGATCTAGTTCACTAAACGGAAATAGTTTCGGGGAATTTGATGATAAAGATCTAATAGGAAAAAACACGTGGCGAACCACTCAAAGATTGTCAGACTTGTTTTGGAAAAAATGGTTACACGAGTACCTACCGACTATTTTGCCCAAACCAAATAGCGGAACAAAGGAGTTTTCAAATCTCATGCCCGGCGACGTAGTGATCATAGTAGACGCTAGTCTACCCAGGGGATGTTGGGCGCGCGGAGAAGTCGTAAACACCTTTCCTGGATCTGATGGCAAAAGTAGAACTGCAGAAATAAGAACTCCCGCCGGAGTACTGCGTCGACCCGTAAACAGATTAATTAAAATTGCGAGAATCGGTGCCCACAAAGGTAGTAGTGCTTGTATACTTCCGCACGAGGGGGGGACTGTTACCGATTCCCGTTCTCGTTGACGTATAATTAATTAGATTTTAATCTGAACTTGATTGTATACATGGTTTGACACTAGATTAAGTGTGTAAAAATCGTAAGTAATACTTAAAAGTGCAAAAGTGATACCGAACTAGAACTGAAGTGAAAAAGTGCAATACAGATGTGATTAGTCTGTAAGGTTCTAATTAGATTAAATTAGTTTGTAAGATTTTAGCTAGATTCATGTTCTTATAAGGTTCTAAATAGATTCATGTTCATGTTAATTATGCTGAAATATAGTAAAAATGTCTTGAATTATTCACCAAACATGTAAAGAAACAAATTAAAAGGCACACGCCCTCCCCCCACCCCTCGGATATCTCACTGAATGATATAAATATAGCGCCGTCGCGCGCAAAAAATCAGTACACACACAGCAAGCGACGAGTCAACAAGTGAGATATCGCTGGAAGGAGAGGCTGCCACTTCAAAACCTCAAGAATTCTTTTATTGGATCCCTGAACCCCTCATTGGCTGTCACGTGGTCACAAGCTTGGCATCCTAGGCAGGATAGCATCGGGTCCCTAAGGAAGCTTGCAAACACGGAGGGACCCCATAGGAGCTTAAAGAAAACCACTACATGGACTGAACTATTTAAAGTTTATACGGAACCATTTCTACAAAATCTAAACTATTGCTGCTTCAAAACCGCGTGACCAACTCTCATAAAACCTTTCAATGACAGTCCAATGTATGAACCTATCCCCTGCCCCGACTATGTAGAGGATTAACGATATATCGCGGGAATAATCGTTTCTTACCTTTACTCACTTAGGGTTGAGATTTGCCTGTTTTTTTACTATTAAGAAAATTACTTGCTCCTCAGTCGGGTTCTACTCATTTGACCTTTACAGTTGTTTCTTTTATAGTCAGTGGTTTTGATAACATTTAGCAAGAAAATATATCGTGTCTCTTTTGAATTATCATTTATCACATTACATGCCATGTTGCAAACTGAGCATGCATTTGGATCTTTGCAGTATTTCTACAGCTATGAATTTCTATATTCACATAAACATTGTAATTTTCAAATGTTTTAATACTTATTCCAAAGAAAAACTTATCTAGAAGGTATACAATACTGACCTACACTTAAAAATAACCGACTAAAACCGGAACTTTATCCATTTTAATTATTCCAACATCATTCAAACTATCAACACCATAAATAAATAACTAATGAAAGAACCCGTGTTACTTTCTATCAGACAATAACTTACGCTCTGGGTCGCCATGTTTTTTGTCTATAACTAACTCTTTTTGTCTATGATAACTCATTATAACGTTATGAGGCTGTCTACGCGCGTGTTTTCTTAGTTTTACATGATTTAGTGCCAGTTCTATTTTATCTCAAGTCTGCGTTCGATATTTTGAAATTGGAACTTACCTATTCATTACAATCGTTTGAAGCTCTAAAGAATTTTAAAATTAGAGCGTTATTTTATTTATGTTGATTCACAGAGTTGGAAATACTTCAAATGAATACTGGAAATAAATTTTCTTTGTTTTTTTTTAATTTTGATCGAAACTATTTTTATAGTATGTGTTTTCATTTTACTGAGTTAATAATTACAATTAAATACGTTGATTTTTATTTCTATGAATAGTAATAACGTGAGCGTTATAAGTATACATATAGCTTTATGTTAAGTTTTTTAGAAAGTTATTGTGTATTTTCAACATTTTCAGCATACAGATCGCACATAACTACAAGGCTTTTTATTATAAAGTTCTAGTAGAGTTAGATATATAGAAAATGCTTTATTGACAACCTTGGATTGATAGGATCCAGATTAAACACGGGGAGAGTTTAGGTGTACCCACGATCATTATAGACTAAACACTGACCTGGTTTATCAAGATCGCTAAGAAACTCCTCGGTGTCCGTGTAGGCGCCCCAGGTGGCCCCCAGAGGCCCGAGCGGCCCCAGCGCGAGGGCCAGCAGGGCCCACGCTGCCATCGCACTGCACTAACACATCCCGCACTCATACACATGCACTGTCTTACTTAGGTACCTGGAAATAAGAGAAGAATCACATAAATATTCTACCCAAATGCGAAAGTTTGTATGGATTGATGGATGTTTGTTACTTCTTCACGCCAACACTACTGAAGCGATCGGGCTAAAATTTTGCTTGGAAGTAGGTCCAGACCACGATAACACATAGACTATTTCTTCACGACAGATTAATACACAAAAAAGTCCTAGGCCGCGTCTGCCTGTCTGTTCGCGATAAGCTAGAAAAACTACTACCTAGTTTCCCTTAGTAAAGTGTATGTATGTATGTATAAATAGATTTAGGTATTTTTGGTTATTTATGTAGGGTATTCGTATGCAAGATTTGTAAATGATTAGAGTTTTGTAATTTGTAGCTTCTTAAAATAATGCACACAGATCCCCGTATTCAATCTATCGCTCGTGAGCGATAAGACCGCCAATTGTCACATTTCTTTTTTTGTTTCAAATTGTTTGTAAACTGTTTTGTTAAGTGTGCAATAAAGCATTTTCTTTCGATCTATCTATCTATCTACTGAACGGATTTACATGCGGTTTTTAATCAATAGAATGATTTATGAGGAAGGTTTAGGTGTATACAACAACATGTGTGTACGAAAATTCCGCGATGGCATATATCTATCTTTTCTACTATATTCTGTCTATTATAATAATATACTAATTGTGCGAAGCCGGGGCGGGTTGCTTGTATCACATAAATCAGTTACCATGGGACAGACGCCAGAGACTTACAGAGATTACTGATCGAACCTTATTGAGAACCATAATCGTGGTTTGTCCATAAACTTATCGATTAGTACATTTCGTACATAACAAATAACCTATGACTGTTCTGCACAAGTGATTTTGTCCTTTGCAGATACTACACCTAAGTTGATATTTGTATACCCAGTAAACCTTAACGTCCCCTTTCATCAAACACGGTCCCTGTCTCCATGACAATAGAGATTACTTTCAAAGTTCAAAGGAAATACGATCTTTTGAGGTTGAGCCAGGATAATTACAAGGAAATAGGTTATCCACGCTATCGCTTATCAGGCATCTACCCTACTCCGTTTTTGTCGAAAACTGTCCGGTACCTAGTAATTTGAGCAGAATCAATTAGAGAACATGGTGGTAAGCGATTGGGGGAGGGTAGGGGAAATCTACTGGGCCGAGGTAATAATGCGAACTACCATTTTGATAAATAATAGATTCAGGCGTCACTTTGCACAATTTCGCATATAAACCGTCGGCGCGTCATCGTCTTCGCGTCGTGTATTATACGCGGAATTGTTACTAATTATTTTTTCATTCTAATATTTTACCATTTTGGTATTTTACTCCTGCGGTTTTTGATGGTACGCATGAAAAAGTACTTTAATTCTCGTTTGTGTGGACCATTCGAGATGGAAATCGTTTCCTTAAAAGGAATTAATCATAACGTTTTTATATGTTTCTTTATTTATAGAAGTGGAAAAGTTCTAGATTAAAAGGGATTGCCTTTAAGGCATTCACTGCCCATCCTCGTCGATGCTACTCAGAGGGTCGGGGATATTTGGAAGGACCTTCTACCTAAATAATTAAACCTAATCTTTTGAACCGAATATGAAAAAGGATTCCACGTGTTTTTTTAAATGTCTTTTCGTCGATTTCTCCGTCAATTAGCGACCGATTTTGAAAATGCTATTCTTTAAATTTCAATTTGCTATTGTGTAGACTCTACACAATAGCAAATTGAAATCTAACCGACGACTCTACAGTGTAGAGAATGATCAAGAAGTCGTCCCATAAAACTTTATTACCGAGGGATTAGTATATGTCGCGCAAAACTTAAAAACTAGGTTTTTAGTTTTTTCAAAACAATAAAAGTATATTATTGTTTTACGATTCATATACTTAATAATCTTTAAAAGCGATTTTTTTTTATATTTAAACTGTTTCAAATAAAGTCAAGAGTTATTCGCTTAAAATCATATAGGTACCAGTTTATACAGCAACCAAAGGCCAGTCCTTCGTTCCCGCTGAAAACATTTTCAGTAATTCATCCTCCGAATGCATTGAGATAAGATCATGTGGCACTAGATAATTTAGTCGAGCTGCCTTATCTGACATTAACGGGGCTGTGGAACTCTAGTTATCTCCGTCCCACTTGCTTTAAATAGGGAAGTTAGGTATCTCTGTCTTACATAGAGACAGCACTGAAGAACTATCTTTGCTTCTCCAGGGATCTTGGTAAGCGAAGTTGTTAGATGTTTAGACATTGCGTTATTGGCGCTGAAATTGCGCTTTGATATTTATTTGTGTGCAAGTGAACTTTCAACCTTGACAGCCTTTTTATTATTACTGTCATGGCAGCGGCCATATTAACGCAAATTCCATTTAATATCGTATGATATACCTGCAAGTTTGTTACAAAGATACCTTTGTAACCGTAATCGGCTACAGAAATTAGAAATATATTATCTACAAAAAGGATAAAGCCGATAGAGGCCTGTGACTAACAGACAAATGGAAGCGTGACCGATTCACACATATGTGAGTGAAGTCACATTTCAGTATCAGTGAATACCTACCCAATTAGGTACAGACTATAAAGACCTATTTGAATGTCATGTCATGACCGCGTTATAATGTCACAAATTCTTCTTCTGTCTCTTAATTGCCATGCTTCATGCATTCATTTTCACTATGATTCTGCTCTTCTTGTTCGTCTAAAGCAATGGCTATCATTACTGGTTCCGTATTATAAAACAGAGCCATAGCAATAATCAAACCCACGCTACTACTTTGATTAGCACTTTAACAACCTAAATATTGCACAGAAATTGGATTAAATATTACGAAATTGACTTAGCATTTTATGTTATTGCTTACCCGGTGGGCACGCAAAGTTATAAACTATAAAGTTAAAAATGGGGTTTAGTACCAAAGTTTAGTTAACGAGTGGCTTACGATTTGATTACTTGAAACTTGAAAGCTTGATTCACAAACCAATTCATAGAATAATAACACAATTATCTAACTAAAGCATTGGACTACCTTCATAAAAGGTATTTTTGAATTCCAAATCGAATCGACCACAGATGGACAAAGCCTGAATGAGAAAGGGCGTCCTTGAGGCAGACCACCCGCCAGATGGTGAGACGATATCGTCTCCGCGTCAGGGTGGACGGAACACTGTGGATTACCTTCGTAAAATATTGATTGTGCTAACGTGTAAAAGAGGAGGCCTACGCACCCTGCAGTACCTACGGGCTGAATGATGAGGACATTGATATTTAATACTTAACTCCTTCCATAAAGATCAAAATTTCCTTGAAATCACATCCTACCAATAATTAAATAAGTTGTAATTTTATGTTAGGTTGGACGTGTATAACTTCTTCATGCCAAAACTCGGAACGTATCGGGCAATAAGTTTTTAAGGGCTTATAATCTCGATAAAATGCGTACAAAACCGCGGGATAGAACTAGTAATAAATAAGGTAGGCGACTCTACAAACTGACCCTTCCACTTTCTTTCCAATCCCAAACTGCTGACCATAATGAATAATCAATATAATCTGTTGTAAATTTTATGGCGTTACAAAGATTCTCGAACACATGTTGAACAAACTAGTATGTATTTGTGTCAGTGGAAAGGCTGCTGAGTTGGGATAATATTTGGAAGTGAGATACAGGTAAGCTAGAACATGGCTGGATCACAAATTAATTACTATTGATCATAATTCCGCAGATTGCATCCACTGCTGAACGTGCCTCCCCAAATTAAGGTAGTTTTGGTCGCACAGGTGTTAAAAATACACAGAAGGAAGCTGCTGCTGTTCCTCTGGTAGGTTCCCAGACTCATCATCATCATCATCATCAGCCGATACGCGATCTTACGAAATCCATGGGCTGAGTTAAAGGAGATGCCGCAACCGCCGGCCAACCAAATTATATTAATCTGTCAGAAAGTTTGACGATTTTAAGATCAAATGAACTGGTTAAAGGGTAAAAGTAGCAGTAAATTTTAGAGCCACTCGCTACGCTCGTGACTGTATTCTTGATTGCTATAATAACTAGCTAGATGATCCCAAGAAAATGAACAATATTAACAATTAAATAGTTTTGATTCTGTTACCCCGGTAGTTAGGTACCTATTTCAAAACCAGGATCTTCGTCTCCATAAACTCTGGTCACAGTCACAGTGCATCGAGACAAGGTACCTTCACGTTTTGTGAGTATCATCAACCTGGACCTCCCGACACAGGCTCGGCCTAGAGTGAGATCCATAGGTAAATTCTTAGTCGGTCAGCCCTCAGCAATGATTTTTGTTAGTTCATAGGCCACAATAAAATGTATTCTAAAATGGACATACCTATATGTTAACTGTACCTAACTACTAAGTGTCTGATTTCACTGAAACTTGATATTTTTCCTATAAATAAATACCAATATTTTTAAGGTTTTTTTTATATTTATGGTATTCTAGAAACATGTCCATTATTTATATCTTGTATAACGTTTGTTTTTATTTCAGACATTCGTTTGTTTATGCTCATCTCATCTCTAAGACTACGTTATTTACAAAACAAAGCCCAGGGATCGTTAAATTATTATTTATTTATTTATTTAATCACAATCAGGGTTGTACAATCTTCACTTTTAACATTGAAATTTGTCATACCTATTATAGCTGTTTATCATTTGCCTGTGTCGTATTTTAGTTAATCTAAATTAAACCAAAGTTTTGATGTTCATTTTAATTGAAAATCCATAAACTCGTAAAGAGGGAGTTCGTTTAACTAATTGGTTGTTCATTAGTAGAAGTGCCTTACCATTAAAATGTTCTTAAGTAGGTATGTATTTACGTTTACAAATTTCAAATAATGCGTGGGTTTTAAAATTAGGAAATTAGACATTTTCTTTCAAGGTATAATCAATCTTAATAACAGTCTCATTATATTTGTCCGTAATACCTTTTTGCTGTGTTAATTAGAATGTATACTTATAAAAGGCAAATGCCTTTTAAAATGGTTTGTTTTTGTAAATTGGTACACGCTATGAAAATGTTATCAATAAAACAAAAAGTTCAGACTTTAAATTACACTAAACCTCTATAAAATTCTCGCATTTCCTCCCGTAATGCAAAGGTCTCTCTCGGTTTCATCTAGGTGGCTCTTTTCCTTTTCGCACTTAACTTCATATTATTTTTAGGGTTCCTTACCTCAAAAGGAAAAAAAGGAACCCTTATAGGATCACTTTTCAGTCCATTTGTCCGTCTGTTAACACTCTTGGAACGCGCAGGTATCGAGTAGAAATTAACATCGAGTACTCAGGTCTGTAACTTCTTGGAGCCGTGATTTAAAACTTCTAAGTCAACGCTATCAAAAGTTACAGTTGTTCATACCCAATTTTTCAATTTCAATTTAATTTCTAAGGTCGGGTACTTGCCTTCGTGGCACAGTTGGTTAGCGCATCCCCGTATTCAGGGGAGGGTCGCGGGTTCAAGTCCCGCCGGAGTCGTAAATTATTGGGATATTATTAAATTCTTTAAGATTACCCCAAGTGCGGGCATAAGCACTATAATAACAAAAACCTTGTACCGTACCCCTAAATACGCACCACAATTCGATAATCAAGCGAAACCAATGCCATAAGGTAGCCCGAGTGTTGGAAGAACCTCTCTGTGGATACAGCTGCGCCATGTCAGCCTCTCTTAGATTCCTTAACACGTATAATTAATTATACGGAACCCTCGGTGCGTAAGTTCCACTTGCAATTGACGTTTTATTTAACCCCGACATGGAATACTGCGTGGTTATTTAAAAAAAAAACTTGCCACAATTGTCTCCAAGGTTATACATTAAAATGTTTGCATCATTATCACACTCCGCTCTCACCACATATCTCCCAAAAATGTAGCAACCTAAAGCTACGCTCCGACTGCATCCCAGCCTGTGATTTGTCATCGAGACACACAATTTACCGAGAAAGGGTAGAGTCCGTGAGTTATGGTCTTTTAAAAATCTTTTTTCCCTTTGTTATCGTTGTGACTTCCTGCGATAAAAGGGATTACACCATTTATCTTAGGGCTTGCATTTGCGAGTATTGTTGGATTATAGACTACAGCTTCTGTGTTGCTAGCTACTAACGCTCGAGGTAAGATGTCAGAACTTTCCTTACGTTTTTGGTCACATTTTTTTACTTATATCTCTGCTCAGTTTGTAGCAAGATGTGTGAATGATTGTGTGAATATTGTTATAGTACAATACATATTTATTCGACGACCTTAGAGTCGTAGCGGGCGTAGGTTCGTCTGCGATCCAGGAGGTTGCGGGTACGATTTCATTTCATATATTTATTCCATTTAAAACAAAATACGTTGTGCGCGAAAATTTTAAATCTAAAACTTCTGAGTACAAAAATATCTAATTATAATGGGATTTCCGCCTCTGGACGAACATTTGAACATAAAAAAAACAGTTTTCACATAGAGGCCAAGTTCAGTCCGTTTCTTCACCGACTTTAGAGATTGTGAGTAACGTACTGCCTGGCTATTCAGCCAGCGTCTTGGGGACGCTTCTGACATATTTTGAATGGACCAATTGAGCTGTAGATTGCTTGTGACAGTCTGCTGTTAGCGCAATTGTTTCAGTTTTAAATACCAGTTTTAATTATATTTCTATTATTTTCTTTGTTATTAAAGTACGTTTTTTTAAGTGCTAAGATCAGTTGATTTCTTAAGCATAATTTACGTAGTTTCGTAATAAATTTGTATCGTGAAAAGTATTGTTAACATGTCACAAAATGGATTCGACAGTGAAAATTAATGGGATTCAATTCCGTAATTATTTTGCTGTTACAGTAATGATATATATGTTTCTAACTCGGTTAGGTGTGCGAAACCTAAGAAGACTGATATAAAATACCCAGTCATTTAAAATAGATGAAAAGCAATATGAATTGAAACTGTTTGCAGTCCTGAAATTATATTTCTCGCCGACAACGCCTTATTAATGTTTTATAAGGATCCGAGAATCCTCTTTTTCCTGTTCTATTCCATTACGAATTTTTTCGCGTTCCCGTTGAACTTTTTTATTTAATTTGAAATGATTCCGGGAAACTCGATTCCGTTTGTAAATAAGTACCTACCTAAATATTGATGTACCTACAGATGATTTTATTGATAATGGTGACCTATTTTTTTATTATGCATAGTCGTTTTGGACCCAATAAATCCTCTTGAAAACAAGTTTAGATAAAAAAGAAAGAACTAGTAATGCATAGCAAATATCAAGGCTTTTTATATCTCGTTCATAATATCTTTCCCGAAAATGCTTCGATCATAGCCGAGATGGAATCAGCTAGATAGTCACATCAGAGACATAAAATAAATATAATGACTCATAATGTCTGATAGGTTTATTCTACTAGGTAGCGCTACTGCCCGCTTTTCGGCGGATATTCTAAAGTCGTTTACGCTATGTCCAAAAATTCACATAGCATTACATGAAAAGCAAAGACTGTTGATGTAATGTCATGTGAATTATTGGACGGCTAAAGACCCGTCCACTGCTGGTCATATGCCTCCCTTGATAAGCGCCTCGTCATTATCTATATTCAAGCCAAATTCTATGCAAGTATATGTACCTATGTAAACAAACCACATGAAAAACTAAATCATGTTTGGCGTTAAGTTTCGGACATAATTGCTAACAATATTTATTAAAGTGAAGATTAGCTAAAATCTATTAATCTCTTAACTAAGAATACACGGCAACAAAGTGAATTTTAGGTTAAGTATAGGCGGCTTGTTCACAAACCTTTGATATCTAGTTTGGCTAGAATACTGGTATTATTGTATAATTCACCTAACAATGAACAATTATTTAAAATCATTTGCGTTTATCATAACGGGGTTATATCATAGGAAGAGGTGGTGTGAATTCTTAGCCATCACCGCACGTCCACCCAATGTGGGGCCGAACGTGGAATTTTACTTTTGGGTCAAAACTCTGCGGGATGAACGTGGAACAAATCCCAATAATTAATCTTTCAAAACTGATTTAGCTTCTCTCCTCTAAGCTATCCATCGAAATCGTCAGGCCCGGACATTGGAGTGGAATCTGGCGATCGTTTATTACGGACCGGAAACAAAGGACAGATATTACATCAAAGAGGATATTTTTGGAAGTATGCCTTCTTTGATTTTGAAAAACGTTTTGGGATGGGTGGGTGTGGTGGAAACCTTTCTGGAAGACCAAGATCTGAATTTATACGGTTCCCATTCTAAAATTCAATCGAGATTAAATTTAGATGAGAATAAATTGCACGAGTTCGTGAAGTTATGAGTGGGAAAGAGAGAGATGGCGTCTAGTAGAAGTGACATGTAAGTATTTGGTGCAGCGCATCAGCATTGCCATACAGCGTGGCAATTCAGTCAGATTCTTGGAAACGCTTACGGTCGGTATTGATTTGGATCAGTTGAGCTACCTCTAGCTTGATTGCAACAGTCTGCAGTTAGCTTCTTTGTTTGTACATACGATTTTTTTTAATTTCCTTCTTTATAAGACAGGTTCGATACGATTTAAAGAGGTCTTCTTCGATTTACCTACAAATAAAATTGAAACAGGAAAAATACATTTATTCAAATTAACCCGATTAAATTTATCAATACTACTAGAAATTAAAATAATTCCTGCAGCCATTAAAACTAAAGTTTTAAAATAAACTCCACTGTAGTATTCACAGCGCTAATTCAAACCGTTGAATTGAAAATAATCAGAGGAAAATCAATCTGAAGTGCTGAACATAGAAAAGCAATTAAGTAGGTACAATGATTTTAGTGTTATTTTAGTTAAACACAAAATAAATAAGTATTTTATTGAAAGTTTGGTGATATCACTTGGATAAAATTGAGTAAAAGTGTGTTTCAGAGAAGTGGTGAGGATAATTGACCATAGCTGTCGCGTTTAGTCATTAAGTAAACTGTTGACAATAAGATCGTCTATCTATATTTGTAATTTAGATTTGACCTTTGTACATAGGTAACTTATAAAGCGACACTTAAAATCTCCAACAGCAATTTAAACTATCCTGAATCAACGCAGTCAAACACGTATTTTACTTCTACGAAAGATGACTTAGATGAATGTTCACAAGTTCCCCACATTCTGAAATCATAGCAATCCCACACAACACCCGTCACAGCTCCCAGCTTCCCATAAAACAGCTCGATCCGCGCCCATTCAAAGAAGCAGGATCGCATTAGTAAACGAATTTACGGCAACTTTATCGCCTCTTGAATTACAATGACTGAGCGCGTTATCCACAGATGGCATGATAATAGACCCTCGGAATAAAAAAGGGGGTGTAAAAACTGTAAGCCGTTTACCCCTAAAAGGGTTGGTTGGGGTGAATGGGGTTTTTTGATGGTGATGGTCTAATTGACATAGTTCTCCAGTTTTATTATCAGTGCGGAATGGGTGACATACATTATGGTCCTGCGTTTTGCTCGTGATAAGAAGTAATGTTGAAGACTAGTTTCGTCTCGCAGCTTCGTACGCGTTTTAAACTGAATAAGACTGACCCATGTTTCTACTGAGTATACAATACATATCTATATCCTCGCTTAATTTTATCCGTATTTCTAACACTCTTTAATATTATTTTCCTGTCGCGTGCGTTATTTCCTTTTCAAGTTGTCACAAAACCGTTCGCTGCCACTGTTCATAAGATGCAGCTCAACACTTTCATTGCCCATGACGCACGTGTCCTTTTTCGTTCACCTCCTCCAAACCTGCGGCGGCGGCGGCGTACCCATTCGCAGAGCTTTGGGTCGCACGACTGATACTGGGCAGTGCAGCAGTTAATGCGTTAAGGGATCATCATCATCAGCCCGTACACGTCCACTGCTGAACATAGGCCTCCCCCAAACCACACCACGAATAGCGGTCCTGAGCCGCCTCCATCCAACGACTCCCTGCGACCGCTACAATGTCGTCGGTCCATCGAGTGGGAGGTCTTCCCACACTCCGTTTCGCATTGCATCGCGGTCGCCTCTCGAGAACCTTTACTCCTACTTGCTATATGGCCTGCCCATCGCCACTTCAGCCTGCTGATTCTGCGAATACGGAGTGGATCGTTATTAGAACATAATGAGAATATTTATGAAATACAATGTTTCTTTTTTGAACCACTAAAAACTTCAGAAACATACATTATGTTGGTAGATTTTTAAAATGATCTAATTAACTTGCAAAAATCTGTTCGCTGTACATATTAGTATTGGGGCTACGATAATAAGCTTTTTATAGAGCTGTATGTCTTTCATGGTTATTATTATTACGTACTTAGGCTCCGATTTTGTGTTCATGAAGGTTTTATATAGGAAGGTACAAAGACAGAAATTATGTAGTTAGGTTAGGTTATGTATTTTTCTGATGAGGTTACGGTTATAACATTTTTTGTTGTGAACTGCATAACTAACATGCAATCAAATGGAGTGTTAAAATTAAAGTATAGAGTTTTCTCTCTCTATTCATTCTGGTTTGATAAAAGATAATTTATACTACACCTGCTCGGAAAGTTGCCTATTCCTTTTCCAAATATAAGATAGAAAGTAAGACATTGCAGGTGTATTGGAATCCGGGAGGAAAACTCTATGGAATTTGATTTCTCACTCTTTTTAGCGGGAGAGAAAACTGTATGGAAATCCATTTCTAACGTGTTATTTTTTTAAAATTTCCTAAAAGATCGGCCGGTAGCTATGGTTATTTTCATAATAGCTCAAACGACAAAAAGTTTTTACTCCAAGTCCGTTTGCTTCTTCCGATTTCCGAACAATATTTTGAAAAAAGAACCCATATGGCTGGCGCTGGAAGTTCTTCTAATTTTGAATTTGCTCGATTGATAGTTAAAAAAACATTTATAACAGTGGAGTTCAGCAAAAAACCAACGCAACTCGAGCAGAAGAGGATTCTCGTAAAAAGCGAGCATTTGCAACTTCACACTTCACCATAATCCGCGCCGCGCCCCGATCTGACTCGACCTACTGAAATATTCCTGAAGAGCGGCTGTTTTTATTTTCCTCTCCGTTTTTCCAGTGACTGAGTAGGCTTAGGATTTTAGCAGATAAAGGTTTTTATCAAGTAGCTTATTAATTACTCTTGCTCTCTGCTTATTAAATGCTCTTTTGAGATATAACAAGATCCTTTCCTACTAATATTATAAATGTCAAAGTTTGTATGGATGGATGTACGGATATTTGTTACTCTTTCACACAAACACTACTAAACCGATTAAGCTGAAATTTGGTATGGGTATAGTTTGGGACCTGGAATAACATATAGGTTATTTTTATCCCGATAAAACACGGGCGAAGGCGCGGGCTGCAGCTAGTATTAAATAAAAGGCTTGTTGCATTCTCATCTAAAAGCATTACATTGTAGATTACACACTTTACTCAAGTTTATTTTTGTAATTATTTGCGAGTTTCTGGGTACCTATACGTTAATTACATACTATCATGGGTTAAACAGCTTCTAAGCCGAAAAAACGTATAAGAATATTCGAAAATATATTCTTATACGATTACAAACCGGACTTCCCGACCCTTCAATGGCATAATCCAAGTCAGATCCATTGAAATCCAAAATCTAAAGTATATGAAAAAATCTCTCAAGCGGCAGCCGCGGCAAGCTACCCATAACCGGGTCGTGAATTCAAAGGTCGTTAAAGCCCCATGGATCTACGAGAAGGTTTAGCACAATAAAAAGTAAGGAGGTAAGATCCCATGCGGTCCGGTCTTTGTTTCCGCACCTATTGTTTGTTCCACTCTTGGTTCTAACACACGGCTGTGGTACGCGACCGTTTTTATAAGGTTTATGAAAAGATTTATGTAGTGGAGAGGTGAACCTTTAATTTGATTACGGCTTTTATATTAGAAAATTTGAATTAAAAGACCTAATACTTACATAGTTGTCAAGGATCTACAATAACTTACCTCCTTATAATTTTAATATCAAATTAAGAATCACTTTAGCTAAATTTATCTTCAGTATTTTGCAGTTTTCGCAACCTTATCTGAAAGCCGGCGATTTTTCAGTCCGAGGGTGAACTTTATGTAGAAAACTAAATAATGGCGATTTTTGTTCGGAGCCTTTCGAGGGCTTAATCTGGCCTTTGTTGGTGAAGTGATTATTAATAGAAACATTTTGTAATTTGAAATAATTCGGCAACATTCATGCTTTCGCCTTTATTCAGGAAGGATTTCCTTGTTGAACCTGTTGTCGTGATTGCTAGTTGCGCTTGCTGTCATTTTTTTCGATAGGAAGAAAACGCAAGACGTAACATGACAATAATGAGGTCTTCAGTCCGCTTATTCCCAGTAATTTTGTGCACAAAACTACTGGGAAATAAACTGTCATAGCATTGGGCTGAAAATTATTTTCTAAAATATGGATATTGATCAGGGCACGTGTTATGCAACGGATTATTGAATATAAAAAATCCCTGGATAGTTTTTTTCCCAATGAGGTGACGACACCGTTCGGATAGCTAGGAAGTACTGGATAATGGTGACACAGGACCGAACAGAATGGCGTTATAGAGAGGGGGACTAACTCAGCGGCACGTGCTCACGGGCTGCGTAGATAGACAGACTGATAGTATTCATCAAAGTAAGTTGTCAACTAGTTTCGTCTCTACGAGACATCTTCAGTACAATAAAATACTCGATCTTGATATTGAGATTGCCAAGCAACACCGAAAGAGTCCAGCCAGCGACGCCGAGATGCCAAGTCCAAGACTTGGTGCAAAGAGCTCGGAGAGGCAACATCACTGGCTGGACTGGCCGCCGCAAGAATCTCGGAGTCGCTGGCTGGATTCTGTCTGAGAGACGAAACTAGTTGACAACTTCATCGTCATCATCATCATCATCATCAGCCCATACACGTCCACTGTTGGACATAGGCCTCCCCCATACGACGACGCCACGAATAGCGGTCCTGAGCAGCCTCTATCCAACGACTCCTTGCGACCGCTACGATGTCGTCGGTCCATCGAGTGGGTGGTCTCCCATGTAGGGGGGGATTTACCATAATCACCACGCTTGGCAGGCGGATTGGTGACAGCTAGTTGACAACTTACTTTGATGAATACTATCAGAGTGGTTTATACGCGGAATTGTTACTAAATATTTTTTCATAAATCTAATATTTTGCAATGGATTCCCGCAAAGTAAAACCTGAATCTATTATTTATCTTAGATAGACAGAGTTTTAAATTTTTAACTTGAGCGTATTATTAACAAAGATAAAACTTTGTTTGCAATTTTGCTTTTATTCGTTACGGGTCATCTAATACGGTTGAACACGTAATCAAAACGATTGGAAAAATAGATTATCCAAAGTAAATTATTTCCCTCTCCGGACATCCTCTAAAAACAAATTAAAACGATTCGATTAACTCGCTGAACCTCGAAATAGAAATGTTACCAATACCGTTTCTGATTTATATGTAAAAGTTGGCGAAAGTTGCCAAAATTTGGCTAAAGTTGCCCAAATTTGGCTAAAGTTGCCCAAATTCGGCCAAAGTTGCCACTAGCAAAGGTACGGAGGGCAAAGATTAAGATTAAAAAACTGCACATGACATGTGTGTTTCGAATTTGTATTTGACTGGCATGGATTATGAGCTCTGCTTATAGTATATACAGGCGAGGGTAGCATAAAGCATTTTATTCAACTCAGGCGTTTTCTCTTTTTATAGGGTGGCTATTGTTTATTAGTGAAAGTCATTTTGGTAATAAAATACCTACAAAAGGTGCCGCAATAATGAATCTTGACTTCTACTGTCTCCAACTCCTGTCAAACAGTAAGAAAATAAAACACATCAAGACTTTGAACGGGCAGTCGAGTGAAATTTATATCCTTAAGATACGGAACCCTAATTAATAAATTCCGAAACCAACCGCTGACCGGGGAAGGAAGTTGTTAAAGTATTTTCTTTGCTGTGGGAAATTCAATTTTCGCGCCCCTTGTTTTTTGTACCAATATTTTTACTATCATGTTTTTAAAATGCTTTTTGTTTTATTTAAGCCTTTATTGTTTTTCAGCTGGGAAAGCGAAACCTTATTTATTAATTTTGGTGTTTCTGGTCCAATATGACAGAAGCCTGCGAAAGTTCATGAAATTTTCACAACTAGTGAAGTTTTTTTAAGTGTTGTGTAATATAACTTACCACTTTATTTCCAATTAGTTTCTGCACACGCCTTCGACTGTGTTGTTTTTCGGATATTTAAATGGAAGTGTTTTAATGTTATTGTCTCCCATGGAAACTTATTTATGGGAAAAAATTAGCCTTCTGCGTCTAGAAGAAAATCTATGCAAAATTTCAGCACGATTTGTTTTTATTTTTTATTTATTTATTTTATTTAGAAACAACGTCATTACAGGTTCTTTTTGAGCCCTAAGGCGATGCTATGTCTAGGTTACATTGTAATTAATCTAATTGTAAGGTACAGATACTATAGAAACATACACATTTCATACATGTAGCTTCAATAACCACCTGTGCCATTTCTAAGACTTTCAGCAGGTTTTGGTAAAATATGTCTACGCTGTTTACGGACAGGATATTAACCAAATATATAGCGAATAACATGGGGGCAAACTTAAGTAAGTTGGTCCTACATTTGGGCATCTCAAGCATGGCGGGACGGCGGCGTGAACCTGTTATCTAATCCAAACTCTTAAATCTTAAATATTAGTGTGATTTGATAATATTCAATATTAAGATAATATTGAATTGATATTTTGATAATATTAAGAGTGAATAGGTATCTTCTAGACCTTCGTGATACACCGTCGCGTCGGCCACATCGTCACTTAATTTCCTTTAGGTGAGATTGTGGTCAAACGAAGGTATTAAGTCCATAAAAAAATATTCCGTTTAAAATTTGACTCATTTTATTAACAAAAATAAGTTATTGATTTTGTTTCTGAATGCGGTGGGTGGGTTCGAGTCCTACGGTAACCTCCAATGAGTAGCCTTCTATTCTTCATCATCATCATATCAGCCCATACACGTCCACTGCTGGACATAGGCCTCCCCCATATGACGCCACAAATAGCGGTCCTGAGCCGCCTCCATCCATCGACTCCTTGCGACCGCTACGATATCGTCGGTCCATCTCTCCCATGTAGGGGGGTTTTTGCCAAAATCACCACGCTTGGCAGGCGGATTGGTGATCGCAGTGTTGGTGTTGAAAAATACTCAGAAGGAAGCTGCTGCCCTTCCTCTGGTAGGTTCCCTTAGTCGGCTCTTACGACATCCAAGGGTTGAGTTGGAGGGGTCGATATTCGTACGCCGCGGCCCTACGGCCTCTATTCTTATGGGGCTTTAATCCTGTGTTGAATCGAATCCAATATTATTTATCTTATTTATTCCAGCCGCATTATTAACCTTTAGCCCTTCGCAATACATCTTGCTCAATTCAAATTGAACCTAGATAAATATACAGATAAAACCCAGATTTCCCTAGCGGCACAAGGCTTTAGGATACAAGATTTAGGTTGTACCGATCACCTATGCAGTAATCTTGATCTTCAATTTGCGTTTAGTTTAATCAGAACATAAATTTTGGTAGTGGTTTAAATGGTATTGAAATGTTTTCAAAAATAAGTTATATTTTAAAATTATCTTCTAAAATCGTGAGTATATTCACGATTTTTCAATTCTACCTTATTTTATAACGAGGTATTTGTTTGTTTGTGAGTAAAACGTTGAAAATTTTTAATTTTCGGCATGTAACAAACATATTTTTATTTGTATAAAAATATGTTTGTTACATGCTAAACAGTTGTTAGGAAATCCTTTTAAGTATGTAAAAACACTTGTGCAGGATGAAAGGTAATCTCGAAAAGTGCTAAATCGATTTTAAAAATCATTTCACTAAAGATCCGGATATCAACGCTGAGCGAGCAAACGCTACCAAAGTAAGCTATAAATTCTGAACCGAAAAAAATCGTAAGAAGTGTTCCAATCTGCATCGCATGGTAACCCTAAACTAAACACCCCACTTTGTTAGATTCTGACCAAAGCGCCACCGCCGAGGGTTCAGAATAAAGTGAACACACCGTGGAACACACAGCAATCCCCATAAAACACATGCCATGTGCCACACTCCCGCAAACTTGAAAATTACCCGAGAGTTTAGTAATTTTAAACGTAAATTGCCAATTTTAGGGTACATGGAGATTTTCCATACAACAGGTGTACTGGTTAATTTATACAGCTGATCAATATTCAATGTTTTCGCTTTGTATCGTGTTAACGTGGTTTTTGTTTTGAATTTAATTGTTTTTGGTGGAAAATTTTGCGGGTATGAAATACAAACAAGAATTTATTGCTTTCGTTGCTACCTAACTACTGATGTTGCTGAATGTTAATTCAAAATTAAGGAAAATGTTGATACAAAAGGAGTGTAATGGAACTAAAATTATTAAAGTTTTGACTTTATGCTGCAACATGTTTTTTTTTAATAATATTAGATACACACAGACCTTACCCCATGTATGTATACCCAATGATCCTATCTATAGCAGGTTGTCTGGCAGAGATCACTCTTGAGCGATAAGACTGCCACTTATGTTGTAATTGTTTCTTAGTTTTAATAAAAGTATTTTCTATCTATCCTACTAATATTATAAAGTTTGTATGGATGGATGTATGGATATTTGTTACTCTTTCACGCAAAAACTATTGAACCGATTAGGCTGAAATTTGGTATGGGTATAGTTTGGGACCTGAAATAACATATAGGCTATTTTTTATCCCGATAAACCGCGCGCGAAGGCGAGGGCACCAGCTACTAGATAATAGAATTATAATCCAAAAATATGAACTCAATAAATCCAAAATACATAATAATTAGTTTAACCTCATTTCGGCAGACGAATAAATTCCCCAAAACATATCCCATGAGCCACCTCCAATAACGATTAATATGTTCGGTTACATTATAATTCAGTCATTGACTCTCACATTATTACCAATTACAATTTATTTATTTCAAAATTATACATGTTTGAGTGTGAATATCTTTTATCAGAATTTATTTGAAAAAAATTGGTAAGCATGTTAATAAAGATATGAAACTAAATATGGCTCCCTACTTCTACACGGGCTACAAGTGTTTTAGTATCCAACTTCCTACTAATATAAATGACAAAGTTTGTAAGGATGGATGTATGGATATTTGTTACTCTTTCACGCACAAACTACTGAACCGATAAGGCTGAATTTTTATCCTCTAGATATGGGTATAGTTTGGGACTTGGAATAACATATAGGCTATTTTTTATCCCGATAAAACGCAGGCGAAGTCGTGGGCAGCAGCTAGTAATACATAATTATGTTCTTGTTATGGTCGGTCGGAACGTTATGGTTGGTTTTTACGAATTCTATGTAATGTTACCGTTACCTATCTAACATAATATTGTTGGCACTTTTGAACTTTTGTGGACAAAATTGCTGTAGGTATGCACTGTAGGTAGTTTAAGTGATTGCATATTATTGTGATTTTACACGCATGGAGAATTCACAGTAGCAGCTCGAGTCAGGAAGTTGGCAGTGTAACACCCCTGTGCCTAGGAAAAGGATCTAAGCCGTTTGTCTTGCGCCTGATCTGTCCCCGGTCTATTCAGTATGTCGTCTTATTGGATTTTGAGAGAGAGGGAATAAAGAGCATACACTTGTGCACCTGTGCACGTGGCTAGTCTCGGTCGAGGGTGGTACCCGTGGTCAAAATTCGGCTAAGAGAACATCATCATCATCATATTCAACGTACGGGATGAAAATCTACTCTTTGCAAATAGGTATGGGCTTACAAGCCCCAATTTGCAAAACACAAAAACTTAATCCATTATACAGGTTCGATTCCAGCAAAGTAACAATAATTTAACCCAATAAATATTCACATGACCCTAACATATCTATTCAGATCCCTAGGGTCTAGTACAAGGTGAACCGCTGGTGTATTCGTATTGGTTTCCTGTTTGAAAGAGTTATTTGGGCGAGAATGTTTTTTTCTACATCCCACTATTCCCACTCGATGGACCGATGACATCGTAGCGGTCGCAGGGAGTTGTTGGATGGAGGTGGCTCAGGACCGCTATTCGAGTTGTCGTTTGGCCTATGTTCAGCAGTGGACGTGTATGGGCTGATGATGATGATGTTTCTATCTAGCGGTCCTCAAAACATGGACTGGAGGAAGGAGACTAATATTATAAATGCGAAAGTTTGTTTGTTTGTTTGTCCTTCCTTCACACAGGAAGGTAGCCTAGCTAAGCATCCAATCAACTTGATTTTGGCATAGAGTTAGTTGAAAGGATGGAGAGTTATATAAAATATTTTTTGTCCTGGTAAGACACCCAATTTCCATGGGAGATTTACGGGAAGAAATACCTTTTTAATCCTGGTCCCCAAATGGAAAATTTGAATTTAACACGGTTGAAACCGCGGGGAACAGCTAGTATTTCATATATTGTTGTACCTACCTATTACTTTTGTTCTCAGTCTATTCTATTCCACTGCTGGGCAAAGCCACTCCCCTGTCTTTTCATACGCATACAGTGGGAGAACTCAAAACAGTAAATTAATTATAGCTTTTAGCATTACAATTGATCTCTGAGAATCACCTAAATGAACTAATTACGTTTTACGTACTTTGCAAATTGCTTGAGTGACGAAAACGGTAGGTACAAATGAAAGCTTGTTCTTTAAAACATATCCTTTGTAAAAAGGCTTAGTACAAAATAACAAATTATTTAGAGGATAAAAAGCTTGGGACGAGTTTTGCTCCAACTCAAAAACTAACAAGGTAAAGGTTTCTTGTTCGCTTCTTTACTGTAAAAGATTGAACTGAACAAAAATCAAAGTGATCACTTTATTCCCCTGTTTTACTCATGTAATTTTAATTTTGTGACGTGACCCAGAGTCCTGTAAGGTCTAGAGGAAAAAAACACTTTGAGTTTTGAGTCTTACTTTATGAAACCTAAAAACGTAGAGATGTAAGTGACCCAGCTTGCCTCCCAGAGCTGCCAAAAGGCATTTACCACCCGTGACATAGAGCAAACCCTTCCTGGGAAGCGCAAAAACTGACAGAATTGTCTGTCCGTCCGTCCATCGACTTAATTATATATATTACTGGGCTTTTTAGGGTATTGAGGTCTGTTCAAGAAGATTAATTTGAGCTAGAGATTTTGTTTTTGTGCTGGCAATTTTCGGGCACTGTAAGGGTTATAATTACCATAGGTAAGGAAATTTCCTAGTTTTTGCCTATAGTTTAAAAGTAACGTTATTGTCCTTTCTCAAAATAATAGGGAGACATAATGTAGAGCCCATACTAGCAGTGGACGTAATTTACGTCCACTACTGGACATAGGCGTTCCCTATATGAGGGCATTTTGTGACTTGATATATGGGTGTTGACATAATGTCAAGCTCAAAGCAACTCTAGCAGACTTGTGTCACTACCAGAACTGTTGACAACCAGAAACCTTGTTGAACTTGCCAAAACAAGAACAAAAACCACAAAACTTGAATCATTTACATCACAGAATCCAGCCGCTCCCAAAAGAACAAGAGAATTACAAACATTGTAACCACCAAAATGTAAACCTAACCATTTTTACGTCGATCCTTTGATCCCTAAGTGGTCGAACACCAAATTAAATAAAACCGTTCAAGCAAATAACAAACAAACGAGATTGTAGCCATATGGCGTTCAATAACCCCATACTTGAGTCAGGTCGTTTGTCGGTTCATTGCATAGAATTTTCTGGAATGTTAATTGAAATCAATAGATAGGTTCGTTTATCCAGCAAGCTCTGCTTGATTTCCGGCTAGATCAGAATCAGGATCAATAACTTTATTCCTTTAGGCTTACAAAATAAGCACTTAGACAAGTCAAATTTTATACTATTATCATAGTCTGTTTCTCATTTCCATGATCACGGGCCATATAGTGACCCGGTCTTTTGGGAGGCATGCGTGGAGCCGAAGCCAACAGCACAGAGGCCCTTTATGAGAATTAATGTAAAGGCGAGAGCTACACATAGCGGATATCATCCTTGGTTGCACAATATGATACACCCGAAGATGATATCCGCCAGGTGTAGAGACTATTGCAAAGGAAAATGAAAATAACAAAAAAGCCATGTTATTGTGGTGAATGGATGGACTGGGTAATTGGGCTATGGGGGAAACTATGGACGCCTGCCATAAACATACTCTCAATACTGTTACAAGCGGCAGACGGTGGCTTGCCGAATGCTGGACGGGTTCCTCAAAATGTTGGCTTATATGCTGGTAAAGGAACAACATCGGTGCAAACGACTAAGGGGTGTCAAGAGGTGCGGCCCCGATTTCACCATCACGAAGACACGTGAGCGGGCTTCCTCGTTATTACGCCATTAGACACTTCCACCCCCGAGTCTACATCCTAAGATGCATCTCTCGCGACTCCACTCAGACCGGCCAATGAAGGCAAGCAAGAGGTGGGGATCTGGTTCTCTTGGGGTACCACTCCGCAAGCGGAGACGAGAACCAGGAACTTCCCCGGGAGCACTCGGTATACCCGTGGTGTCGCTACTCACCAACAGCTCGCCACAAGCTGCCCTGCAGGTTATCATAGTTATTATTATCAAATAAGAAATAAGGTGTTATTGATATTCTCTTCACTTCACTTTTTTGTCCACTAGTGGAAGAAGTGAAAAAGAAACCACTAGCACATTTATATCACTTATGTGTCTAATACATGGTTATTTTGCCTATCTAAATCTAAATTTAATACGATTTAGATACATGTCAATATTTCTTTAAAGCTAAACAGAACATTGAATTTCTTACATACTACTGACAGTGCGGAACGGAGCGACATCCGGCCAAGCATCATTGATGTAATCATCTATGGAGTAAAAGGCCTTCCTGATAAGATTTTGTTTAATGTACTGTTTAGATTTACGAATAGGGAGTTCAGTTGCTTCAGATGGAAGCTTATTATAGAAGCGCACGCAATTGCCCATAAATGATTTCCCTACCTTTCGTAATCTATATGCTGGGATGTGTAATTTGTTCTTGTTTCTTGTATTTATATATATATAAAGCTAAACTGAGAGCTAAACAGAACATTGAATTTCTTACGTCAGTGTTGAACGGAGCGACATATGATAATGCTGTCAGAAAGATCTAGAGATCTAGATCTCTCGAGATCTTTTATAATAATTTATCAAAATAAACTTTTAGTTAGATTTTACGTCGCCGGATTTTAAACACAGAAAGCATTTCGATCAAGCCGTGATTATTTTTGTATCAAGACTCTGTTTGAATGTCAATCTGTAAGTTTTTTTCGATTTACCCCTACGGATATCAGCTCAAAGCGCTCAGCTAAAGAGTTTGAGCTGTCAGCAATAATCGGGGTTAAAATCCGCTTCCACCGACATAAAGCAAAAGCTCGAACAGCAAAAGAACCACCGCTTGGCGAACCTCTCGATATTCTTTGTTATAAAACAGTAATGGACCAATAAAAGTTTAACGTCGCGGTTCAGCTTGACGAGATTTTTATCTTCAAAGTCGTTTGATGGCATAAGCATCAGCGGTTTCAGAAATTTGCTCTGATGTGGTTTGTATCGGAAGATCTGAAGATGAATCTTAAATTGGCTTACGATCGAAAAAGGAGGGTATTTTCATCAGTAGAGTTATTCAAAATTATCGTATTTCGAGTTTGGAAATAAAAATTATTATATCTGGGTTGTGAAATTCCTGGTGGTGGCAGTCTTTTCTAACGGCACAGTTTATTAATTGAAAGACAGACACAAGCACTTTACAAAGCACCAAATAGGTACGCTTTGAAAATCAAGTTAAACGTCTTATAGAGCCAATTATGATGATCAATGTGGTACATGAAAAAATAATACTTACACTACATTATCTGGACAGACGTAACCTGCAACAAATAAATACAATTTGAACAATGTTTTTAAAAATGTCGACGGGAAATCTGTCCTTCAAATTAAGGCTACCTATTTGATTGAATTTTGTTATGGAAATAAACTTGGTGGCTTATGTATATTTCCAGAAACTGGGTAGTCAGTAGTAGTCATTATTTGACAACTATTAGCCAACGTAAGATAATACCCTCAAGTTACCCTAACTCTGGTATTTACAACTGGAATCTGCACACAACAATTTCACGAAGCACGTACATACGTGGCAGGAAACCGTTTGAACCATCCATAATGTAGCGGTTATAACAAGCTGGGTTACTCTATGTGGTACTGAGTAAAACGTTGTATCATCATCTTTCGGCACAAGAACTTTTTTAACTTCTTCACTCTTTAAACATGCAGAGAGAATTTTTACTATACGCTTGTTATGTAGTTAGAGTGATGTAGGTTTTTAATGTATCAACGAAAACCATAGAACCAACTCAACTGCTGCAAGTGACGTATATTTATTTCTACCTTTGAATCTGAACGCACTTAAGACTGACCACTGTAATATTGTAACAGTTTAGTCAGAAAAAGGCCTCTTATGCTCTATCATCAAATGAAATCCAGGAACAAAATACAAAATATATCAGTCCTTATTGAATATTGAACAAAGTCTTTTAGGTGATTTAGCTTTTACAATATTAGAATGAAGAAATATTTAGTAACAATTCCGCGTATAACCTTCTCTGATAGTATTCATCAAAGTAAGTTGTCTACTAGTTTCGTCTCTCCACGAGACATCTTCAGGACACCACAATACTCGACCTTGACATTGAGATTGGTAAGCACAGCAACACCGACAGAGTCCCGCCAGTGATGTTGCCTCTCCGAGCTCCGACTTGGCGCGCGGAGCTCGGAGAGGCAACATCACTGGCGGGACTCTGTCGGTGTTGCTGTGCTTACCAATCTCAATGTCAAGGTCGAGTATTGTGGTGTCCTGAAGATGTCTCGTGGAGAGACGAAACTAGTAGACAACTTACTTTGATGAATACTATCAGAGAAGGTTATACGCGGAATTGTTACTAAATATTTCTTCATTCTAATATTGTGCAATGGATTTCCGCAAAGTAACGCCTGAATCTATTATTTATGATTTAGCTTTTAGGTTATTGAGGGATGACTACCAAAAAATTATAAATTATGAAGTGGAGTCAGCGCCCTCTAACGTTAAGAAAATAATTGTTTTTACATCTTAAAACTTATTTAAAAAAAAAAACATTTCAATTTAACATAAAAGTTTTCAGAATGGCGGACATTTTATCAGCTACGACTAACCCAGCCGTTTCAACTTAAAACCCTGACATAAATCCATATTTTGCCATCTCGTACTTCCAATAATGGCGGATCCACCGTTTTGGCGAGAAGACTCGAAGAACGGGTGATTTATGCCATATCGCGCATTTACGATGCGAAATAAAAATCATTTACTGCGATAGCTAGGGGTTAAATTGGATGGAAACGACAAGAGGACGTATGGAAATGAATTTGTGGAAATTGGTTTATGAGAACGAGGTTATGATGGTCGTAATTCTCAAGAAATAGAATTAAATGGGAATTTATAAAAAAATGGATTAAACTATAAAAATCCTAATAAACATAAGCCTAGTAATATTATAAATTTGAAAGTAACTCTGGCTGTTACCTTTTCACGCCTAAACAGCTAAACGGATGAAATTTGGCAGGTAGATGGTATCCCGGGGACGGACATAGGGTACATGAAAAGTGCGTTCAAAGCCGCGGGCAGCAGTTGCCCGCAGTTGCTAGTGTTATAATATTCCTGCGTTGTTATGAGCAGAATGGTGTTACTTCTAACTACGAGCTGATTCTAAGGAAAATAAAACATTTGATTTATTGATTAAATCAGAGATAACAATCGAACTAAATAGGGTGCCACGTTTATTGAATGAACAAAGATAAAGCAAAAAGTTGAAATGAATATTCATATAAAAATTCCAACTCTCAAAAGCTTTCAAAAAAGCAATTGTAATGAAACTGATAAAAGTTACGAAACAATTCCAACTTCTGGGAATGATGAGTATTTTTTATATTTCATTTCAAGAATGAGCTGAAATAACATAAATTCTTAAAAACAATCAAGAAGCACAAACTTAATTTTCCATATTTGTTGCGAAATCTTGAAGAGAAACTTTTAATTCAGCAGCAAAGGCCGAAGCGTGTGCAAAGACGTACATTTTAAGTTTGTTAAATATAATTCAAACTCATATTTTCGCTGGAAAATTGAATTTTCTCCAAGTGGAGTGGAATAAATTTGCTGTAAAAGGGACATGTTTTGAGTTAGTCCTGTTTTGCATCTAGGATTACTGAGTCCTTTCACGTGGAAAACTAAACAGTAATAACAAAGAAAGTCTCTGAATATTTGATAACAGACTGAGGTCACAGATGATTTACGCTATTCAGAGTGTTCAATCGAAACAAACGGCAACATCTATCGCAATTTATCCTTATACTCAATAGGATTGAATAGCTCCACTGAAACATGTTGCGATTTCGCATTGGGAATGTGCCTTTATTTATTAATATATATCATGTGTGTGTGTGGGAAGACCTCCCACTCGATGGACCGACGACATCGTAGCGGTCGCAGGGAGTCGTTGGATGGAGGCGGCTCAGGACCGCTATTCGTGGCGTCGTTTGGGGGAGGCCTATGTTCAGCTGTGGACGTGTACGGGCTGATGATGATGATGATGATGATCATGTAGGTATTTTGTAGTTTTAATGTCCGTTCTGTGCAGCCATTTTTTCGGCTACAGAGGCGTAGTCTTTGGCTTTTTAGACTCTGATTATAAAATAGTAAGCAAAGAAGCAATTATTGCTAGCTTGAATGAACAATGAATACGAAATGACTACACTGAAATGAAGTTTGCTTTCAATTTGTGAGTTACAAAGCATTATCAAATATTTGTAGTAGATTATTCACGTTTGTTTACTGACTAAAACAGGTTTATGCTACTAAAAGATGATAAAATTTCTTCTCGTATTACCTTTAATAATAAAGCCATCGGTAGAAATATTTTCTAGAGAATCTTCTAGTATTGGTTTATCTTCGACAAGTTTCTTCAAAAGCAGATCAAATATCTCTTCCAATTGATTTCACTCACACAGAACGGGTGAACTTATTGCTTGCTTTCGCGGCAAAATATCCCCGGGTCATCTTTTTTCAGCAATATCGGTGTTTTTCCGCGTATTTTTAGCCTTTGTAGAGATTTAGCGGCATTGCAGTATCGTTTACAGGGTTTGATGGATGTAGTGCTCTTAATTTTTTGAAACGCCGCTGGCAGCGTTCAATTTTTTTAAAATTCGCAACTAGATGGCATAAACAATGTTGTGAGATTACAAACAGTTTTAAAATCGTTTCGTGATTTATCGATTTTAGTAAAAAGTACAAACAAGAAATTTGAAGGAAAGCTGCTGTTTTTTTTTTCCAAGATAACGTCATTTGACGTTGTTTTATGGGTAACAATAGTATAAGCGACCGTTTCTCACATGAGAATCTCTCATGAAATTAATGAAACCTGTCCTGCTCAGTTCGAAAGCGATCTGAGCGGTACAGTTTCAGAGATAATGTCAATTTTTTTCAATCTCATAAGTAAGCAGTTTATAATAGCAACGAAGTTTTCAAGATAGGTAACATTACTAAATTCAGATATCTCAACGGGTCCTGATTACCCTGAAACCAAGGCAGACGCACAGTTGCGAAGCTACTAGAATATGCACAATCTTGTCAAACTTCCATCAGCATTACCAATTCAAGAGATACCCCCAAACATTACGGCGACCGAAACAAAGCTCGGATCAGACGGAACATTCTAAAAAAAACGAGCTTAGAAGTGTCTAACAAAATATCCTGTCTCTCCGATTTCTGAGTTGTTCAAAAATTGCCGATCCCTGAAGATGATCTTTTGAGTCTTTTTATTTAATATTCATACTCATATGAATTGCGTATACTCACTCATACGCAATACAAAAACAAACAAAATAATTCCTATATCTGCTGTAATTTTAACAATACGGAAATGCTTACTAAATATCCACGCATTAATATTAATACGATTAATGCAATTTTTTATATACCCGATAATATTTTGTCGTATAAATATACGCAGAAAAAATCCTAAATTATTCGAGTCATTCAAGTCTTTTCATGGGAATAGCCGTTCTATAAAATGAAACGAATCCAGTATTACGTGAATAAAGTTGAATTAAAAAGATTTTCCCTAACTTATAGCCACTATAGCCACCCCTCAATGCAAATTTCTGAAATTTCCTCTTCCTTCTAAATTTCCTTCGTTCCTGTAAATTCGCCGCCCGTGAACCAGTTAAACACTCAACAGTCACGCTCCTGTTCCTGTTACAGTCATTTGCCTCGAAAATTAGCATCCTCCAGATAAAAGAATTAGGCTAAATTGGTTATGCCAAACCTTTTGCGAGATTAGTCGGGCAAAGGGTCCTCGAATGATGCTTAAGCTTCGGCCGTTTTGGAATTTCTTTGTGTTATTATTTTGAATGCGACTATTTGGACTGCACAGAACGTGTTCTATTCAACCTTTTTAAGTAAGTTATGTAAGCAGGTCAGTGTGTATAGGTATCGCTGGTATAGTATCGTCGTGTCAAATTCTGTAATATTTTGTATTTGTATGATGGCTCAAAGGCTTATCGAATCTGTCAGAACAAAAATACAACAGAACATAACCTGAAAATACTATAGTTTTTTTTCTATTCGACATTTGGTAAGTATTTGAAAACAACGGTTTATGATGCTGGTATGAGTGATCTTAAGTGGAGTCGGGTCAGGGGCTTGGCCAGACGAGGTGATAGCCGCTGGAGACCTTGACCGATTGGTAGGTATCCAAAAACCTTTTCGTCCTCTCGCAAGATGGGTTGACGATATCACAGAGTCGCAGGGCGTGCGTGTATGCGTGAAGCACAGGACAAAAAAGGCTGGGAAAAGCGAAAAGAGGCCTATACAACGAATGATGATGATGATTTGGTAAGCACCTAAATATGGGTTTACTTGTTTACATAAAAAGAAATACTCATTCCTTTGCAAACATCTATGTTTACAACTATACATTTCGATACATACCAATCATCTCTCATTATCACTCATGCATCTAATCTGTAATCTTCGGATGACTACTCAACCAAGCAGGTCACACATCATTAGTGTGAGTGGTACTAACGTGGAGGCAAACTTATGTTGTAAATAGGTAATATAATCTATGATTATCACTCTAAATGGTTTTACAGTCTGGTGATTACTCACAGTTGGGCTCGAAGTTAATGATGAGCATGAGTGGATCTTCCCACGGCTTTTAGCAGAGTTTAACGGATTTATTTCACTCATATACCCTAAATCAAATACCTAGGTTTATAGGGATTGGTAATTCTGTAATGTTGGTGTTAATTAAGGCATTTTTATTTGATCTGTCCAGCTTGACAAAACTGTGAAAACTTGTACACTGAATCGTACTACAAACAGTTTTACAATAAACAATATTCTGATTCTAACAACCTAATCACACTGACGAGTTACGAGCAATTTCAAAGCGAGGCGATTGCGCAGCGATCATGCTGCAACGGTAGCGTAGCGAGCATGCCGCGGGCTTGCAGCCGGCAGCGAGTTCGTGGTGCGCGCAAATCGCATTGCTTTGAAATTGCTCGAAAACGGTCTGTGTGATATGATAACTGTGATAACGCTCTGACAGTCAACCTCTTGTCTCCAGTTGTTAGTTGAGTAAGACTAGATATCGGGCTCCATACATACTCGTATCATGGGATCTTTCCACTTATATGACATGTTAATGGAATCGAGTGGTCAATCGAAGTAAATTGTATTATGGTTTATATCCATTGACTTTTTCAATAATATTTTGCACCTTTTAGTTCCATGTGTGCCATAATAATATATGAGTATTTTTATTTATTAAACCTATACAGATCCTCTAGTACTGTCCAACGATCCTATCCATCTACGGTTATCTGGTAGAGATTGCTTTTGAGCGATAAGATCGCCACTTGTAATTTAGTTTTAAAGTTGTTTTTTAGTATTTTTCTTTTTTTAAGTATGCAATAAAGAATTTTCTATCTATCTACTGTACTATCTGTTTAGATAAAACTATTATTGTGAGAGGTACTAGAAACGTATTTATTGTGTTTTAAAATTCATTACGGTTTTGATTAATGTATTTGTTCCGTCATCTATTTTCTTTATCACGCAGAAAGTATAACGCAGTATAGTATATATAGTAAAAAGAATCAGAGATTCAAAAGTTCAAACCAACCGAGTCTCCTTTTTTGAGTTGCTTTAAAATAAACCCCAAACCCTCCAACGAGAGCCCTAGGTATCCTACATTATCACAAGGTCCCGAGTAGCCTGCGAAATGTCCGTCCATTATTCCCTAAGCAAGCGATGCTCCGACGAATAAACAACAGCTTTGAGATACAGCTCGTCAGATCCGGTGAGAGAACTCTAGAATTGAAAAACTTTTGTTTAAAATGTTGAGTGTTTTCGTACCAATTGTTTGGAATAAGTGGATTGCGATAGAATTTTGTTTTGAATTGCTAAGAATTTTGTGTTTGTTGTTTTTATGGCCGCTATTTCCATAGGTAGAGTGAGTATATTTTTACATTATTATTGCAATATTCGCATACCTCCAACGAACTGAATTAAAAACGACTCACTTTATTTATGCGCTCGTTTTCGAAGCGAATTCCGTTTGAGAAAGTTTTCATCATAAACGTGTCGATGGTAAGAACACAAAAAAAGGAAAAATCTATTGCAAAGTTTGAAGTTTTCCTCCTGCAATCTTGAACTGTGAGAGAGTAAAAAGAATTAAACCACTCAACGGCTACGAACATTAGGGTGGTCAGTAATAAAGAATTTTAACGAAGAAAAAACGGTTTTCGTGTTATTTTTTGGTTTGAGAGTAAAAAAGCGTGGACGTGCTTTGAAAATATTTTCTTGGGGATTCAGTTGTGAAGCTGAATGGAGCTGTTGCTTTTGTCTTGTAAAAGGAATATTTTTATTATTTAAATCTAGTTTCTGTCCACGCTTTTCCTCGCGTTGATTCTACGGAAACGTTTAAAGGATAATTCTATCCCATGGGAACTGATTAATGGGATAAGTAACTTGTGTTCAGGTCTAGACCTACATTTATACAAAATTTTAGCCTGAACCGTTTAGTGGTTTTGGCGTGAAGAAGTAACAAACATATGTACATCCATTCAACCATCAGAATTTTCACAATCCTATCCTATCCTACTTCCTACTAATATTATAAATGTTTGTAAGGATGGATGTATAGATGTATGGATATTTGTTACTCTTTCACGCAAAAATTACTGAACCGATTAAGCTGAAATTTGGTATGGGTATAGTTTGGGACCTAGAATAACATATAGGCTATTTTTTATCCCGATAAAATGCGGACGAAGGCGCGGGCAGCAGCTAGTAATTATAATATAAATGTGGCAAACTGGCGAAGTGGGAACTTCACGTAGGAAGCAGGAGATCAGGGAGACCCAAAGCCTGATGCTCCGATAACATAAAATCTGTAGCAGGCCGACAGTGGAGTCGTGGAACCAGAGATCAAGGAAAATATAAAATATAAGGGGCTGCATATATTTTTTTTAACATTTTATAGGCTTGCGTTTGAATGCTATCTCACTTAATGGTAAGTGATGGCCGAGGATGTAGCACGCTCGTCTAGAAGAAGATGGTGAGAAAATACGTAACTGTCGGTGGTTTTGCATGCACATTTTCCCAGATATAAATAAACCTATATATTTTCTCCAGGAAGTAAGCTTTCTTCTTTGCAAATAACATTAATATTCGATCACCTGTTCAGCGATGAAAAGGCACATTCTAACTTACTACCGTCCGCCCGCGACTTCGCACGTGCTTTTCAAGTATAAGAAGCAGGTTATAGATACGTTATTCCAAGTTAGCAAAGATATGGGTGATTATTGTTCTATGAGAATGTTTAAAGATTATAAACTGTGTGAATCTGTTTGCTCTCCAAATACAATAAAATGAAATAATTTATGTCATGAAATAGCTTTCAGAATGTCAATTATATGATGGGTGGTTTTTGCGTGATAGCACAGATGCCTTAGTAAGTAGGTTTGCCGTGAAGAAGTTTTAACAAACCATCCAAACATCCTAACTTTCACTTTTGCGCTTTATAATATTAAGTGTGATAGACATTACATATATTTGGCATTGGCATTTTTATATGATTACGACGCTCTGACTTTCGTGAGACGTTGGGAATACTTTTCGTGAGAGGTTGGCCATAGGTGCGTTTTCGTGAGACGTTGGGTATACTTTTCGTGAGAGGTTGGCCATAGGTGCGTTTTCGTGAGACGTTGGGAGTACTTTTCGTGAGACGTTACGACTGAGCACGTCTCACGAGAGACGTTGGCTCGCCAACGTTTCAGAGACAAAATCTTCGGACTCTTTGTCCTAACATATACGCAAGTTATTCCCAACGTTAGTTTACGTTGGGAATAACTTGCGTATATACCTACAAATAGATTGTATTGTTTTGTTTTGTAGATAGCTCGACCACTTCCCGAGTAAAAGATAAAACAGAGTTTCACTTGCGAACTTTGTTTGCTGCTACTTTCTTTGAATGTAGGTTCTCTGACGTTGTGTGAAGGTTTTATTGTATGGACTGTGTAACTATGTGGTCAGTGTAAAGTTCCATAACTTTTACGACTAGTATGGTTGGCGGTGGCGGTTGCGACGTTAGGATCGACCTCTTCAACTAAGCCTGGGGATGTTCCAAGAGCCGATAACTATGGGAATCTACCAGAGGAAGGATAGCAACTTCTTATTGTGATATTTTTAACCGAATTCGAAGAAAGCAGAAATAAATCAATATTGCTGGACAATGCACACAGCACCATCTAGACCCAAGTATTAAGTACTTATAAACCCTTTTGGCCTTATTGTTATGTATTTTAAATGAAATTCTAATGCTGTAGTTTACCTCAATAAATATGAATAAAAAGTTATCTATTACCCATATAACACAATAACACAACACAAGCTATTTACTTTGGGGTTAGATGATGGTGTGTGGATTGTCCAGCATTTTTTTTGGTTGGTATAAAGGCTCAGATGGTGATAATGATTACTATGATTAATTGTTTCAATATGTGTGTATATTATTGTTTAATAAGGCCGCCCATTGTGCAACTACGTATGCTATCTATATTTTTCTGTATATTTATATTTTCTTGGTGTGCAATAAAGTTTATGTTATGCGTGTGTTTCTGTACAAATATTCTTTTTTCTTTCTTTCTTTAGCAGTACAAACAAAAAGGTACATTGTTTTGCAGCCTCTCTTGAAATCATATACCGAAAAACTCTTGTTTACTGCTAAAAGCAAATCAAATAACAATATGATAAAGTGTCTCAATAAATTGAGTTTAATTAAACCTCAAATAAAGTATTGAGCTACACGCTTGATTAAATAAAACACCGAAACACGGTCTTTGATGAGGCTGGAAAACACACGGACTACTTTTCACTCAACCTCAAATCATAGACCAAACGAATAGGAATAAATATTTTATGTTCTCTTTAAAATAAATTCAATTAAAAAATCTACAAACAAATAAATTATATAAAGATTTATGGTGAGACTAAGCACTAGGCTTGTGTCTTGGGTGTCAGGAGAATATGTAGTATATTCTCTATTGAAGGATTTTGGATTGATCTTTAGGGTGCGCGTTCACCTGCCGGCATCGGATGATCCGCACTGACCGCATCAAACGGATTTTTTAAGAGTCGTGGCGGATGGTGCGTCGATTATTACCGCAGCAACCACATTGTCAACGCGAACGCCGCCATTTGCAAACGAACTTTTAACTCATCGTCATCCACACTAAATAGATAGCCGGCATTGCCGACAGTCCGTGTTCGTCCCACTTTGGTCCAAAATCACTGGGACGAGCACGGAATGACTCAAAAATTAAATGCGGTCACTCCAGGTTTTCCGATGACAGCAGGTGAACGCGCACCCTTTGGCGCACTTTTTCTGAACATTAAGAACTGTCAGCCTTGCGTTGAAATTACTGAATGGGTTAAACTTAATTTTTTTCGACCAGAATTGAAAATATTAGCTACTTTAATTGAACAAATTTTAACTAAATTCAAAGTTTTAGCTTTTGTTTTAAGCATTACATTTTTTATTAATGACACTATATAATGTTTTGATAAACCACACCTTATTATTTTGTAGATTAATTTTCTCTTAACTAATTTTTTTAGGAAAACTAATATAACCTACCAATGGTCACAGGGTTATAAATGTTTAAGCGTCAACGTCCAAACCATCGACCCGTGTGCCCCTCAAATGCGTGTGGTCACCATTACACCGTTGGTTTGGATTCGATTAGATCGCCGGCGGCCGGGCGCGAGCAAATCAGATTTATCGCCCCTTAATAGAGCACCAATTTTTCGGTTCGCTTAGAAATAAACCCTTTTGTGTGATTTTTTGAAACAGATAATCAAAATTGATAAAATGAGAATGAATCTATAAAATTACCTACCACTTTGTCTAACAAATGACCTCACGGACTGTGATTATGAAGAATAACATTATTATTAGGGTCAATTTACACCGGCGCGGCAAGACCGTGGCGGTAGCTGCAGCTTGACCGCTGACAAGCCGTGCGCCGTCGCGCGATTTTTCGAGCTTTTTAAGCGATACTGGTCTTACATATCTATATTTTGTGGATAAAGTTTAAAATTAATTGCCATTCTAAGTCCTCGCCATGCCTTTGCCGACCACTGCCATCCAGGTGGGAATTGACATTGTGTGTTTGAGGTAGCAGACAGTAGAAAACTCTAAAATGTACAACACCACAACAAGACAGTATTCGTTCAAAGTTTCAAGCAATGCAAAGCTGAACACAAGCAAAGAAAATTTTAAATATTTTAAAAAACTTTTAAATACAAGCTTTTATATTAACTAGGACCAAAATTATTGGGAAGATAAATCCAACGAACCAAAAGTCGACGTGGTTAAGTCGTTTCGTTTAGAAGTTCCAATAGTCACCTTCGGTTTCGATCATCAAACCAGCTCGATGGTACAATGACATTGCATTGTCACCGAACTTACATAAGTATGCCAAATTTCAGCTCCCTTGAGTTGAGGATAACTGGTCTAAAATTGAGATTCAAGATTTCACCCGAACAAACATACTCGTACCTTGCAAGTTAAATAAAAGCTTATAAAAAACAAGATCGTTTTTCTTTACTTCCTGCAAAGAAAATATTATTGACTTGGTTCAAAATACTTGGAGCCTCCGAACAAATTTAGTTTTCCACCGCGTCCGTACAATCTACGATCGTTACATTACACAGGTCAATCAGAACAGCTTGGCTTGATTTGTCTTAGACATAAAGCTCATGTCAACAGGTACAGGTCGCGTCACGGTTTATTAGGGCTGACCTTGATGCGCAGAAGTCGAGTTTTAGATTTTTACACCGTTTTACACCTGCGCAGACCCCCCAGCCACTTTCGCCGAGCACTATTAAACCGTTACGAGACGTGTATAGGATGGTGGTCTCGTACAATTACGTGCATTATAGTTAAGTATAGTGCGCGTCAGTATTAAGTATCCCCATTACAAAACAGGGGGGTACGTATTATAAATATTATATCTAGCAATGACATACATATTTTATTAGGATCCAGATATACCTATGTAAAGAAAAGCTGCAAAGCTCATGGAAGAAGTAGCTAGTTTTGAACAAATTTTTTAATGTTTTTATAAATGCTGTGGCAGAGGCCGTTTTATGTCTTTCGGGCTTACATTTATAAGTATTTTTATGTTGTTTAAATTGTGGTAAGTGAGTCTGATTACACAAATAAAGTATTTATTCCTATAGAATTCTGTTATTATAACTATACCTACTTATCAAACGATGTCGGCGCAACGGATTGATAAAACATTATTGGCTACAATATTTATACACTGAAATGTCTCACCAACCCTCTGGGAAGTGTCGCTGACTTGGGTGTGTCTGTGTAGACTCCATTATTAAATGCGTTTATTTCAGCTTAAAATACAATGCATATTTCAGCCATACTTAATTAATTAGAAATATCTTAAATTAAAGGGTACACAATCTCAACGCTCGTCCAGTGCTTCATGAAAGCGCAGTCTGTGTCCAACCTTCCAGCATTGTAGGTAGATGGAAAAAATTATTATGTTAATGTTGTGGTCTAGCTGTCTCTAAGCCACAACCACGGGTCAAATAAATACGGGCATTCCGCTCGTTTCGTCCGATTTCAAATATTTATCCAATTTATATGTTGCTGAAACTGCCAGTAAATTCTTATTTATTGCCGGCTCTGAGAGAGTTATGGTGCTTTGTGATTGGCGATTTTAACGAGACGATGGGCTTGTTTTGTAAGATGGGATATGTCTTGGTGTATTTGCATTAACTTTCATTTTTAACCGGGATTCCATAGGCCACGACATTATTTTTGCAATTGTTATAAACTGCTTGTGAGTTGTTGAAGGTATCAATTTTGAATTGCTTTGTTTTAAACGAGTCACCATGTAGTTTTTTTAAACTTACGCGATCTGAACACATTATTATTAAATTCACGGGTATTCAAGGGTCATTCCGTGACCACGACAGAGTGTATGCCTGTTGAAACTTCGGGAAAATAGATAGATAAACACGAAAAATATATGTATATGAATATTTAATAAAAATGAGTCACTGAGTGAGATGAATTAATGAGTCGATATTACATGATAGTACAAGTTTTTTTACCGTCCATAGAGCTTCATTTGACCTAAACTTACCTGATGGTAAGTGACGATATGGCCGATGATGTAACGTGACGTCTACATTAGGTTTCCTTCGTGAGAAAATCAAGCTACGTTCAAAATATGAAAAAATTTATCAAATTTGTTATTAAGTTGACTTTCTGTATGTAAAAACTACACCACGGCTCGTAAAAATGTTATTCCAAGTCAAAACCAAAAGTGTAAGTATTTTATTAGTTGTAATGGCATGTGATTGTTTTACGATAATTCCATTGCTAACCTGTCGTAAACATGAAAACTAGTTTTTTAACAATAAACAACAGAAAACTTTACAACTCGCCGTGTGGGATTCAGAGAAAATTGTTTTTGTTTTATGTCTACTAAGGATGGGAGTTATTGGATATCTTGGCTACCGGTCATTAGTTGGGTATTTCATTTCAGTACCGCTAGTACTAAATGGTACCCAATAACGTTACAATACTCTATACCTGTCCTGATTTCTACCCAATATATTTCTAACCGATTTGGTTAGAAATACCAAATACTTGTTGCAGCTACATAACTTTAGGGGTGAACGGTCCGCTAGTACCTATGCGTAGATGATAGTTAGGTAAGTATAGGTATTGAAGCATTGGGTAGTTATGGCTCACGGTCGGTTAGGCGCGATGCTCGCTTTGCACAGTTATTCCCTAGCGGTATGCGGATTTTACAATAGCGTTAGATATTTTAGGACCATGCTAACAGGCACTGAGTTAGTTATTGAATACCGGACTCATCTTTAGTCGACTATAATATTGTAGCCATGCAATATATCAAACTTTAGGCAATTTTAATCAGTGTCCCAATTATATACCGATCATTATCAGTTACTTTATAAAACGCTTCTATGATATTCGCTCTTTTTAGATCTCTTGTAAAATTTAAACTACCAACATTTGGATTGAAAGCCTTTGATATCCTGTCCACCACCACGCTTCACTTTAAAATATCTCGAATATGTAAATATATTCTTAGCCCAGCTTAATTTAGCTGTCAACGGCTCTCTTAAAATGTTTACTTAAATATTTTCATAAAACCCAGCACCCTACTGTACTAAATGACCGCTTGTTTTTATATCCGCTCTAAAAGCTACAGCTTTGCAAATATTCAGTTTACTTGCAGTTTATCTAGAAGACATAAATAGTTTATGAGTCTTGTGTTTTCAAGTAGTTAAGTACGTAGATATTACGATCACATCACACTTATATGATAAAAATGCAAAATTTTGGGTTATTTCCAACGTATCTCGTGAGACGTTCCTATTCCCAACGTCTCATGAAAAGTATTCCCAACGTCTCACGTGAGACGTTGCCAGGTCTCAGCGTTGCACGAAAAATCAGTGAGCTTCTTATTACAATCTAAAACATCTATTAACTTTGGATGTTTAGATGGATGTTTGTTACCTCTTCACGCCAAAACTACAAACGAGATCAGGCTGAAATTTTTCTCACTACTTTTTATCATATAAATCAACGCGTGTGAAGACGTGGATAGACGCTAGTAATTCTTAGTCTTGTGGTTTTTATAATGTCGTTCATCGCGTTTGTAAGTGATAGCTTCTGTAATCGTGATTGACATTTATTTTGACAGTGTGATTGTCCGTTCACAACTGGACATAGGCCTTCCCCATACGACGCCACAGATAGCAGTCCTGAGCCGCCTCCATCCATCGACTCCCTGCGACCACTACAACGTCGTCGGTCCATTGAATGGATGTTATGCGTGTGAGAAGATGGACAACATTGCAAGCCTTGTAGGACAAACCTTCTGTTAGGAAGCTTAAGACTGTGAAAGACATAAGTGTACCTAAAAGTGTGAAATATCAGAATATACCTAAGCTTAAAATAAGTCACTGTAGATGATGTATCATAAAATAGCACTCTGGTTTCAGTAGGTATTATTTAGTTTAAATACAATACAAAATAATATCTTTATTCACAACACCATGTTATAGAATAGAATGAATATAAAATGAATATTCATTAATGTCGTGTATAATTATAGAGGAAAAAAGTTTAGACTCCGATGATAGTGTCACTATAAGCTCGTCCCACTCACCCCGGCGCGGCGCGTCTGTTGGCTCCTTATCCGCCATCTCGGAAGTTCTACCTCGAGTTCCGGTTCCGCCTCATAAAACACTGAGGCGCACAAAGCTCACCTGTCTTCAATATGTATTTTACTACTCTATGGGTAGTTTTTACGAGCTCCAGCTTTAACGGTTCTAAGGTCACAAAAATCATAACAAATATTATTTGGTTTCATATTTGGTTTTTAACTTAGTAAGATCTTTTATTCTAATATAACTAGATTTTCCGCGTGGTTTTGCATGCGCTTTTTTAAGGTCAAAGTATTCTACGTCTTCACCTAGAATACCGTCTACCTCCCTGCCTAATTTTATTAAGATCATTCAGGTTCATTTATATCTATGCTCCGGCCAAACACAATATTAGAATATTTGTAAATACTGCCTCATAGTTAAACTCAAAATTACTTTCAAATTGTTGATTTTATTATTTGTACAACTTCTCAATTTGAGTTCTTCCTACAATTTTTTTCAAACTCGACAGCAAAAGATAAATTTATGTTTTTGTGTTCCGAGTTGTATACAAATATATTTTTGTCTTTTGAGAATGGTTCGAGGTCGAGTTCGAGTATATGCTAATATTACGGTTACTCACGTTGTATTCACACTTCTTCATTGTTTGTGGATGTATAAAAAAAAGATTTCATTTGTAACATGTCTCGTTTTCCCAAGTTACGTTTCCATATAACATTAAACGTCAATCAATAGGTACTCGCGCACAAACTGAATTTGCTATGATTCAGTTATCCGAATACCTACAGACAGTTGAAATTGTTAACATACGAGCGATTTCTACCTATTTGTAAATTGATATCTCTTCATTTGTAACACAATTTGCTAGCTCGGCAACTGTCAGTTATTCGAGAGTGGAGACACTAATGATCAGCGTCCATGAACTTGCAAATTCTGTCTGTCCCTTTCAGAATAACACAATACAATAATTACACTTTGTTTTACACAACATAAAAAAAAACAGGAACAGAGAGTTGTACAATGTCTTACATGCAACTTTTGGATGGAGACTAATAATAATGTTTATCACCAAACAGTAACTTTTATATAACTGAACTTTAAGTAAAACCGCAGAATAATAAGTGAATGCCCAAATCGGAAACCATCAGAGTTTGAGATAAGAGTGAAGGGCACAATTTATGAAAAAATAAAAACTATTTCGGATTTGGCCATCCTCTCCTTTTTGAAAAAGCTATCTGTGTAAAGTATGGTAAAGCGCGCCACCCATCTACCTAACATAAGTTATTTGAAAGTGATGTTCTTAATAGTAAAATTATTATTGGAGAGATTCGGATTCGGTAGAGTTCGGTATTGTTTGACGCATTGAATGACAATTCGTTGTCATTTTATGAATACCCACGGAGATATTTCATTTCATTTATTTATTAACAAGTGGGCCGTTCAAGATTCATGTAGGTACATAAGAATACTATACTCGTACAGTTTAAATATTATTAATGCGAATCTACATATGTCTCCATATTGTCTCCATTTTACCTCAAAGTATAAAGAATTTTCTATCTTCTATCTATCTATCTATAAAACAGCATCATAACCGATTTTTTTAAATAAGGTATTAAAAAACACTGATCTGAACTCCGGGAGTGTTTTTAGCTACATTTTGAGGGTTTTTGTCTTTTCATATTGGAAATATAGTGAAAAAGCGGGGACAGAGTGGGATCTTTTTGTATAGTTTTCCATTCGTTTATTGTATGCAAATCCTACAGATTACGCAAACATGTCAAATGGAATATTATGAAATCAACCCCCGATCTAAGTCGACAATAACCCCTCTCTGCCGCATGTCATAAAGTCTAGAATTGCACAGACATAAAACCTATCCATCCGGGATATACCAGTCCTCGACTGAATAACTTTAATGCAAGAACAATTCCTTGCTTTTACTCCATAGGGGGAGTGGTACTGTCAAACTAAAGCGTTGACTTCATTATGGAAAAAGGAGTCATTCCGTGTTCATCCCACTACTGGCTTCGGCCCAAAATATTCTTACGGAAAATCAAATTCATGAAACATCGAATAAAGAACTGTGACAAGGGTCACTCCAGAAATTCTTTATTTCTATGACTCTAGATGACGCTACTTAAAAACGTGAAAATGATTAAATTTAATTATTGAAGTGCCTTTGATTTCGTTATCTAAAGTACCTATAGGTATGTCTTAACTAGAGTAAAGATGAGAATTATCTGTTAAATCCGTTTGTCGATTATATAAGTTGTTGCGGACAGCACCATCTCTTGTTCTATGCGACGAAGCTGGAGGACTTGCTTTTTTTCATCCACCCGAGAATGTCATCAACTAATGAAAGTATTGACAGTGATATTATATAGTTCCGTGTTTCCACTCATAATTTTATTGTTATGTATCCCATCTCGAATAGGTTTTCTTCTTCTCCGCCATCTTGCGCAGAGCACACACAATTTGTATAGAAAATCAATTACGTATAATAGAAAAACTTCCAAACCTACTTACAGATCTTTAATTATCGAGGGACTTCCTAACCTAGGCCTAAATATAATTATTCTAATATTTTCTAGTAAGCTCACAACAAAATAAATAATTTTGAAATCTGTAGGTAGGTACATATCCTATTGTCAATAACATAAAGGTGAAAGTGTTTCCTCTTGTAAAATGTATGAAGTAAACACACGCCACATATACACAAAACATAAACGTAGTCCACTATAAGAGCAATACCTGCCTTCTATTGAGTAGCCTCAAGACGAGATATTTGGCGTGCCGCCTTACTTTAAGTGGTATTATGGTGAGAATCCAGAATTCCAGAAACCATAGATTTTCTATTATCATAGACCTGCATCAAACAATAATAGTTCTACAGTAACATCTATTCCTAGAATTCACTGAATAGATAATTCCTGACATAGAACCGTAGATAATTTAATTTCATGGAATATATCACAAAAGTACCTACCTACTCGTATTCTGTTGGTAGTCGTTAACTGTGGAATATTCATTTCCTCATAAAGAAGCTTTTCGAAGAACGATAAGATAAGAAGGCAAGGTTCGAGCATATGAGTAGACAAGAACATTCGTAGAGGGGAAACTTCCGCCCCGGACCGACTCAAGTCGCGACATACTCAGTCTATCTCAGTCGGGCTCGCGGGCGTCACCGGCAGCCCGACTGAGATAGACTAAGTAGCCCGTTTAACGTGTAGCCGCGACCTTGAGCCGGTCCGGGGCGGATGTTACCCTCTACGTATGTTCCTGTATACTCATGTGGTACGAGCGAGAATATTATGATGTCCTCCTAGCCAATTTCGGCTACGGCGGCGGTTAGTCATAACGGAGACTAAGCATAGACGCAAGATAAATTATATTATAGAGCACAAGTTTGTGCGCAAACGCAGGTGAACACAGTTGTGGATGCGCGTTGATGTCTTTTGTACGCTACGCCGCAGGTCCGTCGTAGCTTCGTAGCACGTGCTACGAAGATCTACGTGAAGATTAGAGATATGTGTTACATCAGAGGAAATAGAGCTATATTCCCTACATCTTACTTATTATTATGTCAATATTATAAATGTCAAACTTTGTACGAGTGGATGGATGGATGTACATACATATGTATGTTCCTCTTTTACGCAGAAAACTACTCAGCTAATTAGGCTGAAATTTGGTTTGGGATATAGTATTATATAATCGGTGGTATGGGTATAGTTTAGGACCGGGAATAATATATGTATATATACATCATCATCATCATCAGCCCATACACGTCCACTGCTGAACATAGGCCTCCCAAAATAGAACATAGGCCGTCAAACGACGACGCCACGAATAGCGATCCTGAGCCGCCTCCATCCAACGACTCCCTGCGTTCAATACAATGTATATGTATTTTTTATGTACATATAGGCCATTTTTTATAACGATAAAAATTGTGCGAAGACGCGGGCAGCAGCTAGTATTGGATATTAGGAGTAAGTATTGTGATATTTCACGCCAGTGGACTCCCGCAAATGTCCTGATATCCCTTCACTCTCATTATCTAATAGAACGGCAGACGGACAAGACCAGGGAGAGGTCAGGCGCAGGACCAAAGTCCTAACGTGCTTTCCGAGGCACGGCACGGGGGACGGGGCGTAATACGTCCAACCTCCTGACTGTTTAACACCTTCAGTGCCCACAAGACATAACGGAGTTCGTCCACGTGCACCTATGAAGAAGGGCAGTAATTTTCTAAACAGTGTGGCTTGGATCAAGTTCACCATGAGCACTTGAACCTAAAAAATCTTGGACTAGTTTAATTCATTCCAAGAGTTTGAAATCGATTAAAAACTAGTAGATACCGAGTGTTTGTACTTTGTGTCCATTATGTCTGAATCGTGTGGACACCATGTCATTAAGTGAACGTTATTTTTGTACGGCAAACAGACATTTTGTTGGTTTTGTGTTTATTGGAGCTGTAATTTGGTTTTTATTAGTCGTAGGGGGTTGGTACCTTTTTGGTAATACCCCAGGTATACAAGATATTGTGGTTATTAATAAACTTCGACGCAAACATATGTAATGTTCTATAGTGCCGTTTTTTAAACAACTTCGAAAAAAGGACCAGGTTCTATGTTCAGCTGTACCATGTATGTTTTATTTATTAAGTATATGTACATATTCGTCATTTCTCCGTCAATTAAGGACCCATTTTGAAAATTCTTTTCTATTGTATACATAGAGAACAACCCCATTTCCTTGGGATTTGTATTTGTTCCACTAAACTTAAAAACAGTGTAAGATTAAAGGAATCAAACGCACTTTTTAGTTGTTTTGAAAACAATCAGATCATGGCCTTACAGAGTCAGTAATAAAGATATAAAATCAGGAAAAAAAATACTAATCTATAATCATAAGTTTGTTAAATTATTATTAATCATAAGTTTATATAGCTGTGTTTTATGAAAATATGTCCAGCCGCTTTTATCGTTATAGTAGAAATCGGCTCTGTATCCAAATTAAAATAGGTAACAAAGCTGACCGGCTTTTTTGTACTTTTGACAAATTTGTTATTGAACCGTGATTTAATAGCACTCCATCGTTTAATCCTTTAAGATGTATTAAATCCCTCCAATCGTCAAATTTCGTAATAAACCAGTTTGATATGGATAGACCATGGACCGCAGCCGTGCGGTTTACCGAATGATCTGTTTGCCGAGCTTCGTCTGCGGCTTTCATTACTATTTATGTTTCATTACTATTTACTAATAGTACTTCTGGAGAACATAATTTATAAATATCTTTTTAATGTAAAAACCTACTAATATTTTAAATTTGAAAGAAACTCAGTCTATCTGTCTTTCTGTTACCTTTTCACGCCTAAACGGATGAACGGATCTTAATGAAATTTAGCAGGGAGGTATATGGTATCCCTGAGACGGACCTATTGTACATGAAAATCGCGTGCGAAGCCGCGGGCGGCAGTATCATAAAGCCAAAATATGTAAAATGTGAATTTTATTTTAATACCTGGGATCCCAAAACTACTGGCCAATATGAAATTTGGCGTACATCTTCTAGAACAAACCCTAACTTACAATTAGATAATATATATATACTTATTATACCGAAAATATTTGTGCGAAGGCGCGGGCAGAAGCTACTAATAAATAAAAATGAATATGAAATATAAGGCTTATTACCCAGGCTATTATTTTTTCAAGTAAAGTGTTATTTACCATGACTATGACATACTTAAAGAGTAATATTTTTCCCGGGCAAACTGGTAGTAGGTTTAGTTCTAGTTGCAATCATAAAGAGAGAATAGATATTTATAACTTACTAGCTGCTGCCGCGACTTCGCCCGCTTTTTAACGGAATAAAAAATAGCCTATGTTGTTATTCCAGGTCCCAAACTATCATCATCATCATCATCATATCAGCCCATATACGTCCACTGCTGGACATAGGCCTCCACCATACGATGCCACAAATAGCGGTCCTGAGCCGCCTCCATCCATCGACTCCCTGCGACCGCTACGATGTCATCGTTCCATCGAGTGGATGGTCTTCCATGTAGGGGGGGTTTTGCCATAATCACCACGCTTAGCAGGCGGATTGGTGATCGCAGTGTTGGTGTTAAAAAATACTCAGAAGGAAGCTGCTGCCCTTCCTCTGGTAGGTTATTTAGTCCCAAACTATACGCATACCACATTTCAGCCTAATCGGTTCAATAGTTTTTGCGTGAAAGAGTAACTAATATTCATACATCCATACATACAAACTTTGACATTTATAATATTAGTAGGATTTTTTTATCAGCAACCTATACCTAGTATTGAGATATCCCTGAAATCGGCATTGTACTGACAATCTAATTTACCAATAAATCAATTTACAGTCAGACACGTAAGTCGGTTAACCGCATTGCAATTCAAATTTTCATTACATCGATGCAATTTGAGCTTTATATCGTACGAAATAACGTTGACTAGAGTGGCTCGATTCCCGCAGGCTTTGATTATCCGGGCGAAACATTAAATTTCACTACATAGTTAATGGAATAAAAGCCTTATATTACATAGGTATAAGTAATAAATATGATAGAAATAATAAAACTGTTCAATTTTAATACAGCATCTGATTCCAAAATAAGCAGTGATTGTGTAATGGGTACCAGGTAACTGAAATAATAATTACTTACACACTCAGAACCAAATACCTACAGGCGTTTGTCCCACTACGGGAATCAAACCTGTAACCCATACATGCATCAAAGGCACTTCACTCACTGCGCAACTGAGATCGTCATAATAAGGTATATTTGGTCAAAGTTGGGTTCTGAAGAAAATGGGACAAATCCATAAGTTATTTTTAAGTATTATTCAGAGTTGCCAGCTGATAATAGGGTAGAATGAAATATTTTTTGATATGTGAACGTAATCTACGTAATGGCAGAAAGGCTGTGGCGGAAATGTTGGTTATTTTTTACTGTTAGGTAGCGCTATTTTTTATCCCGATAAAGAGCGGGCGAAGGTGCGGGCAGAAGCTAGTCGTCTATAAAAATGAAAACTACATAACAGTTTTCCACAGTGGTTTCCGCAGTAAAACGTCATCACGTGTCATCACCTATTACCGTACAATTCCAAGGAATTCCTGTCGATACCCTATCTACATGAATCAATCGGTAATTGTGACAAAGCCCACGAATGCACTTGATAATTACCGCAAGCAAACACCGACTCTATTATCATGTGATGAAGAGATAGCAAAATGGGATATGTGATGTAAAACTAATGCTTGGGCCATAAATTACTTTTATTAAAAGCAAATAAAACACAAATTTACGGACCTTATACTTTTTACATGCCCATTGTGGATGGCATTATTTACTGGCTTTTGGTTCTTAAAAGGCCTTAATTTCATCATCATTATCAGCCCGTATACGTCCACTGCTGAATATAGGCCTCCCTCAAATGACGCCACAAATAGCGGTCCTGACCCGCCTCCATCCAGGTCTTAGTTTATCACTCATATTGTTGTATCTGGTATGGGATGGTGATGTTGTAGGTAGGTGCTATAGTTTCTGCTCAAAGTTCATCTTTATCTAGCTGGCACCCAGAAAACAGGTGTGTGCTGATGCCCAATGAAAACTTATAGGTGTACTTGTTACAACAGAACTAACGCAGAATTTTTATATACTATTACAAAAAATACAGATCAAACAGTTAAAAAATTGTTTCATTCGTGCAAATATGGTAAAAAAACTTGCGTTATTTTGAAAAAAACGTAACACCAGCTATCTGAAATTATATTCTATTTTTACCACGTGAAGCATGGTAGGGCTACCAAATGTCATTAAATCGGGGTATCGGAAAGCTTACTCGAAAACTTTGTTAAAATCGCAAGTTCCTTTGTCAAGACAATTTCCTAAGTATCCGTTAGACAAAACTTTTTAATGATCAGCCAGCAAGATACGACGACGGGATAAATTCATGAACTGCTTCAGGGACGTGCTGGCATTTGTTTTTACATTATCTGTCATATTATTGTGATAGTGTGATTTGATAGTATTTTTTTGTAATGTCGTGATGCTGGCATTACATACTCATCGAGACGAGACGAGGCGAGCGAACGAGAGTTTACGCGCGGCTACAACGACGACGCGACCCTCCCGGGAGGCGGCGAGACGAGCGCGCCATGTAGGTACACACTCGAGCTCGGCCTGTCTCGTGGTTGCGCGACGAGTATGTAATCCGTTATTAAACATTAAATTTTAACTCTATTTACTCATAGATTTCAAACGTTTATTGTAATTTTCGTCAGTAGGTTTCGTTTATGACGATATTAATCTTGCCATTGTTAATACTAAAATAAGATAAGCAAATTGCGTAAGCTACGGGAGTGCTAGTGAATATTGTTTACAGAAAAATCACGGATAAAACACTGAGTTATTGGTGGGACACAATCGCTTATTAAAACAACATAAGGTATCGTAAATTACAAGCAGTAATTTTTGGTTGTATTAAAATCTGCAAATATTTGTTCAGAGTGTTCTAGCTATTTTTTTATCATAAAAAAATATCTATCTATGTAGGTATGTACATATTGTATTATGTACATAATGTACATATATATCACTCATAATACAAGCTCTGCTTAGTTTGGGGCTAGATGATGTTGTGTGGATAGTCCAGCATTATTTATATAAAATAGATTTTCGTATTGCATAATGAGAAACAGAAACTTCTGCCTTACTTAGAGCTTACTAAGCGCTCAGACAGATTTCTATGTAAATAGGTCAACTTATCTTGTCTCGAACTAGGTTATATCCAAGCATAAGCAAAGTTAGCTCTAATAGGTAAGGCTCCACATTTGTTTAGTAGCGGCTGGTTTTACCATGTTATAAAATATCATCCCAACAACGCGAGACTATATTCGCAGTCGCCCGGAGAAGATGGCGGTGTGTTCCACCCCTATGCCTTGAAAAGCTCGTTAAACCGTTGGTCCTGCGCTTGACCTCTCCCCGGTCGTGTCAGACTGCCGTCTCATCGGATTATGAGAGAGAATAGAGAGCAAATCTTTGTTTGCACTATAATAATGTCCTACGCACATGGCTGTCGGAGCCGAATTTCGACTAGGACGTCAAATATCGTCATTTTAGGCTGGCGAAGGAAAAAAAGATTATGATAGGATAACTTGAGGATGGTCGTCATCCCATGACCAAGATTGCTGTTATATGCGATGGAAAGGTACGGAAAATAAAAACAACAGGTACCGTCGCGTTTAGGCAGCCCCCTGACGGGTTCCAAGTTTCATAATTACATTAGTTTTAGTATTGTTATATTACATTTGTTATTTTTATATAGAACAGCTTGCTATCTTCATTTTATCAAAAGATATGAGTTTTAACATATTATTTTTTTATCTCTTATTGAAATTAACTTCAAATTTAACCGGTAGGTCACATATGTATACATATATCGATGATAGACCGTGCCAACGCGATACCTGTAATTAAAATAAATAAATGTATTTTCAGACGATATTTATGACTTAAAGCACTAAAATGCCTAAATCTCGTGAATTACTAGGTCTATTTTCATGACTTCCAATCTGATTTACAATCTAGAATAAATAGACTATCGAAATATGTAAATAACATTTGTCATGATTACATTTTTATAATCGTATTTCATCGATAAATTCAATAATTAGTTCGCGAGTTAATTTTTCGTAAAATTTCAATTTCTAAGAATCAAACTTACCTTCTTCCATTCCTAAGGATGTAATTAATCAGGCCTTGAACTAAACAGGCCCATGGTTGTTGAGTTTGTTTACACTAGATTTATTTTAGGTTCCCACCAAACGCCTCGTGCCCTCAAATACAACCCAACCCTGTAACAAGCGGGTGTGGCAAATGGCAATGCCACCCCAAATGAGTCTTTCACGTGACTTCAGCGTTACCCCAAAAAGCCAACTTTGAAAGCATTTCGTCCAAAGTTCGTATCGGTAAGATCTTTGAATGTTGATTGATGACGAATCGGTTTCACGAAAAGTGAGGTGAGACCATTATGTTCGAAAGTTTCTTTAAGTGATTTCGTGAATTTATATTTTTAAGTTGATGTGATAAAAGTTCTGGTCTGTCTACATCATCGACCAAGAATATCTAATAATATCTTTGTAATTTTTTGTATTATATTATTCAGAATGATTATAAAATTAAAATGTGGTCAAATTTTAATTTTGCGACTGATTGTCTTGTCAGTCGCCCCGTGACCACGATCGCTGTAACGCGATGGAAACGTAGGGGAAAATATAACAAAAGGTACGCGATAAATACCCAATAACCCACTCCCACTCGATGGACCGACGACATCGTAGCGGTCGCAGGGAGTCGTTGGATGGAGGCGGCTCAGGACCGCTATTCGTGGCGTCCGCGTCGTTTGGGGGAGGCCTATGTTCAGCAGTGGACGTGTACAGGCAGATGATGTGTGATGTGAAATACCCAATAAATAATCTTTAACAATGTAAGTATATATCTAAGTAGACGATTGTAGCTACATTTTAATCATATAATGATTTTGATTAATAGAATATAAAAAATTACAAAGTTATCAGTTAATCTTAGTCGAGTCATTGTTAAAGATTATTTATCGGGTATTTATCGCGTACATTTTGTAATATTTTGACCACGATCGCTGTAACGCGATGGAAACGTAGGGGACGTTTCCATCGCGTTACAGCGATCGTGGTCACGGGGCGACTGTCAGTCGTTCCGTGATCACAATCATCTAAAAATCAAATAATCTTTAATTATTTTAACCAATCGCGAAAGTTTAAAAAGTTATACATAAATTCCCAAGTTTTCACATTTATGTACACCAGTATCTTTTCAAATAGGAGAAGATACCTTCACATAGTATGCACCTACTTACCTTAATACATATATGTACCTAGTAGGTACCCATTTTACTGATCTAAATGTTTGTTGGACGGAATACTCAATACGATGTCCTGGTAAATATTATTTTATTAGTAGGTAGATATTTACTTCAGTAATCATGGTCAACAGTATATATCTTGTATATAGGATGTAAGTATTTCAGATATAGGATGTAAGTGCAAACACCGTGATTGACTGAAAGGAACCGTATGTTTGTTTCACAGAAATCTAAATAATTTATTATTTAGATTTCTGTGGTTTATTCGTCACTAATAGTTAGCCCCTACAATGTCGTCGTGACCGTTTTGGTTCATTCTTCGGATCTCTTAGGACCCAATAACGTGTTTGAGTCGTTCGGGGATATGACGGTTTGAAATTCCAAGATGTAATGGTGCATTATATAATAAGAAAAATAAAAAAATAGCATCGTTTTTGTGTATTTTTTTTTTTCATAATCTGGCACGATCGGAGAGGTTATCTTAGTTTATAAAATGTGGTGTACGAATTTGTAGTTCAAAACAAATGACAGCTCGATCTAGTCTACAAAAGAGGTTCTCATTTGGTAGAGATTCGTAGGTAGGGTATAAAATATGACTTTGTAGGTCTTGTTAATTGAATGCAACGAGTATGCACTGAAATATCCTTTTTTGGTCCATATGTACGTATATTAAAACTCGAATTATCTAAAAAACTATACACGCTAGAAAGAAATATATTTTAAAATGTACTCAAGTATACCTTTCAATGAGAAAAAACTGGATTTAATTGATTGATTTTAACCCCATTTGGAGCCCATTGTCTCAAAAACCCCTCGAAGGATTTGGCCTCACTAAATTACCAGCATAATTCACATATTCATCAGCACACCTATCAAATTTCACGCAAATCGGATCAACAGTTGCGCAATATGGGGAGTTATGCTTGAAAATACTATTTCACCATACACCCAAATCACCCAAGCTACCACTGAGAACTTCTTTCGCTTCGCGTTCAATAACGAATCTTCGGAACTGTTGGTCTGCAAATCCATTTATGTCTATACTGAGTGACTCGCTCATAAAATGTATGCCACTGATTGGCTGCATTTTGTCACAGACTGACACAAACTGACTTGCAGATAACAAAATATAATTCATTATATAAGTTTACCTCATCCTACCTGAGTGTTTAAATAAATTCTTCTTCAAAGAGATACTAAACTAAGTTCCTTGTTAACGATAGATCAATTAAGACTCGACAATTTGCCTGCGATCAATATATTATTAAACGTCGATTAAGAGTACTATTACGTAGTCTATCGAAGTACGTTTTAGTCGTCATGTTGGTACTTTGAATTTGAAATAGACAGATTTTAGTAACGGCTCAATCGGTTAGGAAAATAAGTAATTTTTTTCAGCTTAGTTTGAGGATTGTAGATAGATAACCCTAAATTTAATTTTGTTTTCGAAAATCCTACTAATATTATAAATGTGAAAGTTTGTATGGATGGATGTTCCTGTGGATGGATTTTATTTTTTTTGTTTGGTAGAGTACCTAGAATAATTTTCAGGTCCTAGGTATCACTTGTAACAAAGATAACGATAGCTGTAAAGTGCCTTGAGATGATTCGAGAAAAAGGTTTCTTATTCCGTTCTGATGTCAATCGGTGAAGAATAACATAAGTACATACTTACAAATTTATCTATAACTTGCTGCTGCCCGCGCCTTGGCCCGCGTTTTGTCGGGATAAAAAATAGCCTATAATTTTATTCCAGGTTCCATACTATAGCCATAACAAATTTCAGCCTAATTGGTTCAATCCTATCGATATCTTTGTTACAAGTGAAACCTAGGACCTGAAAATTATTCTAGGTACTCTACCAAACAAAAAAAATACATTTTAATTTTAAATACATTTAATTTTAAAACATAGCTAGCTGATGAAATTTTATGAAATGTTAGCAGGGGTTTAAAAAGCAAAAGCAAAAACCTGACTTCAATTGATTACGACCTCATTCTGAAGAAAAATTTAATCGAGAGAAAATTTCATGTGATTCTATTTAATATGGTTCGATTCAAGCCCCTTAAAAGCAACATTAAATAAAAATCCACAACAAACTTTAATTTTTTGTCAAGAAAATAACAAAGGCTCTGAAATTTAAAACAACAACTTACAAATACAAACTAAGTAAAGTTCTTAAAATATTATGGCTTAGCAAAGGCTTTTTATTTTAATCATTGCAAAATTTATGAGTAGAAATACTAAAATAAGAGCATATTGAATAGGTTAACGCATTTAATGTAAAATTTATTTAGAAATACACGTTTTTAATAATATTAATTTTATCCATAGTCGATATTTTCAACAAATTTGTGCCACAGACATTTTTTTTTTTTTTTTAAATGCGTCTTACTTATATGTTACTAGCTGTTCCCCGCGGTTTCATCCACGTTAAATTCGAATTTTTCATTTCTAGAGGTATTTTTCCCGTAGATCTCCCATGGAAATTTGATGTTTTAACAGGACAAAAGTAGCCTATGTTACTCTAAATACTTCCAATTAACTCTATGCCAAAACAAAATATGTCGATTGGTTGCTTAGTTAGGGCTTTAAGGACAAAAAAACACATGTTCGTATTTATAATATGTCCAGATCTTTAAATAGTTTTGGCGTTGTCTTCAGCCAAACACATTCACAAGGGCACAAACTATAGCCTTTTTAACCCTAGATTGATCGCTTGGATTACATATTGTAATCCACACTTACAAAAACCAAAAACTATAATCGCATATTTTTGCCGCTTCGTGTACTTTCAATTAGATATCTACAGAACGCTCTCAGATCTTGTTTAGTCATGAGTCTCTCATGGTTAAGTCACAAGAAAGCTGCAAATTCATGTAAAACAAGTTTTGCTCACCATCATGCACAATTTTTAGCACCCTACTATAATAAAATGAATAAAATAAAAACTCAACAAAAAAAGAGCTATATTGAATGTAAACTAACTGTAACGCACTACTTGCAAAATATTGACTACGAACAGGCAGAACAACTCCTAAAAATCCTATCATAGTTTTGGGCTACATCATTATTATTAGCTAGTATAGTATGTGTATATTTTAGGTTATTCATCATTATCATCATTATCAAATGAGAGAACTGTCAGATAATGAATTTAATCGTAAATTATTTAATTGGCTATGTGAAAACTGTTTTTATAGTATAAGTGATTATTTGAAATTTAAATTTATCTAATTTTATTATTTGACATGTACTTAATAATTAAATCTTATATTCTTTGACAATTTGACTTTGAATACAATTATAGCAAGCTTAGAATTATATACAACCGTCAGTATCTCTACCTAGTCTGTGTACAACTCTATGAATATATTATTTTGCTACTCCAACTACAATGTATATAAACTACTCAAAATTTTGCACGACTAAAAGTCAAGTATAGTGATACTCTTTTCTAAAACCATCTGATTGTTTACCTATATTATGCAAATAAATACTATTTAATTTCATTTCATCAGCCCATACACGTCCACTGCTGGACATAGGCCTCCCCCGTACGGCGCCACAAATAGCGGTCCTGAGCCGCCTCCATCCATCGACTCCCTGCGACCGCTACGATGTCGTCGGTCCATCGAGTGGATGGTCTCCCATGTAGGGGGGATTTGCCATAATCACCACGCTTGGCAGGTGGATTGGTGATTTAGGTTTTTAATTGTTACTAAATAGATAATAAGTTTATATTTAGTTATTACACTTATCAATCAATAGACACACATCAAAAAGACTTGCATAAATAATATCCCTGAAAAAGCCGCAGGTAATGAGCCCTCGCGTCTAAACACAAGTGTAAACTTAGTTAGAGCGAGGAGTCACCTTGACTTTGAAAGGATAAGTTTAAGTATTACATAATTTTAGAACACCTACTTAAACTGTACAATAGTTTTAAATACCAACTTGTTAACCTTTTTCATTGGTGAATAAATATTTTTATTAATTATTATTATTATTAAATTCCGTTGTTGCAAGTGTGGATTACCTACATATGTAATCCGCGACCACTCTAGGGTTAATATTGGTAGAGAGGTTGCCTGGAAGAAATCACTTCTAAGCGATAAGGCCGCCCATTGTACTTGTTTATGTTAATGTCTATGTGTTTTATTTGTCTTTGTGGTGTACAATAAAGAGTTTTGTATTGTATTGTATTGGTAGGAATATTCAAAGTAAGCAACAGGGCTATGTACTTACCTATACTTATCAAGACTTCTATCAGTATTATTTTTCTCCGATTTTTGTTTATTTTTAACATGAAAGCTCTTGAGTGTAAAGAGGAAAAAATAAATCCTGGAAATCTCATCATGATACAACGTTGCTCGTTGTAGCACAAATGGTATAGAAACCAAAATAATTCTTTGAGTGTCACTCTTAGACCCAAGACGAATTCATACTTTAGAATGAATCTTGTTTGTCCTGAAAAGTAAAGTCTGAGTCAATTTGGGAAACAAGAGTTCCGTAGGTAATAAACCAATGGTATATTAAAACATTATGAACGGAAGCCACTACAAAATAGACTATAAAAGGGCAAAGGCCACGTGGAAGGCCTAGATGTAGATAGAAGGATGGGATGGAGGTGTACCTACATCAAAGGGGCCAAAACTAGAAAAACATAAGTAGAAAAAAGGCATGCAGTTTACTCTAAAATGTCATGTTAATAATAATAAAGATAGATACGCACCCCCTCCCCACACGCACAAACCCCCACACACAAAATAGAATACGTTGATCAAATTATAATAACTATGTATATTCTAAAGAATTTGTTCATTCAAAAATTAAAATCACATGTCACTTTTTGTTTGTGAAAATGAAAATGAAAAAAAAAGTTGTTAGTTTGTCTCCTACGAATTTGACTTTATAGTTCCGTTTCAACCATTTTGGTGCGGTACCCTAAAAGGGTTCTTCGATGTAATCAGGGCTGGTATTTCGGGCACCTGACCTGACCTTTTCGAGGGAATGCCTCTGATTAATATTAAAAGTTCTTTCCGTTTGTATTAAACAGAATAGTTCTGGATTGAAATTTTTCCTTTTTTTTTTCTTGCCTGCTTAATTATTGGGATTAGGCTGATTTCTTTAGTCTGATTTTGTTTTTGTATTAGCTTATGAAAGGGAAACCTTTTTCGGTAACCTTCTGTATAAAAAACTGTCGGTATCAGTGAATTTTGTAGCTAGAATAAACGAAACAAACGAACACCTATTACCATCTACCAAAATGTTCATTTGTTTTTGAGTATCTATTTTGTAGGATGTTCTTTGGTATAAAAACTACTAGAAAAATAAACCTAACATACGTCCTTTACTCGTATTTAAAAGTATAAGTCCTCAAGTAAAATACAAAATAAATGCTAATGTCCTCTTAAAAGATAAATGCTAAGGATTTTTTTTAAATATTTCCTGTACTCTATGATCGAGTCTGAACTACCCCTGAATGATTTTGTCCTTAGTTTTTATACGCCATACGTAATAAGTTACATATTATAATTTTTCAGTTGATAGAAATAACAAATAATTGAAAGCTCTCAATGAAACTTTTGCTCGTTGCGCTAGTTAATTCCTATGATATTTAAAAGTAAAAAAGTAAAAGGTAAAGTGGTAAAAGTCTGTCAAAAGTCTGCTCCATGATACCAAAAAACAGTTGCGAGAGCCATAGATAAATCAAAAGTGCATAGATAACGAAGCAAGACTCTTTGTTCGCTTAGTTCACAAAACAAAAGAATAATACGAATAAGGAAATCTTTATTTGTAGCTAAATACATTACATACATACAAAACATCATTAAAATATTTTATTAAAAATAGATAGGTACAGGTCGCGTCACGGTTTAATAGCGCTGACCTTGGGCTGACCTTGATGCACAGAAGTAGATTTTTAGATTTAGATATAATTTTAGATCTTTTTACTCCGTTTTATACCTGCGCAGAACCCCCCCTCCACTTTCACCGAGCGCTATTAAACCGTGACGACACGTGTAAGTACTTAAATTAAGAACTTACATTACAACGACTACATACTAATTTGACTTAGTACAATAATAGAGCTGTGGAGCTTTTTGAGTCATTTTGTAGCTTTATGGCTCACCATTGTTCAGCTTTGGAGCTTTTAAAAATGCTCCAAAGCTCTACCCTTACAAATCTCATAATACAATAAACTGTACATGGAACAGAATGGAATGAACAAACTCGTGTTTCGATGCAGCCTCACTAATGAATGCTGTCTGTCAATCAAGCCGTTTGTCCGTGTGTCCGTCACTCCGTACAAATTAGTGACAACGCTCCCGATCCCTATTAATGATCTTGTATACAGCGTGTATAGGTGATTCAGATTATGGCTTGTTCAGTCGCTTTTGGTCTTTGACCGATGCATGATCAATTCGTTGTTTGATTGTGTTGTCAATAAAGAGTCCCTCACCAATACGCAAAATACAATGGCTTGTTCTGTTGTGAACAATTTGGTCCGAGAGTTTCCGTCATTATCATAATAAGCTAGTCCAATGCTGGACTTAGGCATCCAATGAGCAGCAAGGTGCCTTGTTTTCAGTTTGCCGCATTCCGTATCTGCTAGCAGATTTTTGATCATCATATCTTGCTAAAATTTAAAGATCTAGGTAATCTTATAATATAATGGTAATATATTCTTATAATTAAATGGTAATATTCTTATAACATAATGGTAATATTCTGTAGGTGCTTATCGATAAAATCTCGCTTAGTTTCGATGGTTTCGTGTCGAAGCGGCAATGTTCTTTGCTCAGTTGACGTTCAGCACGGGTGCGGGTTCAAGTCCCATACCGAAGTGAAAGGTTTTGTGGAACACTTTGTTAAAAGTTAATAAATTAGTCACATCAGTTAACTTTCTTTACATAGCAATACCGTTAAATCGCGTCTGCATTTTTTACGCAACTGTTTATCCAATTCTAGTGAGTAAAATGTAAATAGCCACATTAGGCTATTAGACAAAAAAAAAAACTAAACTTGCTCCTAAAGGCCATAATTGAATGAAATCAAGATTTTATTTGAGGTGTGCCTGCTAATTCAATTTGTACCTGTAATTATGTGCGGACCTTTGAATACATTCCCAAGCTGTATGTAGGTATTTTAAATGATAGCATTGTATTTTTCAACACCAACACTGCGATCACCAATCCGCCTGCCAAGCGTGGTGATTATGGCAAAACCCCACTACATGGGAGACCATCCACTCGATGGACCGACGACATCGTAGCGGACGCAGGGAGACGATGGATGGAGGTGGCTCAGGACCGCTATTTGTGGCGTCGTATGAGGGAGGCCTATGTCCAGCAGTGGATGTGTATGGGCTGATATGGTGATGATGACTGTACTAGGACGAACCAATAAGGACTTAGAGAATATTAAATGTTACCTACATCACTCTATCTGTCCTTTTCAGGCTGAAAAGATCTAATGAAATAAGGCAAGAAGATAAACATTGTATCCTTGGGTCTGGGTGGAAATAATCTGTCTATTGCTTCGAATATAATCTCGAAGTTGGAACAAGAATATTGTACCTAGTGGAATAGGCTGAAATCTAGTAATTTCCAAATTACCCATTTCGCTTCTTTACTTTAGAGTATATGCCAAAACAACAAAAATAAAAAATATCACTTTATTTCCATGTCGAGGTTTAATATAAAGAATTTGACCTTTATCAAGTGTACGTTTATTGTATTTAAGGAAATAAAGAGTGTTTGATTTTTCATTTAAATAAAGTTAACCTGTTCATTTCTATTGTAGAATCTCATGAAATAATATACATTATCCTCCTACCCGCATTTCATCTACAGTGGCCAGTCTCAGCGGAGACTAGTCATGCACATAGCACAGGACATTCTTTGGTGCACAAGTGTGTGTGTGTGCAAACACAGGTGCAGAAAATAGAGGGCTATTTTCTCACTCTCATAATCCAATGGACGTTAGACCGACATGACGGGGGGGATGACAAGCGCTGGACCAACGGCTTAACGTGCTCTCCGAGGCACAGGGGTGTAATCTTTTGATATTATTATTAAATTAGCTGCTGCCCGCGCCTTCGCCCGCATTTATCGGGATATAAAATAGCCTATATATATATGTTATTCAAGGTCCCAAACTATACGCATACCACAGCCTAAACGGTTCAGTAGTTTTTGCGTGAAAGAGTAACAAATATCCATCCATACAAACTTTGACATTTATAATATTAGTAGTAAGGAAGCATCTATCTACATCAATTTACTTCTTGAGAAAACATCCTTTCTCAAGTCTGCCACTGTCACATATTAATACAATAAAAAAATTCAAACACGACCCGATCATCCCATAGGCTCTAATACGTGAACCCATCACTCGGAGGGTTCCGTAATCTCATCTGTAATCCCCCTGTGATTGGATTCGCTTTTATCGCGGATCGGGATTCTACGTGACGCTCTTATCGCCGGGTAATATGATTGATTTTTGTATCGGATAATTTTTTAATTGGGGAGAACGGTTGAACTGTTTTGTTTGTAAACTAAACTCATTTGTTTTCAATTTCGGTGACCTCTGCGGCGCGGTAATGCAACAGACGTAGAAGGTTGCAGGTTCGATTCCCAACGCGAGACAAAATTGTGTGAGTGTGATCTGCTGATATTTGTTCTGAATTTGGATTATTTTTATAGTTTTCATCCTAATTGTATGCTGGTCTACTCACGTGCATTCGTGAATCACTTATTTTGTCGCTCATTTTTTGCATTTAGATATGCAAAAAATATATAGTCAATAAACGGCTTCGTCTCTTTCCTAAACACTAGATCAGCCTACTTTAGAGCTAGAAGAAACTGAATGGGATCAGCCCAATGATGTATAAAAAAATTTTTTTTAATACATCAGTGTATCAGCCACATTTTTTTATATTTTGAAAATATCTGTATGTAAACTAAATGATCAATTCTATTCCATCCAAGCAATCATGGGAAAATAGTGATTGTAGCCGTAAAATAGCTTTTTAGTGGCACCTAACTTTTTGATAGTTTAATTTCGTTGATAAATCCGACAGCCATATCTATAGCTCCACTTTAACGTACATAAATGTTGATACCAGCACAGGTCAGGTTATAGAAGATAAAAAATAGCCAAGTGCGATCGTGACTTTCAATTTGATGGTTCTGTGCTCTTATTTGCCGAGGCTAGTAACATTATTTTATTTGTTTGGTGTTCATCGATTGGTCATTTCCCCGACAGGTTCAAAGTCTCCTAATATTTTACCGAAAGATTAGATATTTATAATAATTATATATATATATATAGATTAGATAGACAGATATAAAATGATTTATTTAACACTTTACAAAACAATTAAAAAACGATACACACAATTTGGTACAAAAAATTTGACTCGATCTCTACCAGACAACCGTGGATGGATAAGATCGTTGGATTGAACATGGGGATTTATGATGCATTATTATTAGCTAATACAAATCACAAAATTATATCCGTTTATCAAGTATAATATTAACAATACCTACGTTTACTTAGGTCATAGAAAAGTGTTGAATGGCATTATACCATGGGCCTTATTCTGTAAAATTTATCGCTTCATTAAGACAATAGTATGTTCACAGAATTTGCTATTGCTATATGCTGCTAAAAATTTAGCTATTTTTATACTTTAGATGATAAAACTACAGATCGAGGGAACATCCAAGTACCAAGATAAAAAACCTTGGTGATGATGATGGGTGATGGGACATTCTATTATCTATCTGTAAAAATAACACCAAGTGCACTATCTGGAGTTTCTTTTATCTAAGGATTCCTATGGGGCGATTCTGCTATGTTACTATTTTAATAGTAGTTAAAGGAATAGTTGGCTGAATTAGCCCCTGCTATGTCTGACAGAAAAATCTTTTTCCTCTATGTACGTAAGTCAAACTGTAGAGCCTTGTATTAGGTACAGCCATGTTGATTAATATGATTTCAAATGTTGATGATTATGATAAACGTCTGTAGTAAAACTATTTATTAACAAAGAAAATGACAAGTAAATAATAAATTAGAATTTGGTATTTACAATTAAAACAGTCGAGCTAATTGCAGATTGCTGTAAATCTAGAGGTTGCTCTGAAGCATCCCGTAAAATAATCTCATGATTTGCACACACCCCACCACCACACAAATACCACCATCATTAATACGAACGATATTTTATCAATATTTTGGATTATCTCAAAAAACCATATTTCCCAATCGCACTCCATCATAGACCCATTAGGCGGCCCAATCGGACCAATAAAAACAATTATGTCATACTCAATATCGCTTTAGGGTCCCGCCCGTTTGAGATCGACTCTAGAATGTTTGGTTTTCTTATTCGCTATTCGTTCTAGGTATAGACCAACGTAAGCGTTAATAGATATAACATGCTTCATCATCATCATCATATCAGCCCATACTCGCCACTGCTGGACATAGGCCTGCTCCATACGACGCCACAAATAGCGAATAAATAAGGGAACCTACCAGAAAAAGGGCAGCAGCTTCCTTCTGAATTTTTCAACACCAACACTGCGATCACCAATCCGCCTGCCAAGCGAGGTGATTATGGCAAAACCCCCCTACATGGGAGACCATCCACTCGATGGACCGACGACATTGTAACGGTCGCAGGGAGTCGATGGATGGAGGCGGCTCAGAACCGCTATAACATGCTTACTATGTTTAAATTTAAATTGGTATTTTGTGAGAGTGACTGCAGGCAGGGGCTATTTATATATATAATATAACTAGCTCCTGCCCGCGGCTTCGCACGCGCTTTTCATGTACCTTATGTCCATCCCCGAGATACCATCTACCTCCCTGCCAAATTTCATTAAGATCCGTTCAGCCGTTTGAAAAGGTAACGCAGACAGACAGAGTTACTTTCAAATTTATAATAATACTAGCTGCTGCCCGCGCCTTCGCCCGCGTTTTATCGGGATAAAAAATAGCCTATATGTTATTCCAGGTCCCAAACGATACCCATACCAAATTTCAGCTTAATCGGTTCAGTAGTTTTTGCGTGAAAGAGTAACAAATATCCATACATCCATACATACAAACTTTGACATTTATAATATAAGTAGGATTATATACCTAAGTCCAGAGACCACTAGAATAGTTCTGAACACACCGATGATATTTAACCATTTTTATAGATATTTCAATTTTATGAGCGTCATTTGGAGTAGACTGTTGAGGTGAGTGATATAGTCTTCAATTCAATCTAATTTTAAATGCCGACTCATTTCTGACACCTACTAGGTTGATATCAGTTCAAATAATAGGCTTCACATAATGGATCTATTCAATATGTCTGTGTTTAATTTAGGGATCTGTTGAACGTGTACAGGTGTTGGTAAATACAGACGTTTCAATCAGCGCAGCGGGAGAGGGGCTTATGTTGTCTTCAATTCAGTCTTACACACGAAATTAATATTATATCACTTCATGTCATGACACTTAGGCTTTAGGTTTATATACAGTATTAACTAATATAACGCCACTTCTACTGTACATATATGTACTTACGTAACAGAAATATTGTTATTTCATATGTATGGAATGAAGCCAATGAATGTAACTTTCGATACATCTGAATCAGGTACATTACTACATTTTTTTTTCCACTCACAAAATGCCATATTTTTTTTATATCGAATTATTTGTATACTTACGTAATGATTATTAGGATATATGTAAAACATCATTGACCTGTTTTATAATGATTCTTGAGTGACTCAGACTTTTTTCTCCGTTCATTGGTTCACTTACTTTTGTTTATTATTCGTAACTAGCGACCCGCCCCGGCTTCGCACGGGTGCAATGCTGATAACTAAATTATACATATAAACCTCCAAACCTCTTGAATCACTCTATCTATTAAAGAAACCGCATCAAAATCTGTTGCGTAGTTTTAAAGATCTAAGCATACATAGGGACAGACAGACAGACAGCGGGAAGTTACTTTGTTTTATACTATGTAGTGATTAAAGTGCAGACAATAAAAATTTCGAAAATAATATGAGTGATTTGCTCTAATACATCTGAAAAGAGAAGTAGGAACTTATGAATAACCACGGACGGACGATCGAATCAATTTCAATGCTACTTTCTACTATTATATTACAATATAAATATCAAAGTTTGTATGGATGGGTGTATGGATATTTGTTACTCTTTCGCAAAAACTACTGAACCGATTAGGCTGAAATTTGGTATGGGTATAGTTTGGGACCTGGAATAACATATAGGCTATTTTTTATCCCAATAAAACGCGGGCGAAGGCGCGGGCAGCAGCTAGTTCTACATAAATTTCATATCAGCTAAGATTATAATTAGGATCCGTAAGCTAGATCGGCCAAACACTATGGTCCTTTTAAGGGTCAAGTGTACGAAATGGAGACAACTCTAACGATTCTGTTAGTCCAATGGTCCCAATGGTCTAGACCAACTGGTCAAAACGAGTAAGCACAGTCGTGGGTGGAAAATTATATATTTGTTATTTTTTTCCTAAAATTCGCCAGATTGCAAAATGACCACCTGTTCCAATGAGGAATTTGAACAAAATTATCAGTTCCGTTCAAATAAATCTTGGATCATGACGCAATCATATGATTGCTTTATGCTAAATATTGTAATAAATTTTGATCGCACCTTTTAAGAGCCTTTTCATTTGTAGGCTGATAATTAGGTAGGTAACTATCGTACCTACCTACAACCTATCGTAATCTCGTCATAAATTAAAAGTTTTGTAATGGGATGTGATACTTTGTGATGACGCAAATTAATGAGCTTTTAGATATTCCCATGATCAAAGTGAATTTTCTTTGATAATTCTTTTTATAATCTTTATTTTCAACCGAATATGATATATTCTTAGCTATTTTACTTCGTGAGAGCCCTGCAATGGCAACGATGTCCATTGCTAGGCCTCTCGCTCTATGCAATTTACAATTTTTCAAACACCTGTAAAATTAGTTACCAGCTGTGTGCTACTAAGCGAAATATGTATTAGAATGATAAAATATTTAGTAACAATTCCGCGTATAACCCACTTTGATAGTATTCATCAAAGTAAGTTGTCAACTAGTTTCGTCTCTCCACGAGACATCTTGACATTGAAATTGCCAAGCAACACTGACAAAGTCCAGCCAGCGACTGCTGGCTGGACGATGCTCGCGGCCAGTCCAACCAGTGATGTTGCCTCTCCGAGCTCCTCGCGCCCAGTTCTAATTAGCACCAAGCATTTTATACTATCATGCAAAATTAAATGCACTTATTTATAATAATATTTTTAAATAAATAAAGATAGTACTAGAAATCATGTTTAATGAGACAGTTATTATAAAACCTAGAAGTTATCATCAGCAACTCAATGTAGGTAGTGTAGAAACGGCAGCAATAATTATATTCAGTAAAACAACGAAATAACGTTTATTATTCATGTCCATGATTTCTTACTGGCGAGCAGAGCGCCGTTTTCACTATAAACGTATAAATAATTAACAGAACGTGAAACTGCCGCGTGCGAAACGCTTTTTACGCTCTGAAGAAAGCTGTTTTTGAGAAACAAATATTGAAGAAATCTTACTGTGGAGACTGCTAAAGAAGAATCTTATTTGTAGAAAGCTCTCATTAATCAAACCTATTTTTCTGATTATTTACTAACTAGCTGCTGCCTGCATCTTTGCCCGCATTTTATCGGGATAAAAAATTGCTTATATGTTATTCCAGGCCCCAAACTATACTCATACCAAATTTCAGCCCAATCAGTTCAGTAGTTTTTGCGTGAAAGAGGAACAAACATGTGTAAATACATACAAACTTTGACATTTATAATATTACTAGCTGCTGCCCGTACCTTTACCTGCGTTTTATCGGGATAAAAAATAGCCTGTATGTTATTTCAGCCCCCAAACTATACTCATACCAAATTTCAGCCCAATCAGTTCAGTAGTTTTTGCGTGAAAGAGGAACAAACATGTGTACATACATACTCACAAACTTTGACATTTATGATATTAGTAGGATTCTTTTTATTATTTAATTTTGTGAGACTTACCGCTTGTTGAGTCACCGAAAACAATGTTCTATTTTAACATTAATTTTTTGATAATCGTAAGTAATACTTACTACTCAAAGAGGAGTAGTAGGTCTTCAAAAACATACCAAAGACAGATTTCCTACGCAATGACCTAATCTAGACTTTATTGAAAAAGGATATACTACAAATATAATTTAAATTTATTTTTTTACAGCCTGTGACGGAAATTATGTAAAAGATTTCAGGATCGATACTTCATCTCCTGAATATTAGATGGGGGAATTGTTTCAAGTAATTTTCAGGGATTTCGAGATGTGTGCCGGTTTCATAATAGACTGGCGAAATATACATTTTGAATGGTTTCAAGAGGAAATGATCTCGAAACGAATTATGTATTCTTTTCACGACTTGTAGCTGTCGGGGATTGGAAAATTATGTTATTTAATGCTTTGGGGATAATTTGACACAATACCATGGGAAAATTGACATTCAGGTAGTTACTTAATTAAGGCAGTTACAGAACATAGCTACTGTAGGTACTTCATAGAAGTTCATTAAAATACCCATACATGTTGTAGCTTAAGATTTTTAGAAGGTATTCACTTTGCTTAAATCACCAGTTATAACACAAACCATAAAATTAAACTCACACTAATTCCGGCATTTTGTATAAATTTACGACAACAAAGGACATAAGCACGATAAAAAGAACATAAAAGACAAAACAGTGTCTTATTTACAGCCGAAATTTTACGCAAAATAGAATGCTGGCAACATTTGAAATTTAAATTATAGTGACTATAAAAACTCGTAATGACATTGAAATTTGGCCAGACTCGGAGGAGCCAAGCCGTATATATTAACGGTAATACATTGCAATGAAACTTTAACTGCCAATTTCAACGTCGAGTAGCGATAACTAGGAATAAAACTAGCTTCTAACTTATGTGTTTCTTGTTACAATTGTCGGGAAAAAAGTGGGGATTAAGTATGAGGTCTTTCAAACAAAGTATTCTAAAGCATGATATGGGGTCAAAATGTTGCCTGGGAGAAATCGCTCTCAGCGATAAGGCTGCCTTTTGTACCGTATTTATTTAAATTTTAGATGTAAGAGTTTTTGCCCGCACGCTTTTGTGGTAAAAATAAAAAGAAACAGATACGTGAGTGTTTCACTTATATAATTTTCGCCGCACATTGGCTGAATTGCAGGGCTTAGCATGAGTTTTGCATAGTGTACGGAAACTATAAAAGTTTTTGTTATCTTCCGTGTAAGTATGTAATATCTTGCAGCGTCCTATCGGATACTGAGAGCAACTACTTTTCATAGTATGACGGCGATTAAATAGATGTCGTAGAGTCATTATGAACTTGGTTATAGTTTTCGAATGATTTTGAGTGATGTACTGATAAATTCAACAGGCATTTTAGCATAACAACTTTGATAAGTCGGAGGCAGTAAACGATTTTTTTTTCGTTTTGTTTTAGTGAAAACTCATACTAGCCTCTCAGATCCGGAGAGAGGCTTTATGCCTTGGTGTATGAAAATACATTATGACACGACCCAGTTTCATTTGAGACCTAGAGCCCTTCAGAACATAAAATTTTTAAATTAAAAATTTTTGCAAGCGAATTCGCACACCTTGTTACTACAGAAACTTTAAAAGGTTTTTTTATCCCATGGGAACTGATTTATGGGTTATTATGTGTGTTTACGTTCAATTCCAGGTAGAGTTACATGTATGCAAAATTCGGCGTGAAGAAGTTCCTAATCATCAATACATCCATCTATCCATACAAACTTTCACATTTATAATTTACTAGCTTTGCCTGCGACTTTGTCTGCGTGGAATAGTGACAGTGGGTAGCATTTTTATATTTACATCTAATCGACAGCCTAATAAATAAATTCCAATCTTTTACCTTTGAAAATGACGATACTTCTATACAACCTTTCAACCCCTTACAACCCATTTTTCACATAAAAAAATTAGCTTATGTCCTTTCTCAGGCTCTAGAGCATGGTTTCCCAACAAGTGGGGCGCGCCCCACTTGGAGGACGTAGGGTGATTTTAAGGGGGGCGCGGCTTCAGCTGTATATAACTGTTTATTAAAATTAAAGAATTTAATGATATCCCAAAAATTTACGAACGGCGCTATAGTCCGTAAGTCCCAAAGATTTTCGACAGGTCGGGTACTTGCCTCCGTGGCGCAGTTGGTTAGCGCATCCTCGTATTCAGAGGAGGGTCGCGGGATCAAGTCCCGCCGGAGTCGTAAATTTTTGGGATATCATTAAATTCTTTAAGATTACCCAAAGTGCGGGCATAAGCACTATAAAACCGTTTATTAAAATTGTTCATATGCCGAGCGGCGAGGCCGGTGCCACCATACTCAAGAAACTGGAAATTGGTTTGTACTTTGCTGGATTTTGTAGATGTTTTTCGAAAACTTTTCTGATGACCAAATTCATAAATTAATAAGAAATACATTTCTGATTGATACCAAACAACTGCCCGAAATATTGCAAGAAGAAGCGTAACGTGAAAAAATATTCGTCTGCTCGCGATAATTTCAGCTTTAAATAAAATATTATACCATTTATCCCATTGTCGTTAAAGAATTACTACGAATTCTTCTACCATTTTCAACTACCTACCTTTATGAATGAACGTGGTTTTACAACGCTGTTGGGAATAAAAACGACAAAGAAACAGACTGAATTGCTGAAGATGAAAAGGTGTCGAAAATTATTCGCTGTGCAATTAGTGCACAGTGAAGATCATTTTCGACACTTACTATGAAGTCACGGATTCACCAATTGGTTGATTAATTCCAGCCACGGTGCTCTCACTAATTGTATTACCTACTTGTCATTTAAATAAAAATAAACAGACTCATATACGTTTTCTTATTGTGATTGTTTTATTTTCTTATTTCGACTTCCCGTATCAGCCCTTAGGGGGGGGGCGTTGTATTTTTGCATAACGCTGGGTGAGGCATATAGGGTAAAAGCTTGGGAACCCCTGCTCTAGAGTATCTGTGTACCAAATTTATATTAAATCATTTCAGTAGTTTAGGCGTGAAAACGTGACAGACAAACAGACAGAGTTACTTTCGTATTTATAATAATGGTAAGGATTTACTTGAACCTGTGACGTGATGGTTCAAGTCACAGGTTCAAGTAAATCCATCTACAGGTGAAACACATAATATGTGTACTATGATAATCTGAACCTTATTTGCATTGATAATTATTATGTAACAACCTTCCAATATTTACCAGCATCCGTGGTTTCATATTAATGTCATCAGTATTCCGTATCATGATCGTATGTACAAATATGTATATTATATATATATAATATACTTTCAATTAATTAATTGAAAATAGCTGGTTTTATTTTAATAAATTGAGATGAGCGGTTTAATTCACCCGGTTATTAATAAAGTTTTTGATTTATGAACTACATAAAGGTAACAAAATTAAAGTATCTAATTAAGAGTGTGAATTTACGAACTTCTTAGATGTCATTGTTGATGATGATTTTCGGGGATTATTTTCTTACAACTTACTTTTGTATTTATTATTGGGAGATCAAAATTTACTCTAACATATTATTCCCGTACTTATACCATTTTTTTTTACTTTAGGTTTTTTCGCCATTGCGTGACATTGAAACAGAGTTTTTTGAAGGTGAACACTGAACATCAGTCAAAATATTAAGTTCTTTGATACATTCTTATTTTGATTGATTCTTATTAGAACTTTGTTTTTTACATAACTTGTCCGATTTTCCATCGATTTAAAAACTTTATTTTTATTTTACTGGATCTACTTTCGTCCGCGGCGTTCTTCCCCAGGTCGTCTACCACCCTGCCACATTTAATAAAAATCCCGTCAAACGTGAAAAGGTAGATAGATAGAAAATACTTTATTGCACACTTAAAACTAGAAAACAGTTTACAAATGAGACAAAACAATACAAGTGACAATGGGCGGTCTTATCGCTCAAGAGCGATCTCTGCCAGACAACCTGGTAGGCCAAGGTAACAGACAGACTTCACATTATTTTCGCTTTTATAATATTAGTATGCATTTGCTTCTGTTCTCAAGTACATATTTAGGTACCAATTAGAAAATATTAAAAGATATTGCATATTAAAATTTTGGTAGAGAGCATAAAAACATTGATGCATTTTAAATTGAAAACGCATTAAATGCTATTTGCGTGCAAAAATATTATATAAAGTTATTGCTAGTGCGCTATCAAAAAATTTCATTCGAGTATTCGGTTTTATGGATATGACATTTTATTTGAAAATGTGTATGTTAATTTTGTGTCGTCGTTAAAATGTCATACTTAAAACAAAGCTTTTATTATCCGATAAAACTAAACTAGTTTTATTTAATAATTTTATTCTAATTTACAACAATTTATATAGACGCAGATAATTTAAAAACTTTTATCTCTGTTAGGTATTTTGAAGTTATTTTTAAGTCTGTGGTACTTAAATTGCTAATTTGAAAGTATCTATCGATCGAAACTGTATTAATATCAATAAATTTTGTAATTTTACTTTGTTTTATTTATGGGATCGATTAATTCACGACGATATCTAATAATGTTGATATTTTTAAGTTTATTTTTCGTTTTTAACGACAGAATTATTAAAAAACAATCTGATATCATGTTATCAACTTAAAAATTCGCTGTGGAATCAAGTTTTTATCGAAATTCAAAATATTTTGAGACAATTTGTCATTATTAACGATTTGGCCGAAGATCTCTAGAGGCAGAAATATGCAGGTCTAGATAGAGCCTACGTTTTTGCACCCCTTGGAGTCAAGACCCTAGGTCTGATTGGTACAGAGGTACGCGGGCGTTTCAAAAATAAAACTGACCATCTGGTCGAAGCTACAACGCGTGAACTGAGAGCTGGTGAGTATCTGGTGCAGCGCATCAGCATTGCCATATAGCGGAGTAATGCAGTCAGCGTCTTGGAAACGCTTCTACACGGTATTGATATGGATCAGTTGAGCTACTAGTAGATTGTTTAACAGTCTGCAGTTAGCTCAATTGTTTGAATTCTAAATACTTCTAATTAGTTTCTATTATTTGATTGTAATTTTCTTTGGTTATAATTATAAAGACGTAACTACACTTGCGAGCTATAAACTGGAATCACTTCATCGCTGGTTTTTGCAGACCATATTTTACAGTTTCCATGCAATAAACTGTAGGTTGTCGTATCGTATTTCGTATTTTAAAGATAATTTTATCAGCTTTCAAACTCTTATATCATAGCGAAAAAATGTTCATCATATGTCATGGAACGTGAAAACAAAAGACATAAATTTTTGGAACGAAACATCAATTTTTTCAAACTCCTGAATCCCTATAAAAACTGGGAATTTATGCAATTTTGTCATCAGTCCAATATACCACGTCACTCAAAATACTGGAACTACAAGAAAATGGAAACCACACCAATAGAAGCCGCTCAAATCGTCACCCTAATCCAGCAAGGGTTCTCTCAGCGTACTATCGCTCGACAGCTTCATCTGAGCCAGTCCTGTGTCTCCAAAGTATACAAGAGGTTTAGAGAGACTGGAAACTTAGTCCGAAGGCCAGGATCTGGACGACAGCGATGCACTTCGGCGAGAGATGACCGATTTATTGTCAGCACTTCACTCCGAAATCGACATCTAACCGGCGTTGACGTCCAGCGGGAGCTCGGAGAAGTTCGAGGGAGAACTGTCAGCGAGTGGACAGTGAGGCGAAGACTCAAAGAAGCTAACTTGACCCCAAAAAGGCCAGCAACGGGACCCAAATTGTCTACAGCCCACCGACAAGCCCGACTTCAGTTTGCTCGTGATCACTTAGATTGGGATATACAGCAATGGAGCCGAATTTTGTTCGCGGACGAGACTAGGATGTGCCTGCATGGCAGCGACCGTCGACGGAGAGTCTACAAGAGACCGGGAGAGCGATACGCACAATGCTATATAGCGGAAACAGTGGCATATGGGGGTGGGTCTTGTATGATGTGGGCGGGGATTTCAATTGAAGCTAAAACGGAGCTGGTATTCGTACCCGGTGGAGGTCGGGGAGGAGGACTAACCGCAGAAAGGTATATCAACGACATTCTGCTGGGTCATGTACTCCCTTACGCCGGGTTTATTGACGAAAATTTCCTGCTAATGCACGACAATGCCCGCTGCCACACCGCTCGTGCGACTAGACAGTACCTGGAAGAAGTCGGGATTCCCACATTAGACTGGCCAGCCGTCAGCCCTGACATAAACCCTATCGAACACCTGTGGGACGAGCTGAAAAGGCGGGTACGAGGAAGATCTCCAGCTCCGGCGTCAATAGAAGACCTAAAAACTGCTCTTATCGAAGAGTGGCAGGAAATTCCACAGGATTCCATCAGGAAACTGATTAGGTCAATGAAAAACTGTTTACAAGCAGTCATTAGGGCCAGGTGGGGAGCAATACAAAATATTAAGCGGGAAATAACAAAGATTTTAAATAAAAACTTCTTATTAATTTAAACATCCACAACTTCGACCTTTTGTAATAATTCACTAAATGAAGGTAGGAAACTTAATTATATTTAAATAATTTTTATACCATTCGAAAGCTAACATTATTTCTTTTCAATTGTTATACACCAATCTACAGTTTATTCCATGGAAACTGTAAAATATGGTCTGCAGAAACCAGCGATGAAGTGATTCCAGTTTATAGCTCGCAAGTGTATAATAGTTGCATTTTGGTCATATATACATGAAGGATGATTAATTTTATTGATTACCTATTCCAAACTGAAATTGTATTTTCCCTGTGTATTTTAATACAGTTATTTTTAATTATTTGTTTCTTGTTTGTAATTAAATTAACTTTGTTAATCAATTCTTCCATTATACCGTGAAATAAAAAAAAATGATTTCATACCTAAACATCTACAACATAATAACTATGTTTATAGTATACAATTTGACTTGTCTAAGTGCTTATTTTGTAAGCCTAAAGAAATAAAGTTATTGATTCTGATTCTGATTCTACGTCGCTATAACATTTCACCTTCGTAAAAATATTTACGTAACCAATAAAGTTCCGCCATTCCTAATCATCTTAACCTCTCAAACAACAACAGCTACTGAATATTTCAGATGCTACACCGCATCGAACGTCCCAGGAATTGCCAGGAATCGTTCTAATGATAAATTCAAATCCCGATTCTCCCGGGAACAAAGCAATCAGACGTCGAACAAAGGTTACGGCGCATGGCTCCGGGGTAGCAGAGGTGGAAAACCTTGAAGAATGTCGCGGGAAATAGATCTATTTGTTTTACTGTGATGGGACGAAAGATAACCACGACCGATTGTTTGCGGCGAATCAATATAAATTATCGACGCGATAATGTTTAGGTGTTGATAAAGAATTAAACGGTCTTTTTTTTCTTCTAATTTTCATCATCATCACCAGCATAGGTATCTAGTATAGACTAATCCACTGTTGGACATAGGCCTCCCCAGATATGATGATCCTTATTGGCTCATGGCATCATTAGGGGATGATGCCGTACCTAATCCCTACTCTGGGCATGCGGGATGGGGATAGTAGCAGAGGTGTCGTAAATACCAGAAGGAAACTGCTGAGCTCCGTCAGGTAGATTCCCTTAGTCGCTTTTTACGACATCAAATCAGCCCGAGTAGGAGGGGTCAATTCTAACGCTACGAGATCTACAACCAAGCTATACTGCAGAAAAAAATATATTATTAAGGTACTTCCCTTGGTCCTCTTATAAAGACTACATCGCCAGCAGCGAAATTCAATGAAAATCATACGTAAAAACTTATTTCGTGGCTCCATATACTTATATGGAGCCACGAAATAAGTTGTTCTGTGCTATTACACCCACAATAACTTTATTGTGGGTGTAATAGCACAGAACAACTATACAGTAGGTAAGGTACTATGGTAATAGAGAAAAGCATTTGTCCGATCATAAAAATATGCCCAGAGCATGCATTTTGGACCACCTGCCATCTAACGAAGATTATTATAATTAGTCTTAATGTGTTTTGTAATTTTAATTAAATTTTCCATGTTTGTTTACTCAGTGGGTGTCGTTTAACGTAAATTATTATTTTTTTCTTTGAAATGCCACACAACTAGTTTAACATGTTTTCAAATTAGATTTATTTTACGTTAAATAGATAAAAACAGTCTGAACTGAGTTCCCTCATAAAAATTTGCGGATTTTTAGGTAATCTATGAATATTTATACATTTTTGTCTCAACAATCGTTTGTAGGTAGTAATACCAAGATGAAATCATTGAAACGAAATTGTGTATGTATGAAATGAATGAATGACCCAGTATGAAATCTTTATTTATTTTTATTGAAAAGGAGATACTTAGTTCAATACTTAGATTTTTTAAGTTAACCTATGCTGCTAAACTTAAAAAAACGGTCAAACGAAGGTCTATTGAATAAAAAATATATATTTACATTCTGCACAGTATAACAGGTAGGTATAGATCATCATCATCAGCCCGTACACGTCCAGGTATACATATATGTATATAATCCGCTCGTTATTCATAGGTACCTAATAACTAATTCAAGGAATATGATACCTAAGAAATAATGGAGGATCATTAAAATACTTTATTGTGTAATTATAAAAACAAGATCACAGTATATACGATGTCAAATATTTCAAGTCAAATATTTAAATGGAACCAGGATAAAGATTGTTTTATTACTTTTTGTTATTGGGTATCAGTAGTCAAAATAAAATATTATTTAAAACAAAGGAACATTTGTAGATAATATATATACTGAAAATCATTTGTAGATAATATATATACTGAAAATCTGGAAAACTGAGATGTAAACCCTCTTAAGATTAAAATGTCTGCACTGATTACCATCAAACATAGAAAAGAAAAACGTATTTCAAGTTTTAGTGTAAAACAAGAAAAAAAACAAAGGACTCCCATCCGTTTGGAAGCTCACGGACAGACAGACAAACATATTACACGTCAAACTTAAAACACCCCTCTATTTTCGTCAACTGTTCAAAATATCAAACATTTAATTCATTTTGTGGCCGTGGGGCCGCTGCGTACGAATATCGACCCCTCCAACTCAACCCGTGGATGTCGTAAGAGCCGACTAAGGGAACTTACCAGAGGATGGGCAGCAGCTTCCTTCTGAGTATTTTTAAACACCAACACTACGATCACCAATCCGCCTGCCAAGCGTGGTGATTATGGCAAATCCCCCCCTACATGGGAGACCATCCACTCGGATGGACCGACGACATCGTAGCGGCCGCAGGGAGTCGATGGATGGAGGCGGCTCAGGACCGCTATTTGTGGCGTCGTACGGGGGAAGCCTATGTCCAGCAGTGGACGTGTATAGGCTGATGATGATGATGAATTCATTTTGTAGCTAGTTTATGTTAAATAATATTTAAGGAACCTTCAAAAATAGCTTCACCAATAACTTATTAACAACAAAATACAGGTCGCAGGCGTCAGCCGGAATCGGTCGACCTTCTGCGACCTTGACTCGCTTCCAAGAAACACTCAAACTTCAACCTAATTACTTATTCATATAGCTCTATTGAGCCTGTTATTGAGTACGAGGCAGAGTTCCGCCAAAAAACTTAAAAATCCTACGTCTCTATTATTAGGGCAATTGTGATATAACTAGAGATAACTGGGTATTCTATTAAGGCTTGTCTAAGTCTAACGGCTAGGATTTTTATTTTTGTACGCTTGTCGCATTTTACACCCAACCTAGGCCCTAATTCCACTAAATTAACCGGTCCACCATAACGATGGTGTCATCTCAGAATGACACATTTTGACCTTTGATAAATGAAACTCCAGGTGAAGGGACACGTTTCAAAAATATCAAGGTTGAAACCATTCTATCAATGTCATCGTGCAAATAACACCGCATGCGCTATTTAGAGTTTCTTGCATCTATGGACGATTCTGTGACGATACCACTGTCATAATAAGCGATTGGTTTTCAGAATTTGTCCCTTGATTGGTAGATCACTTGAGCACTTGTGTGCACACAGGTGATCCACCAATCAGGGCCAAACTAGATACCGCGCCATACAACTAGACGAATACAAGACGGTGACACTGTTGTGTTTGTGAGTCTTATAGCCCGGCTACACGCTCAAACATTTGTGTAAACATGCATGCACAAACCAGTTTGCGCAAGCAAGATGAGCCCGGCCACACGCTCCACCTTCCTTGCGCAAACTGGTTTGAGCCCGGCCACACGCTCCATCTTATAGTGGACTGGTTTTACTGCCGTGTTTAAAAATTATCTTCATGGCTCTTTTTAGAGAACCTTAGTACTACTATGCGCCTAATTTAGGATTTAAGGTACTACAAACCGATTTATCGATAAATATGATCTATTATATCGATTCGATTAGCAGTTTTGCAAAGTTCACTCATCAGTTCTAACGTTTTAATAACAAAAATATACAAAGTTTCTGTACGGAACCCTACATCAAATCGTTGTACAGAAAACTATTATTTAATATTTATGATAGCTGAACAATAAAGTATTATTGCTATTTTCGTGTCCTATCGCGATCTTTATTTTAGACGTAGTAAAGGTTATGATAAAGAGACGATTCTTTTGATATATGGACTGGGTTTGGGAAGAAAGCTTGTTTTCTAGTCATAACTATGAATATCTAATAAAGTTTTCGTGCACGAAAAATTATATCCCTTAAAATAGATACCGAACTATCTACGTAAATGTATACTAGCTCCTTTCGTATGCCTATTGATTAGGAGGCCTATAATGCCACGAAATATAGCAATATGCCCCAAAACTGAAATACTCCACTCTCGCCACTTAATTTCTATTGTTTACCGATACCGATATCAAAAAATTTGATTGCTTAGTTTTCTGAATTAATAGAAACCGAGTAGACATAAGTAACCTTAAGTACTCTGATTATAAGTAAACTATTTAGTTTCATTGAGAATAAATTCTTTAAACCGAAACCGTATACCCATACCTTATCAGCGTTAACCAGCAGTCAGCATCAATTTATCGCACAACTTGGTGCAAAGAATGGACCTAATATTTTTCTATAAAACTATGTACAATTTATGTACCTACTTTATACTGCTACCTATCAAACACCTACTCACTATACAATCTAACTACCAAGTTTATAAGTAGAAGTTATAGTTACCTGCTTCAGTCGTTAGCGCATGCATATTTTATTATGCAAACGGAACTCTCTGCCATTTCCATCAAACTCACACTTGGCTGAGTTATAAACTTGTCCCGGAGCACAAGTAGAGGAAAATGTGAGTAGCCCGTGAGTATTAGCGTGGGTATTTAACTGGAGGAGATACTAGTAACTTTAATACTACAAGTGTTGATATAAAGCGGGTTTTTATTAATAAGTAGAGCAAAGATATACCAACTTATATAAAAACGGTCAAAAGAGCTGTCTGTTATCATCTTTAGACTGTAAGTCAGAAAGAAACAAATACTACTTAGCTTACTTTATATTATTTCATCCATACTCTATAGCTATACTATAATGAAAAGTACCTAACTCTATATAAGTCTGGTTAAACCGTTCACGCATTTAGACGCAGGCTGAATGGATTTTAGTGCAATTTGTCTAGCAGATAGTAGTTATTTTTATAGAAGTATGAATTTTAGTTAGCTTTTTTGTGTGCCAATATATTTATTGACTTTCTTTCTTTTAGTAATATTCCGGAGACATGCGATACAATTTGAGGCTACTTATGATTTAAAAAGAAAGCACGTTTACTTAATCTTTACATTACTTTAGCTAGAAGGTAAGCTAGCAAAAAATCAAGAAGCCTTGAAAAGATCCAAGATCATATCAAAACAAGACAAACAAAATACCTCAGTACCGGTAAATAAAAACGCGTACAAATTTTGTCGTCAAATTCGATGAAATCTATCAAGGACCTGCCCGCTCCCATATCAATTTCTATGGTAATCCCCACTATTGTATGAATTCCACCACCGAATAAACGTAAATTTAGGTATTCTAGATTTTATTCAGCGTCAACAACCTTTAAACTATGCTGACACTATATAAATTGAAATAATCAGCTTATTTGTTAGAGATGAAACGTGTTTCTAAAATAAAAAAAATAATAAAAAAATCCACAAAATCGACTACTACTACTCATTATGTATAACCTCTTCGTCCACATTATTGGAGGTATTTTAATTGCCACAAATTAGAATTAATAAAAGCCGTGGCAGTTGCGACACGTCCGACTCAGCTCATGGACGGACGTTGTAAGAGCCTAGGGAACCTACCAGAGGAATAATAGCTTCCTTCTGTGTATCTTTAGAAAACATGAACAAAAATACAGAAAAAAGAAGAAAGAAAAAGAAATTGAATTTATTGACACACAAAGGCAATCACTTAAATACATAGGGGTCTTTAGCCCCTCTACTGTGTTCACATAGCCTGCTAAGCATGGCGATTAGAGCCAGCAGACAGTTAGACAAACTTGAGCGCCTGCAGAATGTCAGGATAAGGTTCATATTTGGCTTGCGCAAGTATGACCATGTTTCGGAATTTCGCAGGAAGCGAATATGAAAATTACGGCTTCGCCGAAATTTTCATATTCTCTCTTTTCTCTTTAATATCTTGTTTTACGCCTCTGCACCCCCTTATCTCAAAGAGCTTTTTACCTTTCTCCATCATTCGCACGCCCTTTCTCTGCGCTCTTCTGAAACTTTTATACTTCAAGTACCTGTTCACTCTACTTCTTTCTTCGCCCATTCCTTTACTGCCCGGGCTGTACAACTATGGAACAGCATTACCAGTCTCAGTGAGGCGAGCAAAGTCGCTACCACTATTCAAAACCATGGTGAAGGAGCACTATTTAGGCTGTTGTCATTGAGCGCATACCTGTGTCCCTATGTATATAAGTCAATATATATATATATATATAAATTTATATATGTAGTTTATTTTAGGCACAATATTTATTATGAGTATTTTTATTTATTAAATCTATACTAGCACACAGTTCCCCTAGTACCATCCAACAATCCTATCCATCCACGGTTGTCTGGTAGAGATCGCTCTCGAGCGATAAAACCGCCACTTGTAACTTAGTTTTAAAATTGTCTTTTTTTGTATTTCTGTTTCTTATCAATAAGTGTGCAATAAAGAATTTTCTATCTATCTATCTAGAGCAAAACCCCCCACGTCTGGGGGAGACACGTTCAGCAGTGGACGTATGAGTGCTGATAGATAAATTGGGATTCTAATCTATCGTTTGACCACATAAAAACAGCATTGCTAAATTAAGCACGTTAGTACGTAATGTAAGAAAAGTCTACAAAAAAGCTATTACTTATTCAACCAAAAGCCTAAAATAAAGCTCACAAAGGATCACATTCCGCGCAAACCTAACAAAAACGATTTTCAATAGCTCAGTACACATTCGTTCAATTGAATCCGTTCATTCAATTGTCCCAATCAATTGAACGAATGACCGCCGGTCTTACCCAACTAATTCGTGTTACGTGCGACGCAGGGGTTATTCAGTAGATTCTGGAGGTCTACTCTAAAAGCTATTTTAAAAGCTAGAGAGATAAATATATAATATTTATTTAATTAAAGTTACTATTTCAATTAGTACAATAAACTAAGAAAAGTTAAGAATTCAGCTTTAAGTTTGTAATTCGTACGGTAACTTCTGACAACTGACTGTAACTTCTGACTTGTGAGCTGCCAGTTTATTTGGAAGTATTATTTGTCATCTAATTTACTTTGATGCACAATAAAATATTAGTAGGTAGATCAGTTTCTTTGTCCTAGTACAACGTACGCAATCGGGTATAGAAATAGAGAAGACCCTTGTGTGCTTTTACCGGAGCATGTAAAGATACTCACGATTTACCTGTAACAAAAAAAAACATTTTTTACGAAAATTTGGAAATAATTATATATTTCTAACACACACATAATTTAAAATGCTATGAGGGGAAATCGAGTATATTTAAAAACATTTTGCGGCAAAGTTAGTAGCAAAGTTAGGCTACAAAAAAATCACCTACAGGAATCAAACTCAACCTTCTACATGTCTCCGTCACCCTCCAAATAGCGAGGTTATCCCAGCTGCCAAGGATATTTATCAGTAACCCAAGTTTTACCAGTACCTATCCCAAGTGGTTCCCGTAAATAGACCCCGTTGTTATCCCAAATTATTAACCCCAAAATCTATAACCCTGTCCCATCAACAGTACATGACTTACTGCAGTAATCTTCGTTATCGCAAGGTCCGACAGCCCTTGTAAATGGAGGAGGCATTATCAATGTCCCAGCGGACAGCCCTTAGGCCCTTGAGCCTCTACAAGTGGAGTGTTTTTATGCCTCATTTGATTATTTCCGTGCAGTAATGAGCTATTGAGTAATTTTCTGAGGCGTTTTTGATTTTCCTGTAGAAAGATATTCATTTGTTGAGTTTTCCGTAGGGATACGTTTATTTAATTCGGACTCATGCGTATTTTTAAAAGGTAGTTTGAGAATTCTTTTATTTGGTGTTATAAGTACCGTATTACTTCCGTGGCTTTATTTCTTTATATTATGCGGAAATTTACGTAAGGTAGTGAAAAAAATAGCTAGCTACATTTTTTCTTAGTCCTAACGTAGAAAGTTTTATCTGATGTCGTAAAAAATAGGGTTTACTCGCTTCCTGTTTGATTCTAAAAGTAAACCTAGAAGGGGTGCACACTGGGCACCTTAGAATTTATTTGTAAGGATTAATTTGTGACAAATATAAGACGAACAGTAAATACTATTAGATAAGAGTCCGGTGACAAACAACAATGGTATCATGTCGATTTATACATGAACAAAATAAAATTATTTCACAGTACTTAAAATTTATGTAATAACTCTTCTGATTTCTTAAGTTTATAAAACTTTAATAATAAAAATTGATCGCTAAGAAAGGCTCGCTTCACGATTTAGTGATTTCCGATTAATATAGTATTAGATGATATTAGATGAACGGACACCAATATCAATACACATATCTCTGTCCACACCAATCATGTAAGTTGGGTACTGTGGTTCTTTTATTGAATTTGTCAGTCGAATGTTTCTGGAATACTATTCGGTGTCAGAAGGTACCAATTGAAGAAGAAAAATATGCCAATCATAACAACGGAATATTATTTAAGCACAGCGGAAGATTCTAGCAGCGATCAATACAATATTATTGATATAATTAATTAATTAACACTTTATTGTACTTAAATTAATATTAATACAAAATCTTATTAATAAATGACAAAAAAAACAGTACAAAAGGCGGCCTTATCGCTGAGAGAGTTTCTTCCAGGCAACCTAGGCCTACCTATAATGTCCTCCTCCAAGCCAAGGTCACCTTGGCTGAAATTAATTCGCAACGAAGACATACCATGTGCGCAGGATATTATTTTAGTGCACAAGTGTGTGAAGCAGGCTGAAGTGGCGATGGGCAGGCCATATAAATTGTAGAACCGATAACCGTTGGGGAGCAAAGGTTCTCGAGTGGCGACCGCGATGCAATGCGAAACGGAGTGCGGGAAGACCTCCCACTCGATGGACCGACGACATCGTAGCGGTCGCAGGGAGTCGTTGGATGGAGGCGGCTGCGGACCGCTATTCGTGGCGTCGTTTGGGGGAGGCCTATGTTCAGCAGTGGACGTGTACGGGCTGATGATTATGTGTGTGTGAACAAAGGTGCACTCTATTCCCTCACTCTCATAATGCTATTATTGTTATTATCAACTCTATCAAATAGTGTCCCTCAGTATGTTATAGCTTTAGGATATAATAATCCTCAACAAACGTAGGTAGGCTTTATAAAAAACGCTTTGAAGAATTATTTGTTAGAGTTCTTTTGAACTTCGGAGTCCTTATCCGGGAATGGTCACGTTTTCTTATAGCCCGGCTACACGCTCAAACATTTGTGCAACCATGCATGCACAAACCCAGTTTGCAAACGCAAGATGGAGCGTGTGGCCGGGCTCAAACCAGTTTGTGCCAGCAGGATGGAGCGTGTGGCCGGGCTCAAACCAGTTTGCGCAAACAAAATGGAGCGTGTGGCCGGGCTCATTTTACTTGCGCAAACAAGTTTGGGCAATCATGCATGCACAAATTGAGCGTGTAGCCGGGCTATGAAACTTATCAGTGTAGGTGACGATAGATGGTTTGTGACGTGGTCTGGTCGTTGAATATGGGATTCTGAGATAGAAAGTCGATAGAAGTCTGTTTTTCTTGAATGCTTTGATCATCACCCGCAGTTGGCTTTTACCCACTGCTCGGTATATAAAAGACATTTCGAACTTTATGCCATCCACCACGCTCCTGTACTAGCTACATTTGTAGTTCAAGTAAATATTTATTTTATAATTATATTTTCGAAAACTGGTCCTCCTTTTCACATGACCGTAAGAATTGGAAAGGCATAGGGAGTATTTTGCCCTGCAGCAGGTAGATGCATCCCTTATTCTGGTCATGGTTTATTCAAGTAAATGCGGTTTGCGAGTATAGTATGTTAATCAAATTTTTAGTAATCATTTTCTTAACAATGTTGTGTCACAACATCATCATCAGCCCGGACACGTCCATTGCTGAACATAGGTCTCCCCCAAACGACGCCACGAACACCGTTGAAGTTCCTTTATTGAAAAATTAATAAAATCGTAGAATTTGTCACGGTGACCCCTTCTATTATTATTCACTCGAAACACTTAGCCCAAAACAATATCAACTATCAACTATCTAACCAGCGCCGTAAAATACAATTTGCAACGCCCATCACGAGCTCAAACACAGCATAATTAAATAGGATTTTGTGAACCAATTTTGTAGTTGCTCAACTCTGCTAAAATGAAAATTAATTGCTTGAGCTTGTTTAAACCCTTACAAGTGGACTACAGCTTTTGGAGAAGATACTAATAATATTATCTATTGTCTGTCCTTATTGTCTGCCACTTAGCTGTCTCTCAAAGGTTATATATGTAAGCCGCATTAATGGGCACGGCGGCACCGCTACCCTTGGCTATGGTAGCGGCCAAGCACGTGGCGTGATAGCTCGTAGGACCGACGACGGCCGCTGGGGCCGCAAGGCTCTAGAGTGGCGACCACGTACCGGAAAACGCAGTGTGGGTAGGCCCCCCACGCGATGGACCGACGACCTAGTGAAGGTCGCGGGAAATCGCTGGATGCGGGCACCGCAAAACCGGTCATTGTGGAGATCCTTAGGGGAGGCTTATGTCCAGCAGTGGACGTCGATCGGCTCATATGATTAAATTTAATTATGTTATACTAAAATAAAATGAGCTTTGATGTACATACACAGGAGGAGACGTTTTCTCTCGTTGGATTATTACCCTCTCTCACCTAATTTTTGATCACTAAAACAATAAGGTTTTAACTATCATAATTTCAATAATCCCCGCTAAAATCACCATACGATCAGGAAAGACGAAGTTTTCTATAAATCTTGAATTAGCACGTTCGGTGCTTACTTTCAAGCCATAACATTTCAAGTTATCACATTATTTAAATTTAGGGTTGTCTTATTAAGAAACGCTTAAAACCCAGTGGCTTCAAACCCATCGCACCCACATCTCCATTACCCATAATATCTGGCATCGCAACACCAACGATGTCCTCGCTATTCAAGATAACAACAGAATAACTATTCAATGAAAGGATAAGCCCACTTTGAAACACGATCCATATACAAAAGGGTCGCCATCAAAATTCGGTGCTCACCCTTATTTATCATTTTCCGCAAAATTTTCACTCTCACGCAGACCTGTTATAATGTGAAGCGATGAAATATTGACAGCTTGGTTATAAAAAACGTTTCGAGATCACACTACACACCAATCATCACACTTACATACATATTATTATAAATGCGAAAGTTTATATATATGGATGGATTCTTCACGATAGCGATAGAAGTACTGAACGGATGGGGCTGGTATTTTGCATCGATGTCGGTCTAGATCTGCATCGAAAATACATAGAATACTTTTAATCCCATAAATCATTCGCTATTGATAAAAAGAACATTGAAATGTTTTGATATAATCGACACGAGTAAAGCCACGGGCAAAAACTAGTATGTAAATAAATCAGTTCGGTAGTTTAGATGCTCACATTATATATTGTGATTTATTTGTTTATGTCATGTCTTAGTTATAACTTTTTTAAGTAGCATTGTATTGGATATGGATCTCGTGTCTGCAAATAAAGAATTTATTATTATTATTTATGTGTGATAAAAATGCAAGAAAGTGCTAGCAGTCTGTTTGTATAAACAGGTGATATAGTATGTAAAGGGATAGGCAAATCAGCCGCTGCCCCGGGCTTCCGTGAAATTTAGCAAAACAGATCAAATTAAATAATGCCCAAATTGGGAATAACCTCAACATATTGAGTCACATAGGAACTGGAAGGAAATACGAATAGGCACACAAAACAGGATTTGGTGCGACCCCATTTTATAATTTTCACGGTAGGTCTAACGGCCATAATAAATCATTCCATCGGATCCGTTTTCTTCACTTAAACAGGCACAAACTCAGTTCATGTTATACCTCTACGAACCATTTTATTGTTTTCAATTTGCTTTTGTATTTTATGAAGCCGGTACATCAATTTCTTTATTTTTCGCTCCATATTCTGAGCAAACCAGAATGAAAGACTCGGCTTTGCAATATCTCAAAGAAAGCTTGCGAAAATTCATAAACTAGCTTTGGACGGGACACATCAGCAGAAAACAAAGGCGATAGGTGCCGGGGGATCCAAGTTAGAAGCATCACACACAGCTTTCATTATTTTATGTTCACACACATACACACTTAAAATAACATGCTACCTCCAGTCCGTTTTATAAATTATAAGAGCCTAGATTACATATTATAATCTAGGAACTGAATCGGAATCTTTGTTATCGTCTATCAAAGTCTGAAAAAATCCCCAAACGTTGAAACACATATAATTTCAAAATACTAAATAGGCTTTAACCTCATGGTTGCTAAGTAGGTGTTCGGATAAAAGTTTAAATATTTTGCTTTCAACTCATCCCTTGGCCCGCCCTCAAGAACCCATACACTAGAACAGGGCGGCATGACACTTTACGTGATAAAAGATGATAATATCAGGAATATTTTCAGTTTTTGCCAAAACACGCTATACATGTTCAAACGGTCTTGAAAAGGCGAAGGATCTACTGACATAGGGGATTTTTTATTGAAATGTAGTAGGGTATTTGAGTTTCGCTCGGGTCAATGGGTGCTATGGAAATTTGGAAGTACGTAAAGGAATAGTCGGGTGAAATGTGTACGAAATTGTTACGTATGCGATATTTTTGAGGGCTAAATATTTTAACGCTGGAATACAAAGCGTATTCGTAAGAACTATGTACCTTGTGGCCTAACCATTTCCATAGTCAACGAAATTTGATACAGTAACTATTAGATTTCATGGGCTTGATGAAGAGGGATTTAGAACAATGGGCAGCTAGAGAAGATGAGACTACGTAGACAAGATTACTAGTTGGATAGTAAACAATGCCTGTCTGGTTGCGGCTCTGAATAGTATTCACTCTGTAAACTCCGTGTTGTGTGTTTTCATGTTAGAAAACACTTATTTTCTTACCTTTCGCCACATTTTAGATTGCTGTTAAAAACTTGCTTTGAAATAAGTCTTAGTATAAGTTATGTGATGAAATTCTTATTAGTATTACTTTTACCTAGTTAATTAACTAGAATATGCAAAGAGTTTTTATTAATTATACGTGGTTCATGGATTTTACATAAAACTAAATTAAGAAATAAATAATACTGTTTTTTTGTGTTGTAATTTTGTTTTGTGAAAGTGCTGTGCTTCAGTTGGTTATTTTTTTCGTTGTATCTGTGAAATCGTATAAGTCATTCCTAAGTCGTTTTGATCGTTGTCAATGTAATTTCTTATTTTGCTCATATACCTACTCCATTCAGCTGTGTATGTTGAGGGGTTATCTGTACTTTCTAGATAAACCAAGGCTTCTGCAGATTTATTTATTTCTTTATCTCTGTTTCCTCTATCCACTCCATCAATATCCCCTGAAAGCTTGCTGAAAAACGTCCACGAAACAAGAAACAAGTTTCTAATTGAAATGGACATTTTGTCCGCAAAAGTATTCTTGTCCGGATGATTTAGTGCTGGAATGTCCTCGCGAGATACAACATTAGATTCTTTTATTCATTTTAGTTTGTGTTACGAAAAAGTCCTGCTGGTAATTAATTACTTTTTATGCTGTGAAGCTTTTGTGAGGCTTTCTAAGAGTGAGTTTTGAATGGTTTTTAATCATCGATATAATATACTCGTAGTTCCTGCCCCACGAGGTGTAAAAAACGTAAGGTAAAAACTATGTATCAGTTCTGATGGATCTTAAGCTCGAAAATTCTTTCAGTTACACTCTGCTCAGATAATGGGGCGAGATGATTTAGATGATGCTGCGTGAAATATCCAGTACTATTTATTTATTTATTACTTATAAAAATGTATCGTTAATGGACTAGGTACAATAAAAACGTCGATTAGAGTTTTTGGTAACAGTTATACAGACTGACTAATCATATGATCTAACGTGTTCAGGTTATCTTGAAAATGATTACCCAATATTTAAAACCTAAATATTACCATGTAATTCTACCTCAATCATACAAATTAATAATCACGCTTTCAAGAAAAAGGAGTTAAAATTTCCCTCTATTAGATTATTCCCTAATTGGCATCCCCACACAGTATGGTCCCTAGGTTCCCCACAACAAGTTGTGCTCCATTTTGTTAGTTTCACTTAAACGTCATCCATAAATCTTGTAGGAAAATATTTTATTGCGTTTTCCTGTCTGGGAACTATTCATGGCACAGATTATTGCAAAATAACGTGTATTTATCGGCAATTGTGGCCCCTACTCGATCCAACCCCTACGTCTGGATGCAGGCCAAAGGGCATAACAGCTGCGTCACTTCAAGCTGGAGCCGGAACTTTTTTGGGCTTGGAAAAATATCGTGGACTACAGAATGTACGATACTTGGATAGTGGGTTTCTTCTGTAAATTGAATTAACGCATTCTCTGCCCAGCCTCGGCTGTGCAACCCGCAGGGAAACGCCGCGCCGGGTTAGAAGAGAACATATGCGTCGTGACACATGGAAGTGTTCAAGTTTTATTTTATTTCAGACTATTTAATTATTTAATTTATATGTTTATCCATACGGAATGAAGAGTAATGAAATTTGATATTACGCTTTAGTTTTAAAATTACTTACCTACCTATCATTATGACAGTCAGCTGATTTAAAGATTATTTGCATCAAACATGATAAAAAGGTGGTATATACACATATATATAACGTCCTCATATTCACTCTCAACTAGAATGCAATACACATAATTATGACCAAAGATTTAAAAATTCAATTAAATCATTAAATATTACCTAATAAGCTGAATATTGTCAACTTTCATATATGTATGTACTAAGTCTCTAATACAATTAATTAATTTATTAGGCTTAGTGTTCAACGACTTTTGTTTCCATACCAAGTAAGAACCTTCGCAAATATTCAGTAATGGACAATCTTATGAATAAAAACGTCAAGTGCCAGTCGACTACCCCACTAAGGGCTCAACTGGTCCACAGAAGCAATCCCAAGACGCTGCTGACTGCATTGCCCCTTTGTACGGCAATTCTGATGTGTTGTTATTGTTTTATCCGCAAGAGAAATACACATTCTTTAAAAATTACAACTTTACAACCTTTTAGGGTTCATGAGATACAGCCCGCTGAAGGACGGACAGACAGATAACGGAGGCTTAGTAATAGGGTCCCATATTCACCCTTTTGGTACGGAACCCTAAAAATGGGACCAATTAAATAGAAGACAATATTTTTTGAGCTACTAGCTGCTAATTCCACGGGCTGTGCGAATAGAACCAAATTGCCAAGCCAGACAGAATAATTTATATGTATATGTCGAGGATATGAGAATTAGGTACGTTATTACTGTGTGGTGGCTGGCGACATCTGTTTGTATTGTTCTGGAACTATTTCTCTAAGTCATTGCTGTACTTAGAATAGGGAAATATAATAACATTCTACTCAAGCTTTTGTATGACTAGTTTTTATATTTTTGTATGATAACATTAACACTTTGAATGTCCACGACGACGAATATGCCCGCCCAAGTAAAGCTGCCCAAGTGGGGCAGCCATGCTGCAGCGTCACGTAGGGCTGGGCAGGGAATGCTTTTATAATAAAAGATTTCGGGCTTGATTATGAACAGAAATTACGTGTATATTATGTAATAAATATAAAAACAATGTAACATTATAATCGATTAAAAAACAACACTTTTCTGTAGGTAGTCCATCTATTTCACATTGGAATTTTAGGCAAACTTAACAGCTAGATAGAAATATAAATCGGGAACTTAGGGAAATAAATGAAAAATTATATATTACTAGCTTCTGCCCGCGGCTTTGCACGCTCTTTTCATGTACCCTATGTCCGTCCCCGGGATACTATCTACCTTATATAAATTTCATTAAGATCCGTTCAGCCATTTAGGTCTGAAAGGTAACAGACAAATAGAGTAACTTTCAAATTTATAATATTAGAAGGATATACTGATGGTCATTTAGAAGTTTCCACTCGTAGCAAAAAGTCATAGCTGTAAATATCAGTGAAAAATGGTATTGTTATAACGGCATTCATTTTAGTTCTTACAGAATCAGGAGCTGTCTGTCTTTTTTAATCATCACAAGCTCTATTTAGAAAGTCAAAGTCAAAATTCTTTATTTCCATAAATACAATAAATATACAATTAGAAAACGTCAAATTCTTAAAATTACACTCTGACATGGAAATAAAGAGATATTTTTGATTTGGGTCGCTTCGGTATGTAGACTAAAGAACCGACGAAGAAACCTTTAGCCAGTTAGGTGCAAATTTTCGAGTTGGAGCAAATACCGTCCCAAGCTTTTTAAAGGTCATCATCACTCATCAGTGCCGTATTGACCATTTCAAGTTGGGCCGATACTTCATTTATTTCGACATATGCAAATATCGGGAATATCAACAAACATACGAAAAACACTAAATTCTCATCCCCTATAAATTGGGCCCCTTTTCAATCGACGGGACCAACAATTAGGGACGGATGTATCCCAAATGGGAACCAAATGGGACTGCCCGGGAGCTGTTACGCGGATTAGGGAATTTTCCATTTGTAGTGGGAAACAAACAAACTTCAAGGGAAATTTGACTCTATTTTAGAAAGCTAGGGGTTTATTTTCAAGTGTTGACAGTGAGTAGTTAGATATCAACCTACTTGTTGGGTGCGTCAGTTGAAATTATGCTTTGTGTCTATAGATATATGAATGAATGTTCAGTGATGGATGAGGGTGATTCGTTGATTACGGTTTTGTCTGTACCGTCATGGTGATGTACATTTTCCGTTGAGTTTATGTGAAATGAAACTCATTGGAAATTTCGCATTGTTTTGTTGCTATTATAAGTGAAAATGATTGATTCTATAGATTCATTATTATGTTTGATGTAGGAAGGGTTATTTATATTTAGCAAGGGATCATAATAATATTGGTTTTATAGGTAATATTTTGTTATTTGTTCGTTTTAGGACCCACATCCAAAATCTGTACATGTCAGAAATAGGATCCCTGTCAGTATCGACATGAACAGGAAACTACAAAATCGCTAAATTATAGTCGAACTTTCTCAAGTGGTTCCAGTTTTCCATAAGGTGTTAATGAGTTTTTGAAAACGTTCAATGATCGGCAATTTTTGACGTAATTTATTAGTTTTTTGCTTTTATGTAACCATTAGAGGCATCCCAAACGAGTATATGTCCTAGGTACGATAAAAATTCTGTTGATTAAATTAAAACACGTCATTATACAATGGATTCCACTTTACTGTAAGAACTCATTTTACTTTATCAAAACAATATTAATCTATAAGAAACTTTATACCTGACTCATAAAAGTCCTATTTCCTCTATACCCAGCCTAAATTCCCTCCAAAATGTGCCAACGCTTGCATGTGTTGATTAGAAACTAAAGCCTGTGACGATTATTTACTGGATTATGTTGCTGACGAGCGTGAACCTTTCGGAAGTTGACTAGACTGGCTAACGGGTGTTAAAGTAAAAAATTACTATTATCTATACATACATATGCTGCTTCAACATTTTTACTATGAACTTTTTCATTTTGGAAGTTGACTTTAACGGGTTTAAAACTGGGTATTACCAAAACAGTGGAATTTCGCTGCTGACTATTTCTTGATCACGTTGGCCTAAAATCATGAAATTTGGCAAGAAATAAGGTCATATAATTACGGAACCCTCGGTGCGTGGGTCAACTCGCACTTCACGTTTTATTTTGTCATAGAAACCAAAAGCGAGAATTTATTGGTATTGCACCAAATCTGGTGAAAGATAGTGAGTTTTTTTAAATTGGACGTTATTGCGACGACGGTAGTGGCGTATTTTTGAATCGAATGCCATGTCGCAATTTAGTCCTTGCCCCGACTGAATAAGCACAAAAAACTTTTAGGTAAAAACCTATTTATACAGCATTTTTATGAAATGGGAAAAGCATGAAATAAGACTTTGACGACTTTGGGTGTAAATAAAATTGTATGTAATGAACCCGAGCGATTTTCTACACTTAGTTTTAAAACAAAATGTCAGAATCCCGTTTCATCCGCAGCATATCCGTTAACTGAATTTGCTATCTTTTGTCAGGTTTGTTTGTAAAGGATTCGCGGGTTCGATTTTGGGTCCGAGGGCTCTCCAAACTTGGCTCGATTGCAATGTCAATATTTGGGAGAAATTTGGCTTGACGGTGCTGCCACATCTGCGACTAAAAACAGGTGTAGTATAAGTTAAGTGCCGTATATACACGTATATACCTGTATGTCTGACTGTAGCGCCGAAGATCCCAAAACGGGTGATTCGATTTTGATTTAGTTTTTTAGACCCTGCTTTGCGTGAAAGTTTGTCAACAACTGCGGTGTGCGAGCTGCGAGCTGATTGTGTCATTGACCATCGTATCAGCAGCTCACAGAAACATAGTTATAATACGATCAGGTTATCAATAAATTGATAATTATATAAATGAGGCAAACTAAAATAAATGCAAACCAAATACAGAAAAAGCGTGTGGTGTAGATGAAAATGCTACAAATGGGGAGGTGGCCGAATAAATTTACAACAATATGCTGCATCAAAAGCATATTATCGTAAAAGCAGAAACAATACAATATCTTCAAAGAGACGATCCCAAATAGCAGAAACAACGAATGAGTTTCATTAAAGGAAACGAATAATGAGGTTTTTCACCGACGCGTATAATTACGTCGAGGAGGCATCATTCAATACAATATAAATATAATTGCACATCAAGATACAGAAGTACAGAACACGAAGACATGGAAGTAAACACAGTTGTATAATGGGCGGCCTTATCACTAAAAGCTATCTCTTCCAAACAATATTTGGATGAAAACCCAGCTATTGTACAGCTATAGGCGGGTCATCATTTACGCTACCAGATTTTTCAGATTTTCTTCTCTCAGAATAATTTAATTAAAAAATCGCCGATTATTTTTAGAAGTGGCGGTCCTTTAACGGCATCTGCACCATAAAAGTTAAAGTAAACAGCTTGAAATCAATATACCCGGAAATTGGGTTGAGTTATTTTTCTTGTGAAGTTAAAATCTCGAGATGGAAAGTTTAGAAAAATGCCCATTTATTATGTATTTCGTAGATAATTGGGCAGGACAGGCTAAATCCACCATAGACATAGCATAGATGCTAGAAAACCCTATGTCGAGGGCAAATAAAGACTTATCTAGAATTATCGTAGGTATCACTACATAGTATAATGTCGCTTCCCGCTGTCTGTCCGTAATGCTTAGATCTTTAAAACGACGCAGGATTTTGATGCGGTTTTTTTAAATATATAGAGTGATTCTAGAGGAAGTTTTATATGTACAATTTAGTATCAGCATTGCACCCGTGCGAAGCTGGGGCGGGTCGCTAGTCTCAAAATAAAACCTATAAAATATCTCAGCTTAAGCCTAAACTAAAACTTGTAACAGAGCGCTTGCTTCATTTCGATTTAAGATATTTGATAAGAATTACAAAAATATTTGAAATTCTAAAAGCGGAAAAATAATAATACATGCAGATGTTTGTTTTTGATTCGCAGTTTCCTAAACCTACACTGTTCTTAAGCTGGCAATCAATAGCCACCCACGCACTTTGAACGGACACTCTGAATTTACCTGTTTATAACATTCCTTTGAAACTTTTTAAAGCACTGTCAAAATAAAGGAGCGAGGCATTTTTGCAAATAGAGTAATAACCACGGTACAAAAAAAACGAATGTCCACCCAAACAATGTGAAACTTCGCCACATTCTAAGCCATCCCAAGTGCACTTAAAATAAGCTATTTAATATAACTTTTCCTACCCTTGCTTTGGCTAAACTTACACCGAAAGCTGGTCCAGGTTTCGACCCTTAAGGATTGGTACTGAATATAAAAAATTAATATTGTAAATAAATTCTTACATCTGTATGAATATCTAATTGAGAGTTCACAATATGTTAGCCAAGTCATGACAAGATTAAGTTGACAAATCTGTTACCAGAATTCAATAATTTTAAAAGCAGGTATTTGTAATGGGTCGACCATTTGAGGTAATCCTAAATTGATGAAAAACCTAGTTGATACAGCTATAAAGCTGTATCAACTAGTTTTTTCATCAAGTACCGAGTGGTTTAATGAAAAACCGGTGCCGAATACCTGCTTGCAAACTAAACGCTGCCCACTTTTCCAAGCTCTTGTAATGGTGCAGCTTCAATATTAAATTTAATGTCCATTATTTGAAGCCTTTGTTAGTGAAAATTGCATTTTCCAGAAAATATAAGATAATTTTGTAAGATGAACTTGAGATACGAAGGGAAAAATCTTTGAAAAGTTTTCAAAGCGTTTCTAGATTTATTATTATGTATTTATTTCGTGACAAAATTGTAGTTCTAATATGTAATTCGTTGTTGGAATATAATTTTCGAATTTTGTGATAAGATAACTAATAACTATTTTAAATTACAAGTATTTAATAAAATATGAGAGCCCTAGGGCATTTAGTGTTAATTTAGATATTTCAAATTTCATTCAAGACTGTTTTTGCGACTGGGCAAATATATTTTATCATCATGATCATAGCAGCCCATACACGTCCACTTCTGGACATAGGCCTCCCCCATACGACGCATCTGTTATGGGGGTGTCATGGGGGAGGGGTTATATATTTATTATGTAGGAATACTTCTGGAATTGTAAATGGACAGACTTTTAACTGATGTTCCTCAAATCACTGGTCCTCCACGCTGCTGGAGCATTCAATCTGGTGATTCGAATGAAATAGGATACTGTCGGTCTTATAACAATTTATTTTATTATCATTTTAGCTGACATTGTTATGTATTATGTATATTAAATAAATAAATATGGTTCAGTGACTCGAAGTGTGTGGGCCTCCAATAAGCCATTCTTGTCGGATAGAACAACGACAAAATTGATAATAGGTATAACCTACGGATCCCTAAAAATTAAACGCCAACGCCAGCACAAAAATGATTGATAGTGTGGTTTTACTTTTAAACCTACACTTAATCTTTTGGAGCAATTAAGCAAGAACTTTGAGTGTGAGGGACGGAGCTCAATCAACTTTAAGCTGGCAGTCGATTGCCGTGGATGGCGCCATCGATCATAATGTGCTTTAAGTATATAAAACGAAACAATTTCGAAATTAGAAAAAAATATGTAATGAACGATCAAAATAAAAAACAAATTAAATTTTTTTGACCTATTTTAGAATGTTATTGACAAACAGTCATACCTAGTATATACAAACAAGTAGGTAATGGATAAATTTATTCCATTTCTTGTGATGAACATGATCATACCGCTTTGTGAACCGCAGTTGATTCATGCCTTGAACAAAAAACGTTCTATTGTTTAGTATATGACAACATCATAAAATATACTGTACCATAATGATCAACTTCGGCCACACACAAAAAAGTATGAGAAATCAGAAGGTTCTGTACTTTATTTAAAACATCTCAAAAAATATTTAAGATTATCTTGTGACAGTAATTTTGTTACTTCATGACTAATTTATTTGTCGACATTCCCATGGGGGTCGTCCATTAAAAACGTAACGTTTTAAGCAATTTTTTAACCAACTTGTTAACTAAAGTGATTCGTGGTCAGATTTTAGTTTACACCTACGCCTCCCTAAATCAAGTAATTTTTAGATCAAATTATCATAAATCAAAATCTCCTTTCGAGCCTCATCTGATTAATCACCACCATTGATAAGGATTTGCCATTGATATGGCAAATCCCCCCTACATGGGAGACCATCCACTCTATGGACCGACGACATCGTAGCGGTCGCAGGGAGTCGATGGATGGAGGCGGCTCAGGACCGCTATTTGTGGCGTCGTACGGGGGAGGCCTATGTCAAGCAGTGGACGTATATGGGCTGATGATGATGATGAAGGTGACATATCAAATTCCTAAAATCTAACAATTATTAAAAATGAGGTAAAAAGGTTATGCAGTATTTGGGCATTTAATTGTCCAATACTGCGCTGGTTTTCAGATAGGTTTGGTCATCACATCCATGTCGTTTTTAAAATATTTGAGGAACTCTAAAACACTTCGTATAAAAACAATTATGAAAGCGGATGTGATTTGTATGACAGTCATTCCGAAAATGGATGATTAAGATTGATTGCTCTTTTAAAATAACCAAAAATGATTTGTCAATTATGGCACAATATGAAAACAATATTTTTAAATCATTAGTATAGTGACAGTTGAATTAATCCTACTCCGACTAATATTATAAATCATCATCATCATCAGCCCATACACGTCCACTGCTGGACATAGGCCTCCCTCATACGACGCCACAAATAGCGGTCCTGAGCCGCCTCCATCCATCGACACCCTGCGACCGCTACGATGTCATCGGTCCATCGAGTGGATGGTCTCCCATGTTATATTATAAATATGTATCAAAGTTTATTTGTTTATTTAGAATACACAATCCACAGCCCTTAGAAACTAAGATTGACAAACTTGTTTAAAGAACTACGGCCAATACACGATTTACATTTTGTAAAATAAGTTTGTGAGGATGGATGTATGTATGGATATTTGTTATTTTTCACGCAAAAACTACTTAACCGATTAGGCTGAAATTTGGCAGGCGTCGTTTGGACGAGGCCTATGTACAGCAGTGGACGTGTTTGGGCTGATATGATGATAGTTTGGGACCTGGAATAACGTATAGGCTATTCTTTATCCCGATAAAACGCGTGCGGAGGCGCGGACAGCAGCTAGTTATTTTATTGCATTTATTTATTAGTTCACAATACAGAGAGATCCATAAAAAGATACAGTAGATACATTCTTATTACGAGCTAGATTTTACCCAAATATGCAAACATAACAAGCGTTGAAAAATGTTGCAGCTATCTAATAACTAGGTGCTGCGCGCGGCTTCGCCCCCGTCGAATTATTTTTTCGCGCGGAACCTTAATTTTTTTGTATCTTATGTCCTTTTCCTGGTTCCAAGCTACCTGCACACCAAATTTCAGCCAAATCGGTTCAGCCGTTCTCGAGTTATAAGTGGTGTAACTAAGACGACTTTCTTTTATATATATATATAGATTTACAAGTTCCGTTTCCGGTAATCCATATATACCGAATCAAAAAATATCTTCGTCATTAAAACATACCTACTTTATCTTTTAAATAAAATCAGCAGTATAATTTTTATATTGAAACCTGCTGGTCAATTGACGGCCTCTGTGGCGCAGCGGGCAAACGTCCGCCTGCGACGTAGAAGTTTGTGGGTTCGATTGCCACCTCGGGAGAAATGTTTGTGCGATTTCCAGATATTTGTTACTGGTGTTGTAGATGTTTTTTATGAATATTAAATAATAGCTATGTACATACATATGTATTGTATTAAGTATATCAGTTATCTAACATATTACACAAGATCTGCTTAGCTTGGGGCTGGATGATGCTGAGTGAATTGTTCAGAATTATTGATCTATTTATTTAAGTTCAGATGTATTCGTGAGTGTATCATACATACTATTTTATCAAAGCTCTTTGATGAACTAATGTTTCATAAATTTCTATTCATGATAAGAAATTTATCTAATGCAAAATGCAGACATTGCGACTTGGCGAAAATATGTAAAACTAGCTGCTACCTGCTCCTTCGCCCGCGTTTTATCGGGATAAAAAATAGCCTATTTGTTATTCCAGGTCCCAAACTATACCCATACCAAATTTTAGCCTAATCAGTTCAGTAGTTTTTGCATGAAAGAGGAACAGACATACATCCATACTCACAAACTTTGACATTTATAATATTAGTAGGATTGTATTATGTATGTATGTACATCAGTTATCCCATAACACAAGCTCTGCTTAACTTGGCACTAAATAGTTAATGCTGTGTGAATTTTCCAGCATTATTTATTAATTTAAATCTTATTTATCCTTCTATACTATTTTTAGCGGTAATTGGTAATTTTTTATGTTTTATTCGTAATCAGAAATGTAATGCAAAATGAAGTCAAGTCGCCGGTGACAGGCAAAAATAATTATGAGTATTTCTCACGAATACAATAATGTCAATCGACCAACTGGGATCCCACTGTAGGGCAAAGAACTCCCTATTCCCTCTCTCTACTCAGTTGTGGACCAATCCAAGATAAACGAGTCCAACTTCTGCCGCTGTTTCGACTTGATTAACGATAATGAAATTTTAGTTCGCAAAAACCAAATTAACCAGAACTAATTAATTTCACTCAGAAAGTCAGGTAGTTCCCATCAACCAAACCTTTGTGAAGTACCAAAGGAATCTTTAATTAAAACTCTATTAACATTCTAATACAGTTCCTTTCAGCTTATTAAATTTGATATTGATATTCCTTTGGCGAGTTTTCTGTTGGGATAGGATGAGGCACGCCGAAAAGTTTTTAATTCATTTATTATCACCACACTGGTTCTATTCAGGTCACGAGATAATCTTGAAGAAGTACCTTTCCAGGTCTATTGAGAGCTGTCAATTTTTTATAAACTCTACGTAACTTGAACTGAAGAAGATTCCTTTGAATAAATATTATAGTTTGTAAGTATGTTTGCAGTAGGTAATCTTTGGAACTAGGAACTGACTCTAATAGATTGCTACATTATTCCTGCAAGCTTTCATCATCATCATCATCATCAGCCCATACACGTCCACTGCTGGACATAGGCCTCCCCCGTACGACGCCACAAATAGCGGTCCTGAGCCGCCTCCATCCATCGACTCCCTGCGACCGCTACGATGTCGTCGGTCCATTGAGTGGGTGGTCTCCCATGTAGAGGGGGATTTGCCATAATCACCACGCTTGGCAGGCGGATTGGTGATCGCAGTGTTGGTGTTTAAAAATACTCAGAAGGAAGCTGCTGCCCTTCCTCTGGTAGGTTCCCTTAGTCGGCTCTTACGACATCCACGGGTTGAGTTGGAGGGGTCGATATTCATACGCCGCGGCCCCACGGCCCAAGCTTTAAGCTGCAAGCTTTACCGTTATCTAATGCAAGTTCTTCATCATGACCATCGTCGCCATGCTTGGCAATGGCCTCCTCTATATCTTTCCAATCATCTTAACATATATGTTAATGTAATTCATATCATTTATTGTGATTTTATGCATACATGTATTGTTCTTAGGTGTAGGTAGTCTTAGTGGGTACACGAAGCATTAATACCCTGTCAGGGCACAACAATTCCAGGTTTTTTTTAACAATTATCCAAAGCCAATTAGCCAGGTTTTATAAAACAACTATGTGACGTAACCGAAGCCGCGGACTGCAGTCAGTTGCTTTAAAATAATGAGACAGAATCCGTGGGGGAATAGCTAGTTAAAGTACATAATGTTTGAACCTCATGTGCATTGCAGGAGGTCACCTCAGCGTTAAATCCGATTATCCTGTGTCACAGGATAGTTTAGACAGCCGGGCAGCTCCAAATTACCTAATAGGATATGCCATATGCATATCAAAAATTAAGACTAAGATGGGGCTTGAACGCGCAACCTTCCACTCGGTATAAGAACTATACTAACCGACTAACGGGTTACAGTTAAGTCTAGTTAGAAATCCCGGTATGACATTTTAAGAGTTAAATTAGAACGCAATGGGCGGCTCATTGGAGGAGGCCTATGTTCAGCAGTGGACGTATACGGGCTCATGCAGTTACATAACTTTACGGGTAAACTGTCCGCTAGTACCTATGCGTAGATGATAGTTAGGTAAGTATAGGTATTGAAGCGTTCGGTAGTTATGGCTCACGGTTGTCTCGGTTAGGCGCGATGCTCGCTTTGCACAGTTATTCCCTATCGGTATGTGGATTTTACAATGGCGTTAGATATTTTAGGACCATGCTAACAGGTACAGGTACTTAGTTATTGAATATCGGACTCATCTCTACGAGACACTGGTTGTTGTTACTAGACTCCATTTTGTTTTCCTACTCATGTATGTGAGCTAGCTCGGAAAAGAGGAACGCGCTCCGAGTCTACTTAGATCGGACGCTGTCGTCCGAGTATCCGAGTAGGTATCCGAGTTCACTAGATCTGAGCAGACTCTAATGATGACTATGTCAACACGGCATTATCGTAGGTACTCTGATGTTTTAGTGTTAAACAAATGTAAGCCTCTGATTTCGAAAATCCAACAATATAAAATTTATCAGCTGTTCTACTATTGCCTGTGGCTCTAGCGATGCGACTCGGTAACAAACCTTGTTAAGCAGATTTAAAGTTGTTTCATTATAGCCAAACGGAAATTGTTTTAAATGAGCGCGAAATATTTGAGGCCTTAAATTAACATAATCCGGATACGGGTAACGGGTAGGACAGGGTAAGTTGGCTCCGGTCGTGTTAGGTGTTTTAGGGGTTATAACTAGATAAAATTTTTGACACAGACTTGGGATTTTTTATTATTTTTGAACCTTTGTAGGTTTTATCTTATGACTCGTTTCTGCTTGTGACTTAGCTCACCTGGGCCCGTAGTCGTAAAAACGAAACCGAAGTTTCTGATTATTTTTCGTGCAAACGCTAATCTTATGCAAGCAACATTAGTTGTTTTTGCACGAAAACGAAAAAGAAACTTCGATTTTCCTTTTCCGAGTAGGCCCCCTGGTATCTGAATAAAATTAAATGTAACGTACATGCAACTTAGCATTATGTTAGGGAAATATCTGTACTTCTTTAGATCAGACGATATTCTAGAAATTTCCTATTGGATACCCAGTTACAAACTGTCGAAAATAGTTTTTTTTTTCATTCTGCATTGAATATACATAGGTAATACTAACACTTATAGGTATTCTGTTTTTGAATAACCTACAAAGGTTTTTTAATTACCTTCTAAAATAATTTCTACTTTGTGCTTGATTTGTTGGTGATGCTGTGTGGATTGTCCAGCTTTATTTATTTATTTATATGTACTTTTGTGACATAGAATAAATACCTTTTAGTTGACTCTAGGTTTACGGTCCAAGTCCAAATTACCTTACCGAACGAAGTACCACTAATGAAATTGTCTTGAATAGCTTTTTCCGGAAAGTAAACCATAAACCCTGTCTTTTTTAATTAGGCATCAGCTGTGGGTAATTATTATGTGAATAGCCTCATAAAATAATATTTTGTCGTTATTTAGTCTGACATTTACGTCAGTATCTACTATGGCAAGACAATGTATTTACCTTGGAGTAACACAGGTATTATTATGATGGACATTTGTGTTTCAAAATAGACACTTAATCACTGTATTATTATAAGGCTCCATAATGACCCCACACGCGCATTTATTATGACAGAAAACGTCATTACAACAACTACATATGTATTAAGATTGTTTTTAAAAAATTTGGACCTTATTTCTTTGAAAATAAAGGTTAGAGTTTTGGGCGGTATGATTCAGATTATTTTTATCATCATTGAAATGTCAAGCTTATTCCATTTTGCATTAAGTTTGTATTCCTTTGTAACATAATGTATCAAAACATCAGCGAAATGTTAATTTTATATCGTATCTAGAAGGTGTGAAGGTAGCTTTTGCTTTGGTATGATATAATAAGGTTTTTGACATTTACGTGAGGATGACATGCATTGACAGGCAATCAAATTTAATTGAAGTTTTTTTGGTGAAAGCAAGTGCCGTACTTTGATGTTATTTGCATACCATTGTAATAATACCAACTTAAATGGTAAATAAGTAAAAAACAATTATAACAGTAATTTAGCTGTTTGGTTAAAAAAAAATCAAAAGGAATCGTAACATCTAGTTGGCTTCTAGTAATTAGGACCTTATATTATTATTTATTATATATTGCAAAAGATTAGAGCAAAAAAAAATATTTCAATATCGTGGACTGATTTTGATAACAGGAAATGTGATTTTTACTTTCCATAAAAACGGATATACTATTCGACCCAAACAAGAGTTTTGACTTTTGAGATAGTCAAGATATATGTATTTGATTTTATTGGAATACTGAATTCTTTATTGCAAAACTTATACATAGAATCAGAATTAATAACTTTATTTCTTTAGGCTTACGAAATAAGCACTTAGACAAGTCAAATTTTATACTATAAATATATTTATTGTTATCCAATAAGAAATAAGGTTTTATTGATATTCTCTTCACTTCAATTTTTCGTCCACTAGTGGAAGAAGTGAAAAAGAAACCACTAGCACATTTATAATATCACTTATTTGTCTAATACATGTTTATTTTGCCTATCTAAATTTTTACATACAACTGGAGAATTGCATACCTTGTTAGGATTATAATGTTTAACAACTTATGTGAGATAATTCTTGGATTTTCTATCATACCTACCGGAGTTTATGTAAATGCAAGTGATTTCTGCCGAGCAGGCTCGTCTTCGTTTCAAGGGTTCTTATTTGCACAGCTCCACCCTATTTAAACAAGTACTCAAAGGTAAATTAATAGTTGTAACTAACTGATGTTAGGGTAAAGAGTTACACGGTACAACCTAAAGTTTGGGGATTGTAGTCTAATGTGAAAGCAAGAAGGTGCAGCAAGAAGGTGCTTGTACCTTTAATGAGAGATTAACCGGGATTTGTATGATATTCTCACCACACGTCAAGAAATATGTATATATTATATATTCCGTTCTGACATACATAATGTACATAATATGTATGTGCTTACACTGAAAATTTTCATGTAAAATAATTTTATTGAAGCAAAATAATCTGTTTTTGTTTCAACGAAAATAAATTATTTTACCAAAGAACAAAAAAAATATATGGTTACTTAATTGTTTTCAAGAGCTAGTGTTTTTGAGATTTCACATGTCAGATTATCTAAAAAGCTTTGTAGGTCGTTAATCTGTCAACAAAATACTATAACCGGTAAGATTCAAACCCACGACCTAAACCAACCGGCCACTATGCCACCCTATTTCCTGATAAGTGAAACGTTAATAAAAGCGTCTCCAATTTTATGACGTCATTATCTTTCACCCTCTACCAATTAATTCGGGTTAGGGCTTTGGCAATAACTTAAGCTGATTAATAGTTCCAATATTTTTGGTACTAGGTGATAATAATATCTTCCAAAGTTTCTGGACACTTTTCATGGATGTAAATTTCTTTCATAGATTTTAAGCTTAATCAATCAAACCTTTTTTTTTCAGCACCAATAGTACCGAAACACTGACATAACAATTCATACAGTGCATTTAAAATTGATAAAATTTAATATTAACATACCTTATTTAAGATCAGATAAATTTATCGCATATTTTTTAGTTTAGCTAAATTCAAGTAGCGGTCGCAGGGAGTCGATGGATGGAGGCGGCTCAGGACCGCTATTTGTGGCGTCGTACGGGGGAGGCCTATGTCCAGCAGTGGACGTGTATGGGCTGATGATGATGAAATTCAAGATTTTTTATAAACAGACAAAGGGTGGGTGTTCTGGATGTTTTCGTTGCATAATAAAAAATATCTATCTATGTAGTCTATTATATTATGTATATCAGTCATCTAGTACATAACACAAGCTCTGCTTAGCTTGGGGCTAGATGATGCTGTGTGGATTGTGTAGCATTTATTTATTTTATTTATTTATTCATTCATTCATTTTATATATGTATAAGATAACCACAAAAATAGCGGTGTTTTTGTTATAATTTTGGTTTGATAAGTTTGCTTTAGAAGCAAATGACTGTTAGACACTACTTTTCCTAATAACCGACTTTGAAAAAAGGATGTAGGTGTTGGTGAAATTCTTTTCTTTTGTATAGAAAATGATCTCGAGGTAGTCTAATAAAAATATATTCCCGAGGGATTAGTATGATCCTGCAAAACTTAAAAACGGTTTAAAATTAAGGGATTCAAAATCTATTTTTTTTTTTATCTAAACAATCATATAATTTTTCTTTCGAAGAAAAAATTACATTATTATCTGTTCCTGGTCAATTATTTCGGTTTAGTTTTTGCTCATTTTATATATTAAATTGAACCGATTTTAAAATGTTTTCATAAAAAAAAACCTGAAAGATTTATTAAATATACCAGTTTAAGTCTGTTTATTGCAATAAGATTGAAATTATTCAAACATTTTCTGTCTGAACTAAATAAGAGTATTTTAAACTCTACGACTCTACCTATGTGAAGCTTTAGTGTGTCAACAGTCCACGAATAAAGTTCCGAGTTCTTTGATCAAGTGTTAATTAAATATTTACAATCCATTTCTTGCTAAAGGGTTGCTCGGAGGATAAAATTATATCAACAAACGGCATGGTATTTGATCTAACGATAGAGTTATATAAGATTATTTTTGCCGCCATGTAAAGATTTATTTATATTTTTCTCGTGATAATTTTCTTTGACTTAGTCAAGTCAAAGTCAAAGTCAAAGTCAAAGTTTCTTTATTTCCGTAAATACAATAAATGTACACTTAGAACAGGTCAAATTCTTAAAATTAAACACTGATTTGGAAATAAAGTGATATTTTGATTTCGGTCGCTTCGGTATGTAGACTAAAGTAAAGAAGCGACGAAGAAACCTTTAGCCTGTTAGGTGTTATTTTTCGAGTCGTGAGCTATGCACTTTTTGATGATGATGACGTTGGTCCTCCCAGCTGAAATTCAGCCACGACAACCAGTCTCAACAAAGACTCGACAGGTATACAGGACATACTCGTATTATAAGTGCACAAATGTGCGTGCAAACACAGATACCCTCCGTATTCCCTCACTTTCACGATCTATGCAGGTTATACGCCTCTTATATTTGACGGCAACGCGCTCTACTCTCTTATTATGTCGGTAAAACTAATTTTGACTCCATGTTTTTTTTTAAGAAGACGCCCTTGGATTCAAAAGATTCTAAAAGTGAAGATAATTAAAATGAATGCAAGGAATGCCCCGACCACGATTTTCGCGGGGGAAGCGAATACATCATCGATGAAGGAATGTAAAAAAAACATGTTTTATTACAAAATGACAGCAATAACAATCATGACAGCGATCAATCGTGAATCAGCGAAACCTAATAAATTATTGACGATGTTCAGTTAGGTACGTAAGTGATCCAATGTAGAGTTATCATTAGGTATCTAAGTTATTAACTTAATTGTATGTATTCACTGTAATCAATCACTTTACCGAGTTCTAAGTAATTGATATAGATTCGATATAACTAAAGTTCAGAAGGTGTCATGGACTGGAAAATTTCAATGGAAATGATTTTATTATACTACTAGTTTCTGCCCCCGGTTTTGCACGAATTTTCCCTGGAATAAAGTTGATAAAGTAATTTTAACTAGGACTACGATTAAGGGAACCTAACAGAGGCAGCAGCTTCCTTCTGAGTATTTTCCAATACCATTTCTGCGATCACCAATCCGCCTGCCAAGCGTTGTGATTATGGCAAAACCCTCCTATATGGGAGACCATCCACTCAATGGCCGATGGCAGGGAGTCGATGGATAGAGGCGGCTCAGGACCGCTATTTGTGGCGTCGTATGGGGGAGGCCTATGTCCAGCAGTGGACGTGTATGGGTTGATATGATGATGATGAAAGTATTTTTGTCAATTCCTTCCGGGAAAGCGTGCTCCATCTTAAGCCACATCTTCACTTTCTCAAGTGTGATGGTGGTCAAACGCTTTTACCCTGGTAACCTGTAACCTGGTACATCTGTAGTTCTAGGACTACATTACTGTGGAAGAACTGACCTCCTCATCAGTACACACCCACTGTTGATCATATCACCTCCAGACAAGGTGGCGTTGCTATAACACTTGGCATGCACTTGGTCTGCAGTGTGCCCTTTCGTATTTGCACGCCAGTAGTGGCGAAGCATGTAGGTCATAATTAATTTATATATTAACATAATTGCATGCTCACACAATGTTAATACTCATGTTCTAAGCAATTCTTATGCTTATTCATGCAGATTGTTGATCGCAGTGAAGGCGTTAAAAACAACACATAAGAAAGCTGCTACCCTTCCTCTGCTAAGTAAGCACCTACCTATGTCATTTATGTAATATATATCTATAACTTCTATCGATAAAATTTATATGTTTTTGTTTGTCTGGCTTCAGGCAATCTTATTCCGTAATAAAACAACCAAACAATCTAACATACAAAATAAAGTGGGACGCGCCAAATATATTTCATTTCCCAAAGCCAAGGGATAAAAGCTTTCGTAAATCCTTAAGTAAACAGCACTTAACTATCCCGTAAAAACAACTTATAGCTATAGCTTATAGTAGTTATAGCTAGTGTATAGCACTTATAGCTGTACAAGTTAAGACCCGTTACTTCTTTTTCTTCGTAAAGGTAAATTTTTCACAATGGCTAATATTGAAGGATTTGTAGATGTATCCTAGAAGAAAAAATGGACGACCAGCGCTACGGCAGGATCTTCCTTCAATAGCATCAGCGGAGTGTTGAACATTTTAGTTATAATTATAACAGTCATTGATTGGTTCTTATGTATATTGTCTGAATTGAGCAACAAAAGAAACGAATTCAGACTTTTTTTTACTTGTACTGAAAAGAACAAGTAATTGAAAACTAATCTTTAAATTGCGAAAGAAAAAGCCAAAAATAATGTAATTTAAATTTTATATTCTTATACTCGTACATGAAAAACATATTTTTCATAGAAAATGGTTCATTATTTATAAAAAGTTTTTAAAACGATAAGATATGCTTTTGACGATATCATCATTGTATTTTTGTTTTTGTATCTTTTGATATCAAATTTCCAAGCAAAGACAGTCAGACTATTTTATATTAAAAATATATATTACTAGAAAATTCCTTCAAAGAATAGAAAAGCAAACTCACGAGAATTGCCCTGTACTATGTAAATATAGGGGATGACCGCCCGCACAAACCTCTCTGACTTTCACTTTACCCTTTTATATTTATTTTCTAGATAATATTTGCTAAGCGTTTGATATCTATGTTTCTAGAATGCAAATGGGAGTAAACAGATGGTCTTCAAAGGACGTGCTTCTAGAATATTAATATGTATCTAGTTCTTGGAAATTTTGGCTGGTTACAAGCAAGTTATGGGTTCAGTTTTAAGCTTGTCAAGTATACCTGCAGCTCGTTTGGTTTATGCAAGAAATCAGTTAGCTTCATTTTTATATATTTTTATATAAATAAATTCAATGAAGTATTGTAGTTACTAATATTAAAATATATGTTTTATATCATCTAGGACCAAAGTTCTTGGAAAGACAAATCCAATGAACCCAAACTCGAAGTGTTGGTTCTTTTGTATTAGTATATATAATGATCCCGAGGTGGTCCCATATTTTTTTTCTGAAGGATTAGTATTTATCCCGCTTAACTAATTTAATAACTGTTTAATATTGTGAAATTAACTAGCTTTTTAGTTTTTTCAAAACAATACAGTACTAATATTATTTATTGTACACAAGATAAAACTGAAATATAACAAAACAAAACAATCAAACTATAAATTTAGCAAAACAGAAATTTCTATATCTTTTCGTATTTTTTTTTTGTCTTTCAACTGGACGTATAACGTAAAACATTATACCTTGGTTTGGTTTATTCATTTCAAACGTACTCGTAGGTAGCAAAAAGCAGGTTGAGGCCTTGCAAGTTCATATGAAAAGAATCATAGGAGAAAGAAGTTTTAATGTAAAGCGAGTTTCCACGTATTGGCGTTGCAGAGAGCACTTATGGGCTTTCATACAAGTTGCGTTGTGTGTTGAAAAACACAGTCCTACATCTACAGTAGAACTAGAACTTCATCTATACTAAATTACAGTCTGGGTCGATTCTGAAGTTTCTGCGTGAAGAGGTACCTAACACACATCCATCGATTAAAACTTTCGCATTATACAGGGTGGATTTTTTCGACGGGACAGTAAGGCCATGTACCTGTGAAAATTGTCTTAGGAGAGTATCCATAATGTTTAGAGAAATTCTTAAAATATTTTTAAGAAATCTGTTAATGGGTGCTACAGATTTTCCAAAAATGTGCAATTTTTAGTAGATACTCTACCTTACCCTCTGTTCGTCTGATAGAAGTTTTTGATCGGTATAAAAACAGAATCAATTGGCTTTAAAAAAGTTTTCGTGTAAAATGCCCCTTTTTTGCTCAAAGTAGGTACATTTTTTGAAAAACTGAGAGTTAGAATGAACATTTCTTTAAAAACATACAAAGAAAGACTTCTAAGGCGATTTTTCGTTAACTACACCGTTTAAGGTTTATTTATATCTACATTTAGATACGCAAAATAAACATGTATCATGTACATATGCTGTGTTAATTATCCAGTATTAATTATTTATTTATTAGACACATGCATATAATACACATACATATAAGTGATTTGATTATAGAAATCTGAAATCCTAACTGCCCTGTCCAAAAAATCCAACCTGTATAGTAATGGTGTGATAATCTAAAAAGATGTGGGCCACAGGGCAACTCCTAAACTACTCATTTGAACACGTGATCGCAATTATCTTTGAAAAGGGTTACCTATGAGTGTGCAATAAGAATGCTTCGTCATACCAGCAAGCGTTTTTAAACTTACTGAGAGACCTGTTGCGATGATTTATTACGTTAACTGTTCAAGGTCAAAAACCTAATTATTCTTTCTAGGTCCATTTAGAGCTCTTTGGGCCGCAGAGCCGCAGAGGCGAATTCTAGGCGTTGATATTTATTTAGAAAAAATTGAAATAGAAAATACTTTTATTGCACTCTTAAATCTAGAAAACAGTTTACAAATGGGACAAAAACCACATAAGTGACAATGGTCGGTCTTATCGCTCAAGAGCGATCTCTGCCAGACAACCTGGTATGGATAGGATTTAATTAATTATTTAACAATAAAAGCACTAAACTTTTACGCAAGTAACATTTGTGATAAAAAATTAAATGATTTTTTTTATAAATAAATGATTATTTTTATTTCTTTGCAAGACGTGATATCAAAAATAATACTAACATGTAAATTGTAATAACCGTAGGGTGATAATGACCATAGATTACTATTTTTTTATCTATAAATAATTTGACATAAAGTAATGATAATTATCTACTTATATACCTACCAGAAAACAAATATATTATAAATTTGATACTTACCTTTAGAACGTAACGAAATTATAGGTAAGTTTTCGTAGTATAACATAGATCCATTGCCTTAGTTATTCATTCTCAATTGCCCGAATTATTCATATTCGGGCCCAATTTGACGTCATCTAGTCCCTATCTCTACTCTTGGCGCTAAGTTATAACTTATTACGAGCTTTAAACCGAACTAAATTCGCAACTAGATAAGTTCACTAACATAACTGCCTCCCTTGACGGAATAGCGCACCTTGATGTGTTTTTAATGGCATAATAACAATAACAATGTTATAGCCCTGTTATTTTGGCCTGAATACGGACCCTTGTTTGGAATTGTATCATTATAGTTCTGAAAGGGTACGCAGGGGTGAAGTCTAGGATGGCTTTGGAGGGGCTAAATATAAATAAGTAAGCCTTAATAATCGCCATTATCCAAATATTTACTTAGATCATCTATCGGTCTGACGACCGATGTGGCGCGGCGGGTGAAGGTCCGCCTGCTTGTTTGTATACCAAAGATACCAACATTTTCATACTGTGTACCTATGTATCTACTGTTGTATCAGAATAAATATATTTAATTTATTCATTCAGGGTAAGCAATAAAACCCTTTTTCACCCAAGGTCCATAATAATGTTCTCAGAGTCACCGCAAAGGGGTTCTATGTGCGAATAGATTTGACAGCATGTACGAGCCTAGGCTTGTCATGACTCGGCCAGTATGTGGACGGACCATTAGTACCATACCACTTAAAGTGTCGACAACTCAGGTATATTCGATTCATGTACTTACAATTAGTAAAACAAAAGAATACTTATACACTGTAGTTTATAATTGTCCAGTCATCGCTTATCTACATCGACCCTAAAATCCACATGTCTTAGCAGCAAAACTGTGAGATCATAAAAAATATCTATCATAAAACAGGGACTAAGCTTGCTTGTATACAGACAGGAAATAGAACATAGAACAGAAAAAGGCAATTAACAATAAATGTGTACAATAGTTGGCTTTATTGCTAAGAGTTATCTCTTCCAGTCAGCCAAATTTTATTTATTTATTACAGAATTCTCCCCTACTTAAGCAAACACTCCTAAGTCCACCCCTGCTAGGGTGTAAAATACGAATTATAATGTAAGTAGGACACTACAAGGACGCTAAGAAACGGCTCCACAATGGCTTTACGAATAAAAGGCCGCCGAGGTGAAAATAGCTAAAAGGGTTTTTCTTACCCAACTGTTAGGTAAGAGTGGATTACTTCACCCACAATTTATCATGGGGCATTTAAAAATGTGGCAATAATTTTAATTAGTTCAGTACTAGGTATCTTTGAATGAATATGAATATTCAAAGTGACAGTGTTAAAAATTACGGATAAAGTTTCGAAAAGCCCATATCCCGGATCGACTTGAAATTATGTACACGTACGTTTTTGACCTCCTGAGTATATGAAAACGAAAGTTGGCGCAGTAATTATTTTTTTCCCCGGCATATGGGTTTTTCGGAACTGCTCCCAAAATTATCTATGTATGTACTTTTTTATTTGTCTATATCAATATGCCTGTCAAATTGCCATGGCAGCTTTATTTGACCAAGGCAAACGCTGTTGGCGCTTCTCTAAATCGAAATCTTAGTCTTATTTCTATGTTCATGCACACCATTGAATGTATGTTTATTGAGTTTTAGTTAAAACCAAAAATGCCAAATTCTTCGGCAGAATAGTTCGCTCTATCGAAATTTTTAAACATTTCTAAGATCGAGCAACAATATAAAATCTCGCATCACGCATACCGTTCTTTCCTCTAGCTAACTATTACATCAAAGCCGAAATAATGGTATACTCAAAAGCTAGGCTAGCCTTCTCCATCTAAAATTTTATCTAAGCACCATCAGCTACTAAATAGAGTGCCCTACTTTGCCTGAATTGCCAGTTCTGAGTGTCGTTTAGCGTAAGCTATAGCTATCCCAGAACTAACTCCTGCGAAATGCGTAAAAGACGACCTCTGTAGGCCAGTGGGCCATGGTCCACCTGCGGCGCAAAAGGTGGTGGGTTGACTCCCGCCCCGGGACAAATATTTGTACGATCTGCGGATATTTTTTCTTGGTGTTTTTATCACTTATTACACACATATTATAAAACAAAGTCCTCCACCGCGTCTGTCTGTAGTTAGTCTATACGCGCTAAACTCAAAAAATTATGAACGGATCTTCATACTGTTTTCAATAATCGATAGAATGATTCATGAGTAAGGATACAATGATTCATGAGGAAGTATATAATTTGTCAAGGTTTTGTGTAAATTGGTTGAAATATATCGATAGTTGTTGAAAGTGTCGGAAAAAATCAAGCCACCTGGGAGCTTTAATTGAAAAAGCTACCTAATTTACAGATTTACAGATAATTTACAGAACGAAAATTCAGTGGGATGTTCCTCTTTTATAGATCTACGAAAAAGTCCGCGATGGCATAATATATCTTTAAAGGATACGATTCTACCATGGGTCTATGATAGAATCTATCATATATAGAATTCTATCATAATATGCTCAACTACCCGTGCGAAGCCGAGGCGGGTTGCTAGTGGATTATAAAATAGTATATGTATTGTATATCTACATAAGTAATTAAATATATGTCGACTAAGTATCAATGACATAAACTCTGCTTTTAGTTTGTGGCTAGAGGATGCTGTGTAGATTGTCCAGCATTTTTTTTTCATCTATTTACTCGTCATCATCATCATCAGCCCATACACGTCCACTGCTGGACATAAGCCTCCCCCGTACGACGTCACAAATAGCGGTCCTGAGCCGTCTCCATCCATCGACTCCCTGCGACCACTACGATAAGGTCTGTCCATCGAGTGGATGGTCTCCCCATGTAGGGGGGATTTGCCATAATCACCACGCTTGGCAGGCGTATTGGTGATCTTAGTGTTGGTGTTTAAAAATACTCAGAAGGAAGCTGCTGCCCTTCCTCTGGTAGGTTCCCTCAGTCGGCTCTTACGACATCTATTTACTACCAGCTTCTAAATACAGCGCCTGACTTTGCTCGGATTTCCACTTCAGAATGGCGCTTGACGTAAACTATAGCTATTCCACAACTAACCCATGTGAAATAAATATATGTATTTCACAGAAAAACCAACTCTTTTGTATTCGCAAAGTCTGTGCTGCGGCAAGTTACTGGCTGGTGCCAAAAGTCCAGTCACGTATTGTTCGGAATGGTCAGTTAAATATAAAATGGCAATATGTTTGGTTTAGAGTCCTCGGGGTCCTTGCATGAACGTTTCTGTTTTATGGTCTTATGGGATCTGCCTTGATTAGAAGGCGAATAATTTTCAAAAACAAAGTACCTTGTTACTTGTTTCTGAACTGGTTTCCGCAACTAGGCCACAGGTGGGCTTTTTAGCGTGTCCGGTAGGGCAAACAAAGTAACTACGTTTAGATAGATTTCTTATTATTTGGTTGCAGATTAGCAGACGCATTGTTGGACAGCACGAGCAACTTAAAAATATCTTTATGGCTATAACGTATTCCTAATAACCTGCAAATGTAACCGTAACCTGTAATAGTTTACCTATCTGGTGATGGAAAAAAACTTTTTCGTCAGACATAAAAAAATCAACCGTGAACCTCTGTATTTTTTCTATCTTCTTTTACTTATGTTATTTTTTTTAAATAAAGTCGAAAAATAGTATTGTTTTCAACAATTGCCATTAAAAACGAGTTGAAATCTGTTAAAACCCAGTTATTACCTCTTCCACCAATTTCACGCACGTTGGTTGGTTGGTGATTAAATAAATATATAAATAATGCTACACAATCCACACAGCATCGTCTAGCCCCAAGCTAAGCAGAGCTTGTGTTATGTACTAGATGACTGATATACATAATACAATATGTTACATAGATAGATATTTCTTATTATACATAGAAAATACCCAGAACACCCGAAACAAATATTTCTAGATCGTACAAACATTTGTCCCAAGTCGGGAATCGAACCCACCTCCTGCGTCGCAGGTGGATCTTTGGCGCGCCACATCGGTCGTCAATATACATACATACATACATATAACATTGCTTTCATGTAACAGTATGTTGCGGATCAGTCATTTTATTTTCTCTTCTCCGAAACAATAAACTAACAGATCTTGATACTGTACTTACTTCTTATGAATTTGTTTAGTCCCCAACAATATTCCGAGAACTTATTTCTTGTAGAGTGATCCAATAAAAAATTCCAGCGAAAAACTGAATGAGTTCCATTTATTGCCATTTCAATAAGTAATTATGGAAACGAAATTTGCAAGTCAATCTAAATTTCTGCCTTCGCAAATACTTGTATCTCATTGTACAGTCGGCCCAGTAAATTCGATTCAGGCTTTTCCCAAAAATTCTTTATCAGAATGAAAAAGTAATTAAAGAAAACTCTTTAACGGCATCCCTGGAGATTTATCGCTTAAATTTAACGTCGCTTTAATGGAGGCAGTAGGGTTGAAACGAACCGAGGGGTTGGAGAAATCATAAAAAAATAAAGGACCCTTTGACAGAACACCTTTATTAGGGACCTAGAATTAAGAACAATATTCCAATATCGATCTCATTACAATTTCAATGTTATGCAAAAGACTTGGAGGTCAGAGTTGTGTTACATTTGAATGAATTCGATTTAAAAGTTGAATTAATAAATTATTCAACTTAAATTCGATCTCAATCATGGTCCATCATAGAAAAAATTGCCGAGTTCTACAAAATCAGGTTTAGGATTGAATTATATTTCGAAACGTATTTCAAGAAAAGCTCCTCCTTCACGTTATACCGTTTAGAATTTAAGGATTTTTTGATAATTTTTCAGTACAATGTCACAGCCCTAGTAAAGGGGCATCAGGATATTTTCATGTTCAACAACTTTCAAGTTTCATTACAGAGTGTTTTTCACGAGATAATCCTATAGCTCTGATGATTCGAGTGAATTAATGCAAATACATTTCATTTTGAGGAGATCAGAACCCCGAGTATGATTGACGATAATATCGTGACGTCATCGCGGCGTTTTTTTTTATGGGATTTGGTAGAGCGCCTTTATCATATATACCTTTGCAGATAGGGAACTACGCAAATCTATAACAAAAAAATGAGACGTCACGATCACGTCCCGATACTATCGTCTACCGAACTGAGGGCTCAGAGCTCTAAGGTCCAATTTCACGTTTGTTAAACCAAGTTCAGCCTGAACCAGATCAACCTTCGCTATTCGCTGAACTCGTTATCGCTAAACTGAGTTTCTATAAAGTTTGGTCACGTTAGGTTCTCCATTAGCGTCGAGACGTCATAAAGACGTTGCATATAAACAAACAAACACCATGACCACATCCTATACATCCAAAGGTCGCCTGGAAGAGATCGCTGTTAGCGATAAGGCCGCCGATTGTGCTACACTAGATATAGTTAGTATTAAGTTCTTGTTAATTGTTTTATGTCATTATGATGGTGCAATAAAGTAACCATCTACATATTTCTCTATCATGACTAGGCACAGAGATTTGTACATAGCCATGGTTAAATAGCCATGGTCTAGCCATATAGGTCAATTATGGCTGAAAAGCCATAAAACATAGAAAATATTAGTCAGTTGGTAGAATAGAAAAACACATGATCATTTATAGAAAGTGACATTTCACTTCTGTAGAGCTCATTATGTATGCCGATAACAGTAAATAACAGTACATATTAGTAATCAAACAAAAAAAAAGTAACGATTACCGATCAAACAGAACCTCAACAGACGTTTATCAATGTTTTCTGAGTTCCAAAACGGGTAAACGAAAGTGAAGAATCGAGGCTATCGAGCCCCAATATGGGAAACGATTTTACATTAGCTTCTTCAAACGTATAAATTGAATGTGAAATAATTATGTTTGTAACCTTTTCAGGCCTAAGCGGCAGAATGGTACTCAATGAAATTTTGCAAGGGGATATGATAGTAATCCGATGAAAGACATAGGCTTTTTCTCGCTAGTAGACTAGTAACATAGTTAGATAGTGGTAAACGCTAGTCTATACTAATACGAATAATAATATTATAAATAGGAAAGATTTGTATGTAAGTATGTTTGTAACGAATTGGCTCAAACAGTACTGGAGCGATTTTAAAATTTCTTTCACCATTTGAATGCAACATTATCACTGATTAATATAGGCTATGTCCTGTATTTACTGTACGTTTATACCTAAACGTTTAAAAAATAAATGTGCACCCGTGCGAAGCCGGGACGGGCCGCTAGTTAATACTAATAAAGTCAACGTCAGAGTGATTTACTCGTATTTCCTTAAGACCTTACAGGACCATGTTTCAATTTCAGTTTCTTTATCCTCAAACAAATAAATTTGTGTCGGAATACTTACAAATAATAAATAAGTACAAAATTAATCACTTAAAAAAACAAATCAATATTAAAAATAAATTAAATATCATATTACTTTGCCCTTGACCACGTCAGATATTACAAATGACATAGTATGTAACAGTAAAACTAGGAAAAGTGATCAGTTAGATTTTTTTCAAATAAAATATAAAAAACTGAGTTGAGATTCAACAGAATATTGTTTATCGTGTTCCGTAGTCGGGGCCATGACTCGACGCAAACACCTCATAAATCAAAAAACATATCCAAATAAATATTTATCAATCATTTTTATATAATGTAATATTAAGATCGCCGCTGTGTACAGCCGTTAGTTTAGGATAGTGTGTATTTAATGACACTGTTTGGTAATTGGTCGCCTTGACATGTCTTGACCAACTTACAAATAATGTTTTGTTTGTAGAGTCTCAAGGACGATCTTATTGTTAAAGATTCGAATTTTCCAAATTTTTACAATATCTGTCTCTTTTGACGTATTTATTTCTAATTTATTTATATTATTTTAATTGTACTTTTCGTTGTTAAAGACCAAGTCTTTATTTCGTCTAAAATAATCGAGTCGAGCAAAAAAACGACTATTCGCAACTATTCGCAGTTGCGCAAAAAGGAAATCATGTATTTTTGTATTGTATTCATTTATTACAGATATTTAAATCTGTATAAGTAATATAAATTTGTGCGCTATTGTTGTACATAAATAAGCTAAGTTTTAGTAGAACAGACGTTCTGGATGCCGTATGTATGTATAATAATGAAGTAACACATAACAATGGCAATAACAAAAACACACAATAACTACAATACCTACTACAACACAATACAATATCAACAAGGTAGGTATGAATATTTTTTCAAGGTCGTGTTAAACTTAAAATGTATAATTACATCTTATATATAAAATTTCTATGTCACAATGTTAGTTACCGTACTCCTCCGAAACGGCTTTACCGATTTTTACCAAATTTATATGCGTATTCAGTAGGTCTGAGAATCGGCTACTATCTATTTTCCATACCCCTAAGTGATAAGGGTTGAAGGCAAAACAACGTTTGGCGGGTCAGCTAGTATCTATATAAGTTAAAATATGTACATAATATTTAATAGATCTTGTCACATTTGTAGAGATGTTGTATAATCCATACTATGTATTAGTGCATCTTTGTAAATACATACATAATTAATGTATATAAAATTTACACATTCAGCCGTGTATTGAGTGAATTAATGAAATAACTCACAATTGTTTCGAATAAAGTACTAGTTTTAATCAAATTTATAATCTAAAACTAATAAAGTGATGCCGTAATATAGGCGGCCTTATCGCTGAAATCATTGTGTGTTTTTATTCGATTAGGCCGTTTAGAACAATGTTCGTGTTTACTTCCAATTTGTTTTTACTTTTCATCACTTAGAACTGAAGTACCTGCCTACCTTTTGTTTATATTTTGTTAATTATGGGTAGTACCACTAAATTAAAGAAAATTTGGAAGTTATATTTTTTCATTACAGGGGTATCTTTTTCTTGCAATAATCAAAAAAATATGACTCTGGCTGGTAGGTTAAAAAATCCTAGGATGTTTCAACTCGTAACTCCTAGGAGTTGCACTTATTTTCCAATAATTAATGACAATATTATTGACTGTAGTGCCAATATTATTATACCTTATGCATCCAATCAAAAATAAACACAATATTCCACACACAAAAAAATATAGGTACCTACCTAATGATAAAGACTTGGTAGAAATATATAATAATAGGTACCTACTATATTAGAAACTTACAGTGGGCAAGATTGGACGAAATCTCCAAACCCAAGACCGAGGAACTCACTTATTAGTTTAACCCTTATTGATTAGATATAACACAATCCACTCACTAAGTTCACACTCCCCACTAAACAATCACAAATTCACACTAAAACATCACTTCCCCCAAAACGTTATTTTCAATCAAATCCCTCACAAAATAAGGTCAATTTTCATTCATATTGGTAATGTTATAAAATCGTAAATACGATATCGTAACCGAAAAACCGCGGCGCGAGACATGCGCCCTCCGCGACGTTCGGATGGGAACTAAACCAATACCTGCAGAGTCACTCACACAGATGCAACCCACACGTACACTTACACTCGAACTTGCGCTTTAAGCTCAACCCACCACGTGTAATTTTTACCCACTTTTTTGCTTTTTTTTCGATTGTTTTTCCGTCCCTTATCATTACCATTCGACACATTGTGTGGCTACCGTACTGTTATTTATGCGGCTGTCATTTTTACGGTGCGTCTGCCGCATTGGAGCGGTAATGAAGAAGTGTGAAATATTATGCGGAAGCGTTTCGTTTGCGGTTTCGGAAAAAAGTTCCGGAGTTGCGTTTCTGGGGAGCATTCTTTACGTTTTTTAGGGGAGGTAATTTTAGTTTTGAGGTTTTAAGGATTTGGTGAGTAAGTTAAAAAGTTTTGAATGTTTCGAAGTTTGTATAATCAAATTACCAGTTCATGTTTTATATTATTTATCTTAGCGTTGAATATGTAATTTTTTTTTTTTAATAAGCAATCAATTAGGTTAAGATAACGGAAGGAGCTGTCGATGGTCTGATGATCTTTTCTTTCGATGTTTTTTTTTCTATATCCGCATATACAAAGCCTATTAAGCAGGTAAGTTTTTAATATTTAATTTCTAAAAATTTATCTCAGCACCTGGAAAAGAAAGATTGCGAGGTAAGTAATAATTCACCTTCTGACACGGCCCTTTCTGACGTCCTCAAAAACTGCTAATCTTCGGATAGAGTGAATTGTCGGCTTCCCAAAATGATTATAAATGTCCCCACGAGTGTTCTTGAGTGGACATTGCGATAAGAAAGGCCTTGGAATTTCCCGAAGAAGGGCCGGTTTTGGGAATTGGAACCGACCGTTCCAAATATACAATACAATACAAATACAAAATATTTATTCAGAAACTTAAAATACATTATATAACAGTGTTTGAGACCCCCTTTTAAGTAAAGTATTTACCTGTGTTAAATATGGACCTTAGAATTTTTTTGCTTTGCTTGATTACTTTGATATCTTATTAGTTTAGGTTGTTACCTAGGGTTTAATTCCCAGCTTTTTAAAATCGTAACAACGACCGAAATCACGGAGTCACAAATACTGAAGCCTTGGAGTAACCGCTAATCTGATTAGTTTGACTTCAGGGTACACTACCCTAAAATTCATGTTGAGAATTCAAGAATATTATTTTCGTAAATTCGGTTCAAATATTTTTATTATCACCGCTTATTGCTGGGCATAGACCTCATGACCACCGAGTGTCATATCATAGCCCTATCTCCAACTAGCCGAATATAGCATCTACTTTTATATTATACTAGCTACTGCCCGCGCCTTCGCCCGCGTTTTATCGGGATAAAAAAATGCCTATATGTTATTTCTGGTCCCAAACTATACCCATACCAAATTTCAGCCTAATCGATTCAGTAGTTTTTGCGTGAAAGAGTCACAAATATTCATACATCCATCCATACAAACTTTGACATTTATAATATTAGTAGGATTCCGCAGATTCTCCTCCGACCTGGCCACAAAATGTCCCAAAACTGTTCTATTAATATTCTATTATTACTTCCTGTCTAATCAAAGATCATACCCACATCGCTACAAATACACCCACACTAGTTATGTTAGTTACGTTAATAGCAAACGTGAAAACGTGATTTCAATATTGATGAAACTACTCACTTCGCACCATCGAATACGGCACATAATACACTGGTAAAAGGTACTTTATATAACTAACCCATTACGGTTTGCTAGTACGAGAAATTAATTCTCAACTGATGTAAACTAAGGACCATGAAAGCATGTAACATCGGCATAAACGCCTAGAGCTGTAACGTTGACGCAGGGGAACAGCTGGTGCAGTTTTATGATCAAGCAGAACTCACCTAAAAAAAATTAAATAGAACAAAAATCAAGGTGCAAAAGGTTTTGAAAGAATAGAGAGATACTAGCTGATCCGGCAAACGTTATTTTGCCATCGATCACAGAGAGAAAAATTTCATTAAAATCAGTCATGCTCATGCCGTTTCGGAGTAGTTTGGTTACAAACACTGACGATAGCGCGTGGCAAACGTTCTACTAAAAGCTGTGAACAGTCATCTTCCACTTAACGCAAAGGTACACTGCACCCAAACCGAAAAGCATAAGCAGGTATTAACTACATCATTTTTGACTCGCTTACAATAACAAATAACGTTAAATATACTTTGAGTATTAGTACTTTGCCCAGAATAAAAAAGTTTGAGCCGAATGTAGAGCTTTAAAACTGCATTAGATTTAAAGTTCAAATAGAGTTGCGCTGTCCAAACTCACATAAAACTTGTCATTGTATCCTTCTGGGACGCTTTGCCCTAACTGTTTTAGGGAAACTGTGGCATCACAGAGTAATACACACAGAAGCGACAATCGTTATTATTTTAACATGGACCTGTTTTCTCAATGAAATAATATTTGTTTAGTAGATGATGGATCGCTGGTAAGTGCAAACATAGTGCAAATGATGGAGTATGTAAAGAGCTCTTGAAAAAATATTTCGTTAAAGTTGCAATTAAAAAAAAAAACATTGTAAAACTAAGTTTATAATATAAACTTCTTGAACCTCGTCGTTTTTAAATCATCTAGCTGCTAAAGAGATAGACCCAAAGTAGTTAGACATCCATTATTTATTTCAAATATTAGAAACATTAAACCTAACAATTATTATTTCAATAGTTAATATAGAAATTATAGGGGGTAGGTGCAGGGTCTGTTTTAACAAATTATGGTGCCTTTAATGATGCCGTACTGTACGTAAAAGTAGTCAGTTAGATTCAGTAAGATCACACAGCATTATTTAGATAGAAAGAAGCTAAAAAAAATCTAAACCTAAAAAAAAAAATGATGCTGGACACGCCACTCAACAGCGTCTAGTCTAAAAATAAGCAGATAATTATTAACAATAAAAAAATCTATTAATGTAATGCGAGTTTTAATCACCCACGCGTACTAGAATATTAGTGGTGAGGAAAACTCGTAAGCCTATCATAACGTAATAGGTTTTTTACTAAGAAGTTCTTAGATATTTTTCACATGGTGGATTACAGATTAGAGACGGAAAATCGTGAAATATATTTTTCCCATTTCATTGCTCGAAAAATTATTAAAAAAGCTTATATTTGACAAAAAAGATATCATGAGAGGTATACGTTTTTAATCGGTATTAATATTTCAGAAGTTCGAAAAAACATATTATATTTTATTTCGTAAAGGCTTTAATATCTTTTTGGTAAAATTTATTGCTTATAAAAATTATTTTAACCGGACTGAAAACAGGGTGCTCTAGCGTGTGTCTTTGAAATTTACTATTTTAAGTACTTTGTCGAAAGTGTTGTTCATGCGCAGTTGTTGTTCTCCTGCGTCCCTATTGACTGTGTCAAGTCATGTCAGTTTACTCAAACTTGGACATACCGTCGTGAAACCTGGCTACCTATACTTGACCCCAATGACAGGTCTATCCAATGGGCCTTTCAAAAGCTTGTTTGTGCTCTAAGTACCTACTTAAGATTTTTTTTAGAACAAGTAAACAAACCTGTTTTATTTGTTTGACTAGATCTCATATTTGAGCAATATTGAAGAATGTTTTGGAGATTTTTATATAGACGAGAACAGTAGATTTAGGCAAGAATATCTACCTCTACGGCGTTTAGTACGGTGTCAAAAAAACTGTCTCAATATAGAAACAAAGAAAATAAATTTATTGACACACAAAGGCAAATATTTAAATACATAGTTTTTTTTTAATATCTTTAGCTTTACCTGAAAATAAAAAGTGCCTGCCCAATGAACCAATAGGTAGGCCCCACCTCAGCTTAATGTTGCTCTACAAAAGTTGAGGAACGCTGGTTTTCAGGCAGGACGTCCGGTACGTGTGGACATGGGCAACAGACGACAAAAAGACAGGATTAAACCTCAGATAATTTATAACTAATCATTATATTTCCATTCCAAAAAACAAATCATAACTTAGTTTAAAAAACTATACATTAAAATCAAAATAAATATAATTGTTGTTCGAATTTTTCCTGACCTGAATGATATTTAAGTGTTTATAGTTCTTATAACAAAGAGATCTGCTTTCTTTGTTACATTATTTAACAAAATACCTCAGGTTTTCATCATCACATCAACCCACAGCCGTCCACAGCTGGACATAAAGCCTTAGGACGCCATAATAGTGGCCCTAAGCCGTCTCCATCCATCGACTACCTGTGACTCCTAAAATGTCATCTGTCCATCGACTGGACTGTCCACGAATGGATCGTCTCCCAACACTCCGTTTTGCGTTACATCGCAGTCGCCACTCGAGAACTTTTACTCCCCTCCAGGTCGACAACGGTTCCTCCGTATACTTCCCAAAGTTTCTTTCAACTTGGTTCTCAATCAAAGTTACAATAGATATCGCGTTCAATTAAAAACTACTTACCTGTAGCAGAATCGCGACGTCGATTCCCGTTTTCATCGATTGCGAGTTTTTAGCGACATTGATCGATCGACTTGACGCAGGCATTCTGTTTTCCTCGCCGATAATCTTTGGTTTAAGTTAATAGATTGAATAACTTCATTCCGTACGGATCACGGCTTGCTATATTGTATGCTGTTGATAAAGTTATCCTGGCCGAAGAGTTAAATCTTTTTTCGCCTACGACACACCATAGTTCACTTCAGATCACATAGGTTAAACACAAAGGTTGGGCAGTGTATGTGTTAAGAATTTCACGGAACCTAAAACATATTAGGTGCATAACAAACTAAACAGTTATACAAACGAGCTGAATAAATTATAATCCGGACATGTTTTTGAAACACATATTAATAGTGTAATAATTAAAAATACGTGTTTATTTCTCAGTGTTTTACCAGATTTAAATTCTTTGAAAATTTGCCTTTACTAGGTAGTGTACTGGAAATGTTACATACACACGGAATATTTATTTAACCATGTTCAAAGTTGTTATTTTCTCAAACCGCTGATGCCTTGTACCAAAAGCGTGCTTACTTTCATTTTCTAAGTAAATATAGAATAGGAACTTTTCCATTACCGATGTTTTCATCGACATTGTGCTCCGCTCCTCTGTAAGATTTCTCATTTCTTAGAAAACTATAATTCTTTCTGAGTAAGTAAACCCAAATATATTATTATAGATAATATTTATTTTTTTACGCTATCGTGAAATATAATGTAATGTCTATATTCGATCTAAATCAAGAACTCAAAATATATCTAAAACCTAAGGATCTAGTATAATATAATTATTTTATGATATTTAAGATTATATAGACATTTATAAATGCTCTATCCAGTTTGCTAAAATATTTTCGAAATTTAAATAAGAACCTATATCTACCTAAGCTCTTCAATATTATAGCATCTTCATACTCGTGCGCGATTCACGGCGTGAAATCACACCGCGAATGGCGGTGCGAATCACAGCTAAACTCCACACAAGCACACGCGACCCACGCACGCCTTGCGAATCCTGCGTCAGGGAAAACAAACCGACAAACTACGGGAACGAGGCGCGAAAGTGATGCGAACCCGTGAAGAATATGCGCATGGGATACACACCTATGGTTCGCGGCTTTGTGAGTGATACGCGCGTGAGTATGGAGAGGCTATTTATTTCCATGCACTGCACATTAGTTAGTACCTATAAATATGTAGAAAAGCTTCGAAAATTTGATAATTTAGTAACATTCTAGTTCATACAGGTTTCTAGAAATTATTTCGTGTGATAAAGTAAATTTATGGTTCTATATTCTAAGATAAAAATTTCATTTTACCTTATTTTAGAGTTATCAAAATCAAGCTAAAAGAATGAAATAACACTGTGAACTTGTAAAAAAATATCTTATTGTTGAAAAGGGTTTCTCCCTTGATAATCTTCAAATATTATTCATCTATCATAACTATAATATTATGATGTTTTCATTTATAGTCAAGTTATGTAAGGTTATTGAACGAATAAACTCAAAAATGACGTTATACTAACGTTACAGAATATGACATGTCACTATATTAGGAGCAGTAAAATCATTGTTTAGTCGTCAAATAATATTTTCAATAAAGGTTTATGTCTACTAAAACGTAAAGACCTGCTACTTTGGTATTTTAAAATCCATTAAATCTTCATCAGCGTCTAAAAAACAATTATTCGTAGTATTAAATAAATTCATTTTATACACATATTATTAATTATTAAATATTAAATACACTTCATATTCGATCTGTTCTATTTAGTGCACCAGATTTAATAAAACTACCTACATTTTCTGAAAAGTGTTTTCATCATCATAAAGGTCCTAACCATTAGCTCTATTTCAGCAGCTAAGAGTTCTTCATGAACACAGAAACGAACCACGATATAACTTCTGTTTCGAAATTAACAGCAAGTGCATGTGGTGCAGTAGACAAGCACCTTTACCGACGGCAACTTATCACAAACAGCGGAATATGTTCTAAAATCTATTCTCAGTTCGAAAAACACTTTTATCGTGGTCTTGTTAATGTAACAGTTTAGTGTAACTCTATACTAGATATTTAAAATAGTCTAATTTTAATATTTACTGTCACCAAACTCATGTTTGTAACGATTCACACATTTTTTATGTGTTTGTAAAGGTGATTTGACAACTAAGCTCAGTTTTTTGTAGGTGTTTAGTACCTATTCCAATCTATCATATACATACATACATTGAAGTTTTTGTAATATATTACGTTTTACCTGGTCCTACTTATAAGGGCGGAAGATTGTGAAAATGTTTGGCTGAAAACAGTATAAAAATTACTGATTGATTCTGCTTGAATTGAAATGTGCGTTACCTAGGGCAGAAGCTCGTTTTAAATTTAAACACTATGATAACATTACTTATTTCTTTGAAATTACTGTCTCCTCCAAATTTTCCATCTTGTCATAAGTATTCATCAGGAGCTAATGGGTACTTGATGACTGATATACTTAATACAATTATATTACACAGATAGATATTTTATGTTATACATAGAAAATACCCAGATCAGAAATATTTGAAGATCGTACAAACATTTGTCCCAATGCGGGAATCGAACTCACTACTTCCAGGGTCGCAGGTGGACCTTCGCCACATCGGTCGTCGTATACTTATATAAAGAGAAGGCTCACGCTATGTACCAATGTACGTTGGCTACCAATAATACTTTTACTATAATATTATCTTGTCTTCAATTCCGGAAACTGACTGTAGTCCATCAAGAGTTAAATAAACTGAATTTCAGCTCAGAAACACAATTAAAATCATCAAACGCTACAGAACCACCAACTTATTCATACCGTCGAAAGTGGCGCTAGCGTCGCACATTTCAAACATTCGCAGAGAATTTTCAAGCTAGGACTTTAGTTCCATTTTGATCCACCAGAACAAAATGGCGGCAATACCACGCAACAGTTGACGTCAATTACTGTGTCCCCTCGACCGAACAATCTTTATCTCGACAGTAAAACTTTTAATGATAATTACAATTAAAAACACTCCTGGAACCATTACGTTGACGGTAAATGAGTATTTGTTTTCCTTTAGGGCGGAGATAAGGTTATGACAGTACTACACGGAGGGGTGGAACCTGGGAAAATTTTGCAAAATATTATATTAATGTTGGACAATTTACGCAGCATCATCTAGCCAGCTAAGTAGAGCTTCAGTAAGTACTAGATAACTGATATATGTACATAGGTACTTAAATAGGTACAATATTCAGAAAAAATACTGCTCGTATCGATTATTTATCAAGATTTATCGATGGTTTTTGCTGATAATCCAATCATTTTATCATCGACCTTAGAGTCATCGACATATTTTTATTTATATCGGAACCAGCTAGAGTTCTAACCTGTTCATCCCAATGACATCTTTCCACCAGTGGGATCAATGGGATGGGACCACAATAAGTAGGTACATGCTGGTAACTAATGCAAAATATTTTCTTCATGTAAAACGTTTATTAACAAAGAAAATTACAACCAAATAATAGAAACAAATTATAAATTAGTATTTACAATTGAGCTAACTGCAGACTGTTGCAAACAGTCTACAGGTAGCTCAACTGGATGTAGAACCTAATTTGACGACCCCTAAGTGTAGCAAAGCCATTACCAACAGGACATAATTAGACCATTATACAGTAAAATTTTATCTATACTCGTTCAGTCAGAATATTTAATTTTACAGCCCAAAAGACGAACAACTTTATTTTAGTAAGGTAAAATAAAAATAATATTAATATGTAGTATTTTGTACGATGGTGGACAAATGTATATCTAATAAACTACCCAAAGACATCAAAGAAGTACAATCATTCAAGAAATTTAAAAGATATGTATTTTAAGTAAATACTTATCTTCAACGACATTTCGACGATTAAAAACTAACCTAAACTACTAAAAAGATAGCTCCTCTTTTCACTGTGGCGTAGCGTAGGCCTTAAACAACAACGCAAGAACAATGCAATCACTTGGTCGCCGCCAATTGCCTCAGCTAAGTAAGACTACCCCAAACTAGAATTTGGTTTGCATTCTGTGGTTAAGAAAATTACCTAACCACTGTAAATGGATAAATACATTACCTATAACATTATATTTGTGTAACTATCGTGTGTAAAATGATATTGTAACACGCTGGTACTTATTACTATGATAGATTATTATAAGGCACAATAATATAAACCTAATTTTAGGTGTTTCTCTATAAGTGAATATAAATTCATTTGAGAAATAAATATCTTAAACCACATATGTCTATTTTTTATACATGCCTACTTTACAAACCTTTTGACAACTTCTGTGGAACGGTAGATAAAGTTCTGCTGACGCGTAGAAGGTTGGAGGTTTGAGTGCCTCCGAAATATTTTTATGAATTTATTTATGAATCTGTCACTTGGTTCTCATGATAAAAGCTCTGCCTTCCTTCGGCCAATGCTTGAATAAGAGGATTTTTCTCAATCAAGTCCAAAAATAACAAACGAAAATAAAAATATTAGATAAGAATATAGAATGAAGTACCAAATTGACCCTTCAGGGGCCGGATGAAAAGGCCTTAACCGAATAAAACTAATTTAGTAAACCATACAAAATAATTACCATAGAAATGGAAGAGAGAATGCAAAGCGTCCGCGAGACTTCAGCGATGAATATTTTAATATCCGGGTTTACTTGGATGACTCCAACTGCTTTATTAACAACATTTGCACTTTCAACTCGTTTTTTTTTTATATTCTACGAGGTCATTTTTTTATTCAAATAATATAAAGAAATTAAACTAGTATTTACAATTGAAACAATTGAGCTAACTGCAGACTGTTGCAAACAATCTACAGATAGCTCAACTGGTCCATATCAATACCAGTCGGAAGCGTCCCCAAGACGCTGGCTGCATTGCCCCGCTGTATGGCAATGCTAATGCGCTGCGCCAGATACTCACCAGCTCTCGGGTCACGCGTCGCTTCGACCAGGCGCTCAGATAATTTTTTGAAAACCCGGAGAGCCTCGGTACCCCACGGACTTAGGGTCTCGACTCCAAGGGGAGCAAATGCGTAGGCTCTGTCGAGACCTGCATATTTGCGCCTCTTGAGATCCTCGGCTTTTTTTTATTTACATTATTTGGTTTAGTTTAACTCTTTCAGTGCCCACGACGCATTATGCTGATCTACGTCTACGTGATCGTGCGGCATTTTGGGTCCCACTACAAAGGCTAGACACTGAACGCCTTTAGACTTTATCAAGGAATCGTTTCTTAAGATATAAATCGAGCAAGACGGTTTTAGCAATTTTTTTACATAAAAAAGTTGGTTGGAGCACTTACTTTTTACAAAAACATTTTATAGAGTAAAGCAATGCATACAAAGAATCAAACCTAAGATTTTATGAGATAATTTATAATCTCTGGAAGTACTGTGTGTGTCAATAAATAATTTTGTTGATAGGTTGCATTATTTTTATTCAAAGTGTTCATGTCTACGTTTCACCTTAAGTATAACTATGCCTTTAAAATAATTTGTACCAATCTTAATAATTATATGAATTAGATTGAAACTGTTTTATTACTGAAAAACTTACTCGTACGGTACTTCAGATTTTATTTCCGTCTGTTTGTTTTTTGCTAGTCCCCGAAACGTCTATGATGGGACTTTACTGGCAGTTAGTAGATGTTGTAGCGGCTTACTAGGGTTACTTTTATTAATAAATGAATTATTATTCCCAGCAAAAAAGAAACTCCACGGAATTCACGCAGGCGAAGCCACAGGTTGTAACAGGAATAACTAAGTATTGCATAATATATTTACATATACGCTTTATGTTATAATTAATAATTTTAATAATTAAATTAATACACTCCTAACTAATTAAATTGATCATGATTTCTGAAAATTTTCTCTATAGATAACTTACTGGTGAACTCTGTAGCCAACTAGCCAAAAGAAATAATCGTTTTCCATCGTAAAAGTTTAACGTTATTGTGTCATTCCCGTTATCTCGTGGTCTCGAAGGACTTTTAATTGTGTTATAACGGGTTTTTCTTCAAAATGTTTTAACGGTCGCTCTGTTTCGTTTATAAAGGATTTGTATAAGTATAATGTAAGCTTCTATAGTAATTAAGACCCATATTCGTTTCTGCACGCGGCTTCGCACGCATTTTTTCCGAGATGAAACGTGGGTAACGTGGGTACCCACGATACGATATTATATTTCGTCAAAGATATAATTATAGTTTTATCGAAATGTTTTCATGTTTTTTCTATCCACTGAAACTGATTTATTCAATAAATCAAGTAATTTTTGTATTAATCCAGGTCTAGAACTAAATATTTGCAAAATTTCAGACTTATCCGTCCGTACATACAATAACTTTGCCTTGATGAGATAACAAACATCCAACTTAATTCGCATATTTAGTGTAACATGGATTTTCTCACCGCATTTCACGTGTAATATCCAAAGAAAATGTGAGAAATGTGATGAAATGTGTGTGGCAGAAAAGGGGTGCAAAAACCCCAAAATGGCGCACAATAGTTAAAGTTTCAAACTTTAATCAAGAAACACAAACCGCTGACAAACAGATCTAAAAACTTCATTAAATCAAGTGCATTCATCCTTGCTCCTTATTCGCTATAACTACCGCCGACTGGCTCGTTGGTCTGGCGGTAGTATCGTGTTCAGCCACAGAGAATGAGATCCAGGGTTCAAATGCCGGGGCCATTATTAGAAATTAGAGATGAGTCCGGTATTCAATAACTAACTCAGTACCTGTTAGCATGGTCCTAAAATATCTAACGCTATTGTTAAATCCGCATACCGCTAGAGAATAACTGTGCAAAGCGAGCATCGCGCCTAACCGACCGTGAGCCATAACTACCCAACGCTTCAATACCAATACTTACCTAACTATCATCTACGCATAGGTACTAGCGGACCGTTCACCCGTAAAGTTATGTAGCTGCAACAAGTATTTGGTATTTCTAACCAAATCGGTTAGATGGTATTTCTAACCAAATCGGTTAGAAATATATTGGGTAGAAATCAGAACAGGTATAGAGTATTGTAACGTTATTGGGTACCAGTTGGTACTAGCGGTATTGAAACAAAATACCCACCTAATAACCGGTAGCCAAAATATCCAATAACTCACATCCTTATTAGAAATGAAATGAAATGAAATTATTTATTCAAAAAAGAACAGCATTATTACAAACAAATTACCTAGTCGGTAAAATGCGATCAATTTCTTGAGATTCTTGAGACTTGCTTCTTAGAGTCATGGTGTTGCGATTTTTTGTAGAAAAAAATTACCATGGAAGCCCGGAGTCATGAAGTTAGCGGTGTTAAACTCCCGTGCCTAGGAAAGCACGTTTAGCCTTTGTTCCTGCGCCTTACCTCTCGCTGGTCGTGACTTGTCATCCCATCGGATTATGAGAGGGAATTGAGATTAAACCTGTGTTTGCGCACAAACTTGTGCACTATCATATGTCCTGCGCACATGGCTGGTCTCCGTTCAGAGTAGCCGTCGTGACCGATATTCGGTCAGGTTCATCATAGCCGACCTTGCACTTCCACTCATGCTATGTTTCTTTTAGCGATGAGACGTACTTGTAAAATCGAGTACCAAGTCTTCCAAGTATGTCCTCGTATAAAAACCATCGCCAAAAACCAGGGCTAAAATACTTCAAAGTATTTTTTACCATGTGATATCAAAAATACTCGAAGTACGGATAGCGCGGGCGGGTGCGACTCGTGGCGGGTCTCAGTGCGCCACGCACTTTGAAAGTAAAATACTTGCATGGGAAATTGATCACAGTCTGTGTGAAAATAAAGGTCGTAATTGAATTTACAGAAAAAATACTTCCATGCTCTCGTACGGGTAAAAATACTTTCATAGGAAAACGATCCGCGCGTCATTTGTTATAAAGAACAAAATAGTGTGAACAAAAAAATACTTGTACTACTAGAAACTTTTGAATGTTTTAATTTATCAGCATGATTGACTATGACTATGATTAGGTACAATACTCATATTATTAATTGTAAGTAAATATAGCTGACAGATTAATAGGTAGGTAAAACTTTTTAAACTTTCGCGATTTGTTGGCATAATTAAAGATTATTTATCGGGTATTTATCGTAGCGTACCTTTTGTTATATTTTCCCCTACGTTTCCATCGCGTTACAGCGATCGTGGTCACGGGGCGACTGGATGTACTCGGAGCTACCGCCGAGAATTGATGGCAGTATCCACGACTACCCTCAATTCGTCTGCAGAATCAGGAATGTCCAAGTTCACACACTAAGGTAGAGTGAGCTGTGTAGTAGCGGTGCTTTACAGATGTGCTATGTTCATTGCATGTACCGATTGCGGTGTAAAAGTCGACCTCTATAACGCAGCCCGAGGATGTCGTAAGAGCCGACTGAGGGTAGCTAGCAGAGGAAGGGCCTCCTTCTGTTTAGTTTAAAAACCTCTACTGCGTTCACCAAAGTGCAGTTATTATGGCAAAATCCCCTTGTTTGAGGGAGGCTTGTTCAGCAGTGGACGTGTACGAGTGCCGATGTGCTAAACGAATGACATCGCGCGTTATCCGATAGTAACCACCATGAATAAGGACACAGGATATAATAATGCGAACTTGCATTTTAAAATTTATTCCTCGCTATGATTAAAATTGACTCCTTTGACTGTTTGCATCCCCCTCTGACTTATTAAGTCGGAATAAGATGGTATCACAGAACAAGGTTTTAGCGGAAACCTTGTAGAGGGAGAGATAGGTTGGATTTATCTACATCATTAATTTTCATGGACAATAATTGATTGGATAAAAAAATATAACCCTGCTTGCAGAGTCCGGTAAAAAAGGGTTCTCCATGATCTTCAATCAGACAGGCAGATAGGTAAAACAAAAATCACTTTTGTGTTAATTTTGAGAGAATTGGTATCATTGTTATTGGCAATTTTGTATTTTGGTTTAGTAGTGGTAATGGTCTGAAGTTAATCGTAAGATTCTTTAATAGTATCAAAGTTATCAATCCAACAAGAGCGAACTAAATATACTTAATTGAAGCGTCCTGGCAGAGGATCTTGCATTGTGTGCTGTGTGCCCACAAAGACTATTACACATAAGGTAGTCATTGGTTACCAATACGCCAATACGCATAAAATCACAATAATAATAATTATACATTTATTTTTCCATTCATAAAAAGATTTTCTTAATAATATTTGTGTAGAATTAAATTAAGGTCCATTAGTTGCCTGTTTTGTGAAGAACTGGAGCTTGAGATAGGCTTATAAAAGCCGGTCACAATAGGTAAATGATAAGAAGATGCAAATAAAATATGGAAAGGCCCAGCAGTGGGTCAGAAACAAGTACTATTTTTTTTTTGTACCTAGTTACCTACCTAGAGAGTCCTAGGCTATTAAACCTATGCCTGTTTGAACTTTTCGCCCAAGAACCCTCCGAATAATATTCATAAGTAGAGCACACACACAATTTATTTTTATGGCTATATTTTCTCGAAAGCTTCAGGTGTACTTCACACATCTATAATGTAGACGATTTTGTATTACTTAGACTGGATGTTTGAATGGAAAGTTTTAGTGAAGTATTTTTTCCCACTCACCTCCTGCTCTAAGTAGGTCTTGCTGTAAGTTGCAACTTTTATTTGTCTTTTATAATAGTGCTAACTCTTTGTTGAAAACTTACTCGAGAAGAACTTGGAATGAACTGAGAAGCTAATTGCTAGTCAAACAAGAAATCTAGACTTTGTTATGAATTTCTTTTATTACAAGCTGAAATGAATGTTACCATTATTGTTTTAATGGCTTGTTTCTACTGACAAGGTGTAGGAATAAGGTGTTTTTTGATACTTTGAAATGTTTTTCTTCTCGAGCTGTGAACTCGTATTTTCTCACATTTAGAACCTCAAGGAAGACATTATTCATTTTTTTACCTAGAGACTAATCTTTAGGTCGATTCAAATGTATTAGTGAGTACATATTGTAGTAAGTATATAATGTTTATTGAGTAGGTATATAATATTTTTGCAGCTCATTCGCCTCATTTCTATTACGAATAAAAACTAAAGAAAATTAACTTATAGGCGTCGAAATTCATTGTGAAACGTTGTGTACACAAGTGGCTTGCAATTTTTATTTTCAAGTCTATTTTTATGAAACTCTATTCAACTAACTCTATTTTATTATGATGAAAATCTTTGTTGGTTAAAAGAACTCATTTAGGGCCATGGAGGTACAGCCAACTTATTTTGACTACCACCCTTTTAAGGTTTTTGCTATAATAGTGCGTAAGCCTCACACTGAGGATAATTTCTAAGAAATTTAATAAGATTTTTCGACTTCGACGGGACTTGAACCCGCTACCCTCCCCAGCACTGTTTTGTGTCACTTACCTTCATGTTAAAATACTTTTGTTTACCGTTTGTTTATTTATACTCTTTTATACCTGTGCCCAAATAAATGTTTTTTTTTATATTCTATTGTATTTAATATGACAGAGAGATGACAGAATTTCTGGTGCCTTACTTACTGGTATTAACCTAGAGAGAAAAGCTGCGGTAAAATCTAGTTATCCAAGCAAGGCATACTCAACCACGAGAGAAAACATAAAGGCAAATATACTAATTAGAAACAAACACATTTTGCAAACTACACTCGTCTGTTTTTGAAGTTATTTCGGATCTCCTGAGGACCAAACGTTTTGAGTAAGACCACGTATCGTGTTAAAAGTTAGGTTTAAGATTTATACTTCGTCGCAATATCACAATAAAGACCTGTTCAGACCTAACGACGCTATTTGCTACCCGCACCGCTACAGCGGTACCGGTAAGTTTCGGTTGCATTTCGCACAGCCCGCGGTATTTCGTCGTGTATTTAAGTGACAAATGGAATACCACATACCCACTCAGATTTCGCTACCTCCGAGAGTAGCGAATACTGCGTAGGTCTGAACAGGCCCTAAACTTTGTCATGTCGAGATGTGTGGTTGTGCCACATTACTTACACGTGTATGGTACACAGTGTCTGAGCTATAATTAGATCATATGCTACCAACCTGTGTATATATTAGCAATTAATAAATGAAATGAAATGAAAGGATATATGGACGTCAACCTTTAGGTACCCTAAAAACCAAAATCTAGTATACCTGCCTAGCTAGTATGCTCGCTTGCTGCTCAGTTCTTACTTTATTCTTATAGCTGAACCTAAGCACACTGATAGCTTAGGTTAGGTTATGTAGTACCTAACAGTGGACAAGATATTTTATGACGATTCAGAAATATTCATAGGTAAGGTATCTCGATTATTCACGATTATGGACTCATAAATCGCTTAGACACGTCGAATTTCAAAAGTAGGCAATACCTCCACAAACCTTGCCTGTAATAAGCTGATACAAAGGTTTTTTTTGAATTTTTGTATTGAAAGTTCTAGAAGGTAAGACTGTTTAAATTCTTTTTAAAACTATCCAATTTCAACTGTCGGCAAGCAAAGATATCCATGAACTATGAACTCCAAAAAGCAGCCCTAGCACACAACCACAGGGTTCTCATTCCTCTGTCGTAAGACAAGGAATCTCCCCTGCACTGGAAAGTTCCCACAGACCTTCCAATGCTGGCCACTTAGAACATGTTTGCACAGATAAACGAATGTGTGACGTATCGCGTCTAGAGATCGCTGGTCTACGGTCAAAGATGAAAAGGTGCAGAGGGATTAGATAGAGTGTACTCGTAGGTAATCTATACTAATATTATAAAGAGGAAAGATTTGATTGTTTCTTTGTTTGCATTGAATAGGCTCCGAAACTATTGAACCGATTTGAAAAATTATTTCACTGTTGGGAAACTACACTATAACGCGGGTGAAACCGCGGGGAACAGCTAGTACTTTATATACATACATCATCATAGGTAAACCGTTTTTGTGTAATTTTATCCTAAAAACATAACACCAGAAACAGACTGCAGAGATGTACCTACAAGACAAATAAAATATTTGTTTTGGGTCTAGGGCTTGTCAACAGGTGTATTTGATACGACCGAATTTACAAAAACTTGAAAACTCAGCTGTTGTGTTATAGATATGTATATACATTGTGTTTATACACTAGGTCTTCCGTTAGCACAAGTTCTGCTTCAAAGTTTTTAAACATATTTATCTGACAATAAAAACTCACTCGCAGTAACGTCCCTTATTCCTTGATGACGCATGCAACTGTGCTGATATATTGAAAAACTCAAAATAACTCAAATAATGATAAATAGTCCATTAATAGTGACTTAAGTTCCGCTTACTTTGGGGCGAATTAACGCTGTGTGAAATGTACCAGCAGTATTTATTAATTATGCAGCGCTAGAAGACTGTTCTACTCGTTTATTCTTTGGCAGATCTTCCTCCTGACTCAACATGGGCAACAATGTTTGCGTCCTGGGACTCGTGATTGCTTGCAATGAGGCTGATTACTAAACTTGATCAATTATTCTCGTGGCTAGATAACGTTAACACAGTGTTGGAAAACAGACAAATTAAAAACACCGTTGACATCCATCACAAGATCAGAACGGGCGCCCTTATCGCTTTATCTTTCTGAAACGGTTGTTTTCTACTACGTACATTTCAATTGTTTAGATCTTTTTGTTTCCTTTTTTTTTTAAATCCCCTTCATGTAGACTTGTAAACTTCCCTTCATTCACTACAGTTAAAATTTACCAGAAGTAAAAAAAAAAACATACGTTCTGCACCCCGCGTCCGATTGTACCCCCAAAATCCTGTCTTTGTGTCTCCCCCAAAAATATGCGAACAAAGTTCAAACGTTACAACTACGAATATACGAATTATTTTACCATATAATATAACATTATAATATATATGTCAAAGTTTGTACGGATGTATGGATATTTCTATTATTATTTTATTCCTTTTCACTTCTTCCACTTGTGGACAAAAAATTGAAGTGAAGATCAATGACACCTTATTTCTTATTTGATAATAATAACTATGTTTTTAGTATACAATTTGACTTGTCTAAGTGCTTATTTTTTAAGCCTAAAGAAATAAATTTATTGATTCTGATTCTGATTTGTTACAGTTTTCACGCAAAAACTACTGAACCGATTAGGCTGAAATTTGAAATGGGTATAGTTTGGGACCTGGAATAACATATGGCTATTTTTTATCCCGATAAAACGCAGGCGAAGGCGCGGGCAGCAGCTAGTTGAAAATAAATGAGCCGTTAATTGTCGAAGTAAATGTGCCGCAAATGCAATGCAGAGAATATTGAGTGGCGGCGCGGAGTGACCCCGTTTAGAGATTATTAGCTTTGCAATAGGTACAGTTATTGCTATTGTTTACATTATTATTTTGTTTATATTTTGTGGAATTTCGAAAGTCATTGAGAGATTACATATGTATATACATAGCATTGCCATACAGCGAGGCAATGCAGCCAGCGTCTTGCGGACGCTTCCGACTGGTATTGATATGAACCTTTTGAGCTACCTGTAGATTGTTTGCAACAGTCTGCAGTTAGCTCAATTGTTTCAATTGTAAATACTAGTTTAATTTCTTTATATTATTTGATTGTTATTTTCTTTGTCAATATAATATATAATTATTGAGAGAGTAAACTTAAAATTTTTGTTAACAAATGGTTAACAATTATATATAATAATGGTTGCCGAATCACTTAGCATTTTTTTGCGTAAAGATAATCTGTGGACTTTATAATTGACGTTTTTGATCCATAACTTCAAAGTCGCTATTTGCCTTATCTTTCGAAGAACACCACCCGTTCATAAGCTGCTGGTTATGTCCTTACATGCAGTTATCTATACAGATTCCCGTTCTGCTCTGTCTAATATAGTAATAACAATAATAATGCTGAACAAAATTTACACAGCACCCTCTAGCCCCAAGCTAAGCAGGTCTTGTGTTATGGGTACTAGATAACTGATCTGATAATGCTTAATACAATACACTACGTAGATTTTTTTACTAAACTTCGAAACCAATCAGAACACCCGGAACATATTATATCTAATCTACAGATCGTACAAACATTTGTCCCGAGGTGGGAATCAAACCCTCGTACGTCGCAGGCGAACCTTCGTCTGCTGCACCGCCACTGAAGTTGTCAAATGTTCTTATTCTCATTTCCCTTCCATTTTATCGTTGTCTGGAAGAGATTTGTTCTTGAAATAAGGCCGTTATAGTCATACAAGAGAGTCATACCTTCAAGTAGGTACGTGGTTACGTATTTGAAGATATGGCTATATATAAGGTATACATTCATACCTGCCTACTATTTTAGTTGTTGTACACTCAGAATCGAAAATCTTGAGAACTTAGAGCTTGAATGTGCAAGTGAGAGTGCAAAAATGTAGTAAGACAGGTTTCATGTGTCAATTTCAAACTTTGAACGCCCAATCAATAGCTCCCTACACAGAAAATGGCTGCCTGCACAAAACAGTCCGACATTATCTAGATTGCAACAATTATCGGCAAACAACGCAACTCTTAAAACTTTCAAAAGTAGGTACAGTCAGAATAAGCTGTCATCTAATAAATAATTTGATTGTATTGAAATAACTTAAAATTCTAATTCCTAAATTTTTCAGTTTTTTTAGTTTTGCAGGATAAATCTGTCGGTTTTTTTTTATGGGATAATTCGAAATTATTCTTTGTACCATAACAAAAAAAAAAACGTCAGAATCGACGGAATAATAGACGAAAATACATAAAAAAAATATAGCACCTCCTCCCTTATTTGAAATTTAAAATATAGTACATCAGGCAGCAAGCTTACACGCCGTCCAAGAGTCCAAAGGCTAGTCGGGTGTCTGAACCTGAGACACAGCTGGAACGAGGAAGTCGGAAAGATCTTCAGAACTTTGTGCCGTCGTCGACTGGACTGAAACGGCGAGGGACTGGGACCTATATAGACCATATTAGACACTCTGGTTTGAGAGGCCAAGATCCACTTCGGGTCACTGCACCACGCGCCACCGCCGCCATGCGCCAGTGACAAAGTAAGTTCCTACATAGATTACATTCCGTGTCTGACTGTACCCGCCATGGTTGATGTAACAGTTCGACAACGGAAGCGGAAGCAAGGAAGTTTGCGAAATGAAATGCGGGCGGGAATTGAAGTAAAATAAAAGAATCCGCCGAATCGTTCCAACTTTGAAATGCTTCTTGATTCGTATTCGTTTTCTGAAAGAGCATTCGCAGTTTCTGTATGTTGATTTAGTAATAACGATTCGTGTCAGGTTTGGTAATTACCCGACTTAAATAAATAAAAAAAGAAAAATAAATGAATTTTAAGTAGGTAGTAGTATACCTTAGGGAGTACTACTATTTATATGTTCGTAATATTTATCCCATTGTTGGGCAAAGGTCCCATCGAGTTCCAATAAAGATTTTTTTTTAATTAAGCGGAAAATTGCACTTGTCAAAAAAAAACAAAAGATTAGATAGCGGTGGTGTAGCAAATGATATAATTATATATATTTATGAAAAAATGTACCTGGAAAAAAATGTAAAAGAAAATGTTATTCATACACGACCACTATTAAAATAAAAAATTCGTTCAAAATTCAACTACAAATTCCGCGAAAACAGACAAAAACAACACTAGCAAGTCTCGCTGAAAATAAAATTAAGTTTCGTACGAAATAAGCGGGCGCCGGGCGAAGAGAATTCAGGAAACAGGTGGCACTGAGTGTGTGGCACTACGTTTTGAATATGTGTACAAATTGGCATGCCGACATTTGGGACAAAACAAATCCGACACGCGTGTTGCGACCGCTTATTGAATACCAGCGCCTATCTACTCCTGAGTGGTAAGGTATTTAAGCTCAGTCGAGAACTTTTTGTTGCTCTAACCCCTAAGCCCTTTAAAAAAAAAAAAACATTTTGTGCAATTGTTTTTCTTGTACTATAAGTGACTATGTTATTTTTAAAATTGTATTTGTATGTCTGTTTTGTACTTACTGCAACAGCAAATAAACGAGAAGCAGCAAATCAGAATCAGAATCAATAACTTTATATCTTTAGTAGTTAGGCAAGTTAAATTTTATACCATAAACATAGTTATTATGTCTATGACACTTTGTCCCGTTTGTCACATTTTAATTTTAATATTTTCTTCACGGACTTTTCGGACAGCAATGATAAACGTTGTTTTGTACAGTCAGATAAAAAAAACTTAAAACTGCCTAGATGTATCCAATAATACCTTAAGCATATAGAAAAAAATCAGAAAAAATAAAAACCGCAATCGATTTCGATGAAAACCTTGACTGAATTTAGGCTAGGAGAATAGCTAGTAGCGGTCGCAGGGAGTCGATGGATGGAGGCGGCTCAGGACCGCTATTTGTGGCGTCGTCGTTTGGGGGAGGCCTATGTCCAGCAGTGGACGTGTATGGGCTGATGATGATGATGATGAATAGCTAGTACGAAACTATCCGACCTTCGTGAAATATGTTTCACGAAGGTCTAAAAACACAGCGGCTGAGAAAAAGTGACAATGTGGCTGACTAGGTATGCTAGTCAGCCACATTGTCACTTTTCATCAGGTAAGAATGTGGCAAATTGAAGGTTTACAATTAAAATATTTTATTTATTAATTTCGTTACAGGTGTTGGTACTTATGTTATTTTTTATTTGGTAAGTAGGTACGTACATACAATTTCAGAAAAAATAAGCATAATCGTGGATTATTTTTGAAACAGCTGTATTTCCGCTATGTCAGGAAAAACCCCATTGTTAAAATATCTTCTCGATTTGGCAGGGTAACTGCCCCTGACTAGATCTACAAAATGATCTCTATATCTGTATATCCTTATGGCGTAAAATAACGTAAACAATATGCAAAACGTCAATGAAATAGCGAAAAGTTTTGTCTCGAATAGACGCCATTACACCTGCAAACGTTTTAGTGTAAAACTAAACTTGCAAATACAACTGGGAATGTGTACCACCGGGTTTCCAAATTTCTACGGATATTAAATAAGATTAGGTACCTATGTGGTGTTTGAATGCAAGTAAAATGTTAATTCATGATGAGTGGTAAAATCTCGAATATATGTATACGTCATTCGTAGCGCTCGTGTGAGTGTACCACTCATATTATTTTGGCCGCACGTTGATATATTTTTTTTTCTAATCAATGAAAAAATAAAAGGCAAAAATAGTTTGACTGGCACACTGGCGGTAAACGCATGTGAATCGACCTGCACTCCTGCAGTCTTCTTAGTTAGGCCAATTAGCAAAGAACATGCACGAAGAAAAACATTGTAGATATCAATAAAAATGGCTATGTAGTAAAAACACGTAGAATTTTGCAGGTTTACTAGAGTATTACTTTAAACAGTGAAAGATGTATTTTTTTTAAACCAACGTAAAATCTAGAAGCATCATCCTTTACCCACAACAGCCTTACGATAGTTGCAATTCAACACCAACCATTTTCTACCTTGATACCTTCACCATAAAGTTCAATTTACGCTGCAAACTGGGTTATTCCCGACTAGTCACACCTGAGTCTGGTGCTAATTGAATCTGCACTGAATAACCTCCCATTTAGTTTCCGCTGCGTTTTCTAGCTTAGAATTCTGGATTATGAAATCCATAGAAATGCTACAGAAAAAGAAATAACGACAAGGAATACAATTTATATAAATTATATAGTACTATATACTATACTTGTACCTATACAGTAACAAAAATAATAATATGGCGTGTTTTAAAAAACCGTAAACCGATTTCAAATTCCCTTACTTTTACACTTATTTTAAGTTTTGCGGGATAAATACTAATCCCCTGGGATAAAAAATGTATGGGACCCTTTCGGGATCATTTTCTATACAATAGTGAAAGAATTTTCAACTTTACAGGCGGTCAATATACTTGCTGGGTACTGAAATATATTCAGTAATCAAAAAGTATCAAAATAAAAGCGTCCAAGTGCGAGTCAACTCACATACGTAGGGTTCTGTACCATCGTACAAAACTATTTTGCAAAAGAAACCAAAAAAAGTATTTATTTGAGTTAATAAAAAGCTTAAAGGCAAGAGGACGTGATCACCCATCCAAATACTGACCGCACCCGTCGTTGCTTAACTTCTGAGATCGGTATTCAAAGTAGTATGGACGTTGCCCCACGTCCATACTACTTTGAATACCGATCTAAAAAATTTTGTCGCCCGGGAGATGGAAAGACTGCGGAGGCGTAATAGTAATAGTAATAGGGTCCCGTTTTAACCCTTTGGGTACGGAAAACTAAAATAATCGCGTTTTCTGAATGGGATACCTTTAATTTTAGTATTTATTTTATTTGAAGTATTTGTTGTTACAGAACGTTAAGAGCACACTCTGCCATAACTGTTCAACTGTTGCCCACTGACAGAAGGACAGACGGACGGACAGACGGATGGACGGACGTATAGACAGCGGAGGCTTAGTACTAGGGTCCCGTTTTGTCACCCTTCGGGTATGGAACCCTGAAAAGTACGTCAAGGATATAAGGACGTTTAGTAAAACTATATAGTTACCGCGGCTCTTCGGATATCTAAGGAATTCCGGCTCCAGCTATCGCCCCAATTTCCCTGTAACCGTCTCAGACAGAGATCGAATTAAATATTCATTTTTAAGTAAAATCACGTGAAGCAGAAGATTCTCGGCACTTAACGGGGGAAGTTTCGGGCGAGATTTTTCAAAAAGTTGGGAATTATGGCCATTAACCACAGCCACCTTTATAATTCAGCTAGTCAGGAGCGAGCTTAAATAAAATATTGGTGAAAATCTCGGATGTTTTACGATTCAATTTTGAGAATTATTTAAGTTTATGCTTTACGAGCTAGCCGTGGCCCTTGCGCTAGTGAAAGTTGAAAGTTTAAACCATTATTTTTGAAAAATACTTGTAGGTCCATGAAAAATTCCAGATAGGATACATTTTAAAATCTGGCGCGATTTTCTCTTGTTTTTTTTCATACAATAATCCACGCTGACTGACGTCACAAATCCAGGCCTACGAAAAACAAACGAAGATCGCGTCAGCTTTTAAAATTTACCCTTTACCTGTGCCTATACTCAGATCAGACTCGTGGTCATCTGGATTCGGAATCTGAAGGTTTAAAAATAGAATGTTCACTCAGCGTAACTCAATAATAATTTTAATTGAATGTTCGACTTTTGAATATTTTTGAATACCTATTGGATATATTAGTTTTATACACGCACTATTTAGACGCGCTGCATCAAATCCTATTCAAATAAAGATTAGTCCCTCAATTTTTTTACCCGACTACCAAAGGACGAGAGTTATGGGTTTGACACCCTATGTATGTATGTAGTCAATTTTTATGTTCTCACGTAGCGCTGAAACTACTGATCCGATTTCAACAAATGTGGTGTCGTATGATTCATCTTTATAGCTCGATGGTTATAGGCTATGTGACGTCAGATAAAAATGGGGGTCTAACGAGATAGCGGGGGTATAAGTAAGGGTCGAAACTCTTAATGTCCAGTAAATATACTCGTGTGTGTTATCGTTGCAAAGGTCTTTGTTTGTTCTCTTCCGAAACCGTTTATCAAACATTTGTGAGGTCAACGATTCTCAAGCTATCAGCAAAAAGGATTAAAAAATATAGTTAAAAACTAAAATCCGACTACATAAAAGTCTTAAACAGGCGTTCACCTATTGTTCTTATCATTTTCGTTTGATACTTAGGTACTCGGACGCCCCCAACTCATATACCTAGGGTACCTACAAGTGGGATCAAAGGCCTCCGACTACCTAAGTATCAAAAGAAAATGATAAGGACAATAGGTGAACGCTTGTTTAAGACTTTTATGTAGTCGGGTTTCAGTTTTTAACTTTATTATTTTTATGATAAAAATGTTCGTTACGTAAACTTGAAAAAAGGTTGCAATCAAGTTTGCAAGCTCTGCGGGCACAAATCAATAGTACCTACGTACCAAGTACAAACTCAAGCACAGTGCTTTAGTTAGCAAATATATTGCACAATGATTGTTGAGAATGTACTATAACTTGCAAAGGACTAGCAAGTCACTAATCAGCTATACCTGACTCGCTCTGCTAAACTTTTAGTAAAGTCTAAATGGCTTTGGCCATTGACTTTCATTTTATTATTAGGTCGGCCTATAATCATTTATGTATTTCTTGAGCTAGAATATAAAGTTTTCCTACTTACTTATTTAGGTAGGCTTTGAACAATCGAATAAAAATGAAAGTAAAAAATTCACTCTTTCTTAGAGGATATTCTGCGATAATTCTTAATTCTTTTAATTAATCTTTGAGATAATTTGTTTGAGGTATATGGTTCTTGTATTTGGGAGAAAATATAGTTAATAAAAGAGAATAGTAAAAAAGGGAGAACTATTCCGCTGATGTTGAGGAAGCAAAAGACCACCTTCTTGGACTACCAGGCATGTCACTTGCTATGCACTAGCCACTAGGCTATTGCAGGTGACGTATATATGACTGACAAATCTCCTGGATCCAACTGGATGGTTCGCGGCAAGAGAGTCACACATAACTAACATTCAAGGACTATGCTTACAAATAAGTAAGAATAATAAAGGACTCTGCAACAAAGTTCACATTTTTTGATAGAATGTTTATCTGGCTGGACAGCTTAAGATTGTTAATGCCGAAAGAAAAGAACTTCCACCCTGAGATAGCAGCGAATTTTTACTCTATGCTTCCATCACTCTTCGGCGTACAAAATGACGTGCAAAATAGCTGTGTCGAGCCATTTGTAGTATATCCGAAGTCTCTGCAGTGTCAAATATCAATATTATAACCCTGTATTTTTTGATTTCGGTATATTATCTGCGTTTGCTAGTTTTCTCAATTACTTTTGCTGAGTCCCTTTACCCTGAGTTATAAAATTAGATTTGAGTAGAGACAGTTATTATGTTATTAGATGATTAGCAGATGAATCCATAGATGACAAGCATTTCACTAAAAACTTGTACAATGGCTGATGGCATATACCCCGTGCCGTAAGCTGCGATAACATGAGTGCACAAGCAGAAAGTTCCAAACTAAAATATCGATACCTTAATTGCATGGATATAATGTAGATCCTTGCATAACCTCGATATGCAGACAGAAGCGAATTTGAACCTTTTGTACGTTAACATAGATTCTTTTAGGCCCTCAATCATTCATCTTAAGCTTTATCCTCTCATATATTAATTAACTTCTGATGTAAAAAGAACCTGTCATGTTTATCTGTCTGTTCTATCGTAGCTCCCAAATGTGTAAACTAATTTTGATTTAGTAAGTTTAATTTGTTTGAAATTATGTTTTATGGAGAGGTACACACGGACACGATCAGTGTAGCGCGACGCAATGTGAACTTGGAAATGTACCTGATTCTGAAGACGAACTGAGGGTAGTCGTTGATACTGCCGTCATTTTTGGCTGTAACTCCGAGAACATCCAGTCGCCCCGTGACCACGCTTGCTGCAACGCGATGGAAATGTAGGCGAAAAAACAATGGATACGCGATAAATACATAAAAATCGGTGAAGTTTATAATGCTATCATCATTTTAAACATCGTCAATGAGCCGAGATAAGTTCATATTCAGAAATTGTTAGGTAGTTGGTGTTGAGAGGATTCGAAAAATAACTCTGATTTATCCGAATTCCCTCAATGATCAAGATAAACTAAAATATGCGATACTGTTAACCTTTACACACCTAAACAGCTGAAAGGAAACAATATCCCGGAGATGGACTTGCAAAGTTTTTTTAAAACTCTATTTATTTCTTAACCCAGAGCATTTTCACAACAATCCCCGGACGTCATTAGCATAAGAATTTCATCACGTGCTGGTCAGTCCTCATATCCGGCCCAAAAGGTCCGGAATGCGGCTATTGACCCTTTCGGCAATGCTTTGGAAGTTATAAACGGACAGAATGAAAATGGCATCGTTGCGATGGTATTACATGAAAACTTGGTAAATAGAGACAACTTAAAATTTGTCTGGATCACTATAGCCCGACTTTAACGAAACTCGGCTCAAATTCATTAAATAACTTTGCTTTTATAGAATAAAATCAAAGTAGGTACTTATCGGTTCTTGATTAGCAGGTAATTAATGATTGGCACTATGCCCACTTGTATAACTGCATTAACGCTTTCACTGCCCAGCCTCGACAGTACGACCTACATGACGACCGGACGGAGTTGGTGATGGACATGTGCGTCGTGCGTGTTAAATATTATTGTATTAAATAAATAAAGTTAATGCAAGGTAAGGTCTGTGAATGTTCATTATAAATCGGGCGTCATAATCGTATGTGCGGCAAAGCCTTAATAAAGAATGCCTAGATTTTTTTATTTATTATTCTTCATTAATTAAGGGACTTCGTGTCATTGGTATGACTAAGTCAGTCCCGTATTTTAACAAACGATATGCTACTTAAAACTAAATCATATCTAAAACTAACCTTAATAATTTTTCAGCTGCTAAAATAATAAAATAGAAAATACACAAACAATAGATAGGTGTCACGATCTCGTCTGCTCCGCTTGTCAGTAGAAAAACACAGAACATGACGTTACATTGTCTAATCGGGCGCAGAGCATCGCCAACGGCTGTCTAGACAATACGATACGACATACATACGTACATAGATATTGCAAAAATCATCGCCACATTTTGTGTGTGATATGATATACATAGCCTGGACGAGGCTAACGGTACATTACCCATGCGCAGCCCCCTCCGCGTATCGCTCAGCGCTAGATTTAGGTGCCACTACTTGTACTAGGTTCTAGAATCATAGATATTTTTTGTAAAAAAGGGGTTACAAAAGCTTACTAATATCGTTGGAAAATGTTTAACGACACTGGCTGTGTCTGTTATGAGATGACTTTGTTGTGTTCTGTTAAGAGATATTTCTATTCATTCACTACTTTTGGCGTGAAGAAGTAACAAACATCGATCCACACATCTACAAATCTAAACATCCAAGCTTTCGCATTTATCATATTGTGTGATTGAAATTTCTGACCTGTTCAATTGTTCTGTACGGAAATAAAGCACTTTGCATTTTTAATTATTCCTGCTAATCGCGAGCTACAATATCTGTTAGTGCTTATATACACGAGCGTCAAAGTGCCAACGGCAGAGGTAGCTGTAGCCGTCGAGACCTGTCGACAGCAGCCGTCCACGCGTCGACGGTTGCCGTCGACAGGTGCCGTTGGTACTTTGCCGCTCGTGTATATGAGCCCTTAAGCTACAAAACAGTAGTTTATCATAACAATCCGTGTGTATGTGATAGTTCTCAGCCCTCATTGGCACCGAAGATGTTTTCCTCGCTAATAGAATGACAAACATCCGAAACGAGAGGGATTGCTTGTCATCTGTCAGCATCCCTTCTCACCCGCCGCTGCGCCCCGCCGCTCCCGACGACGGGGCGTGATAAAATGCGGTAAGTAGAAAAATGTTGTTTCATTGACCGGTTTCCGGACTTGAGAATTCGGGTTTGAGTATACAGTGTTTACCTACGGGATTGACGTACAAAGAAGTTGGCTGGCTAAGCAGTGATAGATAAAACTTTCTGGGTTTGAATATTTAGGGACTTCGGATTTGTTTTTAAGTGCGTGAGAAGTGAAGTGAGGTGAAATACAAAACCTTTTGAGGCTTAACCTTTGTCGATGGGTGTTTCATCTGAGAGTAACTCTTGGAAACACTTAGCAAATTAATTTGATTACTTGGTAATTTTGTTTCAGGGTTGCTTTTTGTTAATTACTTTGCTTTGTTGGTAAACCGTACAAATATAAACTATCACATTTTTAGCGATAGTTTATATGTTTGCAATTACCTTTTCAAACCAAATAACAAAAAAATATATTTTGCAAAGAGTTCCGGACCGGAAATACCGTACCTAATTAAAAAATGTGAAAACCGCAGGCAGGAGTTAGTTGACTATAAAACGTATACAAGTAGAGACTGGTTCCTTATTTTCCTTATTTTACGTGTGTATGAAAATGAAAATGAATGAAAAATGAAAATATGTTTATTGCTACTTATACAGAATTAGTTAGTACATAATTATAACAGGGTACCTTACTTAATACAATTTATTTCTGTGTAAGTAGAGAAACATTTTACCTACTTCTCAAATGACAACGATTCCCACACTAGGCTGGGCCTGTGTCGTGGGAACTAATGCGAGTAACAGGTTAAGAGTAAAATAGCCTCAGTAGACTGTCAAACCAATGCTAAGTTATACATAGTAAAAATAAAATAAAAACAAAACATTTCAAAATAATACTACACAGACAATAAAAATTCGAAATTAAATTCACAAAGTTACAAAACAAACTTAAAATATAAAAAAGACAAATGAGAAACAAAAACACTACAAATGATATGGGGAAAAAAAAAGCCTTATGAGACTCTTAACAATATTCTTTCGGTTTGATCGTATGATAGAGTATGTAACCAGTTTTTAGCAGCGGATTTTAATTGGGCGACTGATAACGATTTATGGTCTGTGCAACAGTTTTTGATAACTCTATTATAGACAAAGCATTTAATATGATCTCCGAAACGCTGGGCAAATGTCGTAGAGACTGCGGGAACCAGGATTTTGTTTGGATTGCGTTGTCTGTTTGAATGATATTTTTGCAGAAAAGAGGTTGATGAGTGTACATTCAAACAGATTTTTAGGAGGAACAGCTTTCTTACCGAAAGTACACCACTCTCTTTAAAAACCAGGTCTGTTGCGTATCTTCGGGGCTTTTTTAGCATCGTTTTTAATACTGAGCGTTGAGCTCGTTCAACCAGAATTAGAGACGTTTTCCCGACAGAACCCCAGGCGATCAGGCAGTACGTGAGCAACGAATGACACAGGGCGTAGTAGACTGCCATTAAAGTTTCGAACTCTGCTACCTCACGAAGTTTCTTCATCACGTAAACTACTTTTCGCACTCTGCTAGATAGAGCTTCAATATGCTGCTTAAAGGAGAGCTTCTCATCTACTATGACACCTAAATATTTAAGTGACACAGACCTAGCGAGCTCTTCGCAGTTACAAATCTGGCTAAAGTCTTCACAGGTGCGCAATTTAAGGGGTGGCCGGGAAGGGGGTTCTGATGCTTTCGTTTTGTAGAAGCATGTGTATGTGGTTTTTTTAGTATTAAGGGTAAGCAGATTTCTTTGTAACCACCTATGTACTTTATCCAGGCCTGCCTCTGCAGAGGAAAAAGCCTCTGTCCACGTCTTCCCGCAAAATAGTAGGGCAGTGTCATCCGCATAGCACAAGGCTTCCATATTGTTGATAGGTAGCTCCAGTAAATCGTTGATGTAAAGAATGAACAGTGTTGGACTAAGAATGCTGCCCTGTGGGACCCCGTAGTGCACACGTTGAGGGACACTGACAAGTGAACCAACTTTGACACACTGTCTCCGCTCATAGAGATAGCTGTTAAACCAGTCTAGTGCACAACCACGAATACCCAGGCGCTCCAGCTTTCTCAACAGAATCGGAGTGGAGACAGTGTCAAAAGCCTTCGCAAGGTCCAGGAACACGCCAACAGTGCACTGTTTGTTATCTAGTTGTGTCGATATAATTGAAGTTAGTAGTGAGACAGCGTCTTCCGTAGATTTGAGTTTACGGAAACCGAACTGCCTGTCAGAAACGAGCTTTTTGGATTCTATGAAATTAATTAGTCTACTGTTTACTAATTTCTCTAGGAGCTTTGAGAAAGCACACAGAAGGGAGATGGGGCGATAATTATCTACCAAGTCTTTTACACCACCTTTGTGAATTGGGCAGACAACAGCAAGTTTTCAGGCATCAGGAAACACACCCGCAGATAAACTCTCGTTGAATATCATGGTCAGAGGTTCGACGATTGATTTACAAAGAGCTTTTAATAAAGAATTACTAATACCGTCGATTCCTGGGGCTTTGTCATTTGAAAGACCTATGATTAGTTTCTCGACTTCTCTGGAATCGGTTGGTTCCATGAAGAACGAATCAACGGGTGTGTTCCTAATCTGGATAGCTTTTGTTAGCTCATCTTCAGATTTGGACAGGCTTAGCAGGGTTTTATTAGCTAGTCTCTGTCCTATAGTGGTGAAGTGTGAGTTACATATATCTAGCGACTCTTGGGGGTCGTTACTGCCAGCGAGAGCTAACAGTTCCGCTGATTCCGCTTTGACCGTGTTTATATGGCATACTGATTTTATTGTCTTCCATAACTTTTTAGGGTTATTTTTATTGGCCAGCAACTCTGCGTTTTCATATTCCAGTTTCAATCTACGTGTGAGTCCAGAGAAAAAGTTTCGGTAACGAGTGTAAGAGAGCCTGCTTACGTCGTTATCAGGATCTAACCTTGCTTGCATGTGCAATCTGTCGCGATGACGCATACAGCGCATAAGTCCTGGAGTAATCCAGGGCTTCATATTGAACTTAGACCTAGATACCCTTACACTACGCGTGTGCTTGTCAATAATTGCTGTAAATACCGAGGTAAAAGCATTCGTTAACTCGTTGACTCCGCTTAAGCCACCTAGAATATCCGTCCAGTTAACCTCCTCCATCTCTTTCTTAATAGCGTCAAAGTCTCGTTTTAGAGTAATCCGACTAGGTCTTGGAGATTTAGCCGCGTTCAGACCGATTCCTAAGATTGCAACGTAGTGATCGGTTATATCGGTTTTGCATACTACGCCCAAACTCGAGTTATGTTGCTTGCCCTTGACGTAGATATGGTCTAAGCATGAAGAATTTCTAGTCGGCTCCGTGATCGCCGGGCAAAAACCTTTTTCTGCCATAAAACACAGGTATTCAATATTGGAGACTGTATCTAGAATATCGATGTTTATATCACCAGCTATAACAACAGGATCGGTGGATACACTTTCGAGGTAAGATTCTAGTGAGTTTAGAAAGCGGTCAATGTTAAGGAATGAGGGCGATCTGTAAATTCCAAGATCATTCTTGGAATTTACAGATCGCCCTCATCATCTACATCAGAACCAATTTTAATTTGTAGACTATCAGCATCATCGATATTGGGTTCAAAAACTGTTGCCTTAAGCGTATTTAATATATAAACTACAACACCACTGTTTTGGTTATGTACTCTTTCAGTATGATACGCGTTATAGCCCGACATTTGAGGAATCCCATTATTACAGGAGCTCAACCAACATTCAGTAAGAATAATAACATCAAGTGTTATATCTAAACGTGACAGAAATACTACGAACTCATCGTAATTACGAGAAATACTTCTAATGTTCAAAGTTAAGATTTTAAAACGATGTATTTCCGAGAAAATTGATCCACACTGCTCAAGATCCGACAGAGACTTGCACGTTATGCCGACGGTGTCTATGTCGTCTCCCAGGCTGCTAATAGGGTGGACCTTATCTAAGTTCTACTGTTATCGAGACGAGTTTACAAACACGCGGTCTAGATCGCCTTCTGTGCGTATGAACACAGCCGCTGATCCCTCCCGCTGCCTGATGTAGATCGCTCCGTTGTGGCACCAGCAGAAAGCGTAGCCTTCGTCTTTACATCTTTTTCTGGCTTCGTGAAATAGCATCCGATTGTTCTTAGTCAACCTCTCATTAATGTACACCTTCAGTGAGGAACCAGGGACCTCTAGGTCGGCACTTGTGATGTTCTTGCGGGCTTTGGATGCTTTAAGTAGCTGATCTTTTTTGCTTCTTCTCAGTAAGCGCACGACCACTGGGCGCGGCATTTTGGGTCCAGCTGAGCTGGGCAGTGCAGCAGGTCTTCGAGAGCCTACTCTAGAGACCCAGTCCATTTCTTTCTCGTCGAGCTCAACTCCTAACTTCCGTGCGGCCACTTGTACAGATTCTGGAATTCCAATGAGTTCAATTTCATTTTGTAGCCGGTGCTGGGCCTGCGCGTTTAGTTCACTTTGCAGTTGACTGACCGTTGATTTTAATATCGTGAGTTCTTCATCTCTTTTCTCCAGATACTTGATGCGGGAGTCTTTTGCCTGCATAGTGACCATTATGCTGTCTAGGCGCTCCTGAGTGAAATTAAGCGATTGAGTAACATCCTCCAGTCTGTTGGTGAGTCTAGCAAGTTGCTCGGTTAGTTCCTTCAGACCCAAGGAAGGTTCACTTTCTGCTACATTGGACTCAGCCTTCTTTCTCATAGTGACATTTTGTGAGTCTGAAGGAGACCTTACGGGAGTGTGACTATTATCCCCACCCTTTTTTTGTGAAGCGCAACACTCAGGACACTTCCATGTTTTTTTCCGCTCAGCAGACATAGAGTCAGTGTTTATGTTAGCGCATTGAGCACAAAAATATTTTTCACATGGTGTACTGGTACACCTTATTCTGCTATTATCCTTTGTTTGTTTGAGGCAACCTGCACAAGTCTTCATGTTGAACAGTAGTATCTCACTGAGGCAAACCGCAGTGGTGTCGATTAGAGTCCGTTCTGTTCGAATAATCTTTGTCTCAAAGCACGCTCTGACGTTGACGCGGTAGCGCTCTTACACTGAACGCTAAATTGCACCTTACGTCGTACACGTAACCGCGAGAATTGATTGCACGAGACACTCACTGCACTTTTAACTAAGTTCGTTAATGACTTGCAACAATTAACTTAGTCGCACTGAATTTCACACAATTTCGCTGGGAAAACTGATTTTTTATGGTTTTATTATATGACGTAAGTTTTTATATCACTTATAAACAATTATTGTCGTTTTAACTGGCTAAAACACAATTTTGGTTGTGGAGTGAGTTGGCAAGATGTTGACCGTCAAACTGAGGCGTCAAAGATGTATGTGTGTTCCTTTTTATTTATGTCCGTCGTTTACTCAATAATGGGCCGATTTTGAAAATTATTTTGCTATTGTATTGAGAACGATCCCGAGGTGGATCGATTTTTTTTTTATTTTTAGTTTTATCGGAAATTGTAATTTAATTTTTACCGAGGGATTAGTATTTCTCTTACAAAACTTAAAAAAAACAGTGTAAATATGGAAATAAAAAAGTCAGGTTTTAGTTTTTGAAAATAATTAAGTTATGTTTTATTTATTGTATAAATAATGTACTGAAATCCAAAACTCTTTTTACATAGGCCACAGTTTAAATAAAGCTAGCCTAGCCTATTCCACTAATGTCTTCCAAACAGTCTCACTAGATAATGTCGTCATTCATTACAAGACCAAGGGGTGAAGGGTAGGAATGTTCCATCAATGCCATGGATATGATCTGAGTAAACGTAGGGCGGTTCCACAAGGCTCGCCACTGGGACCGCACTCTTACGTATTGCATGCGATGACTCATTTATCTTCTATGTATCGATAGCAAAATGTTCTGCACTATACAGTAAAATTCTCAGGTTTTGTTACTCTTCTTGGTAGTAGTAATAATACATACATATAACTGAGGAGATACATTGTGGTAGCATTTTTCGTAAATTAAAAAATTGTAAAGCAATCAATCAAGAGGTACTCGTTACATTTAATAAAAATGAGTTTTCAATTCGTGCAATATTTTCCTATTGAATCGTTATCGTATATAAGTAACACGTAAATAAAAAAAAATTAGAGATTGCGAACAATAAGTAGATTCGCTTATTTAGCTTATCACGACTACTGTGTTTACTTATCATTGATGATAAGTAAACACAGTAGTCGTGAAGAAATTAATTTTACGATCACGTTTATCTTACAGTAAAAATGCAGTTTATCTCATTATTATATCAGCCGAATGGCACGTCACGGAAATAGGCCTCCCCTTAGGATGACCACAATGACCGATCCTGCGCCACCGCATTCAGCGATTTTTCACGACCAGTTCAGTTTACCAAGTTGTCTGTCCATTTTTAATTAAACAAATAAAGCGAAGCTCAGCCTATGGAACTATGCGAAGGCGCGGCGCTCATTTTTGCATATTGCATACCAGTAGATTTGGATGGACTGATGACGATGGTTCTCGTTTATCCGAGCATGATCCGAGCATCATGTCGAAGGCGAAGACGTAGTTTGAGGTAGGTTAACTTCATTATGTATATCCCAGATAAAAAAAAATAACCAATCAGTTACCAAAATAGAATTAACGAACTATGTATGTATTAGAATGGAATAGAACCAAGCAGTGGAATGCTTGTAATTGTATACAAATGTCATGTTTAAGTAACATAATACAAACTAAATAAACGTCACGGAAATATCAGAGAAGCATTGTAACAAAAAACAAACACTTTACGAGAGTAAAACTGGGATCGCGATATCAGTAGCAGAGGGATCTCCAAATATAGTACACACGCTGATTTCTTACATGAACTACACGGCTGTTGAGTGAACTGTGACAACTTGTATAATGGTAAGTTTGATTTAATTCTTGAGGGAAAAGTGCCATTGGTACCACTGTCATTAAAATAATATGGAAAATGTCACATGCCATTATTTAGGTTACTAGACGCCAGTAATTAGGTACTAGATTATTCATCCAAAATCGTGAAAAATAACGTCTGTAAATATTTTAAATAAAAAAACATAAAGGCACATTGCGAATAAAAATGACGTATTTTATGATAAGGTTTTTGCTATTATAGCGCGTAACACTGGGGGTAATTTCTAAGATTAGTTTTTTTAAAAGATCCCAATTTTTTTTTTATAACTAGTGAATGTAAGTAATATCTACATAGTAGGTACGTGCACAGTCTACAAACTTTGTAGTTAGCTCAACTGTTTCAATTGTAAATACCAACTAGTTCTAAGTTGTTTTTATGCGTCAATTGTAATTTTCTTTTTTAATTAAATTAAAAATTATTTTGATTCAACGTTATTCAGAATTGAGATATTTTTTCCGCAGTGCAAGTTGGCTCTTTTATGTTATATGTCATTATTTATCAGAAGTTTTTCGTTATTTTTGCAGGACATAGAAAATGCTGATTTACGCAGTTCAAATGCGAATGCTGGGACGAAAGATGGAGCACTTTTCATGGTGCCTGGCGTTTACTATCCAAAAAACCGTAAGTTTTAAGTTAATAAATACTTAATAATATATAATGCTAGACGACGCACACAGCATCATATAACCGTATGCAATGTGTAGGCATGGTACCAGACAAGTTATTAATTATAAATTATATTTGGAAAAACATGGAAATAGAAAACTCTAAGACTCGGACCAAAAACTAGCACATCATACAAGTTAGTCCCGCGGCGTGCAGGCCCGAGAGCAACAGGGTCACGGGTATTGTGAACCCGTCACTCTGTGGCTCCCGGGCCTTTTAATATCTTTCTATCAGAAATATGTAAAAGACAATAACTTTTTCCAGGTATTCGACGTCAAGTATCGTCACGACCAATGATGACAAAAGTTGTCCACAAAAATGGAGACTTTAATATCGAAAGAAAAAGTCTAACACGGTTTAGGTTTTCATCGTGGTTCAAGACCATGGTCGAAGCTCGTTGGAGATGGACCCTCATCACCTTCTTCGCAGCTTTCACCGCTGATTGGCTTTTCTTTGGCTTCATCCACTGGGTCATTGCCCTCGCCCATGGCGACTTGATTGAAGAACATTTACCAAACACGCAAAATAACTCTTGGACTCCTTGCGTTAGAAACATCTACGGGTTTACTTCCACTTTCCTCTTCAGTGTCGAAGTCCACACCACAGTTGCATACGGAAAAAGAGCAATTACTCTGGAATGTCCGCAGACAATAATAACTATGTGTCTCCAATGCATATTGAGCTCTATATTCTCAGCGTTTATGGTTGGAATCTTATTTGCAAAACTGACAAGACCAAAATCAAGGAGACTTACGATTCTGTTCAGTCAACAAGCTGTGATAAGTATGAGGAATGATAAACTGTGTTTTATATTTCGAGTTGGCGACGTGAGGAAATCTAAAATACTCAATGTTAAAGTTAATGTATTTGTTCTTAGATTAGATATATCTAACGAGTATTTAGAAGACTTTGAGCAAATTGAACTGAAAACTGAAATGGATGGTTGTGACTCGACGTTTTACCTGTGGCCTGTGTCTGTGATACACATCATAGATGAAAACAGCCCATTGTATTCGATATCGGCTGCAGATTTGCTGTGTGGGAAGATAGAATTACTAGCAGTTTTTGAAGGTTTAATAGAATCTACTGGACAACCTGTGCAAGCTAGGACGAGTTATACAGTAAAGGATATACTGTGGGGTCATAGGTTTGTTCCAATGGTGACAAATGGCATAGACAAGAATTACTATGACGTTGATTTTTCTAAACTTAGTAAGACGGTGGAAGTTGATACCCCTCTTTGTTCGGGCTATGAGTATGGAGCAGTTATAGAGTGTTTAATAGCTTTCGAAAATAGTGTAAACGCTGATTATCAAAAAGTTAAGTGAATTGACGGAGTAAATGGAAGTTTGACATGTGTACATGAAAATGGCGAGTAGAGTTGCATATGTATATGTTTTATATGAAGATATAAAAACCTTGTAAATGCGTTCAAAGTAGGCAAAACTTGTATTTATATTTTTTCCAACGTACATTTTAGATGCCAGTACTCCAACAAAACATTTTGTTCATAATTATAGGAAAATAGAATATAGTTATAAATAACATCGATATATTTTATTTGCGATGCCAAGAAAGACGACAAAAGTGATTATTATATGAAATGTGAGGACAATATAAGTTATTGGTCCCGATCTTCACGATTTTCAAAGCCAGGGTTCAAAAATTATACCTATAACTATAATTAAACCTTCGTATTCATTACCCCTAGCTAATTCTAATCCATCATGAACTTCCGCAAGTTCTAAGCTATAAGAAGCTCTCGATTAATTACCAAAACTTGTGCTCTGCGTCTAATTAATTGTTTAATGCCGGGGACACAGAATGAATACCAACTACAGAGTCCGTAGTCTTTAGAAGTTAGTTTCTTGATTCATCTTTGACGTATGATATTTGAGAACTTTATCTTATAAGATAATATGACTTCTGAGTCTAATTTATGTATTTACTCACTTCACTGAACTCACCTTAAGACATTTTGATTATGGTCATGGCAATAAACATATTATTTTTATTTATTTTAAAAGGGAAAACGAAGAGTGGAGAGGGGTGCTCACCCTCCCGATATCGTCTGACACGGTCACGCGCTTGCATCGATATAGTCGCGATGCCGTCGCACGTTTGCACTCGCGCATTTGCATCGCTATAAAATGTCACCTAGCTAGAAGATAAAGAACAGACCCATTTGATTAGCAAGGATCAGAAAGATAAACAGTTATGAGACGGATGTTGTCCAGTTACATGAAAACGTGTCTCAAAGCTGTTATACTGTTGCAGTCTGATGTGCTAACTAGAAATTAAGGTGGCTTGTTCAGCAGTAAATATAGGATGAGGTCATTTGTTTATTTAGGGAGACGAGACAAGGGTGTCGAGGCTACTCTTGTTCGATTTTCAAGGTCAGCTGAAGTTAGCTTGGGAATTAGATTCATCAGCGGTATGAGAGCGAGTATGAGAAATCACTACATAGTATAAAACAAAGTCGCTTCCCGCTGTCTGTCTCTATCTATGCTTAGATTTTTAAAACTACGAACTTAATAGATAGCGTAAGTCAAGAGGTATATATGTATGTATAAAAGACACAATAAATTTGAAAAACTATTGCAAATTATTCAGATCTTAAAAATTCATCTTAGGTATAAAACGCCTTCTCTACGAGCCAGCTTTCTATTTAAAAAGTTAAATAAGGTTGTCGTATCCAAGCTATGATGGTAGGTATACGTATATACATAGAAATATGCTTTTATCCTGGGCTTTTTTCCGGGAAAAATAGACCCCAGGGTATTGACGTATAATTGAATCGGGATTAGAAATTTTGAGGTAGACGCTCTCGAATTTAAAAATGTAAGACACAACCGTTGCGTCGATTAGAAAATAACAATTTGAGGGCGTACTAGTATTAAATTTTACAAAGAAATCTTCAAAAGAGAAAACAAACCTTGTTAATATTTACTTGATACTGATACTATAAATTCGAAAGTAACTCTGTCTATATACTGTTACCTTTTCACTGTCCAAATCACTACATATTATTATACAAAGTCATCAGCCGGCCGGTAAAAACTACTTAAAGGATTTTCATGCAGTTTTCTCCAATCGATAGTGATTCATGAGGAAGGTTTAAGTATATAACTTGTCAAGGTTTTGTGTAAATTACTTGAAATACATATAAAGAGAATTTTTGGAACTATCGGAAAAAGTCAAGCTTTATGGGAGCTTTCATCGAAAACGCTGAGATGTAAAAAAAAACAATTCAATATGGAATTATTCTCTTATATTTTGTAATATACCAATTGAGCTGAAATTTGGCAAATTTGACTTGAGTAAGTTTGTGACAATGCAATATCCTGGCTGGTCTGATGACCAGCTCGATGGTACCATGATGGAGACCGAAGGTGGACATAGGAACTTCTTAACGAACGACCACGTCGCGCTTAGGTTCGTTGGCTTTTTCTTTCCAAGCATTTTGGTCCTAGACGACATGACGATGATGTTTTTAAAATACAAAAAATTCAGTAGGATTAATTAGCTGAAGTAGCCAACAAATCAAAGAAGACAATTGTGTCGACTCAAATAGTCTTTTCTTTCCCTGTGAGAAATAGGACATAACACACTTAGGTAGGCAATTAGGTACCTAATACAGTTGAAATAATTCTATCACAGCTCTTACAGACAGTTGCAAGGACCATTATGCAGCTAAAATTCAATATCGGAAAAAAACACTTGAAATCGCGAATCTGAAGCTACGTGACTGTAGCACAAGACGTAGATTGATAAAATACGACGATGAGCGACAAATTGACTGGGGATTGTGGACTTTGCCGGTAGGGTGGATTTTATTGAACAGATTTCATGCACTGTAGTTGGAATGTTTTAGATTTTTGAAAGCATGGGATATTTATAATTATTTATGTGGTTACGAAGATATTCATCATCATCATCACCATCATCAGCCCATACACGTCCACTGCTGGACATAGGTCTCCCCCGTACGACGCCACAAATAGCGGTCCCGAGCCGCCTCCATCCATCGACTCTCTGCGACCGCTACGATGTCGTCAGTCCATCGAGTGGATGGTCTCCCATGTAGGGGGGGAAGATATTACGTTTATCTATATCAGATGCCAGCGCACCATGATCACGGAACAATGGAAGTAACTTACGAACAGGTCGCTATTGGTTTTTTTATTTAGGGATTCGTTAAACATTATATATAGAATACCTAGTTACCTTGTCTACATTATAATGACATCGTAATAACAAACAAACACAATCTTTAAAATATTGGTGCCATAATCGAGTTGCCAACGATCCCTATGCCCTGAAAGGGTCTGACTATTTTCTGAATAAACTTTCTACATACTTTACTCCGTGGCGTTCAAAATCTTTAAATTAATTAAATAAAAAATATTTTATCAAGCTGTGTGTAGTAGTTGGGCTAGGCCACCGTCTGTGAGTCGGACGGCGGTAGTTGTTCACTATCCCCGGAACTAGTTGGTACTGTATCTCAGGAGGCAGAAACGCTCTTCTGCATCAGCCTGCCTGACAGGTAGCCTAGGTCAATTTTACATGATTGAATTGCGTTTTAAAGCTTTAGTCTGATAGTAAGTTTTTAATAACATTTAACCGCATGTTCTAACTTTATTACGTCACGTTCGTCACGTACACGTACCCACGTATCGTATTACCGTAGGTGAGTACGTAGAGCTGTCCGAAGTCCGGAGGTTTTGTAGAAATGTCCGGCTTATTGATATTTTTCAATTTGTAATTCAAACTGTTACGGTGTAATACTTACTATATTTATGATACTGGTATGAATAGTGATTTAATTTTAAATAATATTTCTTATTTGTATTCTATCCTTTAATATTCATTTTCTTTGCATACTCGTAGGTACTGGTAAAACCATAGAATGGGTAAAACCAAATAAACCATTCAAATTGTGCTGTAACTTACTATTAAAACTTTATTATGTATCGTGAACCAGGAATATTCAAAGAAAATTGGAAGTAAAGAATAGAAACAAATTAAAACTATTATATATAATTAAATCACTTATCATCATCATCAGCCCATACACGTCCACTGCTGGACATAGGCCTCCCCCGTACGACGCCACGACGCCACAATTAAATCACTATTAAACCAATAATTATAGTATTACACAAACAAGTGTTGTACAAAATTTTATGTCAGTTACTCACAACACATGTAAAAGTTTACCTCGTCGTATGCAATATGTAATATACCGATACAAAACAAAAAAGCCGGACATTTTAAGCTTTGTCTAACAATCCCAACTATAGAAGTTCGGCCTAATTTACTGTTTGAGCCAATTTCAAGTGCAAATCATTTTGTTGTACGCAATAAACATGGGATTGGGGTATAAACTGGTGCCAGGTCTTTTTAGGGTTCCGTACCTTACCCGTGCCAAACTTATTTCCAAGTTTCCTGCTCTGTCTGTCCGTCCGTCACAGAACCCTATTTCGATAACTTTAACATGCAGCGTATCTTGTTTGTCACATAGAGCTTACTAGCTACTGCCCACGGCTTTACGCGCGCTTTTCACGTAGTATATGTCTGTCCTCGGGATACCATTTATCTCCCTACCAAATTTCATTACGATCCTTTCAGCCGTTTGAGCATGATAAGGTAACAGACAGACAATTTACAGTAGAATTTATAATATTAAGTATGGATTATGGCTACAACAACTAGGTACTATTGATTATTTTTATTATTGTAAACCTATTTTGTTACAATGCGACGCAAAGGTTTTTCTCATTTTGTCCAGGTATTCCTGTTCCTGTCTGTAATTAATTAAAAATGGCCAAATGCGAGTTAACTCACTCACGAAGGGTTCCGTATCATTGTGCATAACTTTTTCAAAAAGGAAACCATAAAAACAGAAATATTTTTAATAAGAAAAAAAACTGCTAAACGCTTTCATCCATCCAAGCGTTGACCGCGCCCGACACGACTTTGCATAACTTTGGTGCTCGGTACTCAACTTGGTATGAACATTGGTCCCTTTAATTATATATTTTTTTTTTGTTATAGCGGCAATAGTTATAATTCAATTTATTTATTCCGATAATTATAAAATCCATTTTGTTAGTTGGCTTATAACTAGAGGTTAGTACTTAAAGGTAATAATTGATTTTGTCCTTTTGACTAAACTATACATTACAGGTAAATTTTTCAGCTATCGCGGTTAGGATGCTGTTGCTGCTCCCGCGGGTTCTGCTGAGTAATGAGGCTGACTTCTTTCGCCAGATTGCATCGAAGGTGTCAGTGCGTGCCTGGGCAAACATGGCCGAGGTACTAGGTATACACACCCTGTCAAAATTTTAACTGCTTACATATTACGGTTCAAGAGATACAATATTGAGAAAAGAAGAGCAAAAATAGCAAAAAAAAAAAAAAAAAAATACAAGTTTTTAGTATGGCCCCTTTAATTTAAATTTTTAGAATTTTTTGTTTTAGATGCAATAGAAATACCTACACATTCTGTCAAAAGTTCAACTATATACCTTTTACGGTTCATGAGATACAGCCTGCTGAAGGTCGGATGGACAGACGGACAGACGCGCGACGACGGCCAGTGGAGACGGAGGTTAAATTCAAAGGTCAATTCCCTACTTCGAAACTTGGAAAAATAATTTTGTTGTCTGGTTTTACGATTTGGCACGGAACCCTTACTAAACGAGACCGACTCACTTTTTGCCGGTTTTTAACTTAAGCACGCAAGTAACGCTGTTGAAGTACGTTTTATGTAAGTAGCCACAAGCATGTTAGTCTTAATTTGCATGATATCAACCTCATCATCATCAGCCCGTACACGTCCGCTGCTGAACATAGGCCACCCCCAAACGACGCCACGAATAGCGGCTTTGAGCCGCCTCCATCCAATGACTCCCTGCGATCGCTACACTGTCGTCGGTCCATCGAGTGGGAGGTCTTCCCACACTCCGTTTCGCATTGCATCGCGGTCGCCACTCGAGAACCTTTTTCCCCAACGGTTATCGGTTCTACGAGCTATATGGCCTGCCTATCGCGACTTCAGCCTGCTAATTCTGAGAGTTATGTTCAACTTTGCAACTTTGGTTCTTCTACGGATTTCCGTAATCCGAACCAATGTATTACAAATTAACATTCGAACAGATGGTTAAACTATTGACGTACTACTAATCACCTCAGATCTTGCATTTGTTTGTGTTTTTTTTGTATGCTGGACTCAGTATCATCTATCTAGCTTACAAATTGAGCAGAATAAAAGGAAACTAGATGATAGAGACCGCTCTCGTTGTCTTTTGATAATTTTTCAATAAATTGTTGTAAATATTTTGTAATTTTGCGGTAGTCTCACTTCGGACCACAAGATTTTGGATCTCGCGTGCTGAAGTGAAAGGTCAAAATAAATCAATATTTCTATTATAATCTTCGGACCGCGCGTCCTTTGTTACAATTTTTTACCGACTTCGAAAAAAGGAGGGCGTCCTATGTTCGGCTGTATGTATGTTTTTTATATACTATGTTTATCTATTTCTCCGTTTTGTATAGAATAATGTCGAAGGATGTTCTCATACAAAAAGGTATTCCTAAGGAATCAGTAATTGTCCCGCAAAATTAAAAAACAGTGTAAATTAAAGGGATTCAAAGTCAGTTTTTAATATTTTCAAAACAATCAAATTATTTGTTGACAATTTAGGTATGTTAAATATATAGATTATATTATTGTCAACATTGTCAGAACTACAAGAGCGGTAGTGATTTTTTTTTTGTATTTTTTTTTTTATGTTTACTAGAGCCGTTTTCTCTGCCCGCGCTACAAAATTTATTATTTTTCATAACAACAAAAACAAAATAGCCTTCCTACTACAAAATGCAAACGTCCCATTCCATTCCCCAGGCCATATCCGGCGCCCTACTGAAATAGCGCTCCAACAAAACTGATTTCAATTTAAAATTTCGTGAAAAAATCTGAAATTCATATCTCGAACTTTCGCGTTCCGTTTCGAATATCAGCTAACTAGGTTTATCATGTGGCTTCACTCATGTGTGGGCGAGGGACTTCAGAAAATGGATAGGATGGGATATGTTTGTGAAAACATATTTTAAGCTTCTATCACCATCGTCATCAGATTTAGATTTCAATAAGCACTTAGACAAGTCAAATTTTCATCATTAACTATCCCCGAAAATCAATAGAATTCTTTCTAGAAAATTTTATTTCTCCAAGTGCTTATTTTGCCTATAGAAATAAAGTAGCCTTTAAATTTAAATTACAACTTACTAAAAATATATTGTCAAAATTATAAAACGATGTACATACTTACTATGTAACTAGAAACTTTTCCAAGAATGTGACATTGTTGCATATCATTCATATATTTACTAAATATACAAAGCGTTTATGTATATGTGAAAATTTAGCTAGTTTTGATAAACATAGTGAATTATCATATGCAAACATTCATACCGGTCTTCAGTATGTATTATTCCAAAGCCAGATTTTCATTTAGACCATCGCTTTTCAACTTGGACTACTGAAATTAAATAACAAGTACAATAAGTCATTTTGACGAAGTATTCCAAACGGCGCCAGAAAAGGGATGTGAAATATTTTATGACTATATTTTCATCATTTATTTTCAGTATTTTTTTTTAATACCTCTGTCTGAGGTATAGGACGAAGTTAGGTACACTTACATACTTGTAAGTTCTGCAAATATTCGTTGCGTGACTGGGTGTTTTCTATGTAGAATAATTTATTTTACAGTTAAATTTTAGCCCTAGGGCACATTCAGAATATTTATAAAGGTACCAAACTACTTGTGATTTTAATTTCGAATTGTGTGTATTGAATTTTCATTTAATTTGGCACAGTTACTAATCTGCGATAATGAATTAACTGGAGTCGTTTAAGGCTATTTTTACTATGCTAGTTCCTAAATAACTTGTGAATTTTTATTTGACATATCATATATAAAAATAGTAAAATTTCTTTATTTATTTTTGTACTTTTTTTAAATAACGTAAATGATTTACAATACCCCATCCCTAGTTAATAGAACAATGTTGAAACCGGCGTTCCATTGAAATGCGAACTATCTTACAACTTCAATAACGTATCGTTTTTGTTTAAGAATTTATTAATATTGTTCATTCGACTGTTCGGCCTAGTTTCAGCTACGGTTCATTTTGTAAAAGCGTGAAATTATTGGTTTTGCTGATTTTGAATTTTTGTTCTTTACGTGCGAACCCGAGGACAGAAAAAAGTTAAAGTCCTACCAGTTTTTTATACCTATGAAACTTTGAAAGGGACAAGTATAACCAATTTCATAAAACAATGTTAGGTACTCGTATAGGTACCTAGAGTAGGTAATACCTATCTTCGTCAGTATTATTGAAAATCTGTCTTTTTGGGACAGTATAATACTTAAATAAAGACAGTTTCTTTATAAGCACAAGCCTTATTATTACCAAACGTCACCCTAAAGATCTGCGCACATTAATCCAACGCCGCCGTTACCGCGCAGGAAAAAAATGTGCATTCAAATATGAACTTGAACTCGTTACTATTAGATACATTTTACAGTGGCAAAAGGCTTCCCACAAGCTGCCAACGACTCGCCCCGGAGCTGCTTGTCATCTTATGCCATCAATATGAAATGCATCTAAATATTAGAAATTAGAGCCCATATTTGAATGCAAATTCTTGTGCTGTACGGGCTACCGTACAGCACAAGAATTTGCACTGCTAAGTGCACCTCTGATCTGTGACAAACTTAAGGAGATGGTTGGTAATAAAATAGCTGTGTTTGTTACTTCTTCGTGGCAAAAATCCACAAAAAACGGATTCGGTTGAAATTTTGTCTTATCCTAAAATAGCACGTAGGCGTTACTTTTTATCCCGTAAATCACCTCCTATGGAATAGAATTAACCTTTGAACGTTTTCATAGAAACAACGCGTGCGAATCTACGGGAAATTAGTTATTTTTCAGTTTCTCAATAAACAGCTATCACTATTTGGCGACTGATGTGGCGTGGTGGGTGAAGGTCCTCCGGCGACGCAAGAGGTTGCGGGTTCAATCCCCTGGATATTTGTACGATTTGCAAATACCTATTTGTTCCAGGTGTTCTGGGTATTTTCTATGTACTATAATAAAAAAAGTATATATCCTTGTATGTATTGTATTATGCATATCAGTCATCTTGTACCCATAACACAAGCTCTACTTAGCTTGGGGCTAGATGATGCTGTGTGGATTGTCCAACATTATTTATTTACTTATTTAAAAATTATTTATTTATTTACTTATATACACATCATTGAAAAAAATCACCCTGTGCTTTTAAAATAGTTTCAGCAAAACCCAACTGAAACTAAAATCTCTCAATCTTTCCGAATCATTTAGCACAATAAAACGTCAAATATATCAGCGGTGAATGTGTTTTTAATTCCAGCGAACCAGAGCGGGTTCTTAGCTGAGTGCAGACCTGAGTACAGAGATACGTGGTCACTGCTGCCCTAACACAACGATCCAGGGTTAGATGGAGGCGGTAAACATTTTCGTTGGGTTGATAGACATAAAACATCAGTATTTTATTTTTTAATATTGAAAACCAGAACAATAGTAATGCTGAATAAATATTTAGTACCAATTTCTTTGCTATCAATTCTCTGATGACCTGATGAGACACATCAAATGAAAGAACGCGTGAATACCGCCGGGCATGCGGGTTGGGGATCACACTTTCATAGAATTGTTTTGCAGGAGGCATTACTGCGCGAACCGCAGTGAATACCCCTTAATTTAATCTTACGACACTTGCAAAAAAAATTGTCGTGCTGCAAATTCTAAACCGGTACCACAGGGCCTAAATATCGGGTTATTCCCGTTTAATGGATTCCCCCTGAGGGGAAAACTGTAAAAGGACCAGAATTCCCCCTCAACATTTTTCTTGTTCCTGTTTTCTCCTAGATAAAATTTGTTCTAGGGGGAAAATGGAAATTTAAATTTTTCTAAAATTAAAAACATATTTGTATGGTTTGACAGCTCACTTATCACATTTTAGCCAGTTAAATATACTGAAAGCAAACTCGGTCCCTTATTTGTTGGAATCTCTGGGTGTTTGAGAATTGCCAGTTACGGTGCTGTTCCTCTCTCGTATTCAAGTTCAGCCAGTGCTTGGTCCACGTACCTGATGTAAGTGTTTCAGACACTGCAAGTGTTTTGGGTCGTCCGAGTGTGCAGATGGACATTCCTATATTTTCCGAAGATTGTTGTTACAAAAAACCATGCTGCCCCCGCTTCGTAAAGGCGGTAGCTTCAGTCCACCAGTCATCCCGTGACCACCACAGAGTTTAAACCTGTTGAAACGTCGGAAAATTAGGTAAATAAATGCGATAAATACCCGTGAATATATATTTTAAATATTACAATCTGATATTTTACTATAAAAACTTTCGTAGCTTGATAAATTCATTATTAATGTAAGCGGGTTAACTACGAACCTAGTTTGTGTTGGAAGAACACCAACGTGTTCGCCGCGACGCTGAACGAGCGCGACGCGAACCACACTCACCCTGAAGAAGTCCCTCGTTAAGGGATGAAACGTTGGTGTTCTTCCAACACAAACTAGGTTCGTAGTTAACCCGCTTACATTCATAATGAATTATAATCTGATGTTAGTTGTAATCAATATAATAATAAAGAAATAAAATAAAAAAAGCATTATGTCACCTCTGATCTTCGTACAGTGTGTAGTGCATTAGAGGCGTCCAGTTTACGACGCATCGCGGCTGTGCCGGCGATGCGCAAACAACAGACGCGCGCCCGATGCGTCCCTCCCTACGTGTACCGAACGAGATCTTTGTTTCTCTCCCTTCTGTTCTTTTAGATTTTTCTTAAGAAATTATGGATTTTTTGGTAATATACATATTATTTTAAAGATCCGTGTTCGTTACCGGCCCTGTATTTATGAACGTAAGCAATAAAATCGTTAGTTTTCTATTTCTGATATTACCTTGAGGTTCTTACTAAATGTTTACACGCGTAGGAAAACTACCATTGAAGAGGTGCTGTCACCTACATTTTTTTTACCGACGTAGGAAAAAGGATAAGTTTTATGTTTGGGTGTTTGAATGATTTTTAATTTTAATTATGGATTGATTTTGAAAATTCTTTCCATAATTTATAGAAAATTATCTCGATGAAACGATCCCGAGGTGGTCCCTTGAAAAAGTTATTCCCGAGGGATTAGTATTTATCCCGCAAAACATTTATAATAGTGTAAAATTAGAAGACGGTTGTAAGTTTTTTCAAAACTATCATAATTATTTACTTTCGCCTTACAGTCTAGTTGAAAAAAAAAAACAAGAGGCGAGGCGATTGCAATAATGATAATTATTATTATGTACAAAGAAGTATCACTCAAATAACACTGAACACCAATTGTGTTGGGCACTCTGGAGTGTGGGTTTACCCCATCATCAAGTTTACCTCTGGCCGAGACGAAATCCTACCACCACCGTTGACACCGTTTTCCTGCACAACATTTACTTGACTACTAGGGTAGCATAAACATGTAGGAACTAAGTTTAGATTTTTCCAGTTAATATTAAAATTATGTTCTAATAATTGTGTTTCATTACTCTCAGCTTTTGCTCTCGGTACTTGTGGCACTAATACATAAGTTTATGCAAATTTTATCAACACAAATAAAACTTAATGTCTGTGTTGTTCGATCTCCGAGCTGATTATGCTCTCTTCTACCATAAAAGCACCCAACATTCCAAAACTGTTAAACTCAAGCTTCACCACTACTAGGTACTAAACTATCAAACAACATTCAGAAACTAAACAAAACAGCGATTACACATAACTCTGCGGTTTTTATACGAGACCGTTTGAGCCGTGTTTGATTTCTCTCAACGATTCTTTGATATTTGTACGAGACTCGAGAATGGGTGTTAGTTGAACTGTTCAGCATAATACGTTGCAGTTGGTTTAACTTCATGCGAGGTGAAATGCTTTAACAATTGTTTGGGGATGGTCACCCAGAGGACATCGTAATAGGTTTTAAAATTAGTTTCATTTAGTTTAGACGAAGGCTATGGTATAACTTCGCATAATGTACATATTTGATTTGTTCAAGTTATTGACGTCTGGTTATCAAGTAGGGTGTAAAGGTTATAAATTTAACTTGTCTAAGTGCTTATTTTAGTGCTAAGACAGGTAAAGATAAAAGAAGTAAAAAAGCAGTAATTCCTAATGTAAGTTATTGATTCTGATTAATTCTTGATATTCTGACTCTTAAAATCCACAATGGGTATGGAAAATAAAAGTGACTAAAACCAAACCTGTGTCCTTTTGCGTCTCTGGCAGAAGTTCATCCCACAGGTGGACATTATTATTCTATTATAATAAACACGAAAGTTTATTAACTGAATTTGTTAACTGTGATATTAGGTGTTTTTACGCAAAATACCTACACAGAGTCACTTTTACCATACCCATGGTGGATTCACAAATAAAGTAAAATTACTTACTTTTTATTCGTAAAAATTATATTACAAGTCAAATAACACATATATTTAAGTATAATATACGTACACCGTATATACCTTAAACTATAAGTAGTTGTTTTGCACCAATAACCTATTTTTTAATGAACATATTTTTTTGGATAGACGTACCAAAAAAATATTATTGCTCCACAACATCCACACAGCATTATCTACCCCGAGCTTGTGTTAAAACTAGAGTAATTTAGTAACCATTTTCTTATTCTTTGGTGTGAAATTCAAGTGAATTAAGAATAGAGTAGAACAGAATACTTTTTTATTGCACCATTAATACATGAAATACTTAAACAAGAACGTATTACTAACTGGTCGTTTTTCTATGTATAATAAAAAAAATATATCTATGTAATATATTGTATTATGTATATCAGTTATCTAGTTCCCATAACACAAGCTCTGCTTAGCTTGGGGCTAGATAACGCTGTGTGAATTGTCCAGCAATATTTATTTATTATTTTAGTATTATTATTAACTATATTCAGCGTGGCACAATCGGCGGCTTTTTCTCTTCCAGGCAACCTTTGGATGGATAGGATTGGTACATATTAAAGCTTACGGTGGCGTTATTATATATTACTAGCTGCTGTCCGCCCCTTTGCCCGCGTTATCGGGATAAAAATACTCCAGGTCCCAAAGTTTTTATGGTTTTAAGCTTAAACTACGCAATTTTATTTTTGAAGGTCAGAAAATACAAGAGAATCTTAGAAACGTAAGTATCATTTAATATACGAATACCCATACCTTATTATAAAGTCGTCTCTCACATTTGTTAGCAGAATTATTATCATCTATATGTAAATTATTTATCTTGCTTTTCATCCACTCAAATGTAAATCATTTTGTTGATTTCCCTAGTTAACCGAAGGGTAAATAGAACACTAGAAATAGGAATAGTCTTTGTGGTCCCAGTTGTTATTTTCAAATGTGTGCACAAAGCTGTTGCAATTCCTACTCTTTTTATTTCATTGTTTTGTTTATATTTTATATCAACACCGTTGTCAATGTATTTCCTTTAACTGTTTATCTTTATTTATACATGTCTTCTATATTCCGTGACGTCACGAAACGGCTCTGTCGGAAGACCAGCGTTGGTTGTACACACATACGTATACAACTAACCCATGCTGAGACAGGGACCGTTTTGTGACTCTAGCAAACTGTTTTCTTTTTTATGTTCATTTCTTTATAATTGTATGTGTCTGAGTAACAAATAAACGTTTCTATACTTCTATACAAACTACCCATACCAAATTTCAATTAAATTTCAAATTTCAACCAATTAATCGGTTAAGTAGTTTTTGCGTGAAAGAGTAACAAATATCCATCCATACATCCATCCATACATCCATATATCCATCCTTACAAAGTTTGACATTTATAATATTAGTAGGGTTATTATTTAGGTACGTAGGTTCCACTTGAAAATTACATGAATACCTACTAAGTAAAACAACATAACACCTGATGTACAGTCAACATCAACAACTAGCTAGTGAAGGCACTCTTGAAGCCGTTCAATTTATCTGCTACCATTACACGTAACCGGCGCATAGATCATCCCCGATTAAGACGTTAACGTATAGGTGGGTAGGGTAGGTACGGTACGGGACCGTAGAAACACGTAAATAGCCTATCTTACTCAGGATGAGATCATCTTGCTGTGGTAATAACCCTTTTAGGTTACATTCAGAATAATCTATATTGCCCTGCGACCGTAGATATATTTAAAAATGTAATTTCTGATACGTTTTACTTATTTTGTCTCATGGCGAAAACTAAACCTGTGTCCAGGGACCCTATGTCGTTCTGTGTCTCAGGCAGAACTTCATCACAGAGATGGACAAAGAAAAATAATTAAAATAAATATGAAGGTTTGTTCAGATATTAATCGTTTTTACTTGAAATGCCCACACGAACGATGTTAAAATTTAAAACGTATAAGTATTATAAAATCTGTGATTATTTTATTTTTATTTAATTTATTTTATTGATAATGCAAAATCCACATCCCTTAAATACTACATTATCTAATATTATATACAAAACTTACGACCAAAAAAATTAAACTATTAGAAAACTGTAATATTTGATCGCGTTTTCATTTACTTTCAATTTGGCTTGATATAGTAGGTAGGCATGATGATGATGATGAACTATGTGTTTCAACTATATGATAATAATCAACTCTATGATCGCTCTGTATCGCTGCACTATTTGGCTACTTTTATTTTGGGAAAAACGTGTGAACTCGCTGCCAGTTACTAGTATACAAATAATATCAAATCTCCCAACGACCGTTGAAATATAGCCCCAATAAACAATGTGTAGCTACTAGTGCTGCAGGATGTCGTGAATATACACTTTTGACGGAGCGTCTAGTTTATGCCGTGACAGCTGCCAGGTGGATATTTGTCGGTTGGGTCGAGGCTAAGGATTTCGAAGGGATTTTATAAAAATAAATAAATAATTCTGGACAATCCACACAGCATCATCTAGCCCCAAGCTATGCAGAGCATGGGTACTGGAGGACTGATATACATAATACAATATAATTACTTATATGGGTGTACATTACCTATTGTTATGGCGATTTGAAAATGGCTATGTGACAAACTAAGTTTTATATACCTATAATGGGATTTTAGGCAGCTACCGATCGACATAAATAAGCAAAGAAGTCTTTAAGACCAACTCACATCTTTTTCTTCGGCAACTCCTTAGAATTTTTGGTCCATGATTCATGGCTGCCATACCGCTGTGAAAGTTACTTATTATAAGCAATTTTCCAGTGTTATTTTGGATGACGTGACGTGTCCAAGAGTCCTGTATGGTCTTAAGGAAATAAATCACTTTTATTTTCGTTTTAGATCTTACCTAAAATCATATTTTTGATAAGAATTAAGCCTGGAACCAATTTTCCTACTTCGACAGCAACTTTCATAGATGGAACTGTTGTGTAGTAAGATGCGTGTGAGTTATAGGCACATATCGACGGACTCGCCACAAGCCTGGTGCTTCGCAGGCACACATTAATAATACAGGGTAGTCTGGGAGACTATTATTGAGCTGGCTAATGTATCAGAATTAGGTAATTTTAGCATGGAGATTCCATTAAATTTAAATTGTTTAGTTCCAAGATCTTAGTAGTTATTGACGGTACCTAGTCTCATTTTATTATTTTGATCCTTGCAACGTATGTCAACTGTCTCCTTGTTGCGTATAGGGTGACGGATAACACTTTTTTATATTGCATAGTGTCAACTGTCAACCATCAACTCGCTGCCGCCGCTCCGCCGCCACTTGCCAGGGTTGCTTGCTTACAATATGGTTTTTTCAAGAATTTCGGTCTAATCGGTTCCAAAAATTAAATTTAACATTTAATTCTTCTAGAGCCGCACGGGTCAATTTGTCACTTTTTTTACGTCTGCTTGCTCTCTCTTGTTAAAGTCTATAATTCTAGTTGACTGTATGAGTCAGTCAGTAACTGATTTATACAATGTCTAGAATAATTGGTTATTGTGAACTGAGATAAGAAAATACCACGTGTACCCTCATAGCCAACAGTAAGAAAACACACATGCCGTTGCTCACACAAAATGCTAGGCGTTACGGTAGAGTAAATTTGCTATACAGTACTGCTCTCCTGTTCTATCCAATAAAACAGTAGGTATAGTAGATGTATTTAAGTGTAGATGTCGAACGTACTGATAAATTTGTAACACATGTGCCAATTTTTCATCATCATCATCATCATCATCATCATCATATCAGCTGATCGACGTCCACTGCTGGACATAGGCCTCCCCTAAGGATCTCCACAATGACCGATTTTGCGCTGCCCGCATCCAGCGATTTCCCGCGACCTTCACTAGGTCGTCGGCCCATCGCGTGGGGCGTCTACCCACACTGCGCTTTCCGGTACGTGGTCGCCACTCTAGAGCCTTGCGGCCGCAGCGGCCGTCGGTCCTACGAGCTATGTGCCCTGCCCACTGCCACTTGAGTTTCGCAACTCTAAAGCTTTGTCGGTTACCTTGGTTCTTCTGCGGATCTCCTCATTTCTGATTCGATCTCGCAGAGAGACTCCGAGCATAGCCCTCTCCATTGCTCCCAGTGCGACCTTGAGCTTTCTGACGAGGCCCATAGTAAAGGACCACGTTTCAGTGCCATATGTCATCACTGGCAAAACACACTGGTCGAAGACTTTCGTCTTGAGACACTGCGGTAAGTGGGACGAAAAGACACCACGTAGCTTCCCGAACGCTGCCCATCCGAGCTGGATTCGGCAGTTGACCTCTTTCTCGAAGTTGGACTCTCCTAGTTGGATGGTTTGTCCTAGGTAGACATAATGGTCGACAACTTCGGGGTCTGTCAATTTCTACCAAGTTAAATTTGCTTACGAGAATCGTGCTCAACGAGGTCCCCAGTCCTAGCACGCAGGGGTATGGAACGCTCGAAACTAGAACCGTACTCACCCTGAAGAAGTCCCGTAGGAAAGTTCGATAAGGGATGAAAATGTTGGTGTTCTTCCAACACCAAAATTGTTCGTATTAAACCTTCTTTCATTAAGATAAATGCACTGATTCATAGGTTGCCAGCTGCGCTATCTGCAGCTTCGTTTATGTTCTTGAAAAAAACGTAGCGTACAGAGTGGTACAGCCCTCAATGGTGACGATCAATACGTATAACATAGTAACAAACACGGTACTATGTTATACGTACTAAGTTCTCCTTCCAGTAATTATCCACTAATACCCACAAAGCTGCAAATCTTACTACTTTAGTCAAAAAAAATATACAAACTGCCTTCAACAACAGGATAGTTTATTACTTTTTAACCGACTTCAAGGACCTCCTGCTTGAAGTCGGTTAAAAAGGCCTCCTTTCGTTCGTCGTTCCATCCATGTGCCATCCTTCACTCATCACAAAAAACTAAATCTTAGACTCAAATTTTAACTAGATGTCGCGATTTTAGACTCAAATTTTAACAATTGATCGCGCTAACGAACTGTTGTGCGTAAATCTACATTTTTATTGTTCAAGGAATTTGATTTCGCTTTATTCTTTTTTTTTTTTAAACACGCTACTTTAATAAAAATCATTTTATTATCCTTTGAAAGGATATCTTTTACATTTCGTCTGTGATAAAGAGAACAACTTTTACCTAATATTTTACGTTTCCATTTTGGATATATTCTCAATAACATTAGATATTTACTTACCTTCCCCGTATCGAAAAACCTTTTAACGGAACAAATCGACAAAAACTCTAGTAAAATAACATTCAGGTACACATCGACAGAACCTTTTTATCCTCGATTAATTCCAAGGTAGTCCTTTTAACACGAAAAGTTTTTCGTTGAAACCAAACTCATATCCGCTGACCTGGTGGAGCTAGTGAGGGGAATGTGTTTTGTGATAATACCTTAGTATTATTTGCTATTAAATTTAATAGCCCGCTATGTCCCATCATTGTTGCGAAAAACAATTCTCACTAACTTCACTAATATTGTGCAATGGATTTCCGCAAAGTAACGCCTGAATCTATTATTTATCTTAAAAACACTTCTGTAAAAACTCCTTTGTTGTCGATCTTGAGCTGGTTGTGCCCACGTTCTATCTCAGGATCCCTTAATGTGTAATACACACAGACTATTAGATAGAAAACTAGCTGCTGCCCGGGCCTTCGCCCGCGTTTTATTCGGATAAAAAATAGTCTATAAATGTTATTCCAGGTCCCAAACTATACCCATACCAAATTGCAGCCTAATCGGTTCGGTTGTTTTTGCGTGAAAGAGTAACAAATACATATCCATACATCCATCCATACAAACTTTGACATACCTATATAATATTAGTAAAGTACCTAAGTTAAAGATAAGAAACCTTAGGTGCGTTTTACAGGAGTATGAAAAGATTTTTGAGATTTCTCAATAGAACGTTTGTCTGCCATACATGAGATACGAGACGCACAGAAGTCATTGGCAAAGAAGTTGAATAATACTAGACTTTAGGTATATTGTTGGTGCTCCAAATAAATAAAGGGATCTCTATGACTTGTTTAATTTTATACAAAATCATAACCCTCTCGTAGTCGGGTAAAAATTATAGATCAGGCTGAAAGGAGGACGTGTGGGGTGTCAAATAAAATGGTAAAGCATAGCACCCTGCATCTATGCAGGGTGCTATGCTATGCCAGGGGGGTGCAGGTCAAACTATGTACATATGTACAGCACGGTCTACCGTGCTGTATATAATATGTACATAGTTTGACATGATAATTATGCTGTCCTCATTATCTCTATCTTTTGAGTTACCCATAACACAGCTCTGCTTAGGTTGGGTCTAAAAGAATGGTCCAGCATTATTTATTTGTATTTTTATATTAGTTAGGACTCAATAGATTACTCGGACAATGAAGCGCTTACCACCAAATAAAAAGAAAACGTATTTAGCTTGGAAATTGAATAAGATTATTTAGCTTTTTAAAACACGCCTCATTATCAGGGTAAAGGCTCCCCTCCCTATCCCCCGAGGTACGGTCAGACATGCAGGCCGTATTACCATAGCTTTGTACAGTCAGAGCAACTTTGCCCTTTGCAAAACTGTGCAACTGCGCTAATGAAGTCCACACTTTGAATTGCGTATCATGCTCTGCTTTTTGGACGGTTAATTGCTTTCTGGTTATTACGCTTAGGGAATGGTACCTATGCGTAAGATTCCAAACATAGTAGGTAGGTATGCAGGCTCCTACTTTTCACACAGCTATTTTTTATAGCTGTGTGAAAAGTAGGCTTTAAATATTATTTTTGTCTATTACAAGCACAGAAATCAAAATAATAAAATACTATTATTTAGATTTCTGTGATTAGAGACAAATGATTGCTTTGAAAAAATGTAAAACTGCCTTAAATTTTATTTGTCAAAAAAGTTATATCGTGCAAATAAAATGGTGATTTTATTTGTCATGTATTTGTCCTACATAACAAGATCTTAAGTATTTTGATGTTTGGTCCACAATCGGTGAACATTATTCTAATAAAAAACATAGGTAGGTACAAAGGAACAGCCAAACAAAGAACCTCCTTTTTTGGAGTCAATCTCGTGTAGCTAGCTAACTCAGTGTAGCCTATGTCGCCAGGATAAAAGTATTATCAAGCTCTGCTTAGCTTGGGGCTAGATGATACTGTGTGAATTGTCCAGCATATTTATTCCTAAAGTTACATTCCTGTATCCAGATTAGAGTTACAACATATAATAAAACAATTAATAGGCAGCTTAGGCTACAATCTAGCTAGGTACCAGCCAAATCTTTATGACGAAAAGGTAACAGACAGGTATGAAGAGTTGCTTTCGCGTTTAAATTAAATCAAGTGTCAAGTGCAGGCACCTTGTTGTTTTTATTACAAGCTTTTATTTTCTTCTTGCCTTGGGGACAAATCTTGCAACTGAATTTTGGCCCGTTATCCTCTGCGTTTGAGCTGAAAGGCATACTTATGTAAGTTCGATGACAGTGCAGTGTCATGGTACCATCAAGCTGGTCTGATAATGGAGACCGAAGATGGCCATAGGAACTCCTAAACAAAACTACTTAACCACATCGATGTTGGGTTCGTTGAATTGGTCTTCCCAAGTACTTCAGTACTAGATAAAGATTGTTTAAAAAAATATATATATACTTAGACCAAAGCATAGTGTTGTTTTCTCATTAATAAATTATAGAGTATCAGTTTCCTTTTTTGTTTTATTCCCAGAAGAAAACTGCCTTACCCTCAGGCTACAGCGATAGTAGTTATGTGATGACTGATCTATGCTCTTACTTACTTACCTAATCAGCTATTTACCATGACAGATAATTTCCACAATTATCTTAAGCATATTAATTTTCAGATTCCTAGCGGTCTATTTGCACCAAACTATTTCAGGAACACGTTACAATTCAAGAGGCATTTGATCCCCCTACCCGGTTACTCTATACACTTTTGTCACGAGACAAATAGTCGCATTACCCCATACACTGTATATTTTATAACCAGACGCAATAAAACTTCTGACCCTAACGAATGGTCGGTGATAAATCTAGCCACCCGATCGCTGTAACGTATTGTGTGATAATGCAGTGCTGCAGCGGAGGAATATGGATCTTGGATAAGGGGGAGTAGGTTTATTTCTTTTCGTTTATTAAGAGAAATCATCACTGAAAGTATAGAATATAATTTATTTCGACACACTCAGTAAGTACATAGAAAACTAAACATAAAACATGGAGATTTATAAGCTATATTACAAAATGGTGGGAGTCAGATCGAGTTTTGCCTGCATGACCCTGTTCCGAAATAGGTGTTGGCTCAGCATGTGCTGAGCGATTGCCGCTCAGCAATGTTTTCAGCCATAAACTGAAAATATTGGCGTTACGGACGTAATATCGGTGACAAGCTTACTTTATCAAAATCAAATCAAATCAAATCTTATTTCAGTTTTTCACCATACATTGTTAGTCATATCACATCAAATGTTTATTGCAAAAATAAAAGTTAAATTTTAATTTATATTATTATTTATTGTTTTTGATATATTTTATATATCAAAAACAATATTAAATAGACGTAGTAGTAAGTCTCGGAAAGGTACATAAGTATTTGAATTATGTGAGTGAAGAGTGAAAAAGAGATTAATTTTATTTAGTAATCTAACTAACCATACCTACTTTATAATTTTTTTTATGATTCAATTCTTTAACTGTTCAGTTAAGATGATTATAGATTTCTATCGATCTTTTTAGATAGTTAAACAAACAGAACAATTTTGCGTGTTCCTCAAATGAAATGGCGGTGGTATTTCCTCAATTTGGATACTAAGGTAAGTACATAAAATAACTTGCCAAAGAGAAAAAATATTTCATTGAAAATTTATTCACTTCCTATATTTTTATTTTAACACGTCTTTACGCTCTTTAGTTGTAATATCAAACTCCTGATCTATGTAGTGGTCAAATCTTACATCTGCAAAGGATTCTAATATTTATTCTCTAGCATATTAAAATAGAATCTTTGGTCTTACCCGGTTATGAATTTGTAAAGAGCACCATAAATAAGTTAGTATCCTAGCGAGCGCAAGACTTATGAGAGTAATTTAACTTTTTCTAACTTTTTCGCGACTTGCTTGAATTGCAACGCGGTTTGTTATAGGGTTGATTTTTACCTGAATTTACGTCATCCACGATCGACGATCATACTTGCAAGGTTTTAAGTGAAAAATAGTTTAATAATATCCCAAAAATTTACGACTTCGGCGGGACTTGAAACCGCGACCTTCCCCTGAATACGGGAATGCGCTATCCAACTGCGCCACGGAGGCAAGTACTATCTATAGAATATATAGAATATCTTTGGGACTTACGGACTATAGCGCCGTTAGCTCCACCTACAGGAAACATTAAAGTTATCCAAATAGTTTTTGTGATATTATTAAATTCTTTAAGATTACCCCAAGTGCGGGCATAAGCACTATAATAACAAAAACCTTTGAAAAATGGTTATTGATTTAGGTTTGTCTATATTTTTTGTAAGTACTTTGTCGGATTATTTATAAAAAATAATTTTGCTTTCTGCTCGAGGCCTACCAATTGCTTTGTTACTTCAGTCGTAGACATCGCCTTAAGTGAGCTTATTGATTTATCTTATTGATTACTATCCTTAATATTGATCTGTATTGCCGTATTGATTACTCCTTCAAAATTTATAGATCTTTGTCGAACAAACTGGGGAACAATGTACAACAAGACAATCGGAGACACAAGATAACACGAAGATAACATTACCGTGCAATCAGTTTCAGTTTAGGTCCATCCCCGCATCCTCAAGCGTATTAATTTAAATGTATTTCTCCCAGGATTATTATCTATCACCTTAACAAAAATTTATATTTATCAGCAGTTTGCTCGTGTAAAGAAAACAAAATTACAAATAGACAGAAGAAATTGTGTATTTGAAATTAGCTAATTTGTTAACAAATCTACTGGCACTGTTGTGGACAGAAAAATCATTTTTATATATTCATTCAAAATTATATATTTTGAATAACCCTGAAATTATGGAACTAATTTTAACTTTTTGAAGTCACCAAACTCGAGAAATAATTTAAATAAGAACAAGTTATCAGAAGACCCCCATTTCTACACATTCCATGAGCTAAAAACCAATCTCACAACCCAATAACAATTGACAATAATGTCTATATTTACTGTAACCAAAATCTTCATTTTTCGCTCCATACGGGTCCCCACATCCCCAACAATCCCTTGTTTGTTCTACGCTTGATTGCCTTGCATCTGTTTGTTTTGGACCACGAGAAAATTGGGATCCCTTTCTGTCTTGTAAATATTTTATTTACAAGGAATAGTTCAATTTCACGAATGTCTATTTACTTTACGAGTATCTTTACAGCTCGTGATTATTTTTGAAACAAGAATTTCAAAACCATTTTCCATGCTATGGACATAAAAATTTTCTGTTTCATACATACAAAGATGTGGAAAATCCACCAATACAGTATCTCGTACATGACGTATTATACGCATGTGTTTCTATTTGGACTCCATGCAACTTTGTTAATACTAGTTTCTGTGCACAGCTTTATTCAAGTAGATAGTATTCGTATAGAAACCCTACTTATAGGAAGATTTTAGCATAAAAGTTTCAGAAATAACCCCGTACTTATAAACAAATAAATAATACCTTGTTTTGCATTGATACAGTAGCTTCTGACCGCTACTTTACACGCGTTTTTCTGGGAAAAGTGGTCTATGGTTAATTCAGGTTTTTCCATTAATATATTTGCAAAAAGTGTGATGTGAAGTGTAGATTTGTACCTACATACAGTTTCGCTGTGTCCCTGAATAAATGGTAGCATATGGTGTTCTACACAATCCTACTAATATTATAAATTTGAAAGTTACTCTGTTTATCTGTCTGTCTGTCTGTTACCTTTTCACGCCTAAAGAGCTGAACGGATCTTAATACAATTTGGCAGGGAAATAGATGCTATCCCGGGACGGACATAGGGCACATAGGGTACGTGCAAAGTCGCGGGCAGCAGCTATTTTTAAAATATTATACGAACTTTTGGCTCCACCATGGTTTCACGGCAGTATTTTTCCATTGTAGTCATCGAAAAACAAGCCAAGATAAAGAAACTGCAGTTTCAAATCAATCAAAAGGAGACAAGATATTCACAGACAGTCTCAATGGGAAAGAGCGTCGATTATTCCGAGCAAATTGCAAGATGGATCGAAAATATTTGCCATCTTGAGATGCAGTATTTTCGTTTGATTTATTAGATAGGAACTCAAGCTTTGTCTGGGACTTTGACTTCTTGTAAAGGACCACCTATAGTGTGTAGAGCACAGGGTTGAAAATCATACTTTAAATTAATTTACTAGTAGATTTGATTTTCTAGTAGAACTATTTTTTCGATCACATTTCATTTTCAAATCAAACCTAGCAAGCAGTTCACATAATTTGCTTTCTTTTCCAACTTCCTTTACTTGTAGTAATTTTCATGAACATTCATGAAAACTGCGATATAAGATGCAAACATACTCAAACAAAACTGAAGGCTAGTAAGCACTCTGTGCCTTTGTAATATAATTTCACCTATAAGGTTGTACTACAATTCGGTAGCGTTCGTCTACCTTCAATCAAGGCGCATTCACTCTACATTTTGGGTACGACTGACCGTCTGGACAAAGTTATATTGAGATAGCTGTGTCAGTTTATTTAGTAAAACCTCTAGATACTTTTAGTCCTAGAACTAGTGTTCCAGCAAGTGTTCAATAGTACCTACTGTTAGTGCTCAAGATGCATTTGCGCATTTCAGTATCATTATATCGAATATATCATTATTATCAGAGCTTAAGTTCTCAAACACACTGGCAACATCGTTTATATCTATTTCTTTGAAGACGTCGTTGTTTTCTGCGTTCTTCTCATCATTGGCATCATCGTCGAAAGTACCAGGAGTTGGCAACGCTGCTTCGACGTCCGTTAGGAATGCTTTCTCGACTTTCCAATTGTAGCATGCTGAAAAAGAATTGGTATAGTAGCTTTTGTCAAAATTGAAGCAGGGAAGTGAGGCCCTTGCCTCCGAAAGAAGGAAATATACATATCCATTGTGAAGAGAAGTGCTAAGTCAAGGTACTTCTTTTCATTTTTTTTTGGATGTACGTATAGGGATTTTTTGACAATGTCATGTTTTTTTGCTTCCGAATGTGTGTCGAAACTTCTGTATTAATTAAATACTTGCTATAGGTGTTCCTCGGAAAATTATGTTCGGAGAATATACGCTAAATCAGAGTTTGCAAAAACTTAGATCTTTGTTTATGGTACCTTTGATCTTTGTAATTAAATTGAAAAATGTTGAGGTTTGTAAATGAATTTTGCCATGATAAATTGTAGTGATGTTAAAGTTATATTCAATGATTATTAAATGTGCTGTATGATTTTTTACGAGTGTGTGTTTACCAACGGTGCTGAAATAAACAGTTTTGATTGATTGTTCAAACAGTCATCAGGTCTTATTGATTTGGTGAGTTTATACAATATTCACATTATGTATGTACCCGTTTAGGGTGTTGCAATGGAATACTGGTCAGGTGTCATGCCTTTCTACTTAAGATGCACTTATTTAATATTTATCTATACACTAAATCCGTGGGGTCGCGGCGTACGAATATCGACCCCTCCAACTCAACCCGTGGATGTCGTAAGAGCCGACTAAGGGAACCTACCAGAGGAAGGGCAGCAGCTTCCTTCTGAGTATTTTTAAACACCAACACTGCGATCACCAATCCGCCCGCCAAGCGTGGTGATTATGGCAAATCCCCCCCTACATGGGAGATCATCCACTCGATGGACCGACAACATCTTAGCGGTCGAAGGGAGTCGATGGATGGAGGCGGCTCAGGACCGCTATTTGTGGCGTCGTACGGGGGAGGCCTATGTTCAGCAGTGGACGTGTATGGGCTGATGATGATGATGATGATACACTAAATATTACGAATCGCTAAAAAAGTCGTCAAGTTCGTAAAAACATTCTTTTACAAGCGTCACTTTAAGTTTGATATCGAACATTGTTTTCAAAAATTTTATGTTTTCTGGGGTTTTATAATATTTTTTTACACCCATCAAGTTTTTTGATGCGGGCTTAACCAAGTTGTGTTTATATTTTGTTTGGTATCGGCGTAGATCTGAACTAGATCGTTAGACAATGGACGGGTTAACATTATGATATTTATATCTTTAGCTTCAAGATACACTTGCAAATTACAATATGGTATGCGGTAAATGGAAAATGCCCGGCGGTATTACGCGCGATACCCAGTGAAATATTTCGCTGTCGCTGTAGGTAGCGAATACCGCGTATCTGAATTTCCTTAACTTAAACCGCATAAGGCCCGCTTGGGCTCGCAATTATATACTTATTTCAAAATAATTTAGTTTAAAATTTGATCAATCTCTGAGTTTATTATGTAAGCATAAAGAAATAAAAGTTGTTTGTTTTTTGATTTTATTCGTTTGGTGAAACGCTACGGCGGAGAGGCTAAAGGTGAAAATAAATGAGCAAGCGGTCCTAAGCTACCGATTTGCCTGAACTTGTGAATTCTAGCCAGACACAGAAAATGGTTTTATTCAATACGACCCTGATTCATTCTGATTGAATCTTTGTCGCTTTGTATCTAAATTGATTGATCGCGTTATTGGCCAGTCGTTTCGGTAACTTTTTATATAAACCTTTGTAATCAATTTTGTTTTCTATTTAGGGTTCCGTACCAAAAAGGTGCCAATGCGACCCAATTAATAAACCTCATCGGTCTGTTTGTTTTCCGTCTCTGATGAGCCGTAATAGGTAGCGGCTTAATTTTCGCGAGTGTTTGTTTCTATCGCCGCCGCTATAACCACAAATAATAAAAACAATATGAGCTTATTTATTGAAGGGTCTCCATACAAAAAGATGTGATCTCTTTGGCTATTCTCGCTCGATGATAACCCATGGATTTGTTTGAAAGTGAGAACCATTTAACTGCTAGCTATACAAGAATTAATGAATGTAAAATAAATTTAAATTCCCCAAACACAAACTGATTATTGACATACCCACTAAAGAGTGTAGTGCGACTATAAAAAACTGGATAATGTTGTTCACTGATTTTAAAGCCAGATAATAATATCGTGTTTTAGTACGGAACCTTTCGGGTGCGAATTGAATAGCACTTGGTCAGTTTTATTTCTTTGTGGCATTGTTTTGCGAGATTGCACAGAGTTATTTTTGAGATAGTGAATTCCTTTTTGATTGGATGTTTGTTTTCTTTGAAACTTTAATGATTATAAACGTTGTCTTTTTATTAGGTTGCGCGTTGGTACCTTTTATTTAAAAATTATTTATAATACTGGACCAATTGCCAAGCATCATCTAGCCCCAAGCTAAGCAGAACTTGTGTTCTGGGTACTAGATGACTGATAGACTTAATACAATATATGGGAAATTGGAAATATAAATTGCATGTACATATTTTCATAAGTATGATATATACTACACGTATAATTAAATATGAAAATGGTAATTTATATCCATAGATGCAGTTCTTACTGCACCTGTGAAAAATTTAAAGTGAAAACAAGGGGTTTCGATCATTTTTGTATAAAGGGTGGCCGTCTGATTATGTATACCTATGTGTTTTTCTTTTCAAAATCGCAGCGAACAATTAAAATTATATATTTGGATCAAGGACACTTATACAAATACATAAAAACTTCAAGTGCCAGTTGGACTCGCCTACCGAGGGTTCCGTAATTATAAGACCTTGCTTCTTGCTAAGTTTCATAGTTCTAGGTCAATGGAAAGTACCCTATAGGTTTTGTGTGCATGTGATTCCCCGATGTGTTATTAATTTCAACTCGATAGCTCAACGCGTTTCTGAGAAAAGAGGGGGACGGACGAATGGACGGACGGATAGACGGACACCAAAGTGATCGTATAAGGGTTCCGTTTTTCCTTTCAAGGTACTGAACCCTAAAAATTATGTACATAATGTCCTAAAACTTCAGGTTTCTGAAATAATCAGAGATGAAAATAACAATGTTTATAAATAAAATCTGTGAATATCTCTAGAACGGACGCTTGAGGTAATTATGTTATTGTACATTTTTATAAGTCTTCTATCCAAATACAAAACTCTTATGGTGCGCGGCGATTTAAAACAAACAGCGTGGTAAACCAATGTTAGGGACAAAATATGCAACCCCTTTCCACACTTAAATAAAAACACAAAAATAAATAACGCTGGCCAATTCACACCTTATCATCTAGAAAAAATAAATAACGCTGGCCAATTCACACCTTATCATCTAGAAAAAATAAATAATGCTGGGTAATTCACACCTTATTATCTAGACCCAAACTAAGCAGAGCTTTTATTATGAGTACTAGTAACCTGATAAAAGTACCTACTTAATCCATCATTTAGATTTATAATTGTTATTTAAGTTTTTACTTAACTGGAGATTAAACATGCAATGGTAATTATGAAACGATCGATATATTCATCTATAAATACCAACAGACGGACAGCGAGCCAGGCTAATTGTATTTACATGCATAATTGACTCGCTCGACTTGCTGATTAGTTACATGCTAAGCGAGGTAATCCTACAATCAATGTTGTAGTTCCATTTACGAAGATAAACCATTAGTTTAATTTAAACGGTTGTCGAAGTCATTTACTAATTATATTAATTAAATATTGTCCTAGGCTTCAGAGAAAGCAAATTAAATATTTTCGTAAACTTACAGCCGGTGATTAGAACGCTGATCATCTCTATAATTAACTAATAAATGATCAAAGGAAGAAGAAAATTTGGCAAAAGAAAAAATATTTGACAAGAGATTTGACCATTTATCAGCGTTAGAACAACCGGCTGTTTGCTGTCAACAAAAATAATCAAGGAATTCTCTGAGTCAATATTCCCTGCTTTTTATAATTTGATTTCTTTAAGAGAAGAATCAACCAGCATCTTTCAGGATTGACATTCAGTCATTCATGCACACGTTTTTTTTGTGAGATTTACATTTCTCAAGTATTTCATTTCCGTTCTAACAATTTTGTTGAAAAAGAGGTGCTACGGCGTAGAAGGTCTACGACACGTTACAAAACCTCTACGAGAAGCTACAAAACACTACGAGCTACGAACATCAAAGGTTACGACCGTTACAAATTATTTTCACTTACGACTCGCAACTTTGAACCAAGGCGTATAAACTGCAATGTCTTATCGCAAGACTTGCAAGACCCTTTGACTTGCAAATCCTAGAACATTTTCACTTTGCACCAAAAGCATCAATTAAGTCATTAAAATCATATCTCTTTCGGTCGAGCAACTGAGTAATCAAGTAAAATGAGCGTATACGGGCAAAATTTGGAGGAGGGCCAAATGCTGGAACTGTAATAACTTGGCAAAACCATGTTTTTACTTAAAGAGTGGCTGGGAAATGTTGTTTTCATACAAATATTTGAAAGGGTATAAGAAACTGAATTTGGTATTACAAAAGTATTCCCGTAGGTCCGGCTGTTGAAAAATAAAAAGCAGTAAAGGACATTTCAAAACAAAACGTCAAGTGTGGACTTGCGCTCCTGGCGTGGGTTCCGTATAATTATAAGACCTTGCTTCTTGCTCAACGGAATTGTTATAGTCCTCCAGCGATTCTGCCACAATGACTATAATGTCGGCAAACCGAAGGTGAGTGATGTAATCGCCATTGATATTGATGCCATATCTGTCCTAGTCTAAGAGCTTAAATATATTTTCCCTCTGCATTGAAAAATATATATGTATATGCTCTACAACTATGACGGATATGAAGGCTTTTTTTTTTAGTTTTCTTTCAACTAAAAATTATAATATACATATACTTATTATATAAAAGACCCAGAACAGCGTTTTAAGTGGATTTATCCCAGAAAAAGGCTTGCGAGGTTGCAATCAGACAGAAGCCAGTTTACAAATTAACTCTGAAGCTATTTAGAAATTAGACTTCTCAATATAAACTTATATGTAAAACTCTTCGAAAATTTAGACGGAAACCGATGTAGGAAAGTTGTCCCTAACCCCCTCCAATTTTTGAGGTGAAATGAGGTAAACACGTGTAGTACAGAGAGGCGAGATTACGCTCACATTAGCAAAAAAAAAATGTGGTCTACCCACACTAAAACAATTTAGGATAGTAACAGTTCACAGCACTGCACAGAACGTTTTTATTTATTTATACACCAACTTAAAATAGTTATGTACATTGGAAACTTATAATATAACACTATGTAAACCACAGACGTAAAGGAGTGTTATTAGCAAGTCAGCCAAGATGAGTTTGTAGATGTATTTTGCTGAGGGGAAGCAAGTTACTATTAACTTGCTTCCCCTCAGCAAAATAGAAATATAGGTATATCATATATAGGTATAACATTTACTTAACCCTTAACGTTCGATAGTAAAAATCACATCCATTTTGTATGAAAAGAGTATAAACTCACCAACCAGCCCTCAAGCAATAGTTATTGTATTCCCGCTGTAAACCGTAAATTTAAGCTGAGACATGCTGTAAAAGAAATATTTCGCGGTGAATTCCCCGAAAGATAAATGGCTATCGGGTTTATAGCTTCTTTATTTTTATTTTATTCAATGTTTGTGTGAAAATACCAATAACGATTTAGAGAATGTTTTATACGTTACGTAGTTACGTTGCGTTTTATATACATACATATGTACGTAGAAGCAGAATTAAAAAGATTTTTTTTTTTTCAGTGTTGGCATTTTTGTCTTTGGAATGGAAGGTATTATTAGTTACTAGCTGCTAACCGCGCCTTCGCCTGGGCTTTATCCGGATAAAAAATTGTCTATATGTTTTCCAGGTCCCAAACTATACCCATATCAAATGTCAGCCTAATCAGTTGTTTTTGTGTGAAAGAGTTACAAATATCCATACATCCATCCTTACAAACTTTAACATTTATAATATTATACTGGCTGCTGTCCGCGCCTTCGCCCGCGTTTTATCGGGATTAAAAATTGCCTTTATGTTATTCCAGGTCCCAAACTATACCCATACCAAATTTCAGCCTAATCAGTTTAGTAGATTTTGCGTGAAAGAGTAACAAATATCCATACACCCATACATCCATCCATACAAACTTTGACATTATTTTATAATATTAGTAGGAAGTAGGATAGGATATTGACTATGAAATTGAATTCATATCTCTGCCATGTATCATAGATTTAGTTAGTTTATGTAAAAAATACATATGTTTATTATATGAATAAAAAAAAAAACAAAACAGAAAAACGGCTGTACTTTAAGCGATTACCAGGTAGTTAAGTAAGATTTTCCGTTTGGTTGAAAACCCCTAAAACGTGGTACCTACGTATAAAAATGCAATTGCCATATTCAAAATATATTGCATATTGCATGAACGTTCTGAGTTATTAACATTTGATTGCAATAAACTAAAGTGCCATACATTATGAAGGAAATAGGGGACTTACCGTACCGAGACCTATTTATCCTTCCACCCATCTTCAACCTTATATATCAAACAATAAGGGTGGTTTTAGGTATTATTTATGAAACGTATAAGCAAGAAAAACCTTTTTTTATGATGTAAGAATGAGAAATATCATGTTGGGATATTAAGAATGTTTATATAGTCATAAAAGCTTTTGGCAAGTTTGTGATATGAGTAAAAACTAGGTAAGGGCGATGATACTCGGGTATCAAGGGTTCCAGTATATTATACAATGTTATTTTCTGTTTATTTCTAAGCTTTTTCGTTATTGTCATTGCTATTGTTGTCTATGGGTGGCCGCCTCGTGTTGGTTTTTTGCTTTTTGACTTCAAAAGGAGGAGGTTATCAATTCGTCTGTATGTTTTTTTATGTATGTTACGCTCGTGTTACGCTATATCTCCGCGAATTATGAAGCTATTTCAAAAATTCTTTCTTTATTGTATAGAAAATGATCCCGAAAGGGTCCTATAATAATGTTATCCCCGGGGGATTAGTATTTATCCCACAAAACTTAAAATAAGTGTAAAAGTAAGGGAATATGAATTCGGTTTATCGTTTTTTAAAACACGCCATATTATAATTATTTTATTTTTCATATCAGTTTTATAAGGTTCCTTTTGCGAAATAGAGATGTACGATGGTTCGAAACCATCCGTGTGCGAGGGAACTCGCACTTGGCCGGTTTTATTTATTATACATAGAAAATACCAAGAACACCCGAGACAAACATTTGCGGATCGTACAATATTTTTTTCCAAGGTGGGTATCGAACCCACAACCTCCTACCAATGCTGCATAGCTGTATTTTGGGAATTTATATCTTTACTAGAGTTTAACCACAGCGCGAATCACGGGAAATAACCAAAAAAAATTTTTATGCGAAATCTTAATCGACTTTGGACAACCTCGTTGCTCAAAAGAGTTAATCTTACGAGAAAAGATGCAGTTTGCGAGTTGAAACTTAGCTTAGAGAAAAAGTATAGAATGGCCTTAGTTAGTGCTGTGGATTTTGTTGAGTAAATAATTAAATAAATGTATATAGATGCGAAACGGAGTGTGGGAAGACCTCACTCGATGGACCGACGACATCGTAGCGGTCGCAGGGAGTCGTTGGATGGAGGCGGCTCAGGACCGCTATTCGTGGCGTCGTTTGGGAGAGGCCTATGTTCAGCAGTGGACGTGTACGGGCTGATGATGATGATTTTCGACAGTTCGGGTACTTGCCTCCGTGGCGCAGTTGGTTAGCGCATCCTCGTATTCAGAGGAGGATCGCGGGTTCAAGTCCCGCCGGAGTCGTAATTTTTTGGGATATTATTAAATTCTTGATGATGATGATGATGTAGATGCGAAAGTTTGGATGAATGTTACTTCTTCACGTCAAATTACTGACCAACACAGGTTAAAATGTAGAATTGATGTACCTAGGTGTAGAATTGGAATAACAAATGGGCCGCCTTTATCCCATACATCAGTTCCCATGGGATAAAAATAACCTTAGAAACAACGCGTGCAAAACCGCGGGCAGAAACTAGTTCTTATGCTTTTTGCATGTATCTATATATATTCATACATATATTTTCTGGAAGAGATCGCTCAAAGCGATAAGGCCGGTCTTTTTACTTCATTGATTGTCAACATTTCCTTTTGTAAATTGTATTTTGTTTTTGTGCTTTCGATCTAGCATCAACAGATTGGTTTCCCCTGCGTCAACCTGGCTCTGCGTCGAAAATAAAATTGTATTGCAACTTATATTTTTTTTTCGTAAGAGTGTAATACGCGAATTCGTCATTCGAAATACCTATTTTCGCAATTTTTCGCAACAGCAGCGTGTTCGCTTCGGCGGCATTCGAATCTGCATATCAGACCCAATAAAGAGTTGTCTATCTATCTCTATTATAATACAACCATATTCAAACCCTCTACCAGAAAAACTAAATTTCAATATTCCTGCACATTCGCAGCTTCGCAAGAGAATTGCATTGCTCGTACCACTTTTCAGTGGCCGCCACCGCGCGCCGCTTTAGTACCATTGTGTTACATAAACTGTAGTACGTCTTCAACTGTGCTGGTAACTTTGCATGTCCTACTAACTTGCGCCTCATAAAACATTGACGGGGATTGGGTAGCGAGCGGAGCGGTGGGCTTAGCGAGCTACCTGTGTGACTGAACACAAAGGGGTAGAGGTGTGCAATTTGTAGAAACATGACTTTGTTTTTTTTTTATTTGACTCCCAACCTGATAGGTATGTAAAATAACTACTACTTGGTACCTGCAAGTTCAAAATATTTAATTCTCCTAAGTGTAGTACGATGTTATCGAAATAAAGAACTTTGGCTATGACCGCTTGCAATTTGAAACCTTTCATATACCTATACTTAAGTATGTATGAGACAATATATTCTTTGTAAGCTAAACTCTTCGTCCAGCTCAAAAATCATTTATTTTACTAATGTTTTGAGTAGTAGTAGGTAAATCCCGCTTAAAACTGGCAAAGAGCATATTTGAATCAAATCCATGACTTTTGTATTAACAGTTGTATTGAGAACGTCATCGTGACTTCTCATTTTTCTATGGGATTTGGTACAGCACCCCTAGCGTGGTGATATGGAACTAGGAAAATCCCATACAAAATTGAGACATAACCGGTTAGTTGTACACGGGCTCGCCAAAATGGCCTCCAAGTTGTAAGTCGTTTGGCGGGAAAGGAGCGTGCGGTCGGCGTCAACGCAAACTCGCTACTGACGATTTTCATTCTATGGGGCCGAGTAACGGACGTATAATCGTCTCGATACTATTGTCAATATCGTCAATATGTCGATATCGTCTCGATACTATTGTCAAACCGAACTAAGGGCCCTGGTTACTGCCTCACTTACTCTTACTGCGTGCCTCACTTACTATGGAAACCTTAATAGAGGTATCATAGCCGCTGCTCGCTCAGCATATGACTTAGCCCTCAGCCTTACCGTTACGGCTCAGTTTACTAGTGCGAATGCACTTACTGTGTTATTTTGTTGCGTAAACTTTACGGTCTGAAATGACGGTGGGTTCGTTAAGTGTTTAAGCAGTCTTGTGCTGGTTAAATTGAAAATGTAAGTTTATTTTACCTACAATTAATTATTGTAGGTAATGATGTAGGATAATGGGCCAAGAATTCACGCTCATGTACGACAATGCCCGTCCGCACACAGCGCGAGTGGTAACCAGCTGCAGGAGCACGACGTGTCGGTCTTAAACTGGCCTGAGCAATCGCCAGACCTAAACCCCAAAGAGCATGCATGGGACATGCTTCAAAGACGGGCTATGAACCATTTTCCTGCAAACATCGCGACTGAAGAGCAACTTCTTTTGCATCTTAGCAGGACCTGGGACAATATCCCGCAGCAAGACTTTGATAACTTGATTCAAAGCATGAAAACCCGTTGCAGGACCGTTTGTAACGTCATGGGTGGTTTTACTGACTACTGATTTTTTCGTATAATTGCAAAAAACAGGAAATTTCGCATAATTTTGCATTTTTTTTTAAACACAACGTCCTAAATGTTAAAATTTTTCATATTTTGTTTTTTATTGAATAAAATTTTATTTACACAATAAAAATATTTCTATTGTATTCGAAGGTCTAGTCTACTAAACGGGCTTTTCAAAAATATAGACATATTGCATGTTATTTATAACAAATTTTGAGTAAATTGAGAAAATACGAAATATCCCTAGACGTTGTTGATGTGTGAATATGGTTTATAGATTCCCCTGCAATGGGCAATGAAAGTGTTAAATAAAATAAAACTCGTTCAGCCCCAGCTATATACATTTATTGGTGTTTGCCTGCAATTTTATACTGAACGTACACATTCTAAGAATTAGGTACATACATAGTATTCAAAACTAATTGGTTTACAAGGTTCCACTAAAACTGTTTCAAACCATGCTTTTGATTATTTTAACATATGCTTAGCACTTCTTTAGTGAAAACCCGGGTTTGTTCTATACCTCATAAACCGCCACGGTCTAAACAGGCCTTTATTCAAAAATAAAAGTCAGATAAATCAAGAATGCTAGTTTTTTCTACTAAGTTATTTTGACATAAATTTTGGCTTCTTTATTTTCCTTTATTTTACTTAGCTATAATTTTATCCTACAGATAAGTAAATCTAATAACATCGGTGAGTTGTATCACAATATCTTCTATTTCAACTAAATCGTGGAATATTATTAAAGTACCCGTATTTTATTGTTACTAGGTAAATTAAAATAAGTTTAGTATCTATTTAAACAATTACAACATTAAATATTTACTACAAAAACTTTTGAAACTTTTAAATTCTATGTAAAGATATTGACCGTATCTACAGATTAATAGTATTTTGATATAGGAAATACTTAAAAGCTGCGATAATTAAGTTTATTTCTAGTTATTTATTAAAGATTCATTATACCAAACCTCGACAAGTATAAACATTAAATTAAATAATTACTCCATAATAATACTGTATCATGCACATTAATATTCTTTCATTATTATGGCACCCATGTTTATTTTTTACAAACATTTTATATAAAATTATAATTAATCTTTGAAACAACAACATTATTTATTCTATACTGTTGTAGAAGTTCATATTCATAAATGTTAACCACCAGACGACAGACAATAATTTATTAATAAAACATAAGGGCCAACGGTGGTGGGCCTGCCGAGTAGATGGCCGCCACGCCGAGAACCATTTTCTCGAACTATCTCGAAGCGCTATCGATTACATTTTAATAATTACATTTAGTGACATTATTGTTATATTTAATCAGTTTGAGTGGTCATGTGATTGGTTAATTCAGTCTCTTGATGTTCGTCGTCACTTCTACTTGAATCTGTGTCACCTGCAAAAGAAATACGATATAAACTTGGGTCGTAGCTCAAGGAACTCGAAAACGGACATGTGCGCAATGAAAATTACAATCAAGTAACAGAAACAAATTAGAACTTTTTTTTTACGTAGGTAGACTTTATGGACAAAAAAAATAACAATCAAAAGAAATTAAACTAGTATTTACAATTGAAACAATTGAGCTAACTGCAGACTATTGCAAATAATCTACAGATAGCTCAACTGGTCCATATCAATACCAGTCGGAAGCGTCCCCAAGACGCTGGCTGCATTGCCCCGCTGTATGGCAATGCTATAGCGCTGCGCCAGATACTCACCAGCTCTCAGGTCACGCGTCGCTTCGACCAGGCGCTCAGATAGATTAGAATTAGAACTAGTATATACAGTGGAAACAATTGACCTAACTGCAGATTTGACTTGTCTAAGTGATTATTTTGTAAGCCTAGAGAAATAAAGTTATTGAAATCTTCTAAACAATCTACAGGTAGCTCAACTGGTCCATATCAATACCAGTCGGAAGCGTCCTCAAGATGCTGGCTTCATTGCCTCGCTGCATGTCAACGCTTATGCGCTGCGCCAGAAAACAATAAGTTTCATTTCATACATTTAGGCGCCTTGTACATGCGCTCCACCGGATACTGAGAGGACCAACTTTCATAGTATGACATCGCTGTCTTACTATAAAAGTCAGCCTTCTTAATATCCGGTGGGGTAGATTGAGTTTTTATAAAACTATTGGATCGCTCCAATAGTTTCATACGAACTCAGTTGTAGTTTTCGTAGGATTTTACGTTGCATTTTACCAGTATTTGCCAACTTTGACAACTCAGCGGAAGTAAATTTTCTTTTTCTATTTGTTTTATGCATACTCATACACAACTATGTTTATAGTATATAATTTGACTTGTCTAAGTGCTTATTTTGTAAGCCTAAAGAAATAAAGTTATTGATTCTGACTCATGTTAGCCGCTGAGGTATGTTGAAAAGCAAACTAATATAATAAAGAATAATAAAAGTGTTCATAAAAACCGTTCACCTACAATTTACAATTGTAATCTACCATACATACATGGAGACATTAGAGGATAGTCCTGGAGTATCAAAAAACCTACCATGTGGTCTAGTGTCCAGGGCCAGTACTGCTAGCGGCGCCTCGTCCAGGACCCCCGACCACCTGGCGGCCAGCACGCGCGAGCCGCGGTGTCCACGGACGACTACTGTGGGCATCACGCTGGAGGTCATCGATCCGCCGTACATGGAGACTCCGACGTTGCGGCGAAGGATTGTGCTGGAAAACAGATTGTTGAGTTGAAAGTTTATATATTTTCTAGTCATCGTCAGAAAAGAAAATATATAAACTTTCAGAGGGACAGGAATCTATTGTACAATTGAAACTTATTATAATGTGTCTTCAAAGAACTATGGGAAAAATTACATAACTGTGACAAAATAATAAATTGCTATGCCCAACAGGACGTCTACTAACTTTAGTGGTAATTAGAACCTAAGCTATCTATGTACATATTTGCAATTAATAAATGAACATGAATATAAAAATAAGTTAACAAAAACCTCTGTTCAGGATCATCCCGCGGTCTACTCTTCTTCTTACACATAACCACCAGTGCCACACACAAAGTCGTCAGTATGGTCAGCATTATCAGCGATAGCACGCCTCCTATCAGCAACGCAACGCTGTTGTCACTAGCCGTGGCTGGAGGAGGCGTCGGTGTCATTGTTTGTAAGGACCCTGAAATATTTACAGTTCTTTGATTTAACTGAGTCTTGAGACTACGTTCCAATTTCTTCTTCTTCTTCCTGCCCTTATCCCACACTGTGACATTGTTAACTAAGGTCCTATTTCATCGTTTGTAAAAGTAAGTTCCACTTGATCACTAAATTCGGTTCAAAGCTCTGAAAAACGGAGTTTATCTAATAGCCCGGCTACACGTTCAAACATTTGTGCATGCATGATTACACAAACTAGTTTGCGCAAGCAAGATGAGCTCGGCCACACGCTTCATCTTGCTTGCGCAAACCGTGTTTGTGCAATCATGCATGCACAAATGTTTGAGCGTGCAGCCGGGCTATTAAGTTGATCGCATTCAAATCCAACGGTGAAATGCTTAGAATCATCATCAAATTACAAACAAAACAAAAAGTTTAAAAAAAATATTCAAAATATTTATATTATCTTCTACTTGCATTCTCATATTCATTCAGCCCCTGCCGCTGCCCCTCGCGCTGCCGATAATTCCCTAAATATTGCTGCAGCAGGATCGAGAGGAGTGTGTGTTTACATACTGCCCTACCACTCACTTCGCTTCCAAGTTTCGGCAATGGCAGACGTCGAAATAATTACAGCGGCCGCGCTGTCTCTTTTTGCGATACATAATAATGTTCGATATTTAAAAAGATATCGAATACAAAAAAAGAATGTTCGTCGTAGACGATGGTGGGTGATATCTATCCATCGAAATAGAACTTTGTAAGTACCTTATTATCAACCTACCTACTTAAGTAATTGCTCTACTTACTTAACTAATCTCATTGCTCCATTAGGACGGCATTTTCGAAGATCTAAACGAACGTCTTTCTCCTCCAGGCGCTCGACGAGTACTGAGCGTCGGAGCTGAATGTAAACACGCACTGCCGCTCGCGCTGCCGGTCCTTTGACTTCCGCACAAAAAACCGCCATTTTGGGGAGCGCCGGGCAGCGCGAGTGGCAATGGCAGTGGCATGAGAAGTATCGCGTTTACACACTCGTCCTCCCCACTTCCCTGTTCACTACGGCTGAATGTAAATGCGACATTCATTCTTTGATGTTGCTAGGCAAAGATCTTTCTTGTTTCTTTCATAAGCTTTTTATGGCACCTATGCACAGTGTAAAATTTACCTCAATTTTGTTTCATCTCAGTATAATAATAAAGTATTCGTTATAATATTGAGATGAAACAAAATTGGGGTAAATTTTACACTGTACTATGTTACCTGGTCTATCCAAATCATCATCTGTCCGTATCGACACGCTGTGCAATGCTGCTGGTCTAGATGATCTTCCTCTTGGTGTTTCTGCGTAAACCAGCAATGTATACTTTCCAGGCGATAATGCATCCAACGAGAACTGAGGTTTGTCGTTCCGCACTCTGTAGATAGCTTCTGATAGACCGCGGCCAGAGATACCCTACAAAAAACAAATAGAACATTTTATTTCCCAGAAAATAATGTTATTAGTGAAAAGCTTGCAATCTGACAAATACTAAGCATTAGCCGAAAATTATGATATCTATGTCTGATTATACCCGATTTATAAATCTTCCAACAATCATGCATTTTAGAACCTGCAAAATGTTTACAAACCATTTAGATAGCACATTGAAATTTTGAATGGCAATGGCAATGAGATTTAATAGAAGTGAACATAAGATGTGGGAATTGTTTTGGAAACAACATGCAATGCAATGACTTGCGTAGATTCTCAGATTGAAAAAAAAAAAAACATCGTGTCGTAACTAGGAAAATACAATGCTGGCTACATTATCGAAACCTAACTTAGGGAAAAATCCTCATACAAGGATCATGCAGTAAAATTTCACTGATGCAACTTTGGGCACTAAATAATGCCTGTCTCTTCTCATAACTCTCTCTCTGTCCTTCTATCTCTTAAAACTTTCATTGACACCAACGCATAATGCACGCCTTTCTACTCGTCCAGCTGCGGCGCGCTGCCCCTGCGGATTGCAGTTTTTGTCTCTAGGAAGAGACAAGGCATCGAATGGGTTAACCAGTAAGGTAGAAGCCTCTGGGCGCTCACCTGATCGTTCAGCGTGGAGATCTCATTTTCCACACCCACGCTCTCCCGCCGTACCTCCAGCGCCTCCATAAGGAATTTCTGCGCGAGCCCTCCGTCGTGGCCCGGCTCACAGCTCAGCACGGAGTTGTCGATCTCGCAGTTTGATGGCGCTTCGGGGAGGGCTAGGTAAGAAGTTGTTTATTTTGAAAGAGTTGGTATGGTTTATAGACTCGTATCTTTTCGAATGCAATGTACCTATGTATATAGTAGGAGATGGATCATCATCATTATCATCATGTATTAGACACATAAGATGATATATAAATGAACTAGTGGTCGTATCAGCCGATCGACATCCACTGGACATAGGTATGTCTCCCGTAAGGATCTCCACAATGACCGATTTTGCGCTGCCCGCATCCAGCAATTTCCGGCAACCTTCACTAGGTCGTCGGTCTGTCTCGCGGACAGACTTCGAGCATAGCCCTCTTCATTGCTCTCTGTGCGACCTTGAGCTTTCTGATGAGGTCCATATAGAAGGGCCACATTTCAGTAACATTATGTCATCATCACTGGCAATACACAGGCAAAGAGTGGAGATGGATAATATCCATCTCCATGGATAATATCCAAAATATGTCAATCATAGTTCATATTATGAACTATGATTGACTTATTTTTACGAATTTGACAATCCATTATATATAAGTAAATCAAATTAAAAATACACGATGGTTCACTCTTACAAGTTTTCAGAAAACTATGAATCTCTTACAAAAGTTTCACGTGATCATCATCATAATTCTAGATGAAATTTCCCACTGCTGAGTTTAGCCGCTTCTTATCTGCTGCTTCTTGCCTGCAAGTAGACCTGCGACTTTGACGATATCGTCAACCCATCTTGCGACCCGTATCCTTAGGCTATTTCTTCACGGGATTAATGAAACTAAATTCAATACCAGCAGGCATAATCCTGAAGAGACAAGGTTCGCGCTGATTCCCCACATCATTGCTGGCCCAGCACGCCAGCCAGCCTAGTTCCTCTCCGTCATCAGCAGGCAGGCCGTGGATCACGGTGCTACTGGCTTCCATCACGGTTACGTTAGATGCTGGTATCTAGGGAAACAGAGAGATGAGAAAAGGGTTACAGAATATAATTATGGGTTTGTGGTCATCATAAATTTACTATAAATCAGTTAAGTACATCCTTTTTCAGCCAGCATCAATTCAAAGTGGCGACAATATCCAGACAGATAACATCTCAGATAAAAGTGAAATACTATAAAGTTCATTTTCTTAATTTTCGCCTCAATCCGAACTTTTTCCAACTTCAAAGAAATACATCTATCTACTGCCAAATGAAAAGGTCTACCCTCTGGCTAAAGAGATACATAATAGTTAATTGGCGAACCCCAGAACAAAGATAATAAGGCTAAGTAACATCACCGAAGATTATTAAAACCTCTCGGCTCTTAGAAAAAGTAGTTTTTCATTAAGCTGACTCGAAGCGAAAATTAGATTGACTAGATTTACTTTGCAAAAAGAAAAAGAAAAGTTTCTTATCTAATTAGAAGTCTTTGATAAGTTCAATTTACATATTTCGCAGCGATGTTGGGTTTTAACTGGAAACTTGTAGAAAGAAAAAGATTTCTCCGAAATGAACGGCCCAGCCAAGGAAGACGATCGAAAAACTCATTCTAGCAAAATTGTCAGACGCAGACTGTGTTCGAATTTTCATATGATTTCCCATACTTTTCGCACTCCTTGGGGCTCTTAAAGATTCTGAGCTATCTCTCAGTGAATAATATTAAACCCACGGTGATCTGGTACCACATCGTCAATCCAACTGGGATAGCCTTTGATCTACGAACCTCGATCGTTTCCCGATCCGTACAATTCTATACATGGCAAAACATAGGACTTCCATCCAACAGATAAAAAAATGGAAAGTATTTTATCTCTATTTACCCCACTGCAAAAAGGATGATTATAATTTTTTATGACGAAACGAAAGCACATCGCCTTCGCTGGCTCGGCCACTTAGAGAAAATGGGATAGGACCGAAACGTCTACAACGTCTATCTCGGTTGCGCCGTCGGTCGACAACTCGTAGGACGCCCGCAATACCGCTGGAAATATGTGGTTGAAGCGGACCTGCATGAGCTACAAGCGGAGGATTGGCGGGAAACTGCGCAGAATATGGAAAAATGGCGACTTCTCTTATCGGAGGCCAAGACAGACTTCGGGTGATTGAGCTATAGCAGTAAGTCAGTAAGTACATATATTTTTTTATTATTTACCGGCAGCACATCCTTCGTCCCGTTATAAGTCCAATAGAACCTCAACGGCCCCGCGTCGTGCGTCGACGGCGCCGTGACTGAGCATCGAGCCCGCACCTCGCCTCCCGGCGCACCCGCCAGCTGCTGCACCACTGAGCCGGCTGAGCACTCTGGACGAGCTGGGGAATTCAAGAACTTAAGTATAAGTATAGTATAATACCTATGTCAGTACACTTACACCAAGCTAGAAACGGGAAACTGCTAAGAACCGACCCGAACTATATGGTGCGGAAATATTTTAACGACCTCGTGGCGGCGTGTCTATGTCTTGTCTATGGTTGGCCGCGGCCCTCCATTCATCAACTCCCTGGACCGCTTTAAAGTCTATCTGGTGGAAGATCATTCCACATTCCGTTACATTGTTTTGTGGTCGCCACTCGAAAGCCTCCAAACGGTTATCGGTACTGCGAGCTCTATGGCCATGACGGTGATAGCTACATCATATTGCCTATCTAACAGTACTTACTCAGTACATTCAGAGCCAGCGGTTCACTCAGCGCACTGCCCTCAGTGTTCCTCGCTCGGCATCGGTACACGGCCGCGTGATGTCTCCTCAACCCTCGGAGTAGCAGCCGGTTCTTATCCACTGATATCCCGGCGACGGGGTCGTCTCGGAGTAGGTGCACCTGGGAAGAATAATCAGTTAAATAATGCTAAACATTGTACGTAGTTCTACGAGAGCGAATAAAATAGACAAAAGTAGGTAGGTTGTATAGCTTGCAGAACTGATAACCGCTGGGGAGTAAAGGTTCTCGATTGGCGGCCACGATGAAACGCAAAACGGAGTGTTGGGCGGCCATCCACTCGATGGACCGATAACATCGTAGCGGTCGCAGGGAGTCAATGATGGAGGCGGCTCAAGACCGCTATTTGTGACGTCGTATGGAGCAGGCCTATGTCCAGCAGTGGACGTATGGGTTGATATGATAACGATGATGATACGACAAAATAGACATAATAGAATTGTGAAACTCAAGTAGCTGCATGTAGTGCAAATAGCTCGCAGAACCGATGGCCGTGGAGTCTCTAAAGCTCTCAAGTATTTCGCCTTTGGGTGAAGATCTTTTTCTTGGTTAAGATCAATATATTGTAATAAATATTCACGGGTTGTTTTTGCGTTTATAATAATTAAATAGAGCTGGGCTGGACATGTCTGACATATGCAGGAAGACCAGTGGACTAAAATAACCACCCAGTGGAGCCCCAACAGAGTAAGGCGCAGCGGCAGACCGAGGAAGCGATGGCGTGACGAACTGGAAACCTATGACGAAGCACGGGCCCAGCTGGCTCAGGACCGACAGGACCGAGTTACGTGGAGGAACCAAGGGGAGGCCTTTACCCAGCCTTGGGTGGGACAAACCAGGCTAATTGTAATTAAATTCAAGATCATTATGATTTGAAATATAATCATCTTTTCAAAGTAAGCTCATCGTTCGCAAAAGCATGGGCGAATGAAAATAATTTAGGCAATTGCTCGCTTTACAAATAATTTTCATTTCAGAGGTTATACTACTACTAAAGCTACTTATCAAAGTCTGAACCTAACTAAGTTAACCCTTCAGTTCACGTAATGATCAAAAACCCTCCTGAAACTTTTTAATACTAATTTTCCAGTTTACATCAAAAGGCCTGAACCTTTAAAATTGTTTATTTTTACTACAATTTTAAGTATATTCAATCTACCATCGAAATTTTACCCATTAGGGTAATCCATCTGGTATGTAAGGTATGTTACACTAAGTAAAGGTGAATATCTGGATGTTTCTTTCCTACTGCAGTCGTTTGATACGCATCTAATGATGACTCACAGATTCGGCGGGTATATTTTATATACGTACATATAATGTACTAGGAAAATATTAAATGGGCTCTCATCTCATCCGTGAGACGCCGTTTACGTTTTTCAAGTGTGTCTATGTGGTCACTCTTTGTTACATTGAAGCAACACACGGCTAAAGAAATTTTGGTAATTGATACATGAAAACAGTCGTCTAAATTCTGTGAGTGATTTTAGCTACAAATTGAAGGTCTTGACCCTCTCATTTTGAGAAAAAAGTAAAAAAGCGGTGTTTTTTTTTATTTTTTATCACTTGATATGCGAGAAATGCATGTAACAAGCGCATGTAAACTCGGGCAAATGACTGACTTACAATTTTTTTACCTTCGTTACCACCCTCGAGTATATCTCACCCCAGTCTCTTTAACGGACTAAATAAAAAAATTAAACGGGCGAGCGTGAGCAAATTATACCTTTATAACGCCCGTAAGGTCTCCAATCCTAAGAAATAATTACTTCGCAACATTAGCGGTCTTCAAATTAAACACTATAATAGACGTGCCACGCGAGACCTAAGTATTATTTAGCGTGTGCGCCATTCCTAATGAGAATTAAATTATGGATGGCTTCATAATAATTGAATTTATAATAGAAAGTTATTTTGTTTCATATAGTTTTCAAGCTCTCAAATACTTGTACATTTGATTCGGTACAGGTTTGAGAGAAACTAATTTTGCTGTACAAAATAGTAAGTAAATTGAACTTGTTTAATTATTCTCACAAAATAACATCTTCTGCATTTTAAAATGGCATTCTTGTATTAACTATATACAATAACCAATAACTATAAAACCATTTTATTTATGTATATCCTACTATCCTCCTAATAATATTATAAATATCAAAGTTTGTAGGGATGGATGTATGGATGGATGTTTGTTACTCTTTCACGCAAAAACTACTGAACCGCTTAGGCTGAAATTTGGTATGAGCATAGATAGTTTGGGACCTGGAATAACATAGAGGTTATTTTTTATCCCGATAAAACGCGGGCGAAGGCGCGGGCATCAACTAGTTCACATTACATTTTCACAGTACAGCACGAGATAAAAAATTCAAAAGAGAATTTTCCCAATGCTAGTAATAACTGCATTAGAAGTATGTGGTTGACAGGTTGGCTACTTTTCGATTAAAATCTTAAAGTGGGACGAATGCGGAATAATAACACCCCTGAATTAGATTTTCCATGGTCGGACTAATATGAGCCGAAGCCAGTGGGACGAACATGGAATAAGTCAGTTTGTCGTGACTAAAACAAATATTTCACTTGTGTTCTCTATTATACGCTCGATATTAATTTCAAAGGCTTGTATAATTGTTTAATTGTTGTTGAACTGTGAGAACTAATTAGTTTTTTCCGTTCAGTAGACGTTCAATTAGTTTCAGTGAGAAATAATTATAGTCATACGTGCAAAAGATTGATAGCTTCAAAGTTATTTGTTAGAAAATAGTAGTTATTCGCGAAAAAGCTGTGTAGTTTTTAATGAAAATAATCTTTTTCAGAATTTTTTATTTTTTTAATCTAAAACAAAATGTTCAATTACTTTTATTTGAAAAACCATGCAATGCGCGGTTCTTACTTTTATTTCAATGAGTGACGTGAATTATATTAGATTTTCCTTTTTGGCTCATAAATTCACTCAAAACGTACCTACCTATTGTATCATCATATCAGCCCATACACGTCCATCGCTGGACATAGGCCTCCCCCATTCGACGACGACGCCACAAATAGCGGTCCTGACCCCCGCCTCCATCCATCGACTCCCTGCGACCGCTACGATGTCTTCGGTCCATCGAGTGGATGGTCTCCCATGCAGTATTTGGGGATTTGCCATAATCACCCCGCTTGGCAGGCGGATTAGTGATCGCAGTGTTGGTGTTGAAAAACACTCAGAAGGAACCTGCTGCCCTTCCTCTGGTAGTTTCCATTAGTCGGCTCTTACGACATCTACGGGTTGAGTTGGAGGGGTCGATATTACCTATTGTATATTATGTTGAATAATTTTCAACTAAATAATACAAACCAAATGTTATTTATTACTCACTCTCTCGCCGCCGGTCTCTGCTCACTGGGCATGGGCACCGAGAGTTTTAAAAACGTAATATTATCATAAACCCTTCCTCACCTCAGCGCCTCTGTAGAATGTGAAGTTGACAGCCGGCGGTGAAGCATCAGCAGAGCACAGGATCTCAGCGTTCTCGTCTTCTCGCAGTAGACGCGGGTCTTTCGGCTCTATCAATGAAATTTGTGCCACAGGTGCGTCTGTAACACAAAAATGTGTAAATTTTTGGATTTCAAGATAAAAATCTAAGAGTAAAGAAGCAGTAAATTGTGCACGGGTGTTCTTGAACGAGACTGCTAGGTATGTAGTGTGGAACGGCCTGTGGGCAGAGCTCTGAGTCTGGGTGACAAAATACAGTAAGTAAAAAATGGATATTTTACATGAAAACCTTTTTGATGCAAATCGATCTTATACTTATCAAAAAAAATATCTACCCAACTGAGATTGGAGTACTAAAAAAGTCAGAAATAGCAAAAAACTATTTCCTTATTCCCCTTTATACTGTCCCCTTAAAAATCCACCTGTATGTATAGTCTTCTTCAATCGTCTGTCATCGCCTCGGTGGAATTGGCACATAACCCGATAAGCCTGATAAAGAGCAATTGACCTCATACCGATTCAAACGAAGCAAAACATAGAATCTATTCGTTGAATTGAATTGTCTCCCACCGGCTGTCCCTTCAGAAGCAGAAACGAGATTGTGACACCATTACGTGACGAGGCCACTCTAACGTCTCTAGGGAGGTCTAGTGTCCGGCTTTTTAACTGGAACGAGACTAACAGAAAACTCGCTGTTATTTCGGATATCTAGCTGGGAAGATAATGTTTACGCTTTTGTCGAAAGAATAAAACTAATACAATATGCGTCATGAGTACTTTATGCTCACCACCAAACACATTATACCACTACTTGACATCGCGTTTAGTCATGTGGCCCTTACAGGTCACCCCGATGAGCCGGCTCATCAATTGGCATAGGAAACATGAACTACTTTATAGATAGATAGATATGTAGATAGATTTGTTTTTTGTGATCGTACAAAATTAGTAAGTTCTAGTATATAAAACGTGTTTTAAAAACGATAAACCGACTCAAATTCCCTTACTTTTACACTTATTTTAAGTTTTGCGGGATAAATACTAATTCCTTGGGGATAAAAAATTTATGGGGCCCCTGGACTCCTTCGAGAACATTTTCGATACAATAGTGAAAGAATTTTCAAAATCGGTCTATAATTGGCGGAGATATCGCGTAACATAATGTACATACGTACATACGTACAAAAAAACATACAGATGAATTGAGAACCTCCTCGGTTAATATACATTGCATAATCTACAGACAAATGTATTGATATTAGGTAGGTACCTAATTATATTTCTATCAATCCAATAAAATGGATTGACGATATCCTCTATAGATACTTAAATCCCAGGAGATTACCTAATGTCTTACATCTCGGGCTCAGATGCATAAGGGCGTAAGTGCATTTTTGCTACTTTTCAGGAGAGCCGAAATAAAAATCATATAGAAATCGGCTCATAATTTTTGAACCTACAGAGATATCGCTTTGATTGTTTTTTTAATATGTGACAGAGTAGATACCCCATCAATTTGCATTAATAGAAACAATATTTCTGAACTAGACATATATATATATAAAAAAAAAAATGATTTTTCCTTACATACTCCATTATGCCTATAATACTCCTGAATTTGATCAATTATTATTGATGTAAACAGAGAACCACCATTATGCCCGCAATTTTTGTGCTTAGTCATTTTTTGTATCTTATTATGTTGAGTTATGGTTGTACTTTTAAAATGCGTTAAGTTATTAAATGAAGGTCGTATCAAATGATACTTCATTATGCATTTCAAGTAATAACTAAGTAATATTCAGGCATAATGTCGAAACAGTAGATACAGTAAAATTAAAACAAAAAATTTAACGTTTTATTAATGAATGAGAAAATAAGACACATTATTAATAACAAAATCAGACAATAATATTAATCAGTTTTAGAAAAATCAGGACACAAGATGCAATAATATCAATCAGTTCCTGGAAAATCAGACACGTTGTTGCTGTGTTTCAAATTTCTGTAATAAGAGTGAAGCTCAACCGGTACCCACCGCAAAAGGGTGATCAAATCATTGTACTTGGCGGTGGATATTGGCTTCTCACTCTGGCGTAGATCGCATAAAAGAAATTTCCATGAAGTCTTCCACATCAAAGCTTATCTTGTAAAATAGTAGCCGTTCTTGTTTTAATTGTAGCCAAACACATTCAGAAATTTTGAATTCTTGACCGTCTTTATTCTTTTTTCGAGTCACAAACGGCCCTCCTCGTTTGTAAAGAGATGTGACGTCTTTAAAGTGCTTTAGCTCCATGTCAAACACATAAATTTTTTTCCCACCGCATGTCCTAATAAATTGGGAGCAATCTCGTGGTGTAGCAATTTGCATTGTCTTGAGATTTTTTTTTCAATTTGGGAATGGATGGTATCTACCTCCATGTGCGTATGCCCTTTTAACATAAATTTATGGTTGATAATATGTGATTTTGGCAATTTGTGCAATATCCAAGTGTAGGCCATTATAATCATCATGTTTCGGTTTTGACCTGCACAATTGTCAGACCAAAAAGTCAATTCACGAACACCTTCCAATCTGATTTTATTTTCCTCCATCCAGCGTATTAGACAGGAAGTTATCTCGTTCCCTCCTCTGCCACTAATATTTTCAGACCAGATTACATTGGTAGCAATATTGCAGGTTGTGTCATAGATGATTAAATTTAATGTCCAGAGTTTGCCCAAGTAAAAAGATTTCCCGTTAGTTAAATTAGGTGTTGCTAAACACTTTTGTAAGTCAAACAGCAATACCTTCTTCGTTCCTGAACTATCCATTGCTTCGGCTTTATCTGTTCTTTTCAATGCATATCTTGCTTCAGCTGTTTGGTCATGTATTTCTTTTTGCTTCATTAAATTATCTCTTTCATCTTCATCTTCACAGTCTTTTAATTTTCTTATGTTAGAATCACAATCATCACACGTATCGACTGATGGTAGTTTGAAGCTCAGATTGAACTTTGTATTAAATGTATTTCGGTACAGCCATTCTTTTACAATTAGATTGTCAGGAGTTTCCTTATTATTCATGTGTTCTCAGTATTGTGCATACATCAATGCTATGCTTAAGTCCGGCCCTAAGAATTTTCGTTTACTGGTTGTGCCAGAATAATGGCTTTCATAAGATGGGTATGAATTTATGTGATCTATTACTGTTTGAACTATGGGCTCAGGTTTTTTGTTGGCAGGAACATGTTTGCCTCTTAGGTTTGTACTTGTTAAGCCTCTTGCAAGTAGTTTTTACAGACTTAATCTCACAAATTTCTCACTTATTGCAAGTGTGTTTAAGAACATCACTTTGCATACCTTTATGATGTTGAAATCCAAGATTATTTCCCAGATTAGGGGTTACTTGCGAAAGTTTTACTAGTTTTGGCTATTTTACCTATAAAATAAGTCATTTGATTTTTTCATCCGTTATCACGATAAAAAAACTGATAAAAAACTGATAAAACTGGCGAAAATCGATTCTAAAAATCAAAAATCGGGTTGTTAAAGAGTGGTTGAGATCGGGCATCCTTACGCGACACCTGTCTCACTCTAAATTTCCTAAAAAAAGCGTTCGGTCGACGCGTCGGCTTACCGAATGATCTGCGAAATTTGCGTATCTCATGGACTCTAATTACCTAAACGTTGATTTTGTTGAAAGCAAAACAGCTTATTATAACTTACGTGCATGATTTTAACAACAAAGTTTATGAAATTGGAAGCAGAACAACGTTTACTAATTTACATCATTAAAGTAAATAACAAAAATTAAGGCATAACGTCTGTTGCGACTTTACGCCGTTCTGCTTGTAACTTAAACGAATATTTTAACGTAAAGGTTAGAGGCAGAAGTGTGTATGTGGAGAACCGTCTAGCACAAGTGAAAATAAACTAAAGGCATAATGATGCAATTTAACATACAGCACTGATTTATGTTGTTTTTATATTTGGGGCATATAGATGTAAGATTAAATAAAGGTTTGCTTCTAAGAATTGTTCAAAAGTCTTTACATCCGCCCTTATGCAACAATTTATCTTTACAACAAAAGAAGATAGAAATGCAGTTGTCAGATTAGCAGAAAGAGAACGAAATACTGATTACGGATATGTAAAAAAGTGATTTAGGGCCGATGACGACTTCCGCCCTAATGTAAAGTTGTTAATGCCTCTAAGGCCGAGACATATGCTATCTGAAACTTATCCATTCGGGTTTCGCGCACCCATTCCTAGTAATAAGCCACCTCGCTATTGCATCATTCTGTCCGATCCTATCCTGACCAAGTACTTCCGAAGCTGTCACTGTCCAGCTATTTCCTTTCCTCATCTCAACTGACGAGCTCATTTATCGACGATGTCGTCAATTAGATTCATGCCTAGTCTGTTCAAAAGTCAGTCTCTGTCCGGCTATTCCGTACCCCATCTCAAGCTGCACAGCAAACTCTATGGTCCAGTCCGTCTTTATCTCATTACGTCGTTATCAGCTTACATGCCGCCACGGAAGGCACGTAAACTAATTTAGCCATGTTTTGGGACATTACCGCCTGATATAACTAACTAGTACAGTTTATTGATATAATTATGTATGATATGATAAAATGGTCATAAAAGGCAGTAGATTGGTAGAATATTAGAGCTAATTCTTACAAAGGTTATACGACGACCATGGTTTTAGGAAAACTTTAAAGTTGAAGATATTTTATGAATTTTGGAATTAGCCCTCAGAACAAGAAACAAATAACCTAAACGACGGTTTTGTTGCAAATAGTGCATCTTAAAAATGTATCATGCATGACTTATGATTATTATTTGTGTGCTTAGTTGTTTAGCTCCAAACGCAACAAACCGCATAAATAACAAAAAAGCCAAAGTTCACAGATAATACATTATCTTCACAAACATAAAACATTCAAGAACAAAAGCAGAGATATAACGTGAACAACGCAGTGAAAAGACATAGGTACCACGCGACATGCGACTGCGACAACTCAGCGACCACATACAGCGACAGACTGCCGCCGACGATAATGAGAAATTCATTTGTCAACCAACAGTATATCGTAAACAAAAGTGAAAGGAGTTTAATACCCACGCGTGTTTTTTAGTTTGCGACTAAACACGTATAATTTTGAGAGCTGTGTCAAGTTGTAGAGTCGCAACTACAGGTTTGTCATAAAAGCGACATGAAGCAGATGCAAATGACAACTCTGCGTAATGAATGCAGCGACTAAGGTTCAATTCATAAACAAAGACAATTCAGGACAATTAATAAACAAAAACTGAAAACACTAATAGAAAACAACTAAGTAACAGCAATTTTCTAACTTAAAAAACCTTCAACAACGCGTAATTAATTCAGACGCGTTGCGAAAAGGTGTGTAAATAAGAGTTCGAAAACGGACAAGAGACAAATGAAATGAAATGATGAACGAACAAATTTTATATTCTAGATACGAATAGGTATATACGAATTTACGCAAACTAAGTCAAGTCAGAGCGGCAAAAAACAGATGCCAACAACGAGCCGACTAGACGCAATACAAACGACAACGTCGTGCATCGTGTCGCAGCGATGAATCGCGTAGTTTGCGCTGCCGCGTAACGCAACGTAATTCCCACAGCTGTAAGCCGCCGCGAGTTTATCTCGTCAAGTTAAAATATTATCTCTGCTGTCGAGTTGTCGAGTCGCGTGTGAAGTTGTCGAGTTTTGTTTTTGGGGAATTCGGAATGACGATGTTCATTTAAATTTTTAAAGAATGTGATACAACAGTCGTTTTGCAAATTTGGTCAATCGTATTGAATGTGACAAAGGTGGGAATATCAATCCACTGTGGGTGGTAGGTAATGATGGATTACGAAATGCCTGATTGACCAGTTATCGATAAAAATCGGTGAACGCTTTTTTAAAAGCATTTTTATATCTATGAACCCAAGGCAAATTAGTTGCATTTTTGAAAAACGCTTCATAGGAATGTACGAACCCTACAACAAATTATGTGTTTTTGTAAAAATGCATAAAAATGTCGAGTGGATGGCAAATGACGAATGAAAAGACGTACCAAACATTTCATGAACATTGTACGAAACATTGGTGCATGCAATAAACTAAGAATTCAAAATTTTAAAACCTAGGTCTTGTTAAGTCCTAGGTCTTAAAAAACTTGTATATATAATTCATGTTTATTGACAAAACCCAGTCAAGGAAAATGCGACAACGGAAATAGCCTTTGAAAAATTGTAACAAACAAAATGGTTTGTTAGTAAGGTGGTTCAAAAGCTGAACAAATTTGATATAATGATTCAAATTGTAGCTTCTCACAACTTTTGTCACCAAGTGATCAACATTAACCTCCTAAAATCAAAAATTGACGTTGGAAACACCAATGATTTAACAATAAAAGCGGCGCTCCCCGAAATATCGCCGTACGGCATCCCATCTCAACTTGCGCGGTAACACTTTACTGATTAAACTTTTTGAAGTTGTTACGGAACTTATATCGTACAGGCGTGTCGGGATGTAAAATAATTTTGCTGGCATGATGGCAACCCTTGCATGTTTACAGTGACAACTATACGCGAAACTTGGGTAACTTGAGTATTTTGAGAGCGGAAACATTTGTTATTTGTAAATATTAGTTTCAAACGGTTCGGAAGGGATACCCACTTGTTATGCGAGTAATTCCACTTTTGACATAAATTGTTTATTTCCTTTTGAAGTTACCTGATGTTCAATAAAATCCATGTTCTTCAGGTATCTTACGTTTGACAATTCATAATTGTTAGGGTAAAATTAAAAACTCGAAAAAACAAAGTACGTTCAGTTTTTTAATTTTTATGGTGCTAGCGCCTCGTTTGTACATGCTTCGCAAAGCGATTTTTGTTTAAACTCCAAACCAAAAAAAATGTCTTATTTTATTTTATAAGAACATGCACAAAAATCAACAAAATTTTAGTCACATAATAAATTTAGTATCATCATCATTATATCAGCCCATACACGTCCACTGCTGGACATAGGCCTCCCCCATACGACACGCCACAAATAGCGGTTCTGAGTGGCCTCCATCCATCGACTCCTGCGATCGCTACGATGTCGGCGGTCCATCGAGTGGATAGTCTATTAATTAAATTTAGTATAAATATAGGTTATTACGATTACTCATTATGATAACAAGCTCATAGCTTAAAATAGCTTATAAAAGTCGGTATATTTCAGTATGGTCCCGTTACTAACTAGATATAATATGTATATTGTGGACTCTATACACTCATACATAACGTCCAGCATCACGGAATCTTCGAGGGCATACGCCGGGTACCAAGGATTGAAAACGCGGCAAATAACCTGGTGGCCGGCCGTTTTCCTGTTCCTCTTGATAGATACAAAGCAATGTGAATCCGCCTGCCAAGCGTGGTGATTAAGGCAAAACCCCCCCTACATGGGAGACCATCCACTCGATGGACCGACGACATCGTAGCGATCGCAGGAGTCGATGGATGGAGGCGGCTCAGGACCGCTATTTGTGGCGTCGTATGGGGGAGGCCTATGTCCAGCAGTGGACGTGTATGGGCTGATATGATGATTATGAATGTGAATTCTATACACTCACACATAACGTCCAGCATGACGGAATCCTCGAGGGTATACGCCGGGAACCAGGGGTTGGAGACGCGGCAGACGAGCTGCCGGCCGCTGTCTTCTCTCCGCACGTGATAGCTCAGCACGCTCTTAGTCACTTCTCCATCTACCTCCACCTGGTAATCAAATATGATGGGATCAATACAATTTTCACAAAAACTAAACAGATTTTTTAAAAAAAAAAATAGATTCAGGCGTTACTTTGCGGAAATCCATTGCACAATATTAGAATGAAGAAATATTTAGTAACAATTCCGCGTATAACCTTCTCTGATAGTATTCATCAAAGTAAGTTGTCTACTAGTTTCGTCTCTCCACGAGACATCTTCAGGACACCACAATACTCGACCTTGACATTGAGATTGGTAAGCACAGCAACACCGACAGAGTCCCGCCAGTGATGTTGCCTCTCCGAGCTCCGCGCGCCAAGTCGACTCGTGGAGAGACGAAACTAGTAGACAACTTACTTTGATGAATACTATCAGAGAAGGTTATACGCGGAATTGTTACTAAATATTTCTTCATTCTAATATTGAGATTTTTTTTTTTCATGTAAAGTTCAAGTAAGTAATTAAAAACTATCGTAGTTAGACGAATGGGATGGCAACATTTTCGTTCACTATGTATGTGAGCGGGTTAACTTAATAATATGTGGCCATCGATTTTTTTAAGATATAAATATATAACTTATGTCCGTTGGTAGTTGGGTAAAAAGACAGGGACATTTCTGTGCTGTATTAGATTAATTATCTCAACAAATGAATAAACACAATGTCAATCAAAAATGATTAATATACATTTTTATATAGCGATTTTTGATACGGATATTTGGAAGATTGCTTTGGTTTAGCGACTTATATTGTTGACTAATACGCCAGCTTTTAAAAAATTAATGAACTAGATCAAAACTATAAATCAATGTATATCGAAAGTGAATAGAAGTGGCAATAAACTGTACCTATCGAATGAACCCCTTGTGCTTTTAATTATTGGCTTGAAAATCAGAAAATTAAAATATCTATTTTCCTCAAATACCTAAGGTTGATGATAAAATCTTTCCATGACTAAGAAATAAAACTTTGAAACCACAAATTAATTTCTTCATTAACGACTTTGTTTAGAAAAACACCTAAATCTGTTAGTTTAATTAACACCATTGTAATAGAAAAAGCTAAATTTCGTGGTTTTATTTACCTTATACAAGCTGTTTACTTTGCGAGATCAGCGCCCCGAGACGAAAACAACGAACGTAATTAACACAACAAAGTGTAGGTTCTAATTAAATAGGTTGTTAACGCTATGGTATCGAAACGGACATTGACTTGCGCTCAAGTTAATTTGCGCAACTATTTTCATTAGAATTTTTATGGTTCCTGTCTGATGGTGGGTTAACCAAGCCATCTTGCAGAGAGCACATTGGCCCTTATTTATGGCATCTATGTTTCCTCAACAAATCAAAACCGAACTTCTTTGTGTAGGTATAATGGTGTAATTTTATCCAGGTACTAACCAAATGCGTGAACCTCGGGCACACTTTTCAATCAATCAAGAAGCTTTTTATAAAGAGCTTTAATATAACCGGATGGTGTAGCTACACAGAGTAACAAGCAAAACATTGGGGAAAATATTAGAAAATATTTACGTAATATCCATATCAGTAAACATTATTATATTACCCAGCAAATATCGGTGGAGATTTTTGCTTACCATGTACTGAGGGTGAATAATATCGTTCAAATATTTAATTCAGAGTCTTCCTCATGTGAACACCCTGTCAAGTTGCCCCTGTCTCGTATTACACGAATCAATCACACTGTCAGCGGTGTTATTGAATTTTTGAAAGTTTTTGTGGTTTTTTGGAGTAGCTTGACGGTTTGGGAAGAGTGAGTCTACCTCGCGGGGCGATCCTGGAAGAGATTGGCGCTAGGCCACACTCCACACGGCCTAGCGCCACTCTCTTTCAAGAGTTTGGAGGCCTGTACCCAGCAGTGGGTGAAGTCGGGTTGCGGATGATGATGATGAGCATATACGACATCATATAGGCTCATCATCATCATCCTAACCTAGTTTAAGGCTGAACACACTACTTTCCGAGTAAAGTCAAAACCAAAAATCCTGGTAGCCTACGAACCGCTCAAACCATTTTCATGGTACAATGTTTGTTAACAAGACACAACACAAAAAATAAAAAAACTAGTGGCAGCAATAAAGGTCGTAGTCGTGGCGGTCACGGCGTATTGAGTCATATCGTAAGAGCCAACTAAGGGAACTTTCCAGAACAAGGGCAGCAGTTTCAACCTGTGTATTTTTAACATCTCTAACTATTTTTAATCTCTATTTTTAATCATTCTACAGCGACCCAGCGGCCGTCCAGGCGGTGCTTGCCAAGCGTGGTTATTATGGCAGATCCCCCTCTTATTTAGGAAGGAGGGAGCACGCAGTGGATGTATGAGTTGATAGATCACTACATATTATAAAACAAAGTCCTCAGCCGCATCTGTCAGTCTGCTCGCGACGATAAACTCAACACACTGAACAAACCACTGAACGGCTTTTTATACAGTTTTCATCAATACATATAGTTATTCATGAGGAAGGTTTAGGTATATAAATTGGTTGAAATATTACGATAATTTTTATTACCAAACGCTTTTCTCAGATTGTTCTTGAAATTTCCACGACCGCGATTATCAACATACCTGTGTATTAGAAGAGTCGACCAGCTGAGAGTTGAGGAACCAGTCGATATTCGGCGCAGGCTTCGACCCTCGCGTGGTGCAGACGAACGAGCGGTCCTGCCCGGCGTGAGTGGCGCCGCTACCCGTCACTCGCACAAACTGGGGCTTTACTGGTGATGTAACGTAAATACGGTATTACGAAGCTTATAAAACAGGTTTTAGTTTGACCGGGATCCTCCCCAGTTATCGATAGAAAACAGGATGAAATCTTGTAGAAAACTGTTGGTTTTACTGTAAAATAATAAAAATATATATATGGACTTGCTTTTGGATAATTATGGAAGTAAGAAACATAATAAATAAGACTAGGTTCTTAATCGGTTGTTCGGTCGTCGTCGACTGGGTTCATTATCATTATTTTTTTAGACATGAAGTGTGGCAAATTAAGTCGTAGAGGCAAGCCAACAACCAAGACAACCTTGGTTATGATAGTGTTAGTAAGTTATTAGAGTGATACTCGATATGAAGAACCATCCACAATATGCCCAGGAGTTAAAAGACTGCATATTATTTAATAGTTTTTATACGTCTCTCGGGATCATTCTTTATAAATAAAATAAATAAAAATAGCTTTACTTCATGTCACACAAATAGCGTAAAAAAACATTTAAAAAAAATTATAAAATAGTAAAATTAGAAACAAATTAATTTTATAATTGACAAGAAATTATATCATATATTTTAAATATACATACATATGTCAAGTAGCACGGAATTAAATTAAATTATTCGTAGTCAATATGTATTGTGATATTTTGTGGTGTTTTATTAGTGATATGGTGTTTATATAAATCTTTATACAAAAGCAAAATAATTTTCAAAACCAGTCCAAAAAGACAGAGAAATTAAATATATATATATATATATATATATATATATTTTAATTTATTTATATTTCAAAAAAATCCATACTACCGATCGTAGAACATCCATTTTTTTTCGAAGTCTTTTAATGAGTAGTCTATACTCATTAGTAGATGAAGTCAAGCTTATGATAGATAGAAAATGCTTTATTGCACACATAACAACAACAGTTTAAAAACAAAACCCATGATAATACCTATTACTCCATATATACTTACAGTATAACTTAACGCTAACATCCCTGTACATGGCCTTCAACAGCGGCGGCTCCACGCGACACTGCAGTCGCATGCCCGCCATCTCCCGCGTCAGCGACGGAAGGTGCAGCTGGCAGACTGAACCTTCCTTAGTGGTGGCTAGGACCTCCTCACCGCGGTACCAGGACACATCTGGTGGAGGTTTACCTGGTAACGATAAACGATAGTGTAAGTATTAAAGTCAGCAATAGTTGTTGGACAGAGTGCACTTTTCAGGAGAGTTTTTCTGGTGCGTACCAGTTTTTGAAGAATATATCTGTTTAGCAGTTGTTTCGTTTAGTAGGTACATAATTTGTTCGCAATTTGATTGTTTCAATCATAACTGAGTAAGGGTAAACTAAAATTAACGCTTTCCAGTGGGCAGTCCCAGCCCCTACCTGATAGATAGGCATGGGCACTGAAAGTGTAAGTCCCAATAAAAAACTACATCCTTGGAACAGAGTTGCTTTGAATGCAAAGCTATTTTATTTCAAATGACTTTTCCTATGTTGTAGTTATTTAAGTAGGTTCTAGAACAGAATAACCATAATAGTACCTACACGTACAAGATTATGATATGGATTGTGAATAATTGAGATGAAATAAATGCTTGAATATTGTATTGGATCAATGTATAAAGTATAGTTTATTATTTCAATCCAATATTATCTTATCAATAGAATCAAAAACATAATGCTAATATTTTATAATTTATTAGCTTTTGCAACTAACAGTAGGTACATAGTTTTATTTTAAACATTTAGCACAAAATATATAACAAGCTGACAAGAAAAAAATACATTTAGCAACAAGTTTCTGTGTTTGGTAATAAGAAAAGAAAAGAAAGAAAATTTGTTTATTGGTTCACTATGAAGTACAGCTTGCAACTATTATAATAATAACTGAGAAAATAACAAAATTAAAATTACCTAGTTTTTAAATAATCAATATCCAATACCTAGTACGTGGTCAATTGCCTCTTATGGGAAACTTCCCAACAACAACAACCCAAATCTTGATAAATAACCATTAAAAGCTGACTTTCGCCGTTCGTCTCTTTATCAATTTACAATTGTTACCTCCTTCAGCTTGACAAGAGAGGAGCACGTTCTGTCCTTCCCTGAAGGGCCCTGCGTTAGTGCCGATGATCTCTCTCCCCTCGTAGTCGTATATCCTGGGAGATTCCGGTGGCACTGTGGGATAACAGATTTACAGAGCTGATATGTAAAAATGAATCGTAATTACTAGCAGGATCGTACGTTCATATATTTTTGGTATCCTCTATGCAAACCAAAAATATACCTACGTAAGATTTTGATGTGAAACGCACGTTGTTGGTTTCTAATCAGTAAAAATACTTACCATTTAAATACTATCAAGGTTATTCTTTTACTCCACATGTAAAACGCCCTTTTTTCCCTCACAAAGTAAATATCAACTACAATATTTCCCAATTTGCTGTAATTATTCATTCCACTAGTATATGTTGGGTCACGGGCATATATCATGGCCCGCATCCTGAGCGGATTGATTGAGGGCACTCTATTGCGAATGTTACCGAAATGAGTTTCACACGGGGAAACTCTGGTGACACGATAACTTTATAATATTGTACTGGCAAGCAGCTGGTCAGCGGAAGTTTAGTGGGTCAAGCTAAAGTGAGCCAATTTGCTTTTATGGTGCATTCTACCTCCGTGATGCATCCGCAGCATAGTAACTTTTTTAATCATTCGCGTAAACAGAAGACAGTTTTAAAGTCGAACGTGTCAGTTTGTGTATATGTTTCTTGTGTTCTATAGTAGCTCCCATAAATTTGATAGGTGATGATTTAAGTTGTTTTTTAAAGGTGCCTGATTGACTAAGGTCATTCGGTTTATTGAAAATTGTTTCACCTGATTAAATATTTTATTAATATCCATCTCTATCAACACCACAGTTTCAAAGTTAAATCTTCGGAAGTTTTAGATTTTTTGAACGGTTTTTAAATTACCGGTCTACTCGTGAAAGGACAGTGTGGCCACATTTTTGTATGGAATTGTTGAATCATTCTGGTAATAACTATCCACTATGAACCATCATTATTATGTTACACGACCAGAAAACAACCGGACCCGTTGCTCGTACTTGCAAATAGTAGTTAGGTTAAATCTATACCTAGTTCCTTGTTAGCAAGTCAACATAATCCATCCGACCTAACCTGAGATGGGTCTGGCACAGTTCATCGGACTCATGCCCATTTATTATACAGATGCCAGCCACTTGGGGGTGATTTGGTAGGTCACTCTTGCCTCTTCGACAACCCCACTATCCATCCAAACAAAAAAACCACTCAACAGCGGTACAGCTGTGGCTGAGCCATTATTTCCACAGCATAATGAGTTGACGATGTACATACATATGTACATTGTTGTAAGTCGTCTTACGTGTTTTTTGAGCATAAGTTATATAATATATAAACAATATATATAATATTGTTGTATTATCTGATATGCATAAAATATTGTAGGTATATGATCAGATCGAATATTCTGCTAGTACATTTTTGAGCCAAATTTAGTAACGGGAAAGATTGCCAGCGACCTACACGATGCTTGGGGCCGTGTAGTGCCACAGAAATCTAAATAATATTAATTAGATTTCTGTGAGTGGAGTGCTGCGCCTGTGCTGGTCGCGTATCTTAATCTTGGCAGTGAACGAGTTAGGTTTTGGTGGTCCAAAGACGAAACGATAAAAACCATGAAACCCGATACTTACAAATAACTGTAAGGTTGACTCTATAGTTCCTAGTCGGTGAGTCAACATAGTCCACCCTGCATCGGTACAGCCCTTCATCTTGCCGAGCCACCTTCTCCACGGCCAGGTGAGCTGACGATGGATCCGACTCGTTGAGGACAAAGTGGCTCCGAGTGCCGAATTCCCCAGCTACTGCCCAGTGTACTGGTGGGCCGTTTCTCAAGTCTACCCTGGAGACAAAAAGTAGGTTTAGGAATGTAGGTATAATAAACTACCTGTCTTTGTTGTAACTGTGAGTTATCAGAGGAGTTACAATCTGTGACTATAGTTATAGTTTTTTACGTGGAAAATTTGAGGTTCATTCAAATTTTCCACGTAAAAAACTATTAGTTAAGACATTTTTTCTAGGGTAAACCCAGGATACATGTCTCACTAGGATAGGTGCTTCGTTTTCAAAAAACCTAACTTCCCAATGTCGTAAAATAAAACTAATTGGTTAAATAAGGAGCGTATGCACCACACACCTTTTCCCCTGCAGGTCATTCTTTGGATCAAACGCGTCTCGCTTCTACGTGCGATCATGTTCGTGGCCAACGCAAAAAAACGCGTCACAATTTTGTACACGACTATTTACTGTTTCATAACTTTTAATGTTGTGATAAATTCCTTTTTATTTTTAGTATATCGATACACTGGTTGATAAAATACACACATAGGTCTCAATAATCACACAAACGAATTCCGTTTATTTTAAAAATGAAAGGGCATCTATCCAAGGATATATAAAAGGATAGACGCCTCAATTTTTCGTGGTATTGATGCCCTTAGGGGTCTTTAAGGGTATCTATGTATCCTCCATACATAATAATGTCAGCGTGTTTTTTGTGTTCTGTCACTATATTTACTGGTATTTGTTTCCAGATTGACCTTAATTAAGTAGGATATCATTATTTTAAGAATGTAGATTTTTTTAATATTTTAAATTATTACGTATTTTTCATCATGATAGTGACTGTTAAAACTCATATGTTGATTTTTTCGTGAGGCAATTACTTAAAAAAAATATATACTTATTTTATTAGAAAGGGCATCTATCCTCGTTCGCATTTTCACGGTGGGGCATCTATCCATATAGGTTAGGCATCTATCCCCAAAAAAGGGTCTACGAAAACTCAATTCCTGAACAATCAGTAATCGTAAGGTCAATAAAACCAGTTATTAACGTGTGATAAAACATCAAACTATCTATATTCATTGAAATTATTCACGACAAATTAATAATTTCAAAACTACAAGGCACTTTCAAAAAGTGTCTATCCTGGGTTTACCCTATATAATCCGGGAAGCGTACAAAAATCGCGTTTGGCAGACGTGCATTGCATAGCATAAGTAACTTAGTTGAATTGTCGTTATATTAATATATTTATTTATTTAGTTGGAAAACAAATAGCTTATTAAACTTAAATAAGTACAAATAGTAGCTTAACTTAAGCCTAATAGTTTTCACTTATATGTCGCTATCTAAATTTTTTTGTGAATCGACCTGTCGGTCGATATTTACAAATCGAAATAGTTTTACTGAAATTTTAAAAGCAACAGCAACAGTTCTACGTTCTGCTAGCATTGGGCCTGTACTCTAGCTGTGCGCATTTTAGATGAAGTAGACATTCCCCGTAGGTAACTTAACCAATAAAATGAAGGAAAATCTTTGAAAAGCAGCTCGAAACTGGCTTTCACGTAAACGGAACAGATACATTAGGAGCGGAACTAGTTCAAAACCGATTTCCAATGAAGCTCCGACAAATAATCTCGAATTCCCAGCAAAATACCGTATCAATAACTACCGAAGATATATCCCGTTTTATAACGGTAGCAAACAATAACTGGTTCCCAGTGATATCCCTTATTGATTTTTCAGGTAACAGTCCCGATCAAAACAAATATTATCCTCTTTGATTCAGTAGGTACCCTCTTTTCTTGGAATTCTTCCAACGGGGCTGGACGGAGGTATTTTGTTGTATTGCTTCCTTCCTTTAAAGTCGCGTTCCATGAGTTGAATAACTGAACTTTATGCTGAAAAGTTCGACACATACATAGGTACCGCCCAAGCCGCTTAAGTTTATAAGTGACGTTAAGTGAAGATTTGATGCACATGTTCTATTCAACAATCTGTTTTATAGTCTCTTAGGAAATAATTATGAATACACAGACTACTTCCTACTCTAGGAGCACTCCAGTCAGCACCCGCACACTTCTGCCTGAAATCGTGTTGACCACAAGCTGTTCACCCGGCGACAGCTATCAGTCAGCTCGACGTAAAGCCGCGTGATAGTAAATAGCATAATTGTGAGAGAAGGATGAGTGTGCTATTCACATAATAACAAACCAGCAGAGAACTAAAAGTTTGACGCCTAAGTTCGGTGTTGCATTATCGTATTTTAGCAACAAATACAAGTTTACTCTAACAAGTTATATCACATGAGTAGGTACTTACAACAAATTCCTTATCGAAACAAGTTGGTTATTAGGGACCTTATATGTACTTATAAATGGTATTGGCTTCCTTCACAGAATAGTCGCGGTGGGAAGAAGTGGTGAGAATAAAATCCAATGTTTCTGTTTTACATGAGATTTATGAGTGCAACCTAAGCATTAAATGGCGCGTTTGAAACCCCACATCATGGTGGTTAACAAAACATTTGAGCTGAGCTCTATCAAAAATTAGTTAAAGCACTCCACGACGTGTTGTGGTTTCCCACGCTTGCTCATCGTTTGGCTCATAGGAACCACGACCTAAGCTTCCTTGTTTAAAGTCCCTTTAAGATGTGACTCACAACCGAATTTCCAGTTCTTCGTAGTTTTGTTGGGATTTGGCAGTGCCAACGCCGTTGCTCATGAATAAAGCACCGACGTATTTCAAGCACGCTTTTAACGGATGTAACGTTTTATCTTCTAGATTGTTCTTTTTTTGTTTGGTTATCGAGAAGAGTATGTTTCAATGAATTGTGTTTTGTTTTACAGATCGTGTTTTGTTTTGCTCATTTATCGATTTGGTAGTAAATATAAAAAGTTTGGCCCATTGTTGTTGTGTTATTTCTAGACTGGCGTAAAATGGTCAAAAGAGGCAACGATTTGATTCATGAAAAATGTGGTCACATTTAAAAGAGGACGAATAACTTCACTTCTGACAACACTGCTGAACCTTCAAAGAACAATGGCAAGTTTCTCTTATGGTCTGTCCCAAAATTTTGTGACTTGACAAGATATTCCATTCGATTCATCTCAAAATTTTGAGGAATCCTGCATTTATATTTTTTTCTTTTTTGTTCCAGAAAAAACGAAATATTTATTTTAAAATTGGTAGAATAATTTCATTACCTACGTTCATCTCTTTATTGCAAATGGCGGTGGGGTGACGAAAAAGGTTTCTACTTTAGACGCTGATTCAAGAATTAGTACCCAACCTCTTTTCTTTACACTAGGCCCGATAGCACAGATTAGGTAATGTTCCGATAGTGTTACCTACAAGACAACGCCCGCGCGGTTATAGAATAGGTTAGAGATGAGATTAGAGATGAGATTTTTAGTCTAATCTTAGACCACTAGCAGCAAGCAATCCACCCTTTATTCGCACAGGTAGAAGAGCAGTGTAGAAATACTAACCTTCGTAATTCCATATCAAAAACCGACATACTTAGGCTTATTTCTAAAAATCTTGATAAAATTATCATTACACCTTCAAAATGAAAAAACTGTATGATAATCGGCTCAGTACAATACCTAATGATTTTATCACGTTCAGACACACATATAGAAGTTGAAAGCAACATGCATTATGTGACCAAAACGAGATTTCCCTGGGTGGTACGAGTAGGTAGGTACATAAAAAAAGTATGTGTAGGTAGGAACTAGAACGTAGGTCAAGCCGAGGCGATCGCGGCGCCGCGCGTTAGAGTAGACTTCTCTTACACAGCCCGTGGATGTCGTAAAAGTCGACTGAGGGAATCTTGGTAGGTTCCCTTGCAACGCTGCAGCGCTGGTGCGTTATGGCCACCTACCCATCATCATTAGCCTATTAGTCCACAGCTGGATATAGGCATCTCCTACTGAGTACCTTAACGCTCTGTCTTCAGCTTGCTGCATCTCCCTGCAGACAGCAGTCTGCACTACGTTTGCCGAGTCCCGGTCTCCACTCAAGAACACTACCCCGGCGTGGATTTCGGTTCTTAACACGTGAACTGTCCGTGAATTACCTACATGCATTAGCCAAATGCAATTGAACCGCGTTTCCTAGGCTGGACGTGTGAGCTAAGGCTTTGATTTTCTAGGGACGTATGAACCATTGTTCATACGTCCCTAATTACGTCCCTAATTGGCGAAAATAAAACTCAAATTCCATCGAATCTTATTATTTATTATTCGAACCTACTCATGGTATTTGTATTATTGGTATCGTATAGGTAGCCGTACCTACCTGAAGACTTCTCCGTTATCTCAATAAAAGTTTGTACCTGCAGTGATCGCCAATTAATGCGAATATGAACTGATAAAGATTCCGATCCAAAGCACCGAACAGCTTCTGTTGTCTTACAAAAAGGGTTGCTTAGCGGTTTCTGTTAGCATGTGTGTACATAAACGGGGGTTTTGGAGTCTTCGTCTATTTAATTTTATTTTATTTATCTCCGCCGTAGGTATTGCATAGACACTTGATATCGTTATTTTCTAAATTAAAATAGGAATAGACGAAGACTCCAAAAAACGTTGAATAGACGGTCTATTCGACGCTTTTTGATGGTACAGCTGTATTTATTTTATTTTTCGTTACATACTACTTTTTATTTTGACTGCGGAAAGTTAAAACCAATAGAGCTGAGCAGTAAGTTTAGGTTATTTTTATCCTGGTGCCAAATAGCAAATTGTATATTTCTAGGTAGTATCAATCCTTGGGGTTTCATTTCCTTCAATTCTTATCATAGTTACTTTTCCATTATCAAGAGTAGGTAACTATTATTATTCGGTATCCTCTCTATCCTCTGGTAGGAAGCTAAATACATACCTGTAAAATAAACACATCATTTAATGTAATGGAATATGCAGTATTTGTACCATTTATTTATTTAGCAATACACTAAAAGAACACATAAGGCATCACCATTACTTAAATGATCCCTTATCCGGAGTACGTTGATTACCTGTACTAGTATAATTTATGTAGGTGGAGTAGGCACATACCGAAAATTAGATAATAAAACAATAAAAATAAAATAAATTCTTGATGTACTGTACAATAACTTACAATGGCGGAGAGTATGTAGTTATTTGGCACACGAAAGAAAATATTCTCTGAAACCAGTTTCTTTATCATGCCTACAATTTTTTGCGAAATTACTCACAAACAACATTACACTTGGGTACTATTCGGTTCACCTGTAATATTTTGATAAACCTATTTCGAAAATTATTTTGTCAACAAAACTATAAAAGCGCGCGGAACAGTGATTGGACCACAGACAGAATAATGACAGAAAGTGTGGTAGTGTTGTCAATGTCAAAAACAAAATGGCGGATTCTACGAGTTTTCACACCCTAGCTTCTACATTTTCAAAAATTCATTTAATTTTTCCTGGAACGAAAATGGAAAAATTAAATATACAGTTTAATTCAGAATTTTCGGAGCTATCGATTGATACCCATGCGATCCAGTAACATGATAGCTCATAATTCTTGCCATTGTTCTTTATTAACCTGTACATTTATTTATTTATTATATTTATTATTCTTAATTAAAAACGAACTACTAGTACCATCGATATATACCTATGTACTAACGTCTTGATGACTAGACCTACTTTCAAATTTATTAAACTGTGCCTTCTTTATTAAAACTACTTGAACCTTCAAATTTATTCCCGACAAAATATTCTTTGACGATATTCAATGTAAATTCGCCAAAACCGTAAAAAGTTGAGTTGCTTTTCATTTTCCAGAAATAATGTTGGTAAGGTAATTCGATATCAGAGCACCATTATTCACCTTCGATATGAAATGAAATAAAAATATTTATTCATAAAAGAACAGCATTATTACAATAACCAACCATATGTAGTTACCAACCAAATTATTTGGTTGGTAACTACATATGGTTGGTAAGTACTCATTATAAGTACCTTGTTGGTAAAAGGCGATCGTTTTTACGACCTCTGTGGCGCGGTGGGCGAAGGTCTGCGTGCGACGCAGGTGGTTGCGGGTTCGATTGCCGCCTCGGGACAAATGCTTGTACGATCTGCAAATATTTGTTCAGAGTGTTCCGGTCGTTTTCTATGTCACTAAAAAATATCTATTTATGTAATATATTTTTATTATGATATCAGGTTTATCTAGTACCCATAACATAAGCTCTGCTTAGCCTGGGGCCAGATAGTGCTGTCTGAATTGTCCAGTATTATTTATTTAATGATTATTTCATATCAATAACATTCTAAATATAAACAGCTCAACAACTTATAGAATGGGATTGAGAATGACGTCATCTCTCATTGGGGCATCATGATAGATTTTATAAGTATACAGGTTATAGAAAGTATCTATAAACAGTCTATATAGGTAATTGTTTTAAAGCTGACGCAATGTTCTTTTCTTTTTCGTATACTGGAGGCCTGGATTTATAACATCAGCGTGTCGCGAATAATTTTATAAAAAAATTATATGTATTTGGGTAAATTACAGTATTACAGACGAGACATAGTAATGGGTATAGGATTACTCACTCTACTGTATATTTTTACAATCTCGTATAACTTACCAGGTTCAGTTCCCGACTCTGTCATTTTATTGCAGTGCAGTAGTATTTAATCAAATTTAAGAAGAGCGCGAGTATCGCCCTAAAAGTAGAAACCGCCCTAACTTGGAGTTAAGCCAACAAATTGTACTGAATGCGGGAAGACAAACTAAAGATGTATTAAATTATGTCTAGACGAATGTAACTGGTGCATAAAAAGAAATCAAATCATAGCAATGAGGACATAGTTATATCGACAAAAAAATCTATTAATTATTAGAAGATCAGAATTAGAATCAGAATCAATAACTTTATTTCTTTAGGCTTACAAAATAAGCACTTAGACAAGTCAAATTTTATACTATAAACATCGTTATTATAGTTTGTTACAAAAGGATGATCTTCTGCTGGACCAGACTGCGTTGTCTAACCCTAAGCTGAAAACGATGAATAAAAATATTATAATCCTTTTAAATGTAATCACGCAAAAATAATATTTCCCTAGGCAAGGTTTGAACTCGCAACCTACATCTTTGCTAGTTTTTAACTTTATTGAGCACGTGCCGGTGCCGGCAAAAAAGTTCGCATTAAAAAAAATTAAATCTTTTAGGTTATTTTCCTTCGCGGTTAGCGCCGCGGGTAAACTCTAGTAGAGATATAAATTCCCAAACTACCCCTATGGAGCGTTGGCAGCGCGCCAGTGCAGGTTCGATATCCGGCTCCCAGCACTGCTAATGACTGCGTTTTAAAGTAGCGTCAATTGTGTGTTACTTTCAAAAAGTGTTACTTATCATATTTTTTGTTGGTGCAAAATACTTAATAGTCTTTGAAATGAAACTAGATGAACCGTATTTATTTACACCTGACTGAAAATAAAACCCATCAAATGATGAATTTTTACTAGCTTTCTAACAAGCCACTTCCACACTAATTTAACCGGTAGCAGGATTTGAAAAACCAACAGTTTGAATAAATGCTTTGAAATATTCTCTACCATTAGCGATCATGATAAACATTCCAATAAATAAGAAAAGTAATTCATTTAAAAATATATGACAACCTGACATGGCTCACAATTTCGTCTTATATGTTCACGGCCAGCATTCAGACGATTTATCAGTCGTTCTGTTCGAATCCGAGATATTAAACCAAATAAATATCTCGGTACGCACAAAGAAAATATCCCCATCTTTTGCAATAGAAATCCATCTCCACACCAACCTAACCCGGTAACTCAATTTCAAATATGGAATTAAACGCAACAACGTCTCAGAAAGGCGCCAAATTAAATTTCGGCGCGAACGCACCACTTGATTGCAATTAGCCTGACTTATTATATGTTCATGGTTTTAGCGCGCAGATTGGAAGAGGGTGGTTTTGAGCATCTTCCATGGCTACCATGAGGGAATTTTAAGGGTGGTGTTTGTTTGAGAAGGAGTACTTATTATTGAAGTAAGGATCTCAAATCATCATGTAATGTAAATACATTATAAATGAATATACGCGGCAACAGAGAGAATTTTAGGTTAAGTATGAGTAATTTGTTTATAAACATTCTACATCGAGTTTGGTTAGTGTATAGTAGAGTTCCTTTTGAAATATCTTGTGCAAGGAAATTCTACCAATGTACACTAAATACGACGGATCGGCAATGTGCATATTCCATGACAAGGCAGGTACTCTATTTTGTTGTTGGCTGTTTCACTGCTGGGCAAAGGCCTCCCACAAACTTTGTCATCTGTAGGCATACGCCCATTGCTGAAAATCGACTAATCCCTCAAACGACGCCAAGCGGTCCTGAGTCACTTTCATCCATCGACTGCCTACGAAAGCTACGAGATGTATTCGGTCCATCGAGTGAGAGTTCTTTCCATACTCCGTTTCGCATTGCATCGCGGTTCGCACTCAATAACCTTTACTCCCCAACGCTTATCGGTTCTACGAGGCATATGGCCTGCATCGCAAGTTTCACATATTACTTTTAAAATTCTTAAAATTCAAAATATGAACAAAGCGTTTTATGAACCACGAATAAGATGCCGCTGGTCGCCAACATCAACGAAATAACGACACATTCAGCTTTTTGTCATTAGAGCCCAAATTCGCAGAACGCCTACTCAACGTTTAATTTGATTATCACTGCAAGTTCAAAGCAAGTCTCACGTACTTCTAATAGAGCTGTCAAAGGAAATTAACGTTTACGGAAATGTTGAGGAGTCTTAATTAGCCTTAAAACAAATAGGAAAATGATATTGAAACCACTTCAGCATTTTCCAATGAGTCCAGTTTTCTAGTTCACTAGCACTATCTCGTAATATTTACGTAGTTATAGGTAAATTTTTAATGCTGGCGCGCGCTTGTCTTCTTTTTTCATACTGAATTTACGCTGATGATGACGTCATCAATTCTGGCCTCCAGTATACGAAAATAAATAAATAATAGATATATAAATCATTCTGGACATTTCACACAGCATTATCTACCTACTAGATAACTGATATACATAATATAATAGATTAGGTACATATAGAATATAGATAAATATTTTTTATTATCATAGAAAACATCCAGAACACCCCAAATACAAATATTTGCAGATCGTACAAACATTTGTCCCGAGGCGGGAATTGAACCCCCAACCTCCTGCGTTGCAGGTGGACCTTCGCCCACCGCGCCACAGGGGTCGTCAAAAAACAAAAGAGGATCGCGCTAGCTTCAAGAAATTTACCTATACATTATTATATTAGCTGTGCCTTATTTAGGATCATCTAGGAGTAATAGCACAGATTACGTACCTAACGTTACTAAATAGTACACTATTTTTAGTGGAAGAACCTAGGTACTATGGTTATCACCAGTCGAAGGTGAAGTGCCTTCACTTCACCTTTGACTAAAGGCTTCACGGTTCCCTATACACAAATCAGTGAAAATTGTATTGGTAAAAGCAGATTACAAAAAAAGTATGTGGCTTTATATTCATGTTTTTCTTGATCTTCCTGTATCTTGTTTCACGCTAGTTAGCTTTTGTGTTATGCGAGCAGCGAGAGTCATTCAAAAACTGACTAGCTTTTGTGTGGACTGGTCAGTTACGTAGACCATTAATGGCATCATCATAGTAAGCCTAATACTAGTCCATTGCTGGACATACGCCTCCCCATATGTGCTTCATAGCGGGCGGTCTTTACAGTAGTTGCCAGCTCAGCAGTCTTCCATAGATTGTAGATGAATGCTCCATTATATATAGCGTATGTTCTAACGATTTGGCTTCCAAAAACACTAACATTGATATTTTCTATTACAATATTCATCAATTTAAGCAATGCCTTATCAGGTTTTCAACAACAATGTTAAATAATGTTTATCCTATTTGTTTCATTTTTATGATTTTTTTAGTAATTTTGTTTTTGTTTTAAGTATAATGTTACGTAAAATCTTGAGTATTTTTATTGGTAAATAAAAAAATTGGGCTTGCAACATTTTTTCTTCGCTTAATTGTTTGCATATTTGGGTAAAATCTAGTTCGTAACAATAATGTATCTACTGTTCGTACTACTACTACTGTTCTGTTTGTGTTGTGTCTACTGTATTTTTATAAAGATCTTACGCTGTTTTGTGAACTAATAAATAGATAGTCATCCCACCTGGACCAAGAGGAAACGTAGGTCAGCTACGTATTTATACGGGGCTGGGTCTGAGAGACCTGATCAGTCAAGCCTAGAATAAAGCCGGATGATACAACCAGGTATTATATCTTTTATAATTGTTTTCCCCGGAGCCAGTATAACTAGATTCAGCCTCGCTATCAGCTATGATAGTACAGTATCTGGTAGGCTCTGGCGGCTCGCCAGCCGCTCCCGCCATAAGTTCCCGATGGATTTGCGCAGGCGACAACTCATGCATCACACTGATTTTGGTTAGAAGACACGAATTTGTAGCGCGACAAAAAGAAGCACGTACGGGCTCGCTATTGTATGTAGTGTGCAGTGTGGAATTGATGAGTCATACTGGTCGTAAGGATACGACTCAAGGAAATATCTGTACTATAATGAAATACCAACTCATTGGTTCATTTGTTACAATTGCACATTCTGTGGAGCCATTTCAGAACACTAGTTTTCATTGTGATATAAAAAAGAAAGCTAGCTGCTTCGATTTGCTGCGTGAATATAAAGCAATCTTTATGTACCTATTAGAGTTGTTTCTAAATATTCAAGGCTTTTACTTTATTCTTGTAACAAAATAAGGAAGGAAACCCTAATTTTCTTTTTGTTTCGTCATATATATTATCAATGCACAAAAACACTCAGACCGTGAGGACTTTCTCGACTACACGAGAAGCGGCAAAAAAATAAGATTGGTTTCCGACTAAAAGTCGCGTCAGTAATTCCTTGGATTCAAGCATCATTCTAGTAGCTCGGCCGGTCACGGGCGTGAGGATGGCTCTAGGTTTTAAACAGGCATTGTGCAATCAGAATACTCAGAGTGGATTTATTTGATAGAAGACTGTTGTATTGTGATAAATATATATATCTACTGTAGGTAAGTAGTACTTAGTCAGGTCAGCCATTATAACAATCAAATCAAAATTAAAAAAATTAAGGATTCTTGCGAATCATGAGACGCACTTTAAGGCTTGTATGTAAATATAAGTGATCCAGGGTCAAGAGGTAAATCAGTTTTTCAGTATGTTTGACCACTAATTATCATAGAAAGTGAAGTCTAGGATAGAGCAAGTATTTATTGGAAGTGGATGAACCCCAAAACAATTACATATTTTCATCGACAAAAAGGCTCGATTGTCCCAACCTCACTTTGTAAATAGGAACTAGATAAAACGCTGACTTGTTCGTAAGCACCCAGATAATGTACAAAAATAATGTTCTTGTCCTAAAGGGCGTTGAAACGAAATAAGTTCGGGAGAACACTTTACTGATTAAACAAAAAGGTTTTTGTTAATGAAATTAATCCGGTTTTGTACGATCTCAATTTCAGCCAATTACAATTAAATTGGCTATGTAACTTGCATCAACTAAAATTTTGGTGTAAACTGTTAGTGTCTAATTAATTATATACTACGGCGATGTTCTGCACTCGGTTTAAAGCGCTACACATACATACCTATATGTATTAATCGCGTTCAATTACAACGTTGAATTTGGACCTTATGCCTGAATGTATGAATGAAAAATGCCTTTGACAGGTGCCTTTTAGATTAATTATTTATTTATTTAAAAGATATCATAACATAGATATGTATGTCATCAAAAAACTCACTAAGTCTAAATTAAACATTAAAATAGAACTTGATGTTTTGTTTCGTTAAGAAAATTGTGTACAATTCTATGACTGTGTGTACATTTTAAATGTAACCTTTGCTTAGCTTTTACTTTACCAAATGAAAATTTGTGCAAATGTAAAGAAACCATTATAAGAGGCCAAAGGACAATGACATTCCAGCTGTATTCTTACTCACAAAAGCTCTGATACAAAATGGCAGGCTTTGATGGAATAATTAATACAATTTTGAACACGGCCTAAGAACCGGAAGCACAGTTGAAAGCCTACATAAATTCGGCCAAGGAAGAGTCAGACGTTTAAACGGTTCTGAGTCATATTTTGTAATTTTATATGATTTACGGTTTAGTAGCTGTTACACACTGATTTAACTCTGATGATTGATTGCTGGTTAAAAATGTTTATTAAGACTTTGATTCATCTAGCGCACTGGATAAATATACTAACTCTACCTATAAATATGTTATACTAGCTGCTGCCCGCGGCTTCGCACGCGCTTTTCATGTACCCTATGTCCGTCCACGGGACACCATATACCATGCCAAATTTCATTAAGATTCGTTCCGCCGTATAGGCGTGAACAGGTAACGGACAGACAAATAGAGTTACTTTCTTTATAACATTAGAAGGGAAGTAGGGATGAAATATATTTTTATCAAACCTGTAGAAAGCAATAAACTTATTTAAAATTTGTTTCGTTTAAAAATACAATATTTCAATGCCTATTATTATCTTTGCTTTTAGTCTTCACTCGCTTACTTTTACATACAGTCAAGTGAAATCTAAGGGTCAGGGGTTACATTACACAGCGACTATTCGGTTCGTGCAGTCAGTATGTGGAAAGTAAGCGCTCACAACGAGCAACGAGACGAATTTTAGCACATATCGTAACGTATAATTCTATCATGCATCTGCGAGAAAAGGTTAATGCTGCTTTTAAAATTTAAACTAGAAACTTATTATTGGAAAAATCATATCATAATCTTGAAGAAGCTCTTGCGAATGTACATACCTGCTATTTAATTTTATTTTTAATCCTTTTTTCAATGTTGTATCAGTCTGACTTTTCTAGTGTACTTTTGTATCTGGATGAAATAAATGAATTTGTATTGTATTGTATTGCATGCTTGCTGCGAATTCCTGAACAGCGCTCCAAGCGGGAAGTTTTAAAAATAGGAATTCCATAGAAAATAAAGTTACGCAAACTTTATAGTAAACAGTATAGCAGTTCACACTCAGCATACTGAGCTCGGTATGTAGTAAAGAGTAGCTACGCTGTTAAGCAGGTAATTATTACCTGCTTAACAGCGTACCTACTATTATGTTTTTAACTTTAAATAAGTTTAAGATCAAGAAAAATGTACCTATAATCTAATTTATTTATGGTGTGCCAAGGAGGCGGGCGATGAGGCTGCTGGACAGTTTTTAACTTTTGCTGCCTCATCGTTCATTTGGGATGTATTTAATATTACCTTATTCTGAATAAATTATTTTGTATTATTTGTTTTTTGTAGCTCAGTACCAGCTTGTCTTGTGTTTACAAACTTATATTTGAATCATTAGGTAGGTACCTACATGTACTTATAATTTATTATCATTATTATTTAGACCCATTAATTGAATAGAAAATCAAAATACACAAGCGCTCCTTTCAAGAAAAAACTCGACCTGAAACCTGCCCTGGTGACAGTGACCTCTGATGGAAGATTTCATTGAAATCACTTACAAACTACTCATGACCTTCTGACCACCTGGATAACGCCTCTAATACCTACTAAGTGTATGAGGAGACAGCTGGAATTAAGACAGCTGAGCAAGTCAAATTACTCGTTATTTTTCTAGCCAGCCACTTTTGGCGTGAATTTGACTTACATATTTCGTGACACCGGTCCTATGCAACGGTACGCCGGAATAACCAGGTATTTTTCTACTTTATTAACAAAGAAAATAACAATAAAATAATATAAAAAAATAAGAACCAGTATTTACAATTGAGCTAACTGCAGACTGTTGCAAACAATCTACAGGTGGCTCAACTGCTCCTGGTACCAGTCAGAAGCGTCCCCAAGACGCTGCTGGCTGCATTGCCTCACTGTGTGGCAATGCTAATGCGCTGCGTCGGATACTCTCCAGCTCTTGGGTCACACGTCGCTTCGACAAGGCGCTCAGATAATTGTTTTCTTTTTATTTTTTTCAGACAATCATAAGAATCAAATCTGTCCAATTAACATAGCATATTAAATTAATAGACGAACCAAAATTACCGACATAGCTCTCAGAATTAGCAGGCTGAAGTGGCGATGGGCAGGCCATATAGCTCGTAGAACCGATAATCGTTGGGGAGTAAAGGTTCTCGAGTGGCGACCGCGATTCAATGCGAAACGGAGTGTGGGAAGACCTCCCACTCGATGGACCAACGACATCGTAGCGGTCACAGGGAGTCGTTGGATGGAGGCGACTCAGGACCGCTATTCGTGGCGACGTTTGGGGAGGCCTCCCCAAACGTCTACTATGTAGAACTATGTTCAGCAGTGGACGTATACGGGCTGATGATTATGATGATTAAATTAATGGAAGATCCCTGCCTGTTTAATAGACCTAGCTGCTTCAAATACTATCTACAATTACCTACTTACATTAGGTATGTGGGCCGTGTGAAAGTTAATCCTTCATAATCCGGCGCGGCGGGTGCGGGTCGCCTGAAGCTACTTTCAGTTCGTGTCCGTTCTATATACTTGTTGGGCAGTTGCCCAAAGTTTAGCCCTTGTAATTGATTGCTACATATCTACTAACTGACAGTTTCTAATCAGAAATAAACTTGGCGTTCAGTACGTACACTGAACGTATAGATTATAATATTTATGGATTTTCTGTGGTTGAGTATGGTTAGGCTGGTCTGGCCCGGTACTGGGGCTAGTCCCTTAGCGGACTCGATACCCTCAACGACACGGCCCCTATTGTTCATCAACAGAAATAACGTTCGTAGTTCTAGATTCGTATTATATTCGAAATTAATATGCTGGCAAATGAGCGTCGAAAATACTGAGCGACTAACTCACTAATACGTGCTAATACATTTGAATTGACGAGTTACTCCGTGTTCGTCCCTCTGGCTTCGGCCCAAAATAATCCGAACACGGAAAATCAAATTCAGAGGTAATAACATGCCGAATTCGTCCCATCGAATAAATCATGTTAAATATCACATTCCGTTATCAGAGCTTTTCAAAGGTAAATCAAGACCGATTTAAGATTAGGAAGTACCATGTTACCTGGCTTTACCCATAAACTCAACAGAGCAATTGGTTAAAATAACCGGGAATCGTGCATGGAGACTTAATTTTTCCAATGTTTTGTAAATTTTTCCAATGTTTTTTTAAACACGATGAGTTTATTAATTTAAATGAATTTGTGAAACTGATTTCCAAATTTCATTAAAATTCGTTAAACAAAATAATTTTAAAAATTTTGATAAAAAAGTAATATCAAATTCGGGATTATCAGAGCAATCACTGATGGATCGACGAATAATAATTGGTCGTTCATTTAAAAATTATTCAGAACAGAATCACTTTATTGAAGCATTTCCATTTGAACACTCCCCGAAACTGAGGCAATCATATTAAATTGTCTTTTTGGTGAAGAAAATAATATTGTAGCAAATATACAAAGATTTCAGAGGTAAAAATATATGAGGGTCATTTATTATTTTCACTTACCATTGGCGTCGTCAACACCATCAGAGATTAGTAGATTTGCAAGTTATTGGTTATACAATGTTGGTATGCCTGAGGTTTTGAGAAGGTGGTGAATGAAAGGTTACCTGTTTGTTTTGTTTAGGTATATTATCTTAAAATTTTTACTACCATAATAATATAATTAATTTAATCGATCGATGTACGTGTATGTACCTATAATAATATTAAATTAATTAAAATAAAGTTTAATCTTAAGGACTTAACTAATTGGTAATGAATTGGTATATTCAAATCGTGTTAGTTGCTTAATAAATAAATCTATATTGGTCTTGTATGCCTGGGAGGTGCCTGAATGTACATAGCGAGTTGGAGGCATATGTAATGTTATGTTCCTCTGTGAATAAATATGTAAATGAATGAATTTCAATGCCTAACTGCATTCACTAGATTTTTTTAGATACCATCATACAATGTTAATTGTGATCAGCGAGAAAGGAAATGTACTCGTTGATTCTGGTCTTTTTAGTCTGTCAGAATTATTTCCATAAATAAATAAATTCAAATCTATAAAGCTAGTATACAATTTTGAGGAAATTGCATCAAAATAATTAAAAACACATCGTGTCATTACAATGTAAAACCATCTCCCTCTTTGGAAGTCTGTTCAAAAGATGGTGGAAAATATTTGTAGGGCTGGCCTTACATCTACACCGGAATTCTAATTTTGAATTCAGAATCTGATTCACCGCAACAGAATCTGAATACCGGGGTGTTTGCGTTCGTGTGTGTGCGTGTGTGTGTGTGTGTGTGCCGCTCTATTCAAATGTAGATTCACAATCTTAAATATTCCGAGACCAATCCGACAAATTCAGAATCTGAATTTTGTGCATGTGCCTGAATCATTAAAACATTGTATTCAAATTCCGGCTTTCCAGAATTCCGAGAGACATTCGAGCTGTATGTGACCAACATCAGAGTAAGATTAATAACCTGGATAAAATTTAAACCCAACTAAAATTTAAACTTCAGTAGGTAGGTATATCACTAGTTAAGATAAATGAGCAGTGAGTGTGCCACTTGGCACCGATTCATCACCTCGTCAAACGTCGCAGGCATGCGTTCTTCATTAATAATGCCTTGTTTGCGAATTAATAATATTGAGGCAGTTGATGCATTCAAACACTGAGGAAGAACTTTGCGTTAGAGATTTTGTTTATAAGGCAGGATGGCATTATTTGGTTAGTGTATAGTTATAATTTCTACTAGCTTCTTTAAAAATCTTTTTATCATAGAATCAAGAGTCAATAACTTTATTTCTTTAGGCTTACAAAATAAGCACTTAAATAAATCAAATTTTATTCTATAAACATCAATAAACATAGTTATTATTATCAAATAAGAAATAAGGTGTTATTGATTTCCTCTTCACTTCAATTTTTTGTCCACCAGCGGAAGAAGTATGTATATTACAGTGCAATTTGAAAACTTATTTATGTTGTAGATTATTTGTAGGTCAATTCAGTTTAAACTTACTCATGCCTATATTTCAACGCATTCTGTTGAAGTTTTGGCTTTGAAAATAATATGATAAACTTTGAGTTAACCCTTGGCTGTTATGGTCACCCGCGCCACAGTACTTCTTGCGTCCGTTAACTTATGGCTATCAGTCACTATACAGCATAGCCACAAATTTGAATAAGATAATGTGACTTATTTTAGAAATAGCTTAATTATCTATGTAGTTGTAAGTAGGTAATTTCATCAACTAATCTAAAATTAATTGGTTCAATCAAGTCAAGCTTGTTGCTTTATGGATCAGTTGAACTACTATCTAGGTGCCTAACCTAGATATTTCTGAATTGTTTGCAAAAGTCTGCAGATAAAACTAATATCCAAAATACAACATATCCAAGAAATAGGGGGGCCCCCTATTTCTTGGATATTATGTAACTATTTACCTGTATCATATCAGCCCATATACTTCCACATCTGGACATATGCCTCCCCCATACGAGGCCACAAATAGCGGTCCTGAGCCGCCTCCATCCATCGCCTCCCTGTGACCGCTACTATGTCGTCAGTCCATCGAGTGGATGAATTTACCTGTATTTACTTGTAATTTTCTATGTGAATAAAGGGTTTACATAAGCCTGAATCTCAGAATACAATTTGTGTTCAATAAATCAAACAAGTTTCCTGAATCCCTACGTCCCCCAAAGTGTCAATAATTTAGACCTCAGTATAAAACAAGCAACTGTCATGTCAAGGCGCGGGCGGAACAATCAATCATACTGGATCTTACTGCCAGGAACATAAACTATGTCTCTGTCCGTGACTTTGCATGCGCTCGCTTAATCTTGTCTAGAATGTCGCCTAGTTCTGCATTTTGCGACCAAGTTTCCGACACGTTTATGTGAAGATAGATAAGTTTAAAATTGTCGTTGCATAGAACGTACCTAGGTACTATCAGATGAAAAAGAATTGGTAAGATAGACGTAATAGATTAATGAAAAGAGGGAAGTAGGGCCTTTGCCCAACAGTGGAATCTAGTGGGCTGATGGGATTACCATATTATTCTGTCTGTATAAACCGGTCTACAGTATTTAATATTGTAAAAAAATCAACGGCAAATAATATTATTGATTTTAATTTTATTTATTTTGAAATTCGTATTGTACAGAGCGAAAATCGAATGAGGTAAAAATTCTATTCAAATTCAATATCCATAGACAAGACTTTGCAATAACTAATTCCCCCGCCACAAATTCATAGTGAAATGTGAAACAGCGTGTGTTGCCAGCTCACCAGTTTTGTTTGAACCGCTGCTCTTAGATATTGCGGCTGCGACCGGAAGATACGGTGTTATTGATATTATACAGTCTTATTGGTATTGAACTCGGAAATTGAAACTACTTGATAGGTACACGTTTGAGATGGTAACTGAAAATTGAAGACAGCTCCAATGTTGAACAAGTTTGCAACTGGCTAGGCTAAGCTGGGATTAGTTAAACAGTAGTTACAGGAACTATATATATACATATGTTGCCTATCGATCAATTTTGTGAGGTTTTAAATCTACCAAACTAATTTTATAAAGATGACGAGATCAAAAATTATCGAAACAAACAATTCAATTCCACAAGGTAGCGTTCTCGGAAGTATCCTATTTTTAATCTACATTAATGACCTACCTAAAATATTATCTAACCCTTACTAAGAGTGTTCGAATAAATAAATAAATAAAATTTATTCAAAGAAACTCGTACATATAAAAAAACATGAGTGCACTTAATAAATAAATATAGCTAAATGTAACAATTTTGCCTGAACTAGGTAATCCTGTGTTTCAGGCGACAAGAGTGCTAATTATTAAATAAAATAATCTTTTAATATTACGATAAAGGCATATTTAGTATAACAATGTTGTTTATTTTACAAACGGTTCATGGTATTGATAAGGAACTTAACTTATATTGAGTATAGCTAAATTAATCACTATCTTAACTAGATTAACTTAATGTATAAAAAATATAATTTATTTGACAATATCTAATAGCTTCTCTGTTTCATCGTAGGATAGACTTTGAAGTTTAAGTTTAATGCATTTTTTACAATTATTATAGTTAAGCGCGTAAAAATTAGACATTGAATTTAGTCTGTTGTATAGGAAGGGACCAAGAAATAGATAAAATTTATCCGTATAGGCAAATTTTAGGGTTGAAGGTTTAGGGCAAACTTTATCATTCCGTCTCTTATTTGTAAATTCAGTGCTGTATGGAAGCTGCCTGCTGTCGTAGCACTGTGTTCATTATAAATAGTTGCCGAACTGTTAACACATCCCAGGACTCATATAAAATATTAGTGGGAAAGATGAAAGGCCGAAAAGTTGCCACTTTAAGTATTGCTCTTTGTGCTCTTTCTACTGTTAGTAACAATGTTTTCCCCGCTCCACCCCATGTGGTAATGCAATAAGTTAAAATTGATTGACACAGGGCAAAATAAACTTGTCTAATTATATTATGATCTGCAATATGGCGTAACATGTATGGTTTTAATATGGGATTTAAACGAGAGATTATCATCTAGTATGATACCTAAGTATTTTATTTCATTTGCACGTTTAATTACGGGACATAAGCATTGAGTGTTGTTTGGGTTATAGCAATGATGTGCGTATAATTTAGAGTTGGAAATAGTTATCGTCCGTTTGCGCATTGAGAATTTAGTGTAATTAGTCTTCTCAGCGTTTAATGTATTTTCCTGTTCATCGCTCAGGACACTGCCAATTCTCACACATTGAGTGCGTTGTTCTAGATAGCTTTTAAAGAGTTTTAACTGAGTGCCTCTGATTCCTAGAAGTTCCAGCTTGCGCGAAAGAATAGTTATAGAAACTGTGTCAAAAGCTTTAGCAAGGTCGAGGAATATTCCTATTGTGTGTTTTCCTCTGTCGAGTTCTTGAACGATATAGTTGGTCAAGGGATGTACAGCATCGGCAGTGGAAATTTTTGGTCTAAAACCAAATTAAGTCGATAAAATCAATTTGTTCTCCAAATAACCAACCTTTTATTAATATTTTTTTCTAATATTTTAGATAGAGAGGATAGTAAAGAAATTGGTCTATAGTTTGTAACCTGGTCTTTACTGCCCGATTTGTATACAGGGACAACTATGGCTTTTTTCAAGCATGCAGAGAAAACACCAAAAGATAAGCATCTGTTGAAAATGTGTGTCAATGGGGGAATTAGAATGTGCCTTAATTGTTTTAGTATTTTAGTAGTGATATTGTCCCATCCGACTGCACAGTCATCTTTAAAGCTCATGATTATCCTTTCTACCTCGGCTTCATCTGTCTCTAGTAACACAAATGATGTTGGACTATTGTGTTCCGAGACAGCTGTACATGATTGAATTTGTAAGTGACCTTGAGCTCGTTCTGCCAGACATTTACCTACATTGACGAAAAAAGAATTTGCAGAGTTAGCAGATTGCATATGCGATGCGTTTGTTTGCAATAAACACGAAGATGACTCATGCGATTTTGTCGAATAAGTTACATTTTTAATGTTTCCAGATTTTTTTACAATTTTTTCCCGCGTTTTCAAGTGCAGTTTTGTCATAGTTCATTTTAACTTTACGTAATAGATCATTACAAAAGTTACGATAACGTTTATACGAAATTTGCAAAATCATGTTATTCGGGTTAGACTTCGCTTTGAAGTGCATTTTGTCGCGCTGTCTCATACATCGAATGAGACCTGGTGTGATCCAGGGTTTAACGTTATGGTATTTTTTACTCAAATAAACATTATATGAATTCTTTAAAATTGCGCGTTGCAATGTATCTATAGATACTATAGATATATAAAAGAAAGTAGGATAGCCTTATGATCGGTAATTGATGAGTTAATGACAAGTGCAAGTGAAGGAAATTCCGATTTAAGCATGATATGATCTAACCAGGAACCACCTTGGTGCGTTGGGAGCGTGTGCGCAGGAAGCAAACCATAGAAAGAACATAGATTTAAGTAATTCTGGTTACTTTCGTCGCTATATTCAGGATTAATATTTATATTAATATCTTCAGCTACAATAATACTCTTAAAAGACGATAAGCCCTGTAGCGTATTGCTTAAAGAATCAGTAAAATTGCTGAGGTTTCTAAAAGAAGGTGGTCTATACAATGCAAGTATCGCAGTTTCAGTTCCAATTTTAACTAACAATCTGTTGCAGTCTTGCATATTAGGTTCCTCAACAGACACATTAAGATGATTCCTTGCATAGACTATGACCCCATCATTTTGATTATAATTTATATTAGTATGGTACATAGAATATCCAGGCATAAGTGGCACATTGTACTGTTTAGTAAGCCAGCATTCTGTTAAAATAATAATGTCGCAATGAATATTCAGTCTTTGTTGAAAAATTATAAAATTATCATAGTTTTTATAGATACTGCGAATGTTTTGTGTTATAGGCACAGTTAATGGATTGTTAAATGAGGATAGATAATGTTTGCAGTCTTCAACTTCACAGAGGCAAGAATCTGATAAAGAAAAGTTATCTAAATCATTAATTACATTACTAATCATTTCTTTTATAAATAAAACTAAGTTGATAAGGACAAGAATAAATTAATAAATAAGCGGCGCTCTTAGGCGCCTCCATAATCTATAGAGTTGATGTACCTTTTTTCCGCCATTGCTTTAGCTGGACAGTCAGCCGAACCCGTTATATGCTTACTTGGCTTTTTGAAGTGTAGGCAAGTAGCACACTTTGGGTCTTCCGCCTTGTTAGTGCATTCCTTTACTGTGTGACCTTGAAGTCCACAGTGACTGCAGATGTGGGTCGTCTCACGGCAGAACTTGGGAGCGTGTCCGTACTGCTGGCACTTGAAGCATCTGGTGACCAATGTGAAGTCCCTCACAGGACACGAGAACCAGTTAACAAAAACTATTTCCTTGGATACTAGAGCCTTACGAATAACTGCAGGAACTTCTATCACATAGTTGCAGGTCTCAGCGTCCTTCTTGCCGGACTTATGACTCAGTTTGGTCAAAGACAGGTATTTAGAGTTAGGTCCGGCAACGATTCGGCTATATTTTGTTTGTACAAACAAGCAATGACGTCTTTTTCCTGCATCGATGAGGGCACTCCGATTACTACGACTCTGGGCTTCCGTTTTTGCGGCTCATCGACCAGTAGGCCAGAATTCGTGGATCGAATGATTGCTTCAGCTTCTCTATGTCGCCCCTCGTTTCTGTGCTTATTATTACTCCTCCATTTCTTGTTCTCCTTAGGCCTCGAACCTGTAGCTTCATATCCTCAGGGCAAATAATTTTTTGAAATAAAGTTTTAGTATCTTCGCTCGGCTTGAGTTTGTCTTGCGGATAGATGGCCACAGACCTTATGTTACCAGGCTTAATAAAGTTATTACCTCTTTTTACCATGTCTGCAAAAGAGGAATTTCCAGAGAGAGGCTTGGATATTTCGTCAATTTTATCCTTCAAATTTTGGAGCCGCTCTGACAGGTTCATCTTCTCTTTCAGGGCTTGATTTTCGATATTCAAGGTCATAGCTCTTGCTTTTACAGATTGGTAAAGGGTTACCATCTGCGAAGAGCCGTGACCCACTTTTCGGCATAAAGTGCTAACTTTTAACTTTTGTTCGGAGTTAAGCTTGCCTATTTCAGCGATTGTGCAGATCTCATTTAAGCACTGATCGATTCCTGTCATCCAATTTTGTAGCTCCGACGTAGCGATTAGGTCTCCACACTAATGCAGGGCGAGATGAGGGCTGCGGTGCGGGTGGGGGCTGTGCAGCGGCCGAGGGCGAGGCCCCGCCCGTACGAGGTGGGCTGCGTTCTGTCCTGCTGCTCCGGTTGAAGGGACTGTTTGGTCCCATTTCGAATTTTTAAGTAAACCAGTAAACTTAATAGTATACGTCCATTTTTACCAAACACAATGACACAGTTTATTTGCTGACAGCAAACGAGGTCACTAGTCAGCAATTGCAGTCACTTATTTTTAATACATTGAGTAAAGGCACGTCTGCTCTAAACAACGTTCAAAGTAGCATTCGAATAGTAAGATATTAATGTACCTAGCTTTAATTATGATGCAATAAATGAAATATGAAATAACAGGAAAGATATGTGCAAAAAAAATGCAAGGTGGATAGTAAGTAAATTAAGTCAAGGAATCAAGTACATCTCTAGCGACAACTTTGCTAAAATGTAGCTACATACTTGATTATTTAAAATATTTTCAAAAATGGTGTGGATCTACATACCTCAGAGTAAAATATTGTTTTAAAAAAAGTTTATGTTCAGCAACGAAACGTCTAATGATCAGACTGATAAAACGTAGGTACCTACAACCATGAAAAGTGAATTCAAGTCGGCTAAAAAGCTTAAGCTTATAATGACATTTACCCAAAAACCTAACCTCTACCAAAGTTACTGGACATCACGAATTAGGTCAAACTTCTCTCATCGGTTCGGTAATTCGTGGCACTTCCTCGGAGATTATAGCAGCGAACTCGCAACTTCTGATTGAGTTCCTGATCAATGGACCAACAGATTCTGGTAATCGCGCGAATTATTATGGACTCACTTTTTGACTTACTAAGTTTTTGTAGGGAAATGACTTCTGGGTGGGGTGTAAGGATTATTTTGAGTGTCTTTTAGCCTCGTAGGATATAGGGATGATTTCGAGTGAAATGGAGTTGATACACCAAAATGTCGGTCACACAGTCCAGCTAGTTGGTGCAACATTTCATTGTATGGAAATTGTAAGCAGCCGTCAGTGTTTTCTGAACTTGTCGGCAGCCCGCCGACTTTGTACTAAGAACCGAGTTAAAAAGATGGTAAAATTAATTTTTATACATAATTTTCCTTTACTGCATGCATTATTTAAAGCTGGTATAGATTAGAAATAAGATGAGAGATTATTTAAAAAAAAACCTGTTAACTATAACGTCATTCATTAACTTTGACTGTAAGTAATAGCAGTTACGAGTAACCACAAGAACAGCACTACTTGCCAATATACAAGTTTTTCATAAACTTAGTTTGGCAATTAGGGTACAAAACATAATTTATATTAATATAATATAGCATAGTTTGAAATAAATATAGAAATATATAGTTTACTTTTATATTTTAAACAGTTGTTTTGACGTTTTTGACACAAGTTTTCATACATTAAACGATAAAGTTAACCGATGAAGCTGCCTAATTATCCGGTTATTTATTGATCCGAACACCGGCCTTAGTCTTCAAACGAGATCGAACATCTGTTTGCTATATTTTCCCCCTGAAAGCTCTGGGTGGCCAAAGGATTCTTCAAATCACCCAGAACTATTATTACTAATGACGCTGCACGATTTCACTGTTCATAGTCATTCATACCATCAAATCTGCGTTTACCTTATCAAATTCCCCCAACGATGATGAACCACAGATCTGTCAATGGAATTTCGAATTGTAATAAAAGCGGTCGGACATTTACTTTGACAAAGTTCCATCCTGTTTTGACAACGCGCCGATTTTCTGAGAAATAAGACGATAATTTTACCTATACTAGGTTTGGACTATAAACGCATGCAAAGCGGACAGAAATAAGCCGCTAATATGAGCTTTGTACGCCATCCAGTGAACCAGTTTAAGGAAAATATCGAAAATTGCGTCACGTCCCCTGTCCATACCTTCCAATATTTGTCAAAGGGCGAACCTAACTAAGAAGCTTCCACAAAAACGTACACACATGCTAGAGATGGGGTGAGTAAAGATATTTAAATTGAGGTAACAAAAAATTTAGTAGGTATAATGCCAGAAAACTCGAAAAGTCATGCTAGTTTTATGAACCAAATTTTTCAATTCTCCATGACTATCCTAGGTACTTTGAAGAGGTTGTTTGTTGTTGTATTTACCCATTATTTTTGCTGCAGGAAAAAATAAAAGAGAAAAATTTTGTGTGCGAAATTGTTATTTTTTCTGTTTATTGGAAACCCCGTTAATGAAAGTTAGGTAAAATTATTAGGAATGTTCAGTCAATCCCATTATGTTCCGTCACTATTTATGTTGAAATCTGTAAAAATTAAATTCTAACTAGACACGTTAAGCTTCTTCTGTTATTTATAACGTTCTTCTGTTATACAGACTTTTTTGTTTTAATTACTTTTATAAAGTATTGTGGAAATTATTAAAAGCAAGTTAGAAAGAGCATTACTTAAGTATAAGTAGTTTCACCCCAACCCCAACCCTAGTAAATACCACCAAAATTACCGCATGGAGCATTCGCGTCACGTCCCCGAAAACATTGCAATTTTTATAACAAAACTCCGCGACTAAACGACAGTGGGGAATAGTGTATTTGTATTTTCATTTCATACTAAAGTAATTTTTATGTTTCGTACGTAAAGTTACTGCGAATTGAGTAAGTTTGTTTTGTTCAATTGTTCACGTTGTTTCTTGTAAACGAATATATTTTCTGAGGTTGATACGTGCTCTACGTTATTTGGTTTGTAAAGAAACATTGGTTGCTCATATTATTTACAAAACCTGTAAATATTATATTAAGTAAAGGTAATCTGTAAGTAGGAAAGAGAGCCGTGCGTCGCAAGAATCGACCGACCATATCAGCCCGCGGATGGCGTATTCTAGGCGACTAAGTGAGCCTACCATAGGAAGGGCATTATATTCCTTCTTTGCCTTTTTAACACCTATACTGCGGTCCACTTGCCAAACATGGTTATTATGGCTAAACGTTGTTTGGCCTGGCCTGGCCCTTGTTTGGGATAGGCACAGCAGCAGTGGACGTGCAACCCTCCACGTTACAAATAATAACGTATTTACCTATTTTATAATAATTAATTACCTATTTGTACCACACTATACCTAATTATAATAAAATCCATGAAATACTGAGCGGATAGTGTTTGGAAATAGATTCATTTGATGCGAAAGTATTAGGCCACATGAGAAACGTTCGAAGTCCCAGCAGAAAGAAGCTAGTATTTGGATGTCTCTTTAAGAATTCGTGAGTGATGATGATGATCGATTTAGATCGCAAAGTCCTTCCTACGAGTTCAAAAACAAAATGAACCGCTGGAAAAACATCGCCATAATGTTATTGAAGGAAGAGTCACCCTCTCGCATCGGTCAGTGCGTGAACGTGAATGCTCTGCTTGAGAGTGGATTGATTACTGCATTCATGAACAATGAGTTCATCAACGCTGCCGGTGATATCGTCGACGCAGTGTATTTTTTTACTTGTCTTAGTTAAAAAAACAGGTTTGCTGGAAGAGAACTCTTTTTAGGGTTAAACTCGACTTTGCTATGTATTTTCTTTTTAAATGTTTTTCTTGTAATATATTTTTATTGTGCAATAAACTATGAAGAATTAAAAAAAGGTGCAATAAAAATCATGTAGTATTGGATCATAGGGTATACAGCTCAAAGCTTGGTACCTTTTAGTAGGTATTTTTATTCCGCGCCTGTAGTCCCAGAGATTCCTTATTTACATTTTTATTTTGTTTTTTGAGCCACCTATTGCTGTGTCGGCAACCTGCACAGCAAGTCTCTTTCCCCTTTTATACTCTTATCTCTCTGTTCTTATTACATCTGGAATGAACTGGAATCCTTCAGGAAAAAAACTTACGTATAGATGGGCATCCTGTTGCCATCCTTGAACCAGAGCATCATGGCGACGTCCCGCACCGGAGCCGCGAGGTCGCAAGGCAGGCGAGTGCCGCCGCCCGGCGCCGACCACACTTGGATTACATCTGGAATGAGAGGAAACCTGTCAAATGGATTCCTAAAATCTACTTTATTCTGTAGAAATTGGGATTCGAAACGCAAGAGGTTTTGTTACTTGCTACCCTACCCAGGGACTTTCGTGAAGGAGCTCCTCATCCCATGGTGGACATGAATCGATCATTGAAGAATTGATATTGGAGATGACTATCATAATGAGGATGCACTCCATTAACGGAACATCTCTGAAAATCGGAAAATTGCATGGCAGCAAAATTTATTGAATAGAAGCAGTGTCATGTTGTCAACCGATTAAGGTCTTAAATTTAATTTTCGAATTCACATATTGTTGTTTTAAGGCCTGAATTTCGTCTTAATTTAATGAATACTGCTAATCAATTATGTAGATACGGAACTAATAATAATCAAATAATCATTTATTTCGTCGATTTCAGGAATAACACGTCACATTTGTTTTAATTACGTACAGTCACATAATACAATAATAAAAAATCAAGTAATTCAATTGCTAAATCAAATTAAATGTCAATAACAATAGAAAAGTCAATAAAAACATACAAGATCAATAAAAACAACAATATACGGAGTATCTACAGCTAGATAATTATGTACATTCAGTACTTTTACAGGCTAGGAATTCCTCATAGCTGTAAAAGCTGTTGTCAGTGAGCCAGTGCTTTAGCTTGTTTTTAAAGCATGTCAGACTAGTTGCCTTTGTGATAATTTCTGGAAGACTGTTATATACTGTCGGTCCCATTATGCGCGTTAACTTCCCAGACTTCGCGAGGGTACGCGGTAGGGTGGTCAGCTTGTCAGCTCGCCGAGTATTATACCTGTGCACTACCTAGATACCTAAGTTTTGAAATAATTATTTATTTAGGAGACGTTGATTCATTTGAGTTTATGGTCAGGTATTTCTCGATGATTCGTCTGGATGAAACATCATTTGAAAAGTGGAATCATTTAATTGTTAATCCCGCATCACAATCTAATCAAAAAATATTTATTTAGAATAAGAATAAGAAAATCTTTATTTGTAGCTAAGAGCTTGAGAGATTTGTATTTACAAAATCCAACTTGTCCTCACTCACAAACATTAATTTCCTTGTACAAAAACAAAACAATGAATATTGAACGAGCTTTTGCCCAAATGCTTAAAAAAATCCAATCAAAATGGACGCCCTGGACAATCCGCAAAATGAAATTATTGGAAAACAGAGTTCGCGAACTCCCAAAGCAAGATGGAAGTGATTTGTAAAGATTATGAAACTGTTTGAGGTCACCAGCCACTTAGAGAAATAAAAAACTAACTTATAGAGAAACATAATTTCCATTCGCTAAGTAGTATTTGGTTCTGTGCTTCCAGGAACTAGGTAATTCCAGAAACCAGAATTCGGAAAAGGAAGATAATGTTTATCTGACAGGGTAAACACACCAACACAAAGTTGGGAGCGACATAAAAACGTGTTCCATATTAATTTAATCTATCTTCCACGAAGCAAAAAACACAGAAGCTTCCTTATCCAGAAAACAGGGTCCAAAGACAACAATTCGGCCGCTAATGACCGCATCCCCTATAATTAGATGGCTTGTTTCCTGTCCCGGCCCTCTTTTATTCATGGGCACATTGGGCACATTACATTCTTCAAAGCTTGGAGATCAAAGTTGCCTGAATCGAGTTACAGCCTCCATCATCGGTAACCTTTTCAGGGAATGGACTCCAAAATAGTGGATCATGCCCCGAAAATATTGGTTTTACTAAATAAAAATGATGAATTCTTTTGCGTGACTGGTGAAGTAATAATTGTCAATTTTCGGTGGATATTACGGTGTCTATGATTTTATTTCATTTTGCAATTATTATTTTTTTTGCGTTTGCATTCAAAAGTGAAATGGTTATGTTCGTTGAAGGGCCTAAAAATCTAATGACATTTTAGGGAAACAACTGCGGTTTTACCGTTCGGGGAAAATGCTTCATTGCACGACCCTCGCGCAAAATATCCCGAAAAATCAGGAAATTCTTTTTGAGAAAACTTGTATTTCCAGTTTCAATGATTTCCTTTGAAAGATCTTTTATCTCTTGAATGTGATGTCATAATGAGAAGCGTTCTTTGTCGCTCGTCCTCAATTTGCAGGCATTGTATTGGAATTAGTAGGATTTTTCTGGCTCTATGTTGTTGTTAGATTTGGGGATCTTTTAAAGTGGTATTCTAAACGGAGTAGTCGTCTTAATGCTTTGTAAAGGTCCACAGATTGGCTTTTTAGGCATTTCTTAGGTCTGCTGGGATTTATAACAGCTCCCAAACGGTAGACCGATAAATGGCCTGATCTCTTTCACCAAAAAAGGCTAACGTTTATTTCCTAAAACATTTATGTCACACTAATTTAGCGCATAAAATCAATGGGACTGAATTGGGGGCTTTCCGCATCTCGCGCAATTTCTATGGTGGCGTCATCCAAATCGGATGGATCGATTTATGGCTTCCATATACACTTGACATCCAGAGGTGCTTGTTTAGCCTGATTATCGGATTGGTGCAAATATATACGATACAAGGATGTTGAACGAAGAATCGAGATTCACGATGCGACTCGAAATTAATATCAGAATATGGCGTGCGCGCGTTCCTTTTACCTTATTTTTAATTTAATTTTATGTCTATAAGTAAGTCAAACTGTAATTAGTATTTATAAGGCAATAAATGATTTTTCTATTCTATTCTATTAAAGTCAGGAGGCAGACGTGATGTCGGATGCGTCCGTGCACCGCTGAGTATGTCGAAGGCTGTCATGGTTAGTGACTCTATGGCTTTCATAGCCAGCCCGATGAGCCCAAAGGTTACGCGAGTGGCTTGAGAACCAATTTGCTTCATAAGAATCAGGGCCCGTACTCTTAAAAACGAAATCGAAGTTTCTGATTCTTTTTCGTGCAAACGCTAATCTTATGCAATGGACATAAGAGTTGGTTTTGCACGAACACGAAAAAGAAACTTCGATTTTCCTTTTCCGAGTAGGCACCCAGGTAACATGTCGATATTAAAACCTCAAAATTTTTTATACTTTCAAATTGGCCAGATCCTAATAAAATGTGAATTAAATAAATATCGACCAGTCAATATCATCATAGTCGGGAGCAAAACAACAATTTATCACGAAAAGTACATATTTATGGGATGGAGGTAGCTCTTCCCAATAGTGGGATGACCAGGGCTAATAATAATAATTTATCATGTTTCGTCACGGAATATGTGTATAGTAGCAATTTACCTATTAGAAATTTAATAGCAACACAAAAACAGTGTTTTAGTGCAACCAATTAGAATAACGACAGCCATTCCAAAGGGATCTCAAGCGTCTCTATAAACTGATAGATTTAGCAAAACATTCCGAACTGTTTCTATTTACGTGGCAATGTTTACCATTGATCTCTCCTTATTGATGCTGCAAATCTGTATATTGCTGTATCCATCTCTTTGAAGTAGAACGTGCGTTAGGAGATTTGATCCCGTCCGAGTAGTTGCCTAGATTATGGGTGTTGAGAGGTTTGGTAAACAGTGTTTTAGATTTGTACATGATTTATTTGTGTTCATAGTGTTTAGTCAGTTTAGAGTTAAAATATTATTGGACCGCTTGCATTGAATAGTAAATAAATAATGATGGATAATTCACACAGCATCATCTAGCCCCAAAATTTTCAAAGGTTATGTGTCATCATCATCATCATCATCAACCCATACACGTCCACTGCTGGACATAGGCCTCCCCCATACGACGCCACAAATAGCGGTCCTGAGCCGCCTCCATCCATCAACTCCCTGCGACCGCTACGATGTCGTCGGTCCATCGAGTGGATGGTCTCCCATATAGGGGGGGATTTGCCATAATCACCACGCTTGGCAGGCGGATTGGTGATCGCAGTGTTGGTGTTTAAAAATACGCAGAAGGAAGCTGCTGCCCTTCCTCTGGTAGGTTCCCTTAGTCGGCTTTTAAGACATCCACGGGTTGAGTTGGAGGGGTCGATACTCGTACGCCGCGACCCCACGGCTTTTATGTTAGGTTTTTGTGTGAAGGTTATGTGTACCTACTAGGTAACTGATACATTTACTACATTACACAGCATAATATTATATACATATATGTATTTATCAAAATCATTTATTCACTAAGTCACAGCACATTATGTATAAAAAATACAATATAAAAATTAGTCATTAAATAACCCACCCCTGACCGTTCCCGGTGCAAACGTGCCCATAATGCTTGCAGCATTACCTCGCTGAATAGCGATGGCTATCCTTTGCACCAGGAAAGACCTCCGGGTCTTTCCTGATGCAAAGGATAGCCATCGCTTTAAAGTGACAGGTGACTCCCACTCCGGCGGGAGTCACCTGTCACTTTATTAAGTTTACGGCCTAATTCTCCCACTAAATACTATATATATTTATTGTATAAATCACCCAGAACATTTGTCCTGAGGCGAGAATCGAACGCGCAACCCCTGCATCGAAAACGGGCCTTCGCCCGCTACCTGCACCGCTGAGGCCGTAAATTAAAGTAGGTATGGAAAAAAATTAAAATAGAGATAATAAAGCCTATAAATCTAAAACTTTTGAAACTATCATGGTTATTTACAACTCTTAAGTTATAGTATACATAAGTATAGTGGATATTTACCATGATTTGAGTT